>JAESUZ010002468.1:0-1486229 GCA_017311185.1 Proteles cristata cristata
GGTTCGTGGGTTCGAGCCCCGCGTCGGTCTCTGTGCTGACTGCCAGCTCGGAGCCTGGAGCCTATTTCAGAGTCTGTATCTCCCTCTCTCTCTGACCCTCCCCTGCTCACGCTGTCTCTCTCTCTCTCTCCTAGAAATAAATAAAAATTAAAAAAAAAAAAAGATGAATGTGGTTAAAAAAAGTAAAGTGTTTGAACTATTTTACACCTGCTTAAAAAAAAATACAGTGCCCGGAAAATAAAAGTAGTACCATTAACGGGGCGCCTGAGTGGCTCAGTTGGCTTGGCGTTCAACTTCGGCTCAGGTATTGATTTCTCTCAGTCTGTGAGTTAGAGCCCAGCGTTGGGCTCTGTGCTGACAGCTCAGAGCCTGGAGCCTATTTCCGATTCTGTGTCTCCCTCTCTCTCTGCCCCAGGCCCGCTCGTGCTCTGTCTCTCTCTCTCTCAAAAATTAATATTAAAAAAAAAATAGTACCACTAAGAATAAGAAAAGAAAAGGGACCTGCATGAGCAGTTTTCCAGGGGTCAAAGGCAAGGGAGCTGGCTATAAAGAGGCTTCATGAATGGTTCTTATGGGGATGGAACTGTGTTTTGTCTCTGTGGTGTATACACAACTCCGCACATGCGATTAACTGTATACAAATAAACACACATGTGCGCGTGCGCACGCACACACACACACACAATACAAATAAACCTGGAGAAACATCATAGGATCAATGGCTACCATTACCATCAATGCTCTTGTCATATTTTAACTTTGCAAAGGTAATACTTTGGGGGGAAACTGACTAAGGGGTCCGAGAGATCCCCTTGTATTATTTTGTCACATAAACAATTACATGTTACTTTCACCTGGGAAAAACTCGGCAGGCAGTGTTTAGAAATGGGACATGTTCCAGAGAAATCCACGGAGGACCCTGTGAGCCGAAAGACAGTAGCAGCCATCTCCTCCAGGAGGACTTCTATCAGGAACCAGAAAATAGTAATGGACTTCTACAACACAGCACACAACACAGAGTGAATCTGAGCCGTACTAACGCCTTCAGGCGGCAGTGGGCCTGGGAGGGCCCATTCTGCAAAGACACAGCAGTGGGTTTACAATCACCCACACGCGGCGCACCACCGGAGAGCAAACGAGCCCCTATGAGAGTCATGATTTGGTCTGGATGTGACTTTTCACAACGGTTCTTCATTTCTTCCTTTCACTAACTGGTAGATAACAGAATGGAACTTTTTACCTTCTCAGGTTTTAAAAATTATAGTCATCTTTTAATTCTTCTACACAAGTTACATGCACAGTTTTGACCAGATTTTCGATGGATTGCACTAAGTATCAGACCGAAGATTAGAAAGTGCCGGTTTATTTGGCTGGAGCTTATTTTACTCAAAAATAGGAAATATATCCTGCTTTTACATTAATTTGGAATTAAACTTGGGGATGCCTGGGTGGCTCAGTAGGTTAAGTGTCCGACTTTGGCTCAGGTCATGATCTTGTGGTCTGTGGGTTCGAGCCCCGCGTCGGGCTCTTTGCTGACAGCTTAGAGCCTGGAGCTGCTTCGGATTCTGTGTCTCCCTCTCTCTGCCCCTCCCCTGCTCATGCTCAGTCTCTCTCTCCTTCAAAACTAAAATAAACTTTGAAAAAAAAAGAGAAAGGCGTTAAAAGAAACAATCCTTACTCTCATATACATACGTGATGAGATCACCACATTTTAACAGGGTGCCTGCTCTTCCATCCAAAAGGTCACATTCCCCCCTCTTCCCTTGCAGCTAGCCCCACGCTGGGATCTAAGTTTTTCCCAGTGAGAAACAGACAGGGAAACTGACACATCCACACGGGAAAGCACACCTTCTTTGCCGTCACCTCCTTCCAGCTGCTTTGTGGGTGAATGTAAGAGCTGGAAACACCAGAGCACCTTTGAACATGAACATCCTGAAAACCACAAGTGGTGCAACCGCAGGGGTAGCTGAGGTCTCTGCCACCTTAAAGCCACCCTCCCGTCCTAGCTGCTCAGGCCTGCTTTATCCCAGACAGTAATAAATTCCTATTTTGCTTAAGACACTGAGATTTAGGTCTTTGAAACATGCAGCCAACCTAATTCTAATTAATAGAAAGAATACCAGGACCTGCTAACATTGATGACTAGAAAGAAAACATTCATTAATGAGTGGAGTTAACTTTGTAAATAAATATTATATTTTTCTTTATAATAGGTTTAAAGTGTCTTTATTTACGCAGCTCTGGTTATTAGATTTACTGTAAGATTTCCATCATTGGGCAAATAAATCAGTCCCATCACACCACTCAAAAATAAAAATCAGATTGAAGTGGTATCCTTTGCCTTTATGATTTTATTCAAAAGAAAAGGAAAAAGAAGCCACTGTCACATTTATCTGCCCGTATAGAAAGGGGGTATTTCCCCATTATAGAAACACAAAGTTTTTGTTTCCCATCTGAAGAATTAACACATAAATGTCATTAGGATGGACATTCAACTGGGGTACAAAGGAAAATTGCAAATACAAAGGGCACCTGACATGTTTACTGTCTTTTGGTAGCAAAGTGACAGTGCCCAGAAGAAAGAAAAATGATATAAGGAAGAAAAATTATGAAAAAGAAGGGTAAGCAGACTTCTTAGGGAAATCCTCTCCTTTTAGCTGGGATCCATGTTACAGAAGCCTCTCAGAGAGAACCAGGCACTTCCCACACGGAAGTGCTGGCCCACCTTGGGGATCACTGAGGTGGAGGAGGGAGATGTCCTACAACAGCCTCAACTGTTTGCAGATTTCTGGGGGAGCCTTCCCTTGCATTTGGCTGGCGAGCACTCCCTTGCATTTTAGGGGGAAAGGAATCATCATGCTTATTAGCTTCCCAATGGAGCCTGCACTTTTCCAGTGAAGTTAACAACTACTAACCTAGTGAGCTCTCAGAAGAAAAAGCCCTGAATCTCTACAGGCCTAGCACCTGTTCTCATTTTTTTCTTAATTGTAACCAATATTTCACTTTTATACAAAATTCTGTACCAGGGAATTTGTGTTTTTCTTTTAAGTAAATACCCATGAAGCTTGTATCCACCCTTGCTGCCGCACGTCATGAACATCCACGTGGGGAATGGTAGGCTGTATTTCACACACTCAGGTAACGACAGCAGTGAGGTGTAAGATTTGGTGATGCTAATACAAGGAAACAGGACAATATGGCGAAACAAAGCAAACAAACGGTTAGAGCCACATTGTCAGGAAACATAACACCTAGTCTAAATAATTTGCTGTCTGATCTTCGGGTTGTGGAGGTCAAGTGAAACTTTCAGACCATGGAGGCACATGATGACTGTGTATTTTAGGAAGACGAAGGACTCTGGCGTTGGAGAGGGGCCCTGAGCATGTAAGGGGATCTTGGCAGGGAGATCCGTTTGAAGGCAGAATTGATAGGGGCTTACTTTAGCTGGCTGGCAGGAAAAATGTGAGAAAAGAAAAAAAGCGAAGGACTTGGGAACTGTTGTAGAGAAGGGCATGACAGTACTTAGTAGCTGCCTAGATATGGAGAGAGGGAAGAGAGAAGAATTCAAAGAGGCTGCTCCCTGGCAAACCCGTGTCACTGATAGACTCCGGTAAAGTACCTTACACACAGGGTGAATTATTTCAGCAAGGGGTTATATGTATAAGATATGCACACAGTTTCAAAAGTTGTAACTTATGGAAACCCAAACACTTATTGCTTTGAAATCACTAGTACCAACAAATCCTCCGAATGTATCTATTAACTCTTGTTGACCACGGTTTCTTAAAGAGGGAAATTATGGCTCAGTTGGTTAAGCGTCCTACTCTTGATTTCAGCTCAGGTCATGATCTCATGGTTTGTGATATCAAGTCCCACAAAGGGGGCTCGTGATTCTCTTTCTTCCTCTCTCTCTGCCCCTCCCCTGTTCTTCTGCAATCTCACTCTCTTTCTCTCTCTCTCTCAAATAAACATTTTTTTAATTAAAAACTTAAAAGTATCTATATTTTTTTCCAAACACATCTCTAATGGGAGTATCTTAGAAGTTGGTTTCAGTCAATAGTCTCTAAATACAAATTCTATCTCTCTCCCATCTCCAAAGTAATAACCATGTTCTAGCCTAGCGAGAGGTAGGCAAAATAAAGGCAGAATCATTGCTTCTGCATTTGTGAGAGCAGGTAAAACACATGTCAATCAATTTAGTCAAACTGACAAGCCTGTAGGGACCTTTATATAATTATTAGATGATGTATTAGTTATCTGTTGCTGTATAACAAATAATCCTAAATTTCATGGCTTAAAAGAACAAACTTTTTTTTTTATTTCACAGTATCTGTGGGTCAGGAATCTAAGGGTGTCTTAGCTATGCCTTGGGCTCTAGTTCTGCCAGAGGAGATACAGATTAACTTTGAATGCCAGACAATCAATAATTTCTTAGTATAAGTGTGTGTGTCAAACTTTGCATGGAACATTCTTTTACTAAAAAAAATTATCTTTGTGTGTGTGAATTTCCAATTTATCAGACTGTCCTGTATTTTTATTTGCTAACCCTGCACACCTCATTTATGAGGTTGCAGTTAAAGTGTAGGCTGGGCTTGGAGTGTCTAAACTAGACTGACACTAAAAGACCCACATCCAAGCTCGCTCACGCAGTTGTTAGCAGGCTACAGTTTCTAAAGGGCTGTGAAACCAAGAGGCTCAGTTCCTTGAATGCTGTTGGACTACGGGCTCCATTCTTTGCCACACCACATGGACCCCTCCACTGGGCTGCTTCCGATGTGGCATCTGGCTTCCCGCAGCACCAAGGGAGAGCCCTGAAAGGAAGCTATTTCCTGTAGCTATCCCAATCTCATAAGCGACACCCTATCCTTTCTTCAATGTTCTACTTATTAGGAAGAAGACAGTGAGTCCAGCTCCTACTCAAGAGGGGATTATACAAGGGTGTGAATATCAGGACGCAGAGGTCATGGGGGACATACTGGACATACTGTGGCATATTCCCAAGAAATTAAATTTTCTAAGAAAGGTTCTTAGAACAGCTTTTAAACACATATCTCATTGTTTCCTTGGGTTATTACTCTGTGCTCTTAAAGTATGTGCAAGGCAAGAAATAATAGGCTTGCATGGCCATCATGGATTTAGCACATAATCAGCTAAATATAACATCAATCATGGAGAATAGAAAAAAAATCAACGCTAAAACTCATATACAATAATTCTGGGTCTAAGAAAAGTTACTTTAAGGCTACCTTTTGGCATGCCTACTTCAGTATAAAAATATTTATGTGCCTCCTCTTTCGACAAGGAGAAGAAAACCTATATATTCCATTCCATCTTGCTTTGTATAGATTATGATTGAAAATTCAACTTTTTTCCCAAACCACATCTAGAGATAAATATACCATTTATAGATTTAAGAAGTCTGAAATTATGCACTGATGTTAAAATTTAAAATATTCTACAATCTGAAAGCAATCTTTTAACTTAGCCACATATATAAGAATCCTAATTCCTGGGGCGCCCGGGTGGCTCAGTCGGTTAAATGTCAGACTTTGGCTCAGGTCATGATTTCACGGTTCGTGGGTTTGAGCCCCGCGTCAGCCTCTTTGCTGACAGCTCAGAGCCTGGAGCCTATTTCAGATTCTGTGTCTCCTTCTCTCTTTCTGTCCTTACCCTGCTTGTGTGTGTGCTCTCTCTCTCAAAAAATAAATAAGTATTAAAATTAAAAAAAAAATTCTAATTCCTAATTCCTTTTTACTAAAAATACTGATGTCTGTTTTGTTCAACCTAAAAGTATATTTTAATCAAAAATAAGTAAATGAGTAAAGGCAGAGAAAAATACAAAAGAAAATTTTTCAAGAAACATTTCAAAATCAAATTATCTTTCTCCTAAATAAGTTATACAAGATACAGAACACTGTGTTCACATTCTAGTTTTTTATCCAGTTCTAGGAAATTATTTGAGCTTTCTGGTATTTTAAAATAACTGTTTTCTTAAACTGTGATTTAGAAATAAAGCATAGTGGCTATCCACTAGAAAATGTCCAGTGTATTAATTTATCTTTATTATTATTTTTTTAAATATTTTTATTTATTTTTAGGAGAGAGAGAGACAGCGTGAGCAGGGGAGGGTCAGAGAGAGAGGGAGTCACAGACTGAAACAGGCTCCAGGCTCTGAGCTGGCAGTCAGCACAGAGCCTGACGCGGGGCTTGAACCCACAGACCGCGAGATCATGACCTAAGCGAAAGTCGGACGCTTAACCGACTAAGCCACCCAGGCGCCCCCCCAGTGTATTAATTTAAAGTTACAAAGTCATTTGTAATGACTGAGAAGATTTTTGACTGCTATAGTTAAAAAATGTCTTAGTTATTTGTGCAACTCTTTCTCTTTTTCTAAACAATTATCCTCATTATTAATAGAGCTGTAATTTCAGTTAGCATCCATCATACAACGGAGGGAGTTAGACAATAGGTATTTTCTTAGTGTTGCCTCAAGTTGTCTTCTCTCAGAAAAGGAAGAATGACATGTTAATTTCTTTTTTTTTTTAAACACCCATGTGACTAAACCCCTGGATTCTTTTTTTTTTTTTTTTTAATGTTTCTGAGAGAGAAAAAGAGACAGCATGAGGAGGGGAGGGTCAGATAGAGGGTGAGACACAGAATCTGAAACAGGCTCCAGGCTCTGAGCTGTCAGCACAGTCAGACGTGGGGCTCGAACCCACTGACCGTGAGATCATAACCTGAGCCAAAGTTGGACACTTAACCGACTGAGCCACCCAGGTGCCCTGATTAATTTCTACTTGAGATAATTTTCTTTGAAAACTCAACTACTCAAAAGGGAAGCTTTCTATTTCTCCCCTTGGTCAAGATTCAGCTGTTTTAAGTTATCTGCAGGCCAAGAAGAGCTGTTATCAGAATCGAAATTTGGATTTGGGCTGTCAGGTTCTCATTAATGTTGCACTGGAAAATGGCTACTTGAAGTCACTTGTTCTGCTACTGAAACTGGCTTTGGAAGCCAGTGCTTAAAGATGGAACTGTGTTTCCTGTTTCAAGCTCTCCTCTGTGACTCTACCTTCGACTTTGGCCCCGATTCACATTCTAGCAACCGATGCCTGTTATTTCTTCTTCTCACCTGTTATTTCAAAAGCATCAATAAAAGAGTTTATGAAAATGATTCTAATCTATAAGCATCAAATGGAAATGTCTTGAAGGGAGCAGGCAAGCTAGTGAGAGCTTCAAGCCTAAAATGGACATGATGGTAAGTGTTTTACACCATCATCGTACAATTCTCCTGTGCATCCTTTTAAGTAAATATTGTTTTTCCCATTTACGGAGTGTAAAATTTTTACTATATATTATTACTATCTCTCTGCCTTTAACTGTGCTGATTTAATAATTGAAGAGAAAATCTGGCTCCAAGAAGCCAATGTGTTTCCTTTTATACCGTGATTTAGGGATAAATTTTTATAAAATGTTTAAAATGTGTCACAAAATATTAGTTACCCATTTAATCATAGGTCATATTAATGATCAACTTGTCATTTAGGCATATTTGTGGTTCTGAGGGCATTTAGGAGTGGGAAGAGTCAGTTCCTAGGTAGGTTGTTTTATCTGTTTTCTTTTTTAAAGCCCAATTCATAATCAGAAATAGATCTGTAATCAATGTTGATCCTTGTCTTTCCTAAACTCCTGGTCTAAAGTTAGGTTCACTATCTATCTGCCAAAGCATAGTTGTTTGTTTGTTTTTTAAATTAGAAACACTCTTAATAAGTCCATGTTTCTTGATATTTGTTCATGCAGCATATGCATGAAGAAGATGATATAAGACATCAAACAGTAAATTCCCTGGAATCGGGGATTATGTGGTCCCCCCACCCTGCTTCTCTCTGGCACCCCCTTCACATTTCCTGACACTCAGTGGCTCCAACAACGTGATGAATAAGTGAATAAATGAGTGAATGAGTGGGTGAGTCCATGATGTTTCTCATAATCTAAAAACCTAGGGCAAAAAAGAATGCCAGATATCCTGAACATATTAGCTAATTTTGGATGCCCAACAGAATTGCTTATGTGAAATGAAACCACTTACCATCTAATTACAAAGCATGAGTTGTTGTTCTTTTAAATCTCACAATGATAGTACTTTTACCAGATCCTATTAAGCTACATACGACAGGGCACAAAGTAAGAGTTAACAGGAAAACATTAGCTTTTGAACATTTTGAATAATGTTTTCCAGAGCACATCAGAATTTTTATCTGCTTTACATTTTCAGCTAAACTTCCCATGTTATATAAAATTCCCCTTTCCACATTGCAGCAAGGTTACCCGAAAAGTCCGGAAAAAACAGTGATTGGATTCAAGGTAAACAAATGTGATCTATCTTCCTTCTTTCCTTCCTTCCATCCTTCCTTCCATCCTTCCTTCCTTCCTTCCTTCCTTCCTTCCTTCCTTCCTTCCTTCCTTCCTTCCTTTCCTCTCTCTCTCCTCTCCTTTCCTTCCTTCCTTCCTTCCTTCCTTCCTTCCTTCCTTCCTTCCTTCCTTCCTTCCTTCCTTCTTTCTAGAAATCATCTGCACTTTCTTAACCTCTCAATTTCTACATCAGCCTCTAACTGGACTGAGATCAAGGCCATCTGGATTTAAGCTCTCAATTTTCTTCTTCTTTTACTCAACAACTCATCGATTTCTACCTCCTCCGGACCCAAGGAAGAGCAGCTGCCCTGTTCCTCAACTCCTTCTAATGTAAATTCTTCCAGAGATGCTCTTGAAATCTCCTCTCCCCAGACCTGCACCATCAATTATCCCCTTATCTCTCTGTCTTTAATCTGCCCATCTGTACCCACTCAGCTCAGCCTACGAAATGCTTCCTGGTTCTAAAACTCCCACCCAATCTTGCTTCTTTACAATATGCAGTCTTATCTTTCTTCTGTTTTATCATCAATCCCTACCGTCTCCACTTATTATTGTCTTTCATATCACTTGTCTCTGGAAACTCGGAGACTGTGAACTTGAATGTTCTCAGGCTGGAAAGTCTCACAAGAAACCATGTGCCTTGTTTTCCTAATCAGCTTCAAAAAGGCTTGTGATCAGAAACAGAATATTGAAGCATTTTGCAATGACACTTTGCCACAACAGAACCTTATACTTGCTTAATGAATGTAACATTCTCTACGAAATGTTCTCTGACACATGTCCATCATTTTATCCCTATACACAGGCAAACATATATATATATATGCTAGTGCTATACCCTGACATACATGCACTGGCAAATATTTTAATGCATTTCAAAAATATCTATTGAGTGCTTGCTACATGCAAGCACTGCTAGGTGCTTTGGGGATATATAGATGATTTACACAAAAATCCTGCTCTTAAGGGACTCCCAAAATAATAAGGAACATAAGAAATATACACAAATAATTCTGGTACAAGGCTGACAGTGATACATCCCCAAAGAGCTTTACCGATGAGATGCCATGGAAGTTCTTGAAATACTGAGGTTCTTTCTGTAGCAAGAAGGGGCAGGAAAAAGGCATCACAGAAAATGTGGAACTCAGGCTAATCCTTTACCAACTAGTATAATTTGAATATGAGGGGAAAAGATTTTAATTAGAGTAAATAAAATGAGAAGAGGCAAAGAGGATATTTTAGGCATCTGTGGTCCTGCTATAGGTCTGATGACACTGAAAGAAAGAGAACACAGAGGTGCAGCAAGAAATGAAGAAAATGTCGGTAGTTAGACCCTAGAGTGGTGATGAGGTAACTCTCCAGGCCTAAGTATACGAAGGCAATGAGTCCACAGTCCTGACTCTGTGAACGTGACCCAGAAAGCTTTCCCTCTGTATTGACCCAACTGTCAGCCAAGGTGGTGCATCTCAGCTGAGCAACCGGAAGGATCCAGAGAAGTACAGACTCTTGCTTGTAACCCTCTCTGGCATAATACATGTATAATACACACATGACACTGCTGGTTTGACCAATGCTACGCAGACTCCAGGTTTTCATCATTAACACCAATATTCTATCCCAGATAAGCCTTTTGAGGTCATGCTTAAGTTAGATGGTAAACAATGGAGTAAATAATCATAGCAGTTACTGAGGGCTCGCTATCAATGCCATCGGTTCAGTGCTAGGTGCTTTACGTAGACTATGTAGTGCTTTCACTTGAAGCCTAGACTAGGGGCATAGCAGAGAGAATGGACTGGAGAAGATAAACAGTAAAGATAAATTTGGTGAATCTGTGGCTAACCAAACCAGATGCTTCATGTGGTGGCCTATTTTCAAGCTGGCTCTGAGTAGTCCGGGCCTCTTGGTGAGCTTAGTGCCCTTATAAGAAGGGACAGCACTCTCACTCTCTCTCTCTCTCTCTATTCCTGTCCATGCACAAAGAAGAGGTGTTACGTACATTCAGAGAGAGAGAGAAAGAGAGAATGCCACCTACGAGCCAAGAGAAGAGGCTGCCAAATGAAACGTATCTTGTTTGCAACTTGATCTTGGACTTCCTAGTCTCCAGAACTGAGAAATAAATTTCTCTTATTTAAGCCACTCAGTCTTTGGTATTTTGTTATGGCGGCCTGTTAACTAATACAGTTACCAAATGGAAAACTGGGGGCTCAAAGTACAATAACTGAAATGTAAATTCATTAGGGAGGTTCAGCAACAGATAACAGATTTGAGCAAACAGAAACAATAATCAGCGACCTTGAAGATGAAACAATTGAAAGTGTGCAACCCAAGGATCCAGAAACAAAACAAACGAAGAAGCGTATCAAAGCATCAAGGGTTTATGGGAAATTTTAAAGTTGATCAGTTTATGACAGTGTGCTGTCCCTTGAAGGCTAGAAGAGGAAAGAAAAAAAAGACACAGAGAATGTTTGAAGAGATAATGGTCAAAAACATCCCCAAATTTGTTGACACAAATCAGTCTGCACATCCTGAAACTCTAAGAAATTCCAAGTAGAATAAACTCAAATAGATTACACTGAGACACTTTATAATCAAACTGTTGAAAACCCAAGACAAATGGAGAATCTCATTCTTTGCTGGTGGGAATGCAAGACATTTCAGTTGTTGTGGAAAACAGTTTGGCAGTTCCTAAAAACGTTAATCATAGAATCATCATGTGACTTCCCAATAAAAGAATTGGAAACAGGCACCCAAATACATATACACACACATTCGTAGAAATACTATGACATTAGCCAAAAGGGAGAAAGAGCCCAAATGCCCATGAATTGATGACAGACAAGCAAATTGTGATACACACACACACACACACACACACACACACACACCACATACACACAATGGAAGACTATTTGGACATAAAGAAGAATTAAATTACTGATACATGTTAAGACATGGATGAACCTTGAAAACATTGTGTTAAGGAAAAAGAAGCCAAGGACGAAAGATCACATGGTGTATGACTCATTTGATATAAATATCCAGAATAGATAAATCCATAGAGATAGAACATAGATTGGTGGTTACCAGGGACAAGGAACGGGGAGGAACTGACTAATGTGTGAGGAGAATTGCTTTGGAGCGGTGACAATATTTTAGAAGTAGATAGAGGTGGTGATTGTACAACCTTGTAAATCCACTAAAATGTCACTGAAACACTCATTTTAAAATGGTTAATTTTATGTTATGGAAATTTCACTTCAATGAATTGTTTTAAAAATAGACATACACAGGAATCATATTCTTAGGAAGGTGTGAAATGATTACCTTGCTATAGATTGATAAGAGCTGTTAGTGACTAAAAACATATGGTGTCTAGAGCCTTCACTCCATCTCTGCTACAATCCATCAACATATGCTGTTTGGAAAACCATTCTGGTACAAACAGATCCAGACTTTGTCAGTGGAATATTACAGCAAATACAACACCATCGAGTAATCAATCTGGCCCCCTCTATTTGTGAGTGTGCGTTAAAAACACTTCTCGTTCAGACTTTTTCCATTCTGCAGTAATGTACACAAATCACACATAATGTAAGCTAATAAGTCATTATGCTTCTCAACTGCTCTCTTAGAAGTTTGGGTTGTTTTTATTTTGTTAGGGCCTCTATGATCCTCTGAACAGGTCAAACAAAGAGGAAGCAATTCAGATTTCTTCCAGAATCCATCGAGCTTTTTTTGAAGACAGTTTGTTACATTACATAGAATTCTGATTAGCTAATATGAGATTTGTATCCTCACCTAAATGACCTTCTGATATTCGTTTAAATCACACAGGGTCATTATTAATAAATTTAAGTGCTTGTCTGCTTCTGATTCTGTAATTTCACTGTAATATATAGGTTCTTCTAAAGATTTGATTCTTGCCTTCTAGGTCTTTCTCTATTAATACTGGATCGTAAAACACCAAATGTAAAATTTTAATAACTAACTCTATGCTTTTATCATAAAATAATTCAATAATTCTGTCTAATCAAAATTCATGACTGTTATTTAAAAGATTTGAAGCCATATCTTAACTGGCCAATATAAATTATATTTAACAGGAGACTAACGTTATG
The DNA here is from genome assembly GCA_017311185.1 of Proteles cristata cristata. Classification (NCBI taxonomy): domain Eukaryota; kingdom Metazoa; phylum Chordata; class Mammalia; order Carnivora; family Hyaenidae; genus Proteles; species Proteles cristata. The sequence continues at coordinate 12,528 of JAESUZ010002468.1, forward strand.
TCTTGGTAGGAATATACATGATCTGAAAATATTTTATGTGTGGATAAAAGAAAACAGTGGCACGGCGATGCTATCTCTTATTCTTGGTACGAGTCCTCTGTAAGCTGATGACAAGTCTGTTAGATAAGATAAGCAGTTAGCTCAAAAGAACTCAAAGTCTGAAAAAAACCATGTGAAATATAGATGTGCCCTCATACTCCTTAACAGTGTCTCATTAACTATTAATATATAAATTCTGTTGATCTCCACCCCATCTCACCCCCTATTAATGTGTAATTCTATTTATCTCCACAGAGTCTCCAGCCTTTGTGTATTGAATTCCCTCTGATTCAAATATGGTTGTTCTTCCCTCCCTCTGCTTATTAGGTCTTTGCCCTCGCTGAAATAATACCCTTTGAGTTCTCATCACATTCTGAAAAATATACCATGTTTTTTCTTCAAAATACTAACCGCTGGCACTATCCTATATATTTATGTATTTATCTACCTACTAAAATACACACTTCCACGAAGTATCAAAGTGAATCCTTATCACTTAGAATAGTACTTGGCACAAAACAGGTGCTCACTGAAAGAGTTGATAAATTCTCTTAAATATTGTATTTTCTGTTCTTTTTAGTTTATAACATACATATACATTATAGAGGTCTATCAATGGTACGCCTTTTTAACATATGTATGCTATGACATGACATACTACATATGTACACACACACACACACACACACACTCCTACTGGAGGGATGTGTTCAAAACTGTTTACTGATGGTTTATAGCCCAGTGAACTAGAAGATAATCAGATCCAAATTTACTAATCCTTTTAGGGAGTGTAGACATCTGAGTATACACAGGCAAATCCATCAGTCTCCATCTGCAGTCATCCAGCTGAGAGCCATTTGGGGATAAAACAAGCTATTTCCTGGATGAATTCGTCACCAGCACTCTACCAGAATAGCTTGGAATAGAGATGCTTTAATGACTAAAAGAACATTAAAGAAATATGGTCATTCCATGAGTCACAAAGTGTAAACGAATAGGTATGAAGAATAAATGCATTTAAAAGTCAAGCCATTTCCTCGGACCAGCAGTCACAGTAATGAGCCTGTTCAAACGTGGGAGGGTTTTGACCATGATTTTACCTAGGAATGTTCAGAAGATCAAGGGTGTCGGGTAACCACAGCATATTGGCATTTCCCTGTTCTGACTGGATTATGGCAGAATCATCATAGAGTGACAGGATGCTTGGACTTCAGCAGACTTCATTTATAGAATTCCTTTGTCAAGCTCTTGAATCTTCCAAGTATCCCCTATCCTAGACATTTCCTCACCACCCACTCCCTCAGAGCAACAGGAAACTGAAATATATTTTGTTACAAATTATGGCGGATAATTTCATATCGTGAAACTTGTTGTAGTGATTTAAATCAGTACCGCCTTGGGGCGCCTGGGTGGCTTAGTCTGTTAAGCATCCGACTTTCACTTGGGTCATGATCTCGCGGTTCGTGGGTTCGGGCCCCGCGTCGGGCTCTGTGCTGACTGCCAGCTCAGAGCCTGGAGCCTGTTTCAGTCTGTGACTCCCTCTCTCTCTGACCCTCCCCACTCATGCTGTCTCTCTCTCTCTCTCACCTAGAAATAAGTAAAAATATTTAAAAAAAATAATAAATAAATAAATCAGTACCGCCTTTCCCTCTTCTCTTAAACACGATGGATACAGTAAAAAGCAAAATATTTCTGTACCAATATTTTATTTAAAAATGAATTTAGTGTGGTTTCTCAAACTGATATCAAGGCATGCCTCTGTGTGCTATTGATACATATTTATGTACATATAATCTAGTTTTTAGAGACTGGCAGAGATTTCTGAGTTTGCCTTCAAATTTGCACATCATTCAATAAAAGGAAAAAAAGAGCCACTCTTAGCTGACATAATTGGCGATGGCTATTAATCGAAGGTGTGAGCATCCTTGAGTCCTCATTGGAGACTGTGAGGCAAATTTCAGGAATGAAGGCTTTTGCTTGATCCTCTTTGGCTGAGGTTTTATCCTTCCTTAACCAACTACACTGTATTTCTATCATTGTCTCTCCTTAGGCACCCTGTCTAGGCTGCCATATTTGTAGCCTGATTATGCTTAATGACTAGTTCAAACGTATAATCAAATATGCAAAATCCTCTTCCCAAATATATCCCTTTATTCTGGAAGCCAGTTGTTTACCCAGTAGCTAAACCAACGTGAACAATCAATGACAAACTACACCCTGATTTACCATTTTCTAAAACCACTAAGTGCTGATAAGAAATAAAACTCTTCCTTTATGTGATTTATATTGATAGAGGATGACCTGAGGTTATCTTTAAAATGAAGAATTGAAAATTAACTCATCTCTTGAGATGTCTAGAAATTATGTATCTAGAAAAGTAAGGAAAATATTTTTCAAGAAATGTTCAGTTTATATCAAACTAAATTATTTCAGATATTTTCTGTTAAAAATGGTATATATTCTAAATTGATTTCATTTCCTAATAGAATATAGTCATGAAACATTTTAGCTTCTTACACTATTCAATAGGGAAGCATACTGAAAATTACTTATTTATTTGTTTTTAAATGTTTATTTATTTATTTTGAGAAAGAGAGAGAGAGAAAGAGAGAGAACAGGGGAGGGGTAGAGAGGGAGAGACAGAATCCCAACAAGGCTCCTCATTGTCAGCACAGAGCCTGATGTGGGGCTCGATTTCACAACCTGGAGATTGACCTGAGCCAAAAACAAGACTTGGATGCTTAACCGACTGAGCCTCCCAGCTGCCCCAAGGAGGTATACTGAAATTTATTAATGAAAAATCTCACCGTAACTATGCTGTTCCTGTCTGAATGTAATTGATTTTGCTGTTTTATACAATTCCACCATAAACTGACGGTGACAGAAAACTTTCCAGGCCTCATTTCCCTGCTTCCCACTCATGAGTATTTGATGGAGCTCTGTCACAGCAACCAGCAAAAAGGTTTCCAGAAGAAAAACCTCAATGTAATGCATCCAGTGGCAATTAATAGAGTCATGCCTATTAGGGCCAATTTAGTATTCCCTTAGACTCTTGTGAAAAAAAAAAAAAAATCAAATCCTGGCCCTGCTGCACAGAATTTTTGGAGTGGATGCTGGGAATATGCACTTGTAAGAACACCCAAGGCTGTTTGGAGAAACCAGGCTTCAGGGGAAGCAAGTCCAAACAAAACCAGAAAATATCAAGCATTTTGCTGTAAGGGCGATTTTGTGTAAAGACTTGGAGGAAGAGACCTTATTATTTTGTATAAAAATAAGCACATATATTTTATGGCACAGATCCAGATTTGGCACCTATTTTATTTTACTTTTATTTTATTTTTTAAATATTAATCCTTTTCCATTTTTTTAAAGTTTTTATTTCTTTTTGACAAAGGAAAGCGAGTATGAGCTGGGGAGGGGCAGAGAGAGAGGGAGACACAGAACCTGAAGCAGCTCCAGGCTCTGAGCTGTCAGCACAGAGCCCAACGTGGGGCTCGAACTCACAAACTGTGAGATCATGACCTGGGCCAAAGTCAGATGCTTAACCGAATGAGCCACCCAGGAGCCCCTTGGCACCCATTTAAAAAAAGAAAACTAGAGGGTTTAAGTTCATCTTAAGCCACGTTGGCTACACAGGACAGATAGAACTTGCTCTGTCTTCTTTTACCGTGAGGTAAGCTTGGTGGATATTTTTGCCAAGAGACTTTAACAGCCAGTCTCAGCCAGTTGGGGACCAGCCAGTCATGGAACATCAGGAAAGGAGAAGCAAAGGAGGAAAGTTATCCTGCAGAGCCCACAGAGACTAGAGCTAGCTGGACCCCAGGCCCCGTTTCTTCCTTTTGACTTTCATTATTTTATTTAATCCTTATACTCACTGAGCGTGCTGTTTTTTGTTTTTGTTTTCTTTCCATTCACTACAGCCAAACGGAATGTCATACTGAGTAACTTGTCCACAGTCACATGACTGATTGTAAGACATCCGCTCCCAAATTCAGACTCAGACCTGTGTCTCACATACTGGCTGAGCAGCTTTGGAGAGGCTGCTTAATAAAGACAATGGCAACAACAAACAAAATAATAGCTAAAACTTGTTGAAAAATTCATTCACGTCACAGATATTTATTCAGCGCATAACACATGCCGGTTACTCTTCTGAGCACTTTTCTGGGTCTAGAATTCCTACCAACGGGATCCGGGTGGTGCTGCTGGCGTCCCCGCCCTCAAGATGAGGAAACGGAGACAAGAAGAGTTGATGAAATGTCTGTGAGGTCAGAAAGCGGGGCAGCGGTAGAGCTGAGACTTCAAACCTCTGTCTCCGTGTCTATCTTCACGGCCAAGGTCGTGAGGGCTTCTTTACACTGGGGAAAGAAGAGCTCTGGGATCGGGCCTTTCCTCCGCTTCGGGGGTGTCAGGCCTTCACTCTTGCCTTCCCTGCCCTGCATCTCTTTGGGGCACATTTCAGATTCTCCCATTTCGTGCAGGTGAGGGTCTCAGGCACCTTTGGAGGGGTCCTCACTCAGGGTACAAGGCACCACCTCCTTCGCCCTGAGGAAGAGACGCCAGAGTTACTTCGCGCTGTCCTGGCTCCGGTGCTCTGGTGCTCAAAGCCTCTCCCAGATCATTAAAACAGAAGGTGGGGTAGGAGGGGGATGGAGGGGTCAGGGAAGAGTCGGGGAGGGGGAGGGATGGACCCTTGGCCTCGAAACGGAAGAATGCATTGAGTCACTTTGATTTTGTACCATACTATTGGCAGTTTTAAAAATCAAACTTTATTATTTTAATTTAGAACCAGACCCTAAAAATTCACCCTCATCTATCAAAATCTGATTATTTATTTATTTTAATATTTTTATTTATTTCTAGGAGAGAGAGAGAGAGACAGCATGAGCAGGGGAGGGTCAGAGAGAGAGGGAGTCACAGACTGAAACAGGCTCCAGGCTCTGAGCTGGCAGTCAGCACAGAGCCCGACGCGGGGCTCGAACCCACGAACCGCGAGATCATGACCTAAGGGAAAGCCGGACGCTTAACCGACTAGGTCACCCAGGTGCCCCAAAATCTGATTATTTAAAGGAGCACTGTTTTAAAAGCTTCTCAAAAGTTCTGACAGAAGCTACTGGTTATTTCCGTTCCTTCGCCAACAAGTCGGTATTTTGAACTGTCAGTGTAACTTCAGAAAGAAACTTTGAATTCCTTTAAAATGCAAGAGCTGAAAGAACTGAAGAGAAACGCTTGCCAACATATATTCTGAAAATTTTGTTGAGCAAAATACCGGGAACATTCAAAACATTTTTTTAAAAACATTGCCAACTTGGCTCTCTTTCCATTTGTATGTACATTTTCGTATCTAATTTAATAAGACACGAATTAATGAAAAAAAAAAAAACAAAAAACATTGCACAATATCCTCAAATTAATAACAGTCTCCCAAACTGTATTTTCTCTGCCAGGAACCACTGCCAAGCGAGTCCCAGTACTGCATTCCGCTGCGTTTTCCATTGTAATCCATTACAGTATTTATTTTTTCATTTTCTTTCAGTGTGTCAGAAAAATAACTACAAGATACCCTGACCTGGTGCCATTAGAAAACAGTTGGAGTTAAATTTGTTCCTGGCTTACGTTTTGTGAGGCTGGCGACCTTCTAGAAGGGTATCTGGTGAAGAGTGAGCAGTGAGGCTGAAGATCTGCAAAAGCATAATGTGCTTCTCCGGGGTGATTAGGAGGCGGAGGAGAGCCAAAGACGAAGGGTCTTTAGTTGTTAAAAAGGATTTTTCCCAATGTACTAGCAAAATCATTGAGATCTTGTTCAATTCATCCACCTGAGTCTCGCTGCTCAATCTCTAAAATGACGCATATCACTAAAATTACTTCTGTGTCTAAAACTTTCAGAGGATGGCAGCTGACCTCGGCATATTAAAAAGAGGGGGCAACTTTACCTTTACAATTTTACCCAGAAACATGGCCAGAAATACCCCCCCAAAAGGCGAGATTTTGGAAAATGTGAGTCATGAGAAGAAAGGGGGAAAAAAATCAAGAGTATCTCAGAATTTCTGCAGAAAGACATAATTGTCAGCACAACCGAGAAAAATCTGAGAACAGTCCAGCCTGGGAAAGAAAATCCAAACTTGAGTTAAACTCGTTTACCACATAACTTCCTCCTTTAATAATCAGACTTATTTTTATATTTTAGTAATGACTTTTGAAGCTACTTGACAGATGGCAACATGGAACAGGCTTAATGAATTATTGCTGAACAGATTATAGCCACATGGATGTGAACGGTGCATACATTAGCAGAAAAATGAGAAGCAGGACACATTTATAAATATCTCCATGGATCCACACAGGTCAGATAATGTTATCCAATTCACTGAGGAATTATTGAACCATTAAAGGGAGCCCTTATTACAGTAAAAGCCATCTGTTATCCACCCAAACACCCCCCAAACTAGTCAAAATCTCTTCTATATTTATGCACTGAACCTTAGGTAAATGTAACAAATCAGGCTGTGGTTGTGAGTCAAGAAACACATTTACGAACACATACACGCACATACACATACAGATACACGTACACATATAGACATATATTTATTTTTTTCACTGAAAGAAACTTATGCTTATAGAAAAATTATAGAAACAGGACAGAGATTTCTCATATGCTATTCTCCCAGCTTTCCCTAATGGTAATAACGTACATGACTTGAGCAAAATTCTCAAATCCAGTAATTAACATTGGAGTAATAACTTTGGAATAATGCTCTTAAATAAATATAATCATTTGTTCACACCTATCAGGCTTCCTCCCCCCCACCCCCCATCATCTTTTTTTCTGTCCTAGGACCCAAGCCAGCATCTCACAGTGCCTTTTGTTATTATCTGTTCACACTCGTTCTATCTGGAAGAGTTCATCATTGCTTCATCTTTCATGATCTCAACATGCTGGAGAACTACTGGTCAGTTTTCTATAGACTATCTCTCACACTGGGTTTGCTTGGTATTTCCACAAGCTGAGAGCGATGTCTGGAAACACTACTGCAGAAGTGATCTTCCGCTCCAAGCTTCAGGCTCCCCGGGTATTTTCCTTGTCCTCTCCCGAATCAGCCATTGCTCAAAAAAGCCCTTGTTTCTGTTCTTAGGGAATGGCATCTAGGAAAAGACTATAGAATTAAAAAAAAAAAAAGAAAAAAAAAAGGAAACGTAGGAATCGGCATTTAAAAGCAACATATTGGGGTGCCTGGGTGGCTTAGTCGGTTGAGAGTCCGACTTTCACTCAGGTCATGATCTCGCGGTTCGTGGGTTCAAGCCCCACATCGGGCTCTGTGCTGACTGCCAGCTCAGAGCCTGGAGCCTGTTTCAGAGTCTGTGACTCCCTCTCTCTCTGACCCTTCCCTGCTCACACTGTCTCTCTGTCTCCTAGAAATAAATAAAAAAACATTAAAAAAAATAAAAGCAACATATTTACCAAAACCCTGTAAAATATATTTTTTTCTCAAAGCAGATACTAACTGTGCTTTCTATTAATATGAGACGAATTAAATAGCAATGAGTATATTATTAGCCTGTCTCTGTGATTTAGGCGTACAGGTCAGGCAAAGTAACCTAAGCGTCAGCCTCGCACGAAACCCACATTTATTGAGACTGGAAAGATTTGAGGGGAATGTTAGTCACGTGTACACCACAGGAATGGAGACAGAACAAGGCACGTGTGAGTGCGTGTGCCTCTGCGTTGCAGGGGTTGGGTGGGGGGCAGAGACCAGGAGTCTCCAATGACAGGTAGGAGTCAGGCAAAATGCTCTCAGCCGAATTTTTAAAAACTTTCTTTATTTAAAAATTAATTTATTTATTTTGAGAGACACAGAGACAGCATGAGCAGAGCAGGGGCAGAGAGAGAAAGAGAGAGAGAGAATCCCAAGCAGGCTCCACACTGTCAGCACAGAGCCCAGTGCAGGGCTTGAACTCATGAACTGAGAACATGACCGGAGCTGAAATCAAGAGTTGGACGCTTAGCTGACTGAGCCACCCAGGCGTCCCTACTCGCAGCCTAATTTTAAAATGCTTCCATTATTGGAGGGAAAGGACCATTCTCATTCCAGAATTTATGCTGTAACGTCAATGCATTCCTGTCAAGGCCCTTGTGAGGAAAAGGAGACTTATGAGTTTTTTCAAATAGATTTTTCTCTACAGTCTTGCACTTTTTTTTTTTTTCACTCTGAAAGTGCCAGGCAGGACCCTTCGGACCCTCGCGTGGGCAGCATCGATGTTGGGGAAGAATCGCCAATAGCAGGGAAAAGGTGCTGTTTCTTAATTCACACAAGTTACCACCCCCTTCGGGACTCCCCCCAAAAGGTCTGCAGGAACACAGGTCCTGCTTGGAGAGCACGGGGCTGTGAGCTCCCAAAATTTGGACATAGATACCAGCTGTGACCACTCTTACCTACTGCCTGGCAAGGTTTGGGGACCCGAGGGTTACACGATTAAAAGCAATCACTCTAAATAATTAGAAATACCAATTACCCAAAGTTCCTGCTCTGATCATCATTCACGTTGTAGCCCTGCCTGTGTCTCCACCTAGTTAGAGAGCCAGCATTAAAATTGATCTAGAAAATTCCAATCGGGGGTAACAACATGATATGAATACATTCCTGGCGTTTACAGCCTTGGGCCCAAATTTAATCAGATGTGCTTGTAGTTTCATGAAACAAAGTGAGTTATTCACACTGTTGCTTTAATTAAGTTCATTTGGACAATTAGAATGATTCCGATTAATATTTGCATTATTTCTAAGTGACAGGAAATGAACATACATGTATACTTCCTTCACTTTTTTACCATCTTCAGAGTATCCATAACTCGGTTATGATAAGAGATAGAAAAATGTTATTTTCATCTTAAATTTTAACAGTAAACTAAAATTTCACACCATTTAAATATTTTAACAGTTGCCACTTCTTTATTGACAAATCACGGAATAAAATATGAAAGTATTTCATCTAAATGACAATGAAAAACAATGTATTTGGCTGAATAAATAGCTTATTAGTCTAGCATTCATGATGCCTTTCCTTCCAGTAGCAGTTTTAAAATATACTAGCTAAAATACGGTCCTAACAAGAGGAACAGATTAACTGTTCAAGTGTTTATTTATTTCAACAAATCCCCCAAAGCTAGAAGTAGAACTATCCAGAGCAGTGACAATTCAGGCGCATGTTAAATAACTTAATTCACATTACGCAAGAAATATTTCTCACATATTCTTAAATCTGTATGGCTAAAATATCACAAAATGGAATGACAGCATTCAGGGTTTGGGATTTCCCTGAATTCTTGTTTTTTAACACAGTTTGCGATATAAACCTTTCTTCCTTGTTTACAGAGTATCTGTAATAGTTAACCAAGGTGGCCAGGTTCAGTTCTCTATCCTGATTTCTAAACTCACTTCGGTGGCTCTTGGACCGGCCACCACCTTGGGTTTCTGGCCCCTCCCACGTTCTTCGACCCATTTGGTCATTTGCTTACTCACTAATTCAAAACCGAGGACCACTGAATGCTGTGACATGAAATATTAAAATGCAAAAAGGTAAAAAAATATATAAGGTGATGCTTCTAATACTGTAGGAGATGTAAATCAAATAAAAAAATTACTGAGATAAGGGCACCTGGGTGGCTCAGTTGGTTGAGAGTTCGACTCTTGATTTTTGGCTCAGGTCATGATCTCATAGTTCATGAGACCGAGCCCCAGCGTCGGGCTCTGTGCCGACAGTGCAGAACTGCTCGGGATCCTCTGTCTCCCTCTCTACGTCCCTCCCTCACCCATGTTCTCTCTCTCTCTCTCTCTCTCAAAATAAACTCTAAGAAAAATTATTGAAATATGACACAACCAGTAACATGAGGTAGCACCCTCTAAATATTGTCCCCCTTCCCAAAGTGCTATAAAGGCAGAAAAACACTCTTGTGCTCTGTATTTACCTCTAAAAAATGATTCCTGACTGTGTGAATGTGGAAGGGTCACTTATCTACTTGCTGTCATTGTCCACAGCAGAAGTGAGAGCATTATATAGAGTTACATTTTTATAAGCTTATCATTATATACTTGTCCTATATAATGACTTCTCAGAATGAAATTACTTCCTATAAGTTATGTGATGGCCTTATTGTTCTTTAGTTCATTTCGAACATCTTCTGAGCATGATTTTTAGAGGTTATACTGAACATTAGTTATTCTCACCTATTCCGCTCAGTTACAATAAACAGATACATAGATAGAGCAAAAACAAGCAAAACCCTGAGACTTTCACTCTACCAGCTGTGGCAGACCAGCTCCTAAGAAATCAGCACTATGGCCAGGAACAATCGGAACAGTTAAGGGGAAAATCCGTTTCATTGACATGATCAGAGTCACCACGAATGTGAAGATTTGAGGGCTCCAAATCTTAGAAGCATGAGTGGCACAGTGGTGGGCCCTTCACTTAAAATAATTCCTTTCTTATCCATTTTTGCCTGGAACCATTGCTGAATGACAAGCCATGGCCGAGTGAGCAGGACTGAGCAGTAATTGACAAAGGGAGTGCTGTGCGCCAGGTCTGGGCCACGGGCTGTAGTTTGCCTACTTCTGATCTAGAGCCTCACATGATCTTCTTTTGGGGCACCTGGGTGGCTCAGCCTGTTAAGCACCTGACTTGGGCTCATGATCTCACAGTTCATGGGTTCGAGTCCCACATCAGGCTCTGTGCAGACAGCTCGGAGCCTGGAGCTGCTTCAGATTCTGTGTCTCTTTCTCTCTCGGCCCCTCCCCCGTTCATGCTCTGTTTCTCTCTGTCTCTCTATCTCAAAAGTCAATAACAAACATAAAAAAATTCTAAAAAATGGTCTTCTTTTAAACTTCCATGACATGCTCTACATTCTTGACAACACTCACAATCTCCTTTGTTTGTTTGTTTGTTTGTTTTTGTTCTTTGTTTTATTATAGGCATCATAGCAGGTATGAAATCGAACTAGATGATGGCTTTTATTCACATTCCCCTAATGGCCGATGGTGTGAATAATTTTTCATACGTTTGTAAACCATTTGTAAATCTTCTTTGGAGGACGTCTATTTAAGTCCTTTGCCCATTTTTGTTGGGTTTTTTGTTGTTGAGTTGTGGGAATTCTTTGTATTCCGGACATTGAATGGTTATCATAGAATTCAAGCAAGAATAGTCTGACAAGTTCAAATGAGCAATACCAAGAGAGAAAACTTCGTGAACTGCACATGGGTGTTGTATGCACTTTTCTGTCCGTATATTTCAAAGAAAAATGGGTAAGTGATAAATAAAGACTTTAGGGTATTTATACCATAAGTGGAATTATCTCGATTTCCTCTTTTCTTCCTACTTGAGATGCTTGTTAGTAGCATATGGAATCAACGAAGTCTAAACTGTTTAAATCTTATTTCTAAAGTTCCTAAAAGCCATGATACTGCTGGGCTCAATATCATTACCTGACCTCAGTTATTACAAACTCCAAAGTGATGTAGTTTCCCTTTCCGATGTGGCCTTTCTGCAGCACAATTACATAACACATTACCACGCTAATCCTTTCTTGATGTTCCGGAGTCAAGAAGGATTAGCTGTTCTCTTCAATAAACAGTTTTTCTTGTGAACAACTGAATTTCAAAAAAGGCAACTCAAAATTAACTCAAAATTACCACAGATACTATCTTGTAAAAGGCTGAGATTTTTGTCTAGGAGATCTTCAGATAGTGAAATAGCCTAAATAGTATTGTGTTTTAAGTAACTATCTCTCAATTTACTTGCTTATTCTATTTTTCACTGTCGGGATCCTTTTGAAAAATAAATAAAAACTCAGCCTGTCCCTATGGGTTCAATTTCCCATTTAAGATTTACAAATAATTTTGAAATATATCCGTAATTTCTTATGGCCATATCATTTTTTTTTTTTTTTACCATAGCATTGTACCCTATGAGATTCAAGAGAGGTAGCAATAGTAATTGCAATTTTAAAAATCAAATTTGGTTACACTGACATCTTAATAATGCGGATATATACATAGGGGAGAATCATCCTTCTCAGGCTAGACATACTATACTCACAGCTAGCCCCCTTCATATGCTTCGACTATTACAGCTGGTTCCTTGACATTGAACTTGAGGTATTAGTGGACATTAAGGTATGAATTTTGGAAATAAATTGAAATTTAGACCAAAAATCGAAAGATACATTTTTGCATTTGGGAGCCATAAATATGGACGGAGCTGTGACAGAGATGAATTTGCCGAGACCCTGCAGAAAGCATAGTAATTGTAGTGCCATAAATGTGTACTGCACTTTAAGGAACTATGAGTCTTCAGAGTGTTGGACCCATGTTGTCTCAATTGCTGGTGACAACAAACCACAGAATTAATGAAAAAAAAAATGAAAGTGCCCATTTTATAGCTGAAGAAACTGCAGGTTGAGAGAGATTCAATGGCATCCACTATCAGCGTTTAAAATGTGGATCCTAGATGAGAATTCGTATTTTCTCATTCTTGGTCTGCTGCTCCTGAAGAACCTGGAATAATAATTACACTTAGGGGCAGGAGGAAAATCCAATTAAAGAAGACAGAGTGAAGTGAGAGAAGAGATTCACACCATGCTAGTAAGTCAGGGGAACCCGGCGTCAGAGGCGGCTGTGATAGGAATGCCAAATGCCAGAGAGAGAGATCGGGGCTTTGCCAGTTTCATAGCCCTATGCAAATATCATCCTGTGTTTACCACTGTCATTATGATTCCACGAACACACGGAACACCGTTCACTAACTATGAGCACAGGCTACCTCCTGGAAGATAAATGCGGAAGTTTTCCAAGGTCCTACTAGAGGTCCTTTCGTGAGTGCAAAACAATCAGATGAAATCTTTTAGCAGGCATGGTGATAATTAGCTATTAAAAGGGATGCACCCCGTAGTTTTCATACTAATAGTCGGTTGAAAAAAAAATCAACCCTCCAATTCAACCCTCTGTGCACTCCTCCAGGTCAGAGCCTTAGATGCACCAACTGGCTGGTCATCAGTCAGCAAACCAGACTATGTTGAATAACCCAGTTAGAAACACGTATCGTGTCTCTACAATGTGTCTAGCAATTTGCTTAGGGACCGAAAAAAATGAAAAAATAAAAACCAAACAAAACAGAAAGCATGCTTTTCTCCTTAGTGTGTTTAGGTTAATTATATTAAGAAAAGCAACATAACAAGTCATAAAATCTCATATTTACCTGTTCCTCATCCAGGCAGGATTTTAGAGCATCAATTGTTTGGGCATAAAAATGAAATTCAAAAGCTGGTTGCCTATATGTTAGTGAGATTTTTAAAGCAAATAGCGTCATTATAGCCATATCCTTCATTTATTTATCCAAATGTTAATTTTATTTACTACAGATTGGGTGGCTCAGTCGTTTAGGCATCTGACGTCAGCTCAGGTCATGATCTCATAGTTTGTGGGTTCGAGCCCCATGTCAGTCTCTGTGCTGACAGCTCAGAGCCTGGAGCCTGCTTCAGATTCTGTGTCTCCCTCTCTCTGTCCCTCCCCTGCTCACACACTCTCTCTCTTTCTCAAAAATAAATAGACATTAAAAAAAAATTCTAAGTCTTAGAATGCCTGGGTGGCTCAGTCACTTCAATGTCTGACTCTATCTCAGCTCAGGTCTCAATCTCGGGGTCATGAGTTTGAGCCCCGCACTGGGCTCCATGCTGGGTGTGGAGCCTACTTAAAAAAAGAGTTCAAAGTCTTTTAAACTTATCCCTTTCTCAAGCTTCTGATGTTGTCATGAAAGAACAAAACTTGTACCCATGAAAAATTGCAATTCTGATACAGTGAAGTTGGTAGAAAGGCACCTGAATCCTTGATGGCATCACTGAGTTGATGACCAACCCATATGTTCTACCTAGACAGCGATAGAAAAGATTAAAATACTGATTCAAGGAGCAATATTGATGAATCTTAGAGACTTACACTGAGCACAAGAAGCCAGACACAAATAAATATATACTGCATATTTCCTTACATCTGAAAATCTCAAAAAAGCCAAAAATGATAAAATGTGAAAAATATAAAAACTGACTGGAGAGTAATAAGAGAAAAACATTCTGGAAGAGAAAATGTTCTGCGCTGTGAAAATGTGCAGATTACACAGGTATGTCCATTTGTCAGAATTGCATGCTAAGATGCATACATTTTGATGTTTGTAATTTTTACCTAAAAAAAGAGAGTAAAGACAGTAATAAATTAAGCAGGGGTATGAGTATAGATGGGTAGAGGTATAGGTGAAATAAGAGTGTGAGGGGTGCCTGGGTGGCTCAGTCAGTTAAGCGTCCGACTTTGGCTCAGGTCATGATCTAGAGGTTCGTGGGTTCGAGCCCTGCATCGGGCTCTGTGCTGACAGCTAGCTCAGAGCCTGGAGCCTGTTTCAGATTCTGTGTCTCTCTCTCTCTCTGACCCTCCCCTGCTCATGCTCTCTTTCTCTCTCTCTCTCTCTTTCAGAAATAAAAACATTAAAAAAATAAATAAACATTAAAAAAAAAGAGCGCCAAAATACTAACAGCTGTTGAAGTTGGGTGATCTGTATCTGGGTATTCATTATTCTTATTCTTTGTGTATGTTTAAGATTTTCTAAAATTATAAATTAAAAATTAATGATCATTACATATTAAATACTTAAAAATTAAATACTATTTAAAAATTGAAAATTATGAATGAAAATATTTATCCCAAAGTAATTACTCATTATATCCAAAAAGATTTTTTTTCTCATTAACTTCCTTTAAAATAAAGAGAAACCACTAGACAGGCTAAAAATAAAAACAGACAAAAGCATCCATGGTGTGACCTCTCCCGTTGATGTAAGATCGATGCTGGCACATGGTTGTAGAAATGAGTCACAAAGATGTTCTCCACGCCACCTGGGGTAGACACACCATATAGCAACAGTGGTGTTACATAGCAAGAGATTTCTGTAGCAACAGTGAAATCCTATAGCAACAGTGGAGTCAAACTCCAAGTTCACTACCATGTGTGAATAATGGCAATGGTTTTGTTAAACTCTCGTATCAATGTTGACTTAGTATCAAGGATGAAATCAAGTATTTCAATTTTTTATATGCTTTAGCTATTTCTGAGAGACAGAGAGAGAGACAGCTTGAACAAGGGAGGGTCAGAGAGAGAGGGAGATACAGAATATGAAACAGCTTCCAGTCTCTGAGCTGGCTGTTAGCACAGAGCCTGACGCGGGGCTCAAACCCACTAATTGTGAGATCATGACCTGAGCCAAAGTTGGATGCTCAACCGACTGAGCCACCCAGGCGCCCCTGAAATCAAGTATTTCAAAGATTTGTAGACACTCAATATTGAGTGGATTATCATTAAAAAGCTTGAGGGCTGAAGGAGAAAGCTCTGATCATGATCTGTCAGCAAGAGTAACCACCACCACCACTACAAAAAAAACACATGACATCTTATTTTCAATAAAGAACTGACTGGAACCATCTTACCGGATATTTTTACCATGAGAAGTCGGAGCAAGTTCCATTTAGAGAATACCATATCTTTGCAATGTTCAACCTCACACAAGAGCCCTGACTTGACATTTTTTTCTTAATAACATATGATTTTGTTCATATATATGTCTATTTCCTTCTTAAGCATATATGCCCACCCCCCTCACCAAAGCCTTGCCACATCTGGGCTCTTAGTCACTTTAATTGTCAGTGTGCATACCTGTACTGAGTTGTTCTCAGCCTTTACTGCCATTACAGTCTCCCTGAGGAGCTTAGAAATGCAAGTTCCCAGGCTGCACACCATTCAATCAGACCCCCTGGGGATGAGCCCCCAGGAGATGTCAAAGCGCCCAGATGATAGCAATCTGTAGCCATGCTGGAGAAGCCATAGCTTAGAACTTCTGTCTTGCTTTATGTCCATTTCCCCCACTAATCAGAAAGAATGTTCTGTTTTCTGTTGTTTGCCGTGACAACAACAAATTATTGCCTATATTAGGAAAGTGCATATTTCTGGAGCCAGAAATGGGAAGATAGAGAGAGGAAGTGAAAAGTTGTGGTGTAGTTGATTCAGTTTGGGTATTAACCTCAGGCTAGCAGACCTGAACTCGGTAGAATATATTCACTTCAAGGGAGGATCATTTTTCCTGATTAGTCTGATTCCTTTGGATTATGTTTATATGATTCTCTGTCTCTTTTTCAAAAAATGTTTATTCATCTATCTTTGAAAGAGAGAGAGAGAGAGAGCACAAGTGAGGGAGGGGCAGAGAGAGGGGTTCAAGCAGGCTCCGTGCTGTCAGCACAGAGTCCAATGAGGGGCTCCATCCCACGACCCTTCGGTCATGCCCTGAGTAGAAATCAAGAGTCAGATGCTTAACCGACTGAGCCACCCAGACAACCCTACGTGATTTTCTTTTTATTTAAAGAAAAAGCTATTGGAGCTCCAAGGCCAAACGTTCAATCTGATCACAGAAAATTAAGCAAGCTTCAGTATCCGACCCCCATTGTTCTTCCTCAATCTCAGCGGCGCGAGAGATAGCCCATTCACCCTTGAACCCCTGAGAGGATTAGGTATCCTCTCACACAAATAGAATGGTTTTATGTCTCACGGCCAAGAAAAAATCTTCATTCACTTCATACTAATATTTTCAGTGGACACATAAACTGGCTGTGATTAATGATCGTGGGCAGTTAATTACTTAGAAGTGATATATGACACTGTAACCTATGATGAAATTTATGACTATCATTAATGATATTGTGATTGTCTTCTAAGACACAGTTGGTATTATGAAATATGTCATCTTGCATTCTTGGTATAACAGTAATGTGGGGGG
The DNA here is from genome assembly GCA_017311185.1 of Proteles cristata cristata. Lineage (NCBI taxonomy): Eukaryota > Metazoa > Chordata > Mammalia > Carnivora > Hyaenidae > Proteles > Proteles cristata. The sequence continues at coordinate 29,426 of JAESUZ010002468.1, forward strand.
TAATAAATACGGTCATTGTGATGCTAATGCCATTGTTTTTCTACATTATGTCTCGACAGGGAAAGCACTGGGAACACCACTAGATTTCTGCCTCCTGTTTGCTTGATTTTTCTTCTCCCTTGTATCTATTCTCTTCATTGCTGTCTTCCTTTAGGGTCCATAATATCATAACCAAGATTTTAAAAAGGAGCTGAGAAATATGTGCAGCAATATGAAACGTTACCACTAATTTCCCAAGAATTATAAACAAGGAGACACTCTTAAGTTTTCGAAAATTAATGAGTACGGGACAGGAAACGATTATTTGAAGCAAAGGGAATATAAGGCCCCAGTCATTTGATGATTGAGCAAATATTCAATCTTCACTGCTTTTAAATCGAATCGAAGCGTTCTCTTTTCCCCAATGGAAAGTTACAAAAATAAACAAATCCTACCGCAGTATTGGTGAAGCCAATGCTCTCAGACATGGTGAGTGAGGGTCACCAGGTCTACTCTTTAGGAAAGCAATTTGCAATATACATTAGCGGATTTTTAATGCTCATCATACCTTTGATCTACTAGCTCTACTTTTGGAAACCTCTCCTAAAAAAAATCAATCCCAAATCTGAAAACGATTTATTACCTAACAGATTTATTGCAAAATTACTTACATGAGCCAAAAAGTGGTGTGCCAGAGCAGGGATGACCCGCCAACTATTTTTCTCAAACCAATCCCCATTCATTCCTTCCTCCCTCCTCCTGCGCCACCCGCCTCTTCAGACTTAAATTCTGCCTTAGCTGTCCATTTTTTTAATTCTCTAAATTGTTGGAGGTGCTGAGTTTATTTGACGTCTAATTCAATTTATGGCACTGAGGCTACAGACCAAGTATGTCCTGCATTTTTGTATATCTCGTCCGACAGCATGGCTCTGACAGAAATGTATCTGTGACTTAGCTCTCCTGGGCACTCACCAGGGAGTTCACTATGGTGAGCCACCATCTTACGCACTGTCGCATCTGCGTAAACTTCACAGTTTCATCAAAATGGTCATGAGTGAATGAATAATGCAAGCGTGAGCAAGAGGGCTCTTTGTGTGGTGACATGCCTTCTCTGTATGCAGAGACGGTTAGGAACCCCAGACCGGAGCAAAGTCATCTCCAGGACTGTGGCTTTCTCCCTCCAGTGGTCCGGAGTTCTGACCACTTGAGTTAGGTCCAGAGATACTCCTGCTTCGAAATGTCACACAGCTTGATGGCCCCCACTGCACGCTTCTCAAAGCTCTGAGAGAGGGATCCTGAGGCAAAGACGACTTGGATGTTGCCAAGAGAAGGTAGAGCTTCTGTGATTCAGGAAAGTGTGAGCTGACACGGAATGAACGGGCGTCACCCCGCTAAGAGGCCAGCGCACCCATGTGTGGGAAGAGCAGCCGCAGGGAAGGCCAACCTGGAGAGCATACGCCCTTAGGAGCAGTGTTGCTTGGACTTAGCACGGGGGCTCGTGCTTGGTATGAAGCCTCAGCCCCTGCTGGTGTGACTCCAAACTCTGAGTCTCTCTGAACATTTCCTCCGCCAGGGCACTGGCTGTCATACAGCTGAATGCACAGTATATTTCTCTCTCTCTTTCTTTTTTTTTTTTTTAATTTAATGTTGATTTTTGAGAGGGAGAGAGAGAGAGAGAACAAGCAGGGGAGGGGCAGAGAGAAGGGAAGACAGGATCGGAAGCAGCTCCAGGCTCCGAGCTGTCAGCACAGAGCCCAGCACGGGGCTCGAACCCACAGACCGCGCGATCATGACCTGAGCTGGAATCAGGAGGATCTGCTCAACCGACTGAGCCCCCCAAGTGCCCCCAGTACATTCCTCTCAAAACACACGGCTTATGTAATGGATTGTGTTAGCATATGCGCCTCACAGTTCAGCTTCACATTCACGTGGTGAAGTGGTTTTCTTTTACAATTTTATTTGTTCCCTGAGTTTGACAGTAGAGAGGATTCCTCTTAAGGAAGCATGAAGGGTCATTTTACTTCTTGACTTTAAAAGCAGCATAGCCTGACAGATTGGCTCTGACATCCCGGAGGTCAATCCGCGTGAAGCTTTGAGTCAGGAGCTACCAGGAAGGTGGGATGCGTTCGCAGGGTTGGGTGTGTTAGTGGTTTTTTTTAGTGTGTTTTGTGTTTGTTTCTGCTTTACTCTCAATGTCTTAGAACTTCAGGTATTGAAATTCAGTGTGATTTCTCCTATCACACTGAGAAAAAACAAAAAACACCATTTCTTTCCTTCTCACCAGAGATGTTGCTTTATATCAAAGTATCACCATGAGTTTCATTTCATCAAACACAGCTCTCCTCGCAGAAAATCACACAGAAATAATGACACCAAAAAAGCCCTGGTTCTCTTTTTAGGTGAAATATGTAAACCCATCTATCCCCACCCAATCATAAAACACAATGGATAAAACAACATAAATGGATAAAATAACACAAAGGATGAAAAAAAAAAAGGTTTCAATCTGGTAAGAAACAAATGGGAGGCAGCCAAATATCCTGACACGTTTTTTTCTACCCAATGAGATGGCTTAGTTCCTCAGCTGTTCCCATTACTGCTATCAGTACTGTCTCTATTATGTTTGTTTGGAGGTCTTTTACCTACAATCTAAGTGAAAAAAGAAGGTGTAAACGAAGCCCAGCACAGACAGAGAATTCCTCTTACCTGTCTCCCAGCATGTTGCTCTCAAAGATAAACATGTTTACCCTCCAAGTTGAAACTGTAATTGAAAATGTATGTCAGTTTCAAGGAATCCTCCAAAAAAGTGAAATGCTTGATGTTGCTGCTTTAATTTGAAAACCATCAGATCTTAAAACATGTAACTCGGAATGTATAAACTTTCTAATTAATAAAACATCTATTTATTGGGCATTCATCGGGTTTACTGGCTTAGAAAGGAACACTGCAGCACATTAGTTTTCTTTAGATTGAACTATATTTTATTGTTCATTAAATAACATGATAATCTTAGAGCAAATTCACCGCAACTCAGTTTCCCTAAAAGGGATTAAGAAAAAGATGAATAAATAAATGGCAGACTTCTGATTCCTCTAAGGAGGCAAAATTCCAACATTTCTTTTTATTACTTCTTTCATTGTGAAAGCATCTTTTTTTAAAAAAAAATTTATTGTTTAATGCAACAGGGAAGGAAGTAATCAGCAAAACTAAAAGGCAACTGATGGAATCGGGGAAGATATTTCCACCATTTCGAACAGTGCCCTCTGTACTTAGAAATCATTAAACACAAAATCAAGGAGGGGCATCTCGGTGGCTCAGTTGGTTAAACATCTGACTCTTAGTTTCGGCTCAGGTCATGATCTAGTGGTTTCATGGGTTCGAGTCCCTCTTTGGACTGGGCTCTGACGGCACGGAGCCTACTTGGGAAGTCTCTCTCTCTCTCTCTCTCTCTCTCTCTCTCTCTCTCTCGGCCTCTCCCCCATGCCTGCTGCCTCTGTCTCTCACAAAATAAATAAACAGACTTAAAAAAAAATTTTAATATGTAAAATGAAGGAGAACCAGAGCAGAAATACAAACTTCTGTGAAACTCAGAGACCCCTAACACCCACAGTCGTGATCGGTAAAAAACAAAATGCAGACTTCAGGACTGACCTGATGGAGAAAGAGCCCTCAAGCACCCCGGCTGGGCTGGAGATTTAGCTCAGAGAACTGACTCCAAAATCCACCCCCACCCCCACCCCCAGGAAGAGCTTATGCTGTCAGCATTTTAAGTGTCTCATGCCTAATCATGAAAAAAATAAATAAATAACGAAAAAAGAAAAGTATCACAAGATATTTAAGAAAAGCTCTTTACCTAAAAAGACTGCAACCAAAAGAAATCAGAAGGGAAAACTTGGGGAAATTATCCTAATACTGAGGGCAGCAGAAAATGCCCGCCACTGCAAAAGTTATATTCTCACAGAAATAAGAGAAAAAAGACTGCATTCGTGACAAAGGGACTAAGTGTCATAAAGAGAAACGGGAGAAATGTAAAATAGAATAGCTGAAATAACAATAACAGCAAAATAATACAATGTTTAGAGGATAAGATTCGGAAATCTCCAGAAAGTAGCAAAGGAAACAATACAAGAAGGGAAAGAGAGAAATGGCCATGAGCGAGGTCAAGAGCAGACTTTACGGGAGCAATGAATGAAGATTCCCCCCCGCCACCCCCCCCCCGACATACAACACAGATAATTAGGGGCAAGATTGTCTTAAAAAGTAATGTAAATGTATTTTCCGGCACTTTCGTCTTGACTTTCCAGATGGGAAAGACTAATCATAACCACACCCTCGATTAGTTCTAGAACAAAATTAGAGCAAGGAGAGAAAAAAGTAGAACACCTGTGAGTCCCCTGAGAGTACTCACAATTTACCGGACTCTGAACATCTTCTGAACAACTTTCAAAGCCGCTCCCCTGGTCTCCAGTCCCACTACCATCATGCCAACTCGGGTCCTCATCCTTGCTGTCCTAGAACATTCTGGCTGCCTTCTAATTAGCTGGCCTCCTGGAATCCACTTTGTTCAGGATGGTCGGAATAATCCAGGGGTGCAAATCCTTCCAACTCCTCGCTGCCCCAGGATCCCGTACGAGTTCCTTAATGAGACTCTGGATGATACGTCCTGACTTGGTGCGTTTAGCTTGGTTTCACACCCCCTCCCAGAATTCCCTTTCTCTTGGCCTCGTTACACCCTCGTCTTAATTCTGCAGCAAGACTGGATTCCCAGTAGGTGCTACGTGAAATCGTTTCTTCTTTCCCACCCAATTCCCTTCGTGCAGGATCTCCTGCTCTCCCTCCTGCAGCTGGTCTTACTCTACTTATCCCAGCTTCAATAACATTGTCTTCTGAACACCTCCTCCCTGCCCAGACTAGGTTAGGAATATACTTTATTGGACATTGAACTTATCCCAGGGGGTTCTTACTGTCTTTTCCTTTGCTTAGATTTTCCAATAACCTGCCTACCCCTGAAAGAATCTCTTCCTTTTCTGTTAATATCGAGGTGTACATACCCCTATGCAAAATGCTTAGTAGCCACTCAAAACTATCCATGGATTTAAGAAATAAATGAGAGAAAGCTTATACAATTCATATAATGGAATCAAAGCAATACAATTACCAAATGGTGGAGAAGGGTAACTGTGTGGTCTGAAAATACGTCTCCCGCCTTCCTTCATTTCCCGGCCACGGTATCACCACAAACACTCTTGATGTGGCCATGCCCTGGAGGACCACACACTCTCTAACATGAGATTTCCATGAGAATTCCCTGCCCTCACCTCAACCTCAACTTGACTGAAACTAAAAACAAGACCTTTCCCTTCAAATTGGCTCTTTTCTAAATACCCTTTTTGTGTATCAAAATAGAAAATGTGAAAGAATTGAGGAATTTTCCTTCCTCTCATTGGTACAGTCCTTTCATAATAAGTTCTTCATGATTTCTTAAAAATATGTTTCAGGACAGGGCTCCTGGGTGGCTCAGTTGGTTGAGCGTCCGACTTCAGCTCAGGTCATGATCTCACGTTGCGGGTTTGAGTCCCTCATTGGGCTCTGTGCTGACAGCCAGCTAAGAGCCTGGAGCCTGCTTCGGATTCTGTGTCTCCCTCTCTCTCTGACCTTCCCCTGCTCACACTGTCTCTCTCTCTCAGAAATAAATAAAACATTAAAAAAATTTAAAAAAAGTTTCAGGAAAAAAATATCTATCTCTATATCTATCTATATTGATCTACATCGATGTATATCTGTATCTACATGTGTATCTATATCATCTATATCTGTATCTATTTATATAATCTATCTATATCACCGATATCTATGCCTATACCTATATGTGTATCATCTATATCTGTCGCTATGTCTGGTTTACCCCACTCCCCGTCTTTCTGCAGCATCTGCTACCATCATGTCTCCTTCACGTGCCTCTGGTCCTGACCCTGACCCTGTTAGTGACTCTGATACCGACAAATTAGCTTCAAGCACTAGTTTCCACTGAGCAGTTTTGATACTTAGGAGCGTATGCTGTGTTGTGCTGCATGCATAGCTTCCGGTGTGTGACGTGAAAAGCCTTCCACAATCTTACCTTGACTGCCTTCTCTTGGTAACTTACTTTGTCACATAACGTGAAATAGAACTTTGCAGGCAACTTCAGGCTGGCATTGAGCAACTGCAATCCCCAAGCTACTCTGTTTTTCAGATTCACTTTTGAAAAAGTGTTTTCTATTTTAGATACCGAAATTCAATTCTTCCGGGTCTTCCAAACTTATCGAAAGTTAACTATGAAAAATGTTGCAGCTCTTTCCTACATTCAGCTTGAGTCTCTATTTTTGTTCCATTTTTTTTTTTTTTAAGTCTACAGCATCTCTCTTTGCTTAAAATGATTTTTGCTTTTGGCGTTTCTTCCCAAAGTAGTAGAAATGAGCATATTCTTTTTCCAAATAAAAATTACAGATGAAATGGAAGTTTAAAAGTCTTAAAGTCTTACAACTCAAGCTGTAGTTCTCTTCCTTTAAAAACTTACTTGATTCGCATTTTGCTGATTTGCAACTGATGACCTCATTTTATATCTTCCACTGCCAAAGAATAACACCTAAATCTTTCATTAAGGAATCACTGCAACTGTAACAATAAGTGAGAAGTTGTGGGGGGAGGAGGGCAGGAGACTGAAACATCTACAAAAGTAAAACCCTAAATTTTTATTTTATTTTTAGAAATGTAAATTAAAGATATTTTCTAGAAAGAGAGAAAAGGTTATGTGGTAAGATAAGGGACTTATCTAACATTATAGCTGACACATTAGTGCCTAAGACTCTAATTCTGATTTTGCAAATAGACTAATACTCAGTCTTACATTTAATATTTTATTATCTGTGACAAAACTTGTTCAGCAAAATAAAAGATTTGGAAGGAGAGTGTGATTGGAGATAAGCTAATAGTCAAAGTAACAGTATAACTATTTTCTAGATTAGCGAAGCAGTGCTGAAAATCCTTCATTGAGACAGGAACCCTTGCTTACTTAAGTATATATGTTAGTGCATTTCCAATAAATATTAAAGAATATATGTACTTAGATGACTATCATTGGGTTAAAAAAATTTTTTTTAACATTTATTCATTTTTGAAAGACAGAGAGAGACAGAGCATGAGCAGGGGAGGGGCAGAGAGAGAGGAGACACAGAATTCGAAGCATGCTCCAGGCTCTGAGCTGTGAGCACAGAGCCCAATGCAGGGCTTAAACTCACAAACTGGGAGATCATGATCTGGGCTGAAGTCAGACGCTTAATCAACCGAGCTACCCAGGTACCCTGGCAGTTACTGGTTTTTAACAAAACCATTTTAAGATTCCCACTAAGAAAAAGACTGAATTTTTATCCATTTTTTCCAAGATACTGATAACAATCTTTTACATACGTGAGGTGTAAACAAACTAGAGATTTGAAAACAATGTGAATTCCTAGGAATCATCTTTAGGTTTGAAATGAAGATAGTTACTTAAGTCTCTACACAAAATCATGAAGTGTAATCTTAGTTTGGACAAGGAAAGTAGTAATATCTTGTCCAGAATACATTGGATTTCTAGTTTGGTTTAAATCTTTTCAAAAGTAAGAGTACATTCTAGAGTACTTTTTATATATAATAGTATATTACATATGCATATTGATAATATGCACAGAATAACATAAAAACCAGTAAATAATGAATGGGGCCCTTAACCAGCAATTACATTAAACCACAATCTCCATACCATAAAAATGACCTGGGATGATGGAGATAAAATAAAGACATAACATTTATGTAAAATAAAGCATTAAAACATCAACTTTAGAATTTTTGTTTAATCAAGAACTCATAGAAATTCCCCAAGGTAGTAACGACTAACAGAAAAGTTGAATAAAGCATAACAGAGCTGAATTTCTGGAATGAAAAGTGTTTCAAAAGTCTGCAAAATCCGATACCACAAGTTAATAGAGCTGACCTAAGGAACAATCATTGAAGATTCTACTACTTTCTTGTTATTGTTCATTGTAAGAGCCATGAAATGTGATGAGGAGATAAGACTGTGCATAAGAATTCTGCCAGGAAAAAAAAGTAAAGAAAGCAAATACCTTTTCTCCTATTAACTTTCATTTCATTAGGAAAATATTTACATATGAAGGATTTACTTATGAATGACAGTTTTCTGACAACATATGTGAACTACACCATTGCTGATTTGCACACAATAAGCAAGTCTTTTTGTAGTTTTTCTCCCTCTTATTATCAACTGCAAAATTCATGCTTTAAAGAAGCAAAAGCTAGAATTTACATTTGTAATTTTTTTTTTTGCACAGGAACTGTCACTGCTTTACCAAGTTTCTTTAAGTTATTGAGCAGCCAAAACCATGCAAATTGTAAAAACCTGAATGTATTCTATATTGAACCGTAGTCTGACTATCACTTTTTCAAACCTAAAAAAAATATCTCTGAGGAGAAAAGTATATTTATAAAAGATAGCTGTCGAATGGAAATTCAGATTTATATAGACAAAAATGTCTATATGCTTCGGGGCAGAGGATGGTAACAGCACCTCATGTGTACTGTGGTGGGATTAAAAAGTGGGCTCTGTCTTGGAGCACAAATTGGAATTAATTATAAACATTCTAAATGTTCACACCGTTGACTTAACAATTACACTGCTGGTAATTTTCCCAGTTGATGTTCTTAAACATGTAAGCAAAGGCTGGCCACAAGGGTGCTCATGGCTACACTGTTTATGCAGCAAAAATATGGGAACAAAGTCAAGTTCATTACACAAGATTCATAAAACAATGACCGGAAGGATTTGATCTGTGTTAAAAATGGAATAGTGTCCACTAGGTACTATTACATTACACAAGCAGGCACCTGAACGTAGCCTGCTCCCATTTGGAGGAACATTTCTAAATGAACGTACATTCCTAAGACACATTCATCTACACATACTCCTCCACAAACTCACATTCGTCTGGGAGAAAGGGATCAAGCAGCCGAGTTCAGAGGCTTAGTTTGCTAAACCACCCCAAACTGAACAGCTTACCAAGACGCTAGATGACACAGACAGGATATCGATCAGTATGGACTGAAAGATGTGAAAGACAAAGGGTCAAGGCATAAGGCGGGCAGGTTCTTCATGAAGGGTCTCATCAAAAATACTGAAAAGTTTGGCGTTAAGATGATGAGTCACAAGAGAATACTGAACTGACTGATGAACATTGAACAGAACACTATGATGGTTAGATTTATATATTGGAAGATCGCTCTGCCTAGAGCATAAAGACGGGATTCAAGGCAAGTACCAACATAGGAAGATTAATAAATAACACGGCAACTGCAGTAACTCAGGCAGAGGTGATGAGGCCCTGAATTCAAGCCCTGACGGCGAGGCTAGGAAGGATGGAATGGATAAAGAAAAAAATTAAAAGGGTGTACTTGATGAAAATTGGCCATTGGTCACATGTGAGGAGAAAGTGTGATCTGTCTTCTATTGTCCTTAAAAGTATATAAATAAAATAATATAGAATAGGAAATAATAAATATTAATTGGTTAAACCCTGAAAACATCTATATAAGGTAGGTTCTAATACAATCGTCTGCCTCATTCAGATGGTAAATAGAATTGTTAGAGTTACGTAACTCGCTCAAGGGCACGCAGTCAGTAAATGGTGGTCCCAGAATTAGCAACTAAGGCAGCTTCAGGCCACTGTGTGGCACTCCGCCCTCCCCCCGCCCCCTCGCTCTCTGCCGTCTCACTCACCTGATGACGCACCTGCTCAGATGATGCCAGGATTCCAACCTGGTGGAATGGTGAAAAGAGCCACCACCAACCCAAGGCTGGAAATGGAGAAGCCAGATTGAACGGACAGACCAGGAAGCCAGTTTAAAGAGTTTACATTTAAATTGTCAGTGACGCATCCAAGCTGAGATATTCAGCAGGAGCTTAGAGAACAGGGCTCTCGCTATAAATTTCAAACCTGATTGGCGAACATATGGGACACGAAGACATGGGCACGGAAGTGATTGACCAGGAGAGAAAAGCACAGGGCTTCTGGCTTGTGGCTGTCAGGCTACGCAGAGACTACTTCCAGGACAAGTCTTTTAAATACGTGCATTTGAAATAAACAGACACCGACTGGCAGTAGGAAAACATGGCCATTTCAGTCCTTAATTTTTTTACTTAAAAAAGAATTTCTTCATGGTTATTTATTTTGAGAGAGAGAAAGAGAGAGCATAGGGGAGAGGCAGAAAGAGAGGGAGAGAGAGAATCCCAAGCAAGATCTGTGCTGAGCCCAATGCAGGGCTCGATAACACAAACTGAGAGATCACAACCTAAGCCGAAATTGAGAGCCAGACGCCAACAGACTGAGCTACCCAGGCGCCCCTGTTTCAGTCCTTCAAAGTAAATCTGAAAACTTTACAGATCCCATCAATGACCTTCCCTTTGGAAGTTTTCCTGATATGTCTTCCTACCTACCAAAGATACTCAATCCTCCCCCCACCCCCAACCCCAAATAACCTTTTCCTGTTCCAAATCGTTTTCCTGCTTCCCCACACTGACTTCATTTTCACTGAGAATGAAGTCAAGGGACCGAAACAGAATTCAACTATTAATCAGGCAGGGTCTGAAATAGATAATAAATAATCAGCAGTACAATACAAATCTTGCAATAATCAAGACTTATTTCCACAAGCCTTTCATTACTAATAAATACATGTTTAATGTTGCAAGAATCATAATTCCTGTGAGTAAGGAACCATGGCTTCATGAACACTTACGAAGTTCTGTGTCCTGAGCTGTGACAGGACACGCTGACCCACGTGGTCACCTTTATCGATTGGAAGTTTCCACCTTACAACAAAAAGTTACATTGTATATTCCCTAAAGTTCCTTCAGGCTATGAACCTCTGTGAACTTGTATTGATGGGACATTGTCTCAACAGGACCTACTTACTACATGTTTCAGAATATTATTTCCCACCAATATTCATAAAAATATTTATATGACTTCATAGGAGACAGATGTTTAAAATCTGGAGAAATTTATAATATTATAGCACACTGGAATTTAAGATGAATAGCAAAAGACAAAATGGAGGAAGCAAGTCTGCTGGCCATCTATTCAAAAGGTTGGCAAATGTTTTTATTTTTGTTGAAAATGTATTCATTTTACTTTTTCCATCAATACTAAACATTCTTTCTAATTACGGGCCTTTAAATTTGAAAAGTGGAGTTTCTGAGATAAATTAATGAGTCGAAGGGAACAGGCTGGGTAAAAGAACAGAACAAGCGATTTTATTTTTCTGAATATTGAGACAAAAATATGAGAACATTGCAAGTGATTGATAATGAGTATTAATCATTTTCCCTGTAGTTTGGGCAATTTTCACTGTTAGAAGAACATCTCGAACTCTACTGGAAACATTACATTTGCTTTGTGAGTTGAAGAAAAAGCTACACTTAGCAACTTTGTTCCAAGTGCTTAAATGCTGATTTCAGGAATAATTAGCAAGATGACTTTCTGAGGATCAGGACATTCGCCAACATTTTCTCTCTGGAAAAGCAGCCCTTTCCATTTTTGAGGCCAAGTCTAAATGGTGCAAAGGTTGTGCTCTTCTGGAGCTGAACTCTGGTTTCCAGTAATTTCTTTCTTTCTTTTTTTTAATTGTATTTATTTTTTTTAGAAAGAGAAGGACAGGGGCGCCTGGGTGGCTTAGTCGGTTAAGCGTCTGACTTTTGCTTAGGTCATGATCTCGCGGTTCGTGGGTTCAAGCCCCGCGTCGGGCTCTGTGCTGACTGCCAGCTCAGAGCCTGGAGCCTGTTTCAGTCTGTGACTCCCTCTCTCTCTGACCCTCCCCTGCTCACGCTGTCTCTCTCTCTCCTAAAAATAAATAAAACATTAAAAAAGAAAGAAAGAAAGAGAAAGAGTGCAAGTGGGGAGGGCCAGAGAGAGAGAGAGACACAGGATCCGAAGCAGGCCCCAGGCTCTGAGCTGTCAGCACAGAGCCAGACACAGACTCGAACCCACGAACTGTGAGACCATGACCTGAGCCAAAGTCGATGCTTAACTGACTGAGCCACCCAGGCGCCCCCTCCAGTAATTTCTGTGAGTAGCTCCTGGTCGTACATCTGTAATAACACAGACTTTGTCCTCGATTTCTTTAAAACTCACCATTTTGGGTGTTTCTACAGACTTTCTACCTGTGAATACTTTTAAAATTATGCTTCTTGTCGATTTCCCTGTTTACAATGTGACTTCCAAAACTTACAACCTATGTTTCTGATATCTTTAATCAATTCAGGTAGAGTGAGAGTTTTTCCTTCTTTTCTCTATCAATAGAGTCTAATACATTGCTATTATTATTGTTATTATTATTATTATTATTTTTAGTAGTTCTACCATCTACCCTATTGGCTTATACTGAACACAGGGTTTTTCTAAAGCCAGGTCCCCTTGTCTTATATTTGCATCTTGGAACACTAGCAGGGTCTTCAAATTCGCCTCGTTATTTTGGGTGGTTGGCTATGCTGATCCCACCAATCCTTGTAAGCCCTTGGTACATTGCTTCCTTTGGACCAGTGTTTTCCTTCCAACAACATTCTCTAGGAAAAAAAAAACAACAACTTCAAACACCTATAAACTCATCTATGTGTAACATGAACGAGCCTACATGTCTGTGTCTTAACTTTAAAGCCTTTAATTTGTTAAATGCTTCTTTGAGAACAATAAAGACGTCCTCGAAGAGAAATAATCTGCAGCACCAGATGGAATAAACTAAGAGTGGATTCTTGTGATGACTTCTCCTTTCTTCAGTAACACAATCACCGCAAACCAATCACCCCATATAAGAAACTAACCCGGGATCCTTATTATGCTACCTGCTCCCTAAATCCATTTTTCATCCTTTTGAATTTCAGAAAAATATATTTCATCTGTGATTGCCTGGCAACGTCGCCTGATCGCTGGTTCCGGGATAAATATCAGGGCAGACTTTCACCACCCCGACTTCTCTCTTTCAACTCACATTACAATTCGAGCCCCTGCTCTGGCATCAGGGTCCTCCTTGGTATCAGGAAGAAATCTGTATCTCCTCAGTATGCCAGGAGAGAAGTGGGCAGCAAAGATCCATTTAGGTGACTGTTGTCCGTGGACCCTCACTCCACCGGGGCTCAGCTCTGTCTTCCCCAAAACAGCAAATGCCCCCTTGTGCCACATGGCTCCGGATTAGTTTGAGAAAGTCCACTTAAAGAATACTATGTCATAAACCCCGGTGTCTACTGAACAGCTTTAGAAGCTCCACTCTGATTTTAGGACACTTCAATGATCTTTCTTCAGTTGGGCTTCAATCTTCAGGTCATTATATTAGAACTTTTCAGAACATCCATCCTGCTGCCGTATATCCAGTCTCAGACAGCTCTGTTCCTCTTTTGGGGAGTTCCAGGAAAGGCTGTATTATCAGCCTCTGAGTTGACTTACCACTTTTACCTTTCCAATTATTTGTCTACTTCAGCTGTGGAAAGATTTTTTTAAAATGCAGGTTTAACTATTGCTTCCTCTGCTTAAGAATCTACCAATGGAGGGGTGCCCGGGGGGCTCAGTCGGTTAAGCGTCCGACTTCAGCTCAGGTCATGATCTCACAGTTCATGACTTCAAGCCCCGCGTTGGGCTCTGTGCTGACAGCTCAGAGCCTGGAGCCTGTTTCGGATTCTGTGCCTCCCTCTCTCCCTACTTGTGCTGTCTCTCTCTCAAAAATAAGTAAACATTAAGAATTTTTTTTTAATCTACCAATGGCTCCTAATCATTCATTTCGCCTTCTATCAGATTATAGGAGATGACTATCCGCTTTTCCCAGCCCCTGAGCCCGCGGGCCAACCTGTATAATATAACAGGACAGCAGCAAATGTTTGTAGAATAAAATAAACCCACAATAACTGAATTATGAACACATACCCATTATATTTTTCCTTGGTCCTTTGTTGATCTTTACTTTTCCCCTGAAGTTTCGTTTTACATTTGAATTTATCAGAGGGATGGTTAGGATGTTGTCTTTTATTTCCTGTACTTCTTCCCACCAGCAGGAAAGAGATAAGGGGCTTTAGAAAGGTTACATTTTTACGACTGCCACACCACTTTGGCAAATATTTCCCAGTGCTTCCTATTATTTTTATAATTCATAGCATCTTATAGTTCTAATCAAACATTTATTTCAAAATGTCTATCATTGTGAAACATTTTGCTTCTTGTCCTTGAGAAGCTTTAAACCCATTCTGAACTCTTCCTTCCTCTGGGTTCTGTGAGCTTACCAAACTTCACCAGGGGCAATTTCAAATTTGCATAACCGAGGTCTTTCTTAAAGTGCTTGACCTTGTAGTTAGCTTTCTGGCTAGCAGAGTAAAGTGCTACATTTCTGTAACAAACAAACAAAACCTCTGTTTTAAACAGGACCAGAGCATCTCTGCATATTCAGAAACAAATTTTTGGAAAATCCCTAAATTCCAAGAAAGTAGCCTTAAGCCAGGTAAGAACATGGCATGAAGACTTAACTGTCAATCAAAGCTTTCCATTTCCTCACCACACATATACATTAACTCATGGTATATTGTGTATGAGTTTGGTGTGTGTGTGTGTGTGTGTGTGTGTGTGTGTGTGTGTAAAAGATGTACATGTAGTGTCATGAAACAGTGGCCAAATTTTCCTGAAATCATTTTCACTTTTCAATAGTTTATGTTACCTCTAAAGAAATCATTATTCATTGCAGATGAGTTAAAACAAGATATATTGATACAAGACAGTTATGCCAAAATATTTGCTGTCAATAACTCAAGGTACAGTCTTCAATACTGCATAGGCCGTTTCTACACTCTGATACAACAAAACCTGGATGAATCAAGTTGCTTACTTTAATCATCTTAAGTGATTTACGTCTATTGACACAAAATGGATTTGCTGAAAGAATTAAATCAATTGTAAAGAGGATGACTGCAATCCATTCTATCCTGCTGAAGATAGTCTGTTCCATCAAATGCTGAAATTGTCAGTGGCTTCTTTAAAAATGTGGAACTGGGGCGCCTGGGTGGCGTAGTCGGTTAAGCGTCCGACTTCCGCTTGGGTCATGATCTCGCGGTTCGTGGGTTCGAGCCCCGCGTCGGGCTCTGTGCTGACTGCCAGCTCAGAGCCTGGAGCCTGTTTCAGTCTGTCACTCCCTCTCTCTCTGACCCTCCCCTGCTCACGCTGTCTCTCTCTCTCTCTCCTAGAAATAAATAAAAAATATTTTAAAAAATGTGGAAGTACTCTGTTAACATATGATTTTTATTTTTCACATTCTAAAATTCTTCATGACACTGAACAAGGACCATATAATTTGAAAAGCATGGTGTGCATACTGTGCTGAAAAATGGGGTAATGTAATATAATATAAAAAATAAAAATCAAATATACAAATAACATAAGATAACATAATGACTTGATTATAGGATGCATAATGAGTTACCTTTTCCAAGGGTTTATGTTTTCCAAGTTCTTTCACATCTATTTCTTTTTTAAATTTTTTTAATGTTAATTTCTGAGGGACAGAGAGAGACCAAGCATGATCCAGGGAGGGGCAGAGAGAGAGGGAGACACAGAATCCGAAGCAGGCTCAGGCTCTGAGCTGTCAGCACAGAGACTGATGGGGGGCTCAAATTTGTGAACTGTGAGATCATGACCTGAACCAAAGTCAGACACTTAATCGACTGAGCCACCCAGGTGCCCCTTTCACATCTATTTCTTAACTAATCTTCCAGGCCATCCTGTGAGGCACATTTTATAGTCCTATTTAACCAAGGAAAATAATTCATGAAAAATAAGGACTTATCCAAAATCTCCTGGTTAGTTTCAGAGCTGAGAGGTGAAAATAAGTCAAATTTTCTCCTCTGACTTCTAACATTTTATTTTACAGTAACTGCTAGTTTTTAAGAAAATAGTCTTGTTTCTCATCAAATTGTTCAACTAGCATGAAGTCATCACAAAAGGAGAATAGCAAATTAAAAAAAAATTTTTTTAATTTGTGGTAGTAGAAAAATAATGAAGGCTGAAAACGAGGAAAGCAGGAAGAGGAGGTTGAGATTTGAGCCCCATCTAAGTAATGCGTCGCCTGGCAAAATTAGCATAAGTCATTTCTTACAGGCTCGCCTGAAGCCAAGTTTAATATATGTTAGCTCACTTACCCAACACAAACACTTTCTTCCATTGTCCTTCCGAAAAACAAGACTGTCCAAGCATGGCTGACCTAAGCAGGCATTCCTGAACTGTGAGAATACTGCCAACCATTAGGCATTAGGACTTTTATTAATCATTAACCTCTCCCGTGTACAAGGCATCGTGTTCAGTGATTTACATGCATTATTTCAATTAATTCTTAGACCAACTCTCTAAATTGCCTATTTTACAAAAATAAAAACTGAGACTTGGTTACGTAAGTAGCCTATTCCTGGCAAAGGAAGAAGTCTGGATTTGGACTCAGGTTCTTTGTCTCAGACCATACTCCAAGGACTGAGTCGTGGGTATTGTAATGATTTCCATGTTATGGAGTGTTGACGATTTGTGGATCGGCTATGGAATACTGCATCAGCTTCAGACCCTGCAGGAACTGGATAGAGGGAACTGGCAAGCTCTTCAGCACGGGACCCCATCCTAGCTGGAGCCCCTATCACGTGAGCGTTGGAGGACTCGTGCACGGGATCCAACCAAGGTGATGGAAGTCACAGGAACACCTGCTCCAGGAGTCTGCATGGACCCACCAAAGAGGGGCAGGCCAGAAAGCTGGGGCTTGACTGACCTTGAAGCATGGAAGGTATAAATAAATAGTTGTTTCTAGAGAGAAATTTGATTCTACTGTAGTAGTCTACCTGATACAAAAGGTGCAGGAAAGGAGATCTATAGCCCATGCCTGTCTCTAAATACCAGAAGCTACAAAAACTATCAAACCGGGAAGCCAATGACTATGTCAGGTTCACTGGCCATAACTCTGCTGGCCGTGCACCTGCCTATAGCTTATGATGCTGCCTTACAGGAGGGGAGGTATGAGATGCAGCCTCTGTTCAACCTGAAGCTGTCGAGCTATCCTTACCTCGAGAATATCATTTTGTGAAGCAAATGCCGTATGAACGAGACTGCCATGTTCAAACTCTTTTGGAATGAGGCTGCCAGGTCCAACCTCTTAATATTCTAAGAGGCTGTCATTCACGTATTTTAAGAAATTCTTTCCTATTATGAGGCTTTCTGTGTAATTACCACTTAATCAAATGTCACTGGTATCCTAGATATGGTGACATATCAAGTTTGTGAATAATTTCAAGTTGATGAAACAAGATGGTGGCAGTATTTCTAAAACTTTCGCTGCCCTGAACCACCTGACCTAAACGCATCTCACTGCGAGTGACCATTTCACTTTCTCTTCTGTTTACGTGTTTGGGGTTGCAGTACTAGCATTCAAATGGCTGATGCTTCCTTCTTAAGTACTTGGCAACTGGCCTCAACGGCCATCAGATACGAAGGGTGTGGTTATTAATTTTATGTGACTGTTGGCTGTACGGGTTACTGGGCACACACTTAGGTCCCTGTCGTTCCCTCTTAATAGTGTGGTTCCCTCCGTCCAGCACCAGGAGAGCCTTCAGAGCTCAGTCCAATGTGACTTTCTCTTTCCTAAAACCCTCTTCCCTCCTATCCCCTTCCCCTGCTGACATGCACACACATGCACACACTGAAGGACACACATGCATGCGCACACACACGGACACACATTTTGGCTCAGCTCTCGCTGCTCTATTTTCTTATAATTTTCCTCCCTACACTCGTTACACTCTCCCTCCAGGGCTTGGAATGCTTTCGGTGCTTAAACTTTTCATGAAGTTTGTTCAAACTGTTTTTTTTTTTTTTTTATAATTATCTAATTTATATCAGGCTAAACTCAAGAGTCCCACCTGATATCAGAAGCCCTCACATAATGCATTTCCCTCTGTCAATTAGTTACAAGAGCCACTTTAACAGAATGGCTTTGACACAACCTTTGGTTTCTCTGCTCTCTTCTCTTACCTCATGGACACACGAGTGTTTGAAGAAACAAAATACACTTCGAAATGAACAGCATCATGCCTCATAAATATTTTGCCCATGTTCTAGGGACACGGTTTTCTCACCTCATTTCTTTAAAGGAAGAAATAGAGGGATAAAGTTGCAATCCAAAGTCTCAGCCCCTACATTCACAGAAGGAAATCAATGAGCCAAAAACCTATGGTTTCTGGGTTCATCTACACTTGGTTGTCTAGACCAACAGAAAGTTACCTCTTTTGCAGAATCTCAAGCAAACACAATTCCAGTGAAGATCAAAAAGGGCTTCAGAGCAAAGACTCTAAGTTAATATGTCCACAAAGATATTATTAACTAGGTTTTAAGTTAGAGATATGTTGGGGCTCCTGGGTGGCTCATTCGGTTAAGCGTCCAACTTTGGCTCAGGTCATGATCTCACAGTTCGTGGGTTCGAGCCCCGTGTTGGGCTCTGTGCTGACAGCGAACTCAGAGCCTGGAGCCTGTTTTGGATTCTGTGTCTCCCTCTCTCTCTGACCCTACCCTGCTCACGCTCAATCTCTCTCTCTCAGAAATAAATAAAAAAAAACATAAAAAAAAATAAATTCAAGATGTGGTTTGGAGATGTTTCGCCAGAATGACACAGTAACACTTATAAATGAGGGAGAGTTTTTCAGTGGAGCTACATTATCAGGGTCAGGAGATACTTAATATTCAAGACCACATTGCTTTAAAATATTGTTTTAAACATAATGTATGTTGCACACTGAAAATGAGCCTAGCGGAATTTAGAAAAGTACAATATAGGAATAAATCTCAGGAGACACTAAAATTTGCTTTGATACCAGAGATTGAATGGTCAAGGCAAATAAGTCTGAAATGTTTTTTGGAAAGCCGTGTAGTGATTTGACAATCGAGTGACATGGAGAGGAACACAGGCCCTTAGTACATGCAACCTAATGTTGAGTATCCAGGAAGCATCATGTCCTGCCCTAGGTAACTACTTTTCAACAAATCTCATGTTCATCTATTTAGTAGCTACCTTCCTAAGACTCTGGCTTGAGTCTTTATTTGACTTCTTGAGAGAAAGAAATTGTCCCCATAGAGTTTATTGCCCAACCTCACCTATTGAAATTTTAGATCACTTCTTTCCTTCCTCTCTTCATTTCAGATCCATTCATAGACTGAATGTGTCTCCTCAAAACCCATATGTGGAAGCCTTCACCTTCGTGTGATGGTGTTAGGTGACAGGGCCATGGAGAGGTGATTTGGGTTGGGTGGGGTCATGGGGTGGGGGCCTCACGAATCCAATTAGTCCTTTTATAAGAAGAGACAAGGGGGCACCTGGGTGGCTCAGTTGGTTAAGAGTCCAACTTTGGCTCATAAGAGTCCAACTTTGGCTCAGGTCATGATTTCAAGGTTTGTGAGTTGGAGCCCTGCCTTGGGCTCTCTGGGGTCAGCATGGAGCGCGTTTCTATTTTTCTGTCTCCCTCTTTCTGCTCCCACCCTAAAAAATAAATAAACACTAAAGAAATTAAAAATAAAAAAGACACCAGGGTGCTCGTTTCCTCTTTCTCTCTCCCTGTCATGTCAAGGCACAGAGAAAAGGCAACCACCTATAAAGCTGCCTGGAATCTGGCCACAGAGCGTGTGATCTGGGCCTCCAGCCTCTAGAGCTTCGAGGAATAAGTGTCCATGGTTTAAGCCCCCCAGGCTGTGGTATTTTATTATAGCAGCCTGAGTGGAATACGGCAAGGTCCTAAGACTTGGAGAAGTGAAGTTTGAGGGTGAGATATTTGCTTTTTGCTTATGAATTACCATTGGTGTCTCTGGAGAACTCAGGAGAAGTTCCATGGGGAGCGCCTGGGTGTGGCTGCCCAGCACAGCCTCCAGGCTCAGGCTCCCCAAAGGACGGGTGAAGGGAGCTTAAAGTCAGCTGTATTGATTAGCCAGACTGTCCCAGGTCCTGGGCAGTCATTTCATGGCACTGCTCTTGTCAAAACTCTAGTACATCTGACTGGAATATGCATTATGGTAGCAACCCAGGAGATTTTCAATCCTCAGGAGGAAGAGGAGCTGATCTGGTTATTCGGGCTCTGACAACGAGGAAGTTGGGACTTTGTTTACTCAATGTCAAAAGGGAAAAGATCTTGACAAATATATGGATACAATACTTTGTATCTAAATCCATACATGCATATCCATGATATGGATATCTATCACGATGCCTGATATTTCATATCTATAATGATATGGATATCTATCACGATGCCTGATATTTCATATCTATAATATCAACATAAAAATATTTCAATTTGATATAATGATAAAATAGATGAAACTGTAGAGAATAAAACCTTCATCTCATTAATTCCCATTTGATTCTCATTTGGGGTGAAACATACATCAAGATAATGGCAAAAAGAAATGTTTTTATATATATATATATATATATATATATATAAAACCCCAAATGAGAAAGCAGAAAATAAAAGGCATTGCATATTCTGGCAGTTAAGTATATTGTGCTTCCACTCTCTTCTCTCCACTGATCCAGAATTATTGCATGAGGCTTTTTCATAGATGCAAGTCCTGTGCGATTTTTCAAGCCGCGGGGCTGTGTCACCATGGTTACACAACGATACTGGAATAAATGTGCTCCCAGCAATAATTGTTTCATATTTGTGTACAAACAGCTGAACTGGGTCTTTCAATTTCAAATGTGACAAGTCTACATTCAAATTCTGTCATAAGGAACATCACAGAATGCCCCAAACAAGAATAAAAATAAAGATTCATGCTGGCAAAATTCTCTCAAATTCATGAAAATGTTCTTATCCACTTATCCTTCTGTACCAAATCCTTTTCTACCTCGACAGCTATCCTTTCTCTAATTCCATCGTGAATCTTTTTCATGGCTACGACCAATGGCATGGAATACAGAAATGTAAGATGGCCCCAAACGTACATAAAATATGTCATAATTACAATGATAGACAATAGGATGGTAAGGGAACTTGATAAGAAAAGAAGACGCTGGTAGTCTCAGATATGCACTTTTTCTCTTTCTTTTTTTCTTTTTTAATATTTTTTATTTATTTCTATGAGAGAGAGAGAGACAGCTTGAGCAGGGGAGGGTCAGAGAGAGAGGGAGTCACAGACTGAAACAGCCTCCAGGCTCTGAGCTGGCAGTCAGCACAGAGCCCGACGCGGGGCTCGAACCCACGAACTGCGAGATCATGACCCAAGCGAAAGTCGGACGCTTAACCGACTAAGCCACCCAGGCGCCCCAGATACGCACTTTTTCTAAAGTGTTTCAGAGAACGTTTACATAATAGTAGTAATGCCAACCTGGAAACTTCAGTTTTATGATACTGAACATTCGAGAATGTCTGCATAGTGATTTTATTTTTGCTCTCATTCAGAGGAATTTCAACACTAACTACTTTTTCCGATATCTTACTGGGAGTAATATGTTATTTTGAAGACCGCGAACAACTGTTCAGTTGTTTGTGAAACTGATAAGCAATTTGTTCATAGATAATAAAAATGATAGAAATATGAAGGCAAAGTCCTTATGGCATGGCTAATATCTGCCACGGGCACATTATCATACTTTTCCCCAGATGACATGAATCAGAGAGGAATATCTGTCTCAACACCTCAATTCATAATTAGTTACTGAGTCCCAGAAAAACCAAGTATCCTGTAGAGGTTTAAACAGTGATAGTAGCAGAGTCAGTACTAAAATCCTGTTCCCTGGTGGTTACCTGGGGATCTTTCTGTCAACTTAAATAATTATTGATTATAACATGAGGCATTTTGTTGGATAATAGATACAATATTTCAACTAATCACTAGAGGAAGTTATTAGGCATATTTAAAATTTTTTAAATGTTTATTTCCGAGAGAGAGAGAGAGAGCATGAGAAGGGTAGGATCAGAGTGGGGGCACAGAATCCAAAGCAGGCTCCAAGCTCTGAGCAGCCAGCACAGAGCCCAATGCAGGGCTCGAACCCAGGAACGGGGCGATCATGACCGGACGCTCAACCGACTGAGCCACCCAGGCACCCCAG
Source organism: Proteles cristata cristata (assembly GCA_017311185.1). Taxonomy (NCBI): domain Eukaryota; kingdom Metazoa; phylum Chordata; class Mammalia; order Carnivora; family Hyaenidae; genus Proteles; species Proteles cristata. Next base: position 51,593 of record JAESUZ010002468.1, read on the forward strand.
GAATATTTTAAAGATTTGTAAAGGGTCAGACATTTAGGAAAGACATCCAAATGCTCATGAATGTGTTCTTAAAGTGTGTCAGTTTCATATGTCCTTAAGGATTAACCCTTAGGGAGGAAGAACATGTGTTTCAAAGGACATCAAAACAGTCTAAGAAAAAACAAAGGCAAAAAACTTGCTAAGTATCCTATTTCTATTGTCGATTTCAAAAGAAAATTATGTGTAAAATATTTTCTTTTGGAAGACAATTGCCAGTAAACTTAAATTAAATATCCAAAAGGAGCCATTTTTAGACACGGGTATTAATGCTTAGTTCCTGGAATTGTCCCTTTGCAATTCATCACACTGTGTACATAAAACAATCCACTTTTGAATACACAGATTTTGTCAAAATACCAATAAATGGCCTATTTTCAAAAACATTCATTTATTGGTTCTGTAACAAGTCTGGAAAGAGCCTGCCCACCCCATACAGATTGCCCAGTTTGCGGAGGAGACAAAAACACTTACATTTAACCACGGTGCCTCCTGGCATACAGATAGAGAATTTAAACATGGAAGGGGGTTAAATCAACACTGTTTAAGCAGTGAAAAAAATTCTGCATAGAAGCCGCAGGAGTGGAGAAACATGACCAGAGGGTATCCTTTTCACCTACTGTGACAGATGGCCTTCCTCGAGGCTACACAGGGAAGCAAAGCTTTTTCATCACCAGAAGTGCGGCTCCAGATTGCCAGAATATAGATAGAAACTCTTCCCCTCACGGTCACACTGAAGAACAGTTAAGATGTGAGCGTAATTCTGCAGAAACCCACTGCTGAAACTGAATTCCTATCAGTATTCAAAAATGATTTTAAAACAATAAAAGATTAATGCAGTCCTATACCTAATAACACTTTTAAACAAATTATGAGAAAATTACACTAGTTTCGTTACTCATGGTAATTATGTCATGATGCCATGAACACTAAATTAGCAAACGCTGATGACCACTGCTCCTACGGGACACCTAGGTTTGAGTTCCTGAGGGCTCCAGGTACATTTTATCAATCCGTCCGTACCTTGCCCTGTTTATGTGTATCTCAGTTTAAGGAGACCTTATTTAACCTGTGATGTTGATTCAGTCATATCGATCTCATAACCAGCAGCTCTATAAGTTGGGTCAGAATGAAGCTCATGTAACAGATCTATTTTCCTTAAATTTTTAAAAATATTTATTTATTTTTGAGAGAGAGGCAGGGAATGAGGGAGGGCCAGAGAAAGAGAGAGGGAGACACAGGATCCGAGGCAGGCTCCAGGCTCTCGACTGTCAGCACAGAGCCTGATGTGGGGATCGAGCTCACAGACTGAGAGATCATGTCCTGAACTGAAGTGGATGCTTAACCCACAGAACCACCCAGGTGCCCCGAGATGTATTTTCTCCGTAAAACATATTAGCACTTCAGCTACTCTTGGGGGCCATTTTAAATGGTGAAATGATCCACAAAAAACATTAAAAAGAACCCAGAAAACATGGCACTAAACAGACCATGAAAACAGAACTTGTTTATGGTATTAGAACTAAGGCAAAAGACAGAGGCTCGCCTGGTGTGATCTCAGCTGGGGATGAGCTGATTGGACAAGACACACTTTTCACTGCTCTGAGCATGTTCCTGAACAACCTTGAAGGCACCAGAGTCTTGATTTGGGAATGACAAATAAATTTTAGTGAGTGGGTGAATTCCGAAATACATAATCAATGAATGATTAAGACTGATGAAACCTGAAAAGAGAACATCAAACATTCCAATGCTTGAGATATTTGAAAAGGTCTACTCCATTGAACGCTTACTCATACAGAGGGTGCTAAAAAGCAGAGTAAGGGGACGTCACGTTGGGGGTAGGGTCATCAGCTGTCCCCCCCGTTCTTTTCCTGAGAGGACAGTAAATGATTCCAATCCGTAGGAGGGATTGCTTCTGTTGGATGTTTTGGGCTGTATTTCCCCTGCTATTCAAGAACCTATTTTGATTTGAAGTTTCAGAATTCCTTGCTGATGAATAATTCAGGGAAAAGGATGTATCTTTATTTTTGTATATTTATTTTCTTTTAAGTTTCCCTTAAATAAAGGGAATGTATTCCATTCATTCATGTCACTGTTTCATTCATGAAGTTATGTTTAGGATGTAAGATACGCCTCAGCAAATTTTAAAATCCTCACTGTGAAGGAAACAGAACATTAATTAAATATTCTTGTTACATTTTAATTAATGAGACAGCAGATCGAATTCAAGGAAATCAATTTTCAACAAACCTTTAGGTAACTTGGCACTAATATTCTAAGTTTTGCATACAGGGATGTCATTATTAACTGGAAGATATTCTCAAGACAGGAATAAGTACCTTTTGAAAAACGCTTCATTAATAAATGTGATCACATGATTTGATCATGTACTTAAGAGCAGGTGGCCCACAGCCCCAGCAACTAAGGCTCAACTCCTCAACTGGACCCTCACTTTTCTATTCAGAACCTTCTCCAGTGGTTGCTTCATTAGCATCCTGCCAATGAACTCTGATTCTCTAGAATGTTCCTTTATATCACCCTTAATTTACCCATTTTTCCAGAAGTCTGTCATCCCCTTAGTGAAAGACTGAGAGTTTACCAGAGGCAAGATTATTCTTCTAACCTTGAAAAGTGAAAGCAGAAGAAAATGATTCAATTCTTTCAATTCTTACGAGAAACGGAATCTATATTGACCTTTAGGGCTACATGTGTTTTTGTTTTTGTTTAACTTCCTGAATGTCTCTTTACCCAAAATGAAAGCAATCACCTCCTTCTATTTGGTGGTGGGGGGTGGGGGTAATGAAGCTACCCTGAACGCAGGGCTGGGGAACTGAATGCTGCATGTTTCCTAAATTTTTGAGCCTGTCCATTTTGTGGTGTTTCGTTTTGATGGCTGGAATGAAGGGCAATCTTCCTAGCCTCGGGCAGAATTTGTGATGGAGGCTCACATTACTGCTTATTATTGGTGGTGCTGTTTTTGTGGGTTTGGTTTTGAGGTGTCAAGAGTTGCCGTGATTGATGAGGAACTGGGGATATCTGAAGGGCTCACTTTCCTGAGTCCTGCTGAACCTCCCCAGAGGCAGAGACAGCACAAAGTCTGTGGGCACTGATTTGGAGAGAATACTACTCTGCCCAAGTCTACTCCAAAGGCAGCATCAATGTGCGCGCTCACGCGCGTGCACACACATACACACACAGAACTAGAGAGACTGTCTTCTCTTAAAGAGAGAAAATACAATGGGACTAAGTAATTGATATCCATAATATCATTTTAAATCTCCTAGAAGTGAAAATTAGTGGTGGGGCTATATGAGAACATTAAAGACTGTATTAAATGACTCTTGATAACTTCCGTTGGGCACTGTCACTGAAACAGCAGCTCCTGGATCTCCTGCATTGCATGTGCTACAAATAAAACTCATCAAGTGATTTGAAGCTATCACCAATCTTCATCAGTTTTCAGAAAGTCTAGAGGAAGCACACGGGGGGCCTCCTATCAAACCCACAGAGCAATGACCTTTTCCCTACTTTCATCTACAGTTGACCATCTCCTCTTAATTTTCCACCACTTTAAAAATTTAAAATTCCCACCGTGAAGCATGTTTGTGACATCTTCATGGCCATCTCAAAATTTGTAGCCATTTACAAATGTAATTGATAGCATTTCTTTTCATCTCAAGCTCTACTCAGTTTCTCATCCAGCCAACCAACTGTAATATACTTGTGTTTAACTTCATTAATAAAGACGTAACTTCTGAATTTTCACTAGTTTCTTTTAAAATTGGCTCCTTCCAAATTTTAACTAGTAGATTTTTTCAGTTGTGGAAAACTCATCTCTCAGAATTAAACTGGTGAGCAAGTAGGGCAGAGCACTGGGCAATGGTGAGGAAAAGGATGAGGGGCTATGACAGATTTTTTTTTGGTTGCCTTCCATTGTCTTGCCAAATTAGTATCTTTTTAGTATTTAAAATATACTAATAAATTCATGGGTGGTAAAATTGTATTCCAGAACCTTCACAGTGCAAATGTTAAAATAATTGAATATAGGGGCGCCTTGGTGGCTTAGTCGGTTAAGCGTCCGACTTTCACTTGGGTCATGATCTCGCAGTTCCTGGGTTCAAGTCCCGCGTCAGGCTCTGTGCTGACTGCCAGCTCAGAGCCTGGAGCCTGTTTCAGAGTCTGTCACTCTCTCTCTCTCTCTGACCCTCCCCTGCTCACACTGTCTCTCTCTCTCTCTCTCTCCTAGAAATAAATAAAACATTAAAAAAAATAATTGAATATAGAGAACAAGCTGAGGGTTGCTAGAGCGGAGGTGGGTGGGGGGATGGGCTAAATGCGGCATGGGCATTAAGGAGAGCACTTGCGGGGATGAGCGCTGGGTGTCACGTGTAAGTGACAAATCACTTACTGGGTTCTAGTCCTGGAGCCAAGTACACTGCAGGTTAACTAACTTCATTTTAAATGAGATCTGTATACATTTAATGTAATGGTTGTCACTAGTGTTACTGCCACTGAGGGTGTGAAGTCATTCGTTGCAACCATACAGCGGAATATAACACCATCGCTGTTTTAAACTTGTCAGAAGAAGGGTTAGGGGGGAGTCACACACTATCAACCTACTAGGGTTATCTTCCTCTTCTGTACTAAGGTACTTGAACCTTAATTTAATGTAGCGCAAAACTCGAGTAAAGCCCATTATCAGTAGAAGTAGCTTTTATGACGATGACCATGATGATAATGAAGAAGAAACTACTCTGAACATTGTTATAGACACTTTTGCATTTTGTTTTCCAATTGTCTGATTCAAGCAAGACTTCTAAATGGAAAAAAAATTAAATTTATGATTGAGTTTGGTTTGAAGTGCCTCCGAGTCATTTTTTTCTCCTTCCTTTATTTTTCAGTGACAAGTAGATCAAGACAGAAAAGTGAGAATACTTTTGGAGTGACTAATTCTAATCTATATTAATTAATAATGCATAATGATCGATCAAAAACAGTGTTGTTGTTCTTTTATCCTAAATATTAGTCTGTCCTGAAAATACAATATTTCCTGCCATGAACTACGAACACATGTTAGCAGAACAGGGCTCATTCTGGGCATAGCACCTATCATGGTGTGGCCCAGACCTTGGAAAATTCACCTGTCCTGTTCAATCAGAAAGTAGAGGATGAGTCTTTTAAAATGTCAGCTGTCAATGTACCTGTCTCAGTCCACAATGCAATATCAAACTTAATCATTCTATTACTTCTTTTAACTTAACGTCAGGACAATTACTCTGCAGCAGAACAAAATCTGTATAAATAGTTTGAAGACTAAAAACCAGTGGCCATATCTGCATTGCTTTCACCTCTTTCTTTTTCATTTATTGTCTATCTCTGAATTCTTGAGAGGGTGGAGGTGTCATTTGGCACTTCTTACTTAATTGCTGAAGTTTATTGATGTGTATGTAATATATTTCCCTGAGTGCAATTAATACTGATAAAGAGTGCAGAGGGCGTTCTTGCCTTTGCATCTGGCCGGATATGCCTTCCCTTAGTGGTTTTGCCTGTTTTCTCCCTTGATCTCATGAAGCCCTGTGAGGCCACTGTTATGGCCGTTTTCCTCGGTGAAAAAGTCAGGATCTCAGAGCTGAAAGACTGGCACAGAGAACAGAGTTAAGAAATGCATCCAGGGACTGGGATCACTGATGCGGCACAGTGCGGTTCAAACGCTGGGATCAGAGGGACCTTACATTCATCCCGACTCCAGCACTTAATGGTTTGATTTTGAATGAGTTGCTTAATTTCTCTCAATCTCAACTGTCTTATCTGTGCAGTGAAATAATAAAAGTGTCTTAGCAGACTGCTGAGCAAATTAGAAATAGTATATGTATCAGCCACCCTGTCATACACATAAAAACTACTTAAAAAATTTGCTGCAGATATGGTTACGCTGAGACAATCCAACATTCAACACTGATCGAAAACCTAGTATGTAGAGAATGCTGTATTTCATCCATTATATGATGCATGTATTTTCTTATTTTAATATCTCTGAGATGGGGTGTTTCCTAGATATAAAAACTTCTTAGACTCTATGAGACCCATATAATCTTTGTCTACTTAATATAATAATGAGGGGTGCCTGGATGGCTCAGTGGGGTAAGCGTCAGACTCTTGATTTCAGCTCAGATCATGATCTCACAAACCATGAGATGGAGGCCTATATCAGGCTCTGTGCTGACAGTGCAGGGCCTGCTTGGGATTCTCTCTCTTCCTCTCTCTCTGCCCCATTATATTTATATATATTTTATATATACATAAAATCTTTGCTAAAGTTGAGGTTTGTTTTTTCTTTAAGTTGAGTTTTTACTATGTGCTAAGCACTAAATTCTTTGCATGGCTTATTTGGACTAATTCTTATAACAATCTCAATGGGGTAGAATTCCTTATATAAAAGGCTAAGGCCATTTTATATGGCTAGTATTTAGGGAGGGAGCTGGAATAGAAGAGGGTTAAGTTTGGACAGGAGGTAGAAGCAGGCTGCCAAGTAGCAACTGCATGACTTTAAGAAGGTATTGAACCTTCAATCTTTCTCACTAGTGAAAGAACACAAAGTCGCATTCTTGGTGATTAAGATGTGACATCTGGAGCTAGGCTGCGTGCCTTTGATTACTTTGTTATTTACTATATATGTGACTTTCGAGCTATTGACCTAACCTCTAAAGACTTGATTTTCCCACTTGTAAAATGGAGCTGATCAGCATACCATGGATCTGTTGTAAGGATTCAGTCCGTTCATATCGGCGAAGCTTCAGGGAAAGGGCCTGTCCTCACAAAGCATTCGTTCAGAGTAGCCAATACTGTTGTTATCTAATACAGACCTGAGATTTCAAGGAGAGCTTGTTTAGAAATAGCTACTGCTCTGCAATGTTCAGCCTCTGAGCCCGTTATTCTTGAAGCTGTATGTATAAAACAGGCTAACAAATGGGGTCATATCCTAAACTCACAAGGCATCCACAAGTATCCATAATTTAAAATTTTACAGGGGCGCCTGGGGGGCTCAGTCAGTGAAGCGTCCAACTTCAGCTCAGGTCATGATCTCATAGGTTGTGAGTTCGAGCCCCACATCGGGCTCTGTGCTGTCAGCACAAAACCGCTTTATCCTCTGCGCTCCCCGCTCTCTGCCCTTCCTGTGCTCTCACGTGCACTCACTCTCTCAAAAATAAGTAAACCTCAAAAAAAAAATAAAATTTTATAATTAATTTCACATTTAAAACGTCTTGCTATTCTTGTTTTGTTGTTGTTGCTATTGTTGGCTTAACCATGGGTGTATTAGGTTTATTTAAAATGTAATCAATTTCAGGGGCGCCTGGGTGGCTTAGTCGGTCAAGCGTCCGACTCTCGTTTAGGTCATGATCTCACGATTCGTGGGTTCGAGCCCCGCGTCGGGCTCTGTGCTGACTGCCAGCTCTGAGCCTGGAGCCTGTTTCAGTCTGTGACTCCCTCTCTCTCTGTGACCTTCCCCTGCTCACGCTGTCTCTCTCTCTCTCTCCTAGAAATAAATAAAACATTAAAAAAATTAAGAAAAAGAAAAAAAAAGATAAAATGTAATCAATTTCTACTAAGGGTATAGGACGAAGACAAAGATGTTAGGTTGTCAGATGATCATGGCCTTTGACACTACTTCTCAAAGTTAAATGAGGATGTAAGTCTCTGGAGGGTTTGTTGAAATACAGATTCCTGCTCTCGCCCCATTCTGATTCAGTAGGTCTGATGTACTGGGTCCTGTTAAAAGTCTGCCTTTTTAACAAGTCCCTGGTGATACTGATGCCGTTGGTACATGGGTTGCTCTTGGCGAAGCAATGGCCGACGACTCCCAAAAAATGTCGTATAAAAATCACCCCCTCCCAAACAAAGGCATATGTGATGTCTAGAATAATATCCTTGAGTCGCACACATAGAGTTGGGATAACAAGGGGTTGAGTGGCATTGGACCAACCCATATCACTTATTTTCTCAAAATGAGAAATGCCAGACTTCACTTGCCAGTAATGGCAGAACATTCCCCAGTTAAGATAAATGTTAATTTTACAGAATAAGTCATTACTTTCCCCATCTGTAACCAGATTTGCACACTAGTCACAATGCATTAGGTTTTTGTCCTTGTGGATCCGGTTTGCTAAGTGTGCGTGCGCGCACACACACATGTATACAGGTATACGAATTATGCACACATTTCCTAATTGTGGCCCACTAAGTTAAGAAAACCACTGCTCTTTTCAATTCTTTCATTGTATTTCCTATTCTTGGGTAATCCTATCCGCCTTTTGAGTCTAGACAACAATAAAACACAGTTCTCAATTTACTGTGTGAAACTGTGGAGAGGAAAGTCACTCCCATCTCATGTGTTTCAAGGACGTCAGGGCTCCCTCACAGGAGCCCACACCTGTCTTCAGGTATGGCCATCACCATGTCCACCCTGGCACTCTCTCTTATATTTGTGTCTTGTCGTATGGATTCTTCAAAAGCTTCCTGCATATTTTTTCTTTCCTCTTTATTTTATGAAGATAAAGACTAAAGTGACAAAGGGAGAATACATTGGAGGGAAGAGAGGAATTATTACATATTTTGCCGACGGCTGAATGCAGACTCATTATGTCTGAAGGATGCCAGGGGTCACGAGACCTAGCACAGCTCAAGGGTCTCCTTTCCATTTCCACCCTGGCCATTGAAAATCTAGGTTTTGTCCATTTTCAGTTTCGGTGTTTTAACAGTTTCTTTACATTCCTGGTTTATTTCCTCATAAATTAAATATTAATAAAGTACTTTATTTTAAACAGATGGTCCCTGCCTCATCATGGACTGCACAGGGCAGTTCATGAAGCATTACATGGTGGGGCTTGGACACGTCACTCAGTCACAGCTCCACAGCCCAGGGAAAGAACTCTGGTGACAGGTTTGGCTCTGCAGAACTCTAGCTGATTTATAGAATAAAAGTTAGTTGGAAAGATTTAGGAAAAGTTCTGTTACTACCCAATTTTTCTTTCTCCTAATATCTTTTTCCTGGAACACCCACACATATCCTTTTTTTCAGCCAACATGCTGGAGAATGGCAGTTATTTCCAATAGACATTTGGTGCTAAGGACAGGGAGGCCTAGGCTTTATCGATGACGAAAACAAGGATGTCTTTGGACCTGACTAAGAGACTTCCCAGGAGCCTACTTTTGTATAAACTCTGAAATATTTAGAATAGGGCTCCCAAGGAGAGGATTGCTTTTCACTTTTGGTGTACTTAAAAACATACGATATAATGAAATATCATGATAAACACAGCTTATGCAAGCTCATGTAAACCCACTGAGTGTGTGTGTGTGTGTGTGTGTGTATGTACACACAGAGATAGGGAGAGAAACAGGGGAATAAGCCAACAACTTAAATGTATATAGTATATATTAGCTCAATAATCTTCACCATAATCCACAGTTATTATCCTCATTACTATTTCCTTCATATTGTGTGTGTATCTATGTGTGTGTACATATATGTATATATGTGTATGTATGTATACATAATATGTACATGCATATATATATATATGTTTGTTGTATATATGTAGTTTGAGCATCAGACTCTTGATTTCAGCTCAGGTCATGCTGAGCATGGGGCATGCCTAAGATGCTTTAGATTCTCTCTCTTTCCCTTTGTCCCCTGCTCCCCACCTTCACACTTTTGCATGCTCTCTCTCTCTCTAATATATATATATATATATTATATATATATATATATTATATAATATATATAATATATATATTATATATTTATATATATATTATATATTTATATATATAATATATAATATACATATATATATATTTTTTTACATAGAGACAAAGACACACAGAGGGAAGACCCAAGTGGCTATGGAGGGAGAGATTGGAGTAATGTGGTTATAAGCTGCTAAGTGCCCAGGATTATGGACAAGCCCCAAATTGAGGACAGAGCCATGGAATAGGTTGTGCCTCTTAGCTCCCAACAAGGAACAGCCCTGATTTCAGACTGTTGGCCCCACGCACTGTGAGAGATGAAATTGTTGTTGTTTTAAGCCCCAGTTGTGGTGCTTTGTCAGAGCAGCTCTACAAAGTCCTGCACCACTCACGAGGGAGGGGCTGTTCTTACTTCCCTCTGCAGGGAAGTAAGTGAGGCAGTGAGGAGAGAGCCTGCCCGAAGCCCCTACCTGGCGAGCAGCTGAATTGGAATTCCACTGCTTCCCGGTCTATGCCTTTGAGCGCTCAGCATTGCTTCCCATGTGAATGATCTATGGTAACACATCTTTCACTAAGATTGGGAACTTAGCTGTGTTTCAAGTGAAGTTTTGCTTTCTTCTTAAGGTCTGGCTGAAGGCCGTCTTCAAACATTGCTATAGATCGATACTTGTAAGACCCAATCTTCACAGTTTAATTTTTTTTTTTTTCTGAGAATGCACCATCCAGAAAAATAGCTCCCATTGCAGCAGTCTGGGCTGACCAGGCATGGCTCTGCACAAGAAGAGTGTGTCCAGCAAGGTTGACTTCTAACTTGGGAACAAAGGCTCATCCCCTGGCCCTGTCTTGATGTTTCAACTTCATGCAGATATTGTAGCCCAGTTTTTATGAAGTCTTTCTCTGATGTAACATGCTGTATTTTTCAAGTTCTCTTGTCTACTGTTTAGCTATAGGTAATAATTTAAAATGCTCTCATGGCTGGGGGTAAGAAGTCCATCTCTTTAATTGTTAGTTATAACATATATAAGGGTTTTATACACACACACACACACACACACACACACACACACACACATACTTATTAAAAATAAAGTTTATTTATTTCAAGAGAGAGAGCTGGGAGCACAGCACAGAGGGAGGAGAGAGAGATCCCAAGCAGGTTCTGCACTGTCAGCACAGAGCCCAATGCTGGGCTCCATCTCAATGAACCATGAGATCATGACCTGAGCTGAAATCAAGAGTTGATGGTTAATATCAGGATTATATTTTATTGTGGTATAAAGATATAACATAACCTCGTATAATAAGGACACCAGCCACACTGGAGTTAGGGCCCGCACTCCTTCAGTATGACTTTATCTTAATTTGATTACATCCTCAAAGAGCTCCCTTTCAGGGGCACCTGGGTAGCTCACTGGGTTTGAGCATCTGACTATTGATTTTGGCTCAGCTCATGCTGAGTGTGGGGCGTGCCTAAGATGCTTTAGATTCTCTCTCTCCCCATCATCCTTTCCCTCCCACCCCCCCATGCTTGTGTTGAGCTTGCTCTCTCTCTCTCAAGAAAAGAGCTCCTTTCTAAATAAGGTCACCTCCACAGATTCTGGGTTTGGGACTTCAACATAGCTTTTTGGGTGATGCAATTCAATGCATAATGAATTAATGCAATTAATTAAGAGTCTTAGAGATGTCATCATGTAAACAAAAGTACGTGTTTGTTATATAAAATAAAATAAAAGTGGTCTGCAGTAAATAGGTACTTAGGCTTTGCGACTGAAATGGGAATAGACAGGCTATTCCTATTTTCACAGTGATCTTTAAATGCTTAGGAACAAATAAGCCATACGGAAAGGAAGTTGACAAAAAGTTGGTGTATTAGGGCATAATTAAAATGTCTGATGGTGACAGCGTTTCTCTGAAATCGTTAGTTTTAATGACCAAGTTCTGATTTCTGTGCTGTCACAGATTTAGGACTCTGACAAAGTTTGAGAACCAGTGCAGTCCACTTTATATTTTCGCTTATGTAATTTGGGACAATCTCTATTTTTCTCCCTCGTAGGAATATGGGGAGGAGGCTCACAATTTTACCAATGAGGTCTTCCAAACACACTTATGTTCAGGAGTCCAGGATTAGGTTAATTTTCTTACATCCTTTCCAATTAGGGGCCCACAAGCAGTTTTTAAGCAGAAAAATAAAAGGTAAGGGTAATTCAGCTTGGATCCTGCTCATCTTTGCACTAAGGAAGCCAGCGAGCACAAAACTTTTCATATTATTTTATGGAGGAAGGGGCCATAGAAGCTATAGTGAAGTCCTGGAGAGGAGGGGAGCACGTTTCTTTGGTTTTGACAGACTCCTCTCCAAGGAGCCTCCACTGAGGGCTGGCGGGTGACCTTGACTCTCAGATGCGGGGGGCGGGGGTGGCTGCTCAATGCCTTGACTTTCAGGTCAGCCTGTGTCACTTGCCTATGGGGTCACCCATAGTCACCATTCTATTCCTGACATCAGGAATACCTTCTTGCCCAGGGTACCACCAACTGCCTGATACCCTTTCCTCAGCACCTGCTTCCTACCTGTCCAATAGAGCCTTCTATGGCCCCTGAAATTTCAAGTGGACAGGTCTCAACTCTATGCCTTCCTAGGAAACTAAATAATGTCTCGAGTTATGAAACAAGGTGCGCAAAATAGTCCGTGTGATTATTACAAGCTCATGACAAGCTTTGCAACAGGATCTACTTTAAAATTCCATCATCTTCTCTTTCACGGGCAGACTATCCAGCCAAGTTAAGTAGTGATGAGCATGAAATGTCCGACCTCGAGGCCATGGGCCTGCTCTCATTTCTGGGTTCGTGTTTACTAGTGCCAAGTGCAAAAAGAACTCTAAGTCTGTGTTTGAGTCAAACAAAAAGAAAAGACTTTCTAATTACTAACCATACCTCTAGAACTGGCTGCAAATATTGTACTTCTGCTAATAACAACGTACGAACTTCAACTTCAACAGTGTCCGCTGAGCACGTTACAATGATGAGAGTTAATTGTCGGTTGTCGGTGCAGCGTTCCAAGCTTTTAAGACGCGTAGTCGTTATGACGCAAATGCTGTGGCAAGAACACGCCCCCCCCCAGCAGTGACTCTGCAGCAGGCTGGATATGATCTTGTCTGTCCCGCCTCCCAGCAGGAGGAAAAGCCTGACCACCCTTTTTGATTCTGAGTAAGAAGTTTCAAACACCATTGACATTCTTCCTCAGACACCCAGTTCAGAATATTCTGGCTATTCTATCAGTTGCGTTTAACTATCTAGGAACATTTCTCAATTGTTTTATTACGGTCTGGAACTAGCTTTGAGTGTTGTTTATTTCACTTCTGTAGAAAACAAGAGTTTTTTAGTATTTCACTGTGCATTTTATTGAATCAAGCAATGTGGCTTAATTCATGTAAGTTATGAATTATCAGACTTAAAAAAACATTTCCTTGACATTAAAAAGGTAAGTTTACTCAGAAGTAGCTTTTTCACTTCAATAGATCTCAATAAACGCATCAAATCAATTTAAAATGCATCTAATAAAAATCTTTTTCTTTTTTTAGCATTCGTTTATTTATTTTGAGAGAGAGAGAGAGCATGTGTGAGCAGGGGAGGGGCAGAGAGAGAGGGAGAGAGAGAATCCCACACTGTCAGCACAGAGCCTGTCGCGGGGCTCAATCTCATGAACCTTGAGATCATGACCTGATCCGAAACCAAGAGCCTAATGCTTAACTGACTGAGCCACCAGGCTCCCCTAAACATGCTTTTCTTATTCACTAATGAAGAATGTTCACTTATATCATCTGATGACAAGTCGTTCCTTTTTGGAAGAAGCCCTTAATATTTTAATGATAGCTGTTTGGAATATGTGTAAGATGCTATTTTTAGATTATTAAAAATATAAGGATAACAATCAATGAAATCTGATACAATACATTCTTTATCTGTTGCTCAATTCCATCTTCTTCTTATTAAGTCTCTGTTGTGTTTCAGATGCTAACTCCTCCTTTGTAAGCAGTAGAGAGCAAAAGTGTCCTGATAGAGACTCTGCCTTTGCAGATTAAGTATGGTGATACTTAAAACCAGAAGCTTGTTTTAGATGATCTGATTGGTTCCAGTCTGATCTCATGCATTCCTAAAAGTAGAGAAATTCTGGGGCACCTGGGTGTCTCAGTCGGTTGAACATCCAACTTTGGCTCAGGTCATGGTCTCACGGTTCATGGTTTCGAGCCCCGTGTCGGTCTCTGTGCTGACAGCCAGCTCAGAGCCTGGAGCCTGTTTTGGATTCTGTATCTCCCTCTCTCTCTGCCCCTCCCCTGCTCATGCTCTATCTCTCTCTCTCTCAAAAATAAATAAAACATTAAAAAAGAGAAATTAAAAAACGACAACTAGAGACCTTCCACTGGAAGCAGAAAAATGCAGCCGAAGGGGAAATCAGAGAGACCCCGAGTGAGCAGCAGTGGAGATGCTGCTTCTGGCTCTGAGATGTAGGGCCCACGTGGAAGGTGGGGAGGATTTCTAGGCACTCAGGGCAGCCCCCCAGCTGACAGGCAGTGAGGAAAAGCCGACCTCAGTCCTAACTGCACGGTCATTTGTTATGGCTGCAATGAGCGAATCCCAATGTCAGCATGCTCATATGTGTGAAACCTACTGGTGGGGGCTTGTTAATAATTAGGGCTGGTCTGGTAATTTATCCTTAACCTTGATGGCTTTTTTCAGTTATACTTTCCTTGAAACTAGGAAGAGAAGAAACAGTATCTATTGAGCACTGAGTAAGAGTAAGTGTCAGGCACCGACCTAAATGCTCAGCATGTGTTGATGTTTTACTTCTCACAGCCACCTCATGTTATGGTCCCATTTCTGGCTGGCAGAACCGAAGTTCTGAAAATATGAATAGTTTGTTCAAAATCACACAGAAATTAGAGCCAGGATCCCCTTGATACCAAAGCCATGATTTTTTAACTATACCTTAAAAAATGTTTGGGACCGTGAAAAATGTGAGCAGCATTTTTATTTTATTTATTTGCTGAACTAGCTACCTGCACTATAACTTTTCCAGACCAGGACCGAACGGCCCACGTTGTCGGCTGGCGAGGGATTGGGCAGGGGCCATGGGGAGAGCTGGAGACCGCTCTGCCTGACGTGAGGGAGATGTTATTGGGGTCCGTGGACTCCAAGGGAGGAAGGAGTGAGGCACAGAAAAGGCACTGTGGCAGGGTGGGGGCCGGGGAGACAAAACTAAGAAATCTGAGAGCTTCATTGGTAGAATAGTGAGAATCTATTCCTGGAGGCGAGGTACCACAGAAGGATTTTGGAGACTGAGAATTTGGCCTATCTTCCCTGCGGCCCCTTCCTGACCCCCTTGACCCCTCCCGAGTAAAGTCTCCTATATTCATAAGTGTCTGTAAGAGTGGCTTTCTTTCTGCGTGAAGGTCATCAAAGAGTTTGGCTTCACATCTACAATGACATAGGGGCACACAGCAAGGATCAGGGACAGGTGAAGAAGTCAGTGACAGAACAGACACATTCTGGAAAGACAGGGCAAAAAGATCAGGTTAATTTTGACTCGATAAAGACTTCCCAAGTTGAAATTTTTCTTTCCAAGCAGCGTAAGTTTCTTTGGTAGATATAGAGCAATATGAAAGAATATAAGTTTTAGGCAGCCACCTTAGCCCTGAGCTCACTAGAAACCTAAATTCCTGTTTTGTCGTAGACCCTTGAAAACTTAATTACCTGAGCATCCCTGTGCCATAACAGGGTCTCTTATTTTCATGAAATTCCTCTGCCTGTAATATCTAACATAGATTACCTTTGAGAACTAAATTGCTGACATGAATGACGAATACAGGAAAGTTCCTTTCAAGAGCAGTGTCACATCTGTAGAGCCTCACAGAAAATCTGTTAGGTTTCTGAGGTTTTAATATCTGCTGACTGCACCCGCATGGGAATGTTGCATCTGTTTGTTGAAGGAGCGGCTGCCCAGGACCCCATGTCACAGGCATTCAGAGGGACAATCTGTCACAGTAAAGAGGCCTTTAAGGGTCACTGTGCGGCTCTCGGGGGCCTGTCGTTTGCATGGACAGTATTAAGTTAGGCCAGAAGACAACTTCGGCAGGCCATCTGGGTTGTGCATTTATTGTGTTTCCAATAAGTAATTTAGAAAAACGAATTACATATATGATGAATACCTGTACACATATGAGTATACATTTGTATATCCATGCATGTACATATGTGCACGTAATCATATGGACATGTAAGTATCTCTGTTCATATATGTGCCCATATACACATGCGTCTTTCTACCTCTATTATATACCTAATACATATTGCATTATATAATTCAATCAAATCTGTTACTGATCTAATAACATTATTGATAATTTAATACTATTAATAGAATTTATTTCCTTGCTTCTTCATTTGCTAGCTGTGTTACCATCAGAAAATTACCTAACTCGGGTACCTGAGTGGCTCAGTCAGGTGAGCATCCAACTTCGGCTCAGGTCATGCTCTCACCACTTGTGGGTTTGACCCCTGCATTGCGGGCTCTGTGCTGACAGCTCAGAGCCTGGAGCTGCTTTGGATTCTGTGTCTCCCCATCTCTCTGCCCCTCCCCTGCTCATGCTCTGTCTCTCTCTGCTTCTCAATAACAAATAAATGTTAAAAAAAAAAAAAAGAAAATTACCTAACTCTTCTGAGCCTTAATTTCCTCAACGGCCACAGAGTGCGAGTGATGGTACCTGTCCCACAAAGTACGCGAGCTTCGGGGAGGTCAAGGTTGCTTCACGGCACATGGTACTCGGCAAATGTCGGGAAGCAGACTCCCCAAGTACTTTTGACCCCCATTATTGTCTGTGTAGTCATGCGAGGCACACTCTGAGAGATATGGAAAGCAAATTAAAATGCTGGAACACGAGGCCTCCTTGTTTAAGGAGACTTGGAGAAGAAACTTGCAGAAGCATGTCTTTCTAAAATATCCAAAAACCACAGTGCTGGAAATTAAAAATACAATGTCTTCTACCATCATCAGGAGGATAAACCGTATGTATGGCCCCTGCATCATGGACACACTATATTACACAGGTACATTTAGTCAACATCCCTGAAGTGAGATCTGGGCTAATGTACCAGCTGGAAAACCATGACAATATGTATGATTGAAATGTCTATTTCGATGGGTAACATGTATTTTTTTCTATTCACATACAGGCTCCTCTGGGACCAGGTGAAAGTCAGAGAGAGCGCTCCCCTTTGCAGCTACGTTTTCCCAGCTCTTCAACCACAGGAGCACGTTCTTCAAGCGTCCCTTTGAGTTAACTCTTGGTTTTAAAAGCTGCTGAAAGTCCTGGGTATTATCGGAGGTTCTGAACAATTTCACAGAATCTCCCTTTAGTCTTCCCTCCTGCACTGGTACCAGGCTGCACTGACCTGTGCGCCCCCACCAACCGCCCTCTGCCCCCCACCCTGCCCCCCCTGTACAGGTTCTGAACACTCTCTTCCCTGGAACTGTGTTCACTGTTCTTGCAGTCTGGTAATTCATTCTTTTCTCTTCTCCCAGATCAAAGGATTCCCATTTTTCTTCCTTCAGTCTCCTTCCTCTCATGAGGACTGCTCTCTGGACATTGAACCCCACAGTGAAGCTCTCTCCCGTCAACAGTCTCGTGCTGATCTGCTGGTTTGCTGTGAATCACTCACTGATGTATTTTGCAATTGGCCTGACTCTTCGACTCGACTTCAAAGTACTGAGTTAGAATGGGCTTTGCTTTCCTTATCCCTCACTGTTTACAACGGATTAATGGGTGGTCTAGTTAGATTTATAGCTAAAGAGCTGTGGAATGACTGCCGTGATGTCACTTTATAAGAGACCCAAACAGAATATGCCTTTACAAGCGGTCGGTTTAATCAATATGAAAGAAACATGGAGAGCCAGCCATATGATAAAAATTATGAAGTTCTACTCCCTAACAGGCTTTTCCCCCTTCCTTCCTCCCTTCTTCTCTTCCTTCTTGTTTCGTCAATGTCAGTATCTCTCCACATTAGGAACCAAGTAAAAAATGTCGCAGCCTCTAGAGTGTCACATTTAATCACTTTCTAAGTGGTGCTGAAATCAAAGTGCCCTTAAGGCACTGATTCTTTGTCGGTATCCCATCTCAATGGAGGGTGTTTCCTGATGGCAGTGCAACCCTGGCAAAAAGGAATTCTGTACCCGGCTTCCAGAAAAACTTATCTGTGTGCACTTTAATGACTAAACTAGTATGCCACATCAGTTCTGCTCCACGGACATGATAAAACTTGCATTTACATAACCTGCCATCATTTTCACTATGGGCACAAGGGAGAAATTGCTTTCTAAAGTTGACGACCACAAATGTGGTTCGACCGTTGCAAGGGACGCGAGAAGGTGCAAATGACTTGTAGCCACATGCAATAGACAAGTTCAAACTAAATGGCATGGCAATAGAAATAAGGACTTCGATAAAGAGAAAATAAAAGTAGACATTTGTATGCACTTGCAAGTCAACAAATTGCATTGGAAATTAAATGAATCAGAGCAACAGGAAGTTTGTGTAAAGTTGCTGGTTATTTCTGACTCAACAGTACATGAGAGACTGAACTTGATTCAAACTACACCATTTCTGCTAAACTATGGTGCTCAAATCCCAAAAGGATTCAGGCTCCAAATTGTCTTTCCACCTCCCTTTCATATCAAAAACCCATCGGAATCATCAAATCCACGTGGAACTGAACTGCTAATGTGAAGACTTAGTTTTTGTTTACCAAGTTCTGCCAGTCTTTTTATTTAATTATGGAAATTTTTGATCATACAGAAAGAAAAGAGAATAATAAATGAAGCCTCATGTCATCACCCAGCTTCAAGTCGTACCACATCAGGCTTGATCTGAATCCTCACCCACCTTTGTAAATTCTGCATTACTTTAAATACCAGACATTATATTTGTATATTTTACTTAAAAATCATATTTAAGTAGACTTTTTAGAACATAACCTCGATAACATTCTCTTCCCGAGAATTAAAATAATACCTTAATACAATCAAATTTCTCTTCCTATCTAATTTTTAATAGTTTGTTCAAATCAGGATGCAACAAATATAATGAGGTGGTTTTTTTTTTTTAGTTTATTTATTTTTGAGAGAGAGAGAGAGAGAGAGGACGAGTGGGGGAGGGTCAGGGAGCAGGCGAGAGAATCTCAAGCAGGCTCTGGCACCATCAGTGCCTAGCCAGACGCGGGCCTCGATCTCCTGAACCTTGAGATCACGACCTGAGCCAAAGTCAGAAGCTTAACTGACGGAGCCCCTAGATTTGTCCTCATTTTTATCTTAACTTCATGACATATGCAAAGACCTTTCCAAATAAGGTCACTTTCACAGGTGCTGCGAGTTAGAACTTCAAAAGACCTTGTTTTGGGGGACAGAATTCAAGCCACAGAAACAGCCTTGGGAAGGCTGTGGGGCCTGATGCCCTGCAAAGCTCCATGTGTTTGTCCTGCTATGAATTCTGCAGGAGTGTCCCTACCTGGGATGATGTGACACCGACACTGAGGCATAGAAAGGGCATTTGTCATCACTCAGCTCAATGTCTGAATGGTGTAACAGTGTTTTTCCCCCTCCCCATCTTAGCTTCAAAAAAAGACTAGTAGCGTGTTCACTTGAAAATGCTCCCCAACGTATATATATATACAATGATGGATGGGGTTTTATTGTGAAAGTGATCAGATCAAGTCTGGAAAGGAGCAGAAAAATCATAGCTGCAAGGAAACAATCCCTTGGGGAGCCTGGGTGGCTAGGCTGGTTAAGCATCTGACTTCGGCTCAGGTCATGATCTCACGGTTTGTGGGTTCGAGCCCCGCATCGGTCTCTGTGCGGACAGCTCAGAGCCTGGAGCCTGCTTCAGATTCTGTGTCTCCCTCCCTCTCTGACCCTTCCCTGCTCACGCCGTCTCTATCTCTCTCTCCAAAATAAAATTTAAAAAAAAATTAAGAAAAAACCACTCACTTGAAAGAAAGGAGTATACTTTCCAGATGCGAAGGCAAACGTGAGTTGTCAGTTTTCTGTTTTCTTCTTGCCAAAGAAGCTGAAGTCCTCCCCAAAGTTCAAAAGCATTCTCTCAAAACTCCTTCGCTCTCAACTGTTCATCTGGCCCCTGTGCCTGGGAACTTCATACCATAAGTGTGCATCTTTCAGTTCAACTTCCCTCTGCTTTAGGGCTTTCTCTCCAGAGTTTCTGACCTGAGGACATTAGGCAGAAGTGGAGAAGCGGAAAAGAACAATGGCTGCGTGGATACCATAGTTGCGGTCTTTCCTTGTTCTGATGGTGCCGACGAATGCACATGCGCTCTGCTGCAGCGGGGCTCCAAGTGGGGGACTGAGTCCCACATAAATCGGCCATTGAATTCCAAGCAGAGAGACCCTCCTCTAGAAATATCTCTCATCCTAATAGATCCTTCAAGCGACAACCTCACCTGGCTTGTCAAACAAATAACCTCCATCACTGTGGGCGTGCGTGTACTTTCCCCCACTCTCGTTCATTCTTCAGCATCGCTGTCCCCACACACCTCGCACCTCGCCATCTGGCTACATTATGATAGGGCTGGAAGTCAGCGACCCACCGTGAGATTGCCAAGCCGGCTGAGGCTCCGTTTTTATACTTCCCTGTGAGCTCAATACAACAAAACGAGTCACATGACAGACACAGAGACCGTCCTGAGGCACACAGAGACACAGGGAGTGCTCATCGCAAATTATTTCGATGGAAGCAAGAAAGTCATTCTTAGCATGTGCGGAGGCTCAATACCAGACAGTTGATGGAAGAGCCTCCTTCACGAAGAACTTGTCTCGTACTTAATGGTTTCTATGAAATCCGGATTCAGAGCTACAGGCATGTGGAGCAGGAAGTGTTCACCGCGCTATGATTTTGATACCAAAAAAATCAGGTTAGACACAGAGGTGCGTTGCTCCTTAAGATGACACATGGTTTCAAATACCTAAACATCTAAATTTAAAGGGAGAATAAGAATCATTCTGGTCTTTTTAACATTCTCTTTCTCTTCCCTTTCAGCACATTGTCTGATACTAAGCTGTCTAATGCAAAGCCTGCTGTAAGCCCACAATCAAAAAGAGAGCTGTGTGTGTGCAATGAGCAAGTTCATCATGAGCATATCAGTAAAAGCTCTCAGGCCAACTTAGTTTTGAGGAAAGGCAGTCTCATGGAAGCTATTATCTCCCCTTTATTTTATTCCCTTGATGACACATGGTCAGTATGGCTAACTTGGACCACCCAGTCAACTCTGCCGCCTGGCTTTTGCTTCCAAAGACAGATTAAGCTGTGGTATAGAAAATCCAGAATAACAGTGGCTTAAACGATGTAGAAGTTTATATCTCAGTCAGTGAATTATAAGCAATCAGGGCTGGTCCGAGGTCCCAGAATATCAGAGACCCCACCTCTTTCCCCCTTGTTGATACATTTCCCTCAATATCATTCCCCTCTCAAGGTATCACATGAATGGTGGAGCCTACGGAAACAGGGTAATGGCAGAAGCAGAGACACGCCTTTAAGACGCTTCCTGAATATTCTATGTCACTCCCATTTATATCCCACCTGCATGAACTTTGTTATGTGGGAAATGGAGTCTTTCTTTGGAACGTCCCTGGGGCTGGCCAACCTCTGGGGAAGAGAAGAAGGAATGCTGAGAACAACTAATCTTGTACCCACCAAAAAAAGGTAGCAAAAGTTAGGGAAAGGAAAGAAATATCACAAGTAAGTTGTAGGTGCTTAAATTTGGAAATTCACTTTAAGAAATCACAGAGGGATCTGAACTGGGGGCTAACTACTCAGTCCATCTTTAGGAATGAATCGCAGTGATACAAGACTGAGTTGTAAAGCAAAGCTCCTAGAGCGAGCATGGATCACTCTCTGCCATAACACAGGCCTGTGCCTTATCAGCTGGTGCTTATTAAGTGTGCTTGGGTACTCAGTCCTGAATGACACTGACCTGAGTATTTTTCCAGAATGCACACCCTCCTTAACTCTATTTCAGGCCAAGAAGATAGAGGACAAAGTCTCGCCATCGTTTTCTGTTTGGATGTATAGATCATGTTTTCTATTTGATTAGCATCTCTCCGGACTGACAGAAGAAATGCGAACTTGCAGAGAATTCATTGTGAAGGTGGCCTGGATTTTGGTTTACCTGGAGGAGGACACACACACACGCACACACAGCCTGTGGCTTCATTAGGAGCCCCGTAGGCCCACAGGACAAGCTACCTAGCATATTTCCATAACACCACATCGTTAACAGGTGCAGAAGTGTACCACAGCGACACATATTCTCACATCCTGTTTCATGCCCCCTGGTGCAAAATAATACAGGATTTCAACTGATATATTCATAACAATTCTGAGGGGCAAAGAGGCAAAATATTATTATCCTTTGACAAACTACTAGGCATATGTTTGGGCAGGTTAAGAACATTGCTGAAACCAAGATAGGGCTTAAGGAACTCAGGTAGACTAGTTCACTGTGCAAAACAAAATGCATTTATATCAATAATTCTTTTCAAAGGGATGTCGTTTTTGACACCTTTGATTTCAGTGTTGGTGTTATATACTGAGCGCCCTGATTTCCTATGGAAAGTGCTAATGATTGAGCATTTTAACTCAATGTAACATAAAATATGTGGTTCTGTGTAATTATTTTGAGATAAACAGGTCTATTGATGTTGGCTCTCTATGACTCATAATTCGTAGAAAAACCCATGAGTCCCTGCATGTAAGCTACAAAGGACTGTTTTCCTCTATGCAGAGTTACAACACAAATATTACGGCTTCTCTCCCAACTAAAGTCCATGCAAAGGTCGTCATTCTATGACACATAGTGGCCTTTGGATTAGTTTCCTATGGCTGCCACAACAAGGCACACATGCTGGCCGCTTAAAACAACAGAAATGTCTTCTCTCACAGTTCTGGAGGCCAGGAATTCAAAATCAAGGCATCAGCAGGGCTGGGCTCCCTCCAGAGGCTCTCAGAGAGATTCTGTTCTTTGCTTTTTCTAGCTTCTGGTGACTGGAGGCCAATCTTGGGATTCCTTGTAGCCGCTGTACTCTGATATCTGCCACTGTCTTTGTGAAGGCATATGATCCCCGGCTTCTCTTCTAAGTCACTTGGGATTGGATTAAGGCTCATCCAGATAATCTAGAATGATCTGTTCATCTTAAGATCCTTAGCTTAATTATATTTATAAAGGTCCTTCTCTCAAAGGTAACTTCAATAGGCTCTGAGGGATGAGGCTGTAGATATAATGTACCTTTCGGAGGACCACCGTTCAGTCCACTACTCCCTTTATGGTGTGACAAACTGTGTACATTTTATTATTTTTAAGATTTTTAAAAGTTTATTTATTTTGAAAGAGAAAGAGAATGAGAGGGGGAAGGGCAGAGAGAGAGAGAGAGAGAGAGAATCCCAATCAGGCTCTGCATTGTCAGCACAGAGCCTGATGGAGGGATCGAACTCACAAACTGAAATCATGACCTGAGCTGACATCAAGATCGGCTGCTTAATGGACCGAGCCACCCAGGTGCCCCTCCCCATGCACATTTTAATCTCATCCCCTGTAAAGGCCCCCAATGCATTATATTTGGCCTATTTACTCAGTACTGTCAAATGTGTCAAGTGTTTACATAGTTTTGTGCATGTGTACATTCCGTTCCTTCTGCCTGAAATGTAGCTCCTTTCTCGCTCTACTTGTAGTCTCCTACTCATTATCTGCCCCGAGCCCCCAGCTGGTGCCCCATGTGCCTTTCTTCCAAGGGAGGTTTAGTGCTCGTGTCCTGAACTTCCATAGCGCCTACTGCACAACCACTCCAGAGCACTGATGGTGAATTCTGATGAGTTTTCCAACCATACTCAACTCGTGTGGTTCCTTCGCCGCAGAATGTCACGATTCATCTTTGGACTTATGTTTCCATATTTGGAATATACTAGTTTTTCCTAGGTGCTCCATATGATATTTCAATAACCTTTTCTTATGACAAGTACATTTAGATAGTTAAATAATCATAAATTTTAAAAAAGTTATAATTGACTGTAGTCCTACTATTAAGAGGTAAAAACAAGAAACACTTAATGGAGGGGCGCCAGAGTGGCTCAGTTGGTTAAATATCTGACGTCAGCTCAGGACATGAACCTCGTGGTCCATGAGTTTGAGCCCCAATTCAGGCTCTGTGCTGACAGCTCAGAGCCTGGAGCTGCTTCAGATACTGTGTCTCCCTCTCTCTCTGCCCCTCCCCTGCTCACATTCAGTCTCTCTCCCTCTCATAAATAAACATTAAAAAAATAAAAAAATTAATGAATGCATATCTTTCCAATATCTGTATCTTTTTCATTGCGTGTGCACAAATTTGTGTGTACGTAAAAAGTCACTATACAAGTATTATCCTTCTGAAATAGTACATTCAATAAATATATGGTGAATAAATTAACCCATTGATAAATTAAAAAATTAAAAACTACTGCCTAAAGAAAGCTCACGTGGTCATGTAAAAAAACATCTGGAGAAGCCATTGCTTTGGCCCAAACATGGGCCTCTGCCTGGGTTCCTAAACATTTCTTTTTTTAAGATCTCATCAAATGGGGTTTAATTACTATCTGAGCTGCATACAGTTTTTAAGAATAGAAAGAGATGAAATTCTTCTGGGTAGTGGATCCTATAAAAGTAGTTTATTCTTAAAATTGCCTTTTCTTTATCATGTTTCAAAATGTAATAGAAGACAGCTGGTATGTTCTCTCCACACTCTAAGCTTTAGTACCTTTTCAAAGATGGTCTGAGGGCAAATGTGAGAAGATACTAATTAAGGCCTTATTATAAATGCCTGGTCCATTCATTTACAAAACCAAAGGAGGAATGGAAAATAAACAAGCAGCCATAAATTTTTATTTTTTATGAACTCACATTAACATAAATTGCCCTACAGCAGGAAAAGTGATCATGGAAAACCTGTAGATATAATGCCAATCTTTTGAAACCTATAAATTTTATTTTCAGAAAGTTAAATGTCTATTAGCCGGAGGCACAGAAATTGCGAGTCTATGAACTTGATGACGAATAAAAATCCCACTTTCAGTTTCTGCCTCCCAAATTATAGTTTAGGGGAAGGTTAGCTTTCCTGAAAATACCTATCTGGAAATGATCACTTGAGTAATCCCCACCCAGTGAAGACCAACACATGCAGGGAGATGGATTGGGATGGACCGGGAGGCATGCTTCCTCCACCCCAAACGGTCTGGGTCTGACTCCACTCTGAAAGAGATTTGAGTTTCCTGAGTTCTAGAAAGAATTCGAACACATTCTTGCAAAGCCCTGTATATTATCTCATGTTCTCAAAATGAGGAATCTGGAAGGCTTACAAAGCTCCAATCAGTAGGTGGTGGAGAGCCAATGACCACTTCACGGTCATAACGAACTCAGACTGACATAGACCTTCAGACTGTCAAATGAAGCCTGTTCTGCATGTAGATCTGAAAGTGACTTTATATGGGAAAAAAAATGAAAGTCTTCTTTTAATTTCTCATCCAGTAAATGACTTACTTCCTCCTCAGCCAGCATTCCATGCTAGAATTTGGATTTAAAGAAAAACATGGCAGAGAACATTGGAAAATAAAACAACAGACTGTGAGTTCAGAGATCCAGCTTTTAGCCATTCTGCTCTTAGTCCACGTTTCTTCCACTACAGACATAGGGGGAGATTTTGAAACAAGAGTTTTGAGACACCATCACAGCAAAAACCCAAAATATAAGCCAGCAGAGGTGATACTTCATTAGAAAGAACAAATTTCATGAGATTGCCCTTAAACCTTTTTTATGAGAAAGTCCATCGGCCGGTGGTTCTGACAGAGATATCATTTTGAAGTTAGTACTGGTGACATAGGGTTGCGATTTTATCAAGGTTTTAATATCCAATTTATGTTCATGTGATTGTATCGACCCTGGAGAATCATAATAAAAAAATTAGTAATTAGCCATCCAATCCAGGACATTTTTTAATCGGTAGAAAAGGTAGAAGTTAAAAACTTGCAACACTAGTCAAAGGAAAAATGGTACCTGATGCATAAACTTTTAGTTTTTAAAAATTTTTGTTTATTTATTTTTGAGAGAGAGAGAGAGAGAGAGAATGAGAGAGAGAAAGCAAGCGGTGAAGGGGTAGAGAGAGAAGGAGACACAGAATCCAAAACAGGCTCCAAGCTCTGAGCCGTCAGCACAGAACCCAACATGGGGCCCTAACTCATGAACCATGAGATCACCATCTGAGCTGAAGTTGGACGCTTAACCGAATGAGCCACCAAGGCTCCCCCTGCAATTTCTATTTTAGACACCCTTCTGGTAGGGCATGCAATGTCTCTGTTGAAACAGTAACAGCTTGTTGGGGAAACAGACAGGGACACATGAGAGGCCAGCCGCGAACATGCCAGGCAAACTTAAATATGAATTGTAATCTGCCTGAGCACACCTTTTCGTTCTCACATTCCATGACCATCTACCAAATGCCCATTCCTTGAAAGGTACTAAAGGCCCATATCTCTAAACGAATGTCAGCCCTCTAGGAATTGAAAATTTAAGCAGAGGAGAAATATTTACTGAAATTCCAGCACTAAAATGCATCATATGATCAATATCATTAAGGATGGTCATAGAAAGAAATACGAAATAGGACACAAGCTTTAAGGGGTGGGGGAAATGATCAGGGGAGATCCTGGATCGGGTGAGATGGTGGCAAACGATGTGTGCGCATCTGTCAGTGCTTTCAAAGTGTCCCCTGAAGAGCCCTAATCTGTGGCCAAAGATGTTTAGGAAGGAGCAGCCACGCATAGCTGTGGGCATTTAGATACCAAAAGGCTGAGAGAAGCGCTGGAGAAAATCTCCCTGACTTTGCTCAGCTCAGCCTTCGCCAAACATAGGCATCTGCCAATGTAAGGCGCCCCCTCTCAGTAACACCCATTACTACAGTATCAAATATGTCTGGATGGGATCCTAATTCCTCCACTGCTAGCCCTGATTCATTTCACCTTTCTGAGCCTTGATTTCCTCATCTGTATACTGGGGATACTCAGATAAAATGGCTCACTCTGGTTCCTTTGGGATCGGTTCCTATAATGACCCGAGGGACGTAACCATCACACGAGTACCGATACATTCATACCAGGCATATGGAATACCCAGAGAGAGCATGGTCTGTAAGTGTGGGCTCCTGTCCCCTCTTCCTTTTATTCTTTATTAAAGAGGAATAAGGCATAGCAGAAAAGCAACTTTGTAAGGACTACAAATGA
Source organism: Proteles cristata cristata (assembly GCA_017311185.1). Taxonomy (NCBI): domain Eukaryota; kingdom Metazoa; phylum Chordata; class Mammalia; order Carnivora; family Hyaenidae; genus Proteles; species Proteles cristata. The sequence continues at coordinate 78,733 of JAESUZ010002468.1, forward strand.
GAAGCAAACCTGAGACTCGCACCTTGTATTTGTGACAGCGGGCCCAGGGTCCTCGGAAAGGAGAACAGAGAATAATAGTGATAGAGACTTCCAGCAGGGAGGTGGACCCCAGGCCAGGCCAAAGGTCCCAAATGCAATGGAGAAGAGAAAAAGAATTCATGAAACGATGCTCAGCATTCCTACTCATCAGGGAAATACAAATCAAAACGACACTGAGATACCACCTCACGCCAGTCAGAGTGGCTAAAATGAGCTAATCAGAGAACTCTAGATGCTGGCGAGGATGTGGAGAAACGGGCCCCCTCCTACACTGTTGGTGGGAATGTAAACTGGTGCAGCCCCTCTGGAAAACAGTGTGGAGGTTCCTCAGGAAACTAACACTAGAACTCCCCTAGGACCCAGCAATAGCACTGCTAGGAATTTACCCAAGGGATACAGAAATGCTGATGCATAGGAGCACATGTACCCCAATGTTCATAGCAGCACTCTCCACAATAGCTAAAACATGGAAAGAGCCTAAGTGTCCATCAACAGATGAATGGATCAAGAAGATGTGGTTTATCTATACCATGGAATACTACATGGCACTGAGAAACAATGAAATCTGGCCATGTGTAGCAACATGGATGGACCTTGAGGGTGTTATGCTGAGCGAAATAAGTCAGGCAGAGAAGGACAAATATCATATGTGTGCACGTATAGGAGGATTAGGAGGAACTTAACAGAGGACCAAGGGGGAGAAGAAGGGCGGAAATGGTGGGGGAAAGGGGGAGAGGCAAACCATGAGAGACTCTTGAATGCTGACAAAAACTGAGGACTGGTGGATGTGGGGGGAGGGAGGGATGGGCATGGAGGAGGACACTTGTGGGGATGAGCACTGGGTGTTATGTGGAAACTAATTTGACAATAAACTATTTGTAAAAAAAAAAAAAAAGAATTCAAATCCCAATTCCATTAGAGTCCCAGCTTGCGAGACTGGGATCGTGACCCAACCCTGACTCACTTTGCCCTCCGCTGCCGTTCCTAGAGCTGCTGAAAGACCAGACCTCAAGGGGTCACAGCTTGCTGGTCCAGTGGCCTTCCTGGACTGGCCCAAATCCAGGAGGGTGTCCGCATTTCCAGGGCTAACTCATCTGACTGTAAGAGATCCTCCTTTACCAGACCTTTCCAGGCATCAACCTCGTCTTTGTAACTGCCACAAGAGGGCAACACGACCATCTTTTTTTTTTTTTTTTTTTTAACATGATGATTTAGTCTGATTCACCACACAAAAGCACATAGTTTCATCAAAGCCAAGAAAATCTGACAGAGAATGGTAGAAGGTTAAGATTATCAGTCAAAAACAATACTCTGTTTAAGATAATTTCTATTTTCTTAAAAACATTTATGAAAATAGACTGTCCATGGTCAAAATTTTAAACATCACAGTTACCACTGAAGATGATACAGTTAGGGCTTTCCACCTAAAAAACACATTTGAGGGGCGCCTGGGTGGCTTAGTCGGTTAAGCTTCCGACTTTCACTTAGGTCATGATCTCGCGGTTTGTGGGTTCGAGCCCCGCGTCGGGCTCTGTGCTGACTGCCAGCTCAGAGCCTGGAGCCTCTTTCGGTCTGTGACTCCCTCTCTCTCTGACCCTCCCCTGCTCACGCTGTCTCTCTCTCTCTCTCCTAGAAATAAATAAAAAACATAAAAAAAAAAATACATTTGGGATGTTTTCTTCTCAACGAAAACATGAAGAGATTCACTTTTCTGACTTTCTAATGTTTCTTTAATTGGCATGTTTCTCATGCTATTATCTTTTTAAAATTTATTGATTTAAATTCAAGTGAGTTAACATACAATGTAAGATTAGTTTCAGGACTAGAATCCAGAGATTCATCACTTACATATAACACTCAATGCTCATCCCCCATCTAGCCCACCCCCCACCTACCTCCCCTCCAGTAACCCTCAGTTTGTTCTCTGTATTTAAGAGTCTCTTATGATTTGTCTCCCTTTCTGTTTATCTTATTTGTAAGATACATTTGTCTGTTTTGTCTCTTAAATGCCACATATGAGTGAAATCATATGATGTTTGTCTCTCTCTGGTGGATTAATTTTGCTTAGTATAATACATTCTAGCTCCATCAATGTTGTTGCAAATGGAAAGATTTTATTCTTTTTGCTTGTCAAGTAATATTCCATTGTGAATATATGTATTATGTATGTATATATATACCACATCTTTTTAAAAATGTTTTATTTATTTTTTGAGAGAGAGAGATAGAGACAGCGTGAGCAGGGGAGGGTCAGAGAGAGAGGGAGTCACAGAATCCGACGACAGGCTCCAGGCTTCAGGCTCTGAGCTAGCTGTCAATACAAAGCCAGACACGGGGGTGGAACTCATGAACCGTGAGGTCATGACCCGAGCCTAAGTTGGACGCTTAACCGACTGAGTTCCCCAGGTGCCCCTATATATACCACATTTTCTTAATCCATTCATCAGTCAGTAGGCTTTTACACTCTCTCCATAATTTGGCTATTGTTAATATCACTGCTATAAACATTGGGGTGGATGTGCCCCTTCAAATCAGCATTTCTGTATCTTCTGGGTAAATACTCCTAGTGCAGTTGCTGGGTCATAGGGGAGCTCTATTTTTAATTTTTTTAGAAACTTCCACACTGTTCTCCACAGTGGCTGCACCAGTTTGCCTTCCCACCAGCAGGGCAAGAGCGTTCCCCTTACTCTGCATCCTCGCCAACATCTGTTGTTTCCTGCCTTGTTAATTTTAACCACCCTGACCGCTGTGAGGTGGTATCTCATCCTGGTTTTCGTGTGCATTTCCCTGAGGATGAGTACTAGTGAACATCTTTTCATTGAACAATTCCATGGTTTTGATCGTGAACGGTTCCCAACAGAATGCGCCGCGGAGGGATGACTGGAGCAAAGGTATGTTGGGAAAGCACGGCCTGCTCTGGGGGAGGTACCTGGGCCAGGCTGGCCACAGCAGGACTCGCACAGGCAAACAGGGAGTAGAGGGGACACTGACGGATTTCATAATGTACATTCTTTGCAAGGATAGAACAACGTCAATGAAGCAGCTTGTGCTCGGGAAAAGCATTTTGTAATTATCACGCGATTGCTCGCAGAAATACCGACTGAGACGCTTAAAGTGACCCTGATCTTTTGGACACAGAATCTGGGGCTTAGCCCTAATCCCAGGAGGTCAACGAAAGAGAACTTGCAGTCTAAATATTTTGCTATTGTATTCTCTGAGATAATATGACTGCCTATTTTTATGAGATGAGAAATTATTTTTATGTATCATTTTACTTTCGTAACTGAAATGGTATCCTCCACTAAAGGGCGGAAATTTTGAAAAATCGCTTCCTGTAGCTTCTAACTATATATATGGTTCAACTATGTTTTCTTTAGTTTTACAGGAAAAAAAAGTGTGCATAAGTCTAATTGTCTTAAGGTTGATAGAATAAATGTAGCACATTTAAAATGTTAGCAATTGTGATTCTAGGAATAAGAATGAGTAAATTGTATAACTAAGGTGAGGTGTGACATCACATGTGTGTTTAACTTTCAAGTATGTGGTTTCAAAAATATAATCTTCTTGGGGCGCCTGGGTGGCTTAGTCGGTTAAGCGTCCGACTTTCCTTAGGTCATGATCTCGCGGTTCGTGGGTTCGAGCCCCGCGTCGGGCTCTGTGCTGACTGCCAGCTCGGAGCCTGGAGGCTCCCTCTCTCTCTGACCCTCCCCTGCTCACGCTGTCTCTCTCTCTCTCTCCTAGAAATAAATAAAACATTTAAAAAATATATATATAATCTTCTTACCTGATCACATCCACTAAACGTATGCAAGCTGCACTTGACATTTTTTTATTTGATCAAGCGAATGAAGATAAGTTGGAAATTCTTTTAGTATTTTTCATGTTCTCAGAGAGTAAATCTGGGAAATGTTGGGTCACATTCCACAAAACTATCATTTATGAAAATGTATATTAAGGAAGAAAACATTCCAAAAAGTATCAATCATGTAGGTGATTAGGATTTATCTCCTCTTTCTGGCTTGTCCAATTTCAGTGATTAAGTGCTTCTTAAATCCCATCATTAATTGAAAAATAATTATAGAACAATAGGAATACATGCAAATTGAGTTAAGATTCAATTTAAAAATTTTAATAGTTTAGTATTCTAATAATGTTTAATATAAGAACTCTATAAAGAAAAGAAAGAACAAAAAATGTAGCTGCAAGTTTGAGGAAAGGGTCAACACAGAAGATTACTCCCTTTTCCTGATAAACATTCACAGCAAACAGAAAAGAATGTTCTAGAGATGGCTCGGAAAAGATATATCAAACTGAGGTAGGGAGAGGAATTGGGAACGTGAAAAATGAGCGGAGAGCCAGGCTCCAAGATGACCTGGAGGGTCCTTTCTGACATTGACACCCTCATCGGTACCCCCTCAGCCCTGCCCATGCATGAAAGGACTTTCCCTTTCTGTTCCTAATCGTTTTTCTCCTTTCTTCCTTCTTTTCTTTCCCCTTCCTTCCTTCCTTCCTTCCTTCCTTCCTTCCTTCCTTCCTATCATTTTCTTTCTTTTTCAAGGCAATTAGCATGCATTCATGTAAACATCTCAAAAGCAGCAACTCTGCCTACCTTGTTTTTCTCTGTATTCCCATGCCTGGAAAAGTACCTGGCACATAACAGGTTCTCAATAAACATTTGTTGAACAAAACAAATGAGTAATTGTTTCAATTACGAGAGTGCCACTGATGCCATATGAAAACCAGAAGACCTTGCAAATATAATCAGCCACCTTCTGTCTTCAAGTTCGTGAGAACTGTCATGTAAGAGAGTCCACATATTATGTCCAATATTTCAAAAACTACCTTAGCTCCCACCTACAATAAGGTAGCCTATAAATACAACAAATGTCCCAAAACCCTAAAAAAGAGAGTTTATTTACCAACAATAGGACCGTAACTCACACCTGCCACACTGGAAAGGCGGATAACCATTTCCTTACTTTATCACAGATGCTTTAGATAAAAAACGGAGAGAGTTGCACAACGGAGAAGATTGATTACACTGTAAAGCCATGGTCGCCGGCCTCAGCCCGCTCTAAACACTGGGCAATCGCTCTGTGTTTCCCTCGTCAGCTCCCTCCTGTTCGGCCCGGGGGTGGCCGCAAAGCCCCCTCTACTCTCCCAGCCACTTACTACCAGCCAGTGTCTCCGATGTCTCTCCCCGCCCGTTAAGTCCCCTTGCCTCCCATTCAGCAACGAATACAAAAACCACAGAAAGCAATTCGCACTTGTCCTTCCCATTCTGATGGGAACGGGGTCTCGCCTGGCCTGGTTCCATCCCCTCCTACTTCCTTAGGACCTGGGGCTTATCAGAAACTAGGGCTGGGAATTCTATGTTCCTCACACCGGTCCCCGCTCTGGAGGAAGGCTTAGATGAGCCAGGAGCCTTGGAGGATGGCCACGCCACAGGTGCGAGGGCGAGAAGAGACCCCACCACGCCTGGCACCTGGGAGCGGCTCAGTAACCAGGTCCCCTCCTGAGTCACCAAGTCTGTATCCCCAAAGGGGGCGGTGGAGAAACTCAACGCGTGCACTTCGCTCCTTCACTGGACAGGGGTCTTCTCAGTGGGTCACAGAAATAAAAGGAATTCCAGAGGCTCACACGGCCAAGAAAGGAAGAGCCTGGAAGAGAGAGGGTCTTTTCCCTAACTCAGGGCCCTGGCACACAACACTCTGAGAGATAAGCATCTGCTCATTTTCAAAATGGTCTAGTATATTGGACGAATTTTTCAACGGCAACCCATACATCACTTGTAATCCAAGTGTTAAGCGGGAACCGAAGCCAGCTAATGGACACAGTTTATGCGTGTTCACATTCCGTTCCCCAAACAGCCTTTCTTCTTCCCTTCTTTCTCACTGTTCTACCTTTTACCAGATATGACTTCTTCCCTTACATTCTGTCTCCTCACTCTTCCTGTCTTTCTTCTGTGGCCACCTCAGAGTTTAAACAGAGTTGCAATTTAAAATGCAACAGGCTGTAAGTTCTGGGCTGCCTCACAAGTTCAAAGGAGAACGGTTTTGGTTTTATGCTAGAGAGAATGCTAAAAATAACTTTTTCCCCAAGAGTAAACCAAGAGGTTCTCACAAATCTGAATAATGCCAGGAAGTATCGGATTTATATACTTGAGAGAAACATAGCAGCGAATGGTAGTTTTTTTCTTTTTCTTTTTTTTTTTTTTTATCATGTATCTGCTTCTTAACGGGTTAAAAAATTGGAGACATATATATTTATTTATATATATAAAAAACAGATATATATAACCAAGTTTTATCTGTATGTGTATGTGCATATACATATGGCTACATGTTCAGATTAAACACCCGTGGACATACCTCACCAAGTGCTTCTGAACACTGAAATAAAATCCATTGGTAAACTTATTCTGAGAATAAAACTCTGAGGATTGTGACATTTTTCTAGCCATAAACACTATGAGAAACTAGGACAAATTCTGGTTTAAAGTGATAAAACATTTAGCTGAGTATTTAGACACCTGGAAATTCATTTGCATTATTGTCAGTACTAATGCTGAAAAGTATAGGTAAGAACAGAATAAAGAATACATAGCAAAACACATTTTTCTCAAATAAAAAAATGTTGATTCATTTAAAAAATATTTTTAAATGTTTTATTTTATTTTTAAGAGAGAAATTGACAGAATACGAGCAGGGGAGGGGCAGAGAGAGAGGGAGGGAGACACAGAATCCGAAGTAGGCTCCAGGATTCAAGCTGTCAGCACGGGGCCTGACGTGGGGCTCAGACTCAGGAACCATGAGATCATGACTGGAGCTGAAGTCGGACACTTAACCGAATAAGCCACCCAGGCGCCCTCCAAGTTTTTTTTAAATTTTTATTTATTTATGAGAGAGAGACAGCGTGTGAATGGACGAGGGGCAGACAGAGGCGGCCAGAGGATCTGACGCAGGCTCCGTGCTGACAGCAGAGCCCAACGTGGGGCTCGAACTCACGAACTATGAGATCATGATCTGAGCCAAAATCTGAGACTTAGCCAACTGAGTCATCCAAGTGACCCCCAAATCTTTAATACTGTTAAGAGTGACTGACTCTTTTTAAAAAAAAAATTTTAACATTTATTTATTTTTGAGAGACAGAGAGAGAGACAGATCATGAGCAGGGGAGGTCATAGAGAGAGGGAGACACAGAGCTTGAAGCAGTCTCCGGGCTCTGAGCTAGCTGTCAGCACAGAGCCCCGTGCGGGGCTCTAACCCATGAACCGTGAGATCATGACCTGAGCTGAAGTCGGATGCTCAACCGACTGAGGCACCCAGGTGCCCCCGATTGACTCTTTTTTTAAATGCAGGTTCTTTGAAGAAAAACAAATAGTGTATTGATAATCTTAAAACGGGGGAAAATCAGGGCTTAATGTTTAAATGAAAATTAAAATTAACATCACATTAATTTGGGATGCTTTGATTCAGTGTAGCATTTTGGCCAAAGTAATGACGACCACTGTGGGTTGATAACTCACCGCCAGTACCACTTGGTATTGTATGCTGAAAGAATAATTGTTTTGCTAGGCAACTTGCAGGGTTCTCGAAGAGAAATTATTTTATCTTTATAGACCACCTTGCATGTTAAAAATTATTTTAAATAGAGTTGGAAGGTACACGGCTCAAAAAAATCACTTTATGTTCTGTTCAGTGATAACCCAGAAATAACCACAGTAGTAGGCTGTTAATTAATTATAGCTTCTCTTATCACCAAGGAAACGGACAAAAACAAACCACAATGACTTTAAATGTCCTGGTCCCAACCCAGGCCTGATTTGGTTATTGCTATAGTAACTCTCCATTAGTTGCTCTAGGATTTCTGTGTTTCCACAAAGCCGAAAGGCTAATTTGCTGATATGCTGTTTTGCCTCTCGGAATATGTTTCAGAGTTCATGGAACGCTCTAAGAATGTCAGGTCTGAGAAGCGGGCTGGGGAGAAGGGAAGGGAAGAATCATGGGGTGCGTCTGCTCTCACAACTTGACCATCGGTCGGCACTGTCGCTCTGGACTCACTGGAAACTGCCTGGAGAAGTCTCTCTCCTCTTCGTCACACCTCACCCAAGACACCTCCTTCTCCAATAACTGTTGCTCTTCATTCAACACCTGCTCAGAGCTAATTAATCCTTCAGATAAATGACATACCTTAAGACAACCTATCATAGAACAGGTTTCTATTTAGAGAGAACTGATTGACCAAGAATACCATATGTGCTTTATACTCAAGGTGGAATTGGAAAGTCTCTCTGTTTAATCAGTGGGACAATGCAGATGCCCTAACTGCCAAGACAGAGGTGAATAAATGCTAAAGACCCACACTTACCTCTGCATGTATTATACACTCCTTTTAAGTTTCGAGAAAACAAAGTTACACACATGCTAAAAAAATTTTTTTTTAATGTTTTACTTATTTCAGAGAGAGAGAGAGAGAGAGAGAGGAGATTGAGGCAGCCTGAGCAGGGGAGGGTCAGAGAGAGAGGGAGACACAGAATCTGAAACAGGCTCCAGGCTCTGAGCTGTCAGCACAGAGCCAGATGCGGGGCTCGAACCCACGAACCACAAGATCATGACCTGAGCTAAAGTCGGACGCTTAACCGACTGAGCCACCCAGGAGCCCCCCAAAAATTTTTAAAAATTGTTTGATGTTTACTTATTTTTGAGAGAGAGAGGCGGAGTGTAAAAGGGGAAGGGGCAGAGAGGGACACACAGAACCCGAAGCAGATTCCAGGCTCTGAGCTGTCAGCATAGAGCCCGACATGGGGCTCCAACCATGAACTGTGAGATCACGACCTGAGCTGAAGTTGGATGCTTAACTCACTGAGCCACCAGGAGCCCCAAAGAATGTTTTTAATGGCAAATAAAGAAGTTCTTAATTTCTATGTGAGTAATAATCAATGTTTATCTCTTTATTATGCTTCAAAATATTTTATGGGAAGTAACAATGAGATTTGGGGAATAAAATTCCCATTCTTTTGCACCAGAGGAATAATTTGCCTAACAACCTTTGCTCTTTTTTTCCCCTGAGACAACAAATCCAAGGTACTTAGGTGTAGTCAAATTTAAGAAACAGGGGAAAAAAGCTTTCGAAAACTGAGTAACTTGTAAAATTAGGAATTAATTCTACAAATTACAAATATGGGCACCTGGCTAGCTCAGTCAGTGGAACATACAACTCTTAGTCTCAGGGTTGAGTTTGAGCCCCGCGTTGGATGTAGAGATTACTTAAAAAGTAAAAATTACAAATAAGTTATTTACCTTTGTGAAACAGAAATTGGTTGGCTCATTTTTAATGCACTCCCTTGTTCAGGTAGGTGTTGTTTGCCTTATAAATTCAACTTAAATTCAATTTAAAAATCACAAGTAGTGTTTTAAACCAAATGCATCTATACCTCAGATGTCTGTGTCCCTCTTGAGAAGACTAGATTTGGTTTCTCATTTGACTTTTTAGGAAATCTGGGAATTTACTGCCAGAGCCATTCAATGATTATTACATTTTTGAAGAAGTAAGTTACTCTTCTGAAATTTTATTTGAAATGAGAACAATTTGTTATTTCCCTTTTTCACCCTATAGATCATATCCCTTTATAGTGACTGAAATGAAATAATTCTTCCCAAATTAGAAGTGAGCCCATCATAATTTAAATAAGTAAAATCAAGCAAGGCATAGTTTTTAATCATATATATGAATTTTTAGTTGTGAGTATCCAACACTGATTTTTTTTTCAATCAACTTCTCTCTTTCTGAGTGTAATTTTATAAACAACAAAACTAGCTGGATCAGAGCCACAAAAGAGAAGGTGAAGAAACATGTCTTCATCTGCATAATTCAAAAATGAAAATAAGCCAAATCAATAATGAATTTCATAGGGCAAATATGTTCCCCTTTCTTTCTGAGGTGTGATGTGACAAGTGTCTTATTTCCCAATGATTCTGCCCATAGGACTAGAAGTCCGGCTCCCTGGGTCTGAATCTCAGTCCTACATGCCATTGTATACTTTGGGCAAGCCAAATATTCCCTGTAAATCTGTTTCTCCATCTGTAGAAAGCAGATGATAATATCCATACCTACCTTATATGGTTATAAAAATTAAATCATATCATCAGAGTAAAGTGGTGACCGTAGATCTGGCACATATTAAGAAGTAATTAAATGTTAGCTCTTATCCCCATCATTGGTATTCCAAAAATCTCTGAAGTTGACACAAAGCATAGCTTATTTTCTCATGGTCAATTGAAAAATAAGATAAGCCTCACCCCCTCCCTTGCTTTCTGTTTCTTTTCTAAATAAGGAGTTCCTTTATTTAACTCAAAATGCGTCAGTGACGAGAAAGGTAAAGCCAATGTTTTTAAGTTCGTGGAAATAAGTTGCACTGACGGTACCTTAAAATAACAGGTGTCCATGCTACTTGGAGGACATTGCAATAGTTTGCAATCTGTGTGCACCGATTCTTAGAAAACAGTGTTAAAGGAGCAAATTCCATATTTCCAGATTCTGGTTCTGTTTATAGAAAGTGCTACTTCACATAATGCATTTTAAAATTTTGTTCCCACTCATTAGTGATATTTAAGTTGAATAAAAATGACCTTTCTCAGTTCAGTCCAAACACAGCATGAAAAAGGAAGAATATCTCACAGAATAGCAACATTCCATTAACTCAAAATTGCAGATTGAAACATGGGACCCGTACATGGATGAGATGCTTTTGATTCTGTTAAAACCAGACCCTTTCATTTTGAAACAGGGAAAACCTTTCAGTGTTAAAGGACAGAAAGAAAATCACTTTTTACAAATGCTATTGAACAAGTGATTCTTTCTTTGCATGTTCTGTCTTCTCAATGAGAACATGCTTAGTCAGCTTGGCATTGAGGCTGTGTTACTAAATAATAGCTCAAAGACAGGTATCTTCGCTCAATATATGTTTTCTCCAAAATGACGTTAATGTAATTTCTAGAATTTTTATAAAACAAAGTGTCTAAAGGCAATATTCACAGACAAAGCCTCTCTGATTGGCTCTCTATAGTCAAACTGATGAATGTGGAGCGATAATGTGGAGCAATGTCTTCTATTCTGAGATAGGACTGGGTGAGTGACATTTCTTCAGTTTGTGAGCATTTTGCTCTCGGCCTAGTGGACTTTTACACAACTCACTGTGCTACTTGGAAAGTCCTTCCATATTTCCTCTGTCCTAGTCTATTCAGGCTTCTGTGACAAAGTACTGCGGACTGGGTGGCTTATAAGCAACACAAATTATTCTTTGCCAGGAGGCTGCACATCTAAGGTCAGGCTGCCAGCAGGGTGGGGTCTTGTGAGAGCCCTTTTCTTGGCTGAGGAAGGCAGCCTCATGTGGTGGTCTTCCCAAGGCAGAGGGGTGAACAAGCTCTCTTGAGATCTCCTTTCGGAGAGGACTAATCCCTCTCATGACCGAATCGCCTCCTGGCCTTCTAATGCCATCACCCTGGGGGCTAGGATTTCAACATATGGATTTGGAGACACACACATTTGGTCCATGGCACTCTCCTAACTATTCATTCTCGATAAGACAACTGTATTGTCACCTGCTCTGGAGGAGAGTTTCCTGAATCTCTAATTTTCTCTTGATTTGGGGATCAGTGCTTAGTGTTTGACTGGTTTCCTAGTAGATGACCAGCAGATCCTTGGCAATCATGTGAATTCTGTAAAATGAGGGAAATGGCTTGATGACTTCAAAGCCTAAGCAATCTCCTTAAGTTCTAATGACTCTATTGCAGACATGCCCCCCAAGTTTTCACAGGACACTCCCTAGAGTTATCTGAGATATTATTCCACTCCAGTTCTGTCACCTGTACCTCAGAAAGCACTTAGTTTCTACACAGAGAGCGTAGAGGTCAAAGGCAAGTAATATAAGGTGACAGGTATCCCAGGGAAGTGAGAGGAACAAAGTTCTCTTTTAAGTAAAAGTGACATGTTAAACAGAGAGCTGCAAATAGTATCTTCATGTAGTAGCTGGTGCCACTGGCCAGAGAATGACACATTTTTTCAGTCTGGATAGACTGCAGCCCACATATTGATGGTCCCCCTGCCCCCACAAAAACACTTAACCACAGCATCAGTAGTTGCTGCAAACAAGGGGAACATTGATAGATGGACACATCCCTGTCTAGGGAGAAGATGTCAGAGAAAATCTGGTCTCTGGCCATTTAAAAAATCTTAGAGATTTGGACAAATGTGACAGAAATTAAGCTTATTTTCTGGAAGTGATCCAAAAGTCAGCTTTTAAAACTCAGACATTTGGGAAATCTGTATTACTCCTTCTATGAATTGATGCGTCTAGTTGCGTGATCACAGGCAGCACAGTACTTGACAGAGAGCCTCTTTCCCAGCTCAGCCCCCATCAGGCACCAGCCAACAACAGGTCCTTGCCTACGTCACCAAACTCAAGTCTCCCGAACAAGACAAGACTTATCTTCACACCTTTAATGGGCGACTGTCAACCCCGACTGATTGGGGTTCACTTGCTTGCCTGTCTACCACTGTCTTGTTCAATCGAAGGCACACTGCTAGCTTAAAAGGAAATTTTCTGGGACTGTTCACAGGATCTGCTCAGCATCAGGAAAATGAGCCCCCTGAATGCAGTACAGCTTCAAAGATCAATTCTGATCTGAGACGAGATTCACAGAATGGTGCTGTTGTAACTGGCCAAGCCCTTCCCCAACAGCGACAGAAGTAGCGACTCCGAATGTGTGCAGGACGACAGGGCCCAAGTCTGCAAGTCTGTGATCGTACCAATTGGTTAGGCAGTAGCCCAAATTCTGCATGACAGTGGCTGAAATTCACATTTTTTTTTTTGCATTTTTGAGCTAAGTCATTCTGAGGCACGATTACGTCAGAAGTCGTGGTGCCCCCGATACATGGTGGAGGTACCATCCCTGACCCTCTCTTCCCACTGCTCATCTCTCTCTCTTCCTGCTCGCTTCACTGGAATCCATTTGGAAAGCATTTGGTGCACAAGTATTGAACACCCCCCATCACACAATTCCTCTCTCTGTCCTCTCCCTTCTGTTAATGCCTGTAGCGTGTCAGCAGCCTCAGGCTCCATTCCCATCCACCTCCTCCTAGAAATAAACAGGCTGCTAACCTTTGGTCTCCTTATTAAAGGATCAGAGATATCGTGTAATCCTCCCAGAATTTCTTGTACAGAGCTTAATCATTCATAATGTAGATCATCTGAAATCTACTCAAAATAGATATTTTTCAACTATGATCTGATGCAAGAGAAAGCCTGCCATGTATATTTTATTAGCCTGAATGTGTCCACCGGCCAGTATACCATACCAAGGTACAAAAGCTTAGATACCTCTATTTCTCAAAAGTTCTATGCTAGAGGATCTATTCCCAAATACTTTGAAAACTGTAAGGCAACAGAGGACCACGTTTGCTCATGCATAAATCTGTTATGTTCTTATCCATGTGTCTGCCCTAACACTATGTCTTTTTAAGAACTTAAAAAATTGGAGGGGGAGGAGACCCTACAATCTGAGAAAGTAAACATCTCATTTTAAACAGGGTCTCAGTGTCATGTAAAACAAATCAGGTGCAATTTGACACAAGATTTTACAACCTAAGGGAGAAGCTCTTGCCCTAGATAGAGACACTGAGGGTTTTGCACAGAACTTTTAAATAAAATGCACTCCATCAAGTGAAATACATCAAGAGGAACAGTGCCTGCCTCTCCACACCTTTGTCACAGTGCACAGGGAACGTGGGGACAAGGATCAGAGCCTGTAAGATTCCATACTCCGGGAAGTCACTGTGCAAGGGTAGCAAGGTCATTCCGGTCTATAAGAAAAGACATCTCCAGCTGCGCCTGGGTGGCTCAGTGGGCTAAGCATCCGATTCTTGATTTTGGCTCAGGTCACAATCTCACGGTTTTTGGGATTGAGCCCCGCCTCGGGCTCTGCACTGATGGTGTGGAGTCTGCCTGGGATTTTCTCTCTCCTTCTCTCTCTGCCCCTTCCCTGCTCTCTTTCTCATTCTCTCTCTCATAATAAATAAATAAACATTAAAAAAAAAGAAAAGACATCCCCAGAACTGTTGTGCAGCAAAAATATACCATGTATTACATTAAACACTATTGTTAACTCTTCCTAAACTCATTACAGCTATAAATGTCTTTAAAATATTACAGCTAGGGGGCGTCTGGGTGGCTCAGTCGGTTAAGCATCTGACTTCGGCTCAGGTCATGATCTCAGGGTTCGTGGGTTCGAGCCCCGCTTGTGGGTGCTCTCAGCTAGCTCAGAGCCTGGAGCCTGCTTCAGATTCTGTGTCTCCCTCTCTCTCTGACCCTCCCCTGCTCATGCTGTCTCTCTCTTTCTCTCTCAGAAATAAATAAAACATTAAAAAAAAATTAAAATACCACAGCTCCTATGCTACAGGGACATGTCCGCATAATGCAAATCTCCAGCTTGGAGAGACCGGTGTGGTCCTCTGGCTGAGTCTTTGCCACACCAAGAGGGCCACCCCCACCCTCCTGTGGCAGCTCAGGCTTTCCCTGATACTTGGCATTCAGGCCCGAGCTGTCGCTGGGAGGTGACAGTGCTCTGTGATTTACCACGTTACAGGTGGCTTCCTCTGCAGACGGTTGCCTGGCTCAGTCCACACTCCAGGTACCTGTCCAACGTACTGATCACCTTCTCACATCCCCCTGCTGGTCGAACGGTGCACCTGCATCAAGAAGGACCTGGAAGAGTCCTACACCCAAGACCTCAGAGTGTGACCTTAGAGTGACCTTATTTAGAGATAGAGCCTTTACAGAGGTAAACGAGTAAAAATAAGGGTGCTAGGGTGGGCCTTAGCATAATACAGTTGGTGTCCTTAGTTTTTAAAAACGGGGAAGTTTGGACAAATGCATATGAGGAAGAATGTAAAGATGTAAAGATGCAGGGAGGGGATCTCCATCTACAAGCCTAGAAGAGGGGTGAAGAATAGATTCTCCGTCACGGCCACAGGCAGAACCAATCTTGCCAATGCCTTGATTTCAGACTTTAGTCTTTAGGACTGACAATAAATCTCTGTTGTTCAAGCCACCAGATTGTGGTACCTTCTTTTTTTTTTTTTTAATGTTTTATTTATTTCTGAGAGAGAGAGAGACAGAGAGAGACAGTGTGAGCAGGGGAGGGTCAGAGAGAGAGGGAGACACAGAATCTGAAGCAGGCTCCAGGCTCTGGGCTAGCTGTCAGCATAGAGCCCGATATGGGGCTCGAACTTACGAACCAGGAGATCATGACCTGAGCTGAAGTTGGACGCTCAACTGACTGAGCCACTCAGGCGCCCCTCTGGTACCTTCTTATGATAGCCCTAGAAACAATACACACACACTGTCTAATTTATTCAGCTATTTATTACTTCATGATTTATAATATGCCGGCCCCACATTCACGAGACCATGTAAGTTCATGAAGGCAAGAATTTCTCTGTTTCGTTCATTGATCATCAAATATTTGTAGCTGCTGAGAATGGTGCATGGAGTTTGGCACTGTTCAATTAACACTTATTGAATGAGTAAATTATCTCAAGGGACAGAATTTATAATATTCATGTGTAATTTGCTGTGACAGCTGGAGCTAAAAACTAAAGAAATTGGATGTAATGTCCTAATTATTAGTTAATATTGCCCCTCAATATGACCTGTCAGATGTTGAAACATGAAAACAAGATTCTTAGGTTTGAATTGTTTTTTTCTAATTATATCTCCACTTATCTCACAATTTCTGGGTGAAGTTTGTGGTTGGCTAACTATTTGATTTTGATCAGAAACATAATTGGACATCCTTTAAATCTTGAATCAATTAAGCATCTTGGAGCATAACTAAGATGCAAAAACAACCAACCAACCAACAGACAAAAAGGAAAACACCAGAACAGAAACAAATAGGCAATACTCTTTAAAATGTGGTGTTATAAGAATTTACTTGAGGAAAGGCTGACTCATGGACATCAATAACTATCCGAAACTGAGCCTGGACAATGCTATCATTTTATAGATGAGAGAGGGAAGGCACAGAGAAATTAACTTAATTGTCAGGGTTCATAAGAAAATGCTAGCAGGACCTCTGGTGGATTATATGAAACTAAAATAGCAACAGGGCACTTATAAAACCATCCTTTTTGTACATCTAGAAGACAAGAGGCCAAGATAATATCTGCAGCGAAGTAGAGTGGGTCAGAAGAACCTAATAAAAATAGTAGTAGTAGTAGTAGTAGTAGTAGTAGTAGTAGTAGTAGTAGCAGTAGAAGTAGTAATTAACAGAGGCTCTTTTTTAAAGAATGGAAGAAGGAAAAGTAGAGTTGCTTTGCCCCCAACATGTATATTTTTGAAGAAAATATTAACCATCTTATATGTGCCAGGCACAATAATTAGCTCTGGAGACAAAATGTCAAGGAAGGAACATCAAAGCTGATATAACGACCCCCCTGAACAGGTAGGATATTGGGGTGTGTCATCATAAAGCAACTCTTTCCTTCTCTTCTCCATCCATTTAAATCTCTACCATGTGGTAGTTTCTTCCCACCCCTGTGGATGAGATCCAGGATGGGTTCCAAGTGTCTCTTCATTCCCTGCTGACAAAACAGTGTTCTAAGTCAAGTCATGGCCTCAGATCAGTAATTAAAGTACCCAGTGGCGCCTGGGTGGCTCAGTGGTTAAGTGTCCAACTTCGGCTCAGGTCACGATCTCATGGTTCGTGGGTTCGAGCCCCGCGTCAGGCTCTGTGCTCTCAGCCTGCTCAGAGCCTGGAGCTGCTTCAGTTTCTGTGTCTCCCTCTTCCTCTGACCCTCCCCTGCTCATGCTCTCTCTCTCTCTCAGAAATAAATTTTAAAAAAATGTTTTTTAAATTTAAAGTACCCAATCCAACATAATCATAAACAAATTCCAAACTTTATTTGAAACTCTGATCACTCCCTGCCCCACTGGCTTCTCCCTTTCCTGCTTCCTGTCCTCCCTTCTTGCTTAACTGCTGGCAATGGCACTCTTTCATTGCAGGCTGACGGAAGGTAGCTCTTTGTTTTATGGAGTACCTTTTTAAAAATTAATTAATTTATTGGCGGGGGGAGGAGTAGAAGAGAGAGGGAGAGAGAGAATCCCAAGTAAGGGTCTGTGATGTCAGTGCAGAGCCTAATATGGAGTTCAGTCTCACCAACCATGAGATCATGACCCAAGCCAAAATCAAGAGACAGAGGCTTAACCGACTGAGCCCCTCAGGCACCCCTTGGGAGCAGTTTTGAGGAATCTTCAAGACCCCTCCGCTTCCGGGACCTGGAGGTCCGCCCCTGGAGGCCCTGGCCCAGGCCAGTGCATCACTGGTCCAGGTGGTCGGCTGTGGTTTCGCTCTGTCCGCAGGCATCTAGCCACACCTCCAGCTCCTTTGCGCTATGCCTCTGTCCCCTCCAGCTGCTCTGACAGCATCCACAGCAATCCCTGGCTTGCTGTCTCCTGTAGAGCCCGTGCTAAACACTCATGCATCCTTTGTCCCATCAAATTCTGATAGTTGACAGAAATGCCAGACGGAGACAGCCCCTCACGCAGCAAGTCTCCAGTAGTGGCTGGACAGAGATAAAGGCCACACCAGGGTCTCTCCGTCTCACTAAGTATGTGCTCACTGTCTCAGTTTGGAAGGTGGCATCTACTGTTTGGGGCCCTGGCAGAATCTAGACAAAATAGTTCCATCTAATGTCCTGTTTTATCAAGACAACAGGAAGGATGTAGCAACAACAGACAGATGAACGTTCCATGGAAGAGTCACATCCCGGAGCAGTCAGGGTGGAGGGCAGGGCTGAGGGGGCAAATAATGTCAGGAATGGAAAGGCTGTCAGTGTGTGGCAGACGGCAGCCAAGTCCAGAGGAGGAAAGGAAGGAGGAGATGGAGAGGAGGGGGGAGGAAGCGCACCGTGAAATCGTGTTATCCATGTTAACTTAGGGAAGTTCATGGAGGGCGTATAAGGTTTGTTCTGCTATTTTAGTGCCCATGAAGAGTTATGTGGGAAAAAAGAAGAAGAACCCCTTAGCTTTGATTTCTATCTTATTCAACTTTCAAAAATTCTAGAATTGTTTTTGAATGTGAGTAATGTTGTTAAGAAGGAGGAAGAAGATGAGGAATGGGGGTAAGAGGAGGAGGTCAACTTCTTACTATTCCAAGTCACTGGGTTAGTCCTTTGGCTTCATGGCAATTTACCCAGCTTTTATGAAGTTTTCAGAGTTTTCAATACTTGATGTAAACAATGAGGCCGATGGGGCGCCTGGGTGGCTTAGTCGGTTAAGCGTCCGACTTTCGCTTAGGTCATGATCTCGCGGTTCGTGGGTTCGAGCCCCGTCGGGCTCTGTGCTGACTGCCAGCTCAGAGCCTGGAGCCTGTTTCAGTCTGTGACTCCCTCTCTCTCTGACCCTCCCCTGCTCATGCTGTCTCTCTCTCCTAGAAATAAATAAAACATTAAAAAATTAAAAAAAAAAAAAAACAACGAGGCCGGGATAACTAATTTGTCAAGTAACCAGAAGCCAGTGTCTACACTCACTAAGAGTCCCTTTCCTCCTGGGGGCAGGGGAGACATTTAATTTTCACTACCTCCACGGATCAATAGGCCCATGACTTCTGCCCCCCATGGGAGGGAAAGAGCAGAGACAATTAAGATAAAGTAGCTCAGCAAAACATAGGGATTATGTTTATGTCAGTCAGCAAAAGTTTTCGATGATTAAATAAACCACAGTATAAGAAAATAATCCGCTGACAGTCATCTCAAAGAAGCCAACAATGGATTCAGCCAAAGTGACTTGGGGGAGGGGTTGAATTTGTTTCTTTCTCAGTGTAAAATCTTACCTGTATATAACTTTGTGGATTTTAAATCAAAACTGATAGAAAGGAAAGAAATGATCTGCAAAATATATCTCCGCCTAGAATTCTGGGTATCATAGGGGACCAAGAAATGAAAAAGAGACACTTTCCAAGATATCTGATGACAATAAAAAGCAGAGTGTTGCATATGAAATGTCCAGACGGACAGCTGAGCAAACAGCATGAAAGTGGCTAAGAGTCCAAATGAAGCCCAGACAAGAGGAGATCGTGTGATAATGTCACATACAAACAATGTCACACCCAAGATACTTCACAGATTTGTACTAAGTCTAGCAACTTGCATTACTCTCATCTCTGTAAGAAGGTCTCTTAATGATTTACTATTGTAGTGGATGCTCACACAAAGGTATCAACCAAAAATAGTAATATTCCTTTTACTAGATGTCACCAGTGAGTAACTTTTTAAAACTATACTGGAAATATTTCTACAGCTTTCAGACTCACTCTGTTAGTAAATAACGAATTTATTAGAGAAGATCTTGGCAACTTAAAAGGAGACCACAAAATAATGGTTTTTAACAGTCAAAACTGTGCCTGTAAATGTGAGGACTCCGTGGTGTGAGCACATAATACATCATTCAGAATGGGACACTTGCGAGGGGAGGAGGAGCTATGAACAGTTAAGCTAAGGCGAAGTATAAACTGGCATCATTGGAGGCCCGTGTATATACGACCTTTCTGATGACCAGGTGGCAAGGTTGGTGAGCTTGCAGAGACTAATCTCATTACAGAAATGTTTCCTTAAGCATCTGTTTCTGAAATAAAAGTGCACCTGCAGAGATATAATATATTCTTAGCTTCATGGAAACTTCAGGGCAAATTCTGTCATTAGAGACTTTTTTTTTGCTACGAAAATGCCTAAGATAAGTGGGATTTTCACAGGAGAAAAAAAAAAAAGCAGTAGGTTAATTGTGGAGCAGAGGTCATCTTCCAGAAATGTGTGCTCCGTGCTTGCTGGATGTCAGCAGCCAAAAAGAGGCTGTGAGGAGACAGTGGGGGGAAGAAACGAAACAAGAGTCAGGAAAGGAGGAAGGAGGGCAAAACCCACTCTACCAACAACTCCACCCCTTGGTCTATGGCCAGCGAAGTAGTAGAGATGGTTCAAGTGGGACATACAATGAAGAGAACCAACGATGTCCTGCTTCATTACACTGAACAACATATTCTTGAGTCCCCTTTTTGCGCTAGGTGCTTAGACAGATACAGAAAATATAAGGCATACATTCCCCACCTCCATCCCAAAGAAGTTAACAGGCAATTGAGGAACTACAAGATAGATGAGAAGGTTAACGTTTTTCCCAAAAGGCCAGCTTTTATAAGACAAGAGAAACTAATGTAATGAGTCTAGTTGATTGGCTTTGAGTCCATGGTGGCAGGAGTTGAAATGTTATTTTCAAAAACAGAGATAATCTCTTTAACTGCACTAAATGAGTTGATTCCACTTGTAACACTTTTTAAAAAACACCTTTTATTTATTTACTTATTTTGAGAGCGAGAGAGTGTGAGTAGGGGAGGGAGGGGCAGAGAGAGAGGGAGAAAGAGAGAAAATCCCAAGCAGACTCTGCATGGTTAGCACAGAGTCCAATGCAGGGCTCAAACTCATGAACCATGAGATGATGACCTGAGCTGAAACCAAGAGTCTGATGCTTATTTGACAGAGCCACCCAGGCGTCCCCCCCACCTGCCGTCACACTTTTAACTTCCGAGGTGGTTGCTGAGTTGACTGATGACCATACTCACTTGCTCAGCAGTGTGGTGACCCTAAGAAAAGTCAAGATCTTCCCAACACAGGTCTATAACAGACTCACCGAAGGTCCTTGACTGAAGGCCATGGTAAGCCTCTCAGCAACCGCTCAGAGCCTCCCAGGAGCTGCAGGCAAGTCAGAATATCCTTCTACTTCCTTCTCAGACACTGAGGACTACAGAGCTAAGCCCTTGAGATCTGTCACCATGAACTCACGGGCATGTCTTCCGTTTTTTTTTTAATATGCCATTTGCATTTTATTTATTTATTTATTCTTACAAATAGTTTATTGTCAAGTTGGTTTCCATATGACACCCAGTGCTCATCTCCACGAGCGCCTTCCTCCATGCCCATCCCTCCTCCCCCCTACATCCATCAGTTCTCAGTTTGTTCTCAGCATTCAAGAGTCTCTCATGGTTTGTCTCTCTCCCTTTTCCCCACCATTTACCCCCTTCTTCTCCCCCATGGTCCTCCATTAAGTTCCTCCTAATCCTCCTATACGTGCAAACATATGGTATTTGTCCTCTGCCTGACTTATTTCCCTCAGCATAACACCCTCAAGGTCCATCCGTGTTGCTACACAAGGCCAGATTTCATTGTTTCTCATTGCCATGTAGTATTCCATCGTGTAGATAAGCCACATCTTCTTGATCCATTCGTCCTTTGATGGACACTTAGGCTCTTTCCATATTTTGGCTATTGTTGAGAGTGCGGCTATGAACATTGGGGTCCATGTGCCCCTAGGCATCAGCACTCCTGTGTCCCTTGGGTAGATTCCTAGCAGTGCTATTGCTGGGTCCTAGGGGAGTTCCGTTGTTAGTTTCCTGAGGAACCCCCACCCTGTTTTCCAGGGGGGCCGCACCCATTCGCATGCCCACCCACAGTGTGGGAGGTCATGGGCGTGTCTTTCTGAGGTTCACCTCTTTATGTTATTCCTGCTTCTGCTGGACAGCGACTTTGTAATTTTCTCTGAAACTCTAATAGTTTGCTAAGGCCGTCATAACAAAACACTACAGACAGGTGACTTAAACAATAGAAATTTACTGTCACTGTCCTGGAACCTAGAAATCAGACATCAGGGTGTCTGATTTCTTCTGAAGCCTCTCTCCAAGGTGTGCAGAAGGTCAGCTTCTCCCTGTTTCTTCACATGATCTCTCCTCTGTGTCTGTTTTGAAATCTCCTCTTCTTTTCAGGATACTGCTCGTGCTGGACTAGGGACCGCTCTGATGACCTTATTTTATCTGAATGACCTCTTTATAGACCCTGTCTCCAAAGACAGTCACATTCTGAAGTGTGGGGTTAGGACTGTCTTAGTGAACTCAGATGCCCTGACAAAGTACCAGAGACTGGCGGCCTAAGCAACTGATCTCTGTTTTCTCACAGTTCCGACGACTGAAAATCCATGGTCAACATGCAGGTTTGGCGTCTGGTGACACATCTCTCCCAAGGTTGCAGAAGGCAGTCTTGCTGTTATGTCTTCATATGGTGGAGAGAGAGAGAGAACTGGTGTCTCTACCTCTTCCTCCAAGGACACCAGCCTTATCAGACTAGTGCCCCATCTCTGTGACTCCACTTAATCTTTGTCACCTCCTCAGAGTACCTCCAAATACAGTCACATACAGGGTTAGGCCTTCAACAAGTGACTTTGAGGGGACAGGATTCAGTGTGAAGGCTTCCACACACAAATGGAGAGGGCGGCGCAATTCAGTCCATAATGGAAATGTTCCATTATTGAAAGCAATCTCCTGTGGCCACTTCCACGTTTAGTTTTGGAAGCGTGCAAGACAGAAGAACATCAGGGAAGCCTCCTGAAACGAGGGGTCCTGAAGGCACAGCTGTGCTACCAAGAAGAATACACACAAGGCTCTTTTCAGTCAGGAGAGCATCTCAATATCCCATTCCAATGCTGAAAGCACTCAAGGAGACTGAGCTGCTATGACTGATTGTCAGGAGAGCAATGACAGACAGTGGTAATCATGGCAAGGATGAGACTGTACGGTGTCATGGAGACAAGCCTCTCAGTGGAGCTACATAATGATGACATAGGGCATTCACAGTAAGTACCATGCAAAGCCCCATCACTAGCACTGAGTGAAAGATCTGGAATGAAATGCTGAAGTGTCCTCCTTTTTAATTTAAGCTGCATTGTATCAGACGAGGGAATGCAGTCCTTTCACAGTGTCCTGGAGATGGGCTTTCCACACTCTATCCTGCTTACACCATCCCTTCAGGACTTCCAGTGTGTTTGTGTGTGTGGGGGGAATTACTTCCAGGTGAAAATTATAAAGCAGGAATTATAAATATTAGTTGATTGATAAAATCGGACTGCCTGTGTGTGTGTGTGTGTGTGTATAAATATATATAAAATCAGTTAAGATAATAGCAGAGGCTGAAGGAAGCAAGGTGACCTTGGGGAAATATGTGGAGGAGAGAACTCTACCCTTTGTGGAAGGGAACAGGTGTAACCCTCAGTCAACATTCTGGTTTGCATTGCCCTCAATCCCACAAACATCAGCTGAGGGACTCTAAGAACTGAGCTAATCCCCTTAGTAGGAAAACTACTTCAAGAACCACCATGAGAACCATTCCTGAAGTCTGTCATTCCAGAGCCCATCCCCAAGTATCTACTTCTCTTTCTAATTCCATGCAGTGCCCGTAGCGGATTGCCTTCTGCCTGTCCCCTGTCATTCCCTTCTCTAGGTGTTAAAGATGCCAAAAGGAGGAAGACTCTCTTAGAGATGCTCCAGGATTCCACCTGGATTGAATGTGTTGGATTCTGTGTGTTCCTGACACGAAGGTATACGTCTGTGGGAAGTCAAGGTACTTTGAAGAAAACTTGGAAATGTTTCGCAGACTCACCACACCCGTGTGGTACATCTAGACTGGCACGTCTATTGCACGAATGTGTCAGCCATCACGAATGGTTCCCAGGCACTTCTGTGTCAGTGGAGGCAATACCCCAGGACTCTGCTCTCGTGTGTGAGCTGTTCCCCACTCTGCCAGAGTCTCTGTATTTAAACATTACTTGATATTAACATTTGGCTTCCAACACTTTGATTTTTAGAGCTCCCCAAAGACACGACCTTGGATTCATCTGTATTTGTCAAGTAGAATAACCTATTACAGTTTCCAGTTTTAGGCCCCAAGGACCTAATCCTTGGCTCTTGTCTATTTAATTAGTGGTCACAGAAAGTAGAGGAATCAAAAATGTACTTTGATGTTTAATATTAATATGCCTTCCGATACATAGAAAATTCCAACATCCTAAAAATAACCCAGGGGTTGGCATATAAGGCTTATGATAAAAATGATGGCCATCCTGAAAAATGGTTAAAATTGGGGTGGCTAATTACATAATTAGCCTGTTACATAATTGATCCTGATATAGATGAACTTGACTGATATTTATTCCTTCTCCCTCCATCAGCTTGACAATGTTCCAGAAGCAGAAAAATAATGGGCAATTCATTTTTCACTCTGGTTGTCCTTTTCAGAAAAAGGAATTTGGTATTTTTTTCTCTAAGCTCCATGGCAAAGGTTATAATTTCCACCTGTAAAAATCATTTTGAAGGAAGAAGTATGGAATGCTTCTCTCTGCAAAATGATTATCTTTTTACATATTCTCTTATTACTTTGGCTATCCAAAGCTTAACGTTGTTAAAATTCAGATTTCCCCCAATTATCCAATGGATTCAAAAAGGGAAATATTTTGCACTCACCCCAAAAAAGATATACGGAATCCTAAATGTTGACAGTTTTAACTAATTCATTCATTAACAAATATCCGAAAAAAATCCCAAACGATACAGAATAAATGGATAATGTGGACGGTAATGTTTAAGAACACATATGCCCTCTCATGGATCCTTTTTTTTAAATTTTTTTTTTAATGTTTTCTTTATTTTTAGGAGAGAGAGAGAGACAGCGTGAGCAGGGAGGGTCAGAGAGAGAGGGAGTCACAGGCTGAAACAGGCTCCAGGCTCTGAGCTGGCAGTCAGCACAGAGCCTGACGCGGGGCTCGAACCCACGAACTGCGAGATCATGACCTAAGCGAAAGTCGGTCGCTTAACCGACTAAGCCACCCAGGCGCCCCTCATGGATACTTTTTGAAACTGAGTGGAAACATTTTAATAAGGTGGCTCTTGGGTCACCTGGGTGGCTCAGTGGGTTGAGCATTGGACTCTTGCTTACGATTCAGGTTATGATCTCACAGTTTATGAGATCGAGCCCCCATGTTGGGCTCTGGACTGTCAGTGAAGAGCCTGCTTGGGATTCTCTCTCTTCTTTCTCTTCCCCATACCGCACCACTCATGCTTTCTCTCTCTCTCAAAATAAATAAATAAACATTAAAAAATGGTGGGGCGCCTGGGTGGCTTAGTCGGTTAAGCGTCCGGCTTTCGCTTAGGTCATGATCCCGCGGTTCGTGGGTTCGAGCCCCGCGTTGGGCTCGATGCTGACTGCCAGCTCAGAGCCTGGAGCCTGTTTCAGTCTGTGACTCCCTCTCTCTCTGACCCTCCCCTGCTCATGCTGTCTCTCTCTCTCTCTCCTAGAAAGAAATAAAACATTAAAAAATAATTAAAAAAAAAAAAAAGGTGGCTCTTGGATAATTCTTTTGTGGAATAAATAAATACTATAGCAGGTTTTGCTGGTTGAAAATTCATTAATTTTTTTTTACTTCTTGCTATCCCCAGTACAGATTATGTCCACATGTTACTTATGATAAATAAACTTGACCTACTAATATTGAGTAAATAGTGTGACACCCGTAAGTATCTTGATGACTGACATACCACACAACACAAAATACAATGCCCAACATGCAGTTACTACTTAATATATGTTATATGAATAAGAGAATGAATTGATGGTTAGGAAAACAAAAGTACTACCTCCTTCCAACCTGAAGATGTGTGAGAAACAAAATCATTCTCTTTGAATTTTTAAAATTAAAAACATATTTTAATGTTTATTTATTTTTGATAGATAGAGAGGGTGCAAGTAGGGGAGGGGCAGAGAGAGCGGGAGACACAGAATCTGAAGCAGGCTCCAGGCTCTGAGCTGTCAGCATAGAGCCCGACGCGGGGCTCAAACCCACAAACCGTGAGATCATGACCTGAGCTGAAGTCGGACGCTCAACCGACTGAGCCACCCAGGCGCCCCTCTTTGAATTTTTAACAATTAGAAAATTGATTTCCTCACTCTTGGCCCTGAACATTTCTGTAAGTGAAGAAGGCTGAATCCAGGGGGTGGTATAAGAGCTCCCACTTGTAAGCAAAATGTCTTGGTGGAACTGAAAATGTCCGTCTTAATGCGTAGCATACACATACGTTGCAGTAAGTACAGTTCTTGCAATGAAAATCCCCATAAAACCACTCCAGCTATAGGTTGCCTGCATGGCCCTGACTGTAGAAGCCTCAGACTCCACGGTGTGGCTAGATAGAGGGACCTGCAATGAAAATCTCATATCAGCTCTCTTACTATTTGTTTAACGGGAAAACCAATGGAGGTGGGGGGTTGCAGAGAAGCTATATACACCTGAGTTAGATATGTACGTTGTCATACTCTGAGAAGGAAAGAAATGCTGTTCAACCTTTCACATAAACATATTTGTATATACAAGTATATATACCTCTATCTGATATATGTATATGGAGATACACACACATATAACAGAAAAATGTGTGTATATGCACAGATGTGTGTTGGAACATGCCTGAGTATGTTGCATGTGTGTCTGTGTGCATTTGTGTGTGTGTATGCAGGTGTGTGTGTGTGTGTGTTCCTATAAATGAGCACTTATATTGGCACCCACAACGAAGGACCCACAATATGGTGAGATGTCCAACATGCACAGTTCATCTAAAATGTACTGTACATCCCTAAAAATAACCCCTCAAAACTAAAATGAAACAAAAGGCACATACAATGGCTGAGAGAAGAAATCAGTTTAGTTGATGAAAAAGAAAGGTTCCCCTCGCCCACCCGCTCTATCCCAACGTTTCTCAAAACTGCGTGGCGAGCCTTGTCACCACCAGGACATCCCAGCGCAGAGCCTCCAGCCCGCAGACCCCTGATTAATTCAAATTCTCTGGCTTCCCACTCCTTGGGAGGGTCCAGACCTTTTTCACACCCTACTAACCCTCTCAGAGTTTCAAGTATGGGGAAATCCAGAGACGTACTACCAAGGGGAAAGGAAGTAGCAGGATGCCCCAAATCTCAGCTTTGATTAAAATGCTTTGAATAAACACATCATTAAAAAGACCAAACAAAAACAACCACTGAAAGCAGTAAAAAACAATAATATACATGATAATTATATTCTGTATACTCTACTCTGTTGCAGAATTATTTGTAGAAAACGATGTTAACTAAAGTCAATGCATAATGATGCTCCTTTTAAAAGACCATAATGTTTCACTTTAAGCAATTTTACGAGACCATAATGTATAATAAAAATGAGACTAGATTTAAAATGTTGCTAATAGTTTTCATGACATTTGCTTGAAACCTTATTTATACTTCTACCTCAGAACTGTGTGTACTATGTCTCATGCATGTAATTGTTTAATAAATGATTCACAAATCATCTAATTTTCTAGCTTTTCCAACATAATTAGGCATATTAACATATATGAATTTAGCCTATTATCAATTATTTATGCAAATTGAGACATGGATTATTCAATAGATTAGGTAATTTTTTTAAATAGTAAACAATTTACTTGGTGGTTATCTTTTTTCAATATAATTACGCTTCCCTTAGGTAAACTTTAAGAAAAATTTGCTTTCATAGAATAAAAGTCAACAGAGAGAAGATGGCCTTCAACTAGCTGTTTGGCCGTGGTTCTCAAGCTTCAAGCATCAAAGGCATCTGGAGACTTGTAATAACACTGATCGGTAGCCTCATAGGAGGTCTGGGCTGGAGCCCGAGAAACTGTTTTTGTAGCCAATTTCTGGTTGACACAGACGCTGTTAATTTGGCACTCGCACACTGAAAACTGCTTTAGAATGAAGTTAACCTCAAGGTAGTTGCTAACACTGAGATTTCAATGTGTACATCACCAGCAGTGAAGATTTATGAATGGAGATAACAACGAGAGGGTTATCAGATGTCCCAAATTAAACATCAATTAATTCCAGGAAATTTGACTTTTTCCAAGCAGTTCCTGAAATCAAGGTAAAGCTTTTGGAAATTAGTACTGTTGATAGTGAATCATTTGTTCTTCTGGTTCTTTTAAATGAAGATCACCCAATTTTGGTGGATAATTTATAGGTACCATGGAAAGTTAACTATAGATCAGATTTTAGAAATGTTTTAACAAATCAGATTTTAGAAGAGCTACTTTGTGGAATATTCCAAGCATACTACAGTCATTGAGCTGTTTTGAAAATAAAGCCTGTGAAGTTTTGCTATATTGTTCAAAATAAGTGGAAACTTTTATTTATTTATTTTTATTTATTTATTTATTTCTAGGAGAGAGAGAGACAGCATGAGCAGGGGAGGGTCAGAGAGAGAGGGAGTCACAGACTGAAACAGGCTACAGGCTCTGAGCTGGCAGTCAGCACAGAGCCCGACGCGGGGCTCGAACCCATGAACCACGAGATCATGACCTAAGCGAAAGTCGGATGCTTAACTGACCAAGCCACCCAGGCGCCCCAATAAGTGGAAACTTTTAATCAAAATATTTGATAAAGCACAAAAACCCTTCAGCTTTTGATTCTTTGAGTGCTTTTTAGTACTTATAGCAATTGAAAACAAGTGTGTAAAATAGAAAAACAATATTTTCATAAAAGCAAGGAAGGAACAGAGCAAATTAATCTGAACAAAACAATGTGATAAGAGTTCAGTGTTCAAGATTTACTTTTGCTCTTCTAGTATAGAGCCTTGGAATATCTCAACTCATGGAAAGAATCTTTTGAAGGAAGCCCTATTTTTAACTGGAAA
Organism: Proteles cristata cristata; assembly: GCA_017311185.1. NCBI lineage: Eukaryota > Metazoa > Chordata > Mammalia > Carnivora > Hyaenidae > Proteles > Proteles cristata. The sequence continues at coordinate 107,390 of JAESUZ010002468.1, forward strand.
AATTTATTCTCTGGACCAGAATTGCCTAGTATTTGGAAAGCCTAAAGTTTTGAAGCATGTAAAATTCACCAAGTATTTACAATAAAAATATTAAATACATATTGTTCTGTTTTGTCACAAAAATGTTTCAAAGGTAGTATGACTTGAAACAAAAAAAGTGATAACATTTGCATTCAAATATTTATTCACTGAAATATAAACAAAGTTACATTGAGAATACCCTTCAATTAGTAAAATATTCTCTGAAGTTTTCTAGCATCTATAAAGATATTTTGCCTAAATTAAACATAGTGTAGCACGATCAGAACTAAATAGACATACTGATAATTTCAAATTTTGTGAAAAGAAGTGACACAATGTAAAACACATCGTTTTAAAAAATTGTACTTATTTTGAGGCAGAGACAGAGAGACAGGGAGAGAGAATCCCAAGCAGGCTCTGCACTGCTGACACACAGCCTGACGTTGGGCTCGAACTCATGAACCATGAGATCATGACCTGAGCTGAAATCAAGAGTTCAATGCTTAACTGATGGAGCCCTCCAGGTTCCCCTAAAATGCATCTTTGATGAAGACTGCAGAAAATTATATTTTTATATTGTGAAGACCATATTTTAAAAAGCAACCCACAGGAAAATACCAGAGATATAATATTTGGGAGAGATACATCCAATATACCCACGAAAAGTATGTGCAAATTTATCGAGAACAACTATTGTGTTAGTGTTACTATTTAAAGTTCAGATAATTCAGAAGAGGTTACTAAGGGCTGTTTTGTTTTAATATGCATGGGTTTTGTTATTTTTTATTTTTGAAATGAATTTAACCACAAACGATGTTTGTATACAACTCTTTCCTAAGTCAACCAATATAATAAAACAAATTGTTGGTCAATACCTACATTTTTAAAAGTATAGATTTCAAATTTCCTTCTTCGTACTCAAAATTGTGTCCGGTTGGGCAAGAGATGATATGGTTGATCAAATTTCACTATACTGTACTTGTATTTCTCTAAAATGTGTCTTCTTTCTGAATTGCCTACCTTTGAACCCAAGCAAAAAGCAACACAAATTTAAGTTTGTTTTCGTTAACTGGTCTTGACATGATCAATTTTGCTTTTAGCTTAAAAAGTGTCTTAGAGTCTTCTGCGGTGACATAGTTTATAAACCAAGGCTTGATGTGTATCACTCTGCTGAGTAGTAACTGACGGGGCCAGTTTAGATAAGAACCCATAAAGGCACTCCTTCCCCACTGAAATTACTTAGATATCTGCTTAGTGCAACCCCATGAAAGGGGGTCCAGGAATGCTGCAGAGTAAATGAGGTCTCCATTACATGTATCTTCTGATGTGGCCAACATGCACATCCTTTGTTAAACACAGGGAACCTAACATCAGCTCCAGGATGTTCAAAGAACTCCATTTTCTTGTCCAGCAATCCCTGGGGCCTATGCTGTCTCTTTAGAATAAAATCTGAAATATCTTTATCACAACAAATACTGGAGATAAATTAAAGCAAATTATTATTTTGTCAACTGGTTTTTGCATGACAGGCTTTTCTCTAGAGCTGCTCATTTCCATGTCAAAGGAAAAAAATGATGCATCTCTAAAACAAACAGACCACTTTTAAATTATCCTCATCCAGCTGAAAGAATTGTCACTTTAACAAACAATGTGGAGCTTCTTTTCCTGTTGTACTAATTACCAATCAGACCTAATGGCAGGTGACTGGAGATACATGACTGCATAACGCATGTAGAATAGGATAAAGGCGTAATCAAACCCACAGTGGACAGCTTGGAGTCAGCAAAGTCTTTTTACACAGGCAATTTACTTTTCAATTGTTCTTGGATTAATTAGTTATTTATTTTAGCATTAAGCTAAATTGTGAGATTACACCCTTATCATTTCTTATAAAAAGGCATCAAAATATTTTTTAACATTTATTCATTTTTTAATATTTTTAAAATTTATTTCTAGGAGAGAGAGAGAGAGACAGCGTGAGCAGGGGAGGGTCAGAGAGAGAGGGAGTCACAGACTGAAACAGGCTCCAGGCTCTGAGCTGGCAGTCAGCACAGAGCCCGACGCGGGGCTCGAACCCACGAACCGCGAGATCATGACCTAAGCGAATGTCGGACGCTTAACCGACTAAGCCACCCAGGCGCCTCTAACATTTATTCATTTTTGAGAGACAGAGGGAGACAGAGCATGAATGAGGGAAGGAAAGAGAGGGAGGCACAGATTCTGAAACAGGCTCCAGGCTCTGAGCTGTCAGCACAGAGCCTGATGTGGGGCTCAAACGCATGAACCGTGAGATCATGACTTGAACCAAAGTTAGACACTTAACCGACTGAGCCATTCAGGCACCCCTCTTATCAAAAGGCATTTTATCTCTATACCTATTGAGGGCAGATGTTCAGATGGGCCCCAATGATCCCTACCTTCAGGTTCATGTGTAATCCCCTCCTCCTGAATATGGGCTAACCTAGCAACACTGATGGGATATCCCTTCCATGCTGAGGCTTCATAAGGTAGTGACTGTACCCTTACTAACTGATTCCCTCCTCTGCTGGCTTTGACGAGGCAGCCACACGGGAAAGGCCCACGCAGTTAGGAACTGAGCAAGGCCTCCTGCCAACAGTCTTGCATCCAACAACTCTCAGAATCTGAATTCTGCCAACGACCAATGAAGGAAATGGATCCTTCCACAGTCAAGGCTTTGCCTAAGACCTTGAAAGCAGAGGAGCCAGTTAAGCTGTGCCTGGTCTCGTGACCCACAGACACTATGAGCCGATAAACAAGGGTCATTTTAAGCCACTACATTTGTGGTAATTCATTATGCAGCAATGGAGAACTCACACAACACTTGACGCTATACGTAGGCTTCATTGCTATTACGTAAATCGTTAATGGGTTTTGCTCATAAAGAAGTCAACTAGAGGTATCGTATTGCAACCACACTTTCACCAGGAGCTACAGACAAGTACAGGCTTCAAAGTCAGAGCTGAATGTGAAGTCAGTGTGTTTATACAAAGTATTTGACTTCCCTTGGCCTCAGTTTCTTTGCCTCTAGAAGGGGTTATATCATTTTTTTTTTATTTTATCTATTTATATTGAGAGGGAGAGACTGTACAAGCAGCAGAAGGGCTGAGAGAGAGGGAGAGAGAGAATCCTAAGCAGGCTCCGTGTGGTCAGTGCAAAGCATGAGCTCATGACCTGAGCTGAAACTAAGAGTCAGACGCTTAACTGACTGAGCCACCCAGGCGCCCCAGGGGTCGTATCATTCTTACTTGGGAGTGCTAGCTTGTCGAAGTATAGGAAGTGACCATGTATTCACTTAACAGGCTACCTGGAATTATCACTATCAGTAGTTCTGAGGATAACATTATACCCATAATTTTTAGGACTTTTCCTTGTTTCAGGCCATGCTGCCACCCCACCTCATCACCTTTTCAACACAATCTATTGGCCCAAAATGCCAGATGTCTGCAAAAACCGTAAGAAGTATCCTGCTAGAGGCCAAGAGTTTTCTTGCTAACAAGGTGTCTACACGTTTGTGGGCCTGACTAATTGCAGCTTCCTGCCACATCCGAGGCTGATGTGCCCTCTCTGACCCCAAATCCTGCTTCCTACCTTTTCTTTTCCAATAGCTCTGCCTTTTCACTCTCTTTCCAGAATCCCTTCTGGTTTGGATGCATAGAAGTGCGATCATGGAAACAAATCCAAGTTTCTAATTTTTGTACGTAAAAGCTATTTTAAGCTATTTGTTTTAAACCCCAATATCTTGCTTTCCCGTGTAATGAACACACTTGCTCTAACGGAGCACGTATGCAACTGGTCGAAACCCTGCTGAGCAAAGAGCTGCTCAGCTGGCAAATCTGGTCTGGGAAAACAGCAGCATGTCTGAAGTGATTAGATGTCCAGGCTACTCCAGAGCTCTGTTTATTTGGTCTTTAAAATGCATAATTCAATGTTTTAAATGTTCTCTGAAGATGAAAAAGAATGCATTTTTCATAGCTTATATGACATGCCCGATGTAATACTTAAGCAAGCTGCTAAATCAGTCGTACAAAACAGGGGAAAAAAGTGGTCAGTGGTTTTAATAATTGCTAAGCCCCGAAGGCAAGTTTTTCCATGAGGAAACCCGGTACCTTTCCTCCCCACAAAGATCAAAGGAAAGCAATGATTCACCTCATTTAGGCACATTATTATTTATGATTGAAATTATATGCCTTTTTAGTGTTTTTTTCCCTTTTTATATCTGGACTAGGAGAATCTTATTTTTACTTCACATAACCATAATGTCATATTATTAAAAAAAAAAAAAAGTGAGAGTGCCTAGGCAACTCAGTCAGTTAAGCGTCCGACTCTATCTCAGGTCATGATCTCCCAGATGGTGACTTGGAGCTCCATGTCGAGCTCTGTGCTCACAGCGAGAAGCCTGCTTGGGATTCTCTCTCTCTCTCGCTCTCTCTCTGCCCCTTCCCCACTTGCAGTCTCTATCACAAAATAAATAAATGAACTTAAAAAAAAAAAGTGGTTCTGAAATTGTTTTAGTTTCTGGGAAGGAATAAGAGGGTAGAGTAGTATTACCTTTAACCTTCTTAAACTGGACAACATGAAAGTAAGGCTGATGATTTGCGAGTGTTTAATTGATGTTCTTATCATGCATCAGGGAACAACCAAAAAAGTTTTGAAAAGGTAAATGCTTAGTTACAGATCTTTCTGTAAGGCACATGAAAGTATGTCATTGTCATCATAAAGGTGACCTTACTTTCTGCCCTAAAGTACACCTTTTGAAAGGGATATGGATCAAAGTCATCCCACTCCCACCCCAGGGTGGACTCTTTTTCTCCTAACTAAAATTTAATTATGAAAAATCATTTGACCAAGATCTGTCAGTATGCAACTTGCAACCTGAAGATTAAAACACCTACCTGCATTCACCATTCTGGAATGAAGGCAATTTGAAATCCAGTGGCCATTCAAGTGCATTCAGCAGCCCCATGGTATATCCCCTGAATTAAGTTGGCTTCTTAATTCCCACTGAATTTTCCCACTGAGACAACTTTTCCCTTATATTTGAAAAGGTAGGGATGCCTGGGTGGGTTACTCAGTCGGTTGAGCGTTTGCCTTGATTTCAGCTCACGTCATGACATCTCAGTTCATGGGATCAAGCCCCATATTGGGCTATATGATGACAGCACAGAACTTGCCTGGGATTCTCTCTCTCCTCTCTCTGCCCCTTCCTCACTCATACCCCCCCAAATAAATAAATAAACATTTTAAAAAATCAAAAAGAGGGGCACCTAGGTGGCTCAGTTGGTTGAGCATCCAACTTTGGCTCAAGTCGTGATCTCACGCACGGTTCATGGGTTTGAGCCTCGCGTTGGGCTCTGTGCTGACAGCTAGCTCAGAGCCTGGAGCCTGTTTCAGATTCTGTATCTCCCTCTCTCTCTGACCCTCCCCTTCTCACTCTCTCTCTCTCTCTCTCATAAATAAATAAAACATTAAAATTAATAAATTAATTAAAAAATAAAAAATAAAAAAAATATTCTTCAAATTATTGTAATGGTCATGTAGAGCTTTGAAAAAATTTTATGTTAAATTGAGCCATGGAAAGCAAATTTTGAAGACTAAATAGTTTTATTCCTAAGAAGGTAGATACCAAAAGAACATGCATGCAATATGTGGTCATGAAAATTTAGAGAATAAATTTCAGTACTAAATAATAAATGGGGATGTCAGAGATGAATCTAGAAAGTCCACAAATATTCAATTGCTGCCCACCATGTATACTCAGTAGGAGTATAAATTTACTACAGAATGAAACTTGTGGATTCTACACAGCATAGCAAAATAATTTTGAGCCATATAATAACAAGGAGTTTAAAATGAGGAATCGCCAAACAAAACCCAACACGAATCGGTTGTCAGCTTCCCATTGAAAGTTCTCAGGGACATGAGGGTTGGCTGCTGGTTGGACCCCAAGGGGTAGGTGTCAGATCTCAACTGAATTTAATAGGTTCTTTAAAAAGGACCTCCTACCCAATTACCACTGCAGTGAAATAATGATACTATTCTTTTAACATTCATTCAACCAGTATTGATGGAATGTCAGGCTCTGAGATAGATGATGGAGACACACGATGCACAAAACAGAAATGATCCCTCATTGAGCTTATGGTCTTTGGAAGAAATCAAATCAACACATGACCACATGAATAATACAAAAAGGCAAAGTGTGGGAAGGCAAGGCCAGATGGAGGGAAATACGGAAAAGAGTAAGTGGAGGATAGGACCTGTGTGGGCAACCAGGGCTGCCTGGGCTCCACCATGAGAGATGGACAGACGATTAGCAAGGAACACTGAGGCTTAGAAGAGCAGTGTGAAGAGGAAGAAATGGTGCCCCATTTCCGCGTGAAAGACAACTCAGGCACAATCAAAAACTCAAAGAACATCAATGGTGTTAAACTAGTTTAGAGAAGTGGACCTACTCTAAGAGCTCCGCATGATGTCTCATATATCAATCATGACAGCCAATGAAATCACTTTTAATATGGTTCTCATTATACCAAGGCTTACAGAAAGTTTAAGCAACCAACTTATCTATAGTTATCCACAAAGTAAATTACAGATCTTGAGCTGATAACATCCGTTAGTGTGAATTACATAAGACCGCACACAGCCAGCCTGGAGAGTTCTACCCACACTCTTGTCTGTCCAATACTATTGCTTCTTTTACTGTCCCACCCCCGCACACACTTTCTTCAGAGCAAACCCACCACTGCCAACAGGCCACCTTTTCCTGTCTATTGACTACCTCGGACTGTGACAGCTTTTTAAGTTGGATCACCAGATGTTGGGAATAGGACACAGTATAGAAGCAGAGGAGAAGGGATTTAATAGGATATGTGATAATGAAGAGTATACATACATTAATTCCTATAAATTGGAAACATTGGAGTTGGAAGGTGTACCATCAGCTTTCAAGGGTGTGATTTTATGAAAAATTTATGAAAATACTGTATTGCTATACATATACATAAACAAAGTAATGATGTTTGGAGCATCCCAAGGAGTGGTAAATATTTAACATATAACTGGGTTCAGAAGAGATTTTTTAAGTTGGGGTTGGAGCCATAAAGAATAACTGTCTTTGGTTCAACTGGTTAAATTATCTGTGGCAGGTGGTTCATATCACCTTAACACCTTTTTCATTTGACTTCCAGGATGTCACATGCTTCTGGTTTTCCCTTATTTCCTTGGACTTTCTGTGTGTCTCCTCATCTTCCTGGTGAGGTGTCCAATGGATATGACCATCTTGGGCCTTTGATCTTTCCTACCCTCCCTTGCTCATATTATGATCTCACGCAGGCCAATGGCTTTTGAGCCCTCAAAACATTATCTCTGGTCTCCTCCTTCTCTCTGACTTGTGCCTTTTGATGTCTATTTGATAATGCTACTTGGAAGTCTAACGGAACTTTAAACTGAATGTGCCCCAAACTGAAATCTACTGATTCTCTTCTGCAAGTATGTTCCTCCTTTAGGGCTCCTGTGTCTTCCTGAAGAAGACCAGGCTTTAGTTCGCTCAGGAGAAAAATAGAAATAAAAATTCACACACCCTCATTTCTCTCACATCAAACATCCAATCCACCAGGAAACCCCAACACCTCCCTGTGCCCATCTTAATTAGGGCCGTCGCTGCCTCTCACCTAAAATTCTATGTCTACTTCCGAAGAGCCATTCTTGCTCTTCATTCTTTTTAAAAAAATTTTTAAATGCTTATTTATCTTTGAGAGAGAGAGAGAGAGAGAAAGACAGAGTGTGAGTGGAGGAGGGGGAGAGAGAGGGAGACACAGAATCTGAAGCAGGCTTCAGGCTCTGAGCTGTCAGTGCAGAGCCCAACGTGGCGCTCGAACTCATGAACCATGAGATCATGACTTGAGCCAAAGTCAGATGCTTAACTGACTGAGCCACCCAGGCGCCCTCCCCTCCCCTTTGTTCTAATTTCCCACAGTTGTGCATTTTAGAATTGGCTGGGAAAATGTACTTAGCCTATTGCAGTCATTTGGCAAAACAAGAGAAAAGGAAAAACTAGACTGGAAATAGCAATATAATGTGTGTTACACTTTGTGAAGGATTATTGCATGACACTGTTATTCATGATATAAATGTGCAGAATACACACATATATTTACACTGGGCCCACTGTAAAATGGATTTACTCCAGTGGTCAATGGTCAAAATATTTGAAAGATGCTGCCTTACAATCTGTCATGTACAGAGCAGCCAGAGAAATCCTTTTATAATGCAACTGTGAATACTCCACCATCATGTTCAATTCTCCAAGGCTTCCACTTCTGTAACCCACAACTCGTGTCCTGGAGCATGGGGCTATCACAACCAGAGCCGCCAGTACTGTCTCCAACGTCACCACTTACATCACGGTCATTTTGCTCCAGGCACACTGGCTGCTTGATATTCCTGGAACATGTCGGGCATGCCCCTGCCTTATCACACTTGCTCTTTCTCTTTCTGGAATGATGTTCTCTCCGCACATCCCCATAATTAGTCCAATATTATCAGGACGATCTCTCCCGTCCACACTACCTACGTAACAGCTCGCTTCCAACCTTCTCACTCTCTATCCTTTTGGACTCTCTTTCCTTATGACAGTTTTTGTTCATATTATGTCACCACCCACCAGAATGTCAACCATTTGAGAACACGAAGTTTGTATGTTTTATTCACCATTGTGTGCCAGTGTCTAGAACAGAACATGTTCCTGGCACGTAAGGAGAGGTCAATCAATATTTATGGAATGGATGGCTACATTTCAATTCAGCCCTGTGTGACTGTGAAACCTGAACTCTGAACTAATGTCAGCTTTTCCATGCATTAGGAAGATTGGACACAAATTGAAATTGGTTAAAAAAAAAAAAGGACGAGAAGCAATTTGTGATTAAATGTGAAAAGTCAAATTGGAAGTTCAAGGTACCGTGCAGGAAGGTGACATATTCGGTGTGTTTTCATAAAGAGAAAGGAATTGAAGTAAACCCTACATGATGCGAAGGCCAAGAGAGAGATGATGGCTTTCAGGAGAGGGTAATGATACAAATTTAATGACTGCCATTTCTAATTTAGCAGCCAATACAATATTCAAAGATTCTCATTTTTAACGATATACTTTCAGCATTAGCATTGCTAAACAGGCAGATTTCTTGTTTTATTTATTTATTCTTTTTTGATTTGCACTATGGGAACTCTCCTTCTTCAAAGCATAAGAGTGACAATGGAAAAGTAAATCTGAATACCATCTACTAAAAGAATCAACTGACAAATGACCCACATGGAGAATGAAACATAGATCTGGAAAGATACTTGCTCTACCCAAAGTCCTGGGAGCTTATTTAGGAGGGCCTGACCCTTATGAACTGGACAAGTTGCATTTGGAAAGGCTCAAGGAAATCAAACACACACAGGCAAATAGCAATTAAAACTCTTAAAATACTTGTAAGTTTTTCTAGGTCCCAACTGGGCAATAGATTCTAAATGTCTCAGAAAACAAACAGACCAAAAAACCCCACAAAAATCAAACACAAAAAACCCAAAAGCAAAACAAAAACCCAAAAGCAAACAACAACAAAACCCCCCAGAAAAAACAAAAAGCAAAAAACCAACCAACAACCAACAAAAACCCAGTAAACAAGACTCTATAAGGCACTTCGGTGCACTCAACCTGGATTTTGTGCCAGTTAGTTTCAGAATATTTACCTCACCCATGCCCCATATTTTTATCCAAAATTATAAAGGGGGGCAGGTGGTAGTATAAAAGACGCAGGGCATATCATGGCAATTCTGCATGTATTCTGAAATATATCTACGTACAGCTCCGACTTCCAACTGTGTGAAGACATCTGTTCTGGAAGAGACTTTAAGACTCAGCCCAAAGATGCTCCACAGTCATCAGATTGTCAATAAAAAGAAGATTTGGAGGTGGGAGGTGGTATGGCAAATTGAGAGTCAAAACTACCAACAAATGCTTGAATCGAGGCATCCAATTTGTTTAGGTTGCATTTTAGAATTCGAAATCTATTTCTTTTCACAGCAGTTACATCGTCGGGAAGTCTCACGAACAAAAGGAAGGAATGCGAAATTCAAGGAAATGTGGAGAGATAGTGGGTTTCCCCATGTGGCAGGGCCCGTGGCACATTTATTCTGGGACTGGTTTGTAGCAATCCCACTTACAGGCTGAAGGTGAAGTATAAAATCTGAAGTCAACTTGAAATCACAGATTTACTCCTCACTCTGATATTCAGGTGTTCTAGTCTTCCTGTAGACACGTGCTGGGAATGGGGAGAGAAACAGGTCACGTGTGCCCTCCCTCATGGTGAGGAAGGCAGATATGGGACAAGTGACTACACGATGATGACAGTCACCAAGACGAACAGAGTATTAGGGACTCAAAGGAAAGGAAGATGTGTTATACTTACTGAGCACTTAGAGTGATCTACGCACACCCTCCCCACCTCACCCTGCATGCATGACTGCCTTAAGCACTCATTGCTGCATTGACTAGGCTGGGCATTCGGGTAACTTCCCCAAAAAAGTCACTTTTAAAGAATGAGAATAGCTAGCCAAGTGAATGGGACTAAAAAGGAGGGGCCATTGCAGGCCAAAGGACAACCTGGGAAAAGTCCAGAAAGAATACAACCGAGGCCCAGCAGGAAGTTCCTTTGGAACATCTCTGCAGATTCAGGGCTGGGGGAGCAGTGGTGTGGAGAAGGGAGGAGCTGGAGTTGAGGCCGGTGAGGCTGGCGGAAGTCTACCTCTCTCTCCTGCTTTATCCCAAGAACCACAGGAAGCCACAGACACAATCTGATTTGCACTTTTAGAAACCGACAATCCACAAATTATCAGAATTCGCACAGCTCACGGTGTTACAGCGACATGAGCTGTGACCCCAAGTGACGGAGACACAAACACCAGAAGGTCCAGGCTTCCACACACTGACACGAGTGTCTCAGATGAACCTCGGTTTTCTCTGAAGCACCAGCAACAAAAAATGGCTCACGCTTATTGAGACTCATTTATACCAGGCGCCACGGTAAACAGGTTCCCCAAACCGCCCAATTCCCCTGCAGCATAATGCTGGGGATAGGCTGCTACTATCAGTTTTCTTGAATGTATAGCAACTTGAATATTAGTGGTATTTTTTAAAAACTTGCCCATGTTGAAAAAATATTAATAGATGATCATCCTGATCTGGTATGTGTTGCATCTGTTGCCTGTAAGGCAGTCACTTCTTTGATCATTCACTGATCCGTACTGGTAGAATACGGACTTCTGGCTGCCATCGCAGTGTTATTATGGGCCTCACAGATTGCCAGCTACACTACTGTCTCCAGCACTGTATCCTTTCATAAAGGACAGTCGTGGGGTACCGTTTGCTCTGTTTATGTCTCCTGCAGCAAGTCACAATTGCTGCGCTCAGATTGCATTTAATGTGTTTTGCATGTCACTGTCACATAATGTTATGGCTGCAGCACAGCGCAAGGTAATTGTTCAGTCAGATGTTGCCTCAAGAATATTTACTGAACTGTAGTATTGCGAAAATGCGGATTTGCCCATTAACACATTAACTGAGGCAGGATGCTGTCAGGGCTCCGATTGTAGCTGTACTGCGAGAGAGCAGCTGGCTAATCAAGTCATCTCAGAAAGGAAGTGATGGATTCTATGCCATTTGAACTTGCGGAATCTTCATGGGTAAGAGTAAAAGAAAGATGCTTTTGCAAGCATGTGCAGCGGCTCTCTAACGGAGTGTAGAGGACTGCTCTGTTTTCCAGCAGAAACACCCAGTTTTCTCATTCGGGAAATATTATGAGAAGAACTTCCCATTGTGTGTGATCTATAAAAGCCATGTGAGATTTAGAAAAAAAACTCAGCCTGGATTTGGTGAATACATTAATAGCAGTCTTCTTGTCAAACGGAGAAGTATCTTTTCCCAAACAGGCCAGAAGAAAACATAAAGAAGAGAATAACCCCGTTTCTATCTGCCAGAGTGAAGAGAAGCCTTTGGTTTTTATGGGAAATATTTAACATTTATTATTGCAATTCAATTTATGTTTATGTATTACTATCATATTTTAGTGAATGGCTCTCAGTAAATAAACCTGGAAAGAATAACTAGTTACCACATAATTCCATGTGCATGTTATTTGCAATGATAAAAAGGTTAAATGATAATAGTCTTAAGTTGGATTTTGAGTACAAGAAACATGACTTCTATGCAGAAGTCTCATCCATTAAGAAGGTCCATTTGCATATTACTGGCAGATGATGAGCAAACTCATCAGTTTTCTGAAATCATCTGTACAATTTTTTAGAGTACATATATTTAAAAACATAGGAGTGATTTAATTGCATTGTGGATGCTACGTAATTGAAGGAAAATTAGAGGATAACTGAACTAAGGTGGTGACCATCTCATGTTTACTCACCATTTATTTTTCTCCCTTTGTGACTCAGCGCCTCATACTCCACTATGTTTTCTACTTTGAGATTTTTTTCCTTCACATTGATCATATATTAGGAGTATATATGAAAAATAGAAGGACTGTCATATATATTATGAAACCTTTTTTCCCAGATTTTCATTCAATTTCATTCATTAAATGGCAATTTTGTTATAGATGTATTTTTACTAGTTTTAGAATTTTTATGTAATCAAAATTACATGTTAAAATAATTTCCTGTAATAATCATTTGCTTTAAAGAGTCTTCCCTTACTCAATGTTATTTTTTAAGAATCCTATATGTATATATTTATTGTACTTGTATGATGTCACTTTTCAATATTTAAATATAAATATTAACTTGGTGGTTTTCTTCCTTCTATTCTTCATTCGTTTTTCTCTTTCCTTCTTCCTTTCTTTGAATTTTTATTTCAAATGGCTACCGAATCATTCTAGCTGCATGTATTAAATATTTCTTTATTTAAAATTTCATTTATATATATATATATTTCTACATATACTATATATACTATACTATATATACCACGTATTTATATATGGTATAGTATATATACTATACTATATATGGTTGTTTTTACGGGGTCTCCATTCTGTCTCCGGACCCTGCTGCTCATCTGTGCCAACTTCACTGTCACTCTAGACTACTTGCCAAAGACATCATGGCCAAAAGCCAACACATTCAAGGGTAAATCTGCTTAAGGACTGATTCATTTAGCTGACCAATGCACCAACACTTTGCCTCATGGAGAGGGTCTGAGGAAGGCTCTGCGGAACCAGACTCAGGGACTGCGTCTGCAAAAGGTCTCCTCATCTTCCTTCTTAGACTGTTCGCCTCTCCACTCCACACTCACCCCACTTCCTGATTTTATGCCCGTTCAATAATATAAATGCTTTCTTTCTCTCCTACCTTGGTGGAGAGGTTTTCTGGGCTAGGAAACACTTTTGATTTTAATTCTATTCTCTGACCAATGCCAGTGAACCAGTTTGTTCCTCCAATCTTACTCATGTGCCCATTTGCTCGGGTTTGGTCCCCCATACACAACTCACAATTCATTCCTGGAATTGAAAATCAAAAGGGTTTATAGGCTGTAGACTGAGTTTGAATGTAATGTATTTATTAGATTCAAGGTTAATCAATGTTTTGTTACACCGAGCTTCCCGTTATTTTTCTACATGTATCTTATCAAATACATTGCTCCCAATAAATTAAGTTTTTATTTATTTTTTAACATACAGATTATTAACTTAAATCTTACTTCCCAATCTTGACTACAAGTGTTTCTGTAAAATCATGTTTATATATATGTGGTTTTTTTTTTTTTTTGAGAGGGGCAGTTCTCAAAGGTGGAAATCATAAACAATCAGGCTATTAAAATAATATTTTAAAGATAGACTTATTCTAAAATTTACTTTTGACTAATTGCTAGAGATGATTTTACCCTTGCTCAACATCTTAGAAGCAAGTGTTTCATAACTTCAACATAAAAATAAAATCAAGATTATCATTGTCAGATAAAAATTAAAGTAATGAGTTACGATGTTTAGCTGTGAGTAAAACCCAGATAAGAATAACAGTCTAGCAATACTGGATTCCCGACACAAAGAATGTAACAATTTAGTTCCTTAAACTTAATTTTGCAACTTGTTTTTCAAACATGTCATAAATTGGCGAACTGAGACACACAAAGTTAACTGCCTTTACTACAATTGGCATACAGGAAACATTATCTCAAATTCTCTCTGCCCCATATATATTCTGTCTTCATAAATAACAAGTGTTAACTTTTTTTTTTTAATGTTTTATTTATTTCTAGGAGAGAGAGAGCGCGACAGCGTGAGCAGGGGAGGGATAGAGAGAGAAGGAGTCACAGACTGAAATAGGCTCCAGGCTCTGAGCTGGCAGTCAGCACAGAGCCCGACGCGGGGTTCGAACCCACGAACCGCGAGATCATGACCTAAGCGAAAGTCGGACGCTTAACCGACTAAGCCACCCAGGCGCCCCAACAAGTGTTAACTTTTTTTCTTTTTTATTATGAGGATGAGGGACCAGTGAGTTAAAAGTAAAAAGATTAATCAAAGAACATATGAACTCCAGATGGTAAAATTTTTTAAAGTTTTTATTTATTTATTTTGAGAGAGAGAGAGAATGCAAGCAGGGGAGGTGCAGAAAGAGGGAGAGAGAGAGAGAGAGAGAGAGAGAATCCCAAGCAGGCTCGAGGCTGCCAACTCAGAGCCCAAAGCGGACCTTGCACCCATGAACTGTGAGATCATGACCTGACCTGAAATCAAGAGTCGGTTGTTTAACCTACTGAGACACCCAGGCAACCCTGGAGATGCTAAAATTTTATTGCATTTTATGTCCACTTCCAAATGCCCAAAATCCTAAGGCAAAAAAAAAAAAAAAAAAAGAGGTCCAAAATGAGAGATTCTTTTTCTGTGCAAAACAAAGTCTTGTCTGCTTGGAAACAACAGGACATACTGTACTACCTAGATCGAAACAGATTTAGGATTAGCAGTGGGCGAAAACTGGCAAGATTTCCTTCACATGGATCTTACTGACAACAGAACAGATTTCATCATTCTGGGGGGGAGGGAAGCCCCAAACTTCCCAAATCAATAGAAAAATAATATATTTATGACACTTCACCCACATTAATTACAGTTGCCATAAAATGTGAATATGTGGACAATTAAATTGTATAATCACATCATGTGGCCTCATAGCTACCTTCTTAGAGTACCTAATTCTGCATTTTACTTTCTATTTAAAACCATCTCTAATAGGGGCACCTGGGTGGCTCAGTCAGTTAAGCGTCCGACTTCAGCTCAGATCATGATCTCAAGGTTTGTGTTTGAGCCCCGCGTCGGGCTCTGTGCTGACAGCTCAGAGCCTGGAACCTGCTTCAGGTTCTGTGTCTCCCCCTCTCTCTGCCCTTCCCCTGTTCATGCTCTGTGTCTCTCTGTCTCTTGACAATAAATAAACGTTAAAAATTAAAAAAAACAAAACCATCTATAATATATTTTGAAAGACATACCCATAGTATGTGTTCCCGTATGTGCTGGCACCTCCGTAGGCTTTCCAGTCCCTCATCACAACACTGAGAAATCCCACCTGGACAATTAACTCCAGCGTGGGCGACATGCATAATCTGACATCTAAGACCTGCCCGAAGTTAAGGCTGCCTTCCCAGCATTTGCAAATGCTTTGCCCTGACCTCTTCCTTGACTCCCCCCATCTTCATGCCCGTCTTTACATATTTACTTGTACTATTTCTGATGCTTCCATTGTTCCAGCTCAATCTGACTTTATCAACATACCCTTGAAGGAAGAACTCAGTCCTCACTCCCTGCCTAGGAAAACCTGTCAAGCTGTTCTGCCTCCCCAAGCCTGGGGTTCCCATCATACCGGTGCTCATGGCCACAGCTTGCCTGCAATATTCCCCCTGCCGATGTGGTGTGGGAATCTTTCCTCCCGTCCTTGAGGCCTTCCCTGACAGCTACCTTATTCACTCAACTTTGCACAATGGATCTGTGACACAATGCTTCGTTTGATTGAACTATTTTTAAACCAGCATTATTTCTCTCAATCCCCTTCTTAACAATGTAGGATTTATTTCCTGGGACTGGTTGGAAGACACTTAGAATAATCTGTCCCACGATCTACTCAAAGTCATCCTGCGTCAGACCCCTAACCATAGCCTGTGCTCTTAAACACAGGCAAATTCTAATTTCCTAGAATGATTTCTTCTCCTATCTATCCATTCCTTTTGCATGGAATATCTTTTTCACATTCCTTCCCTATCAGTCTGTACATGTCTTTTTTAATGGGGTGTAATTAACAGGCAGTGTTTTATTAGCTTTAGGTGTATAACAAATTGATTTGACGATTCTACACATTCTCGGTGCTTACCATGGTAAGTGTAGTCACCATCTGTCACCATACAACTTTATTACAATATTATTGACTATATTCCCCATGCTGTACACGTCATCTCCATGACTTACTTATTTCATAGGTTGCAAAAAGACCGAAGCTGGTGGCTTAGGTTTTCTCTCTCTTAGATCACTTACTGCTGGGGAAAGCTAGGGGGAAGCTCGCTGTTAAGGTCTGTGTAGGCTGGGAAGCACATTTTTTCCTGGCAAAACTTTGTAATGACTACCGTCCAGGAAACATTGCAAACCTACAATGGCTGCTGCTAGGGAGACCCTGAGCCGGAACCACTCAGCTAAGCTGGTCCTGAATTCCTGACCCACACGAACTGCGAGGTGATAACCTGCTATTTTTCTCAGTTGTTGAGTTTTGGGATAATTCGTACACAGCAAGATATAACACACACTCTAGTTCTCATACACATACCTGCAACACCACGAGACAAAGTTCATATATATATATGTGCTAAAATGACACATAAATGATCTAGTATCAGAATTCTTAACTTTTCCTCAGAGAACTGTCAGACAGACACTAAATTTTATCTCCTATTGCCCTGTATGGAGAAGAAAAGTGGATGGTAAGAGTGGTACTTTGGACCAAGTTGAGCACATGAAATCAGAAGTCTACTCAAACGTAATCAATAACTAATATGATAGCATCAGTAGAATTTCTTGCCTTTTGGAGCTCAGGCTAATTGGCCCCATGAATCGAAGATTCATCAAACTGCATATGTTCTGAGATTTTTTTTTCTTCATAGGAGTTTATGGGTCTTTCTAATTTTGGTTTTGTAGATTTGTATAGGATCGGTTTAAAAGTAAATCTCCAATTCAAAATGATCATATAGAAACCGTTACATTATTTCTAAAAATGTCTAGAATTTTAAAGCTACATTTGAAAATGGCAATTCTGTAACATTATATCAGCTATTGGATATATCATCTGTGCCTATATCCAAAATCAGGCAGTTTTTCTGCATATAGGAAATGACTCATGTAATACTGCTGTAAAACTAATCCTGGAATGTACGGAAAAAGTGACAGAAGTTTCGTATAAGAAAGAACAGCACAATACAAATGGAATTGACTGTTGTAGGCGGTAGCAGATTCCACAGTGGAGAGAAGTTTCAAGCATAGATTGGGTGACTATTGGCAAGGGTGCTGAGACCCAAGTGTAAGCCCCAACTGAGTGGTTCACCTTTGATATCCCTTCCAAGTTCAAAATGTACACTTCTAATGAAATAATTGAATGGTGCAAAAAATTTAATTTCTCTGTCTAGCCCTTCTAAAGCCATTTCTTTCAAAGTATTGAATAAACAAGATATATGAAATATTTCCTCAGGGGGAAAAAAAAGGCAAAAGTATAACATACTGTGAAGATATCAATCACACAGTCACGTGAAATAAGCCAATTATTTACAAAAGCATTTCCTTAATTTTAGTGTTTGTAAAAATATGCAGTTTTTATTGTTATCTGAAACTCTGATGGCTCTTTAGTGACTTGTAAAGATATTTGGAAAAAATTAGAAGTCAGTTTGCTATGGACGTGGGAACCACAACTGACTTACATGTTACACGTCTGTTATTCATGGGGACCAGCCTCAATTATACTTGCAAAATTGCAAAAATTGAAAAGAAAAGAAATGAAGTGAGTCTGACTTTATACCCTAGAAGAAAGACATCTGGCCTGTTACATTCTATATCCAATTGTTACTGGGACTCTAAAGCTATAAAATTCAATTCAGGAATACTGCAAAGAGAATCAAAAGATGAATACTGCTTCAAACTGGTACTGCTTTGAACTACCTATTTGTTTTGATAATCAGCAAAGGTAATCATATTTTTTCAATTTTAGAAAAAAAATTGAAAAAAATGAATACAATCATTGAGCTGTTTTAAAACCACACCAGTTGTATTCAGTTGGATTCCCTAATAAAAATTTTTCAAAAATCATTCACTTGACACTATCAATAATGTACTCCTTCTATTCTTGAGAAAAACTAATTAATGAAACAGTAATTAGGAATAAGGAAAATCAAAAAGGATACATGTTTGATGGTTACTTTTATGATGATGCCAGATATTGTCCATGTCTAGCTGATAAAAATTAATTACGTTGAATCTCATGGACCTGACATGAGTCCTAGAGAAGTTACAGCTGACAAGTGAGGACATGGTGACAATCACCTAAAAGAGATGATAATTACATAGATGGCTTTTGGTTCAGAAAGAATGATGTCTGTCTTGGGTTTCTAATGGGACCCGTTCACCACATTAATCTAGGGAGAGTCAGCTACACGTACTGGCATACACAGATACATCTTCATCTCTACGCACCTTAGTTATCATTGGCTAGGGCACATTTTATAACTTCTTACTTTTGGTGTTTCTGTGCATTTCTCTAGCCATGCCATTCAATATCCTTCTGATGTGGTGCCATTATTTTTTTTAGGGGTAACCTTAGCCTAAGCAATGTGAATAGAAGGTCATCAAGGGGAGTTTTGATTGGTTTTTATCACTGCAATGTATAATACTACAGTGGCCTTAGACAAGAGAAGAAATACCACTCTTTCCCCAAAATATGCCCCTTTCAGCAAAAGGAAACAATTTCACCTTATCTCAAGATTGGTGTTGAGATCTTAAACAGTTGTCTTCTCTGAGTTCTGATGATTTACAATCTTCCTAAGCAGAGATTTGTTCCACGTTTTCTTTGGTGCTTCCTCTACACTTATATCCCAGTTCTCATTGAAAAGAAGAATTTTAACTGCTCCAGTGTGAGTTACTTGTCAGCCAGTCATGGTTTTTATATTTGTTTACTGGGGTTATGTTGTGCTATTTAGGCACGTAAAATAACTCCTTAGTAGAATGGCATTATAGCTGTGATTCAGGAAACAGTAAATTATAAACGGGGGATAAAACAAATTGTTCCAGGCAAATTTTGTTTCATTCCATAAATATGAAAAGCGAGAAAGATAGACATGAGGGTTGTTATGCCTGTTTTTGTAGCAATGCTTCTTTAAACTAAATTACCCTGATAGATCTCACATATGCAGCAGAGTAGGCTTCACGATGCTGCCTCAGGAGACTGGGACAGAGGGCTGGGGCGCAGAGTAAGTGAACTTCACCTCACCCTTGCCCTGTTGATTGAGCAAATGCTCCCCTTTTCTACAGGCACTGGAAGAATGGTCCTGGGTGGTGTAAAATATTGCAGCGCAGCTGGTTTTCAGCCTAATCTTCACCAAAGCCCTGACTTGCACACATCTTTGGGAAAGGCTAACTGACAATATTGGGGATTTAGAAACAGAGCACTCTGAGTCGTGTTTTCTGAAGGTGACCATCCATGGGGCATAGGAATCCGCTTCAGTATCCTTTTCCCTAGGAAGTAATGGCTCTCTCCATGGCACTGTTAGATTCTTACTCGTGAAATATTCCATGTACTTTCTAGATCCCTTTTTAAGGGAAGGGCCACTCTTCCCATTCATCATCATGGTTGCAATCATTCTTATGAAAAACGTTGATCAAATTCCTCTCTACATGTGACTATGTCAGGCATCATACTGAAAAATTTAACTCATTTTCCTCCCCATTAGCAGTTTTCTATTCAATACTGAAAAGATTGATGTGAAGCATATCCTACATTGTCTCTGAGCCTTAGGATTTCAACTGTCGTCATGTGTTTTACCTTAGTACATGGAGGCGATGAGGAAGAGCTTCAATCAACAAACTACTGACTGACAATACTTCATTTTAAACTAGCCAGAGGGATATTCCATGCACTGTAGTGTCTCATGAAATAAAATTTAAAAACCACTACATGAACTTTAATAATCACATTCAGCACATCAGTGGACCTACTAGGGTAGATTGTTTTCCACATCTTCAAAATCCTGCTTTTGGAACATATCCTTACTGGATTTTGATGATGGGTTGAGTATTATAGGCAGAGTAATGACGCCCCCCCCCAAAAGGCCCACCCCCTCATCCCCAGAACCTGCAAATATGTTATCTTACATGGCAAAAGGGACTTGGTAAATACGTGTAAATTCAGGCTTTGGGGTCAGAGAGATTATTCTGGACTATCTGGATGATCACAGTGTTACCAAAAGGGTTCTCCATGAGAGAACTATGTGGCTGGCAGAACGGAGGTCAGTAGGATGTGATAACTGCTTAGGGACCAAGAGCCAAGGAATTCGGGCAGCCCCTCGGAATGAGAAACAGAAGGAATACAACCTTCCCAAGAGCCTCCAGAAGGAAAGCAATCCTGTCAACATCTTGACATTGGCCTAGTGAAGCCTATTTTGGTCTTCTGACCTCCAGAACTATAAGATAATAAAGTTGTGTTGTTTTAAAGCCACTAAATCAGCGATGATTCATTATAGCAACGATAGGAAACTAACACAGAGATGGTGTACTGACTCTGAAATCCGTCAGTTGTGTTCACATCCAGGATGTGAACACATGGACTCCTGCCAGGGGAAGGCAGAAAGATACTGATACATTTCACTGTGGACTTAACAGAGAAAACCCAAATGGAACTGGTGACGTCCTTATTTGAGAGTGGACTCCAGAACCAGCAGAGTTCAGAAAAGGAAGGAAAGACAAAAAGGAACAGACAGATTAGAGCAAAAGTTCCTAAGTCTAGTAAGTCCAAGACATAGTCAGTGGCTCAAAGAGCCAGAGTCAGGGAAGGGAGCTATGTGTCTAATACGTTCTGCAACCCTGGCTGTCACTACTAGTAGTTATGGAATATTCTACCTCCACTGATGGAGGAAACCCATGCTCCAAGCGAGAAGCCTCTTTCTCAAATGCCAAATATTATTTCAAAAAGAGGAGCACAACTTGAAGAAAATCCGTTTTTCTTCATTTTCTTCTCAAATGATAGAAGGGGAAAACACAAGAGAGAGAAAATGTACAAATAAATCCTGCATTAAGCTTTCCTGGTAGACACCCCACAGTCGCTTGTGCTTGAAAATTCTATAATATTTTCACATTAAATATTTTCAGCTCATGTAAAAAATAAAATAAATTTTGGAGCCCTAATAACACTTCAGGCTTTGGAACTGCTCTAGAAAGGCAGTAAGTTATTATTATGAATTTAGTTAAGACGTATGGATAATTCTACATATCTGCCAAAAGCTTTAGAATAATTCCATATGCTGAATACAAATCTTCTAACTATTTATTTGCAAGATGTTTTTACTACAAAGCAAGATTGGGTTATATGCTCAGGATGATTTGTTTAAGTAATCCCCAGAAAATAATTATTTTTACTCTTAGAATGTCCCTCAATTTGGGTTTGTCTAATGTTTCATCCAGATGAAATCCCGAGTATGCCTTTCCAGGAAACAGTCATGGTGGTGTTGTGCCTCACTCTTGACATCATATCAAGGAACGTGTGGCGTTGACACATTTCATTACTGCTGATGTTCGCTTCGATTCCTTGAGTCATGTGATGTCTGCCAGGTTTCTCCACTGTAAAGTTATTATTTTTCTCCTTCGTAATTAATAAATATCTTATGGAAAGGTACTTTGAGAACATGTAAATGTCTTCTTTCTCATCATACTGCAGGCTGCTAGATTTAGCAACCCTGGATGGCAATTGTCTGAAGCAATTATTCCTGGGATATTTGCTAAATGGTGCTATTTCAATCATACTTTTTGTATGTATTAAGTACGATTCTGCTAAAATGAAGACACAGTTTTTAAATACCTCTAATGATCCCTCATGGGGCAAGGCCATGGATACCAGTATGTCTACCTCCAAACACAGTGGCCAAGTGTAAAATTCTGGCTGCTGTTACAAAGCACAAGCGAGGTGCACCTAACAAAAGCGTGCGGTGAGGCAGGCAGAGGAGGACAAGAAAGGGAAGAGGAAGAAGAAAAGGAGTCAGAAGGAGACAAAGAGCATCGCTTGGAAAATGGACACATTACAGTGTCCTAGTTGAGAATTGTGGCCAATTTCAAAGGACCACTGGAGACACACAGGGGGTTACCGTTTACCCTTGGACACAGCTGACATCCCTGGTCTTATGACTCTACTCCAGGACAATCTATCCATCTCCTTTCTCTCAACCTTTTAAGAGCCCTCTGAATACTAAATACAAGCACGGATTAAATCCTCTCCATCTTTCACTGCAGACAAACAAAAGAAAACACTTCCTTGAAAGGGGAACACAGATTTGAAATCACCTGTGCCTTACCACTGAGTTGAGACACCCCCACAGGTATATGCTGCTGGGTTGACAGTCCTCACCCATCTCCACCCACTAAATAAGCAACAGACCAGCAGCCTCTCCTCTCTTGTCTGACAGATGCTTGTCCTAGCAGATAATAATAGCTAACATTCCCTGTGTGCCCACTACAAACCACAGATAATTTGTATGCACAGTATTTTATTTCAATCTCCCAACCATGGTATGAGGAAGGCACATCAAGACAGAGATGAGGCAAAACTGTTCCAGTGAACCACTTCAGGTGTCCTAGGTGGTAAGAGTCAAAGCAGCCAGCTTCTAGAACCCACCACCTGGCAAGGAGAAAGCCCACCGGGGGGAACCACTCCCTGTAGCCTTTCACGTACTGTCATCAATTAGTTAATGACTCGCTTCCACCTGTCCAGGAGAATAAAAATATCCTAAAAGCAGTAAAAAGATCCTTCTTCCATCTTTGACTCATAAGAATGATACCTAATAGTTTATCGAACATTTTTTGATAATGGGCTCTGTGCCTGCACTGAATACTCATACCCACTCACTGAGCACCGTATTGAGATTATCTCCACTTTGCAAATAGGATGTGGCTTAAAGCGCTAAGATAATTTCCCCAAAATAATTGATACAATTTGTGGTCAAGCCAGGACTTGATGCCAGGCTGCTTTCTTCCAAAATCTGTTCATAATCGTTTTTGTTATGCTGACAAAGATGTATTTTTGCTGAAGGTTTATCTGGTATGAAGGATTACGAAGCTGGAGAGGGACACATTCCATCTACATGGACTTTAGGACCAGAGTCAGACTGCCTCAGTAACCATGATGCAAACACAAACACATAAACACACTGCTGCCCCGAGAAGCTCACCATAAACTTTCGTTTGTCTTTCCTAGGGCTACCCATCTTCGGCAAATAAGTATATGCCAGATAATTTCTTGAGTTATTTCTAAAGAACACCAAATTATCAACTGAACAGAATCACTTGTATCTGTCAGTATTCATCTAGATTTCAAGAAATAATGCTTCTAGAATTATTTCACTGCTTCAGATTTCAGTTTTTTCTAAAGCAATCTTCTGTGATCAGATACCATCCAATAGGAGACACACTCCCAGTAAACTGGCAAAGCTGCTCCTGAAGAACTTTCCAGAAGGACTGGAGATCATTTAGTCTGTCAGGACAAGTTGCCTTCTCCACATGCAGGCAGTTCTGACATAACGTGTGCTTACAGATTGCTTTTGCACATGATCAACAGAATAGTATTTTAATTTAAGTGATTATTGATGACCATATCACGGCCAGTTTATCAACTCATCCCACTTAAAAACTAATTAGACTGTGTAAAGTAATTGATGTCATTGTTGGAGAGAAGCATTTAGCATCTCAGATTTTCCTTAGACGTGTGCCATTGATAACAGGGCCATCTCCCTGTTCAAGCCCTATTGATCTCAACTTCTGTGACTTCTGTGAAAGGTCACTTGATTTTTCAGAACTTCTTCAGGGATTTTTAAGATGTCTCATCTAGTGAGTTGTTGGCATGTCAGTAAAATGTTCACTTATAAGTGCTCTGGTACTCCACAGGAAAAAATAGACTTCACTAGATCTACATCTTTCCATTCCTTAGTATCTCCCCTATTTTTTTTTTAATTTTTAATGTTTTATTTATTTCTGAGAGAGAGAGAGACAGTGTCAGCAAGGGAGGGTCAGAGAGAGAGGGAGATACAGAATCTGAAACAGGCTCCAGACTCTGAGCTGGCTGTCAGCACACAGTCTGAAGTGGGACTCGAACCCACGAACTGTGAGATCATGACCTGAGCCGAAGGTGGACGCTTAACCAACTGAGCCACCCAGGTGCCCCAGTATCTCCCCTATTAATAAGACACACAAAATATACATCTTTTTACCTGTTGGTTGCGAAGTTCCTCAATCTTCCTATTGGGTGAGAAAGGAAATACCTGTGTTAGAGCCTTGCTATGTTAGGCAGATCAAACCTTCTCTAGCAAACAAAAGTTGTAGTTTGCTCTTAATTTATCCCTACTGGAATCATTAAGAAAGTTGATGGGACCAAAGTCCCAACTCGCAGTCAAGAGTACATTTTGAGACAAAGGCAGAGAACTTTGCAGCTACCCTGGTTGTAGCAATATGAATGTTCACAAATCAAAGATGCGAGAACGTGGAGTATGTATCCACATTCTTCCTGTTGGTTGGTAATTCATCACAGACATGGTGCATTTTTAGAGAAAAATGCCATCGGTGAATCTGACCTAAAATATGGTGAGACCAGTTGCAAAAGAACATAGAGAACATATATTTATATAAAAAGTACAGAATGAGAAAAAAAGAAAATGACTAAGTTAGGAATACATTATTAGGGAAAGTTTGACCTCCTTACTCTGATTTTTATTTATTATTTATTATTTTTTATTAAAACTTTTAGTATTTATTCATTTTTTTTTTACAAATAGTTTATTGTCAAATAAGTTTCCACATAACACCCAGTGCTCATCCCCACAAGTGTCCTCCTCCATGCCCATTCCCCCCACCCCCCACATCCATCAGTCCTCAATTTTTGTCAGCATTCAAGAGTCTCTCATGGTTTGCCTCTCTCCCTTTCCCCCACCATTTCCCCCTTCTTCTCCCCCTTGGTCCTCTGTTAGGTTCCTCCTAATCCTCCTATACGTGCAAACATATGATATTTTTCCTTCTCTGCCTGACTTATTTTGCTCAGCATCCCTCCTCATCAGGGAAATACAAATCAAAACCACACTGAGATACCACCTCACACCAGTCAGAGTGGCTAAAATGAGCAAATCAGAGAACTCTAGATGCTGGCAAGGATGTGGAGAAACGGGCCCCCTCCTACACTGTTGTTGGGAAAGTATTTATTCATTTTTGAGAGATAAAGAGAGACAGAGTGTGAGTGGGGTAGGAACAGAGGGAGAGGAAGACACAGAATCCGAAGCAGGATCCAGGCTCTGAGCTGTCAGCACAGAGCCCAGCATGGGACTTGAACTCACGAACCACGAGATCATGACCTGAGCTGAAGTCCAACACTTGATGTGACTGAGCTATCCTGGCTCCCCTTAATTTATTACTTTTTATTTTTAATTAAAAATTTTTTTAAATGCTTATTTATTTTTGAGAGAGAGACAGAGTGCAAGCAGGGGAGGGGCAGAGAGAGAGGGAGACACAGAATCTGAAGCAGGCTCCAGGCTCTGAGCTGTCACCACAGAGCCTGACGCGGGGCTTGAACCCACAAACCCTGAACTCATGACCTGAGCCGAAGTCAGACGCCCAACCAACTGAGCCACCTAGGCATCCCTTTATTTATTATTCTTTAAAAGAACATCTCAAATTATCTCTGTACCAGAGACCATTAGACATTTTCCCACTCAATCTCTTGCTCAATCCTGTCAACCACACAGCCTTCTATTCTTCCCTGAAGAGGAATGCTAACCCCCACTCCAGGAAATGGGTGCTCACTGTATCTTCTATAGGAGACACTCCCCAGTGATTCTTTCCAGCCATACCCCAATTTTATTACGATAACCTTTCACATTTCAACATCGCTCACTCAGAGAAACCTGCCTTTATGTGTCACACCAAGTTAAGGGCTTCTATTACACACTGTTAAAGAATGGGGTTTCTTTTCTCGCACCTTCCAAGTGGCCAGGGCTAGGTTACCATCTATCGTCTGCATTCAAGGGTCAGCTCCAAGAGAACAAGAGTTGTTGAATAAAGGAATAAATATGGCATGGCTGTTGGAGAGTTTAAGAAACCTACAGACAGAGCAAGCACTTGAAACTTCAGCGAGGAGTCACGCAAGATTCCAGGACATTTCACCACATCTGAAGGTTCGTGTTCCTCCACCATTTTTGAAATGCAGAAGAGTGCCCGGGTGATTTTGCCCTCATATTTTCACAAGGAATCTTTTTTTATACAAAAAAAAAAAAAAAAATGAGGAACCTTGTAAAAAGACACATCAGGTGTGCTTTAGAGGGAGGACAGAGTGTGGCCTCCATAACTGCTTGTGTGTAACCAGGCTTCCTCCTGAACGTGGCAGTGCAGCTTCAGAATTTCTAGATTTTTCCAACCAAATAAGCACTATCTTCAGTTCATCAAATTGTTCCCAAAACTTATTTCTCTTCCCTTACCCCACAGCAGCTTGTTTCCTGGACATACTGACTCAATAACATCATGCTACCTTGACTCATAAAATAATTCAGATTTCAGACTCCTGATAAAACAGAACAAAGTGTAATGCAGTTATTAAAACTGATCATGGTAAAGACTATAAAACTAAGATACCATATCTCATCTTATGTTATCTATCTAGCCATTATATAGCCTAAACAAGTTAGCCAATTACCTCTATTATTATTATATATTCTATTTTTAGAGTATATAATATTCTATTATATATTCTATTATGTTCTAAATGTATATGTAGAGAAAATTAATATGCAAATATAAAATCATGCTATGATGTGTGTTAATGGATAGTTTCATTATTTTTAAAATAGGTAGGTTGGCATTTCAAATAGATAAATATATACAAATGAAGTAGTTTAAATCACTTGTCTTATTACAAATAATTATTTTATTCCATTTAATGTACATGACTATCCTATCTGTCCATTATGTTTTGGAACAACGTAGATACTTGCGTTCTTGTTCACCTCTTAATACTTTTCCTATACTTTGTCCAAATATTTTTTAGCTTCAGAATGTAAGCTGAACATTTTATTTTAAATTTTAAAAAGCACTCTGGTATAATCTGATATGACATTAGCAGAGTCATTTTGACAGAGAAATTTTATTTTATTTTTCCAAGAGACACATTACCTTAAGTATAAACATACACATTTCTTTGAATTTCACTTCCTAAAAGATGAGTTTCTTAAGAAACAGAAGGAATATTCAGGGAATCAGAGCAGAGTGTCAGCTTTAGATAATAACTTCTTTAATAGCACTTCAAATCAATCAACTTTGAATAGGACGAAAGAAAGAAAACAAGAGAGAGATAAAGTTAGCAAAAAAAGATGAAGAAAAAGAGATTTGAGAAAAGTTCTCTGATACCTTTGCCTTCTTTAATTAAAATATAATATGCATCGGGGTGCCTGGGTGGCTTAGTCGGTTAAGCGTCTGACTTTTGCTTAGGTCATGATCTCGCGGTTCGTGGGTTCGAGCCCCGCGTGGGGCTCTGTGCTGACTGCCAGCTCAGAGCCTGGAGCCTGTTTCAGTCTGTGACTCCCTCTCTCTCTGACCCTCCCCTGCTCATGCTGTCTCTCTCTCTCTCCTAGAAATAAGTAAAAAACATTAAAAAAAATAATATACATCTATAAAGCCAAACTCCATGCCTTGTGATTTCTCTTGGGCTTCCTCAGGGCTGGAGTGATTGGGTGCAAGGAATGATGCTTCCTCCTCAGATCCAATTATGAACTCCGTCTTTCAAGAGGCCTAACAGGAATTGTTCATAAGCTGGCTAAGAGCTCTGTTCCAGGAATAAAAATTCTCCCTTAAAAACTATTGAGAACGTGAAGAAAAAAAAAAAAACATAAAGCTATCTCTCTAATTCAGTATCCTAAAGGAAAATGTACTTCAATTCAACAAGCATGTATTTGATTTGAAATATTCCAGCGGGTCTATAGGGCAGACAACTTTACCCAGGGAGAAAGACATTGAGTTATCTAAGGCAGAACGAACTAACTGGCAAGACAGAGTTACCGAGGAAGAAACAGGCGAAATAGGCTGGAAAGATTTCTTAGAAGAGGGGTGCGTGCACTGATTCCACAGGACCGTAGAAGAGGAATATTGACAAGAGTAGAATCAAACTCATCCATGGTGCCCCCTCTTCTATGACTGAATCAGCTGAAGCTGATCCTTGTGAAAGCCCAATGAGGTCAGGGATGCGATGATCCCATTTTAGAGAGGCGAGAAGTGAGGTTCAGAGGTTATGAGTAATTTGGCTGAGATCACACTGTTTCTGGAAGGGACCCACCCAGGATGGGAACTCCAGTAACTTGGACCCGGAACGTGAGATCTTCGCCACTATCCATGCTGCACTCGGGACGGGAAGTCAGCAAGCGAGAACGGCTATCTGCTGCATGTCGAAAGCCATTTCCTGGATGTCATTATTAGCACTATCATTGGAGAGGTATATAAGACTGTATTGTTTTTTGGTCTGTTCCAGCTCTAAAATTCTGAAGACAGAACCTTCCACAATCAGGGAACAGCCCAAGAAAAGGCACTGAGCAGCAAAATAATGGGGAATGTTATAAGAGAGAGTGGCAGAGTTGTGTACTGTTAAATTCCAGATTCTCAAATGTCCAAGCACATTTTTTAAAACAATTCAGTGCTTTTGAGGAAGTTTTAATTAAACTAAATATTTCATTGTTGTATAACTGTTCATGGTGCCTTTTTGGTTTCTCTCTCTCTGTCTTTGAACAAACTATCAATTATCTGCTGCCAGGTAACATCTCTTCGGCTAATAACAAACCTGCATCCTTTTCACTATTTAAAGTGAAATCCTCCGTGTAAGCCCTTAAGCAAATCATCAGACACTGAAAGGCACATTCCACAGCAGGATTGTTGAGCGCGTATGAGAAACTAGGTATGACATCGGATTCTAATCATATAACCATGTCTTTGACATGCTTGCAGTATGGATTGTTCAGATCTTTTAAAGAAAAGACTATAAAGTGGCCAAAATGTTTTCCACATATTATCTTACCTGCCAAATATAAATTAATGGGACTGGTAGAGCACCAACGGCTCAACTAATTGAGGAAGAATGCAAAGGGCACCTGAAAGGCCTCCCTTCAGATTCTGTTTAGATAATATGATAAAATCAGTGTGGGCTGATAGCGCTGTTGGGGTAATTTGCCATCGACCCGAGAACCGTACTCACTAATGTTCATAAACTAAATAATGTCAACAGAGAAAAGAGCCCATAGTGGAGGGCACCATGTTCCTCCCTTCGCCTTGGTCTTATTCAATATTGTTATCAATGACCTAAGACTATTTACTAATATGCAATATCTCCAAGCTGGTAGGAAACAAGATGATAAAGATAGAATACAATTTAAAGCAGTCAAAAGTAGGGAAAACCTAGAACTAAAACACCTGAGATAAAGTTAACGGGGATAAATGTAAAAATTCTAAATTCAATCTATTAAATACCTGGGGACACTTTGGAAACAATTAGAACAATTTGATGTACAAAGACTTGGAGGTTTTAACATACCCCAGCACGTGATAAAGCTATAAATATATAAAATATTGGACGGCTTAGCTTCCCTACCTAAAGGCTGAGAGATTGTATTTGAATTTAGGCCTTCAGTAAGTCCTAACGTTTGCAGAAACATCAATTTCTACGGAATAACATTCACAGCAGGGCAAATCAAATGGAGACAGATTCTGGATATATTTGTTCATTCATTTGTCCATACATTCAAACGTATTTATTGAAAAGCTATTCCATACCAGTCAGGGGATTGGAATATCACATTGATCAAGACCAATAATTCAGACACCTAGCATTGGACATGATAGAGATAATGTATGCTGAGGTTCCTAATTAAACCCAGTTCTGTCTGACTCCAGAGCACATACTACTTTCTTCTTCAGAGTGTACCGTCTTCATACTGACCAAGTGAGCGCTCCCCCGGGGTACCCTCTAAAAGCATTCCTTATTGTCTAGCACTGGAGTAAATGTGCCTCTCTGTGTGCTTGAGGCAGCCCCAGTTGATCCCTGATGCGTCAGCGTTACCATCGCGGGCCTTCCTGAACACACACGTGTGCATGTGCACTGTCCCCAGTTTGGACGACGCATAATTTGGTCACCTTGTCCGGCACCATGATGCTGCTGGGTTTCAATGCACAGCACAACTTAAATGGACTGGGTGCTGGCTGTTAACAGGAGCAAATGTTAAGGACGTATGT
Source organism: Proteles cristata cristata (assembly GCA_017311185.1). NCBI lineage: Eukaryota > Metazoa > Chordata > Mammalia > Carnivora > Hyaenidae > Proteles > Proteles cristata. The sequence continues at coordinate 138,004 of JAESUZ010002468.1, forward strand.
GTGATGGAGGCTCATCCCAACTTTGAAAAGTGTCATGATGACTTAGCTATGTCCTTAATGGACACGGGAGTGAGTGTCCCAAGACCGTGAAATGCACTCCCAAATATTTATGCCGCTCTGGGTGCAATTTTCACTCTTTCTAATGTCCCCTTCTTCTGACTCCCGGATATCCTTTACTGAGGTTCTGTGAGAAGATTAAGCCCTAATGCCCCAAAACAGCCCTTGTACGCAGTGAATTCGCTTCATCCCTATGCATCTAGATGGCAGCAGTTACATGAATTCCTGAAGGAACTAAAAAAAGTAGTTACTAAAATAACTGTGCTGTGATTCAATGAGGAGCCTCATTTGAGAAAGTGGACCATCCCCAATTCCTTGTTTGCACGAAATTTTCAGAATTTATATTCTCTGTTGTCACAAAGTTCAGGGCTCCTCAATCTTGGCTGCAGGCTAGAATTATCTGAGAAGGCTTAAAATAATAATGATAATCAGGTTCCATCACCCCTCCAACCAAAAAGAAAAAAAAATGTCAAACTCTCTGGGCTGGGGCCCAGGCATTTAGGTAGGTGTTAAAAGTTACCCAAGGACTGATGGATGTGGGGGGGAGGGGGGAAATGGGCATGGAGGAGGGCACTTGTGGGGATCAGCACTGGGTGTTATATGGAAACCAATTTGACAATAAACAATTTGTAAAAAAAATAAATAAATAAAAATAAAAAGACAAAAAAAAAAGTTACCCAAGCATATTCCAAAATGCAGTCACGGTTAAGAGTTACTTCTGTGAATAAATGGAAGTGTGAGGAAGCCAGCCATCAGCTGCACCTCCACCTGCGACCTCCAGGTAGGTTAGGCATGGATCCAAAATTCCTTGCCTGTGTCAATTCACAACCCTCAACATGATCCTTCAACTTCCTTGGGGCCTTTATGTTCATGGTCACCTCTGACCCTAGGCTGTCACTGCTTGTACTATCTATTTTCACTTTTTCAATAATTTGCCCAGTCAAATCATTGCAGCTTACGGTTGGTTTCATTTACTCCTTTAGACGATGGAAAAGGAATTTACATTCATGAAGGCCACAACGTTATGACTCCAAATGAGATGTTCCTCTCTTAATCATATTCTTAAGTTACCTACCACCAGGATGATGCACATCCTCTCACTCAGCCCCTTTTCCTAATCACTGACTCTTCTCCCTACCACTTACTCACATAGCGATCAATCTTTTCTTTCATCTCCAGCTCAAGGTAAGCTTTTATGTCTGATCTTACAGAGAAATCTGACCAGCCTTGTGGCGTTTTGGCCATGAAGAGACAACAATTTTCCACTGTTCTAACTTCACTTTCCAGCATGTTCTGCAGCTATTTTCTCAATAACAGCCTGACCCTGGGGTGTCTGGGTGGCTCGTCGGTTAAGTGTCTGACTCTTGGTTTTGGCTCAGGTCATAATCTCATGGTTTGTGGGCAGGTTTGTGGGTCCAAGCCCCATGTCAGGTTCTGAGCTGATAGTGCTGAGCCTGCTTGGGATTCTCTCCCTCTCTCTCTGCCCTTCTCGTTTGCTCTCTCTCTCAAAAACAAATAAATAAATTTTAAACAAAACAAAAAACCAGCCTGACCTTTAGAATTCTGGTATCTGTAGTAACCATGATAAAATGCTCATTTTGTTACTATCTGCTATGTAAATGAAAACCACTGAATAAATCAATTTTATCATTGTACACTATTATGCACAATTTATTATTCTAGAATGTGTTTTATGTATTATAATAATTTTAGGCTAAAAAAGAGAACAGTTGTTATATAATAATGACTGATCTCTTTCTGAGGTTATATTAAGTATTCTTTCTACAAATAGGATTATCTTAAATTGTCTGAGCCTACATCTTAACTGGTCACAGATTTGGTTTTTATGGTAATTTGTCCATCCTATCTCAAACTAATCTGCTGCTAGTTACAGAAAATGGAAGGAAGATTAAAAAGATAATGAATTGTCTTTTTTCCTGGAAGAAATCTTTCAGTTAAAAGATAGTTCATTTTGGGAGTGCCTGAGTGGCTCAGTCGGTTAAGCATCCGACATCTGCTCAGGTCATGATCTCCAGGTTGGTGAGTTTGAGCTCTACATTGGGCTCTGTACTGACAGCTCAGAGCCTGGAGCCTGCTTCAGATTCTGTGTCTCCCTCTCTCTCTCTGCTCTCCCCCACTCACACCCTGTCTCTCTTTCAAAAATAAACTTTAAAAAATTTTTTTAAAAGATGGTTCATTTTATATCATGTTACAAGTATTGTGATCACTGATCATAGACTATCAAAAATTCTTGGAGAAATAAAAGGAAAAGTTTTCTCTAGAGATCATTTTCCAATAAGTATATAAGGTCAAATAGACTCCCTGAAGTTCCCTGAAAGAGAGAGATGAACCTCAAGAAACACACCACAGCCAGTTGGCCAGCTGAAGTACAGATAAGCACTTGGGCACTGGTAGACCTCTGTGCACGCAAGGGGGGACATGATTTCATGGCCAACAAGCCTTGTTCTCTTAAGACTATATGCCACGAGGAAATGTGAGCGAACTAGCTGACCATTGAACATGGATGCGCTAGAACATCAAGAAAATGTCAAGTAAGAACCTAGGGCCTGATATCTCTGTCCCTCATATTAAAATACGAAGCGAATTTGCTAATTGCATCATCAATTTTAATTCCAAAATGATCTCACTGTTTGAATAACAGGTCTGGCTTTAGTGCCAGACAATCCCACTCTGTATTGAGTTGAAAATTATTTTGCTAACATGCAAAGGCATCTTGGAGCGGTCAATGAACTCCACTGTTTCAATTTCTACATTCACGAAATTAGGATCTTTATATCCATTTATTTACCGTAGGTTAATTTTCATTGGTACTTAAACCTAACATTCACTTTTACTCCTCTCTTAGTAGGTGAAGAGACACGGGATCTTCTCTTCACCTGTGTGTAAAGATCTACCATCATAAAGATGCTGAAATTCACATTACTCTATAACTGTGAAAAAAGTCCATACACAGAGGAGGAGGTTTCATTAGATTTTTCTCTCTGTTCAATCTGCCAGCCCAGCCCTTCTATACCTGCCAGTTGGCTCAGGACTCCCAAAACGATTTATGCTTTTCTAAAATTGGACAATAATAAGAGCTTACAGACACAAGACAACTTAGATCACTGGACCTAAGTCATAGAAAGAAGGGATCTTTCAGCATTTGAGAACACAGGCTATAAGTCAGTCAAGTCTTGCTCTGTATTCGGGCTTTGCTGCTTACTAGCATTGACTTCAAGAGACAGAACTCCCCTTTCCAAGATACATTCTTCCCATGTTTCAAATGCAGAGAATATTTCATCTCACCGAATTCTTGAAGAGTTTCAGCAGGATGGTGAATGTAGAGAGCTTAGCAGGGGACCCAAATGTAGAGGGCATTCAGTACACGTGGTTACCATCATCAGTCTTTTCAGGAGAGAGGGAGGCACAGACACACGGAAGTGTGACCACACTGCCTGGCACACCCTTTCTTCTTCTTGTTCTCATCTCCAAGTTGGCTTCAAAATGGTGACAGTCACCCGGTAACAGGAGAGTTATGGAAGGACCGGGTGTGTTGACAGGATGTTTTCCTTCATAAGGCACTTGCCTGGGTTCCAGGATGGGTCCAGTGAGATTTGTGGGGGTAGCTCTGGCGACACACCACCATTTAGCATTTGGTTCTAAGAAATATGTGGACAAAATGCCCACAGTGTCAAGAATTCCAGAAACTCAAGAATAACAAAATAGGCACGTCCCCCTGGGATGGCCCTGACGCAGACCACTGAACTGCTCTGTGGGGTTCTGAAAATCTTCCCCAGCAGTGCAGCTGAGATGATATTAAAAATAATCGCACCTTAGAAGTTGATTAGGAAAACAAATCAAGAGTCAGGTTAGCTCACAATGATGCTAGCAAATGCATTTGAGGAGTTTTCCTTCATTACATTAGTAAATGCATACAGCGGTTTACCTGCTTTTCTGAGTAACAAATCCATCCGGTTCTTAAATGTCTTCTGCATGATTATAGAGGGATATAAAGGCTTATTTTCCATTCAAGAAATGATCACATTTTGTGTTAACTTTCTGACAAATCGAGCAATTCCAACATAGCTATTAACCTAGCCGTTTGCTACCTGATGAAAATTGCAATGGTACTTGAGCTCTTCCTCTGTTCACACTAGCTGATGGTATAGTGTTCTTAAAGATGAAAAGGAAGGACGTGGAAGGGGTAACAATCTGATGCCTGAGATGTGGAGGCCTTTGCTAAATATTCACATCTTCACTTTGCGACTGAGAAAGAATGGAGGTGGGGGAGAGGGGAGATTATGTAATCAGAGCCACAGGCGGTGTGAGGAACCAATGGCTGTTGCCTTTCTGAGAGCTTTGCTGATGGGGTGCAGGGCTCCATGGTTCTTTCCTGGAAGACCTCCTGCGGCCTCCCCCTCCCCCACGCCCAGCCAAGTTCTTCAGAACTCAGCCGACCCTGTGGAGCTGAGGGATTTTTGTCACATACAGACAAAAGTGGGTCAGCGGTTCACCTCATTAAGAGGGCCATCTTTCTGAAACCAGGAGCTGAAATCTTCATTGTAGAGAGCGAGAAATACCAATGAGAATGGCAAACAAAGCAATTTTGACCAATGAACTTGATGCATTTATTAAACATACTTGTTCTGCATTTTATACTGTCTTCCCAATATATTTTTAAGCAACTGTGGAAACATGTTCTCAGAAATAATACTTACAGTTACAATTCACAGCTCAGAAAAGGGGCGGCTGGGTAGCTCAGTTGGTTAAGCGACTGATTTCAACTCAGGTCATGATCTCGCTGCTCATGATTTCAAGCCCCACGTGGGGCTCTGTGCTGACAGCTCAGAGCCTGGAGCCTGCTTTGGACTCTGTGTCTCCCTCTCTCTCTGCCCCTTCCCCTGTTCATGCTCTGTCTCTCTCTCTTTCTCTCTTCAAAAATAAATAAACATTAAAAAGAATAGCTCAGAATGTTATCCAAGTAGAAAATTTGCTTTGTTGAAAAAAATGTACGAAGACGATTGCTATATGCAAATAATGAATCACTAAATTCTATCCCTGAAACTAATACTACACTGTACGTTAACTAACTTGAACTGAAACAAAATCAGAAAGAATAAAAAATCTCAAATCTAGAAAATTTTCAAAAAAGAGGTAGAATTCACCAACACATAAAAAGGATAGGTCATGACCAAGTGTGAATTATCTCAGCGTGACTGGTTTTATCTCTGAAAATAAATTCATGCAATTTATGGTATTAGCAAAATAACTACAACAGAAACAAACTTGGGATCCTTCTCATCAATATGGAAAAGGCATTTGACAAAATTCAACACCTATCCATGACAAAAACTGTCAGCAAACAAAGAATAAAAGGGAATTTGCTTGATCTCATAATGAGCATCTGTGGAAAACCACCATCAGAGTTAATGGTGAAAGAGTCCATGTTTTCCTCTTAATATCAGGAACAAAGCAAGGGTATGCCTTCTCATCATCAGTCCTATGTTTGTCTTTTAAGACTCTCAATTATGGATACCAGCAACATAGTCCCACACATGCTATGGTCATTCAATGTAAAGTATATTGTTATGTTTTGGTATTTGTTAAATTCAGAGATGCCGTCTATAATCAGTGGTTGAAAAAAAGAAAGTTCCCAGAACCCAAAGGCTAAAATGCAAATGTCGGGTTTTAAAAATTTACAAATATCTAAACTCTTCTATTAAGTATATTTAATTCTCAGCAACCATGGGTGGTTGGGGGCTTCATTCCCACACAGTCTCTTACGTGTTACTTTAGTATCAAGGGCATGAAGACAGAGACTGTATTTTTGCCACATTCTGGGGTTCTCATCCTGAGCACATAGCATAATAGTACACCCATGGGCTGCCAGAGGACTTAGAGCATCTAAAGGAAAATACATACCGAGTTCTTAGAAGGAAGACAGTGGGAACAGTCCATGGTAACAAGACTAGCACGAACAAAGTCTCTTTAGTCTTCCCCTTGATGGCTGGTTTTTACCAGGCCCCCGTTCTTGGCTACCTTCTCATTCCATTGCTGGCCTGAGTCTTCCCGGTAGAGAATGACAATGCTTCCCAGACATTTAAGGGAAATTTCACTTGCCCTTGGATTGTGACTTGAGAAGAAAAGACAACCAGTCTGTCTCCCCCCCCCCCCCGCAAGGCTGCCCCCCACCCGTTCCAGGTCCTTTCCTTCCTGTAGTGTCTTCCCTATTAACCCATTCTCTATATTCATTAATCTCCCCATTAACTCCAACTAGCTTGGAAAATCTGCTTTCAGTTGGATGGGGTTAAACCAGTTTCTCCACTTCTGGAGTCTACTTCCTGGTTTAGGCATTTGTCTTTTGAATCTAGGTTCCATAAATCACCTTCGTGGTGAGCAGATTTTGCTGCCAAAGTGAATGAGTTTCCTAGGAAATAGTCTCAGACAATTCTGGGCCAAGGTGAGGAAGCAGGAGAGAGGAGAGAGCAAGAAAAACAATTTACCCTTGACTGTATTATCCTTCCACTGTGATTGAAGTTGCAACATACAGATTACTGACAATTTAAAAGGAAAATACATACTTTAATTCTATATATGCTTTAATATCTGAACTTTTAAAAACGAATGCTTCCATTTAATATTTCAGAATATCTACTTTATCTATTATCACTGCAGTTTATCTAGGATCAGGGAATCACGGAAGGAAGAGATACAAGAGGTTTCCTAGTTCAACATCCTTTGGTTACAGAGGAGGCTCTAGGAATACATTTTGAAGCTCTAAGAGGTGTTGACTAATTTCCATCTCTTTACATTTTTGCATCACACTCTACCTTTTGTCAACAACAGTGAATTATCCTAGCTACCTGAGCTCAGGACAAGGTTTTGTGGAATATATACCTAGGGAAGACTGGCGGAGGATGAACAGAACCTCAAATAGTTGATACATCAAGGTATCAACTCAATATAGCTGTTTTAACTGGAGCGCGTTGAAGTCTAGTATAGGCAGCACAACTAAGTGAGCCGGGAGAAGTCACAATGTGTTGCATTACTTCATTAAGTCAACAAATGTTTATTTACAACTTACTATGTACACCGTTCCAAGTGCTGGAGAAGCAGAGGAAAGTATTTTTGCAAGAGTCCGAGATAGTGTTTGGACTGAGTGTTGAGAGGAAGGGAAGAGCGTGGTGTGTTGGGTGAGCTACCAGTGGGGTCGGTGCTGAAGTAGAGAGTATGAAGGAGAAGGAAACACTCACAAATCAGGCATCTGTTGATGGTGCCTCTACATCCCACTTTATTCTTATTTGTGAGGAAGTTAACACTGCATCTTGCTTGAAACTGGATTTTAGTGAACTTAATGAAATTCTATAAATTTAAAATCTAAGTGTTTAAGCCAATGTCTGTCATCAGACTGAACGTGATTCATAATTCTTGTGCTGTGTGGTTGTTCAGGGACTCCTTTAGACACAGCCTTATCTAGACCTCAGACAATCTTTGCAATTATAATTTTCATTTGTCTGCTGTGGTATAAAAGACTGTCCCTGTCTTCAACCAATGTGATGGGGTTACCCATTGTGACATGTCATCTGACCTTGGACAGACATTACCTAAAAGATTACTTCCCAACCTCCCCCCATCAATGCTTTGAAAAATTGTGTTGGGAGGTCTGTTAGGACTTCCTTCAAGTATCTGGTTCTGTATAATTGGCCATCCTGACCAAATCCCAGGAAATTCTGTACAATCAGAGAATCGTGGAAGGAGGTCGTTTCCAAGTTGTTCTCTGCATGAACACCGTCTAGTACAGAGAAGCTTTAGAAATATATTTGAAACTCTAAGAAATGTTGACTAATTTCTGTCTTCATGTATTTTCACCTAAAAATTCTACTACCCTTAGTCAACACCAGTGGAGTGCCCTAGTTATTTCAGATTTAGCTTGAAGTAAACTCAGTGAATCTATGTCCTAAGTTTCATTCTAAAATATTTATAGAATAAGCAAGACAGTCAAAGCTTTTCCTGCCATGCCTTTGATCCTGTCTACAAGTTACTCATTTTCCCTCAACATGTGCTTATCTTTTCTTCTTAAGAGGATTCTTCGGGGATAGTTTGGAAAGATTGCTTTATTTTGCTAGAGTAACAAAAATATGTCTAATATTTATAAATCACAAATGACTTGTAACTTTTAAATATAAATGTTTAAGTTATTTCCTTTAGAATGTACGACTAAGACAAATCGTCACTTTAAAGAAAATGTACAGAATAATAGAGGGCACCTGGGTGGCTCAGTCAGTTAAGTGTCTGACACTCAACTTAGGCTCAAGTCACAATCTCACAGTTCAGGGGGTTGAGCCCCACGTTGGGCTCCATGCTGAGCATACAGCCTGCTTGGGATTCTCTCCCCCCCTACCCGTCCCACCTCCGCTTGCACATGTGCTTGTTTGCTCTCTCTAAAAATAAATAAATTTTAAAAAAAATGTATAGGATAATTGACCTTCATATTTTATCAATGCATGGGTTATTATTTTTTTAATATTACAGGAAGGACGTCTAACACTGGAATGAGCAAAACCACTATCAATTTCTTAGAGTCCCTAATTTAATTCTGAAAGCTAAACAAAAATAACTATGGAAGAGTTCTACCATCGCCAAAGGCTGAAAACATCCCTTCCTCTTCTCACTACTCTACTGTGTTCCTTACATACAAAGACAGCCCTACTTTCCTCAAGCAAGGTTCAAGGCTTCCTGTGAGTCTAGGGGCCTGGTGTCTATAACGTGGAGCATGGCAGCAGGTGTATGGTGTCAGATAAGAGGGTGATGGGCCGGCCTGAAGCCTCACAACCATCTAAGTCAACTGCTCAGGACCCCACTAACTTCAGCCATGTCAGAATTCAGGTACCTACACAGTTTCCACTTTGTCCACAGAAACTAGAAATCTGGAGTCTAAGTAAAAATTTTTGGATTTCTAAAAATATTGTCCACTGATTCAACTTTTTAAAGCACTATGCCAGGCTTTGTGACGGGGGGGGGGAGGGGAGGGGTGCGGGTAACTGAACCTTGCGGTACTCCTGCTTTCTCATCTATAAAGTGGATTTTTAAAATGATACCTGCTATTTAGAGGTGTTGGAAATGTTAAATGAATTTTAACGGCTTAGGATATTGTGTAACATTTGGCATGATTCCCGCTTCGCTATTGAATATGTAGAGAATCAATTCTCTTGTTTTATTACTATTATTATTACATATGAGACAAAAGACCACGGTTGGAACTGGGCAGTGACTGGGCTTAGTTGTTTGGGGTCAGAAGAGTAAGCAGTGTCATGGGAAGCAACAGACCTTTGTAAACATGATTATATTTTGGACACATTCTGTAATTTCATGATTCATTCCTCACAACGTTACTAGATGAGGTAAATGTTATTTTCATTTTACCAATGAGGAAACTGACGCCTCAAGGTTTTAAGTAATTTGTGCAAGTTTACATATCAGGCTTGTGTGAATACCAATTCCCTTCTCTACACAGTGCACATTATTGCCTTTCTCAAAAAGCGGGAATTTAAGAAAATAGAAGGACCTGGTGAACTGGCCTGGTGAACTCGGCCATGTCTTGAAGATTGGCAATTACAGACTGGTTAAAAGAACAGCAAGCTGAGGCCATAGGGACTGAACCTAGGCGAGGGGCTCCTGAACCCAGGTATTAGATCTGGATAAGGTGTCAAGGACCAAGGTCAACTGAAGCCCAAAGGCCATCAGGTTGACAAAATCAGAGTTATGACAGCGTAATAGGAAGCATCTTATCTTTTGGTGAAGAGGAAGGAGAAGGACTCGGAGGCGGGGTCTAAGGGAAGAGGGACCAATTTTAGATTGGTTGCTGCTTCTGAGTCAGAAATGAAGGAAGCAGGAGAGACTAGGGACTTGGTGCCAACACACAGCTAACATTTCAACATTTTAACACAGTTCAACATTTGCATGTACCAGTGATAGAGGAAAACAGCAATGTGGGCACAGGGTATTCCAATGAAGAAAGAGAAAGAGAGCATCACTAGGGCAGTCTCTAGCTGCTCCAGGACCTCGGGAGCTGTGGCATTTCCTGTCCCCTTTGCAGGTGAATCTAAGTCTTTTATCAGCTCGATGCTCTACAGGGTGTCTTCCTTTCCTTCTCAGTCTGTGAGCTTATTTCCATGAGTCTCAGACAGGTGTTCCCTCTTCAGGGCACATAGGACTACCACTGGCATTGATCACTGAGCTGAACTGGTACAGGAGAAAGGCCTTACATTCTGAAACCCGTCTCATAACAAGAACAAACGGAAGCAAGGAGACAAGTAGCAAAGTGATGGGATGGAACGCACTGACGATGGTAGGCTGGACCATGGCTCAGGCGTGGCCTTCAGTTCCATAGGTCCACGCATGTCAACTTTCACCAAATCAAGAGGGCCTGGTTTAGAGGGATTTCATTAAAGAAGACCGATGATTAAGCCAAAATGTTGACTTAATACTTTACCCTTTGAAGAAAAACTATCAATCAGATTGGACGACGTGATTTCCGTAGGCAGAACTAATACAGTAAAGTTTATCATTAGAGGGTTACTTTGAGGACATCAAAGAAGAAAGGTAGCCTCCAAGGATGGGACTGTTTATGGTATCAGGTGAACTTGCCTGGTGAGTTCATCTTGCCCAGGTAGGAGCACAGACTGTGGACTGGATTATTGGTCTTAAATTCTGGCTCCACTCCTCTGTGACCTAGAATAACTTCAGTTATTCAGTGTCTGTTTTCTCATGCAAAGTGGGTATAAAAATCTACTTCATAGGGTTGTCGGGAGGTTTAATGGAGTTAATATATAAAAAAATCCCTAGTACAAAATCTGGAACATGGTAATAAAAGCAAGTTAGTCGTTCTTACTATTCTAATTACCTGGGGTGGGCTTACAAATTCACAATTCTGGTCAGCTTCTGTCCCTGCCATGTTCTCATGGATACTGCCAATGTGTTTTCTGTGATTCTCATTTTACTAAGGTTCCTGGCTGACCAAACTTTCTTCTAATTAACACTTTCATTTTAAAAATATGCTGATATTTCAATTTGGTAAAAATAAAGTCTTACTGGCCTGGATGGCATTTTTTTAGAGGCAATTTTGAAACTCTGTGCTCTAATTATGTGCTAATGTTATCTGTCATTTAACTCTGACTGGGTGCACTATGTCTCCAGGTTTCCAGGCAGGCGTTATGATGGGCTGGCCTGAATAACTAGGGGGGTGGTTCTGGGTCTAGGCCTGGTTTAAGGAAACTCATCTCCCCATTGGCTTATATATACATTGTTTTCTACTGGAAATTATTATTCTTTATATAGTTTCATTTACATCTAAATAATCAGCTCAGATTTTCATGTTTTTCAATTTTTGGGCTTCATTTTGAAGTCAAGAGCGCCCTACTGAAAAACATTTGAAAACCACTGATCAAAAACCTGTTCCTGTATTCCATACATGTGTTATTGAGATGTTCTGCATGTGCGATCCTACCTAGATGACGCTGGTAAGTGCTCTCTGTTTTCCAGGTTATTCTGTATTTCTCTGGTTAGCAGAAACTACAGATGCCCTGGGCAATCCTGGAAGATATGGGACACGAAACATTGGTCACCAAACAATAGCTTTAATGTGCCCTTGTTTTTTATGGAAATTCCTTGACACGCACAATGTCACATGAGCATGTAAAGGTGCACCGTGATGAGCGAATGGGGGGACCAGCGTGGGGTGGGGCTCAAACCCCCATATCTAAACCATTCTTTGCCACCCTGGGAGCTGGCTGCAGCCTATCCAAGAGCCATGAGGCAGCCTCTATTGCCTACAGCACATTTGGTTTGAAAAGCCAGGGAGCATAAAGGCAGACAAAGGAGATGAGATGTGAAGTGGTTTTCCCACCTCTCTTAGCACGAAAGAGTCCTCATCCACGATATCCAATTCTATTTCCTATTTTTTTGGAGGACTAGAAGGAATCAGTCGCCAAATCCTATTGATACTACAGCCTCAGAAACCTTTACATCCACACCTCATCTTCTTCCTCCCCCTGCCCGCCTTTAACTAACCCTTGTCATCTCTTAATAAAAGTGTCAGCTCTCTTAATAAGTTTCTCCCCACTTTTCTGTTTCAAAATTAAGGGATTGAGACATGGTTATCTAAGTAGCAATCTTTCCCAAATCCACCTTAGCTCTTGATGCTCAGCAGTGGGTCGCTGTGAAATTACCTCATGCTCATTCATCAGGGTAGCTTACCAGCTGTGGGGCTTTCATAGCTGCTTCTCACCTTTAAAGGAGGGGTCATACTTGACTTGCATGTTGTTTTGAGGACTAGATGGTATAATAAATGTGTTTACCATATCTATTTTAATAAATATCAAATAAAATTCAATTATTATTGCCATATACATTTTAGGAAACTGGCAAGGAAAAAAATACAACCATTTTGGTTAACAGAATGCCAAGCAACATATTTTGTTTGACACCCATATGAACATATTTTAATGGCTGTCAACTGAGAGGTTGTTTTAAGGCAAATGGTGATTTCAGGTTCTGTCATCATTCTGAGTGGTGATTCAATGAAGAACCAAGAACATCAGCTAACAAGCAGCTAAAATGTGCAGTAATGTAAGTGAGTGCCAAAATGTGTATATTTGAAACCAGGACAGGCTTGGGACCAATATCCCACATGTCAACAAAAAGGCTCACAAACTATAAAACGGGCATGAATGAGTCATGATCGGGAAGGGTTCTTGGTCTCTGGAGTGGAAGACGAAGAGGGTCAGTCCGTGACGACCCAACCCAAATGATTCCAACCACGGAAAGCGCCCTCAGTCACAAAAGTAAATAATCCAGGCTTCCAGGTATGGAATGAGTAAGTCATGGAAGGAAAGGCACAGCCTAAGGAATACAGTCAATGGTATTGGGTGGGACAGTATTGGGTGGCGGCAGACGGTGGCTACATTCCTGGTGAGCACAGTATAAGGTATGCAGATGCAAAATCGCTATGTTGTACACCTGAAACTAATGTCACATAGTGTCAACTACACTTTCAGTTGAAAAAAAAAAAGTTTAAATCTTGAATGGAAGCATCCACAATTTTTATCTGGTTGTATTTTATTATGCACCCACAGAGACAGAACTGAAGAGATTAGTTTTCATAAATGGGTATTACCTTCAACTGAGCAATATTCTTAAGCTTTCATTCCTTTCATCAGGAAGGATGCTGCTTAAATATTTCTTTGAGATCTTTTACATTTTAAGAGCTTTATTTATAATTAGCAACAAGCTGTTAAAATCTTAAATTGCTCGATGCATTGAATGGATGCTCATTAAATGTTTTATCTTCCTGAAAGTTCTGTAAGGTTCTCATTCCCTTTGTTCTTTGTTCATTTGGGTAGTCCGGGCGCTGGATTCACATCCATGTAAACAACAATGGCGTTATAGAAAGGCTTACTTTGTATTTATGGAAAAGTAAAATATTAGAAGAATGTGATCATTTTTGTTGTGATAAATTTCTAGTTGAGATGATACTTATTCCGCCCCCCACCCCATACTTAAAATGCTCATGAAAAAGACTGAACTCGCCGCCACGTGGATTGTGGATTACGTAGGAATAAAAGTGAAATTCAGGGGGTTATTCATAATAATTTCACAATCTTGTTTGGACTAAAAGAAAACATATATTCTGAAAGGCTGTCCTGTGGGTGAACAGGCATTAACTAATTCTCTCAGTTAGCACTGACTGAATGCATGAGGTGGACATGAGGAAGACCAAGAAGAAAATGTGGCTTCCTGGCCTCAGGCATCTTGCATTCCAGGGCAGAGTGCATGATGGGTGGGGGGCTGTAGGGCTTAAGATGAAAACTGATTACTGCAAAAAAATGAATACAAAGGGCTAAGCTTTCCAGATGATTTCCTTTAGAGTGTTGGGTGGGATTGTTAAAAAGAAGCAAATAAATCCATGGTCAGACCACTTCGATGGTGCAGGCAATGGCCTATTGTAGGCTTTTGGCTCAGGGGATGAAGAGGAAGAGTCAGATGTGAGTGACATGGAAGAAGCACGGACAACGGGTCATGGAAGGAAAATGGGGTTTTGGGAAAGAACTCAAAGACTCAGTCCTTGTGTAGGTGACTGGGAAGTCGGCATTGCCAAGTTTAAAAGTAAACGCTAGGCATCTGGGGGACATGAAGAGAAAGAACAGCTGTGAATTCACTTCAGTGTTTACTAAATGTGAGATTGCACCAGGGAATACAGGAAGGGATGGTCAACAGGCAATTAGATGTCAAAATGTTGGAAATGTAGAGGGGGAGGGAAAGAGCGACACCATCCAGTGCCCTGAGAGGCGGATTCAGGTCCACAGGGAATAGACATGACTTGGCAAGCTATTCCCCACTGGAACCTTCTGGATGAACATCAATCAGATCGGTAGGTTTAATGATATAAATGAATGTATGAGAGGAAGCACTGTGAGGGTGAAAAACATGTTAAAGAAGGCTGGGGAAATGACAAAGGTAAAAGAAAAATGAGAAAAATAGCAATTAAAGTCAAGAGGGGCTCAAAATTAAATGATTAAAGACCAAGAGATCATTTCAGAAAGCAGGAATAGGATGAATTCCCCCAAAGTACTATTTGGGGAATACTTGTGGAAGGTGAGATTTGAAGTGGATACTTTAAGTGGGTGGCAATCATTGCAGACAGAAACTATGGCAGAAATAGAGTGGTGCCTGAAAAACCACTTGAGACCCAGCTGAGAGAGAGACAGAGAGAGAGAGACAGAGAGAGAGAGACAGAGAGAGCAAGCAAGCCCTGTCCCCTTGGGACCCTGAGCACCTAGCAAGATTTGGGTCTGGGCAGAAATAATTTATAATGAAAACAGGAATTCTTTCCATTTGGTTCCCTGCTGTATAGCTAGCACCTAAATATGTCACTGTTTTAGAAATGGATTTTGCAAAGTAAGCCAGAAAATAACAGAGAATAAGAAAGATCAGCTTACTAGTTCTGCTAACTGTATACGTACCCCTAGTTCGACTAGTCTGTCTGTAAATATCTGTAACTTTTGCAGTGATCAAATAGGCTTTTTCTTACTGTACAAGCCACTGCATTTGATGGAGCAGATGACTAAAAAGTCACAGAAGGGTATGAAAGGACAAAGATACTGGGCATTGGATGTGACCAGGGTCAAGATCACGTCTCTTGGTATTCATTCACCATCGTCCTGTTCTCGCACAATACCTTTGAATGATATCAAATATTTCAGTTCTACTTTTTAGGAGAGAAGGTAAGCAAACTGATATTTTAACTATTTAAACTGAATTTTTGAATCATATTAAAATGCTTTAGTGTCACCATTTTTTTAAATGCTGATAAAAAGAGGTGTATGGGTGTCTTGGTCAGTTAAGTGTCTGACTTCGGCTCTGGTCATGATCTTGCAGTTCAGGAGTTCAAGCCCCACGTCGGATTCTGGGCTGACAGCTCAGAGTTTGGAGCCTGCTTCAGATTCTGTGTTTCCCTCTCTCTCTGCCACTCCCCCACTCACACTGTCTCTCTCTCTCTCTCTTAAAAATAAACTTTAAAAAAATTTAATGCTGATATAAAAAATAAACCAAACATGAAAAACCAAAAGAAAATGTCAAGCCTTGGTTGAAATAATGGCTAAAGTTTAAACTGAAACAGCAAGTCCACACTGTACACTCCTATGATGCAAAAGAGGATATTTCTAAATCCCGTGTTTAAAACTAACACATAAAATCACAATCTATCAGAGTCACACCTACACAACCCAAGTAAGATAGTCCAATAATGAAATTCAAAAAATAAAATTGACTGATGTGTATAATAATTTCCATAAAAAAAATCAGCCTTTCCAATGATTGAAAGTGTGAAAGAAGATGTGGAAAATGTGTGGCAGGAAAGAAAGACTCATTAAAATACTGGAAACAGCAAATGTAGGCACTTAAATATTAATGTCTATTTGTAGAAAAACTCTCAGTTACACATAGGTCCAAATACAGAGAAAACCTTAAACCAATTTTTAAAAATTTTTTCATGTGCATTTATTTTTGAGAGAGAGAGAGAGAGAGAAAGTGTGAGGAGGCCAGGGGTAGAGAGAGAGGGAGACAGAATCCTAAGCAGCTCCAGGCTCCCAGCTGTCAGCACAGAGCCCGACACAGGGCTCAAACCCATGAACCATGAGATCATGACCTGAGCGGAGGTCAGACGGTTAACTGACTGAGCCACCCAGGTGCCCCTGTTTAAACTTATTTTATTTATTTGCCATTATGTTTAGCTAGGAGAAAAGGTCAGGAGTCCACGATTTGCAAACGGGTGCCTCTATAAAATACAATCTCGTCATACTATGGTGACACGATGTCAGTGCACAGTAGGTGCGAGAGACTATGTTTTAAATAAATACTTGGTAGGAGGCTGGTGTTAAGCAATTCACTAAAAAAGGACCTAGCAAAATAGTGACATTTAATTTGTTTTCAAATGTGCTTATTTAAATGTGCTTCGCATAATCCGAGCAATCCTTCTGGTAATACATTTACATCTGCATCCTCCAATTTTATTAGCAAAATGAGGCATTTCCTTTTTAGTATTCATATAACCATCCTAAGTAATTTTCTTTTTAGTTTCGGTTTTCTTGGAATTATCTTTTCCCATTTTTTTCTTGCATATGCTCGAGTACTTTGATATGTCTAAGATAAACATTGAATATAAAACGAGGACTCACTTTACTCACAAAATACCCACCAAAATCTTTTGCTAAGAATATTGAGGAAAAATGTTCTGATTATACCAAGGTAAAGAAGAGACATTCACTGGGTTCTTTCCTTTAACTCAGCATTTTGACCTAGTCATTTTATTGTGTATGTGCAGAGCTAACATGGATTTTCATAAAGACTTGGGTTATTTCAAGAGAAAAAATAATCTAGGTAGAACAGTCTATGAGTTGGTATGCTTACCCCTTAGCAGATGTAAATTGATGAACAGATTTAAGTTTGTAATTTGATGTGGTCAATTCTACTGCCCATGAGTTTCTGGAGATTCTATTAGCTTTGCTGAAGGGTGGAGACATGATCACGAACTCAGCAAACCAGACACCATCTTGATACTTACACTCTCCAAGTGAAAGAAGAATGTTGGAATAGTGCAGAGAAAATCATGTTAATGGAAAATAAAAGGGAAAAAATAGAGCCTAGAAAAAAACCTTGAATAAATTCACATGATCATTAAATCTCTTATATGTTTCGATGGGCTTTATTCGAGCCATGTCTTGACTTAAATGTGTTGTTTCATTTTGCCCAACAAATTGTTCTTTTTCTTAATTATTTTCTAAGACAAGACTGACACTGTTTATACAGGTCCTTTTCAAAAGAAGAAATGTTTTTAAAACTGTTTTTCTTACTGGTTTGTTAAGGAAATTTTCAAATATATTTAAAATAAAATAGTAAGATAATTAATGTGCAGCTTACCCATTAGCTTCAACAATAATCAATATTTTGCCAATCTTATTTCATCCACTCCTACACACATGGTTTTTTAACTTTTTTTTTAACCTTGAAATAATTATAGGTTCCCAGGAAGATGGCACACAAAACAGAAACACCACAACATACAAGTTTCATACACTGTTTATCAAGCTTCCTGCACTGGTACATCTTACGTAATTACAGCTTCCGACTGAAACAGAAACCTGACCAATTGACATGGGGATAATCCACGGAGTATCTTCAGGTTTCATCAGTTTTTTCAAGCACATGTGTGTGCACTTCAGTCTGTGTGTGCATGCACACACACAATTTTATCACTTGGGTAGCTTCATGTAACCAGTACTACATTCGAGATACAGAACCGTTTCATTCTCCCTTCTACTAGCTCTTGGTAGGCACACCCACACCTGCTCTCTACAACCTCTAATTCCTAAAAACTACAAATCTGTTCTCCATCTCTATAATTTTATTATTTCACAAATGTCATACAAGTGGAATCGTATAGTATGCAGCCTTTGAGATGGGCTTTCCCACCCAGTAGAAGTCCCCTGAGAGTCTTCCAAGTAGTTGCTTATGTTTGTTATTGTTTACGATACTGTATGTGACTTTTTATTTTATCATCTGGATCTACCACTGCTTGCTTAACCATTTACTCACTGAAAGGCATATGGGTTGTTTCTAGTTTGGACTACTACGAACAGAGCTTTTATACCCATTCACATACAGTGTTCTTGTAAACACAAGTTTTCATCAACTGCTGGGTCACGTGGCTGGTGTGTGCTTAGTTTTAACAGAAACCAGCAAGCTCTTTTCCAGAATGGTGGTGACATTCTACATTCCCCCTGGCAAGGTACGAGTACCCCCATTTCTCTGCATCTTCACCAGCATTTGGAGTTATCACTATGTTTTCATTTTTGCCATTCTGATAGAAGTCTTATGGTATAACAGGGTGCTTTAATTTGCATTTCCCCAGCGGCTAATGGTGCTGAGCAGGAACACTCCTTTTTAATTTGAAGGACCCCATCCAGTTTCACCTGTGACTTATTTTTTAACTGGACTCTTTACCACCACGTTTTTAAAACTATTATGTCACATTTATATTTGGGACAGATTTCTTTACATTGTTGAGAGGAATTCCAGTATGTTCTTTTATCTAAATCCACTAATATTTGATGTTCTAATTTCACTAACATATTGGTGTGTCTACACATCTGATTATAAAGTGATTTATGTTCAATAAGGAAATATGAAAAAAAAAACTGATGAGAACTGAGAAAAAGGAATAAGAGAAACCCATGCCTAAAATCTCATCTCTTAGTAATAATCCCATATCCCCCCCCAACACAGTTACAAATTTGGAATTGTACTCTCTATATTTTGCTTCCTAGCTCTTTTTTTATTCATTTATTTTTTATCTCCATAGTAGTTATGTATCTTTTTAAGTTAACTAATTAAATAATTTTCATTTCCAAGTTTTTATTTAAACTCTAGTTAACATATAGTGTAATACTGGTTTCAGGAGCAGAATTTAGTGACTCATCACTTACACATAACACCCAGTGCTCATTGTAACAAGTGCCCTCCTTCATGCCCATCACCCATTTAGCCTAGCTCTTTAAAATCAAATATAGCATGGCATTTTCTTCATCATTATTATTATTTTTCTTGGCGGAATAGCATATCTTTTCACAGATATAATTTTTGACGGAATATCCATTTTCTCAGTATTACAACCACTGCATTGTTCGCACCTTTATTCACTTGTCTTTACAATACTGTACACTTATTTTCTGAAGCTAATTTCCCAGAAGAGACACTGTTTTCTCAAGGAACGGTTACTCCCCTCAAACATTTTTTGTGTCTCAGTTTGTTTATCCTTATATTGAAATAAAGAAATGGTCAAGAGGATATGCTGACTCTATAGCGAAACCCTCATCCCCCACACTGAAAACCCTCATTTCCCACACTGTCCTGTAAGCTTATTGTTTCTGTCCCCCCGGTGAAAACCATCTAGAATAGCACTAAAAAGTTGCAGGCTATGTGGGCTCTGGCCACACCTGACGTGGTCACGTGGTCCGTGTCGAGCCAGCACACGAGTGTTTGCCTTGTAAGAGCAGAAACTGCGACCTTTTCCTCACCAGTGTCCGCTGGACGCCTGGCGTTGCTCGACAAACAGTAGATGTAAAATAAATATTTGTCTGATGAACGAACGGGGTACTGCGTGGGCGTCTGCATTTCAGAAATGTGTGCCCAGCCCTGCTGTGAGCCCTTTCCTGAGCAGGAGTGTTTATGTAATTCACATTTCCTGGTTTGCCAAACTGGTAAGTCAGGGGTGGCAGGGAGCTAAGTTATAAAGTGGCAACGTTTTGCTTTCCAATGATGATGATTATTATTATTATTATTATTTCCTCAGCAAGTTCTCTACAAGAGGTTGCCCTCTTGTTACCTTGGTCCTTCTTCTGAAGAATTCACCAGAACAAGACCTAATGGGGGGCTTCATATTTAACCCCATCTCTCTTCTCTCCACAAGACTTAGCATTCTGAGTCCAGCCACTCTGGGAAGCTTATTTCCACCAGGCGATAGAACGTTCTGGACACGCCCCCATTTCTGCACCGCTAACAGGAAGAATAGAAGCCAGCCTTCATGGAGCTGTGCCAGTAAGCACCATGCTGAGCACTTTACGGGCCTTGTTTTACCCTTTTATCCATTTCTTTTTCTAGCTCTCTCATGGGGCCGTTTCTGTTATTCCCATTTCCACAGAGGAAGGAATAGGCACAGCAAGTAGAAGCAAGTGGCCATGGGCCAGACACCCGACAAGGGACAGACTTGCATTGTGTGTGTGTGTGTGTGTGTGTGTGTGTGTGTGTGTGCTGTGCTCAGGGGTGGCACCACAGTCAGAACTGCCCCTGTCTGAGGCCAGCCATCCTGTGTCAGGGCTCACGGCCATCGTGTTCTCCAGCAGCACCAGAACCCACTGCTAGTCACTGCCCCTGCTCAAGGGCAGT
This sequence comes from Proteles cristata cristata, assembly GCA_017311185.1. Classification (NCBI taxonomy): domain Eukaryota; kingdom Metazoa; phylum Chordata; class Mammalia; order Carnivora; family Hyaenidae; genus Proteles; species Proteles cristata. The sequence goes on from JAESUZ010002468.1 coordinate 158,560, forward strand.
GGACTGTCTCCCCTCGACCATTCTGGGCTATGAACTTGCTGCAGTCAGGAGCGTTAGAAAGGCTTCTGATTCAACTCTTGGCCTTGGAGAACTGATGGCTGCTCCTTCTAGTGCAGGGTGACTGTGACCCTTTCCTTTCTGTTTACCTCCTGCCCACACCCCAGGCTTGAATTGGCTCCCTTTCTTTCTCACATAGGATTCGTTAGCCTAGCCTCTGACCCTCAGTCAGCCTTCCTGCTCTTTCCTGGCTTCTACAGTCACCCTGGGTCTTGGACCCACATGGCACATGGCTGGCTCCAACTTGGCATCAAGCCGTGTCTTTCAACCAGTGCCCACTCACTGTGTGACAATGACTGGTGCTAATTTGACCCAAACTAGGAACGAAATCATGCAGAAAAATCAAAGAGATTTGAATGTTTAACAGTGTTCTTCTCTTTCCAATAGTTTAACCTAAGGAGAAATTCCAGTGTTAGGGCTGTTAGTCACATGGCATGGAAGTAGAGGAGATCATTTTTCATAGTCTGGTACCTTGAATCACTTGGCTCTGGGCCTTAGCATAGAGTTGGCCTTGTCCATGCAGGTGGAGAAATAGAATATTTATATAATATTTACATGGCAGAATGGGAGGGAGAGTGTCCCAGATGGGTCATGGCCTTGACTGATGGTCAGATGCATGTACACACGCTTGTGTTTTCTTTATACACTTTTGTATGCATTACTGATCCTTTCCATCATTTGAGAAGCATATAATGAGCACCTCCTACCTTCCAGGAGCTGTTTTAGGTGACAAACCATGTAGGACCCCATGATGGACCCACCCAGCAGCCCTGGAATTGCTTTTGAAAGATAAATGTCTGCAAGTGATATAAGACACTTACATGGTAGAGATTCAAGGGAATAACAATGACAGCAGGCCCCAAATAGGGTTCACGTAGGCACCGCCTTTTGCGAGCTGATGGGATGGGAGCAGACAAGTTCTTCCTGGCTATCCTCTGAACGCCTGCAGAGCCCAGCTGTGCAGTCCGAGCCCCGCGCGCGCTGCAGCGGGAGGGCCAGCAGGATGGGTTGGGTGGAGTGTGAAACTGAAAGAAGTGGTTGGGAGATGTCCTCATTGTCCAAACGAGAGAAGAAAGCCTGACCTAGATAATTGACAATGGAAGTATAAGAATGAAATGGGTAAAAAGGGAAGAGGTAACATTGCAGAGGGTATATTTGGAGGGTGAAAGACATAAAGAAATTACAGTGACTGAGGAGATTCAAGTAAGAATGCTGGTAGGATATAATGATGATTTTTTTCTTTTAAAAGTCCAGGAAGAGAATGCACTAGCAGGCTGGCAGAAGTAGGTAAAGAGAAATTAGCTTTTGATCCTGTTGTCAGGAGCTTGGGGACCATGGAGGTCAAGACTCCAATCTGCCCCTAGAGCTTAGGAAAGAGATTGGTGCTAGAAATGTAGGTTAGCGAACAAAACTGTGTTTAATAATCATAGCGAACGTCCACAGAGTTCTTAATATGTGCCAGATGCTATTCTCAATCTTTTAAATATAGTAACTCATTTTATCATCAAAACAGCCTCTGCAGTAGGTCTCATTAACGTTCCACACAGTACAGATAAGGAAACAGAGGCACACAGAGACAGGAGGCCTGGCTAGGATTCCACAACGAGGCGTGGGCAGAGCAGACCGCCTCCCGTGACCTCTGTCATCCACTCTGGTGCAGGGGCCAGTGTGAGCAGCAGCAGTGTTCTTCCAGGTGTTTGTCCAGGTGGAGGTGGGGATTGAGAGATGGTGATGACAGAGTGTCAGGAATAAGGTGAAAGAACTGAGCGTATAACAGAAAGAATGACATGCCTCCCATCGTTGGTGCCTTTGGAAGCCAAGCCTAGGGCTGCATTCCACATAGTACCCTCAACAGAGGACAGATCCCAAGAGCTGGGACTAAAGGTCAGAGCCAAGGTCCAATGTGCTAGATGGCACCATTAAGAGGAGAGTGTAGCCAGAAGATAGACCTTAAAGAACACCTACAGCTGAATGACTGGGGGAAGCAAAAGAGTGAACGAGAAAGGCAGAGGAGGAGCCCTCAGAAGGGATGTGGGGAAACAAGCAAGTGCCAGTCCCACAACCCCAGGGACTGACAGGCTGGGGGACGAGAAGGTGGCTTCTGGCCAGCGCTGGAAAGAGAAGGAAGATGTGGGAGGTGAGGACTGAGAACGGAATACAGGCATTTGAAGCACCTGCTGAGCTTGAAGACTGGGGTTTTAACAGAGCTGCTCCTGCAGTGAATCAGGAAAGCCAACTACGAGTAAATGAACTACAGGAGTGAGACGACAAAACGGAAGCAAGAAGCTTAGGGCTATTTCCCAGCGTAATTCGGGGTTGGAAACGGTGAGGAGCTAGACATGTGCCCGAGGCGGGGACAGAGGGATAGAGGCCAGAGAGCTGCCACGTGTAAGGTGTCTTACCGTCGCCATGGGCGAATTCCCCGGCCTCTGTGGCCCGAATCAGCTTAAAATTGAGAAACGGAGTAAGGCTGTGCCAATCTCATTAGGCATCCCTAATAGTTATAAAGAGATAATTTGCAAGAAGATGAAAGAATCCAAATTCATGTTGCCAATACTAAATATTTAACCAACGGAAAATACAGGCTTTGAATGGGCTGTGAAAAACCTCAAACGATGAGCTACATTTTAAATACTTTGTGCCCTGGAGATGATGTTTCAATCCCTGGCTGTGCCAGATGGGGTGTGAGTCACAGAACAGGAAATAACACTGGATTTCATATTATTTTGCTTACACAAAGGATGTGGACCTTCTGAAGCCAGTTCCCCTGTAGATGAAATGAAACCCAAAGGGAGGCAATTAGGGCGACCGGGCTCTGCTCACAGCCCTTGAGGGCCAACCGCAGGCTGGGTCACAGCTCCGTGGCAGGGACAGCTGGAGCCTGCCAGCGAGTCAGCAGCGGAAATGTCTGCCTCGTGTGCCAGAGTGCAGATGCAGAGAGAAGGACCCATCCGTGAGATTTACATAACGGTGTAGACTCGTCAGTTGGGGGAGGAAGGTCTGGGATGAGTTAATTAGGTTTCCCTGATCTCCCCTCTTCGTTAATATATTGTGGGTGTCTAAAGAGATCTCTCTCGAAGCACGTAGACTGGATCAGATGGATTTAAAGCTGTATAAGAACGTACTCTGTCCTGATCATTCAGGGGCTATAATCCCCACACCCAACAGCGCTTAATAAGCCATGAGTGTGTGAAATAATAGGGGCTTCCGGAATGACAGGGTGTAGTGCCATTTTAAAAATAGGTACAACAAGAAGCATATTTAAATAAACACTTGACACAGTTCAGCCCGGTTCTTCCTTTCCTCCAGCGCTTCATTGTCTGTCCTCCTTGTTGTCTCATCTCTTCTTTACACTGGCACGGATCACGCTTACCCAGGAAAATTATTTCTCTCTTGACTTCACCTTATTTCCACAGTCTCCGGTCAGTTTCTTTCCTTTAACTATGAGATTTCTTAAATGAATACATTGTGCATATTGCTTTCCAGTTTTCCGCCATCTTTGTCTTTCTTTCTCATCCCTAAATGACATTTGTGCCCCTAAGGGGCAACTGCTATCATAGTGGCAAAGGTCATACTGACTCAACAGAGTGGGTTGCCTTGGGGCTTATTTTGGGGGGTTGCAAATTATGGGGATGGGGGAAATCCCGGCACATCCTGCCTGCGCGCCCTCTACGCTCCCCCGATTTCACACTATTTCCTTCCTTCCTGTTCCCTCACTCTCTGTCTCCTAACCCGGGCCTATCTTTCTATCAGGCACTGATGCACTTTATTCCACTGACTTCCTTGTGTCTCCTCCTTTTGCTTCCCCACCCCTCCCCTCGGCCCAACTCCGCTCTTAGCATTCCTCAGACACCCCTTCCCAAACCATCTCTCCTGCCCTCACAGGCCAAACGCTGGGGACCCACAGGCCACTCTGGTCCTGACGATACGCTTGTTTTTGCTCCCCCCACAAGACTCACTTAACATTCAGGCATGATTTTTCAACTGGGAGGTTTTTATACTCTGGCTTCCATTGAAAAGTTGAAAAATCGAGAAATATGTCTATGTCACAACCAGCAGAATGGCATCGTTCTGGATAGGAACACGACCTCAGCGTTCACCTGGAAGGTGCCTCTAGAGACCGTGCACCATGGAGAGAATCTTCCTGGGCCTGTAGGCCTTTCCTCTGAATGCCGTCGTTACGGCTGTCTTCTGTCAGGGTTTCAATCTTTTTGTCACGAGGCAAAGGAAAGACACTTCTGTATTATTACAAGGATACTAGGTCTGGCTAGTGAAAATTTTTAGTAAATTAAATTTAAGTGGAATGGGAGCGTTTTTAAGAATCCATTTTTTGTTCTACTGAGCAATATAACATACTGGGGTATGTTAAGTGGAGACACCCCAGTTAAATTAAGGACTTAAATGTTAATGTTTATTGAAAATCACCAGTTACATCAGACACCTCAAAAATTCTATAATTGAAGATAAATATTGCCTTATTTTTTTAAATAGACTTATTTTTTAAGTTTATGTATTTATTTTGAGAGAGAGAGAGAGAAAATACACGAGCAGTGGTCGGGACAGAGAAGGAGAGAGAGAATCCCAAGCAGGCTCTGCACTGTCAGCACAGAGCCTGATGTGGGGCTGCATCCAACAAACTGTTAGTTCATGAGCTGAGTCAAAATCAAGAGTCGGACTCTCAAATGACTGAGCCAACCAGGCACTCCTTCCCCTGCCCCCCAAAATATACTTATTATTTTTTTAAATTTTTAAATGTTTATTCATTTTTTGAGAGACAGAGCATGAGCAGGGGAGAGGCAGAGAGAGAGGGAGACATAACATCTGAAGCAGCTCCAGGCTCTGAGCTGTCAGCACAGAGCCCGAAGAGGGGCTCAAACCCACGAACTGTGAGATCGTGACCTGAGCCGAAGTCAGATGCTTAACTGACCCAGCCACCCAAGCACCTCTAAAATAGACTTTTGTTTTTAAAACACTTTGAGGTTCACAGCAAAATTGACTGGGAGATAAAGAGAATCCCCAGATACTCCTGTCCTCACACGTGCACAGCCTTCCCCACGTTCAACACCCTCCAGTAAAATGGTGTGTTTGTTATAAATGATGAGCCTACATAGACACGACCTCATCAGCTGAAGTCCCTCATTTCCATTAGGGTCCCCCCTAGTGGTATGTATTCTCTTAGGTTTTAACAAATGCATAATGACATGTATCCACCATGATAGAATCATACTCTGGGGCTCACTTCCCTAAATGTCCCCCTGTGGTCCACGAATCCATCCCTTCTTCCTTCCTAACCGTTGGCAACCACTGACCCTTTTCCTGTCTCCTTAAGGCCATGAAGAATGCCACAATCTTCCAGAATGCAGCCTATTCAGAGAGACTCGTTTCACTTAGTAAGATGTACTTAAGGTTCCTTCATGGCTTTTTATGGCCTTATTGCTGATTTCTTTTTAGCTCTGAATAATATCCCAGTGTCTGGATACCTGTTTATGTACTCCCCCATTGGACATCCTGATTGCTTTCAAGTTTGGGCAATTATGATAAAGCTTCTATAAATATCTGTGTGCGAGTTTCTGCATGGACCTGAGTTTTCAGCTCACTGGGTCAGTGCCCTGGATGGTCTTACTTATTTTGCCGTGCTCCCTTTTCTACTGCAGGAGTGTCAAAAAGCGAGGTAGTGGGGGAGGGGAGCTGTGAGGACCTTCTTCATTGCTATGGACAATGAACTAATCCATGTCAGAGGATGGAAGAATAGCCTAGAATTGGAATTTGTCAAGAGTTAGGGCTTCCTCTCTCTGGACACCTCTGTCCCTGTTTAATTCAGAGCTTGAGCACAAGATAGTTTTCGCTAAAGTGCAATGAATGCATAAAAGTGAAAGGAATGGTTAACACCCATACCACCATATCACCCAGACTTATGCCGCCCATGACATTGATTATTAATTTTCCAGAATCTGCACCTTATCTGAGTAATCTAACAACTTAAGAATTCTTTGCTTGGGACCAGTGAGAATCACCCAAATAAATCATACCACGTCTAAATGAAACTCTCTGCTTGTTCTATTCAGTTTACTAAGATGTTTAGAGGTTCTAAACAGTATTTCCTGTCTCTGCATCAAGCTTTTCCTCCCTGGTGCACAAATGGGGAAACTTCCCACCGCATAGATTTCCAGCGGGAATCTTCTTTTCAGTGACCGTGAAGGTCTTGCGAACCCACTATCCTCCTTGTGCACTGGCAGACTTCTTATTGGCATTATTTCAAAAAAAATGAAACAGAACTCATCCAAGCTCTAGGAAAAGTCTATATGGACGGCACTGTGTATGTTCATATTTAAAATCAAAGGGGGTCATCTCATTAGAGAGATGGGATATGATCAGTATGAACTCTCTGCCACACTGCTATAATGTGCTTCCATCAACACTGAGCACCCCCATTAGGTCACTGTCTTTATTTAGCTCAGCGTTTAAAACGGTGACATTTATATGGTGTCTGTTGATTTGAGAACATAAGGTCACTATCAGGAGAAAGGTAACATACAGAAAGATTCAGGGATCCAATCATTGGAGGGAGTGTTTCCTCACTGAATTTTTCCATTCAAGTTGAATAAATCCCACTTTAATGGTAAAGAAATTTATATTCCAACAATAATGGTCTGATTTCAAGGAAAAGCCCTACATGAGGTGATGACACAATAATGTATCTGTGGAAGCTGAGCACTTGAGGCGACATTCAAGGATTTGCTCTGAATCCCTCATTTTTCTGGTGAGGAATCTAAAATCCCCAATGGTCAGGTGGCTTACCCAAGGTCACCCATTAACTGGCCAAAGACCAGGCAGAACTGGTGTTCACACTGGACCTACGAGAAGTACCACATGTGACGTCAAGAAACTGTGGAAGAACACTGACATGTTCAGACATGCGGAACTAATATTGGTGTCGATCTAACTGATGACATAATTTGTTAAGCAAATTTGCATCTGCAAACAACGTGCTGAAGGCCAAGGATTTGTGGTAGGCAGCAGGGAAGCAGGAATGGATTCTATCCCCTAACTTGAATCCTTACCAGCATAAAACCTTATTAGGATGATGCCTAATATTCCATTTGCTGAACTAGTAACTCTATCTTTCCAGCCTAAGATAAAACAAAAGCTCCAGTCAACATGCTCCAATCTATTTATTGCTCAAGACTAAATGGCCAGTTGAAGATAATAAGACCAGATGGAAACAGAAATCTAAGATAGTCTTTTAATCTAACAAATGGTAGAACATTTGTTTTGGTTAAGAAAGCCCAACAAATAAACACTTCCCAAGCCTGCTTCCCTTGACCAATTGATTATCTCTGGCAACCTTGTTCAGATTTGTCTCTCCGCTTGTACAAGTGCAGACCCTGGGAGTCTTCAGAGATATTTCCAAACACAAACACAGACGTTGTCTCCCCCTTACCCACTCGTTATGTTCTTTGTTCAAGACGCACGGTATAACTGATCAACCTTCTGCAGCACTATCCTCCAGTAATTTCTTCTGCTCTATGCTTATCCTTTTACTGCTCTCAGAAAACAAAGCAACAGGAAGAAAATAATACAGAGGAAAACATTCTGCATTTATGCATGTGTTCATTTGTTTTTGGGTTCCAAAAAAAGCCCATCTACCTAATGCTGATTCATTCTAGACATGAATATGTGAAAACAAAGTGAAGACATTTCCTATGTCAGAAGAACAGTTGAGTCTGTGAGGGGCAAATAAATAAGTGACCAGCCCTCACACACTGCATCATGAACAATCTAGAGCCACTATGACAAGAGAAATAAGACACTTTATTAGGTGGAGGAGACCAGAGATGCTCTCTCATGGAATTAGTCCTTGAGCTGGTCATCTAGCAAGAGTGAGCGAAAAGCAATATCTCATTGTGGTTTTGATTTGCATTTCCCTGATGATTTGTGATGTTGAGCATCTTTTTATATATCTGTTGGTCATTTGTAACCGTTAGGATGGCTTTATCAAAAAATGAAAACAAAGACAAAACAAGCAAACAAGCAAAAAAAGACAACAAACGTCAGTGAGGATGTGGATGAAAGGAATTCTTGTGCACCGTTGGTGGGAATGTAAATTGGTATAGCCACTGTGGCAAACGGCATGCAGGCTCCTCAAAAAAAAATTAAATAGGACTACCGTATGATCCAGAAATTCTACTTTGAGTATATATTCAAAGGAAGGGAAATCAGGATCTCAAAGAGATACTTGCATTCCCAAATTCATTGTAGCATAATTCACAATAGCCAAAACACAGAAGCAACCTAAATATCCACTGACAGATGGAATGGATAAGGAAAATATGGCATCTATGTGCAATGGAACATTATTCTGCCTTAAAAAAGAAAGAAATTCTGCCATTTATGATGAACAGTCACAGAAAAACAAATACTTCATGATTTCACTTAACATGATAAACCAAAAATGACCAAAGTCTTAGAAGAAGAGAATAGAATGGTTGGTTCCAGGAGCTGAGGGGAGAGTTGATGGCCAAAGTTTTGGCTATACGGGATGAATGAATCCTAGAAATATACTATACTGCATAGTGCTTGTTGTAACAATACTGTATTGCAATCTTAAAATTTTGCTAAGAGGCTAGATTTTACATTAGGTATTCTAGATAGATAGATAGATAGATAGATAGATAGATAGATAGATAGATAGATAGATAAGAGGCTAGATTTTATGTTAGGTATATAGATAGATAGATAGATAGATAGATAGATAGATAGATAGATAGATGATAGATAGACAGATAGATAAAAGGGTGGCAGGAAACTTTTGAATGGATATGTGTATAGTATAGGTTATTTTGATTGTTTCGGAGATGTACACTTAGCTCCAAACTCATTAAATTGTGTATATTAATTACGTACAGTTCTTGTAGGTCATGTATATGTGTATGTACATATATTTGTGTAGTGATAGGTAGATGACAGCAACACAAGAAAACGAAAAAGAAAAAAGCAGCAGTTGGGAAGGGTGCCACAGGGCAGAAGGAACGAGCCCCATGAGCCTCGGGCTGCCGCACACTCAGGAGTGGCCAGGGGTACAGGGAGCACAAGTCAGAACACAGAATGACAGAATGAGGGATGAAATAATGCAAGGAGGAGCTGCTTCTCTGGGCAGAAAATGTGTGCCGGGGAAAGTCAAGTGCCACTGGTTCCTCTGGTTGTGATAGAAACAGAAGCCTGTGAAAGATCAGGCCCAAAGTGAAGTTCAATGGGAAGGCATTTAAAGTTAAAAAAAAAAAATCCTTGACCTTCAACATGAGTTGGGGACTAAGGAAGACTGCTTTGATTTATGAACTCTTAAAAGGTTTAAATTCAAATTTTGTAGAGTATACTGATGGGGCAACATGGATATATAGAGACAGAGAATAGAAGGCCTGAACTAAGTTTTCATTTTCCACCTATGACAAAAGTGTTATTTCAGTATAAAGAAAGGAGTGATCTGGTATTTGTCACTGGCCTAATAATTTTTTTAAATTACTCGATTATTTTTAAGAATGGTTTAGATGCAGCACCAAAAGCATAATCCAGAAAAGAAAAAATATTGGTAAATTAGACTTCACCAAATTATAAACTAGTGCTCTGTAAAGACAAGGTCAGGAAGACAAGTCACGGACTGGGCAGATGGTATTCCCTAAACACGCATCTGAGAAAGGACTGATGTACAAAGTATACAGTGAAAACTCAACAATGAGAAAAGTAAGAACCCAATTTAAAAATGGGCAAAAAACCTGAACAGACACTTCAGCAAATAAAAGATGCAGATGGAAAATATGCATCAGTTATTTTTAAAATATATCTTTCTGCTTTGTACCATAGAGCTAATAAATTAAAAATTGATAAAAATGTTAAAAAATTTTTTAATGTTTCATTTATTTCTGAGAGAGAGAGAGAGAGACAGTGTGAACAGGGGGAGGGTCAGAGAGAGAGGGAACCACAGAATCCAAAACAGGCTCCAGGCTCTGAGCTAGCTGTCAACACAGCCCAATGCCGGGCTCAAACCCATGAACCATGAGATGATGACCTGAGCCGAAGTCGGATGCTTAACCGACTGAGCCACCCAGGTGCCCCTTAAAGTGTTTAACATACAACATAAATGTAAATAAATGAATCTGTTTTGTAAATACGCAACGGACAAAGGCTTTCTAAACCACAACATGAAAGACACAATAAACCAAGAAAGATGGACTGATTTCTATACATAATATATATAATAGAAAACATTTTTTTTAAATCAGAGACCACAATCATATTATACTGTTGTATTTTTAGGATGCATTGTGCTTAGTTGTACAGAGTTCAAGAAATAGCCAATATGTGAAAGTCGCTTGGGTCTGCAAGCAGGGTTTTTTCCTTTTTTTTTTTTTCCTAAAGCAAAAGTAACTAAAAGTCCCTTGTGTGTAAGAAAATCCTTTGTAGGCTTAACTTTTTCCCCCCATTTTTCTGACATCTTTTCTGTGCATGTGAACTGAAGCCTTGTATTTTGGAACCAAACCAAATGTTTAATTAAAAAGTGAAATGAATATTCCTTTATACCTCATTTCTTTCATCTCACCCCCAAAGAGGCAAGAGTGGGAGGTGACAAGATGATAAATTAAAAAGCCAGAAGCCCGGACATCTCCGGGGATTCAAAACCTCCACATTTGTCCCCAAGCGGCACAGCTGTGCAACTCTCAAAGCAGGCTCTGCCCCCAGAGGGACCGTAGACGGGGGCTCAGTCGCCGGGGTTAGCGACTCTTTACATAACAACCAATTATTTTTCTAATTTAGCACATCTCTCAACAATTCTCAGATTTAGCACCTACCTCTAATATTATGAACTAACAACTGACATTGAGGGAATTATTCTGCGCTGAGAGTGGGTGTGCTCTGTCCCAATATGCTTACTTGTTTCAAGGGCTTTTGTTCTATAAAAGATGTTTCCGGGCATCAAATTCAATTTCTGCAGAAGGTACAAAGAATTCTGTGGTTCAGCAAAGCATTGATCTGTTTTGCACCCGGCAAATCGCACGACAGATTCCGACATGGTGCTACCTTTTGCGAGGCGGTATATGTTTTAAGTCTAACGCTTTGTATTGTAGTTGTATTTTGTATTATATGTACCAGCCTATGGATAAGGATAATAATGATTTTTTCAAAAGTGATTTTTGCTTTGCTTTCACCTTATAGTTTGCAAGGCAAAGTTATTTTACAGTTATTTTTCTTCTAAAGATTCTTTAGAGAGGCATCAAATTTAGCCTTTAAATGCAGGAACACCTTGGCAGTAGAATCTAATCACAGCTATTAGAAGGAAATCTATGACATTAAGGTTGTTTTCAACATAATCCTATTCTTTCAAGAGGATTCAGCTGGCACAAGTGGACCCATCTTTTAATATTTAATGTGAGACTTGCAACCACCTTATAGAATAAAGAGTATAAATTCAGAGTGTACTGCCTTGATTTTAACTGGTCACCTAAAAGAGAAAAATTCAGAGGATATTTTTGTCAAAAGGGATCATAACAAAATCCGAGGTCTAAATAAAGACCAAAGCTATGGATTGGGAAGATTTCAGATTTCAGATGAGTCATTACCACTGCCTTAGGTAGAAATAATTTGTATTCCTTTTTAAAAGATTAGATGTAGTAAAAATAAATTTGAGAAATGATAGTGTCCTTGAATGGAAAAATATATATTAATGATAACTTTCCTTGTATTAATGAAAACTATAGTTAAGAGGAAGTAAGTAAAACTGGGTGAAATCATGCTAGGATGTGCACAAATGTTCACAAACAATGTCATTTGTGAGCTAAATTCCTGTAAAGAATGGTAGATGAATACAGCTGAGCAATATGGGATTTGAAACAATGCTTTAGAAATATTCTTTTATCTCTGTACTGAATTTCCCCAACCCTGCGTTCTACATAAAAACACTCTGAAGGCCACCTGACCGTGAGGTCGAAAGAATAAAACACGTGTCCTTTTTCTGCACGCATATTCAGTCTCCAACTAGGTCAGAGACATTTTTAAGAAATTGCATCTGCTTTTATCTTTCCTTTTATTTATCTATGTCAGCAAGTACGCCCCACAAGTTTTCAAAACATGTTCTTTGATGATAGTTTTAAGACCCAGGGAGGCACTACATTGAGCTGAGTGGAGAAGCATGAAGGCGTCCTTCCTACTGACGCCCTGGCCTCGGATCCCAGGCCATGCCGATCATCTTGAAGACGGAGTTTCAAAAGGCATTAGGTTAGTCTGTTCATCTCCTTAGTCAGTCACTTAGTCATTAACATTTAGCTGTTTTCCTTGGCTTTGTAAACATTGCCTTTGACCCTTATCATTTTAGTGTTTTTCTTGAGGAAAAGGCAGGTGTTTCTCTGTTCATCTATAAATCATATATTTTGCCATTGTGTGTGCTCCAAGTTAAGGATCAATGTTGAGTTTCTCTGCTTTCTACCATAACTGCATCACTAAGAATCTTTGAAAGGCTCTTGGAGAAGCCAAAGAGTGACAAACACAAAGTTGGAAGCTTGAACAAATACAAAGTTCATTGTCGGCAGTTCCCTGGAACTAAAAGAAACAAAAGAAACTCATCTCTAAATTACTGGAATCAATTATGAGCCAAGAAACGCTGAATGAATATTATATATGGATAAAGAAATGTTAGATCACATTAGGAGTTTCAATTTGGTATTTATTCACCTCCTCAGTGAAGATTTGTTAAGTATAAAACGCTACACGGTGGAAAGAGAGAAGAAACAGGCATGTGATATTTGTTGTACAACACCGTGCACAGTGAAGGATTATTTCACCTAGGCTCATGTGGTCCAAGCCTTGCACATTCCAGAAAAAGACCTGCTTTAGGAGGGCTGGCCTTTGACTGGCTCCTGGGGCATAACCTTTCAGTCCTTGGATGGTCCTACCTGATAATGGTGATGGGGGTGCCTGCAGCCTTGGGCCACGTTCTCTTGGTTTGACTAGTTTATGGTGACAATGTAACTTACAGTAAATGCCCTTTTTTGATATCCTGGAGGCGTTTGGCTCCCTTGTCTCAGTGGTCTGACCTACACAGAGCTGAGGACTGACCAGCTGGGGTCAGTTACTGGAATGCAACATGCCTGTGTGACTGGCTCCCAATAAAACCCTGAGCCCCAAGGCTCAGTGAGCTTCCCTGCCTGGTTCACATCACAGGTGCTGTCTTGTCATTGCTAAGGGAATTGGGCTATTGTATTGGTAGGACTTTCCTCGGAGAGGAGAAGATGCCGGAAGCTGGCACCTGGTGTCTTCTGGGCTTCACCCTAGGAACCTTTTCACTTTGTTGATTGTAATCTGTATCCTTTCTCTATAAGAAACCATGACCATGAGCGTCAGCTTTTCTGACTCCTGTGAGGCCTGCCAGTAAATCACCAAACTCAGGGTGGCCTGGGGACCCCTGACCTGGATGCGCACACTGTGCTGGAAGTGCAGTAGGAGAGATGGTTTTCCACAGATTGAGGGGCGACCTGTGATATAAGAATGTGTGTGGTTCGGATCTTGAAGAAGAAAGGAAAGGGACTCTCATCTCTGAGGAGCCACTCAAGCTAGAAATAGTGTTTCATGACTTTACATAAATTATTTCATTCAGTCTTCACAGCGTCCCTTGATGTAGGAATTTCATCTTCATCCTACTAACGAGGCAACGCATAGAGGGACGGAAAGGATGGAGGTTGAGATGACAAGGTCCCTGGGGCACGGAGGCATCATCCCATGTAATCTGAGAAGGAAACTGTACATATCTGGGAGACAGTACAGAACAGAATGAGGGAAAAGGACTGTGCTGGATAAAAATTAAAAAAAAAGAAGCATGAATGTCAAAACTTAAACTTTCCCTGGTATGTGATACAGATATGCCGAATCAGGTGAAAGAGAAAGATTCTGGTTTTTGTCTTCAACGAGCTTACGAACTGAGGAGCGGAAATATAAATGGAAAGTACAAGATAAAGCAGAGACCAAGGTCTCCTAATACCATGGGGCTGAAAATAAGGTGCACTTATCGTGCATGATGGATGTAGTATTATAGAGGCTTGAAATGGAGGTGGGCTCGCTGTGGAGAGCAGGGAGCTTTCTCAGGGGAAGAGATGTGCAGGGCAGAAAGGAAGAAGCATGGATCATACTCACACAGACAAGGGGAAAAGAGAAAAAGGAATTCCATAGGGGAAGGAAGAGCAGTCCGCTCTTGCAGGGACCCAGACACAGCTTGTTGCTGGCATAATGATATGGGAGATCTGCTTTCTTGTCCTTCGGCTGCTCATAAGCTAGTGTGGGGCACTTCTGCATCAATCAATCCTTCAGTCGTAGATGGGCATAACCCAGGAGCTATGCACAGAAGGCTATAAACTCGAGAAACAGGAACTATCAATTAGACGTAGAAAGCAAGACAATTTTCCTAGATTCCAATCCACCTGTGGGACACCGTAACCCATGTTCCCATTCACAATGTATTTTTTAAATTTTTTTTATTTATTTCTGAGAAAGAGAAACAGTATGAGCAAGGGAGGGTCAGAGAGAGAGAGGGAGACACAGAATCTGAAACAGGCTCCAGGATCTGAGCTGTCAGCACAGAGCCCAACACGGGGCTTGAACCCATGAACCATGAGATCATGACCTGAGCTGAAGTTGGAAGCTTAACTGACTGAGCCACCCAGGTGCCCCGATTTAATTTATTTTTGAGAGAGAGACAAAGTAAGAGTGGAAGAGGGGCAGAAAGAGAGGAAGGAAGACAGAATTTGAATCAGGCTCCCAGATCCTGGCTCCTAGCTGTCAGCAAAGAGCCCAACTCGGAGCTCGAACTCACAAACAGTGAGATCATGACCTGAGCAGAAGTCGGATGCTTAACCGACTGAGCCCCTCCAGGTGCCTTTCCTTGCTCCCATTCAAGCAGGTGGCCCATCTCCCTCCAAAACATATGCTACCTCAGATAAGTTACCAAGTCCCAATGTGGCTATTTTGCCTGTCTGTAAAATAGAGGTAATTAATTAACTAACTCACATCAAAGCTGGCACACCAAAGTGACCGACACAGGACAATCACCAAGTGACAGTTGGCTATTACCGTTATTACGAGGAAAGGTAATTGGAATTTAAATGTGAACTATTTGATAATGGTATAGACGGTATAGAACAATGAGGATGGACGAACGAGTTGAAATGACACTGCAGTGACAGAATAAGGTGGCTGGAAGAACATACTCTACTGTGAAATTCAGTTGCTTATGGGGCTCACTTTGAATCTTCATGTTGTGAGAGATCATGCCGTGGTTTAAATACATGCGATATGAAATTTTAAATGCCCAAATAATGCTAAGCATCACTCTTTTTTAAGGTGGCCTTATGTTTTATTTTTATAAAAGATCGACCCCACAGGTCATACTCTGTCCTTGCTTCAAAATTTACATTTCGGTGTATAATGTTTTTAACTTAAAAAATTTTTTTTTAATGTTTTATTTATTTCTGAGAGAGAGAGACAGCGTGAACAGGGGAGAGTGAGAGAGAGAGGGAGACACAGAATCCAAAGACAGGCTCCAGGCTCTGAGCTGGCTGTCAGCACAGAGCCCGATGCGGGGCTCAAACCCATGAACCGTGAGATCATGACCTGAGCCAAAGTCGGACCCTTAACTGACTGAGCCACCCAGGCGCCCATACTTTTAAGATTTTTATTTATAGCACAAAAATCAGTAAGTCTGATTTATATTTACTTGTTTATTGCTTCTCTCATCAAAATTATCTGGGGATGCTTGCGTGGCTCAGTCAGTTGAGCATTCAATTCTTGATTTTTGTCTTAGGTCATGATCTCAGGGTCATAGGATCAAGCCCCATGTTGGGCTCTGTACTGGAGATGGAGCCTGCTTAAGATTCTCTCACTCTCCTTCTGCCCCTCTCCTCCACTCAAACATGCTCTCTCTCTCTCTCAAAAAATAAAATAAAATAAAATAAAATAAAATAAAATAAAATAAAACAAAACAAAACAAAACAAAATAAAATAAAATAAAATAAAATAAATAAAATATCTGGAACTTTGGTTATATCATAGAAGTTTTTAACTTAGATATTTTTAATGTAAAAGGAAATTACATATAGCATCCTGGTTTATTAAATATTTTTTTGTTTACTAAATATCTCTACATTATTCATATATATCATCAATAATATGGTATAGTTATTTAGATATCTTTCTGTTCATTTTTTTTCCAGCAGAAATTTTCACATGTTTTCATTTTTCCTTTGAATCCTTAGCAGCGACCCTACCACCTCATCCCATTCAAACGTTTTTAAAAAGGTTTTTAAAACTTACTTATTTTTGAGAGAGAGAGAGAGAGAGAGAGAGAGAAAGACAGAACATGAGTGGTGAAGGGGCAGAGAGAGAGGTTGACACAGGATCCGAGGAAGGTGCCAGGCTCTGAGCTGTCAGTACAGAGCCTGACATGGGGTTCAAACTCAAGAATCGTGAGATCATGACCTGAGCTGAAGTTGGATGTCCAATCAACTGAGCCACCCAGGCGCGACCCCGCTTCCATTCAAACTCTGTTTACTCATGTCTGAGTGCCTGCCCAAGCCTTGCACTCTGTAGGAACCTCTGTCACAGATGACGGTATGAACAAAGCTACCCCGAAGCGAACTGCTGGCTTACTGCCTGCACCTGGCACATCTTGTGTGCTAATGCTTTCCTACATAGGAAGTGTCTGCCCACTTCCGCCAACCAGAGCCAGGAAAGGAATCCAACTCCACATCTAAAATAGTGCTATGGCTATTGATTAGATGGAACACTAGGTGCGAGTTCAGGAATGTGATGCACGCGGTAATAAGGGCAAGGCAGGCGAGGGGAGAGCAGCGGGGGGGAGGGACCATTGGGGGGAAGATGGCCGCCAAGAGTCTCAGCACTGGGTCTGCAGCAAATGGGCAAGGAACTTCCGGCTTCCTGGGGCCCCAATATCACCTGTCCCTTGTTGGCCTAGAGCACATGGCCATGTTATCAAATCTTCACATTTTGAGTAGTCTGGTTTGTTTGACTTCAGGCAGAATCAGGGATAAAGAGTTTATTTAATGGCTCAAAGGCATATTTCTCAAGACGAGAGAGAAATAAAACCATTGAATCAAGCTGGAAATGGGCTTTGAACTGGGGAATATGTCTTCGTGTTATATGGTTTTTCGAAACTTCTTGTAAAGTTGTATGTGTGTGTTTTTCTTTTCAGGGTGTTTTCTCAGTTTTTCCTCTGTTTGGGGGTTGTTTAGGCAACGTGCAGATGGGGTGATGGTGTTGCAATCTGCTCTTGCCTCTTTCAAATCGCTCCATCAACTTCATTTATTCCAAGTTTCCCATTCACTTACGTCCATGTGGCACTGCACTCAATGGCTGGGGCTCCGTGGCAATCACGTGCAGATGCGACTCCCTCTCCCATCAAAACTTTGCACAACATTTTGGACCTTTATCTTTCTTGGGAATTTTTATTATTCTTTTCACCTATTACTTTAACATGTCCTTTAAACACATGTGTAAATTTGTTTCTATATAGTACAATATATGTTCTTGGCCACTCGGATTTATAGAGCAAGCCACATTGTCCCATCCTGACACAGAATTAGGTGAATTCTAATCCTGGTGACATTTTTAGTGTGAATACAAATGACAAACATCGAGTTAAAATCTGTATAATTTTGGAACCTAGCATAGGTAAATTCTTGCTAGAAGCCTAAGGTCAAAAATAGGCATTCGGTTCTCTGAAAGAACTATTTCTGCTCCATATTCCTCCACGTCTCTGTAAAATAAAATAAAATTTTCATGGGAGGCCTGGGGGGCTCAGTCAGTTAAGTGTCCAACTTCGGCTCAGGTCATGATCTCACAGTTCACGGGTTTGAGCCAGGCGTAGAGCTCTGTGCTGACAGCTAGCTCAGAGCCTGGAGTCTGTCTTTGGATTCTGTGTCTCCCTCTCTCTCTGACCCTCCTCTGCTCACGCTGTCTCTATCTCTCACTCAAAAATAAATAAAACACTTTAAAAAATTAAAAAAACAAACAAACTGGGGCTCCTGGGTGGCTCAGTCAGTTAAGCGTCTGGCTTTGGCTCAGGTCATGATCTTGCGATTCGTGGGTTCGAGCCCCGCATGGGACTCTGTGCTGCCGGCTAGCTCAGAGTCTGGAGCCTGCTTCAGAATCTGTGTCTCCCTCTCTCTCTGACCTTCCCCTGCTCATGCTGTCTCTCTCTCTCTGAGATAAATAAAAACATTTAAAAAATAAAAAAATAAACAAAAACTTCATAACCAGAGCACCTGGGTGGTTCAGTCAGTTAAGCATTGGACCTTGGCTCAGGTCATGATCTCAAGGTCCTTGAGTTCAAATCCTGCATTGGGCTCTGTGCTGACAGTTCATAGCCTGGAGCCTGCTTCAGATTCTGTGCTACCATCTCTCTCTGCCTGGCCCCTACTTGCTCTCACTTTCTCCCACAAAAATAAACAAACATTTACAAAAATTTCATAATCCACCTATAAAGGGACAGCAGTGTATTCGAGTCCTGTGTATTCTTTAATGTGGCTGTAAAATCAAATTACTGAAGTCCACAATAGAAATTCTATTACCTTCTTCTCATTCTTATGGTATAATTTTTTATGATTAATGAAAATAAAGAACAATTAAAAACTTGTTGATAATATTGAGTTTAGCACGGGAATACCTATATGAGAAGCAAATAAGATCACTGGAAAGTCAAATACTTTAAACTATCAGCAAATTTTTTACACTTGATTAGCCAATCAATATTGGAACTATTAACATCAGTAATTGTCAAGTTAAGGCAGGTCACATGACTGTTCCTACCTATGTTGTGTGCCAGGGCAATGCACTGAATTAAGGCAAATAAGAAACCAACTGCTGATGCATTTTACAATTCAAAGAAGGAAAGTGCTAAACACTCTGGTGAGCTATAGTGATTCTTCTTTCAATTTAATTCAATCCTAACTTATTAACATTTACTTGTGGAGCGCCTGGTTTGCTCAGTTGGTGGAGTGTCCAACTCTTGATTTTGGCTCAGGGCATGATCTTGCAGTTTGTGAGTTCGAACCATGAGTGGGGCTCTGTGTTGACAGTGTGAAGCCTGCTTGGGATTCTCTCTCTCCCTCTCTGTCTCCGCCCCTCCCCCGCTTGCTTTCTCTCTCTCTCTCTCTCTCAAAATAAATAAATAAACATTTAAATATTAATAAATAAAATTTACCTGCAATCATGCAGAAATGGAGGCCACTGTTCAAAAAGTTAGACTCCATTAAATAAATATTTGCAGGTACCAAGAAAAATAGTGATTCCTGTGTCTACCTTCCTGACCTTTAGTATCTGTACAAGGAGGCGGCGGAAGCCCTTGACTCGGGTCCATGGACAGATGACGTCAGTGCTGAGAAAGCTTTAAGTCTTTATAACCACAGCTGTTACATCAGTCACCAATGCTCCCTCCATCAAAATTCTGTGCCTAAACTTTCTCACTTTAGTCCTGGTTGTCATAAAAAAAAATAGGAAAATAAAATGAAACAAGATGTG
The DNA here is from genome assembly GCA_017311185.1 of Proteles cristata cristata. Classification (NCBI taxonomy): domain Eukaryota; kingdom Metazoa; phylum Chordata; class Mammalia; order Carnivora; family Hyaenidae; genus Proteles; species Proteles cristata. The sequence goes on from JAESUZ010002468.1 coordinate 178,189, forward strand.
AACAGATGTCTATTTTTAGCAGTAGGTTGACCAGATGTCTTCTTTAAACTGCAGATAGAGAACATCTAGAACTTTTGGACGATACAAACATGTAATGAGTGTCTTTGAACGAATAAGTGAGCTTCTGGAATAGTAAGGAAGGAATCAAATATATACACACATAGTAATGAGGGCTAATATCAAAAAGATAAGAAAAACAAGTGTTGACTGAGCATGTGGAGAAAAAGGAACGCTTGTGCCCTATTGGTAGGAATTGGCACAGCCTCTATGGGAAACAGCATGGAGGTTCCTCAAAAATTTTCAAGTAGCAATGCTATATGATCTAGCAATTCCACTACTAGATATTTATCCAAAGAAAACAAAAACTCTAACCTGAGAAGATACCAACACCCTTACATTCATTATAGTATTATTTGTAATAGCTAAGATATGAAGCAATCTAAGTGCCCATAAGCAGATAAACAGATAAGGAAAATGTAACACACACATGGATACATACACGCACACACACAGGAATATTAGTCAGCCATAATAATGAGAGGCATCTGGGTAACTCAGTCAGTTGAGCATCCAACTTCAGCTCAGGTCATAATCTCGTGGTTCCTGAGTTCAAGCCCCACCTCGGGCTCACTGCTGTCAGCCTGTCAGTGCAGACCCCACTTCAGATCCTCTGTCCCCCTCTGTCTGCCCTTCCTCTGCTTGCTCTCTCCCAAAAAATTAATAAATATTTTAAAAAATAATGAGATCTTGCCATTTTGTGACAACATGGACGGACCTAGAGGATTATTATGCTAAGTGAAACAAGTCAGAGAGACAAATATCATATGATTTCACTTCCATGTGATATCTAAAATGCAAAACAAAGGAATGAACCAACGAACAAAAAGAAACAGAATCATAAATACAGAAAATAAGTTGGTGGTTCCCAGAAGATAGAGGGTTGGGGGTGTGAGTGAAATAGATAAAAAAGATTAAGAGGGATAGACTTCTAGTTATCAAATAAACAAGTCAAGGGGATGAGAAATACAGCATGGAGAATATAATCCATATTGTAATAACGTTGTACGGTGACAGATGGTAACTACCCTTAACTACCGTAAGCATAGCCCGCTGTACAGAATTGTTGAATTACTGTACTCCTGGAAATAACGTAACATTGTATGTCAACTGTACTTCAAGAAAAAGAAAAAAGAAAGGAAGAGAGAGCGCACTGAGTAATGTATAGAATTGCTGAATAATTATATTGTACACCTGAAACTAATATAACACTGTATGCTAACTAAACTTAAATTAATAAAAGAAAGGAAGGAGGAAGGAAAGGAAGGATGATAGGAAGGAAGGAAAGAAGGAAGGAAGGGGATATGAGCAAAGCATTTTGGAAACAAAGAAGAGGGAAAATACTCATAGTGAAAGAAAATGATTATCTTCTAGGAATATTTGCCTAGCATCAGATCAAAATGCACATACTAACATACATGATTAGTTATTTGCAATGAATCTATTTGATGATTCTTTAATAAATATACAGAAGTATGATTGCAGTTAATCTGATATAAAAGATGGAATAGTTTGCTGAGTTTTGAGCATAGTTCCTCAATACAATTTCTACCATAAAACATGAACCTTGATTTCTCTCAAAGTTCTGGGGTCTTACTTTCACAGGTATACTGATTTTTTAAATGTGATTTAAAAATCTACTCAATATTTCTGGGGCACCTGGGTGGCTCAGTCAGTTAAGGGTCCCACTTCGGCTCAGGTCATGATTTTCCAGTCTGTGGGTTCAAGTACCATATAGGGCTCTTTGCTGACGGCTCAAAGCCTGGAGCCTGCTTCAGATTCTGTGTCCTGTCCTCCCCATCACCCCCCCCCGCCCCTGCTCCTCCCCAGCTCGTGTGCGCTCTGTCTCTCTCAAAAATAAATAAAAATAAAAATTTAAAATGTACTCAATATTTGAAAAAAAACAGTGATGATAAGTGTCAATAAGTTCATTCTCTTAATAAGATATTCTACTCTGGAATATATTTATTATCTTATAACCCAGTTACATAGAAAGTTTCTGAATATATCCTTTGACTGAGAGATGAGAGATTTTATTGTTTATAATGACCATGTTCATAGATGATGTTTCAAGGCATATTTTTTAAGATCATAAAAAAGGGACATGATTTCTATAAATCTAGCATAGTAACAGAAAAAATTTGAAGTGTCTACTACAGATGAAAATTATATCTTTTTTTAATGTTTATTTATTCTTGAGTGAGAGAGAGAGAGAGTGAGAGAGAAAGAGAGAGCACAAGTGGGGAAAGAGCAGAGAGAGGAGACACAGAATCCAAAGCAGGCTCCAGGTTCTGAGCTGTCAGCACAGAGCCCGATACGGGGCCCAAACCCACGAATTGGGAGATCACAACCTGAGCCAAAGTCAAATGCTTAACCAGCTGAGCCACTTAGGGGCCTTGTGAGTTATTTATTTTAATTAAGATAAATTTATGGCATATTTCTTAGAGTGTATAAATCAATATCTATGGCTATTTTGGTCCTCTCAGAAACTATCAAAAAAGAAAACAAATTATTTTAAAACATGATAGAATGATTAAGTCTTAGCTGTAAGAGTCTAATGATCTCTGCCTCAACTTCATTCTAAATTTTCTGGCATATACTTATTATTAAACTATGTTTTTTTGTTGAGGTATAGCTGACATATAACATTATATTAGTGTCAGGCATACAGCATCATGATTCAATGTTAGTATATATTACAAAATGCTCACTATAGTACGTGGAATTAACATCCATCACCACACATCGTTACAAAAATCTTTTTTCTTGTGATGAGAACTTTTAAGATCTGCTCTCTCAGCAACTTTCACGTACGCAATACAGTGTTATTAACTACAGTTCATGAACTATTTCTTAATTTACTTCTTTACTGATTTGACAGGTCAGTTAGGTAGCACAGGAAAGTTTCAAGCTTTCAGTGCTTTAGGTCAATTATTCAAACATATTCATATGAAAGAGGACAATGAAACTATCCGTCAGGCTAGTATATAAGTCTCACATGTGCACTGCAGATAGAGCAAAAAGCTATTCTGAGATGGGGGAGGTTATACATATTTGTTAGTGGTGGTACGCTGTAAACCTCAGGGAAGCCAGGACACTTTCCCTACACTGCTCGGTCATCTGCTCTTATGGATGACAACAGAAGTTAATTTGACTACAAATTCCCTTTCTAGAAGCTATCCTTCAGAAGTGTTCACACACATGTGCAAGTACATATGTACGCTCTATACTGAACTGTGTTCCCCTCAAAATCCATATGTTGAAGCCATAACCCCTAACGTAATGTACAGAGAGGTAGGTGGAGCCTCCAGAAGGCAATTAAGCTTAGGTGAGGCCATGAGGGTTGGGGTTCACATGTAAGATTAGTGTTCTTATCAATAGAGACAGGAACACTCTCCCCCTTCTCTCTGCCTCTCTTTCTGGCTCTGGCTCACTCCTCCCTCCATCATGTGAAGCCACAGCAATCCGTAAGCCAGGAAGGTGATCTTCACTAAATCAAATCTGTCAGCACCTTTACCTCCCAACCTCCAGAACTTATAAGACATAAATGTCTCTTGTTTAAGCCACGAGTCTACGGGATTTTTTTATCGCAGCCCAAGCTGATGAAGACAATGTACAAAAATGTTTACTGAAGGATTAGTTCTAAAACTAAGGAAGCTGGAAAAACCTAAATGCCTCTTAATGGTCAATACTCAAATGTATTATTGTACATACATGTCATAGAATATAATGTGGACATGAAAAATCGTAAGCTGATCCCCTATGAATTGATATGAAGCATGCCCATGAAATCTTATTAAAAATATTTTATGGTAGAGCAGACAACTTTTGATCTCAGGGTCATGAGCCTCACATTGGACACAGAGCCTACTTAAAATTAAAAATATATATATATATATAATTCTATTAGTTATCAAGCATACATATATGTACCCACATTTAAACACACAAAGGATAGTATTAAATGATTAATAACAGTTATTCTGAATAATCTGAGGAGCAACACTGATTGGCTTTACATTTGCTAGGGTTTGCTATCAATCAAGTGTTTGCAGAGGACACATATTGCTTTTGCAATGTGAAATGTCGATGAAAACAAACAGTTTATGACTGAGCAGCAGCAAAGATTCCCATAGCTAGGAAGTGAGGCATGGGGGATGGGGGTGGATGAGGACATTGTGACATGAAGCCACTCTTATCCAAACCCTGCTGCTAAAGCTATCTAGCCCACACGGAGATACTACTAGGGTACAAACCCATGCATCTCTAGGCACGATATTTGGGATTGGTGCCATCTAGAAAAATGGTAGGAAAGATTCTCATCAGAGAGCCAGGAGGCTCTAGACTGTTGGAGAGAACAGGTGCGCGGGAGCGTGGGAGGCAGTCATGGTGATGGGCTGTAGCTCTGAACTCTACATTCAAAAGTACCTCTTTCACTGAGTACACTGGAGAGATACTACTCCCTCTGGTTTGCACACAGCATTTTGTTCCCATACACACGTGTTAATTACCATAAAGTGATCCAAAGCCTGATCTTCTTGACAATGGGTTTCCAGGAGATTCTTTGGAGAGCCAAAAGTTACTCCTCAAATTAGTGTTTCAAAGATGTCCTTGAAGAGAGGCAAGTAATAAACTAATGATAGCAAGTATAATTATAACTTAATTTTATTTTAGAAACTGCTAAAGAAATTCTCAGGAAACTTATTGTCTCTTTCAGTTCAATTAAATGGACACGATTAAATCGGAAAGTAACGGACCTCAGGGGAGAAATGATTGCCTCATAGGAGCTCTTGATTGAGGGTTGTTTAAACAATGCTGTGTAGGAGCTCACAGAGAAACACACCCACAGCCTTCACCCAGTGCAGAAATTCAGCTCCCCTCTGTCTTCTCCTTAACAGACAAAGGAGAAGTAGAAACACTCAGAGCAATGATGGACAGAGGAGCCCAATATCCCACCAATTGCTGGCCCAGGACACCTCTGGGAACAGACTCATTGGGAAGAGGAGATTTTAGGTCTGCAGACAACCCCATTCTTTTGGGGGACAAATCAGTCCACAGTCTACACGCTGAGTTTGTGAAAGCAATACACATTTCAAAAAGGAAAGCTTTTAGAATACAATTACATTGGGGAGTGGCACCCTCGAGGGACGAAGAAAGTTCTGTCCTTGCAGGCACAGGTCTCTTTTATGACTGAGTTGACATTTTATGGATACAGATTATCTGTCTTGAGCTCTGAGCTTTGGGATGTGAACTAGTGTGACTGTAAAATGAGCTAATCTGACCTAGCCAGTATGTGATATAGAATAAAGAGCTCTATGTAACATACAATTTTAAGATGTCGTATTTCCCCCACCAACTATCTGAGCAGGGTTTTTTCTCATGCATAAACTGTGAGAGAAAAATAAGATAAGATAAATTAACTTAAATTTTGGCTGCAAAAGTATATTTCTCTGACTTTGGCATTACTGATATTATTAAATTAATTTTGAGTTTACTGTAGGCAAATTGATGATCATTCTAAGAATAAGAACTTTAAAGTATGTCTTTGATGCATGGATAGAATCAAATCATCCAAAACATTTCATCTTTCCTATAGCAGTGACTAAAGTATAGATGACTTTTGGGCATTTGATAAACTCTGTTTATATAACTCCATTTCACTTTAAGCACGTGGAGTTGGGATTTCTGCATTCAGTCTCATCAGGATGTTGTCCTAGACTTATACTGGAATCCGTAAATGGACTCACCTGGTAAAAATTATCTGACAGCACAAAGAACCACAGAGACCCTCTGCTGAGTCAATTAATACAAGTGTTCGTATAATGAGCCAAGAGGTGTTTAGAAACTCAGAGATCAATTAATTTGTAAGTCAACAAACAATTTAGGAGAGTAACTGGAGCGTTTACATGGACATTAATTCTTTTAAAAATACAAATCCTATTGATGTGACCTTCAAAAGTATTTTCATGGAATCCCTGAAGCTCTTGGTACCGTACTTGTAGTTAGAGAAACTGAGTCAGTAAACAAGTCCAGGTCAAATGAAAACCATCTTTGTCTTCTATTTCAATTTGTAATACGTGCATGTGTGTGAGCACACGCACACACACACACAGAGTTGAATATTCAATTAACTACTGGGAATTGAGACCTCAAGTCATCCCATAGTTTAATGTCCAGGACCAAGATGAAGGTTTAATGTCCAGGACCTTCTACATCAACCTGACTTTATTATTTGCTTCAGCAAATTCTTTCTCAGGAAGATAAGACTATTAGCCAGGACACAACATCATTGTTTGCTTCAGAAACTTTTGCCAAACCAACAAACTGTCCAAACAGCCTCCCTCTCGAATCAAACAACTGGTCATTTGTAAATACTTGCTTCAGGACACTCTGCCTTTCTGGATCTACCAATCCTAAATTACATTATCAGGATCTTGATTCAGTCTCAATCAGATCCTTGCGTTGAAGGATTCATCTTAAATCCACTGGGTCCAGACTTCAAAAGCCCATAAATATCTATCCACGGGTCTCTCTTCTGAAGCCACTGAAAGACAATACCACGTGTTCACCCACGGTGAAGAAAGTGAGCTGCACTTTACTTGATGAACAGGTTAGGCTGCTGGTTGACCAAGATGGCCTGATGTTCTCCTCGTGCTGAAACCACAGACACAGGCTGCTTCCTGGTTCCAGGTCCCTAATCCCTTTTCTTGGAACACTTTTTTTTCTTGGAAAACTTGTAAATATTGCAAATTTTGTCCTTTTGAGATGTAAATCTTTGTTAAGTCTCTTGCCACTTTTGCAACAGAGGAACATCTTCCCCAGGATCTGGGAGCCATCTCTTTGAAATGTGTCATCAGAGGAAACAGTGCCCACATCTCAGTCTCTGGGACCACCTTCCGCAGGTGCATAGCTATGAATGCATAGCCAACAGTACCTCCAGTCGTGGAAAATTGACTTTTCTGGGGTGCTGGGTAAAAACGATCAGCAAACTCAGAGAGTCAACAATCCCATCCATGCTTTGTTTTGGCAGAGTGGAGCTCAGCAGAGTTCTGGCTTCCTTCCTCTACTGCAGCAGCCTTGAGTAACATCAGGTAGGCTTTTAAAACCTCGTCAGGTGCAATTTTTTCTTTGTGTAGTCTTTCAAGTATCTGGTACTCAACATTAATTTTCTCATATGAAAATATACATTTTTTAGGGGCACCTGGGTGGCACAATTGGTTAAGTGTATGGCTTGGGCTCAGGTCATGATCCACAGTTCCAGGGTTCGAGCCCTGCATGGGACTCTGTGCTGGCAGCTCAGAGGCTGGAGCCTGCTTCAGATTCTGTCTCCTTCTCTCTCTGCCCCTCCACCCTCATGCTCTCTTTGTCTCTCTCTCAAAAATAAATAAAAACATTAAAAAACTGAAAAAGGAAATATACACTAAACTTTTAAAATACTTTTTGAGAGAGAAAGAGAGAGAGAGAGATTATGAGTGGGGGAGGGAAGAGAGCAGAGAGAGAGATGGAAACACAGAATCCGAAGCAGGCTCCTGTCTCTAAGCTGTCAGCACAGATCCCAACATGGGTCTCAAACTCACAAACTGCGAGATCATGACCTCAGCTGAAGTCAGGTGCTTAGCCAACTGAGCCACCTAGGTGCCCAAGAAATATAGATATTGTAAGCATAACTCAAGCATGCTTGGGTTTAATGCAAATGCTTTTTATTTCTAACGGGATCTCATTTTTTTTCTTCAGGGAATTCAACAAAATCCAATTAATTATGCAATTTTATAAATAAATCTTTGGAAATTATACAAAACCATATACTTCCAATGAAATTATTTCACAAATGTAATATAATGCGTCAAGGTAAAGCACACATACATGATTTGTAGGTAATAATATATGCCATTATTTATTGAATATTTAATAAGTAACAGGCATCACAAAAAACTCACTGTTGTACAAGTATCTATTACCATTGCATTAAGAATGACAAATAGGCATTTTGTTAACATACAGAATCCTTAGAAACACACGTGCTTGTTCCTGATCATAAAATGAAATAGTTTCTGACTTTTCATAAAAGTTAAAGGTTCAAATTTTTCTCTAGAGTTTCATCATGCAAAATACTTGGCAAACCAGGATGATTAAAAATCCTTCATATCAGGGGCACCTGGATGGCTCAGTCAGTTAAGTGTCCAACTTTGGCTCGGCTCATGATCTCATGGTTAATGAGTTCGAGCCTAGTGTCAGGCTCTGTGCTGACAGCTCAGAGCCAGGAGTCTGCTTGAGATTTTGTGTCTCTTTCTCTCTCTGATCCTGTCTCACTCCTGCCCTATCTCTATCTCTCAAAAATAAATAAACATTTAAAATTTTTTTAAAAAATCCTTCATATCAACATTACCTTTTTATTCAAATGGGCTCTGAGCAGTAAAGGAATTGTTTACAGTCAGTTCCAGCCTTCCTTCCACCAAAGAGACTACTCACATTTGTCCCTTAAACCAAGCGAGGACCAGTCAACCAAGCATGGACATGGTCCATGTCTTTCATCCCTGCCCGTGTATCTTAAACATTTGACTATCAGAAGTGGCCATGCTAAATCCTTGAGATAACTAATGTATAACTGAGATCTGCCTTCTGGGAATTTCAAAACTTCTGGCATCATAACAAATTAGGTTCTTACGAATAATTTTCCTTCATTATATCTCTGTCTTGTTTTACTTTTATAGTCACATGAAAGAAATACCAGTGGGGGTGCCTGGGTGGCTCAGTCAGTTAAGCATCTGACTCTGGCTCATGGTCTCGCAGTTCATGAATTTGAACTCTGTACTGACAGCTTGAAGCCTGGAGCCTGCTTCGGATTCTGTGTCTCCCTCTCTCTCTTCCCTTTCCGCATTCATGATCTGTCTCTCTCTGTCTCAAAAATAAACAAATATTTAAAAAATACTTATATAAAAACAGAAATACCAATGCAGGGGTGGGGGACTCCTGGGTGGCTCACTGGGTTGAGCATCCAACTCTTGATTTTGGCTCAGGTCATGATCCCAGGGTCATGGGATCAATCCCCACATCGGGCTCTGCACTGACAGTGTGAAGCCTGCTTGGGATTCTCTTTCTCCCTCTCTCTGCCCTTCCAGTGCTCACACGCACTCTCTCTCTCTAAATAAAGAAATAAATAAACATTAAAAAAATCTTTAAACAAATACCAATAGTGTCTGCATCTCCTGTGGTACAAAACATTTTCATTACTGTAACACATCTGTCAATGGAGACTCACCCCAATTCTGCCCTCCCCCACACTAATCTTTCGATAGTCACATTTGTCCTGGCATACACTCTTGTGTGTATCCACTTCCGCAACTGGGCCTTTTGCTTCTCAGTGATTAGAATTGTTAAATAATTAATTTCTAAACTGAATTCAAGTGCTAGATACGGTTTTTTTAAATATTTTTATTTATTTCTAAGAGAGAGAGAGAGAGAGAGATAGCATGAGCAGGGGAGGGTCAGAGAGAGAGGGAGACACAGACTCGGAAACAGGCTCCAGGCTCCGAGCTGGCAGTCAGCACAGAGCCCTATGCGGGGCTCGAACCCACGAACCACGAGATCATGACCTAAGTGAAAGTCGGTCGCTTAACCGACTAAGCCACCCAGGCGCCCCTAGATACAGTTTTAAGTGAGATCTCCACAGGAAAAAAAAATGGAAAGAGACATAGCTAATGCTCACTAACTAAATAATATCAGGGAGGATATGCTGTTCTTCCAGTGTCCACCTGTTGTAAAATGATTACTGTGGACACATGAAATGTGACAGTTGAGAAATTGAAACTTGCCCATAAATTTGTTCAAGTCAGAGTAAATTTTTTTAAAAGAAAATCAATAGTGTGGAAGAACTAAATCAGTTTGGAAAGTGACACACCATTATTTCCACTCAGTTTCTGGCCCCCACCCCATCTTTTGTCCAAGTGTTTCTTTCCTGAGAACCCACTGTAACACCAAATATGAGAATGAGGTTCAGGAAGATGAGCCAAGTCCAGAACTTCTGGCTTGAAGGACGGCGAAAAAATAATATATTTATGTATTTCAAAGGATCCTATTTTCATAAAGAAACAAATATATTAATAAGCGGAATTACTTAACTCATGATGTGGAGACAAAACTTCGAAGTCTAATTGAGTTAGTGAAACCTAACTTGTCTTAGGCGCCTCGCCAAAAGACTGCTGAAAGTAGTACTGTCCCCCTTCACCGAACTCAAGTTGAAGTCTGACAGCTGACTTCGGAGTCTCTTTTTAATAAGCACTGAACTCGCCTCTCTAGAGGTTAAGCTTCCTCATTATATGAGGTAAAGTAAACTCAAGTGCTAAGTATTCACTAGATATATGATTGCTATGAACTCTCTAATTTTAAGCAAAATGATGAAGGCATCCTCATATCCTTTGGTTAATACGCGACTACTAATTATATCTTATTCTTCAAAACTATTCCAAAGTAAAACAAAAGGGAGAAATGTTTTGATCGTTTGGTGATGAAGTCACCCTTTTGGTGTTCTGGAACACTAACGACAACTGACTGTGTCGGTTCCTTTGACCATCCGAGGAGGTCCTCTGAGGCTGAAGATCGTCTCCTCTATTAATACATTTAAACTGATTTGACAGACACTTAACCACTGGACTGATTGCTAAGAGTCTGATGAGCACAATTAGATGGCAATTGCATTATAATGCCGGGAGATTAAGAGGAAGCCACTACAAGAAAGTGTTCACTTCACACACAGTTGAATGGATTTCCTATCATGACACTTCTCTCCAAGAGTGGAAACTGCCCATACAAAAAATTCCTAATAAATGAAATGCTATCTTTGTCATAATGGTATATCTGAAATGATTTAATAGCATGAAAGCCTTTCTTGCTCTTCTTTCAAACACTTGCGGAAACAGAAAACATGGTGATATTTTCCTTTCTATTAAAAATAGGTTATTATTCACCTGAAAAACAACCCAGTGAAGAAATGGGCAGAAGATATGAACAGACACTTCTCCAAAGAGAACATCCAGATGGCCAACAGACACATGAAACGATGCTCAGCATCCCTCCTCATCAGGGAAATACAAATCAAAACCACACTGAGATACCACCTCACGCCAGTCAGAGTGGCTAAAATGAGCAATCAGAGAACTCTAGATGCTGGCGAGGATGTGGAGAAACGGGCACCCTCCTACACTGTTGGTGGGAATGCAAACTGGTACCGCCCCTCTGGAAAACAGTGTGGAGGTTCCTCAGGAAACTAACAATAGAACTCCCCTATGACCCAGCTATAACACCGCTAGGAATTTACCCAAGGGACACAGGAGTGCTGATGCAGAGGACCACATGTACCCCAATGTTCATAGCAACACTCTCAACAATAGCTGAAGCATGGAAAGAGCCTAAGTGTCCATCAACAGATGAATGGATCAAGAAGATGTGGTTTATCTATACCATGGAATACTACATGGCAATGAGAAACAATGAAATCTGGCCATGTGTAGCAACATGGATGGACCTTGAGGGTGTTATGCTGAGCGAAATAAGTCAGGCAGAGAAGGACAAATATCATATGTTTGCACGTATAGGAGGATTAGGAGGAACTTGACAGAGGAACAAGGGGGAGAAGAAGGGCGGAAATGGTGGGGAAAGGGAGAGAGGCAAACCATGAGAGACTCTTGAATGCTGACAAAAACTGAGGACTGATGGATGTGGGGGAGGGATGTCATGGAGGAGGACACTTGTGGGGATGAGCACTGGGTGTTATGTGGAAACTAATTTGACAATAAACTATTTTTAAAAAAAAAATAGGTTATTATACGAAAGCAATCATACTGAAACTAACACTTGGTGTTGTTACTTCTCTTTAAAGTATATATTTAAACAGATGCACCGAATTTGACTTATTCATTGATTTTATAGTTCACTTAAAAACTGTCTATTAAGGGCCTATTGTGAAAGGTCCTGGTTAGGAGTACTGTGTTCAGTGGAAGAGCTGTGGCTGAAGCAATGTGAGTGAAAACCCAAGGAGAAACACGTGTGAGGTACTATCGGGGCTCAAAGGAAGGACCACATGGGTCTAATTAACTGCATAAACAACAGTTGTTATCAAAGATGACATTGGATAGTGCTGGGGAGGCTCAGGAATGCCTACAGGAGTCTTCTGCTCCATGACACTGTAATTTCTAAGAGGTCCTACCTGACCAATAATAGAAATACCAGGAGCTCTCGTGGGAAAAAAAAGACTGTTGACATAGGCTATACAGAAAGAGATCTACCACCCAAAATTTTGCCATCTGCATGAAACTGATAATCTCAGGGTGGTGGTGAATTTTATGCATCAGCCTGGCCAGGCTGTAGTTCCCAGATAGCGGGCTCAACACCAGTCTAGAAGTTGCTGGGAAGGTATTTTTAACACGACATTAACACTAGAACCTATAGACATTAGATAAAAGCAGATGACCCTCCATAATATGGGTGGGCATCGTTGAATCAACAGGTCTTCAGACATAGAGACTAGGGTACCCCCCCAGGGGCGCCTGGGTGGCTCAGTCGGTTGAGCATCTGACTTCTATTCAGGTCATGATCTCATGGTTCGTGGGTTCAAGCGCCACACTGAGGTCTGTGCTGATGGCTAGCTCAGAGCCTAGAGCCTGTTTCAGATTCTGTGTCTCTTCTCTCTGACCCTCCCCTGCTCACTCTCTCTCTCTCTCTCTCTCAGAAATAAATAAAACATTTAAGTAATTTTAAAAAAGACTGGGGTATCTCAAAGTAGGGTACTCCAAAGAGGACGGAATTCTGCCAGCAAACTGCCTGTGGACTCAAGGTGGCAACTCTCCTTAGGTTTCCAGCTTGTCAGTCTGCAGATTCTGAACTTGCCAGGCCACATAATTCTGTGAGCCAATTACACACACACACACACACACACACACACACACACACACACACACACACACAGAGAGACAGAGAGAGAGAGAGAGAGAGAGAGAGATCCTATAGCTAATACCTTCAGGGACCCCAATGAGGATGTTAGTTTTCAACAAAAGAAATTTTGTAATACCTTTCTATGTCTATAGCAGGGCAGAGAACTCAAATATAGGACACACAGCATTCAAGTAAGAAGAAGGGGATGGAGGGGCGCCCGGGTGGCTTAGTCGGTTAAGCGTCCGACTTTCGCTTAGGTCATGATCTCGCGGTTCGGGGGTTTGAGCCCCGCGTTGGGTTCTGTGCTGACTGCCAGCTCAGAGCCTGGAGCCTGTTTCAGATTCTGTGCCTCCCTCTCTCTCTGACCCTCCCCTGCTCACGCTGTTTCTGTCTCCTAGAAATAAATAAAGCATAAAAAAAAAATTAAGAAATAAAAAAGAAGGGGATGGATATTTTAAGAGAGAGAGACAGAGAGAGACTATAGCAAGTTTCATTTTAAGTAGAATGGGTAGTCACATTTTTGCAGCACAGAGGAAAAATAAATAAGCCTTTTAAATTAGGATAATATTAAAAGCCTATACATCCAGTGAACTTGCAGCCAGAGTATAGGAAGCAGCCTGGAAGAGTTGGCTTGGGAAAGCAGAGGGATCTGAACCTGTTCAACATGGCGGAGGGTTAGTGGTCTACATGGGGCAGAGAGGGAGGAAAGGCGAATACGAGAGACACCAACCCCACAGCCGTTTCCTGGCCACGGTGCCAAAGTTCAGTGCGGAGACGATCTGAGAATGAAATCAGCATCTCCTGCTGCCCCTCCCCAGGCACATTCTGTCATCCTCCTGACCCCAGACTCACGCACCTCCCTGCCCTCCCGGGACCACGGGGCCCAGCGGAAGTACTCAGCAGTGCCGGGGCTTTACGTTTTATTCATGGGACTATCAGATTAGTGTCTACCTTCCAAACAGCACGTGGGCTCCCTACAGAAATAGGCCACACGGATTGCGCGTGTTGTCATTCACTCAGCATCATGGCTGCATTCAGCAAGTGTCCTCAGTACGGCCAGTGAATGAACGCATGAAGGAACATGTACGCATGCATTTTATATATACATATATATATATATTCATTCATTATATATACAGACACATAATATGGACATACGTACATAATCAGCATAATTAATGCTTTGGCTAACAGATAACATACTTATAAATCTCAATCCATGTCCCAGATTTTTTGATTCTAAGACTTTACCCATTGCACCTTCTAAATTCTAAAATCTAGTTGTGTAATAAACTCAATAGCTTGTCATATTTTGTCTATTTTTTTTCTTGGCCTCTTGTTTTTAAGTAGGCTCAACACAGGGCTTCAACTGAGACACCCAGGCACCTCAATGTTTTTTTTCTTGGTCTTCTAATTGAGAGCATATTTGATTTGATGACATGCAGTGTCTGTTTGGTTTTCACCTAATTGGATTTCCACCTATGACATAGAGAAATCTGACTTATTAAAGCAACAAAAGTACCAATAAATAAAGGGTATTTCTTATGTGTTTTAATCTATAGGCACAAATATCGGCTTCCAAAGGAGGAAACCACAAAACAAGATGGTCTTCAAATTACTTTAAGACGGGAATGATTTTTTAAACCATGCAATTTTTATTCAAAGAGCTAGGGACCAATTGTTCCATTATATCATATAAGAATGAGATTATATAGAAAGGGATTAGAGCTTCAACTTGTAACCTAATGTTTAAACTGACAACACAATGCTGTAGCACTAATAAGGACAGCGATTTTATACATATACATAAGTATGTTACATAAATATTACAGCTAAAATGTCTTTGACATTTAGAAAAAGATTTTCTAAATATACATGTATATGTAATATATATTTAAAAATATGTATATGTAAAATCTTGTTAGAGTCTTAAAAATTTTCAGGAATAGTTACTACTAGTTTATTATTATTAGTCCTTCTGCTCAGAACCTTGAAGGTTAAATGTTTTACCCAGAGTCCCCTAGTGAGTAACTGGAAAAGCCAATATTCAATGCAAATTTCTTCACTCCAAAATCTCATTTTTTCCCCTCAAATCACTATAGCACAATGTAGAAGGCCAAAAAGAATGAGAAATTCATCATTCATTACAGCTCGCTGACAGTAAAAAGGTAATTGGAATAAAGAAATATGTGTCCAATATCCCTATATATTCCAGTCACCCAGAAAAAAAAAGAATTATTCATTTTTCCTGCATATTCTATATTCAATATCGAACTGAACTAGTTTTGTGTCCATTTGTGACTCTCTTGCTTTATAAACACTTTCAGGAAAATTACTTTGGGGAACGGTCATATTTTCAATCACAAGAACACATTAGACGTCTGAACTTTAAATTATTCTTTGGTATTTTCAAATCCCCGTAAGACCTCGGCAAGGAGAACTGAGTTAACAGGGGCAGAGTGTCCAGTCTGGACTGAGAGGCACCTTTTTCTTTCTCCTTTTTTTTCCTTCTCCCTCATCGAGGTTAAAGGAAGAACGAGCAAGGCTCTAACAGGGCTTCTCAGTCTGCACCTCCGGATTCCCTGTGCCGGCCAGGAAATGCTGGTGAAATGAACGCCCGTACGCGTAAGTGTTCTAATCTACGGGCAGCCCCGCATGGGATAGAGCCCACTTAGGGGGAGTCAGGGAAAGGCGAGAAGGCCAGAAGGGCATGAGGCATTCTGACGCTGGCACGGACTTCGAAACAGAAGAAGGGCACCACGGGGTCCTGAGAACAGCCTCTCCTCCGGGCAGCAGAAGGCAGTTGTTATTTTTTGAATCATAACTCTGTGGACAAGGAAGCAGAGAAAGTGCAAAGGAGCTGAACTTTACAGCCATTGTGATCATTTCTAGTTTGAAGCTTCTCAGACGGTCCACTGTTGCAGGAGACGTGTCTTCAGGGTGTTTCCGATGATCAGAGTCCTTGCCCAGTGGAACAGGATGGGGTACCCGCTTCTGCTTCTGTGGGTACCAACCCCTCCCCCCCAGAAAGGGACCTGCCAGCCTGGCAAGTGCACACAGGACTTGAAAAAGATCTTCATTTTCAGCCCATCTCCTAAATGTGCAGCTACGGTATTCATCTCAGGAAGTCGGGTTTCATGAGATCCTGAAACATCACGAAGGCTTCACCAGTCGCCCCTGTGTTCCCGTCGGAGATGCTGGAAGTGCCTTTCGCTGCCTCGTCTCTCCGTGATTGCTAATTGCTAAACATTAACGAGACACTCGACTGGCACTCGTGCTGGAGCGGCAGCCCGGCCTCGGACCCCATAAGTGCCTCCATGACCCCTACACTCCCCCGCTGCAGACATCTGCGAGCTCGGGCCACGAGGCCTGAAGTCCGACGGGGCGTTGTCACCCTTGAAGCAAGGACCCTCCCCTCCTCCACGCGGAGTGCGGCTCATTTCCCACACCTCATTTTCCTCGCATGTTCGCCGATGCCGTTGTGAACGCTTCAGGGACTGAACTGCCCGGGATTGAGTCGCTTCTGCACGCCTCGTACCCAGCAGAGGGACGAGGGGTTCAAGAGGATTTTCGGGAACCGCTCGCTGAATGCACCGATGAACAATCGCTCCCATAGAAATACAGATGCATCTTCACACAGCTTCTGGAAACAGTTCTCTGTGATGCCTACCTAAAATTTAACTGAAGTCTAAAACCTTTCATGTCCTTTCAGGGTCTTTGGCTGTGGGGTCTTTTCTCAGATCCCCACGCACAGGGCCGCCCCCCCACCCCGGGTGGGCTGGGGGCAGGTTTGCCTACACGATGACCTCCCCCTGCCTCCCATCACCTCTCACCATTCTCTCCAACATACTTATGTCCTTGAGGAGACAGACATGCATGGATCCCCAGACCATCACAGGCTTTCTGCCTTATGCTCTCATAGGACGTAAAACAGTTACAATTTTCTATAAATCTGTGAAATTGCTGTCTACCCTATGTGTGTATCTCCTCTATACCCCACATGGCCAGACGCTGCAGGTCCCAGGTTTTCACTCCCCACTTTATCCCTAGAAGGGAGTTCAGTGTCACGGCTTATATTCGTTGTCTATGAGGCTCAGTTCCCTCTTGGCCCAAACCGCGCCTGCGGACGACCTCTGCTCCACGGACTGTACGGGAGCCAAGTCCATGGACAAACGGGCCTTCCCTCGAGGCCTTGATCCGAACGTACCAGTCGGCTAGATGCAGTTCAGCACTGGGAACTGCTAAAGAGAAGCAAACAAAGGTTGGTTTCTCGTTGTGAAACCACAGATGAACGTAATAGGTGCACACGGGAATTATGGGGAATGAGTGGGGGGAGCGGTCAGTAAGGGGCCAGGTGCCCTCGAGGGATCCCCACGCCTCTGAGAGCAGAGGGCAGGCTCCAGGGAGAGAAAAGCCCCCAGCGACCTGGGGGCGTGGGGTGCTGCACAAGAGGGGAAGGGGCTGCACCTAGCTCAGATGGTCCTTGTTGACTTTCTCATGTCCTCTTTCCAATTTGAATCTTCCTAGGGAGGAATCCAGAAAATGAAGGCAGTATTTCCTTCCTCCTCCTTCCTCCTTCCCTCTTGCTCATGAAATATTTCAACTCAGTGTCTTCGCATATCCAAGGGGGTCAATTTTTTTTTATCATGTTTTCTTAGAGGCAGTTAATTTTTTTGAGAAATATTACAACTCTGTTTTGAAAAAGCAAACTTGACATTAAGGGCCTAAATAAATATATTATTTATATATTTATATAGAACATAATAAATAATATATTTATAGTATCTTTATGGATATATATATATACTATATATGGTATATATATATGGATATATATGGATATATATATCCACAAAGATAGTAAATCTCAATTGTAAAAAGACCCATAGTAATGTACAAGGAAAGACCTGACTATGTACATGTATTTAAAGTAGAAAGTGATGTGAATGCAGAACATAACATGGCCCAGTGTAGTTAGGCCTGTCTGCTTCTTGTGTTCCCAAGGCTGCTCAGGGTGACTATTGTCAGCGTTACTTGATTAGTTTGAGATCATCCGAGGGTAAAGAGTAGTATCTACTACCGCCTCTCATACAAGCACCCAATGGCCTTATGGCAGGTCAAAAAAATGGCTATTTTCAAATGTACAGAGTTGCCTTTCTGGATGGACTATACTAATAATGGAAATGAAGGAGGTAACCAGGAGCAGACGAACCACTGGTAATTTTCCCACACGATCCCATACAGTCAAGACTTAGGAAGCAAGTTTCTGAGTATCTGGACATGTCTTATTCTCTTGAACAGTGAATTTATTGTTGATAAGGTGCTTCAAAATGAATGGGAGGCCTTTGTGAAAACACCAGGGATTTACGACTGACCGTATGAAACTTTTGATACTCCTCAATAGAGCACACATTTATGCCATGTGGCGGATCCATGCTATTGGAACTGTATATTCATTTGCTGGTAAATTCTGTGTAACATTTTATTTTGCACAAGCTGTCACATTTTAAGGAAAAGGGTGCCATTATTTATATGAGCATCGCTCTCCTGGGGTTTACCCTTCAGGCTTATTATGCGGGAACTCATTGCAGCTTTTCAAAATGGTAAATGGTATGGGGCGCCTGGGTGGCTCAGTCAGTTAAGCGTCCAACTTCAGCTCAGGTCATGATCTCACGGTTCATGGGTTCAAGCCCCGCGTCGGGCTCTGTGCTGACAGCTCAGAGCCTGGAGCCTGTTTCAGATTCTGTGTCTCCTCCCTCTCTCTGACCCTCCCTTGTTTGTGCTCTGTCTCTCTCTCTCTCTCTCAAAACTAAATAAACATTTAAAAAACGGTAAATGGTAACATAATGTACTTCAGAGACTAATAAAAGTGTTGATCCGTTCAACTCATCTCCTACATATCCTTCAAAGAAACCTTGTAGGGCTGCCTAGATCCTTCTGTTTCCAGGAATAAGGACACCCATGTGCCTACCCCACTGTGTAATCTCAACAAAACTGAGCTATGCATCTTGACCGGTGGAAGATGGTCATACTCAATGGAGAAAGGCAGCACAGAGACCTAGCAGTGAATGCCTGAGGAGTCTCACAAGACAGAGGATTACATGGATCTCTGTTTTAAAAGGAAAAGAAAAAGAAACTGTGGCAGAGACAACGTTCTGGTTTGCTTCACAGCAAAGTGGCACCAGCGGGGTGGGGGTGGGGGGTCATCGGTGCAGTGTAGGTGGCAAACCAGGATGTGGGACTCAGAGCCCTTGCAAAGCCTTGAACGATGCCCGGAGGGTCACAGGTGAATGATTTGGTCAGTTCTAAGGGGTGAAAGACAAGGCACTAGGTGACTGACTGACTCCAGGTCTAAAACAGAAAGGAAAAGGTGAATGATGCTACAAAAAGACGAGGTTTCCAGAGGAGTCTAGAATCTGCACTTGTAGTTGAATGGATTGCGCTGGTGGGCCCAGGGTGCATTGCTGGGAGAGCAAAGGGGAGTGGAGGGCCGGCCACCTGGGGTGTGCCCACCGGAAGGGCATCCTCCATCCATGTTCAGCAGCTGCTATGTGAGTTGAGGTGACCCCATCCTTCTACCTTTGCAAAGACTAAATTACGGATGCAACCGGAGAAGGCAGAAATGGAAACTGAAGTACAGAAGCCATCCAGATATCCACATCAGAAATGCTGCTAATGCATCTGTCCTGGCTCTCATTTACCCTGCATATAATTTCTGGTTAATGGATACACATTCTCCCTCACCCCTGCCCCCTCGACATACATGATCTCTTTAATTTTTAAAGTATATTTTGTATTTATTTCTGAGAGAGAGAGAGCCTGTGTGCACAAGTAGGGGAGGGGGAGAGAGAGAGAGAAGGAGACACAGAATCTCCAGGCTCAGGGAGTTGGGGAGCACATTTAATTCATTCTTAGAAACTGTAGAAACTGGGCGCACCTGGGAGGCTCAGTCAGTTAAGCGGCCATCTTTGGCTCAGGTCATGATCTCACGGTTCGTGGGTTCGAGCCCCACATCGGGCTCTGTGCTGACAGCTCAGAGCCTGGAACCTGCTTCGGATTCTGTGTCTCGCTCTCTCTCTGCCCCTCCCCTGCTTGTGCTCTGTCTCTCTCTCTCTCTCTCAAAAATAAACAAACATTAAAAAAATTTTAAAAAGAAAATAAGTTGTAGAAAGGAAAACAGAGGAAAAAACCTGAAGATAGCAGATAAAATGAGCCAAAGTGAAGAAACGATAGGATCAATAATTTTAAATGGCAAAGTAATTATAACATGTAATATATAATCATTTCATAAATGTAATGATAGGATTACCATTGTTATCATACTGATAAATGATGTCTGGGCCCGGGGACCCTTCAAGGCACTCTTCCTGGTTCCAAATGTATTTTGGCCTCATTTCTCCAGGCCAGTTTTAATGTACCCTGACTCAGAGGATTGATGGCACCAGAAATAGTACCAGATTGATGGTCTAAAAACTGAAATATCTACTCTTGCCTCTGCACCACCGCCTCCTTAAATTTCTCCTTCTAGATGACCTCACTCCGCAGCTCACCTCCTCACAGACACCTCCACCGCCTTCCCCAACGGCTGCCTCCGATACCCCACCCAGAATCCCAGGCCCACAATCCCACAGTGTTCTCATACCTGGCTGTTTATCTGTCTCTCTCCTAACTTTCGGTCAGTTCCTGCCATCTACCAGGAGGATATTTCCCTAGGTACCAAAGGAATGAAGTACGATGGAAAAGATGAACTCAGAAAATGGGTGCACTTCAGGGATAGACAATAAGAGACACTCTGTGGTTATTCAGATTCAAAGCCATTCAGTCAAAATGCCAGAAAAATAAAGTACACCATTTCATTTTCTTCGAGGGTAAAACATCTGCAACCAAAAGAGACAGCTGTTGAAATGACTTCACTGTGATATTAATATGGGGAATAATTATGAAAAATGAGGTAGTCTGTTATTAAAAACAAGTTTGGTGGAATTAGAATTTATTACTGGAATTCTAACAGAGGGTCACCCGCCATTTTGTAATTCTTACAACTGTTCCAAGTGCTTTCATAACCAACCAATATTTTGTTTACGGTTTGATCCTCTCCTGATGGCCCTGATATGCAGCAAAATATATTATTGTGTCCATTTTTATGTATGGGGAAAATAGCATTCACAGTGATGAAAAGATTTCCCTGCGCCAAGACTCAGTACTGTCTCACAAACTAAAAATTGTGATGTATGGGACAATGACTTGTGGAGACAAGTCATTACCTGGGAAAATTTGCACCCAGAAAATGGCCGCAGAAAGAAATGATACGAAGGTATATTTACATGAAGGCTTTTGTTTATATTGTGGAGAATCGTAGAAGTAAGCATATCAGGCTCCCTGGTCGGCCACCGTGTGGGAGTACTTGACTTGGAGTCTCAATGGGTAAATGATGAAGGAACCGGTACATTTATCCACCTGCACAAATATTAGCTGAAGTGAAATGCAGAGAATTTTTAAGAATATTTACAAATAAAGAAATATATTCTGAAGGGTCTGAGGTGGCGGGAACAGGAAAAAACAAGACGAAAATTTCAGAGGAAGCTACGGACAGAAGATGGATTGATTGGTTTCATCAGCTTTTAACTAGTTTGCTTGTTTATAAATACGTCTGATGATTGCTTCTGAGAATGGATGTGAGTTGAGATTAATGTTGAGAAATACTGATAAAAGACGTGAGTGTGTCATAGAGGGGAAATGCCGTGGGCAGGGCAGCTAGCATCCACAGGCAGGTGGACAGAAAGGTCGGTGGGGCTACGAATCACTCGTCTCTAAACAGAATAGGTTACATGTAAAAAGAGACCTGGCCACTGTCTTGAAAAAGAAAAGCAAGAAACAGAATGAAAGAACACACCCAGAATTTCAACTCAGCACAGAGGCCTAACTGCTGCCTAGACACCAGCCTCTGTTTCCCTGTGCCTACTTCGTCCTCTGCCACTGCTGCCCAGGTCTTCTTTCAGTTCCTCAAAACCAATATACTGCTTTTCACCTCAGGGCCTTTGCACATGCTGTTCTGACCTACACTGCAGCCTCTGGCCCAAAGGACTCATCTTTCTTCACTATCAGCTCAGTGGTCTTCTTCCCAAATAAGTCCATGTCAATTACCCTTGATCACACACTCACAGAACCATGTGCTTCCCTCTGTAACACTTCTAACAGATGAAATTTTAAATGCTCTGCATGTAGCTCATTGAATTATATTTGCTTCCCTATAGTGGACTGTGAGCTTAATGAGGGCAAAATCCAAATCATGATGGGTGCTGGAATTTGCTCTACTCTTCTAGTTGAGATGACTTTACACGACGTCATCCCCATTCCTAAAACCAACTGGTCTTTCGCTGGAGATTCTAAATTCTCTTCTATAAGTTAAAATTTCCTTCTAAAGAAGAAGAAGAGGAAAAGAGCCTTGAGTGCATTAAGGTGGGTCCCTTAGAAGGGAAGGGGCTGAAGACAACATTTTGAGGTGGGTAGGTTTGTATACCTTACTCCCACACACCCTTTCTGGAGTTACAAATGATTTGCTCAATCTACCCTGCAAATTGCTCCCCTTAAAGAGCTCCTGCTAGTTTATGCTTCTCTGAAAAGCTCACTCATAACAAAAGTAAACAAATAGTTTATCTTTATTTTTCACATCTCTCTGTAATATGTGCAGTGTAGCATCGAGCAAAGACTTAATGCTAAAACAATGTCTATTTGTGGGCTTATAAACCATTAGCAACCCTTCCTACACCAAGCAATCACGATGCACCAGTCAAGATGCACAGGCTGACCAAGCATTCTGCTCTTCCCCGGGGAGTCCCGTATCCCAGGACATACCTCCCGAGAAGTACAGGCCTCCAAGGTCAGTCCGGAACACACCGGGGCTGAGAACATGACTGCTTTCAGGGTCACGTGGCTGTGGTGTAGACGACTGGCCTTCCACGGTCACCCCTGCGGGGTTAGGGAAAGCCGTGACTTGGCTCCCGGTGTTGGATCATCTATTGCTGTACCACTCTGAGTGGTCTAGTTTAATTTCTTAGCACTACTTTAATTTTTTAAGGAAATGGATATCACAGCCATGTTTCCTACGAGATCACATGGGAAAACAATGACTTCACCAAGCCGGCAAGACCAAGACATCACTGAAAAATAAGGCAGAAAGAAGGTATGCTTTTAAGAAAAGACGGAAGGACACATATGCCCCGATCAGGGAGGTAAATACCCAGAAGACAGCATACTTCACAGCATGTGAAGAAGAATTTGGGCTTGGGCGTGGTGGAGAAGCGGGTGTGAAAGCACATATGGACAATGACTCTCCCCATCAGCATAAAATAGTTTCTGAATCAATTAAAGTATTTCATCTCCCCAAAGACACTGATATGCAATTAAACACAGCAGCCACCGCACAAACGAACACATGTTACCATAGCATTCAAACACACTTTGGGGCACACGGATGGCTCAGTTGGTTGAGTGTCTAACTCCTGATTTCAGCTCAGGTCATAATCTCACAGTTTGTGGGTTCGAGACCTGTATTGGGCTCTGTACTAATAGTGCATGAAGCCTGCTTGGGATTCTCATTCCTTCTCCCTCTTCCTGTCCCTACCTGCCCGCCCCCAAAATAAATAAATGAACTTAAAAAAAAAAAAAAACACACTTTATTATATCATTTTCTTGATGAGCTCAATGAAGCCGAGTAAAGTCACATTTCTTGAATTAGAGGCTTCAAGTAAAGTGCTCCATGAGTGAACAAAGGAAGAATTTTGGCAAAGGACATGTTGACCCTTATAGTGCAGAGGTGATTTTGCCAGCTCCTACTAACAACCGTCCTTTCCGTAATGTGAACAACAATGAGTCCAACGACAGCAATACAAATATCAAAACTGCCCTTCCTAGCTCTTGAGACCTTTGGATCTGAAACATGGAGTGTTAGGATGTCATCTCGATTTCTATGAAGATTTTAATGACAGTAAAGAAAATATGAAACAAAAATCATCTACCATTGATGTCTTGTCCAAATGCAAACTAAACATTGCTCACTTATCTGCATACGTGGCAGAAGTCACAAATATAAATTTTGGCAAGTTCCATTCATCCAACATACTGTCTACTCCCACCCCAAGCTTACCTTCCAAATGTCCCGGCTGCCTTGTATACAACACTGATAGATGGGGTGTGACTGGCCACCTTGGGACATCGAAGCTTTTGCTTTGGAAGTTCTGGTCACTGTTTAGGTGTCTCAAAATATGCAGAAGCATCTAATGTGATGTTTTCTGAATTCTCAGTTGCAAAAGGAGAGCACACCCATAGACCAGATGGCTATTACTGTGGTAAGCCACAGGAGATGTTAAAATGTTGACCTGCTCTAAGATTGTATTTTCAAAGTGTGGAAAAGAAGGATGTCCTTCAGTAATCTGAAAGTTCACTGAGGGTGAGAACAGAGAACAGGATGGCCGTTAGACAGAAATGTATACAGTAGTCCTCTAAAACTGGTTGATGGCTTTTGAAGAGGCCAGAAGGAGACTGGGAAGGAATCGACTGACCACACCGGCATTCTGCGAAGTTCTGCGTAGGCCATGACAAACCTCAACAAGCCTGCTTAAGAAGTAAAATGAAAATAAAAATTAAAAAGTGACCAAAAGAGCACCAGGTGTTATATGGAAACCAACTTGACAATAAACTATTTGCAAAAAAAAAAAAAGCAAACTAACAAAAACTCAAAGCATTAACTTAGCCGATCTTAACCTTTAGTATCCCCCATTGTAAAGTATAATAAACCTACAGTTCATGAAAAAAAAAGTGACCAAAAGAGGGAAAACAAGTCAAATGACCGTTTCTCAATTTCTTCACTAAAATCGTTACGTATGCAGAAACCAGTTTTGATTTCCCAAGTTCAAATTATGTTCGTGCTTTGAAAGCGTGTTTCCCGAGAAAGATCTGTTTAACTTATGATGGCAGCCAATGTGCTGCAGAGCGTTTAAAAATGTCTAACATTTGGGGCACGGAGAGCTGGTATGATGAATTTTTAGATGCAGAGGAAACTCACTGACAAACAGCTGGGCTCCCCAAACAAGCCCGTAGGTACAGAGAGGAGGGACCTTCTTGGAATGTTGGAGATTAATTCCTGTCAGTCTACAGCAGGCTGTTGCTGATAAGTACACTCTTGTTCCTCATGCTCTGAAGCCTTTGTTGAGAAGACAGTTAAGTTAGCCAAATGTCAGCGCTTGGTACGGACACCAGGGGTAAATGTCGTGTGTGTCTGATCAGAGCGACAACTCAAAGTGAAGCTCATATTTGACTATTCAATTTTACTACCACATATAAGAAGACGGGGCTTCAGAGAGTCCAGAGAAATCTTACTGCTCAAGGAGACAGAGGGTAAAAATACTCTACTGAACCACAGAGCAGAGAAAGCAAGTCAGTATTGTTTTCTATGAAATATAAGTAATATCTGGTTCATTAGTCCTATTTTTATGTTTCCTATCACATTGGTGAATGTTAGGAAAACACAGTAGTCATAAAGCCTATATACATTTTAAGCATCCAATAGAGCATTTACCAGCAGTTAAACTGCTGTGCTCAAGAACAAAAGTTAATGTTATAAAAATATTATTATAATATTGATTATATGTATTTGACTAAGAAGTCCTATTTAATCACTACTAATTGGCACCAGTAACTCACCCCACTACTTAAATAGCATTAATATAATAGAAAAGTAAATAATATAGAATGTCACTTCCAATAAACACCAATATCTCATAGTTTTGTTAAAGCAATAACACACAGGCACACCATTATTGATTATATATAATGCTGGCATGTCTCTGTTTTATCTCAAGCAGATGGATCCAGAATCATCTCGCTAGAAAGGTGGTCATTCTGGTCACCAAGGTTATGTCAGGAAAGTCACTCCCTCCTCATGATATACCCTTTCCTTCAGCTGTATCTTTCCAGACAATTTCAGGTTCACATCCAATGCTACTTCATCAATGAAGGCTTTTATAATCAAAGCAGTAAAAATTAATAGCCCTCAGCATCTCCACAGCAGTTTGGATATAACTTTCCTATAATTTAACTGGTAGGATAGATATTTGCGGGCACGCAAATCATCCTCATCAGAGTCCAGAGGCAGGAGCCAGGCCTCAAGTATCGTCACATGTTCCAGCCCCTCTAGTAGATCCTTAATAGAGGATGACTCACTTTGTTTTGTTCCATCTGATGACTAAATAAAACAAAACAACTGAATCTCGAATCAGGGGATCGACCCACTGCATGCAGATAAAGCTAGAAGCTGGAAACCTTATCTGTTCCCTGACCATCAGAGTCTTTATCCTTGTAAGATTAGAAAACTGTTTTAGGGGCGCCTGGGTGGCTTAGTCGGTTAAGCGTCCGACTTTCGCTTAGGTCATGATCTTGCGGTTCGTGGGTTCGGGTCTCACGTCGGGCTCTGTGCTGACTGCCAGCTCAGAGCCTGGAGCCTGTTTCAGAGTCTGTGACTCCCTCTCTCCCTGACCCTCCCCTGCTCACGCTGAAAACTGTTTTATACAATATAACCATGCGGTCTGACTGCCCCCTCCACATTCTGCCTGCTTGCCCCAGGAAGGAAGATGAAGCCAATCAGATTTGATCTTTTATTTTATTAATTTAAAGCAACAATAGATGGGATATAGATGATCTAAATAAAGGGATATCACATAAAACAAACCCTGCACACATAATCTAGGTGTAAACAGCAAAGAAGAATAAAAAAGTTGCATTTGGTGATGGACTTATTCGCAAATCAAAACAAAGTTGCTGGGAAGATATTTATCACATGGCAACGAAATCATGCAGATGAAAGGTGGCTGATGGCGGAAAGCCCAAGAAAAGACCTCTATTATTGGGTGCATGGCAGAATCAGTACAGGGGATGAATTCAAGGGCTGGGAAAAGAATTCTGGGAGACTAGGAACAATCGATGTTGGGGAAAATAAGAAAGCACTAGAGATGTCTTCTCCTGATCATCATTAAAAATGGCTTCGGGTTTCTAAAAGTCAATTGAATTCGGGCAGTGATTTCAGAGGATAAGCAAGTTTTGGGCCCAAAGAGATATGGGAAGATGATGACTAATGATCAAAGGGTGAGATTTATCACTGCAATTTCAAGGAGAGAAAATGTGGAGAAGGAGACATTAGAATCGTGTGGAACTGGAAAGTTATTGCCGATGAGGAGTCGCCTTGCAAATGAGACTACCTCCGTTATGAGAGGAAAGAAAGCGGAAAGGAGGAGAGCACATTATGAGAGAATCAGATAGGAGTTTATGGTACTGTCATTATTTTAGCAACGAGTCCAAGTTTCTTCAACAGGAGAAATAAAAACAGCAATCCTGACAATTGCCTACTGTAAGAGGCTGGAAAGGATTCTTTCAGGTGAAGAATAAAAAAATCTTCGTTAGAACAGTTAGCAGCAGTCTTCACGCAGAGTAACTGAACAAGAAAGGACACATATAGGCAGAGTTGTAATAAATGAATGTTTCAATGTTTATTTTACTTTCAAGAGAGAGGAAGACAGACTGTGAGCAGGGGAGGGACAGGGAGAGGGAGACACAGAATCTGAAGCAGCTCCAGGCTCTGAGCTGTCAGCACAGAGCCCGGCGCGGGGCTCGAACCCATGAACCGTGGGGATCAGAAACGAAGCTGGACGCTCAACCGACTGAGCAACCGAGGTGCCCCACAAATGGATGTTTTAAATGTTATTAGGGTTTTACCATATACGTCTGCCTGTCTGCACAAACCCACGTACACATGCACGCATACATACCCCTGTGGCGCAGCCCCAAGGACCTTACACGTCAGCAAAGAAAACAGATCAACACACTCGCAGGTAAAACTGGGATGATGCCTGACTGTTAAGAGTCTCAATTATTTTGGTCCATAAATTAATGCCAGAAGGAAAAAAAAAAACCTTGTATCTGGTCATTTACTAAAATATATTAATATGGATCGTTTCAAACACAATTCATCAGACATTGAAATTATTCTTTTCTCAAACGTTTTGAGAATTATAGATTCCTACTATTCACAAGCTATTAGAATTGAATCGCTGTCCTTTAGCCAAAGGACATATACAATGAAGGTTTTATTTTTTAAGTCACGGTGTTTCAGAAGCAGTGGAAATTCTACTTTTTGGTTGGAAATTCTTAGTTATGTTCCTCATGATAACCTTGATTAAGTCATTATTTCACACTATTTTAATAATGTGTGATTTTTATGGTATCATTCTAACAACTGAGAACATTGCAAGAAGGATGGATATTTAAAGACCAAAAGAGAAACATAATCAGGTATTTCCTTATGCCTTGGATTGTCTTTTCTGCTGGGTTTTTTTTTTTTTTTGGTTTTTTTAATTTTAGAGAGACACAGAGAGAGAGTGAAAGCTGGGGAGAGGGGCAGAGGGAGAGAGAGAGAATCTTAAGCAGGCTCCACACTCAGCACAGAGCCCCATGCGAGACTCAACCCCACAATCTCTGGGATCATGACCTGGGTCAAAATCAAGAGTCAGACACAACCCCCAGGCACCATGCCTGCTATTTTTGATTTGACATTTTCTCGTCTAAATATTCTAAATTTCTCTTATGTGCATATGTTTTCTCTTTTCCTTGAGGTGCACTATCTATATCTAGTACATTTTTTATTCCTTGCTTTGAAGTAATCCGCTGACAGACAGCTCAATTGTTTCCCTAAGGCAACTCATTATCTTTAAAACTCATCCTAACATTCTGCTTCAAAGGTCAGGTATAAAAGTAGCATCAAAATTATCTATACCATCAAAATAGATCACCACAGTTTATAGGTCAACTGTATCAATTATTATGTATGAGCTTGTCAGCAAGACTATGAGAAGGCTTGGCAGTCTAACATATATTAATTCTAACATGGGCAGGGATACAAAAAGTGCCCTGCGATTTTGTTACTTGTGGTTGTAAAACTTTATGTCTTAAAATGTAATTGTATGTGCCCAACGTGGCTTGGCTTAAACCATCATTTTTTCCCATTGTGTTCACTTATTTATTTATACGTATATTTCTGTCACCTCCATTGTATCCTCCGCCTTGGTGTGGAGACGTCCGCTGGGAAGGAAGTTGCTGAAACAGCAAATATGTTGCACAGCGACCAATAAGCTGAAGTCTTGAAAGAGAAGCCCCATTTTCAGAACATCAGACGTAATCAGGTGGATGCGATTTCTTGCATTTACCAAGTCAGTGTCCGCAGACAACGTTGAGCGTAGGCATGGGAATTATTCAACCATACCATGATGGGAAGGGAGTTCTACTTTCTATTGAAGGTAGTGGTTTAAGAATGATAAATGCAACAGTGGTTTACCAGAGAAGAAGAGAGAAGAGAGTTTTTTTTTCCTTTGCATTCTTCCATCCCATGAAATAAATGCTCTCAGGCATCCCCTCTAATGTGCGTAAGTCTTTTTGATGTGTAATGGGAGCAACTAACAATTTATCTGCAACGGAAAAAAATGGAACTTCTGAGGAGCATTTCACTGCCTTTGTAAAGGCAAAAGGATTATGATTTGGGGGCTCTCTTTTGAGGAGGCAGAGAGAATCCCCTCAAATTTAAAAGGACCGGACAAATCTTTTGTCATTTGCAGTCCGTCTGACCTAGAACTGGACAGATTTCCAGGCTCAAACTCTGGGCAGAGCAATTCATTTTGATCCATTTCTATGACTGAGTGCATCCCACTCGCTCCATAAGGTTGAGAGTCAAAGGATGGATAATCTCCGGCGATACGTTTTTCTTGGGGAGTCTGATGGGAACATAAATACCAGAAAAACACTTCGAGAATGTTTTACATTGATAGTGTGCAAATTAGAAAAACACAGTTAATACCAAATTTTGCTTTATTTTTTTTTTTAATTTTTATTTCTAGGAGAGAGAGACAGCGTGAGCAGGGGAGGGTCAGAGACAGAGGGAGTCACAGACTGAAACAGGCTCCAGGCTCTGAGGTGGCAGTCAGCACAGAGCCCGACACGGGACCCAAACCCACGAACCGCGAGATCATGACCTAAGTGAAAGTCGGACGCTTAACCGACTAAGCCACCCAGGCGCCCCTCAAATTTTGCTTTCTGGAGAAGACCTTTAAGAGATGTTTGAGCTCTCTGGGCTCCCCTTCACCTCTCCAATACCCCACTCCATAGGACACAGTCTGAATCATCCCTATACTTCCCTGAGTTAATAGCTGTTGGGAGATTTTTATCTAAACATATACATTATGGTACAGCTAGTTGTTATTGATCTAGGAAAGTTAGATGCATAAAAGGTATCATCTTAGGTCATAAAACAGATAAGAAATGTGATGGCCTTGATGAGAACCCTCCTTTGGGGGACCCCTCACCCCCACTTCCACCTGATCACCATTACTGCAGGCTCCAGAGCTCCCCACCACGGTCTGTGGGACTTGGATGCACCTCTACTTGAGAACAAAAAAAAATCTCTGTAGGGTACGATGCTTCCTACAACCACACCATAATTCTAGAACGCCAGAAGTGTTTCTCGATGGTGAGATGAAAGTGAAAGGAGACTCATAGTTAAGCCTGGATTCCCCTCTTACTTCTGGGTTTCTTTGTGAAATGCGACTTCTTGAAAGCTTTTGGACTCTTTAGAGATCTTTCTCTTCAGAAAAAGATCTCTAAAAATGGAGACGCAGCTTGCTCCTTCCTGTATTTGTGAGAATGAGCATGTCACAGTGGGCAGGTAACGATGCCCTGTATTTGTGAGAATGAGCATGTCACAGTGGGCAGGTAACGATGCCCTGAACGTGGCTCTTCCTGAGGTGCGCCGGCCCCGAGGGTGTGGCCTGCGCCTTGGCTGACTGGGGGCTGGAGAAAACTGTCGTAGGCCCAGAGCCATGGGGCTGAATCCTGCCAGCTCGCCGGTGTTATCTGGCTCCACGTTCAGTCACGGGGAGTTGAATATGAATGCTGTTGGGTGAGCAGCCCGCTCTGGGCCTCTTCTCCAGGAAGGCCGAGCAGGTCCACTCCTCCATTTAGTTCTCCTGCCCCAACTACCCTTAGAGACATGCACAATTGTGGCCCAAACCGGGGCCTTTAATAGAAGACAGATGTGACCAGACAGAATAGACCTACTTTATAATACACCCTCCAGTGGCTATTATTGCTTTTAGTAAGTTACTGTTTTCTTTGGGGGGCAGGGGGAGAGAAAGAGAGTGCACACAAGCCAGGGAGCACAGAGCCCAACAGGGGGCTCGATCTCACAACCCTGGGATCAGACCTGAGCTGAAACCAAGAGTCCGGCATTCAACCACCTGAGCCAACCAAGTGCACCTCTCTTTGCAAGTTTTAAAGACAAGTGATTTCTGATCAGTAAGGCTTAATTACAAATAATAGGAATAACACCTAATTACATCATTATTCAGTTTCACATTCTCTAATAAATTTATCGATTGCTTATAACCTACAGGCCAAAGTTCTGGAGACTGATATTGAAGGCTGGTCCAAACACTGCCTTTAACCTAGTTTTTCAATTTTATGCTACGTGCTAAACTCATCCCAAACCTAATACTTAGTAAAAGCAAGTTCAAGTTTCTATTTCACTCAAGCCTTTCTCTCTATTTTGCCTTCAGCTCCCACCACAGCATTTGGTGCTGTTCTGAATGCCCCTCTCCTGCCATTTCTCAGGTCTAGGGCAACAGGTCATCATGGGCAAAGCTACTCTCAGCCCCAGGGTCTAAATACAGCCCCCCACCACCACGTGTGTTCATTCAACAAACACTCAGCGAATGTCTACCTCTGCGAGGCCCGCCTTCAGCCCGGAGATGCCGTGTGGAACAAACCAGACCAAGGTCCCCGCCTGCACAGAGCCTATGCTCTAACAGGGAAAGCAGACAAACACGGATAAGCCAACAGGTATCTGGTGTAAGTGCCGGAAGCTGTAAGGACGGGCGATGGGGAATTACAGGGACAGGGGCAGAGAGTGAGTAAGGCTTGGTGGAGCTCTGAGCAGGGGTCAGCAAGGGAGGAGAGGAATTCAGGGGAGGGAAGAATGTTCCAGACAGACAGCGAGGCAAGTCGGAAGGCGGTGCGGGGAGAGCAGACCACGTGTGGGGAGGTCGGGGGCCCTGGGGAAGCTGGTGAGTGAGTGGGGGAGGAGGCTGGGAGGGCAGGGCGCGGAAGAGTGGATGCCCTTCGGCGCGTGGACAGGGCCGAGGAGGCCTGAATGACGTGGTCTGACGCACTGCTGGGCAGGCAGGGCGCTCGCGGGGAGATGACCCAGGCGGTGGTCCACGTGAGACGCACGCTGGCACTGGCTGGGGTCGGGCCGACTGGGAAGTAGGACGGCTGGTCTCCTGACGCTGGACCGGACGTGGGAGAGAAATAGATCGTCGCGCACGACTGCCATGTGTGAGACATGACAACCGGAGGTGGCAGGCATCAGAGAACGGTGACAGAGAGCGCGTCTGGTGGGCAGCAGAGGCTAAGAGTTCTGTTGGCTCCATCTGGAGCTGAGGTGTCTCTTATGTGTCCAGATGGCGATTGCCAAGAGAGACTTTCAGTACGCCGCTGGATGAGCAAGTCCTGAATTTCGGGAGCCGGGCATATAAATTTGGGAGGTATCCATTTCAACATGTCCATATTACTGGGAGGTGTTGTTTTTTTTTTCCCAAGTCTTAACATCTCAGTTGTATATGGCCAATATATCGCTCACAGCAAAGCGCCTCCAGCTAAGATGCTGTATTGCATACTTAAAATTTGCTAAGAAAGTAGTTAGATCTTATGTGGAAGTGACCTTAACACACACACTCTTCATCATCACCATCATCATCATCATCATCATCACAATAGTAGAGCAAGGGGATCTTTGGGAGGTGATGAAAATGCCTATGACCTTGATGGTGGAGACGGTTTCGTGGGCATATATTTGCCCCTAACTAATTGACTTGTATGTATTAAATATGTACAGCTTTTTATATATCAAGCATACCTCAATAAAGTGTTTTACAAATAGAATAAATTTGAACATAAAATAGTATATTTTCCAAGATGCATAGCTTTACTGAGATATAATTCACACAGAATAGAGTTCACCCATTGAAAGTTCAATGATTTTTAGTACAGGTATATAGCTGTGCACCCATCACCACAATCTAATTCTAGAGCCTTCTTGTCCCCCCAGAAGAAAATCTCTACCTATTAGCAGTGAACCAACACCAGCTCAAGCCAACCAATCCCCTACTTCCTGCCTCTCCCTATTTCCTATTTTGGAAATCCTAGATAAATAGAGTAATGAAATACGTGGTCTTTTGGGATGATTTATCTCTTCCAAGAAGCATATTTCCAAGGTTCCATGTTATAAACAGTGTCAGAACTTCATTCTTGTTTTGCTGAATAAAATTTTATTCTATGTAGAACCACTTTTTATTTACCCGTTCCTCACCTGCTGGACAACTGGGCTGTTTGCACCTTGGGCTATTATGAATAAAGCTGCCATGAACATTCACGTACAACCTTGATTGTGGACATATATTTTTCTTTCTCTTGAGTACTTAACTAGGAGCATAAATGTTGGCTGTTAGTATTTTTACATCTATTTTTCAACTATTACACAATTAAGAAACTATCTTCTATTAACCAGGGAAATGATCTTTATTGGAAAATATATGGAAGAAAAAGGATGGTAAGTTTCGGGGATATTGCTAATTTCCAACTGAATTGGAAGTTCTTCCACAGACCTTCCATGCACGAAATATGTGGAACATGAAGTGGATGCATGTGAAAATCCTGAGCTATTTCCCAGGGAGGAAATCATTATTTATATTGTAAATAGAACTTCACAAACAGAATTTCTTTTTGTGATAAGCTGACCTAGTTTATTTCCTATTCAGTAGGTTTGAGGTATCTGCAGATTTTTAAACTATGAAGCTGGCAGCAAAATGTAGGAGGGCGATAGGTTTTCTTCAAATGTACTTGCCTTTATTAACTTAGAATGTTAGACATTTGTTCATAACTGGCCACAGAAATGATTCATGTATTCTGTGTACTAGAATGCGCTAGAATTTTGTTTTTAATGGCTGAGGACAGAAAGGTACATGAAAAACAAGCAATTGAGGCAAGCAGAGGAGAATAAATCTGCTCAGGCATGTTTGAAAGTCCAAGTCACCCCCTATAGGGAAAAAAAAAGTTGCCTCATTATGTTTAGTTTTCTATCCCCTACACAGAAAGCAAAGACAGAGGTACTGAAGACAGTGAAGCTCACAGTCCTGTAACCTGTCAGGTAGTTACATTTTCTACTGTGATGAATTTGCTTTGAAATCAGGACAAGCACCTTAAATTATCTTACCTCCTGATATTGGGATTCCTTCAAACCATATCCTGCCATGTATACGAAAATAGTAGGAATAATTCACACTCATTGAATAGATAATTGAAAAGCCTAAGTGAAAAGAAAAAAAGAAAAGAAAAAGGCTGTGTTGACTAGGAGACCAGAACTGTCCCAGTTAACTGGATGCTCCCAGAGTCCATGGCTGGCTGCCATGTCTGAGCCGCTGGGTATGAGCCGTCCCCCACACCACGCATTCTCGCTGATCCTTCCTCCCCTGAAACCCCTTCACATAAAGACAGATTAGCTTCATTAATCAGAAAAAAATGGTAATAAACTAGATTGCTTCATCCTATCTAAACTTAACTATCAAGACTTCTGACGGCTGAAAACGGCCACAGGAATATCTGGCTTTTAGTGTGAGCCTGAAAAGAATTATTCATCGTTGCTGTTGTACAGTACAATGCTGGAGATGGTAAGTGAATGTTAGTGGGGACTCGGCTTGGTTTATAAAGTTTTCAAACCCACGATTCACCTCTTTATCTTAACTTGTATAATGCAAGTATTTAGATATCTTGGGTCAGTCGAAAATGCTTTAGTCAAATATGTAAACTAAGAAACTTATTAATATATACTATACTAATATATAAAATGTATAATATGAATAATATTATACATTATTATTAATTATAATTATAGATAATTAGACTTATATATAATATGTATTACATTATATTATATATGTAATACATAACTTTCAAATAACTTTTCAAATATATAACTGTAAAAAAACTCACTCTGATTTGGTCTTGAGCAGGGTGCTGAAGAGCAACACCAAAAATAAATATCTGAAGGAAAAGTCCAGGTTTGTGTTATCACAAGCTTCAACTACACACACAACCCCCATGTCACACCTGATGCAAATCAGGAAGAAGAGGCCAAGCAAATCAGCCTCGTAAATGAGGAGCAGAGCTAAACAAACCTTTTACTTATTAAAAAACCAACAAACAAGCAAGAAAATAAGATACATTTCGTGCTTAAAGAGTTTAAAATTTGAATTTGGGAAGCTTTTGTCTCTTATTAGAGCACTATATGACTATTTGTCATGAAAATAAGCCTAACATCAAAATAAGTTATTACTTGCAAATTGTTTTTTAACAAAGCTCCAGGAATTAGCAAAATGCAATTCAATATCTGAGATATATATGTAAATTTTATTTTTTTAATCAGTTTCTCTGTTTCAAACAGAAATCAGTTGAGAATATTCAGCCTACTGTTCATGTAGAACTGACTTTCCCTATCTACCATTAGTGTCTATGTGTAGTAGCATTATATCTACATATGACACGCTACTCCGGAACACTGTGCACATATACATATACACGCACACACAAACGGACTTTATTACATATTTATCCAACTGAATTGACTACTTCTCTCTATTTTAGTAGTTCAACTCCATGGAAGTTAAGTAACAACTGGAAGGCAAATTAATAATTAGACTACTGCTGATTAACTTTCCTGTAGCCAGACCCTCACAACAAAGATTTCAGGGGAGGACGCGGTGAGAAACAATTAAAAATTGATACATGGGGACTGAAACATGGGCTATTCCTTCATTTTTGGAATATTTGTGCTTCCAAGAAAGGCATGATGCTTGTGGGACATCCATGAGCCTTGGGCCTTTTCCACAATGTCACTCTTACAATGTTACTTTCATTTCCCTCCCCAAATTTCTACATCTGTTATTAGATACAGATCCATCTCATCATTTTAGCCACTAAACAGAAGTAGTAGGAAAGTAATACATTAAGAAGTCAGTTGGCAATAAGTAACCATTACCCAGTTCAAAAGGCTTCCTGAAAGCATCAGGAGAAAATAACTTTAAAATGACTTCCTTTGAAATTCTTAAAATAACAATCGGTTGAAATGAAATTTAAGCTTGCTATTGTTTTCCCTTCATAAAATGGGCATTCTTGCATAACACCTACTCAAAGCTCAAATATATTTGTGAGGATAGTGCTATTTAAGTGAGACATTCAGGTTCACTGATGTTTTCCTTGGTCTCCCTCTCATGAACTCCGGGGGAGGATCCACAATTCTACCTGGTTCTACCAGGATTCCCAAGGGCAGCCCCCCTGCAGAGGTTGTGAACAGGACAGAAGATGACCTCCCATTTGAGCCCACAATAGAAGATTCCATTTCATTGCTTTCGGTGCAAAATCAAGGTCGGAATCACAACAGAGGCAGATCTTGCTTGGGGTCCTGGTGTTTTCTAAGCTAACAATGAAATAACACTAAATTTTATCAAGTGCTTAATATTTTTCATGGGGTGTCTGGGTGGCTCAGTAGGTGAAGTGTCCAACTTTGGCTCAGGACACGAGTTTATGAGTTTGAACTTCACATGGGGCTCTGTGCTGACAGCTCTAAGCCTAGAGCCTGCTTCAAATTCTGTGCCTCTCTCTGTCTCTCGCCCACTCATGCTCTCTCTCTCTCTTTCTCTCTCAAAAAATGAACAAAGATTGACAAAACTTTGTTTTAAATAAAAAAAATATTTTTCAGACATCATGTTAGATACTTTAACATGTATTTAATTTAGTTCTTACTATCATCCTTCAACACCCATCTTATTGCACCTAATTTATAGATGACAAAATAGTTGAGAAAGAGGAGAGCTCCTCTGGCAGCTAGAGTTTGTGGGCACTCACGGCCAGGCCTTGGCATTCTGCTACCGAACACAATTTCACAGAACATCACCATCAGCAAAGAGGCCGCTCTGTGACTGTGACAGGTCAAGAGCACTCTGTAATCATGTGCGAACACAGACAAAACATGAATGTTGTTCAAATCACAGACGGTCTAGCACCTCTCCATCCTGGCTAATGAGGAACTGCTACTTTCTTACACAAGAGCACTCTGTAATCATGTGCGAACACAGACAAAACATGAATGTTGTTCAAATCACAGACGGTCTAGCACCTCTCCATCCTGGCTAATGAGGAACTGCTACTTTCTTACACATTACATTCAACCCCCACTCTTGTCTTAGTTCCTTCTAGATAAGATTAAGATCTCTTAGCACAGAATCACCCATTCCTGTCCTACTTCTTGACAGACTCCAGAACAAAGCCCCACTTCAGCTCTTCCAAGTCGCCTAACACACTTAAGCTCTATGACAGGTCCCTACTAACGCCCTCCTGCGGAGGCACAAGAAACTCAAATTAATGGACAGATTAATGGACAATCAGCAGGGAAAGAAAACCACACAGAGCTGGTAGAAAGAGCTGGTATCAAGGGGCTCCTGGGTGGCTCAGTTGGAGAAGTGTCTGACTTTAGCTCAGGTCATGATCTCACGGTTCAGGAGTTTGAGCCCTGCGTCGGGCTCTGTGATGACAGCTCAGAACTTGGAGCCTGAATCAGATTCTGTCTGTCCCTCTCTCTCTGCCTCTCCTTTGCTCACTCTCTCTCTCTCTCTCAAAAATAGACATTGAAAATTTTAAAAAAAAAAATTAGCAAACAAAATTTGTAGAGGAGATTAAAGCATCTTCAAATGTAGAAAGGTGGGAAAGGATAAAAGATGTTATGATAATCCCACAAATACCCAAGTACAGACCACCTCCAATAAAATGATATAAGTTCATAATTCTGTAACAGAGAGCACAGTCTGAAGTGCCTTACGTGGATGAGCACATCTTTCTCACAATACCTCCATGCGTCAGAGAACTATTTTATTCAGAGTCTACACATGGAGAAATTAAGGCACCGAGAAGTTAAACATCTTGGCAAACCTCTTACACAGTCGGTGAAAGACCATGCCAAGACCCCAAGTTTAAAACACTACATCAAATAATGTGTATCTACTTATAAGATTTAGTTTGTTGGTTTTATTCCATACATGGAATGTTGCATCCAACGACCCAGTTGTTTTACAAGATGTGCAGCTACGGTCTTCATTTCATGAAAATGGTTCATCTCTTCATCTGCATCTAGTGCCTTCGTGGTGAATATTTTCTGAGTATGTAAAACTAGTTATCCAGGGCAGGTGACCTTCACATCACCAACGTCTGAGAGGTGGTGATTTTGACTCTCCTTGATGACTTTCCAGAAAATCAAATGCCAAACCACCAAATACATCTGTACAAAGCCTGTGTTTGTCATTGTTTGCATTTCCCTGTGAAGTTACAGATCTGACCAGGTACTATACGGCGTGGCTTTTAGAAAAAGCTTGTTTACATTAGTATTTAAATCTCATTAACCACTGTGGGATCATAACCTCGAGGAGGAGTAAATATTAGACCTGTATCAAATTTCTTTGGTTTTTAAATATCACTGAGTAACTGTAACAGGCATCAGAACAGTATTGCTTGAATACACTTCAAACCAATATGTCTTCCCCAGAACAATACCTGAAAAATAAGCATTTAAAACAATACATCATAGTCTGCAGGGCTTTGTGAGGACTCAAATATAAGTCAATGCCATCTTTTTAGAATGATATTTTTAAGGAAAAAATAAAGCTCACCTTGATATTTGGGCATTTAAGGTGGTTACTGATTACTGCATGCTTAACATACATCACTCTTAAGCAAAAGAATTTATTGAGCTATTAATTTGGTTAAAAAAATTAACTTTTCAGTTTTTAAAAAAAATTCGAACCTATATAAAAGTTGCCTGAACAAGGGGCACTTGGGTAGCTCAGTCGGTTAAGCATCGGACTTCAGCTCAGGTCATGATCTCAGTTCGTGAACTCAAACCCCGGTCGGGCTCTGTGCTGACAGCTCAGATCCTGAAGCCTGCTTTGGATTCTGTGTCTCCCTCTCTCTTTCTAATCCTCTCCAGCTCATGCTCTGTCTCTCAAAAATGAATAAGCATTTAAAAAAAAAAAAAGAAAAGTTGCCTGAATGATCATTTTTGTGCTGTTCTTACACCATGAATCTTTCTTGCTCTCCCTTTCCAGGCTCTTTGTGGGACTTCTGTATTTCCTTGTTTCAGAGGAGGTTTGTATCCTCTGAAAGAAGAGGCAATTGCTTAGGACCAGAGCATCCTGGCTTCCTCCCCCCCCCGCCCCACCCCCCCCCACTGGAATCAGAACTCATTAAGGGTATATTGCTATTGTAATAGAGAAGGGAAGTGCCTTTGAAGTAAGATGGTAGAAGTGAGAACAGAAAGCAAAACTACTGCTTTGAGCCTAGGGAAATGGTGACTACCCACCAGCAAAGGCGATCCGAGGTTCTCTTCCTCACTTGGGACCTCTGTCCCCTGGAGGCAGCAGGTCATCGGGGGGCATGATTGAAGGTCCATCAAGGCATGATAAACCAGGAAGAGAATTGGGACCAAGGCATTTGGAAGACCCAGGTCATCAAACTTTATGGGATACACTTCAAAGGACAGCATGTGCGTGTGTGGCTCACAAACCCTCACAGATTTGAGGGGACCCTCTTCGTTTTTCATTCAGCACAAGGATCTTGAGACCTTTGAGTGACCCCTGGGCCAACATAAAGGGCAAAAGCAAACATATCTCTGATTGGATTTAGATAAACATAAGGGAAATTTTCTTGCAGTGTGAACAGGTAGAGAAAGATCTACACCTTTCACATGAAGGTGAAATAAGGTCACCCACATTGCTTTTATTTGCTGAACCCTGCCTTTCTTTGCCCGGAGAGTTTAAGGAATTTGCTCAAGTTCGCAGAATAAATGGTTGAGCCCATATTCAAACTCCGGTGTGTCTGATCTAAAGCCTAGAATCTGTCCACTCCAGTGTGGAGGCATGCTTGTGATTCTCTCTCTCCCCTTATCTCTCTCAAATAAATAAATAAACTTAAAAAAGAAAAAAGAAAAGAAAAGACAGAGGAGGAACAGAATAAATGAGATAAAATGTTGCCCCCAAATGATTAAAGTTGACAATTTTATGGGGGGCCACACATGGCTTGTGTTTTAGTAGTTGTTTACTCGCTCCTATGAAGTGAACACACTGCGGGCACTTGGGGGGGGCCGAGGAGTAAGGTAAGTTTTTGTGGAATTGGTGAAATGCAATTCAAGGTGCTCACATATGCATTTGGGAAGAAAATGCTCCCTAAATCTCTGGAAAATAGTATTAAGATCTATGACTGTACAGTAGTTGAAAGCCTAAGTGAAGTGAATGGTGAATTGAAAATACATATACTAAGGGGCACTTGGGGGGCTCATCTGGTTAAGCGTCCAACTTCGGCTCAGGGCATGATCTCATGGTTTGTGAGTTCCAGCCCTGTGTCAGGCTCTGTGCTGACAGCTCGGAGTCTGGAGCCTGCTTTGGATTCTGTGTGTGTGTGTCTCTCTGCCCCTCCCCTGCTCACGCTCTCTCTCTCTCCCTAAAAAATAAATAAACACTAAAAAATGTTAAAATACATATCCTATATTTCAGCAATGCATAGGAACACCTGGGTGGGGCATATCTACAGAAACAGAATAGTAATTCTGCTTCCCAGTTAGAGAAAAATCTAAGCTATTTTCTCAATTTTAAGTTGCTTTCTTCTACACACACAGATGCACGCACGCACGCACACACACACACATACACACACACACATGCACATTCGCTCATTTATTCATGTCACAGATATTCACTGGTTGCCTTGTGTGTCACTTTTCTAAGGACTTGGGATACTTCAAGTTACCAAACAAGGCTGTTCTCCTGAGATTCCATCCCAGTGGGGACGACAGAAGATCAACACCAACAAGAAACACAGGGAACGTGTGGCATCTTAAAGTGCTAACTGCTTTAGGAGGAAAGATAAGAAGCAGAGACCGGCTCTGACTTTATCCTACAGGCGAGTGAAAGACGATGTCCGAGTCAATCGGAAATCTCACAAAGGCTTCCCCGGGGTTCTTCAACAGTCACGATGAGTTTCAAGAGGTGGAACATTCTTAACAAACGACACCATTTCAACATCACGGTGATTGATTCAGGAAAGTGAATTTGAAGTGCGGTCATACCAGACCACAAGGCCAGTGTGAGTCACAGAGGAAATCTAAGTAAGATTGAACTAGCACGTGAAATATGAAGCCACAATGACCCTCAGCATCCCAGCTGGGATGAGGTTGAAAGTCAGATGCCAAAGCAAACACACAAATGGCCAGCATGTGGATGGCGTGAGCTCAAAGCATGGCTTTCGGTAGAAATTGTAACGCGCAGAATTTACAGCATACCTTACGAGGAGCTGTGGTGAATATCTGGTACAATCGGCAGGCAATGGCTTACAATCTGTGATTATGACCAGTTGCAGATAAAACATAATTATTATTCACCTTGATCTCCAGTCAGAATGACGGTAGTTCAGATTCTCAAAGAGAGATAAAAACTTCTAAGGGCACTGACTTTCAGTTGTGGTGGGGTATTTAAATTTTATGAAGTTGCAGTATATGGATGATGAAGACAAAGAGGATTTTTATGTAACGCCGTATCAGAAGATGTAGGAAAAGAAAAGAGAACTTTCCAAAGCACACTCATTAAAGTGAATGACTCCTGAAGCCAGTAGAGCTGTGAGTTATAACTTACAAGCACCTTGTACTATAAGCACTACATGGAGCGATGGCTCCCAGGGACCATTTTAGGAGGACTCAATAGAGTGTGGCTTACCAAGGGGTGGCCGGTTGCCCATTATTAGAAAGACAATCTAAGTTGCTAAAGAATTGCTGCTTTTTGCTGGGACAGAGAAAGTTGCTGAAGGACCCGACTTTAACTCCTTCCTAGTTACAGAAACTGAAGTGTCAAAATACAAATATCTAACATCAAAATACTGAATGTAAGTAAAGCTACATAAATTAATAAAGTGAAGTACAGGGGTGCCTGGGTGGCTCAGTTGGTTAAGCGTCTGACTTCAGCTCAGGTCATGATCTCCTAGTTTGTGTGATTGAGCCCCATGTCAGGCTCTATGTTGACAGCTCGCAGCCTGGAGTCTGCTTTGGGTTCTGTGTCTCCCTCTCTCTCTGTCCCTCTCCCACTTGTGTTCTGTCTCTCTCCAAAAAAAAAAAAATTTTAAAAATAAAGTGAATTATAATTTGCAGTCAAAGTAATGCTTTTCTTCCACTGCAATTGTTTCCTGATATTACCAAGAGACAGACATAGAGAGAAAAGTAGTAGCTTAGGGGACAGTGTCCAGGCATTATTCAGTTAAATTAGCTACCAGTTAGTTCTGGAGATAGCAATCATCTCTAACTATAGAGAACGAACATTTTAATAAACTCTGTTTAGATTGAAATTGCCAACGATATCATGTATTAATTCGTATGGAAAGTGGCTTAAAAATTATAATTCAATGGCCAATGCACACTTGAAAAGATATCACTATCACTCATCATCACAGAAATGCAAATCAAACCCACACTCACACCCATCAGAATGTCAGTGGCTCAGAAAATTAAAAATGGAACTACCATATGATTCAGCAATTTCACTGCTGATTATCTATCCCTCCAAGACGAAAACACCAATTCAAAAAGATATATAACCTCTGTGTTCATTGCAGCATTATTCACAGTAGCCAACATATGGAAGCTAAGGAAGTATTCATCCATAGATGAACGGATAAAGAATAAAGACATATACGTGGTGGAGTACTACTCAGCCATAAAAAAGAATGAGATCTTGCCATGTGTAACAACACGGATGGACCAGCCCCTATGATGCCATGTGAAATGAGCCAGACGAGGAAGACAAATACCACAAGATTTCACTCCTACATGGAATCTAAAAAACCAACCAACCAACAAAACAAAACAAAAACCAGAGAACAAACTGATGGATGCCAGAGGGGTGTGGGGTGGGAAGAGGGGTAAAATAAGCAAAGGGAATTCAAAGGTCCAAACTTCCAGTCGTAAAATAAGTAAACCACGAGGATGTAAAGTGCAGCCTAGGGAACAGAGTCAAGAATTTAGTAAGAGCTTTGTGGGGTGACAGGAAGTAATTAGATCTACTATGATGCTATCTCGTGTTTATAACATCAAACCACTCTGTACACCTGAAACGAAAACAATGCTGTTTGCCAAATGTACTTTAATAAAAAATAAAATTCAAGAAGTAAAGTGAATACTATAATGATTAGACTTTATTTTTTTATGACTCAGGGTGCAAGATAAACCTCACTTGTAGGTTGTACAGAAGAAAATGATAGGAAACGGACGTTTACTTGTACTGGCCTAAGTCATACCTTTGAAATTGCTTTTGAGGATCAAATGAATATGACTGTTTTCATGTATGAAAATAAAAACAATCTGTTGCTAAATCTGTCAGCCTCATTGGTTTTCACTTAGATGA
Source organism: Proteles cristata cristata (assembly GCA_017311185.1). Taxonomy (NCBI): domain Eukaryota; kingdom Metazoa; phylum Chordata; class Mammalia; order Carnivora; family Hyaenidae; genus Proteles; species Proteles cristata. The sequence goes on from JAESUZ010002468.1 coordinate 221,808, forward strand.
GGATGCTGTTCTCTAAAATCATTATTAAAAGAAGGCAAATGAATTTCAGGACTCCTATGTAATTTACATTTCTTCATTCAATGTATTTTCACATAGAACATCCAGAAATAAAACGTTAAAGAAGAAAGATTGTTACACTAGTTCAGTCACTCAATCGTTAATTGATTCATCAAACCATTGCTGAACAAGCCTCGTACACAGAGATTCTCAAGACGGCTACTTCTTTGACTTGGTGGTGAAACAGTTCTTCACCGCGTGTGACTGCCCCGTGTACTGTCGAGTGATGGGATCCCTACCCCTGGTACTGGTAGGGTTCCCCGGTACCCTAGCAACACATTTAGAAACGCATAGGGGGAGGCAGGACCAATCCCAGCTGTAAACCCTACCTGCTGGCGCTAGAAGGACAGATGTGTGCTCTCCAGGAGCTTGTCTGGCTAGAAATGGATGGATGGGTCTATTGTAGCAGGCAATTAGGTCATGGTCACCCTCCCAGCTAACGCTGCTATGTGGTCTGAGGCACTACTCTAAGTACCTTAGACACACTACCCTATCACAAACCTCTAAGAGTTCCGACTACAACCCCCATTTAGAGCTGAGGACACTTAGGCACAAGGAGATTGTGTGACTGCTGTGAATCCCACAGCTAGAAAGTGGTAGAGTTCAGGTTCAGGTTCCAAGAGGCAAGCAGGGTGCGGAGTCCACACTTAACCCCCCAGGAGTAGATGTTCTAATAACTCCTCTCAGGACAGGATCCCCAAACATGCTAGATATGTTTTGAATTGATAAAAAAGTAAATGCATGTGTGACATTGTGATTTATAATAAGAACTAGATATTTGGCCTTCGTCCCTCTTTGGGGACAGAGCACCTAAAAAAAACCCTTGGGATTTCCATAGTGATGGGAGGGATAAAGGTGTCTTTTTTTATGAAACCAGGTGACTTTGGCCCACACAGGATGATTATTCATAAAATGATACAGAAAGAGGACCTGAGTAGGAATAATGAGGAAGGAAAAGACTTCCAAGCTGTGGCTTCAACATTGATAACACTGTCATCAGTAATAGCCTTCAGTGCACAGAATGATTCTCCAGGTGACACTGGTGAGCATGCCACGGATATTTTAGAATCTCGGTTGCAAACACACACCTGTACACCGTTCCACGTTGGAAACTTTCATATATGCAGCTCTGTCCCCAGCCCCTTTTATGAAACTCACTGCAGATTTCCAAGTGCCAAGGCTCATCAGTGATGTGAAAGCTAGGGAAGGGAGAGATTGCCTTCCTGGGATGGCTGCTCGTAGGGTTCAAGTATGTGTGTAAGGGAGACTGGTATTCCCAGCAACGGAAATAAGGCAAATCAGAATAATCAATACATTTCAGATAAGAGTAAAGGGGCGTCTGGGTGGCTCAGTCAGTAAAGTGCCTGACTTCAGCTCAGGCCATGATCTCAAGGTTCATGAGTTCAAGCCCTGTGTTCAGCTCTGTGCTGACAGCCTGGAGCCTGCTTCGGATTCTCTGTCTCCCTCTCTCTCTACCTCTCTGTTGCGCTCTCTCTCTCTCTCTCTCTCTCAAAAATAAATAAAAAAATAAGACAAAATACAAATTTTTTGTTTAAACTGTATGCCCAATTTGTTACAAATTTTAGCCATTAGCTTTCTGCTTATAAAAGTAGTATCTGACGAAGCCAAGGAAAATCAAAATTGAAAAGACACAGTTATATACTATGATATATTTAATAATATAATGTGGGTGTATTTTATATTAATAAACATAAACATGCAATGGGTATACAGAAGTGGATTACATGGGATTACCTTTATTTAAACAATTGCCACCTTACAGATACTGAAGTTTTTCCCCAACTTTTTGGCTATAAAATGGGGATAAGCCTTGATTATACATCCCTGTTACATGTTTTCTATTCCAAAAGTGGTACTGCTGGCTCAGAGAGCATGCCATGGAAATGCTGCATACCATCTGGCAACTCGAATTCCTACATTGCTTCTAGCTTTAATTTCTACCAATCATGCAAGAGAATTTCTATCCCCACCCTCAGAAGCAATGGGATTTTTCCAATACAGGAAGTATAAGGGGTTGTCCGAAAAGTCAAGTCCAGAAGCCCCAACTGACAGGAAATGGATGTCCAGAGTTCAATGAAGAAATCACAGCAGATCTGTTAGAAATCACAACAGTTCATGCCATTTTTTTCAAAGAAAAAAAGTGTGTAAAAGAAGGGAATTGATGGATCCAAGTTTCTACCTCAACAACATATCAACATTTATAGGGTGAGAGAAAGGAGCCTCAGGGGAAAAAGTTAGAGTAAAAGATCAGCAAAGTAGTTGGAAAATGAGAAGAAAGTTGTGGAACAGAAGGCAAGGTAGATAGATGGGACTTTTTCAGAATGCCACATGATACAAGTTAACACTTGAGCCATTCTGGATCCCTACGCCACAAAGCAGTCTGAAGACTAATCATCAGAATGTTTAATATCCTCGGTACTGAGAGAGTTAAGTCAATAGGAGAGCTTGGATAAAAAGATGTTCGTGAGATGAATGAGAAAGTTCTACTCAACCTTGGTGATGTCAGCGACTCAAAACCTTGGGTTAAGAAAGGAAATGTGGACTCTCTTCGAGTTACTGCATCTTTACTATTTACACATTCCCATTTCAGCCGATGTTCGAGCCACAGCTCAGCAGCTGCAGATTAAGAGCTGCGAATTTTAACATGTCAGTACACCACGAGAGGAAATTTTTCACAGAAAACAAAAGTCGTGGGAGACACAGTGCACTTCCCAGGTTGGCGAGCTCACCCCACGTCTCTGACTTTGTTTTCCACCTGGGGCTTTGCAGAGATTAACCTACAGATGAGTCACCCAGTCATCAATATTTGAAGAGACTTTGTGAACCCTCTTTCTAAAAGAGTTTGCCCTTAAATTAGCATACAGTTAAACTGATATTTCTGTGTGTACAGTTCTATGGATTTTGACACGTGTAAGTTCTTGTCACAACAGCCGCAGTCAAGATACAAAATGGTCTTGCCCCTCCTCCAAACCTCTGTCATCCTGTTCAAGTTACACAGCCCCTCCCCCCTCCCCCCTCCCCCCAGGCAAGCACTACTGTGTTTTCCTGCTCTACAGGACTTTGTGTTTTCCAAAATGTAATAAAACAGAATTGGAGTTGTACAGTGCATCACCTTTCAAGTCCCACTTCTGTCTTTCCACTAATGGACCAGAGATGCTCTGCTTTGTTGAATGTATCAATAATTCATTGTTTTTAATTTTTTTAATCCTTATTTTTGAGAGACAGACAGAGTGTGAGCAGGGGAGAGGCAGAGAGAGAGACACACGCACAGAATCGGAAGCAGGCTCCAGGCCCCAAAACCGTGAGATCATGACCTGATCATGACCTTAACCATGTCTGGTTAAGTCAGACACTTAACCTACTGAGCCACCCAGGTGCTCCAATAATTGATCATTTTTAATTGTTGATTAGAATTCCACGGTATGGAAGTACCACAGTCTGTTTATCTGTTCATACCCTCAAAGATATTTGAGTTGATTTCAGTTTGGGGCCATTTGGAATGCTCTTTATAAATATTTATTGTACAAACTTGTACAAATGTATGTGTATATTTTTGCCTGGGTAAAATAAATTTTGCCCAAGTAAAACATAAAAGGATTATTTGAAAAAGAAAGGAGTGGGGTTTCCAGATCATATGGTAGGTATGTGTTTCATTTTCCAAGAAACTGACAAACTTTTCCAGGGTACCTCTGATATTTTGTATTGTTTCTCACTGCTTTACTTCAACCAATGCAAGTTATTTGGCATAAGAACCAGCACTTGATACTGTTTCTCTCTCTCTCTCTCCCCTCCTCTCTCTCTATGTATCTATATCTATATAGATATCTCTTTATACATCTATATCTATATGCTTGCATATATATGTATACTTAATATTAGTTACCCTAATAGGCTGCAGCATCTTACAGTGGCTTTAATTTGGATTTCTGTGATGGCTAACAATGGTGAACACCTTGTCAAGTGCATCCATACATCCTCTTTGCTGAAGTGTCCATACACATTTTCTCCCCATTTTTCCACTGAGTTGCTGGTTTCATTATAATCATTTTTGAGTGTGCTTGGTCTACTCTCCATGCGAGTTTTGCTTTGCAAATCTCACCCACCTCCCGACTTTTCAGTTTCTTTTTACTCTTTAACTGTCATTCATGTAGCCAAAAGTTGCCATTTTCTTTTCTTTTTATCATGTCACTTTCAATTAGTTTTCTTTCTAGAGACACTTACTCTCTCTGCCTACTTTTTTTCTTGAGTATCTGTATGTTCAGATAAACTAAAGTATGTTATTAAGGTTATGTGACCTTTTAGCTAAAATAGTGCCTTAGAGCTCATTTCTTCTGTGAGTGTCATGTCTGAGACCTTTCCCTGGAGGCAACTGATCTACCACTCTCTGATGGCTTTGTCCCTTAACTTTGTTTCAATTGATTGTTTGATGTCATCTGTGTATCCGCCAGCAGAGAAAACAAAACAGGAGTCCTTGCACAGGGTGGTTATTTGTGCAAATAATTTAATATTTATTGTTCAGCTCATGCATGATTCTCCTGACAATTTCTGAGGACTGAGTTGTGCTATAACTACACATGAGATGATGGTCGTAGGATGAATGATGAGCAACAGTCTAGCAAGGGAATACTGAAAGAGTGACGGGAATTGCTGCATTATCAATGTAACTGATATGATTTAAAGGTCAAAACAAAGGAAGATAATCTGAAATTACAGGCCTGAGATTAGCCCTATGAAAGGGGAAGCTCTTGCCTGAGTGTTAAGAGGTCATTCAACTCAAGACATCTAGGATCAATGGCAATCTATCCAACTTTAGATGAATAAGAGTAACCGAGTTTTATCCTGCTCAGATAAAGATTCGTCAAGAAAACACTTTCAAGCATGAGACAGCTTGGAAAGTGTTTGTCTATTAAATGACCGGAGGAAATTAAACTGAGAACAGGTAGAGGTTAACCTAGTTATGACCCAAATGATCTGCTGAAGGTCCACCAAGATCTCAAACGAAACTAGAAAATTAGGACGTCTGTCATTCCTCTAAGCTGAGATATTCACAGTATATCTTGTAGAGTTTTCTGAATTAAGCTCAGTGAAGTTTCAAACATGATTTTCCATTGTCCTGAGGGGTAAGGAAGAGAAAAATGCCAGGTGTTTACTTGGAAAATCATAGCTACTGACCCACTGTCTTTGGAGGATCAGTTTGATGTGGAGAAGGATGAACAGATGTGTGCCTGATCCACTTCCATGCTTACCTTGGCTCCTCTGTGATAAACTGTAACATTTGCAAGAGGGTCAGGTCAGAGGACATCTGTGCGAACATAACAGAGGAGCTCTTGATGGTCCAGCGGGGGTGGGGGTGGGGGACAAAAAACAAAAAAACACTCAGAGCTTGTGCAGATATGTTCCATTTTGGAAGCATAAATCTCTAATTTTCAAACAGAGAGTATTATTTTTAATGATGTATCATCTACGCATGAGCATGAATGTGTACCTGTACGCACTCAGGCCCTACTCCCCTCCCCGTGTTTTTCATGGCTGAATATGACCTACGTAATTTTTACCTCAATTTTACAACTTCTGTGCTGCTTGAGCCTGTCTGGATTTTTCCTCTTTAAAAAATAAGACTTCTTGGGGCGCCTGGGTGGCTCAGTTGGTTGGGCGTCCGACTTCGGCTCAGGTCATGATCCCACAGTTCATGGGTTCGAGCCCCGCGTCGGGCCCTGGGCTGACAGCCAGCTCAGAGCCTGGAGCTGCTTTGGATTCTGTGTCTCCCTCTCCCTCTGCCCCTCCCTTGCTCACGCTCTGTCTCTCTCTCCTTCAAAAACAGATAAACATTAAGAACAATTAAAAAAAAATAAGACTTCTTACAATTCCAAAGTATTTCGTGTATTACAAAGGAATAGAAACCTAATAGTCTTTAAAATGAATGAGGTCATTACTAATATAATTGAAAGGACATCCAGTAATTAAAAAACGTAAGCGTATATAAACAAATATTCTTAAATTACCAGCAAATTATGTGATAAAGATAGCTCAAAATTATTCTCTGCAATTAATCTAGACAATAATGCAATAATTTGCATGTTGGTAATAGCAATTAAAAAAACATGAACATGTTTTACTGATTAGAAAGGAGTAGTCTTCACAATGGGCCTAATTTGCTCATCTACATAATAAAGTAAATAGAAACTACATTTATGTCATCATAAAAATAAGTTAAACCACATATTCTGGTTAAGAAAAAAGTATATAAATATAATCTGACAGTGTGGCATATCAGTTACTTACAATCTGTACGGAAGCATATGTTTTTTTTTTTTTTAATTAAAAATTGTCCAATTAATCAGGGATTCACTACCTGAGTCCCTGGAACATTTGTTTCTTTTTTATCCTGTGAAATTACTAGAATCATCTGAGGCTTCAAAATCTGCTTTCCCCAAATCTAGGATAAGTGTTCAGATTCCAAGACGCCTGGAATCAGAGGGTGCTGTCCTGCTCTCAGGCACGTGAGCTTGAAGAGAAGAAGAGTTGGGGTCAACCCGGAGAACCCATTAGGCCCTGAGGTATGGCCTGATCTGATAAGGACAACAGATGACATTCCTTTCTGATGAAACCTCCTGTCAGCGGTGACTGAGGCATCTAGGAAAACCATTTGCAGGGATGCTTATAAAACGCACGTGACTCTTCAGGGCGCACAGAACAGGGCCAAGCATTGGTCACCCACAATTCAACTTCTACTTCTGGGTTGTCCAAAATTTGAGAACACGACTTAATCATCAAAGAAACTAAAGCACAGCTTAATACTTGAATGAATAAAAAATAAATGGCATAATGCCTTGTATCATGAACTTAAGGTAGACAGGTTACGTGTGGCCCTTGACCACAAACCTGTTCTACCTCCTGGATAACCACTGACTATTTTTCAGGTCTAGAATGAATTCATCCCTTTCCTCTGGGGCTGCCCAGCCCCACCTCTGTCTCCCCGTGGCACCCCATCCACTCATTTCCATCCCATTTCACTTGCTCAAGAAGGTCTCCCCAAGGGACAGTGAGGAGCCTCACGGACTTTGTCTTAATCGTGTGAAGAGAGGAGTGAATTATTACTACACAATAGAAGCATTAATAAGCTGTGTGGCTTTAAGAATTCACTTACCTCCTCCTGGCCTTACAAAGGGTGAGCAGGAATTGAGTAAGAGTCAGGAAAAGAGAACATTCCAGATAGGGAAGAGAGAATTTGGAAACAAGGATATAAGGAAGCGAGGTAGTTCCATGGAATGGAAACTCTGAACTGATACAGCAAATTTGGATGGCCTTCAAACTTCACGCTTTCGACTCTTTATTTGGCCCCATGTTTTCACACTCCATACACTGAAACTCCTAAAGTATCATTCCTTTGCTCTCATTTGGACTTTCAGATAAGAGGTGCGGAATGCTGGCTTCCGCTCTTCCAGGATGGCCATGGGTGGCATGAGCCAAACATCCCCCAACTTTGCCCGCACTGTACTGATTGCAAGATTCATTTAATTCAGATCTGGAGTCCAGCATGCATGAGAGATGAGCCGTCATCTCTCGATGGAGAGGAGAATGTCCTGGTAGGGGTGCATCTGGCCTCTTGGCTTGATTTCCTTTCATCTGATGGCCCTGGGTGTCAAGGTAGCTTGCATAAGGAAGAAAGAGGGCCAGCCTCACAGCTGGGCCAACCCATCAGTCTCATCTACCAGGAGAAGGGAATGGTCAACAGCCATGGCTAGGAAGCAAGGACTGGGGCCACCCTACGGGCACTTAGCTGCAGCTCACGCTCCTCCAGCTGCCCCGGGCTCCCTGAGAGCCAGCCCTCGACCTCTCCAACTCCCCGGCTCAGCTCTTCACGCCGCTCTCTCTCTCCACCGCGTTAGCTCAGCCCCATCCTTACCTCCCAGGCACCTGCTCAAAGCACCCGCCAACTCTATCCAAAGCAAACCCTCCACCAAAGCAGAACACTCTCCCTCTGTCAACGCATGCGTATTTCCCAGTCTCTGATTGCTTTCACATTTGTCGTATTCCCTGCCTGTATCCCACACCAGTACATAAACCACGAAGAACCTGGTGGGACACAGTTATGTGTTCGGTGAGGAACTTTTATGGGAATGAAATATACGCACACAGGAAGAGGCAGAATGCAACAAGTTTCTCTTATTTAACATTTCGGAAGTTGACTAGGCTAAAATGTATTCAACGTGATGATTTTAGTATGTCCATAGCCTGCACACGCGCATATCAATCATTCCACTCAACAGTGCCGGGGCAGAAATGCAGCCTTTGGGGCACCTGAACAGCCAGGACATGACAAACGGGAAGCAAAACAATACTGCAAATCATCAAAGCTATTGGGAAAACATAATACCAATTACATTATAATTATATGAACTGGATCCCATCCAGAACACTGAGGCTACTCATCTATGAAACGCAGCTGACACCATACAAAGAAAAACAAGCATTTCTAACTAATACACAAACTCTGAACTGTGTCCCCATCCTGCCAGGGAAATACCAGAGATCATGTAGAAACAGCATAAATGCCAGAAATGTATCTGGCTCTGTGTAAAGACTACTTCCTATTTTTATTGCAACTTTTAATGAAGGGATTTTAATTGTGTGAAAACGTTTAAAGAGAGACCTCTGTCCTCTGCACTCTTACATAAAGAGCCCCATGCTGCACATTTACAAATATTTATCTTGCACCTGAGATGTTATCTTAAGGTACAGTCCTATGAGAGAAAGTACTGAATCAAAAAGCATGGAATTAATTGAAACATTTTAAATATATATTTAAAAATTTTAAGTGTTTATATTTGAGAGCGAGAGACAGACAGACAGAGCATAAGCAGAGGAGGGGCAGAGAGAGAGGGAGAAACAGAATACGAAGCAGGTTCTAGGCTCTGAGCTGACAGCACAGAGCCCGATGCAGGGCTCAAACTCATGAACCGCAAGATCATGACCTGAGCTGAAGTCGGATGCTCAATGGACTAAGCCACCCAGGTGCCCCCATATATGCATATTTTAACACGTTCTTTAGAAAGAGAAAGTTCTCGATCACTAACCCTTATCAGCAATTTTCCCCACTTATTCTAAATCAAAATTTAAAACGGTACTTTTTGGTTACATTTACATTGAACATTTGGGTTTTTTTTTTTAATGGATTTTCTATTCATATGTAATTTTTCCCCAATTTTTGACAGTATGTTCACCTTGGTTTGAATTTGACAGATATGTTGCGAATAATTTTTCCAGGTTCTTACTTACATTCTAATTTAATAGTGCTTATTAAAAACTAACATTTTAGAAAGTGGACTGGTTTGCTTATATCCAATTGTTGCCTGTCCTTTGAATTAAGGGACATGCCAAAGTTTTGAATTTTCTAGTCTTATTTATTGATATCTTCTTTTGAATTTTCCATTACTTTTATGCTTAGGAAGTTCATCATCATTTTGCAATTGAATATTTATGTATTTGTTTTTTACATGATTAAGGCATCATATTTTATAATTAAGTCTTTAATAGAGTTGACTTGGTGTACTGATCTAAGTTACAGGTTTTTTTTTTCTGTCAGCTAGCTAGTAACACAAGACGCATTAGCTGAAAAATGCTTTACTTCTTAGCTGATTTACAAGCCACTTTATCATATGCTAAATCCTTTTTAAGTGGCCGGGTCTAAATACAGTTTTTTGTCATCAACCAAGAACAAAATGGAAGGGAAATAAGAGAAGCTGAACAGAAGTAGAATCTCAAAAATCACAGAGACTCAAGGAGAAATGTTTCAAGTAAAACTACATCCGATCCTTTGAAATCTTGAGAATCTCCCGGTGTGAGATTATGTTCCTATTCTAAAATAAGTCTTGAAGAATTCATTAAGGATTTTCAGTGATTTTTATTTCCTTTGAATGAACAACTGTCGGCATGGGCTGTTTTGCTGCTTACTCTATTGATGAGTAAAAAATATTGATAGCATTTTTGTCCTTGTACAGTTTTTTTCAAAGAAGTGCTCTTTCTAGTGCTTGGATGTATACATTCTTATCAAGAAATAAGAAATTTTTCTGATTAAATCTTGAGAGTTTAGGGTATGTGAAACATCGTGCTTTTGTTGTGATCTAGTCCAGACTCCCACTTCATAAACGATTGGAAAATTGATCAAAATGCATTTCCTGAAGTTGCCCTAAACCCGTATCTAAAATGTTCGCTTATTTCTCACAGGTATCATTCCACCTGTGGTTTTTCTGTCTCCTATGCCCAGTCCTTTTATATGACTAGCCTTGAATGTTAATGAAATTCTCAAGAACTTCAATTTAAGGAAAATATAAATTTGTGGTGCGCCTGGGTGGTTCAGTCAGTTAAGTGTCTGACTCTTGATTTTGGTTCAGGTCATGATCTCATGGTTTATGAGTTCAAGCCATGAGGTGGGTTCTGTGCAGACGGTGCAGAGCCTTCTTGGGATTCCCTCTTTCTCCTTTTTTCTGCCCCCCTCCTGCTCATCTCTCTCTCTCTCTCTCTCTCTCTCTCTCTCATTCCCTCTCTCTCTCTCTCTCTCTCTCATTCTTTCTCTTGCTCTCTCAAAAATAAACAAACTTTAAAAATAAAGAAAATATAAATCCCTGAAAAGATAGCAATTAATTTAGAAATTATTTTAGGAACGCAATCATATTTCCATGGTGGTTTTTAAGAAAAGACTGCAAATAAGGTGACGAAAGACAAGATGTTGGCCCCTAGACAGACTTCAAGAATAACAGTAATGTTAGAAACAGAACTATTTAGAAAAACTACATAAAAACGATAGCTGCACAATATTTTGAATGATATAAAAACAAATTAGGTATAAATACTAAGCTGAAACTTAAAATAACATTTTACTTTTTTATTTTTTTAGTGTTTATTTATGTGAGAGAGAGAGAGAGAACATGAGTAGGGGAGGGGCAGAGAGAGGGAGACACAGTCGAAAGCAGGCTCCAGGTTCTGAGCTGTTAGCAGAGAGCGCATCATGGGGCTGGAACTCATGAACTGTGAAATCACGACCTGAGCTGAAGTGAGAGGCTTAACTGACTAAGCCCCCCAAGGCGCCTCTAAAACAACATTGTAAAAACTGGATGGTTTGCCCAGATCTGGGTGCTGTTCGTCCTTTCAATGAAAACTTTTAATAAGTTTATACATTTGAACTGCATAATGGTAAATTTATGATTTATGATTTTTGATAGTTTCTTTAATGTATGTTCGGGGATCTTTAAATTCGAATTTAAGGTCTCAGAAAGGTCTTCCCTTGGACAAAACAAAACAAAGTCAGCAACTACAATGACGCCCCACTCCTTCCTGAACTGGAGGCAGTTTCATGGTGCCTGGAAAGGCACCATCAAATATGTGGCTCCAGTTAAGAACTTATTAAAAGTTTAGTGCCTTTAGGGGTGCCTGGGAGGGTCAGTCAGTTAAGCATCCGACTTCAGCTTAGACCGTGATCTCACTGTTCATGAGTTCAAGCCCCGTGTTGGGCTCTGTGCTGACAACTCAGAGCCTGTAACCTGCTTGGGATTCTATGTCTCCCTCTCTCTCTCTGCCTGCTCGTGCTCTGTCTCAAAAATAAACACTAAAATTTTTTTTTAAAGTTTAGTACCCCTAAAGGAGTGTCTTCATACATCATTGGATGACACGAAGTGAAATCAGTTCGTCAGACTGTTTGATGACCGACGGATTTACTGGGCCATGGGAAGGAGAAGGAATAAGGAGATTTATTGTTGCCTCGGGAGAAGCATGGACCTAAATATCCCACCAGGCAAAGAGCTGCAGGAAGGAATTTCTTTGCACAGTCGAGAGGGAGAACGAAGGCCGAGAAGATGGAATGTGAGACAGAAGCTGGAATCATGGTTTCCAGGTGCGGTCCTTGGAAACTGGTGAGAAACGCAAGTGCTCGCCTCCTTCCTGCTCTCACGGAGTCAGAAACTCTGCAGCAGGTCCGATATCAGTGCTTGAACGAGCGCCCAGGTGATTCCCATGCACATTCAAGTTGGAGAACCACCAGCATGTTTACTTCAGAATTTTCGCCTCATCTCCTGATTAGTTGCCTCAGGGCCTTTACACATACAAATGAGCCTTTTTGTAAGAGCACTTTGTAGGTAATTTGGGAACTAATTTAAACATGTATTCCCTTTCTGCATGTGATTTGTTTTATAACTGAGATGCAACATTTGACTTTTCCTTGAATTCATTATTATACCTTGTTTACTTAGTGACAGGGGCACAATTTTCATCATTCCACTTGAGAATTTCAGTGGAACTAGTATTCACTTGACATCTGACTGCTATACTCCAAGAGATTGTTTTACACTTTGCCATCTTGACAATACTCTAGAGAATCCTCCTGTTAAAGATGATATGATTGACATCCAGCATTGGGACGGCCAGCTCAAAAGCCCCCCGGGGACCAGCCAGGCAATGTGAATGAGTGAAGGAAGCCAGAGTCACACAAATACTTGTGAGCACCACACTGAGACACAATCTATGTTTTCTACATCTGACTGACTTACGTTCCAACTAAGTCATTTAATAAAGGCATCTTTTCTTTTTTCTTTCACAGTTAATTTCCTCTATTTGGCCCTTTGGAATGGTCTAAATCACATGACATAGGTGTTTATAACTACAGCTGTCAGGATTCTGTGTCTACATTATAAGCGGTGAGGCTGAGATTCAAACCCAGTTCTTCCGGACTCCAAAGCAGGCATTCCTAGCACGATGCACTGGTCTTGCTCTATGTCATGGAAATGTATGCACTTCCAAAGTCCTTCCTTTTCTTAAAAGTTCCTAATGACAGCATACTTTCAAGAATTGGTCTTGGTTAATTAGTAGTTTCCTAAAATATCATTAAAAACCAATAAAAGACACAAAAAAAGATAGCCACTAGCTATTGTTAGCCCAATGGGAATTTACAGTGTTCATAAGTTATATAATAATTATTATAGGGTAATTTCTAAAAGAATTATGATTCTGTAGAAAATTGCCAGTAGAATAACACTAAGTAGTTCTTTGACATGGTGACGAAAGCCCTTTAGACATTAGGTAGGTGTGCATGGCACTCTCGCTGGGCATGGCAAAGACTGGATTTTTCGTGGACTCCAGCTCCTCACAGTCACACTGGAAATTCTTGAGCCTCTGCTAAAGCTGGAAACGCCAAACATATAAAAAGTGTTGTTAAATTTGAAAAGACTGACCCTGAGTTTTGATTTAACCACTTTTCATTATACTTCTATGTAAATAATACTTGAAATTCTAATTTCTCTGTCATGATCAAAAGATAGTAGCAAGTATCCTAAAGTGGCCTTCTTCAGTTCCTAAAATGGATACTTTATATGTGTAAATATATGCTGACTGGGAAGTAGAAAATACAGACCTTCTAGAGAAGTCAACGGTTTGCTTTTGTGACACATGACTGATTGAATGCTCTGGTGTCCATTTCCACAATGACTGCTGGCCTCTGAATTTTAAGATTCTGACTTCATTAGGGATAAAAATCACTTAATCTTCCATACTCATACTCAGAACATTTTATATAATCTAGTCATCCTGCTTCCAAATCCGTGACAACATAGCAACCATTAATGTCTGGGAGATACACCTACTCAGTGGCATATAAAACATATATCAAAAAATGTTTTGAGATATGGTCAAACTAAAAATCTAAAAATATTCAAGCTTGAACACATGAACTAATTCAGAAGATAGGGGATTCTGATTAAGACTCCATGGAAGCCTGTGGCATTCTTTTCATAAAGACAATTCCAATAGCACTCTATTAGGATTTCCCTCTGTTAAATTAACTTTACAGACTTCTAATGGATTTCTTAATTAGACTTGTTATTAAAAAGAATATTAAATGAATTAAAAACAGTCCTGACAGCCACTTGTAATAAACAAAAAATGAAAAGCAAGATTTTTGCTCCTTACTTTTCCCCATCCAATCCAAAGCTTTTAATAATCTTTTAAATTTAGTGCAATTAATTACTCAACTGTCAAAGAATAAAAAGCTAGGATCATTATAGGCATGTCTGAAGAAAGGCTTCCTGTTATTTCAAAATGGATGCTGGTGACTGGAGATCAAAGAGCCTTGCTCTTTGTTTTTTTGGGTTTTTTTTTTCCTTAACACTTACTTATTTTTGAGAGACAGAACATGAGCAGTGGAGGGGCAGAGAGAGAGGGAGACACAGAATACGAAGAAGGCTCCAGGCTCTGATCTGTCAGCACAGAGCCGGATGCAGGGCTTGAACTCATGAGCTGTGAGATCATGACCTGAGCCTAAGTCGGATGCTTAACCAACTGAGCCACCCAGGTGCCCCCAGCCTTGATCTTAAAGAGGCTGCTATCGCTCGAACAGTCCACTGTGTTGTTGTGGCTTCAATATATTAATTTAGTGTGTCTGCATCTCCAGAAGTACCCTTTCTCCTCCTTCATCTTCTAGAGCAAAAGGAGCTTTTACCCAGAAGAAAGGCATAGCTTTAATTCCAAACTCAAGGCATCTGAACGACCAATCGCTTGACATTTAGAGAGAAAGAGGGAGAAAGCAAGATTCATGTCCACAGTTGACCACAATATCAAGCCCTGAACTTTCATTACATGCAGCCTTAAATCTGCACTGTGCAATTCATTTTCCCTTCAGGGATATGTATATATGATTGGAAGCAACAGATTTCAGTGTTACAGACAAAACGAGGTGGAACAAAGATGAACTTTTTAAAATGAATGGCCAGAACGTGAAGAAGTCCTTCAGATGGAGAGTGTCTTCAGATTCCAGCCAGCAGCCTATACTAGTGGTAACAGGACAGCCTTCCAATGGAAACACTCTGGGACAGAAACATTGGGACATTGGAGCAACAGATAAAGAAAGGAGAGAACGTTAAGTGTTTTCGCAGGATGAAAAAAAATCAGTAGACTCTGCTCGACTTACTTGTCAGACCTCTATCCACGGATGACTGCTTTGCCTCAATGAGATTTTAAGTGCGTGTAGGGCAAAGAACTGTGTGTCCATGACCGCACTGTTGCTTTCACCTCAGAAATAAATCGGAAGGCTCTCTTGGCAACTAAGGGCATGGAGGCTCCAGAAAAGTGTCTTTGAAGTAAAGTTTTATAGGTCAATTGCCTTTTATACTTAGCACATATATATTTTTGAATGAAGAAAGAACAAAACAAAACAAAACACCCTCCAAATTAATACGAAGACAGAGTTCAGGGATGGCCTGTGTCACCAAGCCTCTGTCATTTACCAGCCTCGTGGAGCCAGGCAGGGTCAGTCGGCATGAACTCAGTTTCTCCTTCCAAGAGAATGAGAGGGAAGTCTTACCGGTCACTTTTACGGCCGCAGGATATGGAATTTTGCCGCCATGGAGATGAATTACAACTGCTACTTCATCAGCTGCTAACATGCTACTCAAAACTCAAAGAGCCTAATTGGTTGGCTAATACTTCACATGGGTTTATGAATTCTATTCAGCTGAATTGCAAATCCTTATTTGAATGCAATTGCAGATATCAGTGGACACACAGCTATGTCATGAGTAAGATATAGAAAGTCCAGACAAGTCTATTCATTCATTCAACCAACTTACTGTGGGAGGTACTACAGGCACAATGAGTTCATTCCTCTCTCTGCTCCCCACAAGCTCACAGTTTACTGTGAGAGTCAGACAAAGCAAGAGTTAAAATATGGCACAGTAAATGCTATGCTTCAGGAAAGCACAGGGCCTTCTTCAGTACTCACAAGGCATGCGGTCTGGTCTTGGGGGATCCACTTCTAGAAGACATTAGGTCTGATCCGTGTTTTGAAGGATCTGTGTTTTGAAAGCTCGCGTGGGTGAGCTAAGCTAAGTGAAGGCTGCAGGTGATTATGCAGTTGGGAGAGAGGACATAACCAGCACCCCCTGTAAAGAGCATTAGGGATACCTTGTGAAGTAGACATCAGGTGTTGCCCTTGTAAATCTCCAGGGTCAGGGGTTACAGTAAGCCTATTACTTATAATAACTAAATACAGTAAAAAGGAGCAAAATGAATGAGTGTAGATTAAGAAGTTGAACTATGGAATCAGATATCGGGGCTTGAATCCTGGATCATCCAGAAGATAGATGTAAGTTCCTGAGTATATTACTTAAGCCTGCCATCATGTAAAGGTTGGAAAGGAAGTGCACGTACAGATGCTGGAGACATGGCTGCCATACTGTGTTGAATAACAGTCACCAATGCCCGTGCTATGGAGACAAGCACACCCTTCCATGGGGACAAGGATGGTGGGTGGGTGGCTGCCATCAGAGTCTGGAGGAATCAGGGGAAGTTTCTCTGTGCAGGTGACCTATGACCTGAGACATGAAGGATGTGACTAAGAGGTGTGCCTGTGGAGGCCATGCAGGACAGGAGAGACCCAAGAAGTGAGGCAAGACAAAGGAGGGTTTTCTTTGCTTTTTTTGATAGAAAAAATCTTACTCTTGAGATATGAAGTTATGGGAAAGAGTTAAAGTCACCCAGATTAAAATATAAGTTGAGCTAACCCAATCCATAAATGTGAAAAGGATCTGAATGTATTTCTCCAAGGAATGTATACAAATGGCCAATAAGCACATAAAAAGATGCTTGCCATTATTCGTCATCAGGGAAATGCAAACCAAACCCACAGTGATACACCATATCAGAGTCCCCAAGATGGCTAGAACTGAAAAGTCCTACGATCCAGAGCCCCGTGTGCTGCTGGTAGGCATGGAACAGGGCACAGTCACTATGAAAGCCAGCCTTGCGGTTGCTCAATTGTTCAAACACAGAGTTACCATATAAGCCAGCAATCTTTCCTCTAGGTATAAATCCCAAGGAATTTAAAACAGGTGTGCTAACCAAAACCTATTTATCAGTGTTCATAGCACCACTATTCACAACAGCCGAAAGGTGAGAACAACCCAAATGGGCACCAAAAGATGAATGGAAAAAGTTGTCCTTTATCCATATGATGGAATATTATTCAAGAGTGACAAGGAAGTAGTAACACATTGTACTATCTGGGCGAGCCTCGAAACATTATGCTAAGTAAAGAAGCTAGTCACAGAAGGCCACATGTTTTAGGATTCCTTTTACATAAAATGTCTACAGTAGACCAATCTATAGAGCCAGAAAATAACTCGGTAACCAGTTACTGAGGTCTGGGGTGGGAGCGGACATGGAGGGATAAAGGGGTAAAAACTAAAGGGTATAGGTTTCTCTTTGTGGTGATGAACACCCTCTAAAGTTAACTGTGGAGATATGTGCACACATGTGGGCATGCTACAACCCATTAAAATTGCACACTTTCACCAGCTGAATGGTACTGTATTGAATTACATCTCCATAAAGCTGGGGGCTTTCTTCTTCTTTCTTTTTTTAAAGCAATTAAGGGGCACCTGGTGGTTCAACTGGTTGAGAGTTGACTCGATTCCGGCTCAGGTTAGGATGTCACTGTTGAGGGACCGAGTCCTAAATCAGTCTCTGCACTGACAGTGCGGAGCCTGCTTGGGATTCTCTCTCTCCCTTTCTCTCTTCCCCTCCCCTACTCTCTCTCTCTCTTAAAATAAATATATAAACTTACAAAAATAAAGTAGTTGAATTAGATTTGGTCCAAATGTATTTTCATCATTAAAAGAATGTCAATGTCAATTTCAACTCAAGCAAAATCTATTTGTTTGTTTGTTTAGCATGTGGTTTGGTATGAAGTCCATGGCCATAAATTTCATTAACATTTACATTTAGATTTATAATATTTACAATATTCACATTAATTGAGAATAAAATCAAAGCAAAACATAGTGATTCTATACATATTGTTGCTAGAGTAGGTACTGATGATTCTACATGACTTCAAAAAATTAAGAACACAAGTTGAATTTGGAGCTTCAAGGTCTTAGAATATATGCTAAAATATTATAAATTTAGACTTTTAAAATGAGGCTGTAACTTATAATTTTAATTCATGTTTTGTAAACATTAGAAGCCATGACATTCAGATAGCCTGTATTCCCTGGTGATTTATATAAACTCTCTTAGTGCCTTCATCTGTCATGATGGGCTCCTCTCAGAGTGTATGGTAATTACTGGCCTACCCAGCACCTTGGCAACATCATTGCTATTAAGTTTCTTCTCTGTTTTCTGAAAATCCATGATAACTCACTCACTTATAGATATCAGTTAAATCATCCACACGCATTCTGATCAAAAGCTATTTAACAGACTTCCTAAATATTACAAGTCAAATTGTTGTCTTTTGAAAAAGGGAAATGCACACTAGAGATATATTTAGTTATCACAGAGCTGTAGGATTTCACAGTGAACAGGGCTATCACTAAGCTTATATGCTCTGAAACAGATACTGAGCGCTACTATTTTTCAGGGTAAATTCCGGTCTTAGATATAGAATAAAGAGTGCCTATGTCAGATACCAAACTTGAATAAATATAGCTCAAGGTATGTTTAGCATTCAAACCTGATATTAATGCCACATCATATGTTATGATTCAGTTGCAGCTCACTTTATTTAAAATAGTAACAGCTGCAAAACAACAAGTTCATATTATGAATTCAAGTGTAGCAACTCTGAGATTGATGCAGGCCTACTCATGGGGAAAAACGTCCTCAGGACGCATTGAAACTGTCATACGAAAAGGTAGGTAGAATCCATTCTCCCATCAGGGAATTTTGCTTACTAGAGATCTTCCTAAAGAAAAATCTGTGGTGTGCCGGGCTGGCTCAGTTGGTAGAGCATGTGACTCTTGATCTTGGGGTCATGAGTTCAAACCCCATGTTAGGTGTAGAGATTATGTAAGAACAAAAAAAAATCTTAAAAAAAGAAAAAACTATAATCTGTACTGCAAATTTTAGAGTTCTGGACCCCAACAGCATTTCAGAATTGCAGAGAAATCTAGAACTGAAACAGTAGAAACATAGAGGCAGCTTACAGTTTTAAAATACCTACGGATGACAAAATATTTTCATTATCAATATATAGAAGCTGAAAAGTGTTTTTAACCCAAGAGTGGGCGATGTTTCTCGTCAGAGAACAGCAATCAAAAACAATCAAAAAGTCAAAATAAACCCAAAATATCTTGATACTCAAATATATCATATGTGCTTTTCCGGCAGAAGTGGATAATCAAGGTGTACAAAACACACTGAGTTAAATTATGGAAAATGATTCTAGACAAACTATCTAATAGCAATTTGCAAACATAAAGGTGGTGGGCTGACACACTCTCTTAGATAAGCATTGTGGAGTCTTCAGATACACACTCTGAGGCAGATGAAGAGAATAACATTTTGATTTTTTCCAAATCCTTAGTCAGAAAGGCTCGGCATTTGTGATGGTATTTTAACATGCTTTATATTCCCAGTTCAGAGACTTCTTTACTTCAAATGAGTCTAGCTATAAATAAGAATAGATGTCTTAACTATCCAAAATGAAGAAAAACAGCAATTTTCCTCAAAAATTTCCACTACAATAAACAAAAATGTCTCAAAGGGAAAATAGAAGCATGAGCAATTTCCAAAGTCAGAATTCCAGTCTCTTGTAAGGCTTTGCTGCTATGCTTAGATGAGTCTAGAGCCTACCAATATGTATTTTCGGTGGAAATGGCCAGAATGCTGACACCGAAATGGCCAGCACTGACTGCTACGTGAGCCTTGCTTCTGGAATCATCTCTGGGTTGAGGTTTTTCCTCTCTCAGATTCACAGAGGATACCATCCCTGCCTTAGGGGGGAAAGAGATGGGGAGTATTTTGCACATGATGTAAGGAAGAGCCAGGACATTCATTCATAAAAATTTTGGGGCACTGTGTGCCAAGCCCTGCGTGAGGCAGGGCTAGGGGTGGACAGATGAAGTTCAAATCCCACCGTAGGAGACAGGCTTGACGCAGTTCACCACCACATGATAAACACGCGATAAACACGCAATGCAGACTGTCCTGGGGGCTCTGAAGGACCAATACGGGTTGCTGTATGTTAGGGGTTGAATTGTGTCTCCCCTAAAGATGGGCTGAAGTCCCTTCCAGTATCTGTAAATGCAGCCTTATTTGGAAATAGGGTCCTTGCAGACATAGTCAAGTGCAGATGAGGTCATTAGGGTAGACCTTAATCCAACATGGCTGGTCCCTTTGCAAGAAGAGAAAGCACACAGAGAGAAGAGGGTGCGAAGAGACACAGGGAGAATGTCCCGTGAGGACAGGGACAGACAGACAAGGTGGCACATCTTTAAGCCGACGACCTCCAAGGACCACTTGGCAGCCCGGGGAAACCAACAGCTCTGGGAGAGCATGGCAAGGGAGCCCGAGCTTTGGCTGGAGAAAGAGGAAGGGAGGGGGGCAGGGAAGACTTTCCCTGAGAAGCAACCTTGCAGTTTGAAGTAGGGTCAGAGCAGCTAATGGGGTGGCGGGTAAGGAGTGTTTTCGGACAGAGGCCAGGGTGGCCAGAAGGCTGAGGACTCAGGATGTCTGATGCATCCCAGCTGGGAGGGGGTGGCTGTGAAAATGCCCCAGACCATGAGGCAGCGAGGGTAATGGCGCCGGCTGCAGGACACGGTCATGAAGGCCCTTTGAAGGGAGAAAGGAATCTCTGCTCCTTTAGGTGCTAGCGCCCGGGACCAGATCTCACATGGGAACACAGAGACACCTGGTTTTCCCTGCTGTCCGAAAGCAGAGCATTCCTATAAAACCTTCCTAAGATGAAACGGTGTAAAACAAAGAAACAATTACCATTAATTTATATGGGGAAAAAATGCTTTGAGAATGAACTCCTAGGCCCCCCAAATCACCCCTCTTAGGCATTTTTGGTACCTTCGGATACATTTCGCTAACGGATACATAAAATCCATCCTAATAAAGCCCAGATGCCCCCTGTTCGGGGCCCTGGCGCGGTGCGTGCAGTTCCCAGGGACGGCGCTGGGCGGCGCTGCTCTCAGTGCGGGGTCGCGGGGAAGGGGGTTCTCGCTGCCTCCTCGGGCGCTCCCAGCAAAACTAACAGGAAACCTTGTTTTCGGGAAGGTGAAAATCCTCTTCGGATTTGTTCCCATCAGGGAAAGCAGGAGACGCCTGTATCCCAAACAACTAGTTGGCTCTCGAGAGTGGAGCTTCTCAGCAGCAAATGCCTTTCCAGGAAGAATGATGTTGCATTTTTGCAGGCTTCTGTTCCAGCAAATAAAAACAAGAGCTTCCTTGACATTGAATCCCTGACATCACAGTCTCTAGGTCGAGCATCTGAGGACATCTAGATCCCTGCACCTGCCTACAAATTGCCTGGAGCCAACGGGGCTTTCTTCTCCTGGGGGCGGGGCGGGCGGGGCGGGCAGCCAACCACCCAGTAAGGCGTGCAAGCTCCCATCTGGCCTCTGGCTTCCCGCCATCCCGCCCCTGCTGCTGAAGAGCCCCTGGGAGTTTCTCCCGTCCTGCTGCTCAGTGCTGGCAGGCGAGCTGACACTTGAACTTGGTGCTCTTACCAAATACCCGCTGTGTCTGCCCTCCGGGCAGGAGGGATCGGTCGGAGGTTCAAACACACCGTGTTTTCAGCCTTCCCCATAGCAGGTTTGCCGGGAAGTCTCCTACTTGTTTCTCCTTAATTGACCTCGTGGGTGTGAAGTGTCCGGAATGTAACGGTCGGAGTTATTTCGTTTTAAACTAGGATCAGTGCTTCTAAATACGGCATCCAGTTACAGCTTCATGTTCCATCTTGACCTTTTTATTTGAACTTCCAGGGGGCAAGCACTGCAAATACAAACCAGTAACACTTCACTACGAGGCCAGCTTCGTGGTTTTGTTTCTCTTCCTTTCTCGTCGCTGGCTTCCTGCAGCCTAGCCATCCAGCCTTGCTCTGTCTCCCTAAAACGCTGAAGATCATTCCTGAATTTAAAAAAACAGATGAACAAAATCCTACTGCTGCAGCGTATGAATGAAACTACCTTTTAGTAAAGAATAGAAATGCTGTCACATATATTAATGCTACTGTAAAAAAAGAAGAGCAATGTAGTGTAGATGATACCCTATATATGTATATATTTATAAAAATACAAAAGACAAAAGTATATAAAACTGACAGAAATATAGGTAGATACACACACACACACACACACAACTTGAATCTTGCTCACTTGCTCTCATATTTGTGTGTGTTGTTTCATGCATCCAAGTAGCACTTGCTACAGCACTCAGTACAGTTGGGTCCCTAACATAGGTGACATTTTATTGTATAGGGAGGAGGCATGGCAGAAGATAGAAGACTTGCGGAAAGACATGATCGACAGTCCTGATTTACTCAATCCAAGTCAAATATGAGCTGTGCGATAGTCACTGAGTCCCTTCCTCTTTCTTACCATCTTAAGCTCCTCATTTGCAAGTGAGAACAATAAATACCTTCCTTATACTTTTGTTAGAAAAGTAATGAAGGGGCGCCTGGGCGGCTCAGTCCACTAACCATCTGACTTCAGCTCAGCTCGTGATCTCCCAGTTCCTGAACTCGAGTCCTGCATCAGGCTCTGCGCTGATCGTGTGGAAGCCCGCCTGGGATTCTTCTCTGTCTTCCCCTCTCTCTCTGTCTTACACACCCACACTCCCGCGCTCTCTCTCTCTCAAAAATAAAGAAACTTAAAAAAAAAAAAAGAAACATACATGAAAATGTTTAGGGAGATCTTTGCTCAGTGCCTGACACTTGGGGAACATCTGGTAAATGGTCAGGAAGAATCATTATACTTTATAAATAGACTATACATTGCATATGGTACTCTTTAAAGCGTTAGAAGAGTAATGCCTACATTGAATCACACAGTTTCCACACCCATGTGACTGGGGGTGGTGGTGGTAAAGTGGGCATTCCAGTGTTTCCCCCAAAGAAAACTGCTCCATAGAAACTGAAATCCAGAAAAGCCGATTGTGTTACAGAATCTCAGACCCTTCCACTTCACAGTATTGACAAGAATAATGTGAATTTCAAGCATTTTGGAACTTAGGAGAGTTTACAGCAGGTACTATCCATGGGTTATCAAATTAATTTCTTAACAGAAAGATAGTATAGTTAGTGATTATTGTCTTTAGTATTGGCTAGGTACTATGCCAAGTACTTTATGTGTGTTCTCTTAATTAAACCTCACCACAGCTCCGTGAGGTAGCATCGATCATTATCCCCGACTGACAGATGAGGTCCTCAAGGCAGGATTTGCCAAAGTGCTCAGGTAGCAAATGGCAGTGCCAGGTTTAAATACAGGCCAGTGGCTTCCGAGCCTCTGCTCCTGACCCATACATATCACCCCTCCCCATGGATGATTCTAAGCGTTCATCACTGAGAACCACATTAAAGCAACTTCATCTAGCACTAACACAGATTTAAACAAAGTGGTGAATATGCACGTGTATTAAGCTGAAATGTACTGATCTAGAGTGAAATCCAAGAGACCACTAGCAAAACAAAACAACATTTTATTTATTTTTTAAAAGTTTTATTTATTTATTTTGAGAGAGACAGAGACAGCACAAGCAAGGCAAGCGCAGAGGGAGTGAGAGAGAGAGAGAGAGAGAGAGAGAGAGAGAATCCCAAGCAGGCTCCACTCTGTTGGCGTAGAGCCCCACACAGGGCTCAAACTCACGAACCGTGAGATCATGACCTGAGCTGAAACCAAGAGTCAGCTGCTGACTGACTGACTGACCCCCAAAACAACATATAAAAAGTCTCTATAGAAGAGTGGTGTCTGCAGGATCACCTTCAGTAGAACAAGTGGTTACAGGCTAGAGAAGCTCCCTTAGGAACGAAGAGATGGTAGGCGCCTGTCTTTGTCGTCGCGCGCACTGTCTAGAAATCCTGTCCCACCTGGGCGTCCACCTAGCGCTTCCTCCTCCTCCACCATCCATCAGGTACTGCGTTCCCTTTGAGATGCTTCCTAGCGCCCCTCCGAAGGCTCTGCAACCTTCCGTCTTTTAACTCCATGACGCACTTCATGTAGCACTAAGCAAATCGCTGACTGCTGGTCAAATCTTCTTGGCCATCTGCTTGCAACCTGTGAGCTAGGTTATCTC
Organism: Proteles cristata cristata; assembly: GCA_017311185.1. Taxonomy (NCBI): domain Eukaryota; kingdom Metazoa; phylum Chordata; class Mammalia; order Carnivora; family Hyaenidae; genus Proteles; species Proteles cristata. Next base: position 245,946 of record JAESUZ010002468.1, read on the forward strand.
CTTATTTTACATACATATTTATAATATAGACAACATATACATAGTACACAATATATAATAGAAAACATACATACTATGCATATATGTGTGTTATACGTATGAATCATGATATGTAATACGTGAGTAATAAATATATCCTATGCTTGTCAAGACTCAAAATATGCCTATCTAGTTATTTAATTAAATTAAGGCATCAGGCAAATTCTGCATTAGCAAATTAAATTATATCAGGAAAACAGATCATTTAATCGAGATACAGATCATTTAATAGAATCTCTTCCTTTACAGAGGAGAATTTAGTGATTTTAAATGCTTCTCTGATAGATAAGGGAGCCATGAGGCTACAGGCATATGAACTGGGCTCCTCTGTGCGTCCTGCCCTCTCAGAAACAGAAGGCGTTTGAGTGTCTCTTTTAGGGACATAAAAAACACTCTCAACATCAGCCTTCTTAAGTCTCAGCCCTGCTAAACATGTAGAACATTCTGGGAACTATAACATTTATTCCTAAGGATTCCAGCTTTCCTACAAAAGGAAAGAACATGCAACTGATGAAAAATTATCTTACAGTTTTGCATGAAGCAGTTCTAGTTTTCAGATTGTACTTTAATCTTGGGGTTTTTAGAATATGTTTATAGAGTTATAGCATATTTTTAGGAATTAAAAAATGTACGCTTTGCCAGTGATTCACCTCTACTCATAGATCAAAATATGGCACATACCAATATTAAATAAAGCTTAAGCAGATATCTAATCCATGACATCAGTTTCCACTTAAAAACTGAATTTTGCTCTAGCCAACCAATGAAGGAAAACTAAATATTCAGTGACCCTCTTTTACTTTTGTAAGGTTCCAAAGCTCCATTTTATAAATACAAGTAGATGAATCTTCAAAAACATCTGTATTTAGTAAACGAAAAGGAACACAGACAAAGCAAAAGGGCAGAAACGGTTCTGAAAGAAAACTCTACCTACTGGTTAAAGGTAAGGTGTGTTGGTTGGCCTGTAAAAGCTAGGAACTCATTACTCATTTTTTTCCCATTAAACTGTGTTATAGCGTGTAAGAGACTCCATGGTAACTAATGTGCTTCATTCCTCCAAAAAAATTAACAATTTTGTTATCGTGCTTTGGGCCATCATCAATAACCATATCCCATGGCAGCCCACAGCTCCAGACTCCCTACCTGGTACCCACCAGTCTTGATGGTACACGTGTGGGGATTTGCACTATATTAAAAATATAACTACATTTGGGGCACCTGGGTGGCTCAGTCAATTGAGGCCCAATTCTTGATATTGGTGTAAGTCATGATCCCACAGTTCATGGGACCCCATGTCGGGCTCCGTGCTGGGTATGGAGCCTATTTCGGATTCTCTCTCTCATTCTCTCTGCCCTTCCTCACTTGTGTGCTTTCCCTCTCTCTCTCAAAGTAAATAAATATATTTAAAATGTATATGGCTGCAGTTTTGATATACTTATAGAGCTTTTATTAAGTTCCAGGAATCACATGAAACCTTTTACATGCATCATCTAATCTGTGAACAAATCCAGCATTTGCTTCCGAAGTTAACATTATGATTTACTATAGAATACTTTTATTTCAATTAAATTTCATTTTTAAAATGTGTGTATAAATTATGACAATTTTCTATTCTTAAGGTCCTTGCAGCGCTCTCCTATCAATAAAACCTTACCAATCAAAATGCCCATTGATTCATTTGCCATTTAATTAGTATAAGTAAAAGTTAATTAAGCTTCATGAATACATGCAAACTTACTGATATACCTAGAGGAAAAAATAGGTAACCAAAGGTATACTGAAAAGAGGGTCTTTCAACTCTGACTTAATTACAAGATGGCCAGACCTGAGGATCTCACAGCCCCTTGTGCTTTCTGCACCCCTTCTCCACGACTCTAGGTCACGTCAGTTCAGTCCTAGCCCTGGACTTGATTCTGCCTCAGGTAAGCAGGTGCACAAAGGAATCCACACCTGCTCAAAGAGCATATTCATGAAGGGACAGAGGCAGAGTCGTCCCCACTCACTTGGGACTGCTAATCGCCATGAGGTTGATCAGCCACTGTGGGCCTCAGTTTCCCTCAGCAGTTGCAGATACTTCTGTGGCCTATTCAGCTGTGCTGATGGGCAGGTGGCACTGTGGAGGGCAACAGGTGCCATATAGGGTCTCCTGATACAGGGCGGAGAGTCTGAGCTGAGCCCAGAGCCAAGGGCCAGGCTGTTACAAGGTGTAGCCGGACAAGCCCTGAGCCCCTCTCTGCACGGGGCTTTGGTTTAGCTTCCTGTCAATGAACGGTGTCTATTCTTTTGCCCATTTCCATGATCTAGGCCAGAAATCCCAGAGAAACGACTACAAGAGAAGTTAAAAATACCCTTTCAGGTATGGGTGTTGTGAGCCCTGGAGGGTAAGCTGCTTCCGAGAGCGGGTGAGGAAGGTCACGGTGGAGCTAATGCATCCTGCACCAGACACAGTGTGTGCCCAGCCGAGGGAAGGCAGTGCAGGTAGTCACGTGAGCCTTTCCAACGGGGGCACGTGGGAGGACCTCCCCCTCGGCCTGCCCCCGCACGTCACCACCCTTAGTGGCAGCCACAGGGCCTAAGGATGCTGAAAGAATAAGCTGAGACATGGGATCTGGAGAGGAGCGGCCACGGTGACCACGGTCCCGGCCAAATTGTATACATTACTTTCCTACTTTGGACTTCAGAGTTGAAATGCACTCATGCCTTGTAAGCGGTTCTGAGCATGGCTCTCCATCCACATTCGCTGCCCACTGTTTCCCACTGCACCTCTCTCCCTCTCCAGCCGCCGCGAAGGCGTGATGATAACTACCACCCTTCCTTCAGTGGAGGGGAGGGCTTCCCCTCTGCAGAGCACAAGCCGGCTGGCCGGCAGGGATGCCGTGCTGGCCAGCAGCGTGGGGAAGGGAGAGGCCAGTGTGGGCAGGCAGGACTGGCAAGGGGCCCTCTCCTCTGCAGAGCGGACCATGAGGACCCACGTACCGTGGCCCTAACAACCGTGCCGAAAACGCTGTGCGCCCAGGCTGCTTGGGGACACTGGCACTGACAGCTGTGAGCTGTGTCCTAACTAGGACAGGTAAGGAAGAAAAGGTGGGGTGTGAAACAATCATTTTAATTTGAGTGATTATTGCCACTCTCATTATTCCAGTCGGCAGCCCCCAAAATAATGCAATCGATCAATTAGCAGGCTGTTTAATTTGGTTGTGATTCATAGCCCCTAACCATGAGACTAGGGTTCCAGAACAGGATGATACCAATTTCTTCATGCAAATTATCACCCAAAGTTTATTTTCTGAGAGGAGAAAACGTCTGGTTGTAGTAAGACAAATCTGGGAGGCTCTCTAGAAACCCAAATTCACTTTGGATAACACTCATTAACTTTCCTCTGCTCATTCAAATTGCCTCATTGTTAATTAGCGCACCATTCATGAGGTGTCCCCCTGAAGAATAACGAAAAATAATTGTGAATAACTGGGGGAGGTCTATTTGAATTACCAAAAAAAGTTGGTTTTATACAATAATTTTAGGAGAAATTTAGTTTTGCCACCTGCAAGCTTACATGGTTAGATAAAAACTAGTAGCTAGCAAAATATAACACCGATAAAATCCATGTGGATCCTTTTGACTGTGGCAAAAAACAAAACAAAACAAAACAAAACAAAAAAAAACCAAAAACATCCAGTGGGAGATTCAACCTCTAGACAAAGATTTTTTGTTTGTTTTTTAAAAAATATTTATTTATGAGGCGCCTGGGTGACTCCATTGGTTGAGTATCGACTTTGGCTCAGGTCATGATCTCACTGTCTGTGAGTTCGAGCCCCACATCAGGCTCTGTGCTGACAGCTCAGAGACTGGAGCCTGCTTCAGATTCTATGTCTCTGTCTCTCTCTGCCTCTCCCCCACTCTTGCTTTGTATTGGTCTCAAAAATAAACATTAAATAAGTTTGCTTATTTATTTATTTTGAGAGAGAGAGGGAATCGGGGAGGGGCGGAGAGAGAGAATCCCAAGCAGGCTCCATGCTGTCAGTGTAGAGCCTCACGTGTGACTTGATCCCACTAACCATGAGATAATGACCAGAGCAGAAATCAATAGCTGGACACTCAACCCACTGAGCCACCCAAGGGCCCATAACCTCTTACCAAAGTTTTAGGTGTATTGTTACTCCGGGCACAATGCAATACCATGAACATCTAGAGCATTTTCATTGCGCCAGGTTGGGAACATTACACCTGTTTGACAACAACTCTCCATCCTGGATCTCTCAGCCACCATTTTGCTTTCTGCTCCAACAAATTTGACTACGTTAGGTGGCGCAGGTTAAGTGCGGAATCATGCAGTTTTGTCCTTTTGTGAGAAGTGTATTTCCCTTTGCTGAATGTCATTAGACTCCATCCACGTGGTTGCCTGTTTTTTAAGGCTGACTCGTCTTTCACCGTATGTGTACACCAATTTTCCGTATCCAGTCATTTCTCAATGGACATTTGGGCTATTTCCTAATCATGGCTATTGTGAATATAGCTGCAGTGGAATGGGGGTGCAGATAGGTCTTCAAGATGCTGATTCTAATCCCTCTGAATATATACCCACAAGTGGGACTGCTGGATCATATAGCAGTTCTAGTATTCATGTTTTGAGGAGTTTAGGTATTGCTTTCCACAGTATCTTCACCAGTTTACATTCTCACCAACAGTTATGAAAGCATCTCTTAATGACTGGATAAGAACAATATGTGTTCAGAACATTGGTTAAATCAAAACAAGTGTCCTGATGCCACTTAAAATAATTGGCCTCGGAATATTTTTAAATGGCTTCTTTACTCAAATTATTACTGAATATTCTCAAACTCCAAATCAATAAAGTTCTAAGTTTAGTCTAAGAGTATATTCTATCTTGAAAAGAAGTAAGATATATTCTAATCTGGAAGGTTACTCTGGTTTTATATTGAAACTAAACTTGTTTTAGCCGAAGAGAATCCAACCAAATTCTTACACATTCATGGTCGTTGGAGACATACCTATTGGTTAATAAAAGAGAGGGGAGAGAGAGACAGGGGAAGGGGAGGGAGAGACTGTACTGGCCACAGATTTAGACTGGTAATAGTTCTTTTTGCTTATCTTAGAAAACGTAACAAAAAAAAATTTTTTTTATGTAAGTGGAAAAGCCTTGGGAAATATTTGGGTTAGAACTTTTCTCATCTTGTTTCTTTAACACTAAAACTCAGAACCGTGATAGATACATACTGACTTCATATCAGTTTTATTGTTCAATTATTATTGGTATGAAGCTCTGCTTATCTGCCAGCATTCGATAGAAGAAGGAAGAAGAAACGGAGGAAGTGTGGAAAGAAAGGAGGAGGGGAGGGGGAGAGAGGAACAGGGAATAGGGGAGGAGGGTGCGGGAAGGGGAGGGGAAGGAATACTTCAATAACATGCAGAAGAGAAGCAAGTACATTCACTACTACACTATTTGTATAATGTAAATTTCAGCCCTGGACATGCACATATGCACTGGGTTATGGTTTAGTGTATAGCAGTTCACCTTCTCAAAATAATGATATGGTTTCATTGGATTTTTAAACATTTCCAAAAAAGTAGTCTCTAAAAAGTTTTTAAATCAATTCTTCTGGCCAGGGGCTTGCTTCTTAGTAATATTGTTTTGTTAATATTTTTAAAAGATTATTTATTCATTCATTTGTTCCTCCACCTAAACTGAGCGCTGATCTCTTCTATGCTTAGGGGCTCCACAGCCACAAAATCAACAAACATGTGAACAAGCATAGTCTGTACAGAGTTCTTACTTAGCTCTTCTAGAAACATATTGGAGGGTGCAGTGATAATTTGCCATAGCCAAATCAAATTGGAGAAAACATGGAAACTTTGGGAAAGTGTATGGGGGAAGGATGTTGAAAGTCTCTATGCAGCTGCTGGAAGAGGGGCAGCCTGGTCCTTACTAGTCATATCTTGTCCCGACCGCCCCCCTTAGGCTGTGTAATAAACACCCCCCAACTCACACCTCCCCACTTCAAGCTCAACTTGGAATATTTTATTTTTCTTTGACCCTGAGACCTTTCAACATTCATTAAGTCAGAAAAAGAATCTTGATAGGTTGTTAGTATTTATTTTGCTAAAATGTTTATTTGACATATTTCTTTGATTACCTGTAAATTTATTTCAACTCATTTTACCAATCTATTAAAAGTACAGTATTTTGTGTTCTTTCAATATCAAAGAGAACTTATTGAAATTGGGATGTCAGCCATCTACATTTTGTCCCAAAGAGTGACCACAGATGCCTTTCCTTCCTGTGGGTAAACCCGCAACGATTATGTTGGTGTGTTAAGGGTGAGCTTCTGTACGTGTTCAAAACAATCCCTCTGGCCAAAACATCAACCTGCTGGTAGGGATTAACAGTGTCAGGAACGGGAAATGGAAGGATTTGCCAAGGGACATGCTTACCACTAAGCTGAGGCTAATTCCAGGAGATGTAGAGATGATTGCTCTAAGCAATAGTTATTTCAGTCCTATCTTTCCTTCTGAGCATGAAGGAGATTTACCAGAGTTGGGTTATTGCCAATGGATCATAGGACTTGAGACACTTCAAACAACTCAGTTATACATGGGTTTTGACCCTATCTGTGACTCTCCTCATTCCTGATGCCGTCATCATCATCATAATTGTCATCATGGTTATCACTGTCATTGTCTTCGTCATCATGGTCGTCATTCTCATTGTCATCACTGTCACCATCATCACTGTCATCATCGTCATAATTGTTATCATCATTGTCATCATCCTCCTCCACTAGATTGTAGGTCACATAGCTTTTCATTTGGCTCATTTTGACTAGATTTGAGTTCCTAAATCCTTCATAGCTTATAGGAAATAATGCATAAAGGGCTTAATACAGTTTCTAATATATAGTAATTTCTCAATAAAACTCTTTTATTAGCAACAGTAATATGGATATTATTATCTACAGACTCCAAGATTTGCTGCAGCTTCAAACATGAAATGTTCAATCACTCTTGGTGTAAAGTTACTCTCAATTTTTGCTGTAGATTGCTGACCATATGAATTGCCTGTATCAGTTCTAACTTCCAAAGCAATGGAAATGTGTTAGGGCTGATTATAGCAGAACATAAATGTAAAAGTGCCTAGCAACTTGGAGAATGAGAAGCAACATGGCCCAAATCACTGCCAAACACTGTGCAAATCACCCTCCAGCACCAACCGAGGACACTGTTGCCACGATAAGGGACTCTAGATGCTTCGTTTGTGCTGCCGACACCAAACGAGAGGGCTGCTTCTGCTCCCACCGCCACTGTCCCAGGAAATGGATGACGGTTATTCTTCCTTTAATTATTTCGGTTTCTCAGAAGGATGGCCTTTTCAGGATGGAAGAAAAAACATTTTGCAGAACAGAACACTCAGGCACAGAAAATTTAAGGCTTCTCTTAAGGCACAAAATCTGTGGTTCCCAAATCCCATTTCGATATGTTTTCTACCATACCACTCTGGGTAAGAAAATACGAACAGCCAAAACACATGTCTGATGAGTAGAAAAGAAGCTCTATGGTGACTTCAATTTTCTTTATTATTAGGCAAAAGCATTGAAAGTTTCATCAAAAGTGCCTGGTCTCAATGTTATACCTATGCACCATAGTTGTGGCTGGTTTTTGTAGGATGGATCTAAGTCACAGTACTTCCTCATATTGGACAGACACTGGGACTCAGAAAGAGGAAAGAGAGCTCAAACCCAAACCACTGCCCTGTGGAAACACTCAGGTCACTGGCCCAGTAATACTGAAGGCCTCCCCTGAGAATCTTTTAAGGAAAAAAAAAGTTATTTAAATGGTGATGATGGGTTCAGAGGGAGAAATCAATTGCCCCCAAATATGGCAGAAAACAAGTGGTAAATCTGTAAATAAACCTGGGTCTCTTTTTTCCTTTATAGCATTCCAGTGAGATACATTTATGTCCCAATAAGCCTATGTCCCAAGAAGCCCAATAAGCCTTCTAGATGTCTTAAAAGAAATCTAATGTGATGACATAAATAAAATGATAAAACAACTATGGTTGTTTATGCTTATTTTCATGATAAGAGCCTAACCAAATCCCTCCCTACACTTGCTGCTGGTTTCAAGGATGGCCTGAACCGAAATTTGGTTTCGGGGGAGGTAGGGCTGTAGAGATGTGATGTGGACATAGTACATCAGGAGGAAACCCCAAAAGCCAATGCAAGCAAGCAGAGAGGGTAGACTGTGTCCAAGGAACAGCCTGGGTGTTCAAAATCAGATGTTAGGAGAAGGCTTTGGTCAGTAGCCCCCAAAATCTTGCATCATATGAATGAGACTGGACAGAGACTATAGTCCAGGTAAGCAATAATTTTTTAACTGCCTAAAGATTTTGCTTCATAAAAACAAAACAAGTAGCTGACAAGGCTACAAAGGGGATAGTGACATGTAAGAATAACTGAAGAAACGCTGAGGAGAAAATATGTGCAAGAGAAATAAGATGAAATCAAAAGAAAAGTAAATATCGGATCCTATATTAATGGATCCTATAAACGGATCAAATTGTTCTTTGAGCTTCCTAGATCCAAAGCAAGTAAGACAATATGATGAGACATGGTGGACATCACGTCTGTAGAGGTGGCACACATGGTCCACGCACACTGTTAAGTTGTTCGGGGGAGGAAAGCTACTCATCAACATGGAGATCATCTTCCATCTTGGGGGTATAAAGGCCATGCAGTGCACTATACACTCAGCATTCAATCTGCTGAGTGTAAAAAAAAGATAACTAAAACTATAGGGCCGCTATGTATATCATTTTTCAATATTGACTCCTGATAAAATTTTTAATTAAATACTAAAATATTTTATAGAAGGGAAAGGATAATAACGATTTCAAATAAAACAGCAGTGGTGCAAGCAAAGCAGGGAAAAAGGAATGACGATGTTGTGGAGACGGAATTAGTGGTGACAGGGATGGAACTTGCTGAGAAGGGCAGGAAGTCAGACTGTTCCGAGGGCTCCCTCTATAATAACGGACAGTGAGATCCCATTAAGCAAGGTAAGGAATGCCAGGAAAATGACCACATTACTTGGAATTAGGGGCAGGTTGAGAATGCAGAAAACAAGTAGGTTTGGACATGTTGAGTTTGAAAGCCAGTAGAAGTTTTGAGCAGAGTTGGTCGAATCTGTAGGCTTCCTGGAACACGGATCTGGAAACGGCAAGGGAACGTGTTGGTTAAGACAAGGTCAAAAGTGGACCCCGTTATTCAGCCATAAAAAGGAATAAAATTGTGCCATTTCCCCCAACGTGGGTGGACCTCAAGGGCGTTATGGTAAGTGAAATAAGTCAGACAGAAAAAAATAAATACCATATGACCTTTCTCATATGTGGAATCTAAAACAAAAGACAAACAGAAAAAAGAGCTCACAGATGCAGAGAGTAAGTTAGTGGCAGTGTGCAAGAAATGTGTGAAGGGGGTTTCCAAGTAAAAAGAAAAAAATAGTGGACTCCAGACAAAGGAGGAGCGAAGAAGGGTTAGGGCTGGGAAGGGGACCTGAGAGGACCTGAAGACAGGGCAGAGAAACTTCTGAAACGAACAAATATTCGAGAATTCATCTAATGCTTTTCTTTCAAGGACACTGCAAATAACAAAGAAAAACAGCTACTGACATCACATTCTGTATTACATAGAAGGCCTTCCTTGCTCCAAGATTTAAAATATTTTATGTTTTCCTTTAGTACTTTTTTTTTACTCTTTAGTCTTTTAAAGGGTCTGAAATATATTTTTAATATGGTATGAAGTAGGGTTAGAATTTATATTATTTTAAATGAAGAGCAGTTTCCCAAGACTATATGCTGATTAGTGCATTCTTTCTGCTCATGTTTTTACAATAATAAACCTACACATACACACACACACACACGCGCGCGCGCGCGCGCACTCCCAGAGGTTATACACTCTACATGCTCCCCATCCATCTACTGGAGTTCTCCCAAAATATTTCTAAATGATCATATGTTTGTATTTGCTGAGGCACAGAAACAACTTTCTTAAAAATATACCCTGAAAGTCTTCACTGGGAACATTATAAACACAGGATAAACTCCCCATCATGGGTGAGAAAAATGTTAATTACTCGTTCTCAACATACGTTTCCCTGACCTGACTTCCTGCCACCCACTAATCCCATGTTTTTTGTGAAGAACATTTTTATGTTTAAACATGATTCATGTCAGTTCATTATTCCGCATCATGACATGTGTGTTCTAAACATTGAAGGACCTGGCCAGTTTTTTATTTCCTGAACCATTTGGGAGAAGGTTATTTATATAGATCATGCCCCTCTACCCCTAATATATCTTTACGTTGTTCTCTCCTAAGAATGAGGATACCCTCTTCTGTAACAGCGCAGCTATCAAAGTTAGCAAGGATGACACTGGTCCAGATTCATCAAACACGCATCCCATCTTGCAATGGTGATAACACCAGTGGTAAGTCCAGGATGTTTCCTCTGCTCTGATAGGAATTCAACTCAAGATCACATCTTGTACTTAGTTGTCACGTCTCTTCAGCCCCTGAACAGGTCCCGGGCTTCACTTAGTCATTCATGACCCTGACTCTCTGAAGACAGAAAACATGCTATTTTGTGGGGCTTCTCACTTTGGGCTTGTCGGAGGCAACCCACCCCCCCAGAAGCACACGTGGCCGATTCTCAGGGTTCGAAGGCAGCCAGTGTCTCTCAGCTCCCTCTGGTGATGCTAATGTTGAATTTCTGGCCAACGGGGGAGTCTGGTGATCCTGCCTCAGCTGCCACTCTTTCCTCAACTAGCAAGCACTGTGCAGGGAGAGACTTTCGAGAACATGCAAATTCGCTGTTGCTTGTCTGATTTTTAGATTGTGAATTCCTACCCATTATTTTTGAAGACTGCCATCCCTTTTGTATGAAACTTTCACAAGTCCCAAAGCACAGCTGACGAAAGTCCTTTCTTTACGTGGAGCACAGCCTGTGCGTGCCCCTGGCCCAGGACACGCTTAATGCTCTCCTCCTTCTATCGACTTTTCAAAGGCAAGGACCACATAGTGCCAGCACTATTTATCAATCTCACCAATTAATTACACTGTTATTAAGGGACTTATATTTTATTGAAAGGAAGGATCCAAGGGTTGCGTCTAAGACTAACAAGATGCAAAAGGGAGCCCGTTTTGTAATCCCTTGGATTGAAGCATTTTTAATAAAATCATATTCATAGACCCTAACAATGACTGCCTAATAGACTATCAGAAAATTCATTAAAAAAATGGTTTTGTTATTTGACCTTGCTTTGAGATCTTGGCAGTGAAACATTCCGTCTTTCACTTCAGGGCCCGCTGCACTGTACGGCTTGAAGATGTGCGCAGCTTTCCTCAGAATGGTAGAAAATCCAGGAAAGTCGGGTTAGTGGGCACAGACTTAACCTTCATTGTCATTCTGTAACACGTGCTCTTTTGAATGAGTCCTTAAGCCCGCATCGGCGCAGTTTTATTTCTCACAGAAATGACAGTCAGAGGCGTGTTTGTAATGAGTGCATTCTCTCCTTATCTGCCACTCAACTTCTGGCCGCGTGACTGGTCTAGAAGATGGGAGACTGTAAACTTCTCGGTCACTGTACTTGCCCAGACTCCCCACCCCCCCACCGAGCCTCTGCTGTTTTGTATGCATCTCGGAGCAGCAGCCGCTCTGGGCTCCAGGCGACTATCTGATACAACTACACAAGTTCCCATTTTCTTTTGCTCCGAAGAAAAATCAGTTGATAAGAACTATGAAGCTGGTGGGCCTTTAAAACCATAATCTCCTTTGTCCTGTCTCCAGGTATCAGCCTCCGAAAGTCAACCTCAGGATCATAATGCCCTTTGTTTCCAAGCCCATGTGAACTCACTCTTCTCCAGGCTGGAGGAGGCCACAGGGTGAGGTAAGTTGGTCCCTGCCCTAAAGGACTGTGCATTTATCTGATGGAGCAGGAGTGGGTGCTATGAGCTCTCTTTCCTTTTTAAAGAAAATGTTACCTCCCAGCCAGCTAGAGCGTTCACAGTTCCAATATCCCATTTCCTCTCTCTTGCACCTCAGAACTGCCAACGCCGACTTCTGGGGTTTCGGAGCCGGCCCTCCTCAGAACTCGGCTGGGCAGGCTTTCCCAGCTCAGAGTTTGGACGGATTCCTCAAACCAATAGGTTCATGTCAGTGAAAATCTGTCTAATGAGTTTTAACAACTCTTTATTCAAATTTGATTTTTTTTTCTTATTTATTTATTTATTTATTCAGAGAATCCGAAGCAGACTCCACGCTCAGTGAGAGAGCCGGACACGGGACTCGATCCCACAAACCATGAGATCATGACCTGAGCTAAAATTAAGAGTCAGACGCCTAACGGACTGAGCCACCCAGGCACCCCTAAATTTGATTTTTTTTTTTTTTACACTGAGCACAAAGCTAGCTTCAGGCACATTACTTGGAGGGCTGAAAATACTGAAGGTGACAGTCCTGGCCTCAAGACGACCCTCGTGTGCTAAGGAGATGACGACGTTATGTGAACTTCAGCTGCTGCGTAAAATCACAAGCTTGGCCCCCAAGGCACTGAGCCGTCACAGATCTGCAGACTTCAAGCCCGGCCCGACCACAGCAATCAGGTCTGACAAACACAATTCCTAGCGGAGACTCCTGCCCCTGAAAATAAGAGTTCAAGGACCACAGGCATTCAAGAGCTCCTGAGAAAAGCAGAATCGCAGGCCCAGCGCAGAACTTGAGAGTCAAAATCTTCACGATAACATCCTTCTTAGGTGCCTAGGATGCTCATTAATATCTGGGAAGCATCCATCTGGCGGCGTTATTCTTTTATTTACATTTTAAACAGTGATATAAGTTTGCAAAGTTGATTGCGCATCAGAAGAGGCTGTAGTTTATATTGCAACAGATAACTTATTTATTCCTGCAAAGCCCTCGTGTCCCTGAGCTCGGCTCCTCTTTCCGGAAAGCCTTTGAAGGCAGTGCAGCTAGAGTGCCCTGTGCAGTGGCCAGGGAATCAGAAGCAAACATTACCATTCTGGTCACTGGCGGCAGCACCAGCTGTTACATAATTTTGTTATAAAGCTATTTCCTGCTACTGGAGGGTTTGAAATAACATTTACTTGTATAATTCTAATTCTATTTAGCTTATCCATCCAGGGCCAAATAAAAAGCATAAATTAATCCACTATGAATATGTCAGGCAGATAACCATTTTAGAAAACGAGAGAATTAAATGTTATTTACAAATCCTTTATAACCTTATCAAAATACCTTTTCAGAGATCTCTCAACATCTGTCGGATGTCTCACATTTGACCTTCTGTTGTTGGGCGGAGCCGGATTTTGAAACCCTCCCTCTCCTGGGCAGGCAGGCTCTGGAATGTGTGTGGGGCTCAGGGAAAGGGGGCCTGCCTGGCACGGAGCAGCCGAGGGAATTGGAGAGAATGTCCTCTCTGACGGATCTAGAGGTAATGAGACTTCCAATATCTCTAGGATCCAAAGGCTCATCTCTCACATTGAGATATGTGACCAATCAGTGATAAGATCTGTTGGCCCTACAATCCAGCGATTTTCATTAATTGATTTTTTCATCGGATTTCAAAGGCTTTAGAAATGCATAGTGTCGCATAAAGTAGCTATAATGGGGGGGAGGGGAGGAGTGCAGAGAATGGCGGATTCTTTACAACAGTCTCACTTCTGCAATCGGGAATCTTCATGAAAGAGAAGCAGTGGTTGGTCACCCTTCAAGTGTGTCCTGGAGGAAACTCCTTTCTCCTGGGAGTTGTCCGTGTGGCTGGCCTTCCTGTGCTCACCTTGGCTGTTGCCTCTCATTCTCAGGGGAATACGGTCTAATCCTAGGGTCCAAGCCCCCAGCTCTTGGAAGTTTCCTCTTAGAGACTGAGCACTGCTTCTCTTCAGAAGAGCCCAGAAAAACAGCCACATTGGAAGGCACTCGAACACTGCTAATTACCCCTAACCAAGCCTCTGCACATCTTCCCTCCCTCTGTCCTAGAGGGGGCTACTGGCTCTGAATCAGCCTATAGGTTATTCGGCTCTAGGGCTGGAGGAGTGTTGGGGGTAAGGAGACAAGGATCCTCTTTGGTCAGGTTTCCTAAGCCACAGTCCAGCAAGTGGAATCTTTTGCTTCTAAGACGGCCCTCAGAATTCTGAGCCCAAACAGGTTAAGGCTGTTCCAGGATGTTCGAGACAAGGAGTTGCTGTTGCTTTCACGGGGACCATGCATGACAGCTCATCACAAAAATTTCCGCATGTTCCCAAACCTAAGACAACATTCTAGCTGTATTTTGGGAGCAGGCTTATATATAAAAGCATAAATATGATTTTAACTTTTATGTTGGCCAATGCAATTAAACATGAGTGCCAATGCCCACCAAAAAAGGCATTGTCCTAGGTTTTCACCTTACATGCAATCATGTTTAAATCAGAGAACAGGAAGGTGAAACTGGTTATACTGAGGGGGAAAAATATTACCAGGAAATGTGCCAGTTGATGAAATAAGAGAGCAAATGGAGAGGAAGAGGCAGAAATAGAAATAGAATAAAGGCAAAGATACGTACCAATGGCGGTAACTTGAAATACAGGTGGGAGGGAGGGAAATGGAGGAACCAAGGTGCACAAGTACAGAAACACAGGAAGACCAGGGGTAAAACCAGCGTATATGAGAGACAAAGAGAAAAGAGCAAAACCAAAGACAAGCAACCAAAAAAAAAAAATAAATAAATGAAAATAAATACCATCACAAGAAATAGAAACCTAGAGATTGCCAGAGGAACCTGAAAAGTGGCCAAAACTAAAGAATTATTGAATGAGGAGGAAGAATACAATAGGAACTCTAGGAATGTGATAAAATATGCCAAGAAGGAAGCGATGTTCCAATTTAAAAAAAAATTAAAAAATCAAAACACAGCAGAATCCCCCAGTCACAATGGAGTAGAGAAAGGACACAAAGATATTTGGAAAAGAAAGCATTCCTGAGAGGCAGCAAACCTCCACTCCAGGCCTAAATCTGCTACAAATTCATTCTCAGTAGGCTATGATCTCCTCATCCATGACATAAGATAGTTATCACGACGCTATGTGATATGCATGCGCGTGCGTGTGCATGTATGCGTATGCACCCGAATCAGGGTGTGACCTGTTTTCCCTGTCTGTTCTTTTATTATTTGTTTTCTTTTTTCTGTACCTTGCAGTCTCTCTGAGAACAGTTATTAGACTTTTCTCCTTAATCGGATTATTCTCAAAACTAATGGGTCTATAACACTTTGTCCAGGTACCATTTTGAATTTCCCTGGGCAATGATTTCACTAGTGTCCACCAGCAGTCTCTTACAGGAAAACAACTTGAACTTTGAAATTCCTCTTTAAAACAGAAGCAATTTTTTCTCAATCTTAAAAGTAACCTATCCTGCGATTAGGTAGGGTCCAACTTTTCAGGTCAAAGATATTCTATTTTTCCAGGCAGAGTAAAAGGATACACTTATACGCTAGTATACACAAACTCTAAACTTCCTTTGTGGACCAAATATTCTTTCCGACTGAGAAGCAGTTGACAAGAACTTCCAGGTAATAGGGAAGATTTTCTCAGTAACATTAAGCTGAGAAGATATTCTTTTCCCAACTGAAGTCAAGCATTTCTATAAAAACATTCATCCTATTCATGAGGATAGGGAGGGTTTCATGAAAGGCATTTCACAAAAGATATTCACAATTTTACAGGCCAGGAGGGATTTTCCAGAAGGCTTGAGTGGACCTCATACTCTTGGAAATGAGGCAGCCGGGCGATGTTGTCCACGCTGCAGACATGTGCAATAGTAAATATGAAAACTAAATAGCCTTCCTCCCAAATACAGAGGTGAGTAAGCCTCTGTAGTCACAGCCACGTCCCTCTGTACTTTATTAGACTATATGAGGCACAATCGTAGAGATGTAATGGCCTCGGGTGCCTGAGCTGGGATGGTCGGAGGCCCCCCGTGGTGTCGGGTCCAGGGGTAGGGCGCTGTCCCACGTGAGGGGTGAGGGGAGCCCAAGGGAAGGCGCCATGCAGCCCACCCTCAACAGTCCCCCACCTTCTCCGGAGCAGGGTGGCCCTGATGCCAGCCCACGAGGAGGGTATGTCTGGGAGCCTCCAGACTGCGCTTCCTGCAGAAGTTGTTACTTTCATTCCTATATGCTTGTGTATCTCACACAATCTCACTTGTGTACTTTCCTTCTCTCCATAGTCATCCCCGGATTGTTCTTGGTCTTTTCTGCAACAAATTGTTTTGTCATATTTTTTTTTCGATCTCCAGTTTTATAGGTCACCATTAGGGGATTTAAAGAGAGCTGTGTGAACAGAGGGGATTTGACATTTGTCAGTAAGATCCATTTTCCAAGCCTGGGAGCCTCGAAGGCTGTGCCCCTGAGTCGCTGCTGGCTGGGAGGCTGACCTCCATGCCCTTAGGTTAGTACATTCTGAATCTTTCTTATTTAATCAAATGCAGCAATGTTTTCGTGTAGTGCTAGATGCCATGCTTCATTCTCTTTTATTCTTTTATTTTCTTCTGATTAAAAGGACATTATTAAGATATGCAAAGGTTGAATATTAATGAAATATGTAATGTAGATGGTAAGAAAGAAACGACAGCCCTTGTTCTATACCCCAAATTAACTCTTTCATGGTATAATGTACATTGTCTCAATTTTGTCCATACATACTATTAGAATTATTTTATAAAACCAGATTGTTCATATATGTTTCTCTACATATATAATGTTTGCTTTAAAACTCAAAATGGGCTATATATATGTGTAGGTACCTACTATATGTATATCTTTTCCAATACTTACCAAAACACAGCAGACATTTGATTAAAAACTTTAAATTCTGTCGAATTGATCATGACAATCCCAGCTAACACTAATATTAAATTTAGTCTTTAAAAAATAAGAGGTATCAGGACCCTAAATCAGAAAATAATTAGAATTAAATCTAACACACTTGACTGGCTTGACAGTCTACTTGAAATGCTACCCAGTCTCATTTTTAATGTTTTCATTTTGAAACAATTATAGGTATGCCGAAGATGACACGAAACTATAAAGAGAAGCCCACCATACCCTTCTCCCAGCTACCCCAAGGTTAACACCTTATAAAAGTAGAGACATCAAAACCAAGAAAATGACATTGCTACAATCCATAGAACTTAAGACTTCACCATTATACATGCACTTATCTGTGTGTGTGTGTGCAAGCGCGTGCACATGTGTGCACACACACGCACGTTTCTATGCAATGTTATTACATGTGTAGCGTTGTGTACTCACCGCTGCAATCTACATATTCAACAAACCATCACCATGTATCTCCCATAGGTTACCACTTTGTATCTACATCCACCCTTCCCCCAGGCCCCACTCGGGGGCGACCATTAACCTATTCTCCATTCCCACAATTACGTCAGTTTAGGAATGCTACATATAGGGTATCAGGCAGCATGAGGATCTGAGACTGACTTTTATCACTCACGTAATGTCCCTGAGGTTCATCCAGGTTGTGTGTAATCAATACTCTATTCCTTTTATTGACAGACTATCTCATACCATGGGTATACAGCAGGGTGTTTAACCATAAAGGACATCTGGGTAGTTTCCAGTTTCAGGCTGTTATAAATAAAGCAGTGACAGACATTCATGTACAAGTTCTTGCATGAAAATAAATCTTCATTATCTGGGCTAAGTGCCCAAGAGTGCAATTATTGAGTCCTTTGTAAGTCCATTTTTAGTTTTGAAAGGAAGTATCAAGTATTTTTAGAGTGGCTGTGCCATTTTATACACCTATCAGCAAGGTAGGAGCGATCCGGTTTTCCACATCCTGACTGGCGTTTGATGTCCGCTGATTATCTGGGTCATTCTGAGAAGTGCACTGGGATCTCTCACCAGAGATCTGAGGGGCGCGCCTCTAGTGGATAATGGCGTTGAACATTTTCTCACGGCCTTGCTTACCGCCTCCATGTCCTCTTCAGCGAAATGACTGTGAACGTATGTTGCACATTTTTAACTGCTTTTTAATGTTGAGTTTTGAGAGTTCTTTATATATTCTTGCCACAAAGCTAGCATATGAAGTGCTTTTACCATAAATGGATAGTGTATTTTGTCAAATGCCTTTTCTGTGTAAATTAATTGATCATCAGATTTTTCTCTTTAGCCCATTGATCCAAAGGATTACAAAGATTGAGTTTCAACTGCCGAAACTGTCTAGCATACCTCCAGTAAGTCCAACGTGATCTGTGTTTACTTCTAATGGCAGAGAAAGTCTGTCAACAGGTGCATGGGACAATCAGACATTGGAAAAATATTACCTGATGCATTTCACAGAAAATACTGAGTAACTTCAATATTACATAATGGAGACTTGCAGGGAAAAATTAGAATTTACTTTTTATTTTAATATGTATTTTATTTAAAACGAATACAAATGACTATTATCCTTTGGGCTGTTTTTGTTGGCATTTAGGACAATAATCAAAAGTACATCA
This sequence comes from Proteles cristata cristata, assembly GCA_017311185.1. Taxonomy (NCBI): domain Eukaryota; kingdom Metazoa; phylum Chordata; class Mammalia; order Carnivora; family Hyaenidae; genus Proteles; species Proteles cristata. The sequence continues at coordinate 264,573 of JAESUZ010002468.1, forward strand.
ACTCTACGTTGAAAAGAAAAAAAAGATAGAAAATTTTAGAATTCTTAAATGAGATTTGTATACCTTAGTTCCCATAAATAGCTATGCCACAAAAAAATCCTAAAATTACAGCTGTAATGGATGGGAAAACAGTATTTGACATGAACATACTTCTATAAACATCAATGTGTACGACAAGAAATGAACATTGCCTTTTTTGAAATCCAAAGTGTTCCAAATCATTGACTTGTAAGAATACTATTGTGAAAGAGAAGAGAGAGAGAGAAAGAGAGAGAGAGAGAGAGAAGGAACAGCACATAGCTACAGAGAACACACTGATGGTTCCCAGAGAGGAGGTGGGCATGGGGATGGGGGAATTAGGGGATGGAGATTAAGGATGCACTTGTCATGATGAACACCAGATGATGTATGCAAGTGTTGAGCCACCATATTTTATACCTGACACTAATATTACACTGTATGTTAACTAACTGCAGTTTAAATAAAAACTTTTAAAAACTAATAAAATAAAAAGGATGGAAATAAATACCCCCAAATTTTAAATGGGCAAATAACAATACAAATAAGTCAAGAGGATGAAAAGTGCAGCATGGGATATATAGTCAATAATACTGTAATGGTATCTTGTGACGTGGGTAACTAAGCTTATTGTGGTACGCATCATTACAGAATGTGCGGAATTGTTGAATCAGTATGTTGTATGCCTGAAATTAATAGAATGTTGCATTAACTATACTTCAAAATAAGAAACATTAAAGCAGAAAATAATAAAATTACTGTTATGTATACAAAAAACAAGAATACTGTCGGGCATATAACAAAGAATTCCCAATGGCTTCCAAGGTATCTTAACATTCCAGCTGTCAATAGAAATAGCATTCCAGATTTATCATAAGATGATGTATAAGAATTTATAATTCATGAAAGTGTCATTCAGAAATAATAGAAGTGTTATACCTTGCACAAAGACTTTCAAATGACACTACTAAAATTGTATCTTGGGGAAATAATTCTTCAAGAGTCTCCTGCATTCCTGTGTCTCTTGTAAAAAGGTACTGACTCCCTTGGTCTACTCTACTTTCCCAAGGACCTTTACATAGAGAACGGCCTTGAGAAACAGAGATAGCTCTCCAACACATAACACATATCTCGGTCTCTCCCCAGAGCAAAGGTAGGTATGCCTACAACCCATTATAAAAGATGTAGTTCCTCTAAGCTCAGGGTTCCCCTCCTGTAATGAAACCCGCTAGGTGGGTCGGTGGTACCAGAGCCTCTGGGGACCCTCTGGGGACCGGGGCTCAGCAACAGGTACAACGTGACGGTATGCTGGATACTGCTATTTGGCAATAAACTTCCCTTTGTTCTGACCCAGGATCCCTATGACCTCCACCATAACCGGGAGACTGTCAGTCTAACTTGGGAGCTTGCTGGTGGGGTAGGGTCTTGGGACTTTCCCAGTTCTTGAGTGACATATAATTTCACTGGCTCCATTAGCTCCACATGGCGTAAACTCGTTAGCCAATAAACTTTTCAGTCACAAGAGATAAAAGTCATTTCTGAAGTTCCTAGAACAAGGTAACTTACAAAATGGCACATTTATGTCCAGGAACAGAATTTATCATTCATTTTGATTTTAATAGTAATTTATACCAGGGCGTAAAGTGTCACTCTACTCAGAGCATGTCAATGATTTCTCCATCAAACTTAGAGGAAAATCCAAAGTGCTACCCCCAGCCTACAGGATCCTTCAGAATCCGATGTCCTGTTACTTTGAAATCATCACGAATCATGTTCCCCTTTGCTGACTCTGCAGCCATGTAACACCCACTTCCCTGGGAAGCCCTCATTTTTCTGCCCATGCCTCTAGTGTTGTTCTTGACCCAGCAACCACGGCAAGAAACAGCTCATGGGCCTCCTGTTGAAACAGAATTGCTTCACGTGATAATCAGACCAAATAGTTTTACCATCTTCCAAACATGGTTCTGCTCAGAGTTCTTTAATTTTTCCTATTTTGGGCCTTTTTGCATAGATACTTCTTATGCTCTGACCCAAACCTGGCTTTCCTTATAACTCTTATCTCGCCAGAGGACTGGGTAGGAGAGATAATTGACTTGGGTAATCAGAATACCCACAGTACTTAGCACATAATTGGTGTCTGAGGAGGAAACTTTCCGCCCCAAGTATACCTCCTCTCTTTTTGTCAATGTCTTCAGCTAGAAAGCTGCGGTTCCCAGTCACTCTTGCATCCAGGTGTGGAAACTAAGTTCTGGTCTGTGGGGTAGAAATAGAACTTGTAGGTGATGTCCAAGAATGCTGTTAAGAGAGCATTTAGCCAGTCATTCCTCCTTCCTGTTGCCTGGAATGTGGGCATGATGGCTTGAGTTTCTCCATCAATAAGATGACTTCTACATCAATACTTGTTAGGATGGTAGACCACAGAGATAGAAGACCACACATGTCCCTCAGGTCTCTGACATAATAGCTCTAGAACACCTACCACCGAACTTCTACCACTTGAGAATCAGGTTTAAGTCCTGTTTAAGCCCGTATTATTTTGGGCGCTCCATTTTATGCATCAAGACATGATCCTAAATGATGCAGGGCTCAGAGATCTGACCAACTAGACTAGTGCAACTGGCGAACAGATTCCCTTCCACAGCCCCATCACTGCGTCTCCTCGTCCTGCACCACGTTTCTTTTATCCCTTATCCCCACCTGACATGATGTCTTTGTCACTTATTGTTCCTCTGTTTGTCGTGGTCTGTTTCTTCCCTCCTCACCCCAATGAGAATGAGAAACTATGAGAATGGAGGCTTCTTCCAGTGGGCAGGTCCAGTCCTAGCATGAATAAAAACAAGCACTCAATAAATACGTGTTGAATGTGTGAGTGAAGGAATCAGTCATTGATTTTTTACAATTGACCTAGTACTATGGACAAATCAGGAAAAGACTTATTTGATGCTGAAACCATACCTCTGCCCTAGAATCACTTATTGGAGATCATGCTTGGCTTTTTCATGTTAAGTGAGGTTCACAGATAAAACCTGGAGACCTCATGGTAGCAGATCAAAGTATCACAAGGGAAAAAGCTCTGTGGCCTTATTATTCTACAGGTCTGTGGTTGATTCCACAGCTTGAAACTCCTAAAGGACACACAGATGCTTCAATATGCATAAGAATGAACAACGCTTCTTTAGCAAAGATCTTAAAATTTGTGTGGAAGCACAAAAGACCCCGAATAGCCAAAGTAATATTGAAAAATAAAACCAAAACGGGAGGGATCACCATCCCAGACTTTAGCCTCTACTACAAAGCTGTCATCATCAAGACAGTATGGTATTGGCACAAAAACAGACACATAGACCAATGGAACAGAATTGAGAACTCAGAAGTGGACCCAAAAGTATACAGCCAACTCATCTTTGACAAAGCAGGAAAGAATATCCAATGGAAAAAAGACGGCCTTTTTAACAGATGGTGTTGGGAGAACTGGATATCTTTCAATTACAAATGGAAGCTTGCACTCCAAGTAGAACAGAGAGCTGGCAAAGAAAGTCAGGACCATCTAGGGTAGGCACTGAAGTTCTTGATGACTTGGAAAAGTACAGTGACCAATAAATATACTTACGTTTCAAGTATCTTGCACTTATACTTTATATCACGTTATATAACATACTTTTTATATAGAATACTTTTAATATACTTTATATCATGTCCTCAGCGAATCAAATTCCTGGATGCATCAGGTTTCTTGAGAATTAGAAAGAAAGGGTTAGCCCTTAATGCTGCTCTGAAAGTAAAGGGAAATTTGAGACCTACACGGGCAAGGCTTCCTGTGAAATCCCATTTTCTACTAGCAACAGAAAATTTTGTGGATGTGGGATATAAAAATATGTGTCACAGAAAGGAGTCAGGATTTTAACAAATCTTTGAGATGCACAAAATTACTAAATGGGATCCAGGGGGAAAAAGAACAGCATCTTAGGCTCAGAGGAGATCCAGGGCCGTCTAGGGGAATGCGTTTGTTTTACGTTTGAGATGACTGAGGAGCAAAGAGATGGAGGGATTGGCTCAAGGCCAACCAGGTCGGGGCAGAGCCAGGACCAACAGCAAGCCCTCCCGGGCTCTCAGCTGCCCATGGCACGATCCTACAACTCGACAATGTGAGTTCGTTCAGTGAACACGCTCAGATGCTGTACCTGGTGCTTCCATACGTGCAAGAGGCCATCAAGACCCTCAGAACACTAAGGGCGACAGGACCGTGAGAGTCTAGGAGTTCTGCCGCTGGTGCTGGGAAATGGCAGGTGATGTCTGCTTCTCGACAGAGATGACCTGCTGCTGCCATCTACCTGATGTCACTTTCTCTCCTGACTGTGGTCCATTCCCTCCACCCCCTCTGCATGCCTCATGGCCCTTTTTCGCCCTTTCCTTTGGTTAAAGATGGACACCTGACTGCTGCTTTTTGCCAGTGGCTTGTGCTTGGGGAGGATTGGTGAAAATATCAGAGGGTTTGTAAGGTGACCACAGTCATAGCATATTAAGGTGATAATTTTATCTTTCTATCTGTAACACAGTCCTTGGACTCTGAGTGGCAGTTGGAGAGCAGGAAGGTACATTTGGGAAGGGGGATGTATGTGTGTCTGGGCATGTGGGCACATGTGTGTGTGTCGGTGTGCGCACGTGGGCACGTGTGATTATGCACGTGCACGTGTGCGTATATGTCTGCAGGTTTAATACATTTAATGTCTTAGTCCTGACCAAGGGTAAGGGAAGAAAACAGTGACAAGCTAAGATGTGATTAAATTCTCTGTCCTACCAGAATCAGGAAACTAAAATACAATCTTCCATCTTCTTCGACTTTCTATGTAATGGTGAAAGGGTACCTCTCTGACAGGTCTTATCATTGGAGATTATGATTCAGCTCTTGTTGGACCAGAATTAAATGCCCCATGAAGTGCCATTTTCAGAGAATAACCATTGAATTAGTCATCTGTGCATATTCACTAACAACTTTCCTTCCTGAGTCTAAAATTCCTAATAGTGAAACAATAATTAACCCAAAGGAGAGAAAATTTTTCTTCCTCTATTCTCCTGACAATTTTTTACTTGGACTAAGTTTAAAAAACCTTCTACGTATCAGAAACTCTAACGGGGGAGGGAAGGAAAACAAAGGTGAAAAAACCATGCTACCGGGGTGTGTGGGTGGCTCCGTCGGTTAAGCGTCCGACTTCGCCTCAGGTCTTGCTCTCACGGCTTTGGAGTTTAAGCCCCACATCGGGCTTCGTGTTGACAGCCCAGAGCCTGCAGCCTGCTTCAGATTTAGTCTCTCTCTCTTTCTAACCCTCCCCTGCTCATGCTCTCTCTCTCAAAAATAAATAAACATTAAAAAAATCATGCTACCTACACAACCAATGGGTCTAGTCTAGTATACGCGGCTAAAAAGGTAGTTACCACACAACGTGATATGCTATAATAAGACAATCTGCCAAGTCCTAAATATGGGTTACCTTTACATAGGGTAGCGAAGGGAATGTGACTCACTAGTTAATTCAGGGAAGGTTTCAGGATACAGATTGGACAGTCCTGGGCGGTGTAAGCCAGGCAAAGAATGAGAAAGACCATTCCAGGAAGAGAAGCCAATCTACACAACATCAAAGAAGTGTGGAATGGCATGCTGTGCATGGTCAATGGCAAATGATTGGGAATTTAGAAGGACATAGGTACAGAAAATAAATGTTTTCTAGTGTCAATAGAAAATTGACTTAACAACTGTTCTTAGTCTGTCAGAATCTTCTGTGGGTGAGTGTTCTCATGAGACAGGATAAATAGTAACCAGCCCTACAGACACTAGGGCTATGTGGACTCTGGACTGTATCCCTTCTTTTGTAGGTTTTTATTTTAATCCCAGTTGGTTAACACACAGTGGCATGTTAGTTTCAGGTGTACAACACAGTGATTCAACATGTCCACATCACCCAGTGTTTGTCACAAGGGTACTCCTTAATCCCCATCACCTCTTTCACCCATGCCCCACGTCTACCCCTCGGGTAACCATCACTATAGTTAAGAGTCTCTATAGTTAAGAGTCTATACCTTGGCTTTTCTTTTTCTGTCTCTTCCGTTTTCTCCCCTTTGCAAATCTGTTTCGTTTCTTAAATCCCACATATGAGTGAAATCATATGGGATTTGTCTTTTTCTGACTGGCTTATTTCGCTTAGGATTACACTCCCTAGCTCCATGAAGTCCTTGCAAATGGCAAGATTTCATTCTTTCTTTATGGCTGGATAATATTCCAGGACTGCATCCCTTTTACGATTCAGAAGTTAGGCCAACCTTTAGGAACAAAAAAGTGCTTAGTATTCTATGGCCTAAATAATACAGAAATGTGTTTCTCAATCTTGTAGGATGCTGGGAGTTAGTGAATCTGGCTGGCATGATGGCTTTGCTCTAAGAAAATATTCTAGATTCCAATGTATTTCCATCTTCTAACTCTGCCCTCATCTTGGATATTCTCGTCACTCTCATTTGCATTACAGAAGTTGGTTTACCAGCAAGCCCTAGCTCCATTTGGGGATTGGAAAGAGTGAAGATCAAGGAGCACTTTCAGGGAGATATGCAAGTCTCTTTTTTATTTCCCAATGGCTAGACCTTGGTCACGTGGCCATACCTAGCCACAAGGAGTGTTATGTGTGTGCTAGTTGGCCAGCTAATAACCCAGGACAGGAGGGGAAATGAATTTGGGGGAGAGGAAGCTAGTAAAGTCACAACACTTTCAAACCAAGTAGTCTATTGTCTGGGTAATCTATGTTCATCATTGTGTTGCCAAGTCAAGGGATGTACCACATTGCTTCTCACTCAGCTTCTTACCTTTGTGATTTAAAGGATTTACTTAAATTGTCTTGCCTCTATTGTGAAGATTTCCTTATTATATGATTGGGTGGGATTGGTTTTTTGCCATATTTTCTCTCCCTCACATTTTTTGTGGCCTCCAATGTTATACAAACCACCATGTTCTTAAAGCTCTCCCAACCCAACCCCATTTGTTTCTTGAATGTTGTATTATTCCAAATCTCTTCAAGTTCCCCTCACACCTCTCTGTTTTTGTGTTCCTCCACTTCCTTTCGGCATTGAGCTCAGCTTTTGTTTTTGTCCATATTGTTAGAAGGCATTCACCTTTTCATTAGTATTATGCCTCTTTTTATTCTCAGGTATCACTTCTAATACTCTGCTTTTAGATGCATAACCAGAGCCTAAAACTCTTTGAATCTCTATTCATTTAAAAATATCTCCCACAGGGGCACCTGCGTGGCTCAGTCGATTGAGCCTCGGACTTCAGCTCAGGTCGTGATCTCACGGTTCATGGGTTCGAGCCCCACGTCGGGCTCTGTGCTGACTGACAGCTCAGAGCCTGGAGACTGTCTTCAGAGTCTGTGTCTCCCTCTTTCACCCTCCTCTGCTCACACTGTCTTGCTGTCTTTCTCAAAAATAAATAAAACATTTAACTAAAATAAAAATATCTCCCACAGATTCCATTGTGACCTAACATTCCATGGGTCCTAAGTTGATGCTCTCCTCTCCCTCAATTCTTGTCTATTCTCTTTTTATTCACAGCGTGTCCATTCTGAATCACTGTTACTTAAAATCTGAGTCCTTGACTTCCTCTGTTTATTTTTCATCATCTAACTTGTTCCACAATCTTTAACTTTTTAAGTAATCCCTAAGTTAGTCAATTTATGTATTTTCTGGTTGTTTCTACTCTAGCGCAGTACCCTGCTCCCCCTATGTCCCCGTCTTCTAACTGGCTCTTAAACTGTTTAAATGCCGTGTTTAAACTTACTAATTTTAGACTAGTCCCTTTGATTTACTCTTCATTCAACATTCTGAGTAGTTTTTCATCCTTCCTTGGTATGCGTTTTTTTTTTTTTTTACCAAAATATATTTTCCTCCCTTAAGCTTATCTGAATTGAACAATTATGTTTATTGAACTGAAATCTATCTCAAAATTTCTTCTGTGGCCTCTTTCACAACAATCACAGCTTAGGGAAACATTCTGACATTTAATTCATACTCATTATATATTGCCTTGATTCTTTTAATAAACAATCATATATATTACCTAACAATGAGATTCTTATCTCATTGTTAAATAAATCATACTTAGTTTTATCTTTCTGTATTTGATAGAACATAGTTAAATAAGTTATCCTTAGTATATAGTAATAAATATTTGTTAATTATCTAAGTATCATCTGAATTCTGGGGGATGAAACCATATATACAAATATTCAGATCTATATGGTCTGTTAATAGCCACTGATTCTTAGCTGAATTTTACTTTATTTCTTAAATAGGCTCTGATGTTTGTAAACATTAGAGCCTCAAGCCAAAAACTGGTGTCATCTGGGGGTTTTCCTTTCCTGATCTTCCACATTAATCTGTCAGTAAGTCCTGTGCTTTCCACTGTATTCTCTTCTCAACTATAATCTCTTTGATACAGCTATCTTTATAGCTTGTCTGAATGACTACAATAACTTAATCAAGCTGCCATGCTGAGACCCCTACACTCCACATCCTGTTTCCCTTTCTATTTCAATATTCATTTCAAAGTCCAAATTCATTCAGTATTTACTCTTCTTTTCAAATACTGTCTTCCCTTTGCTCCCTAACACTTTTGCCTGGTCCCTACCCAAAAGCTTTTGCAGGTGTTTTTCTCCTCGCCTGGAATGCTCTGCCTCCATTCTGGGTACACTGGGTCCTTCTATGATCACTCATGTACCAGCTTCAATAGTGTCCCCTGAGAGGTCTGCCTTGGCCGATGGCTCAAAAGTAGCACTTTCCCACCCCACATGTTCTTCATAACTTGACCTTCTTTTCATTTTCCTCATAGTCCTTTCCACTCTCTGAAATTACATGACTGTACGTTTGTTCCATTTTTATGTGTCCTCTCTTAAAAATACATATCATGAAGGAAAGGGTTTTTTCTTACCTGTTGCTCTATTTCTTAGGCCTGGAAGGGTACCCTGCACACAGGAGACAATATTTGCCTAACAAGACTATTATTATTGTATTAAATAATATGTATTTAAAAACAACACTATTCTTTCTGTGTTTGGAGGAAGAAGCTGAAAGCATTGTGGATTCGTGCTTAATGCATAGATTCTCTCCTCTTTCCGAATCATAACTCAGTGGTTTAGCAACAAGGGGAAAGGACGCCAGGTTTTGACCAGGAAGGACCAGCGGCTTGGTGGCGACTCAGGATCCAAGAAAAAGGAAAGAGACAGCCGCTGTGACAATAGAAGAAAAACTGCCCTTCACTGTGCCCGACTGAACAGGAGCCAAGAGAGGCATTAAATGAACTGGAGACCAGAGAAAAATGGCCAAAACACGGTAAACCCAGATAAGAGCTAAGTAAAAGTCTCTGGCAGGGAAAACCAAGACCTGGAAATGATTTTCAGAAGAAAAATAGAGTTATTTCCCCTGTTTTGTTTGCAAGCCTTGTTCCTTGGAGGTATTTCGATTAGGCTTTCGTAAACCAACCACTGATTTAAGGCAGCATTTGGCAAAGGCTGGGTAATCGCTATGTTGTTGTTTCTTTCTGTTATTACTTGAATGTGAGCATGTGGCGCTCTTTCACACAGGGGAAAAGTGACCCCGTTAAAGGCCAGGCAAGGAGGGCAGGATCAACACAGCAAAGCTCTGTGATTTGTGCTATGTCACTCGTTTCTGATCCAGACCTTTTGAGCTCCCTCCTTCACACTCGCGTTAGTTATTATACACACCTCAAAAACTCAACGTACCGTTCCCTTATTGTCTACAGCAAAGCAATCAGAAGATATCAATGAGCTCACAATCAATGGTCTTGACAATTTAACTAAAAACTAACACAAAAAGCTTGCATAGGACCCAAATAATTGTGTAATGAGAGAGGAAATTGAACTATGAACAACAAAGCAAGCAGATCACCGTAGTTCTAGTAGATCAGGCAAAATGAAAGTATATTCCATGAAGTGTCCAGTTAATAGATATAACCTTGCAAGCAAGTGCTTGAGTCTGGCTGCATCTTTCTAGGCCCACGCCTTTTCGGACCCTCATGGTTCTCATCAAACACACTCCAATTTCTGTGACTCTATTCTCACCCATCATCCTATGTCCATAAGAATAGCAACTACCTTTGTTCCTAGTGATTCCAGCCCTTGGCGATCATCCCCTCATCAGGTACCTTTGTGCACTTACTTCTCCTATGACTCATTTGCTGGAGAATTATAGGCTTTCTTCTAGCAATCTTTGTATTTTGGTCTGCACTGTCAACCGTCTCCTATGCCACCGTTTGCTCAGCACAAAGCCCTGGACACGGTCTAAATCATCTATGTGACACACCCAATTTTTACAAAATAATGGGAAAAGTGATTTTGTTGGCTGCATGGGATCCAGAAATTATTAATATAATGACACGAACGCCAAAGACACAGATTTGTTTTTCAAACAGTCATTAAGAGGATACTCTGAATGAGCACTAAGGAAGAGACTGAGAAAACCAGCCTGGAAACACACGGATTCTGCTCCGCTGATGGAATAAGGCTGAAGTGGAAGCACACACACTCTGTAGGGAGTGACACACAGTGATGGGGGACAGAGGAGAGGTACCGAAGCACCGATTCAAACGTTCCTCTGGGGGCGCCTGGGGGGCTCAGTCGCTTAAGCGTCCGACTTCGGCTCAGGTCATGATCTCATAGTTTGTGGGTTCGAGCCCCGCATTAGGCTCTGTGCTGACGGCTCAGAGCCTGGAGCTGCTTCGGATTCTGTGTCTCCCTCTCTCTCTGCTCCTCCCCTACTCATGCTCTGTCTCTCAAAAATAAATAAACATTAAAAAACTTTTTTAAAATCCCTCTGTATCTTCAAAGAAGCAGGAAAGATTTCACTAACAGCTAACAATCGAATCTGTTCTCAAAGACTGAAAACATTCCAGACCAAACACAGAGGCATTGCCAAGCCATTCTGGGCCAAGGGAAAAATAAAGGAATGTCAGATGTCCAGCACGGTGAAGGGCAAGTTGAATGTGGAGTAGAAAGCATAACCGGTTATTGGCTCAAAATTTATAGACTGTCTTAACTATGAACTATAAATTGTTTCTCGCATTTTCATTTGGAGAAAAATTGAAGGAACATCTGAAGCTCAATATATAAGCTATTTTTTTCAGATAAGCAAATGTAGATATATACCCCCCAAAAGGGAAAAGTTAATATTTAAGGACAAAGGATTCTAAGACTAATACTCTAATTATGATTTTCCTCCTTTAAATGGAAAAGAAAAATTTTTACATATAATCCGGACAGTTCCAAATTTTTCATCTGCAATCCGCATATAGCCTGAATGTGTCAGCACTTCAGGCACTGTTTTCTCACTTTGGTTTTGCTCTTTTGTTTTGTTTTTTGGTGTTTTTTTTTAGATTTATTTATTTTTGGGAAAGCACAAACAGGGAAGGGACAGAGAGAAAGGGGGACAGAGGATCCAAAACAGGCTCTGTGTCAACAGCAGTAAGCCTGAGGCAGGGCTTGAACCCATGAACTATGAGATCATGGCTTGAGCCAAAGTCAGACCCCAACCCACCGAGCCCCCCAGGCACCTCTGGTTTTGCTCTTGAAAAATCCACATCTGTTTTGACTCCTTCTTTCCCGTCCCCGGAATATTTCAGAATTTTCCATTCTTCATTACTGGTTTGAAATTTTCCAAAAACACATTTAAAGGTGGGACTCTTTGTCTTTTTCAGGAGCATTTCCTGAACGATTTAATTATGACTGCCTTCTTCTTCTCTTTCTCTCTTTTCCTGGACCACCCAGTATTTTGATAAAGAAAGAAAGATTCTGTATTTGACAGGTACTATATATATATGTATGCATATACATAATATTTACTAAATATAACATACAGTTTTTATAAAATGTGAGATTTATAATATATTGTATTTTTGCGAGAATCACTTTAGTGATATACTTCTTAAACTTTAATATCTGTGCATATATCTTATCAGATGAATAAGTTTCCAGATAATTTTATTAGTATGTTTTATATCACAAAGTATTTTATTCCATTTCAGTTAAAATTACAAAGTATGATTTGGTAAAACACACATGATCTCAGTTTCTGAATAATAAATACTTGCTGTTTATAGTCGTGTGGCTGGTGATGATAAAATGCAGTGAGACTATCCGTTACAATGATCAGCTTGAGATGGCTGCTATGATTTTAAGTCTAGCTTCATATAAGAAGCACCTCTGGGAATAAACAAACCGTTTCCACCCTCAGCTTAACTGATACTGAAAATACACTAGGTTAGCATGTATCACTGTTGATATTCTCTTACCTAAAGAGATTCAGGCCTCTTAATGTAACATCAGTGATGTGTGTATATATATTCTACAGGGATTTGCATCCCTGGCTTTCATGGTGTTTTGAAAGCAGTGTGTCCCTAAGAGTCCCTACCCACTGCGACCTTCCTTCCACCTGCTCACTAGTGCGGCCTTTTCTCTACTTGTGTTTCTCTCCCTTCCTATTAACCTTTCCTTTGACTTCCAATGAAAGTGAGGGGCATTCTCCACCCCATTCCCAATAACAAAAAAAAAGGTTCCTTTAATTTTCCATTATCTGACATTAAGGGGATGCACAGCGCTCAGGCCTAAGGACCATATAGGATATAAGTTACATTCTGAACAGATAGAACATATGGTTTTAACTCCCAAAAAATGATTTCAAGATGTACAACACCCTATGGGCTCTCCCATAAACACTGATCCTTTCTTGTTTCTAAACAGAATACTGTATTTGCTTGAATGAATAACACATAAGGACGCAGGAGTCAGTCAAATGAACACAATATTAATATGGTCATATACAGAAGAAAATCAGACATAAACCAGAGTTATTTAAGAGATTTCATTGGAAGCATGCTTTGGGATGTCAGATAGTCCATACAGCTACCACTTACAAGCCAGATGCTCACTGAAAGGTGTCTTAATGCATGGCTGTTGAAGGAAATGAGCTATTTCCTTCTCAATCTTGGATTTGAAGAACTAATTTTTCTGCATTCATTTATCAGTTCATACCTTCCATTTAACATCATAAATTAAACCTCAAAGAATCAGTGATCAATGTGTACAATACAGGCAACAGTTGGAGGAGGCTTCTAAATCATTGCTTCCTGCGAGAATGTCAAGTATCAAAATGGTTCTCATTCTTTATCACTGCAGCAAATAATATGAAACCAAATATCAAGTGAATGGCCACAGGTTTTTAGCTTGTTTGTTCTCTTCACTTGTGATAAATGGAGAGATATTCATTTCCAAGTGCAGGGAGGTCTCACAGCTATGCTCATAGCTGCTCAAATGGAAGGTCTCTCACTCATGCATTGTTCCATCTGAAGTTTCCAGGCTGGGTGGTTCTCACATTCCTCCTGATGAGGAGCCTCTTCCTTCTACTACGTTGTATTACTACTACTACTACTACTACTACTACTACTACTACTACTACTACTACTACAGCTGTCACTACCACATCAAATCAGGCTACCATTTCTTGAATGCCTATGAGCTATATATAGTATAGGAGCTGGCCTCCTTAATTAAAAATAATTTATCCTCAAAGTAGCCTTTGGAGATTTTTTTCTTTTTTCTTTTTTTTCTCATTTTTCAATGACTAACAGAGGACCAGAAAGATAGTTATTGACTATGGACGTACAGGATGTGATAAAATTGCAACTCAGGCTTATTCTGATTTCAGAGACTTAACTTCTCTGTTAGGCACCAATCTCTTTTCCAAACGGAGTTTTTATAATCCGTTTTGCAAACAAAATAAATCAAATGAAGCGTCTCTTCTGCTCTTTCACCTGAAAATGGATACAAATAAATTTGGGCAATTCCAAGATCAAAGCTCCCACCAAAGGGCAAAACCCATCACAGCCTGCATGGCAAAGGTGAGCAAACAGAAAGTCTTGGGTAAACCCAAGTGCATACAGGGAGAAAGAAAGATCCAAGCAATCTTGCAAGAAATATGAGGTTTTACCTTTCAGATAAGGCCGATCATTTTATGTCAGGGGCAAACAAATGGTCAGTTCTCTGAAGAAGACTTCACAAAGGCAAAGGACGAGACTCCTGTGTTTTCTTTACTTAGAGAAAAAAAAAAATAAAGTATTGGACAAGATCCTGTAGATGATGTTCTGGCCCAGCATGTATTTATTCCGGCAAAGCCTTCTGCATACTTGCTCCACTATGGGAAATTACCCATCATTTATCATCACCTACTTCCTGTTTGCTGGGGCCTCACTACCCAGCTGACAGCCTCTGCCATCTGTTCTTGGATCATGGTCAGGGACACTAAATACCTCGCAACAACAAAGCAATGGTCTCGGTGTTTATTATATGCCATGGCCACACCGTGAGGTTATCCTAACTCATAAACACACTGTAGGATATTTCATTACTTCACTCCCTGCTTTCACAGAATCCTTTCTGCCAGGGAAACATATCAATGCTCTGAAATGTCAAAGTATCTATTTAATTACTTGTGACCTTATGTTGAGCCCTGGAATGCATGCATACAATAGGATTTAAAAGTAATCTCGAAAACATCTCATGTGAAAACCTGGGCTCTGGAAGGATGCCTGTCACCTCAGCAGGTGACAAAATGTATGCCAAGTATAACATTCATCTTACACTTACAGAGTGTAGAAGCTTGTGTGTGAAGGAAGGGGGATGGACATGGCTCCTGGTGATACCATGTTACTCTGGGAAGATGCCAATAAGAAGTACGGGTCTGCGTTTGAGACTTGGTGGAATCTGAACCTCACTTTCCTCATTTGGAAGGGAAGGTGGATATCTATTCCACCACTTCACAGAGTGGTTATTAAGAGAGTAAACACGTAGTCTTCTCCTTCATTAATGAGAATCCCAGCGGTCACTGTGGCTTAAAGACATCCGCATCCAAAGTGTGATTGCCTTAGGGATTTTGGATTCCGTGTGGCTCCGATGTTGAATCCAATGGCTCCAGTGCTGCCGGAACACCAGTATGTTGGGATCCATGGCCCATGATTGTGCTGCCTATTTAAATAAGTAATTGTATTTAGCTATTTAGGGGGTAAGCTATTTAACAGACATTTTAGGAATATCCTTTGAGAGAGTCACCACGCAGAGATGACGCTGCTACCCAAAGGTCTCCTAAGTAGATGTATGCTATGAATGAGTCTATAAGATGCGTGAGAGCACGCAGCACAGACGTGTGTAAGGAATACTGTCCAGGACTACTACCAAATCACCAAAACCACTAGCACGTTTACATTCACCTATTGTTAATATTCTGCCTTGGTTACCTTTGGGGGAGATTTACAAACAGAGAAGAGAAATGGATGTGATTTAAAGAGAAGGAACTCAGGCATCACAGTAGAAAAAGAAACACGAAACTCTTTACATTCTTCTGTCATCCTAAGGCACTTATGTGAAGGTGTGAATGAGTGGGACTACAGGAGGCCTGGATCAATAAGGTTGCTCAACGTTCAGATGCTTCCCCCATGGCTCTGAGATTCAAGACAGCGGGAGGGATGCCAAGGAGACCCAGGCATTCCGCAAGCATGAAAACTCTTTCTGTCTGAATTCCAGGGACCCAGGTGCTTTTCTCAGCCATGCATGGATCCTGTAGAAGCAAAAGACTTAAAAACTATGTTGTGCAAAAGTCAGTAATCAGAGTGTTAGGTAGGCCAGTTACCAACTTAACAAAATGTATGTACTTCGGAGCTGTATTTTTCGGGATAATCCTTCTCCATTTCAATTACATTCTGTTCTTAAATCCCAGTTTCTCTGCAAAGGAATTAAGAGTTCAGATACAAATGTTGGTTTTCAGATGGCAACTGTTGCCAAAAGGTCAATTCCATCGGCTGCTCCTGGGCAGAGGGGGTGTGAAGGAAGGACAGAGGAAGAATGGATAAAAGACAGGCCCCTTTATAAGGGCATCTGAAATGTGATGCACTTGTACCTGACATAAGGGAGAAGGCCAGCCCCCAGGATGGAAAGTGAATGAAATGTACCTTGTCTAGGGATGGTAGAGGCATGTGTATGGCTCCAAGCCGGAACTTATCATTATTACTGCTTTCACATGACTGCCGTCTCTATTTTTGCTTTTTTTTTTTAAGATTCTTTTTTTATGTTTTATTTATTTCTAGGAGAGAGAGAGAAAGACAGTGTGAGAAGGGGAGGGTCAGAGAGAGAGGGAGACACAGACTGAAACAGGCTCCAGGCTCTGAGCTGGCAGTCAGCATAGAGCCCGATGCGGGGCTCGAACCCATGAACCGCAAGATCATGACCTAAGTGAAAGTCGGACACTTAACCGACTAAGCCACCCAGGCGCCCCTCTATTTTTGCTTTTAACTGTACTTGGGAGGAGGTCCCATAGACATGAGTGCAGCCCCCATGGACTGTAAAGCACACGAGGACACGGGCAGTCTCTATCCCGATCTCCCGCATCTTCAGAGCACAGCACAAGTAATGTGTTGAAGCCGTGAGTGAATGGATGAATGAATGACTGGATGACTTGTAAAGATATTCCTGCTGGCTTGAACAAGGCTTTAATTCCCAGTGACTTATTTCATTAAGCTACCATAGCCCACCCCGCAAGGGCCGTTTCCACATCTGGTGGACATGTCATCAACCTCCTCCTTTACTCTTTTATGGTGAGCTCATCCAAGAGCTTCCAAAAGTAGAGGTCAATGCTGGGTCACTACTGACATACACATTCTAGCTGAGATTTAAGGTACAAAGAGCCTTCAGAGCAATCAGCTAATCAACTACATTAATGGTGCATATCACGTTAGACAATTTTAGTCTCTGACTTGATACAATAGAACAAGGCACACGGATGTGCTGTAAGTTCTAGAAAGAGTGAGTTGACAAACATCACCACCATAGCCTCAGGCATCTAACACGTCTGGAGGCAGTGAGGAAAGTCCTAGATCACTGGACCAGTAAACCACACCTGGGGGGAAAAAAAGCAGTCCCTAAATAATTAGGAGTGCAAAAGGGACCTGAGAAATGATGGTTTGAGCACAAATGGAAGAGAGAATGGAGTCATCAAAGAGCGACTCGGTCCATTATGCTGTTTCAATGAAGGCTGTCCCAGTACTGATGAACCTTGTCCTTCGTGAATGGAAAAGGAAAGACAACATAACTAAATTTCCCTCGAACAATTCCTGTTGCGTACTCTGAGGATTTTAATTTCTAAATCTGCATAATTTAGCTGCTGCAGAAAAAGTAATGTCTTTTTAATTTTTCTTTTTTTTTTTTCTGAATGGGGTATACTTGGCACCATACTGATGCCATTCTGCGTGTGTATAAAACCGAATCAATCATATTTTCCAGGAGTAATGAAAAAAAGACAGCAAGCCAAATCTACAAATGCACTGGGAGCAAGAGAACTTCCATAAAGGGCAATATCACAACTTGGTGTCATTTTAACAGATTAAGCATTTAAAAATGCCAAAATGATCAACTGAATCAAAGGCTAGGGCACATTTCTGCCCCAAAATAATTTAATTACAATCCATTTTAATTGAAAATTTGCCTAAAATATTCAGGATGGTAAATAGCAAACAGGTTACTGCCAAGATATTTTGGACCACGGATTTTTGTTCCTGGTTTCTCTCCTCCTCTCTGTCCCTCTCCGCCCACCCCCCCAACCCCGTTCCTCTCTTTCTCTCCCCTTCTTCTGGTCTATCTCCCCCTCCACCCCTCTCTCCCTCTCCCCTCTCCCTGTCTCTCATAATATTGTGTATGACGGATTCTTAAGAAGTCAAGAATCAAATGTCAATTTGTGAATTATCCAAATTGTTGTTTATCCTGTGTCTTTCTTTTTTCTGCCATTTAAGATTTTGACGAATATTGGCTCTCTAGGAGTGGTTGCAAGATCAAGATGAAGATAAATTTACATGTACTATTTTCACCACCATTAAATTTTTGGTTATGTTTCCAGGTTACAAGAGGAGCCAATAGCACACTCCAACTGTCTAAATTCTGGTGCTTTTTACTAAACAGCAGCTAAAATGCTTTTTTGCTATAATTAATTTATTTAGGAAAATAACTCCTGAAATAGTTTATGATTTTACAAGTGCACTGAATCATGCCATACGTAATCAGGCTTATGGAAATTTAAAAATCTTATTTTATGAATTTGCTTTCATATATAAAAATTATCAGCGCCTTCAGGGTAGATGATCTCGTCAAGATATTTTTTTTTTCCTGTATAGTAGAGAATTACTGGTATTTGCCCCTAAACATTAAATTAGGGTTATTAGGAGTACATCTGCTAGTGCTTAGTTTTTGTAACATTTAACAAAATACCTCTAAATTCTGTGTAATTAAGCTGCAATTGTGAAAGGAAACACTAAAGTAAAATATTTCCAAAACACAATCCACGTGTAATTAGATACTGATTAAGGAGGTAGATTATCTAGTAAACTAGTTTCTTCATCGATTGCCTGATTTGGGGAAATTCCCCCGAGGCTGTGATTACAGGCTGTGGCTGGGCATGCAATATTTGCTTAAACTTCTAACATCAGGCAGGATGACCAAACAGATCACAGATTTAGACCAGATGGATGACTGACATGTCGGGTGAAAGAAGGTGGTGGTAGGCTCTTGGGCACTTCCACTATTTCTACTAGTTAACAGGCTAATAGTCAGTCTGTCTTTAACTTGAATAGAATTAAGTTTTCTTCCTACTTCTGTACTCTACCAGCAAAAACAAAACAAAACAAAACAGTAGAGATACATCAAGATTATAATTATAATAGTCACAAATACTGTTTTGACAAATATTCTTATTACAAAAACATACCACCCTATTGTTAGAAAATGTTTAATCTCTATTTGTCATGTAAAAATAAATAAAATGATTTAATATTTTTAATGAATAGTAACAATTCCATGAAAATTATAACGTTGGAAATCTGACTTGTAAAGGGAGAGTTTTATCTGCATGATTTCTTCTTACAGGAAACAGAAATGAGTTTATTACCCTCTTGATTTTCAAAATATGTTTAGAGTTGTTTAGGAAACAAACCATAACATGCGATATTCCGAATTATTATTGTGTCATATGGCATTTTATTGGCTTAAAAATCATGTGCCAGATAATTCTATTCATTAGTTCAAAGAAAATTAAGTCGTTTGAATTATAGATGATTAATTATATAATCTTCAGAGCTATTCACCATAAATACAAAAAACCTTTCTAGGGCACAATAGCATACAGTAAAATGAAACCATTTTGTGTATTTGGTGACAACAAGAAATATTATGAGCACAGAAAAAAATTGTTATTTAAAATAGGTGGAGTTCTTCTCAGAGGTTAGGACCAAGCTTCAACCATTCATAACTCCTTTCTTTACCTACTTATACATCTATATCACTTGCGAATTTCTCTAAGCTGTCTTTTGGTAGCAACAAATGGGGATCACTTTAATTGTCTCCTGAGTAAGAAGCTCACGCTATGCTTGTCTGGTCACAACGAACCAAAATTCTTTCTTCGTGTGTGGCGTTTGTATCTGTCTTGCTCGTTAGTGGTGAGCTTTCCACTGCCTTCCTCTCCCAGAGGGCCTTACCTTACAGACACCTGGAAACCCCTTCCCTTACCTACACTGGACTGACACACTCTGAAGTCATAGGGTTTTGTGTGACAAGCTCTAAGCCTACAACTATAAAAACTCTGTACCAGCATCTATAAAGACCGTTACAAAACTTGATGAATGTGAAACTGAGATGTGGAGAGGAAAGGGAGCAACCAGTGGACTGAACGCCTCGTGGGATGAATAAGAATGAGAAGAGGAACAGAATCCACATCAAGATAATTCCGTATTTCAATGGTTCTCAAGCTTTTTTTATTTGAATTATTTTTAATGTTTATTCATTTTTGAGAGACCGAGAGAGACAGAGCATGAGTGGGGGAGGGGCAGACAGTGAGGGAGACACAGAATCCGGAGCGGAGCTGTGCTGACAGCACAGAGCCCAATGCAGGGCTTAAACTCTTGGGCCGCAAGATCTTGACCTGAGCCGAAGTCAGACACAACTGACTGAGCCACTCAGGCGCACCCCCTCAAGTATTTTTTATATAACCAAAATATATTTACATAGACATCCTGGTAACGTTATGCTTACTTAGCACTGAAAACAAAAAAGACACCATCAAGTGAGTGCAAGGTGGGCAGATGTAAGAGATGGAGTGTGGATGGAATATTCCAGAAACCTCTTCTCTCTCATACCGAGTAAATGCAGTCACAAAAGGATAGCAACTCTCACTTGAGTGACTAAGTTTAATATCTACGCTGAGACATAATCGGCAGTCAGAGTTGTTTCAGACTTCCTCACAGACCCAGGGAAATTCTCCAGGACACTGAGAAACCACCTTTTAGGTGACTGACGACATGCAAATGTAAAATGCAGTTAGGGCATTTTTCCTTACTTCATCGCACTTGTCAATTAAATGCCAGGTGCAACATAAGAAGTAATGCATATTCATTTTCTTTTAGTTTTTATCACTAGGATGACTTTATTTCCAAATGATTACAGGGTAACTAGATTTAGGTGTGCCTGATTTTACATCACTCCCCACTGGGGAAAGAAGAAAGCCACTTTCTTTTCTTCAACTATCTGGAGTTCTAGAATCATAGATAAACATTGACTTCATTCTGAGAGGAACAAAATGTGAAAAAAATAAAAGAGCTGATTGACTCTCAGTATCAATTTTCCAATGATGTAAATTTCAACAAATTAAAACTCTTGATAGCTTCTAAAAATTAAACTTAGTTTGCGCATTTTCCGCCAACAGTTAACCTACGGGAAAGAGCTATTATTTCTGACATACTATAAGTGGATCAAGACACTATAGCCAGTGGGATAGGTAAGTAGGTAACTGACAAACTTTGCCCTATAATTTCAAATATTTATCTAACCTAATGCAAAGATTTCACTTCCTTGTTCTTTTATTGGCATTTTTAAATGCTTAATCTATTAAAATGACACCAAGGTGTGCCTTCCACACGGTGGTCAGCATGACAACGCCAGAGCGCCACGTCTTCCTACGTCATTCCTTCTCTGAACACTCCACCCCCTACCTTTATTGCTTGGGAAATTAGACACTCAATAATGTCTGATGAGCTAATTTATGAATGATGAACAAATGAATTATTTGCATGAATCTGAGCAGCGAAATATATCGTCATACACTTGGTGGCATTAAGACCACCAATCATGATCTCTTTCCTTTCTCTCTTCTTCTCTCTCTTTTTCTCTTCTTTCTCTGCATAGAAATTGATCAGTTTGGCATGTTATCTAAATATTCTACATTCACTGCCCTTAAGATGATCCTAAAAATAATTTCTACCCATAATAGTTTAATTTATAAGAGCCAGAAATGATGAGAACCACAACAGCCAAGGCAATATCACATCTTCATACAAGCTTATGTTCAAAGCATAATTTTCTATACAAAAACACAATAGTATTTGAGTTATCCAAAATTTAACTATGGCAATTATCCTTAAAGTTGGAAACTTAAAGTCAATTGATGTTCCTGTTTTTCCCTCAAAAATATATGTTGAAATGATGCTTCCCCAGTGAGAACTGTTAAAAATGAGAAAATCTGGGCACAAAAATAAGCATGCACTGAAGCTTCTGCATACTCTCAGACCAGAAGTCTGCTGTCTCTCACAATGGCATGATTTTCAGTGTTAGATGCTCTAGAAGCTTCTGAGCCTTATCATTTTCATCCATGTGTGCGTACATATACACACACAGGCACACACATACACAGCTAGACAAACACATATGCAACACACACTACACATGTGCACACACACACAGTCATGCACATACACACGCACCTGGGCACACACATATACACACATACTCACGCATGCACACACATAGGCCCACACACATACACAGGCATGCACACGCAGACACACATGCTCACACACACACTCACACACTCTGTTAGAAAACATTCCAGAACATGAGCCGTCAAGATAGTCACCCGTGTACCTAGTACCTGACGTGTTCTAGTAAAGGGAAAGAGAAATCCTTCAGCCTTTTAAAATTAAAACTACAACTTCGTTGTTTTAAAATTGTCACGTCGCTCATAACCAGGGAAAAATTTTCCTTGTAATTGGAGTACATCAACTCTAGGACACAATGAGAACATAATATGGTCCTAAGAATGACTACTCTTGTACAGAACATTCTAAACAGTAATAACAAATTCAGGGTATCTCCTTGCTTGTCCAGAAACTTTAGTAGATTAAACTTGTTAGAAGGAGCTTTCTCATATCATCTATTGCTTGCACTAAAAATAACCACAGTATAGATCGTTGAGGGAAGTTTTCCTATTACTGCCTAGGTATTTGTGTTTTCCAGGGCCCACTGTTTTCACGGACTCCATTTTTGTGACCATCCGAAGTAGCTGGTACTGAGTGCAGAATTATGGCTGGTTATATGTTTATATAAGAAAGAATGGCCTTGTTTCTAGTGCGTATTTTCTAACTGCCAGAAATGCCAAGCTCTCATTAACATGTCTAGTCTGAGATGGCTATCACATGCCTCATCTGTAACCAGAAATGTCACATGACAGAAAATGCAGAACAATTCCAAATAATTGGGACATCAAGGAACTAGACACATTTTAACACAGGAGTAGAAAAGTCCTACCCTACAGATGATTCGATGACCTGTCTACCATTTTCTAAACTTCGGCCCTTAAGGGTACAGTTCACCATCTGACTTTTTGCCTTTTTTTTTTTTTTTTAAATATATTTCTGGGTTTGTTTGGATAGTTAGCCACTAGCTACTGAGATGATAAGCAAAAGGAATAGCATTAAAGCCTGTCGAGTGGAGACTGCTAACACTCAGCCTGATCATGAAAGCGTGGGTGTGCAGGGGTGGGGGAGTGGGGAGTGTGCGCATGAGTGTCCATGTGTGGGCATGAGCATGCATGTGTGTAAGGGATCAGGCTCAGAGAGAAAAAGGAGGAAGAATCCTCATCAAGGAGCTGTAATCCAAGAGGAGAGAGCATCTTGGCAAACACAGGGTCGCAGATGTCATGATAATGAAGGACTCCCTGAATCTCACCAGGAAGAGACCCACGCTATCTATGTCATGTGCTATAGAAGTTTAAGTGCGGCATCATAGGAACAAGCAATTTTCTCTCCTGTTTCCTGTTTTTTTTCCTTTTCCAAATTGGCAATGCACTCAATGTTATACTTAAGAAAGACATGATGCCTGTTCTTTTAAAAAACCGAACTGCTTTGGAGCACTTGGGTGGCTCAGTCAGTTGAGCGTCCAACTCTTGATTTCGACTCAGGTCTTGATCTCACACTTGTGAGATCGAGGCCCCCATAAGCCTTTGTGCGAAGCGTGGAGGCTGCTTGAGATTCTCTCCCTCTCCCTCTACCCCTCTCCCCTGCTTGCATGTCTGTGCTCTTTCTAACATAAAATAATAATAATAACATAATAAAAACAGAATGTTTTGAAATTATGTCACATCACTTCAAGTAATAGTGGTGACTTGCTCTTCTAGGCGTGTGACTCTATTTGTCCTGTTTTGATTTGGCATTGCTTATTTTGATCGATATTAAATATGAGATCAACCTTACACAATATTTTGCACATTTTGAGAGGACTACTTTTCATACTTGCTGTCTGAGAATATGTGAAGTTTCCTGCAGAGGAAATGAATGAATATGTTCGTCGAGTCAGCCTTTGAAAAAGTCTGCTTATTACTGAAGATCCTGGCAGAAAGCATCCTGTTAATGCCTCAAGGGCTTGTGATTTGTGTAACTAACTCACATCCCCACACACGCTCACACATTCATATACAGATATGGCACTCCCGTATGTGTGGTGCCAGGTGAATTAAGGCAAAAGCGGCTTAAGTTATGCTTTCGGTGCAAGATTTAGGTAATGTCTACAATATGGTCTCTTGATCTCCCGCATCATTCATGCCAAAGTTTCCTTTCCCATAATAAAGACCATGGAGATGCATGGATCCCTGTATGTACATTAAGGTCCAGCCGAGACTCTCAATCTCACGCTCATGAAAATTCTCTTTCTAGGGCTTTTGTTCTTATAAATAATAGAGGTAATATAAAAGGTATTGAACCTATTTTTTCTAGGGAAAAAATACAAAAGCTACAAAGAAAAATAGTCAATGTTAGGTAGCTCGATACAATGGTAAACGAGAGAAGTTTATTGTGAGACTGAGACTACGAAAAGCCTGCCTGATTTTTTTATGCAAAAATCTTTTGCTGCTACTTGTGAAAATAATATGTCATTATTTTTTAAAAAGCAATCAGTACAGTAATGATAAAAGGTAATACATATCCTAACTGCTATTCTTATCACATAGATCGTGACAGCTACTGTTAACATTTCGATGTCTGTCCACATACTGCTTTATGGACACACACAAACACACACACACACACACACACACACAATTTTCCATACATGTGTGATCTCCATTTTATTTAATTTTATATTACGGCACCAGGCCCTCTTGGTTCTCTGCCTTTATCTTTGTAACAATTTCATATTCTCTTTTCACTGAATTCTCTCATCTTCCATTCTCTAAATGTTTAAATAACCAAGGCTCAGCCCTTAATATCTGTACTCATCTTTTAGATTCACGGCCAATCTCAGAGATTTAAATCAATTTATAGACCCAAGTTTCCAAGTATATACCTCCAGTCCCGAACTTTCCCCTTGAACACCAGCTTCATTTATTCAGTTGCCAGGACAACATTACACGGATGCCTGATGTGCATAATGAATTTAATGTTTCCAGAACCAACTGTTTTATTCTTCCCCTTCCCAGGATGCTCTGTGCATCAGTCTTGTCCATATGAGCAGAATAGAAAGTCCATCATTCCACTTTCTCAGGCCAGGGACGTCAACTGGTGATTCCTCTGATGTCCATGCTTAGGTATTCACTGGCCTTTCCACATAAGATCTTCTGCCGCCACAAAATTACACTATTCACTATCTGACTTAATTTGGGTCTCTCATCAAATATCATCTTATAGAACAGCCTTACTTGACCACCCTATCTATCTGAGATAGCAGCCTTCCATGTCCTATATCATTATTTACTTGCTTACCTTACTTGTTCTTATCATTTATCATGATCTGACATAATCCATCTTCCCTGATTGCAAAGCCAAATGGTATTTGGGACTTTTTGTTGTTGTTACTATTGATTTGTTTGCTGATCTTTCCTCAAAGACTAGACGAGTACATGATGTACAATAAATATTTTTTGAATTAAGGAATCCAATCATTTGTTTTGTTTTATGGTATCCCATGGTATGAGTTTGTCTCAATTTATTTTATTGATGACCATTTGTCTTTTTATAGATTTTCGCAATGAAACAATGCAAGAACATTGTTAGACTTTATTCTGGGCATGCGCAGGAACACCTCCAGGGATGTACGTAGAAATAACATCATTAGATCACAGCGTATCTGGCAGCATCTTTTAAAAATATTGCCAAATTTCTCCCCAAAGTAGATATATAATTTTCATCCCCTCTGACTTCCTACTTTTTCCATATCCCAGCCAATAGTCATTAATGCCATATATTTAATTTTTTGTTAATCCAATGAATATAAAATACCACAGCATTATTTACTTCTACTTTAAATGCATTTCAAAATTATTAGTGAGGTTGAACATCATTCTATGTACTTTTGTTTGTTTTTTGCCTATCCAGTCTTACTTTACATGTCAACTTGAACTAGTACAGTGGCAGTGGGAGCTAACAAATGCTAATTATTAAAAAGATATCCAATGAAGAAATATACTTGGTTTCTTTATTTAAATAAGCTGTATGTGGTAGGTTAGGCTAATTATATATGAATATCTACAGGCAGTTGGTAAGTCCCTGGCTAATTAAAAATATCATATATATATATATGTATATATATGTGTATATATACACACATACATATATATATGCACACACACATATGTATATGTATGCATATGTATGATTCTGTACAAATAGATAAATTTAAATAACTTTAAACATTTTCCCATTATACAGCCTAACTCCAATATCATATGTTATTATTGCTAAGGAGAAATCACCATATCTTATAAAATATGATCACAAAATATGACCAATGTCTCAGTTGCTTATCACCTGGTGGTTAATTATAGCAATCAAATTCTCATCTCCGGTTAAGAAGCTACAGGAAACTCATCACTCTAGGACATGTTATAGATAAGAGAATCATCATGACATTCAGAGTTAAAGTTTGAAGATTATATGTTACAATGACAATTAAGACGGGCATCCAGCAACCAATTTAATTAAGGTTTTTCTAGCCAATATGGCAGTCTCTCATATAATAGACATGGATATGGAACCAGGAGCAAGAAAGGACGGAACGATGTTCACTGGTCACTGCCTCTGTCATGTTGTCCATATTTTAGAGGTAGACTGACTTTTGAGATTTTCATCCCACAAGGAAAGCTAGCAATTGTACAGGAAGTTCATAGAAATAGATCTCCCAAAATCACAGTACAGATTTAATGCCTTCTAAAATAATGGTCAAGTATTCTCATAACAAATATCTTATTTTAATATATAATATTCCAATATAATACTTGGAAAAATGCTTCTGTTAATAGCCCAGCTACCCCATAGACTGAGATGCTAGCTTGGCCACCAATTTATCATACAACGGTTCCTTTCATGCCTTGGTGCCTATCATATGCCACGTAGGCATCAAGACTGCTACTAGGAATAGTGGTAAACTATATTGACATTGCCCTTGGCTTCAGTACCATACAGGCGACGAAAAGACAAAAACAAATAAAATATATGAGATGCACCGTGACAATGACTGATATTGTAAGGGAGCAAAAAATTTCCTTCTTTTCTTCAAGATTCTTCCAGCTTGACTAAGAATTAAATTTATATGGGGCGCCTGGGTGGCTTAGTCGGTTAAGCGTCCGACTTTCGCTTAGGTCATGATCTCGCGGTTAGTGGGTTCGAGCCCCGCGTCGGGCTCTGTGCTGATTGCCAGCTCAGAGCCTGGAGCCTGTTTCGGAATCTGTGTCTCCCTCTCTCTCTGACCCTCTCCTGTTCACGCTGTCTATCTCTCTCTCTCCTAGAAATAAATAAAAATGAAAAAAAAATTAAAAAAAAAAAGAATTAAATTTATACGAGACAGATTAACAAGAGGAAAAAAAATCACAGTTTTATTTCATGGGCGCAGAGGCCCAATAATGAAACTGAGACCAAAAGAAATGACCAAGGCAGACAGGTTTTATACTTTTTGCCCAAAGAGATAATACATCTGTGAAGGACAAAGAAAACTTGACTTTGGGAGGTTAATTCTAAAGAGAATGTGGGCTGTGGAAGTAAATTCGTAAGGTAACAAGTAACAAGTAATACTGTTTATATAGTCTTTTTGGCTCTGAGTCGCATCCCTGGTAATAAGGATGGTTCTTTACCACCTGGTACAGGAGAGGACCTTTCACATGGAGACTCATTTTCTGCTTTTAGGGGGACAGCGGGGGGGTCTGAGCATCCTGGTTGCATAGACTATCTCCTAAGCAACTTTTATTTAAAATAAAAATATGCCAAAGTAGCATATTTTGGGCAGTCTTCCCTTGGTGTCTAAGATAGATAATGAATCAGATGCCTGGGTGGCTCAGTCGGTTAAGGGTCTGACTCTTTATCTCAGCTCATGTCATGATCTCATGCTTCCTGAGTTTGAGCCTTCTGTCGGGCTCTGTACTGACATCATGGAGCCTGCTTGGGATTCTTTCTCTCCCTTTCTCTCTGCCCCTCCCCTGCTCACATGCCAGCTCTTTCTCTTTCAAAATAAAATTAAAAAAAACTTTAATAAATAAACAGACATATGAGATAGACCACCAATACTTAGAAATATTCCTGACCTAACCTGAACTCAGTACCTGCTGAACAACATTTTATGGACAACATTTTATGTATGCAGGGACTTGAGACATGATTAGAAGAGCGCTGAGGGCAGAGGAAGAGAAGGGTCTGTGCCCTTGGGGATTTGAGCATTTGCTCAACGACCTTGGGAGACAGACTGCAGATGAATGAAAACAGAAGTATTACAGAGAGGGTATCGATAAGAGGCTTTCCTGATCATGTGAAAGATTTTGGCCTTAATCCTAAGAAAACCAGAGAGCCATTGCAAAACCTTCAGATGGGAATTGACAGGGTCCCACTAACATGTAGAAAGATCGCTCTAGGTCCCATCTAGGAAACAGAGCTGGTTTCACAAGGCTCCCCTCCCAGGCTTATTCCCTTCCACCCACCCAAGGTCCATGGGGAGGCTGATGCACTATTCCAGGCTAGAGATAATGGTGAGCCGAGCTGGATGGTGCTAACCAGAATGGAGAGAGAAAAGATGGACTCCAACGTAGGAATCTGCTTCACAGCACAGAAACGCAAATTCAGGAACTTGAAATAATAGTATAGATTATTTTATCCACTTTTTTTTTTCTTTTCATTTTCAATTGAGGAAGTGAGGTCTGGAAAAAGGGAGTGAATTTCCTAAAGTTATGCATCCAACGTCCCTTCTAACACTGTGTGTTTGTGCCCTTCTGGAAAGAATTATTTTAGCTTATCTCTTGGGCTCTCTTCCTTCATTAACTTCAATGCAGTTAGCATTCACATTTTTTTTTTAATAAGAGGCTTTTGTTTGTGTGTTGTTAAGTAAATTATTAGATTAAGTCCTGACTACGATCTCATAAAAAAAAAAAAGGTAACATCTTCATCGCATGTCTAAAAGGATGAATGTAGTCCCTCATTCACAACTGGTTTACAGCATTTTCTTTCCTCAGGCACTGTTTTGAAGCTTCCAAGGGGAAAACAACAACAACAACAACACACACACACACACACACCCACACACACACACATTCCCACACATACAAAATGGCAAACACAAAGGCTCATCTTCTCCTAGAAAGGTAGACCAGAGATATGTCTTCCTCGGAACGAATCCTTAGCAATGAATCCAGTCGTGCTAGGACTTAAAACCAATGTCCATTGGAGCTTTAAAATATTAATGCTTCCATCCCTCTTTCCTTCTTTCCTTCTCTCTCCCTCCTTTTTTTAGTAGTACACATTTCCCATTGCTTCCCTAAACATTCTTTTTCTTATAGATCAATGATATGACTTGGACAATCACATAAAAGTAAGGTTCAAATGGTTTGATTACATAAAAAGGCGTCTGAACTGCATGAGATACACCTGGGTGTGGCGCTTAGCTCTGCACTCAGAAGCTCTATATTTCTGAGCAAATCACTTAAACTTTCATGGCCTTAACAGGCATACATATTAAATAATAATGTGCGACAAAAGGATCTCTATATCATTCAATTCTAATAACCTATAAAACCATGATATTTGAATCTGAAATCTGAATGCTGAAGTCATAAGAGGGAAGGCTGTGTAAGCATTATAACTGGAAAGGGGTTGAGATGGGAGTAAGTTTTCGAGAGAAGGTATAGCCTGTTATACCAGACAAGAGCCACATCAGAGATCATTCTAGAAATGCTTCTGTCACTACTAGTTTAGGGACTTTGTTCCAGTCACTCAACCTCCCTGAAGTGAAGTGGCATTTCCTCATCTCTTCAGAGAATAAATGTAGAGGTGCCTGAGTGGCACAGTCTATTAAGTGTCTAACTCTAGGTTTTGACTCAGCTCATGATCTCACGGTTTGTGGGTTCAAGCCCTGTATCGGGCTCTGCACTGACAGCACGGAGCCTGCTTGGGATTCTCTCTCTTTCTCTCTGTCCCTTCCCCGCATGTTCTATCTCAAAATAAATATTTTTAAGTTAAAAAAAATAAAAAATAAAAATAAAAAAAGAATAGCGGTAAACTGGTTTTCTTTATCTCAAATATTGTTTAGGCAGATCATATGAGAATCTATAACGGTCTTTATAAGTCAGGCATTTATATCATCATGACATGGCTTATTAATACTTTCCTATTTCCTTAAATATTATACAAAAGATTTCCAATTGAATTCTAGTTTATGTTTAAACACTTGAGAAATATGTAAAGGCTTCATATTTAGCTTGATTCTATAAAAGACTGAATTGATTAAATTTTTCCTTGGTATCTAGTCTTGCAATGCATATGCTCATATCTGCACATTTTCACATCGATCCAGCCATCTCACAATGCCATGCCAAGCCTGGCAGAACCAAAAAGGACATACAGGCTGGGGCGCTGGGTGGCTGAGTCGGGTGAGTGTCCAACTTTGGCTCAGATCATGATCTCACGGTTCATGAGTTTGAGCCCCGCGTGGGGCTTGCTACTGTCAAGGCAGAGCCTGCTTCAGCTCCTCTGTTCCCCTCTCTGTCCGCCCTCCTCCACTCCCTTTCTGTATCTCTCTCCCAAAATAAACATTTTAAAAAAGGATCTATAATGTTTATATTCCATTATAGATTTAACAATATGTACTTATTTCATAAGTTGTCTTCTCTTCACAGGCAGTTCTGGGATCAGAGAATCTGTATTAGGACAGCTGCTAACCTATTTGCAGCCTTTATTCCTTTAAATAAATGGGAATGAAAAGATTTGCCACACAATTCTGATAGATTAAAACTTCTTCCTTCTTAAGATTTCTTTTAAAAAATCGTCCTTAATTGTTTTTATAAAGCAATGTTAAAATTAATCCAAAGGATCATTTCCCTTTTATCTTGAACACGTTTGCAACTTAATAATTAGTTGTGAAATTTAAATGCTACTGGAATGGTATTGTCAAAGCGTTTCTAATTAAAATGCGCTTTCTATTCAGATTTTCCAGGTGATTTATGTATGGACTCAGGACTCCATTTCCTGTTTGTCAAAAATCTGTGGAGCCACAAGTACATTTCTCAAGAAGAAAGATTGCCATGTTCTACCCCAAAGTGCTGAAATGTAAGAACTTACTCTCAGGTTAATCAGAAATGTTGGCCAAATAAAAGGGGCTTTTTTTATCATTTTGAAGGAGTACTGAATCACTACTGCTGTTTTTTAAAGACGAAAGTCATCAACCGTGCAAATATCCCAGTCTGAAATCAATGATGGGGTTATTTTTTAACTATGTATGTGCATAGAAAATGAAAGACAAAAATGAATTAAACAATATCATATAAAAATTATGCTCTTCTCCTTTTAATAACAATCGGTAATAACCCATTAGCAAAGAGCCCATTTAAAATCTGGCCGTAAGAACCAAATTGAAGCAGAAAGCAATGATTAAAATGAAAATCCTTGGACTATCACAGGGCCACCCAGTGAACCATGGAATCTGTGTGTAGCTGCTCCATTTTCTATGTTTCTATCTGTTACTCCAAATGCCAACAGGATTTTGGTGAATACAGTTATCTATTTTGAAAATGCCAGGCTTTTTGTACCTTTCGACATTTTGGTGACTTGCATTTCATTCACTGAGCACGGGGAGATGTTGCCACTGTGCTGCCCTAGAGCTGAGGGCAGTGACAAATGGGGACACACAGGAGCCACAGGCCAGGGGCTATGTGGTAACTCAAAGATTTTATTTTTAATTGAGGAATAAGCCATTTTCCATCTCCGGTTTTCCAGAAACAATTTGTCCTCTAATCATACTTGAAGACAAAAACTGAACCACGTCGCTAAACGTCTAAGTCATTGCAAAAGCCTCCAAGCAGAAGTGAAAATATGAACGTCACTCCTCCTCCAAACATTCTCTAAACCAGTGACCTTTAGATTAGAAATGATCATAATCCTGACAGTTTCATTTTTGCCAATCATCGTCTTCATCATCATCATCCCCAAAGAGCAAGCCCACTAATATTGCTGTTTTGCTCTTGAGAGAAATTGAGAGGCTGCATTCAAAACTGCTAGTCTTTTATCCAAACAATTATTCGCTCATTTTTTTTCCGTCTACATTTAGATGTCAGTAGTTTTTTTCCTGTTTCTAAGGAACTGGGAAACAATTTTTCTTATTTGTATGATTAGGCATTTCAGAAGAGTCAGAGTCAAAATGAAAATACTCAAAGCAATGTAATTCCAACCTGAATGAGTGGATTTTTCATTTCTTGGGAAATGTGTCTGGAAAAAAAAAAACATTGCTTATTTCAGGAAGTCTAGAATGCGTGCTAATTTACATGTTTGATATTCTTTTGGAAGACTTTGGTGAAAACATAAATAGAAAAATTCTTCTCTCTAATTAAGCCTGAGGGGTGTAAAACACAGGTTAAGAGCCGGAGTATGGTAGTTTTCCTCATGAAAATTCAATGATTTCTCGAATTTTAAAAATTGAAGTCCTCAGGATGAAATTTATCTAAGAAAACTTTCTGTGCTACTTCCAAGTTACCTAGTGACAATGAACAATAGTACGGTGGTCTCAAAGGTCTGCGATGTGCTTAACACATGGCTGACTGTCATGAAGCAAACCTTCGTGATTTCCTTTTTAATCATCCGGCCACCCATAAAACAATAATAACACTACACATAATAATGACAGCTTTCACTTTTTGAGTACTCCCTGGGTGCCAGACCTCATGTGAAGCCCTTTATATGCATATTCTCATTTTTTAAATGTATGTCAACTCTAGAATAGATACAGTATGGCTTCTCTTCACAGATGAGAAAAATCTAAGAAGTTTCACAGTTTGCCCAAGGTCACAGAACAACTGGATTGCAGTGTGTGACCACGGATTAGCTCCAGAGACAGGCTTCGAATGGCTGTGCCCGACCACCGAGATGATTTATAGAAAGTGTTGGCCAAAGCACGACTTCCATTTGTGACAAGGACACCATTTCATATAATCACATCTAATAACATCCTGTGTTTTTCTTAAATCAAAATTCTAAGAATCTGATGTGCTTCTCTTCCATGAAATAGTTGAAGCTATTACTCTTCAAGGCATTAAATCTGTAACACATCCTTCTGCCCTCTTTCCAGCTTCAACAGGCATCATAGCCAACTGTTCCTAAAACAAGGAAAGACATTTTCCGGCCTCGCTGGGAACTAATTCAGGATTTGGCCGTGCACATTTATAACAGACTCAACAATAATTATTGTTCATTATTAGGTGGATGTACTTAATTGTATACAACCCTAGTTTCGCTGTTAATATTTCTACTGTTAGCCTTTTCTATGGGTTAATACTTATGAGTTTCATTAAAAAAAATAAGACTTGTTAAAGAAAATGAGACTCTTCCTAGGGAGAGAAGAATTCTAACTTGAGCCTCCTTGGAAATTTCCGTCGATGCACATACGACACCACAATGTTCTACAGGCTGAAAATATGGCGTATTTTCCCATATGGTGTGTTTCCAGAGAGCTAGACAGGGGTGTCTCCCATTAAGAGCAGAATGGAGTCACTGCTGCAGGGAAATGTCCCCTCCACACAGTGAAACACATTAGTTGAAAAAGCACATTTGTTGAAACGTTTTCTAGCAGACAACCTGTTCCCATGCTGCGAAGCTAATGCCTTACCTCTCACGCACCAGTTAATTCCTTCCAAAAACACATGTAGACCCAGCCAGGCTATATCATTCAAATCATAATCCATCATGGGATACAAAGCTAAGTATGTTTGAATTTCAGTATTCTATAGTTAAATCTCCAACAGCTTTCCTGCATACCCAAAAAAACATAAATCCCCACTCATACCTACACTTGCAGGCAAAATGTACAATTTGAGACAAATGTGTTTTTTATTGCCTAAAGTCACATGTGCATTTGAAGCCCCAAATGAGCACTTTTCAGTCCTTGTCACAATTACAAAGCTCACAGTGGCACTAGTGTTTACACCGACCAGATTAAGCAATAGATGTGGACTTACTATTCCCCAAGGAAACATTCTCAATCTTCCTATTGGTTTTCTATTACTTAACATCTTTTGAGAAGACACATTTGAAGGATACTTAGTGATAAATAAAGACAAAATCTAAGTTAACAATTTCTTAACACAAATCTCATTTCCAAGTCAAATATTTAATCAGTTGGTTAGCTGCTTCCATACTTTCTTTGCTATGATGTTTCTCTGAGGCACTCGGGATTTAGATTTCTCTAATTTGATCTGTCCTGAAAAGTGAAATAATTTATTAGATTTAATTTGCTTTTATTTCACAGCAATCTAATTTCACTCAGTTAACAGGGGCATTGTTTGAACTTTGCCCCAGTCCTTTTGTAACTGGAGATAAATCACTCTGTGATACTATGAAGGCTAATTGTAACTGTAGGTAGTCTACAGTTCCTGGGGAGTTTCTAGAAAATTCTGAGAGGGCCTATAATGAATAAGTCCTCATCCCAGTGTGGCTGGAGATTTTTAAGTTGTGTCAACAAAAGAAGGAGAACCAAGAGGAAGTCATAATGAACTTGTGAAGTATTTAGATGTGAACAGCAAGAAGAACGCTGAATATTGAAACATTAGGAAGTAACCCACATGGGTCTTGAACATTTAACACTTGGATGAATTTGTGGAATACACATAAGAAAGGTTATAAATAAAGTACCTAAGCATTCCATTCTAAAGGCTGGAAAATAAACTTATGGAAAACCCAAAGAAAGAAGAAAGAAATGAATAATGGACAGGAGGTAGAATTAAATAATTAGAAAAAGTAGAAGACATTTTCAACAAATCTCAGAGGCTAGTTCTTTGATGGTAGTAGTAAAAGAGAAAAACTTAAGACCAGCATTATTTATATTTTTTAAAGAGAAATAAGTCTGAAATAAAAAAAATAAACAAAGGTAATTCATTTCATTCTAGTGCCTCACTTAAGGGTAACCATCTAGCCCCCTACCCACTCCCTGCCCCAGCCTGTCCCCACTGCAGAAACAAAATAAGGGTGCATCTAAAACCCAGGTTCTGGAAATGACCACATGGATATGAGTACTGGTTCTCTCCAACTACCGTGGAACCCCAGACAACTGACTTAACCACCTTTGCCTCACTTCCTGCATCTTAAAAATGGAAACAAGCAGAGAACCTACATCATAGGGTTTTCATCTTTGCCTCACTTCTCACATCTTAAAAATGGGAATTAGGAGAGAACCTAACTCTTGGGGTTTTATGAGGCCTTGGTGAACAAAATTTGTAAAGCACCTAGAACCTTAACCCAGACACAGAAATCATATTTACCCAATATAGATATAAACTCCCCTGATTTTTCTTTACAGACAGATGCGAGTTTTTCCACAGACCTCATCATCTACAGTGAAACACTGGATGCTGCTTGAGGAACTCTGTTCTTTCCTTAATGTCCATTTCATACTGTTTTAAAACATGTATTCAAATTCTTTGACACTTCTACCAAACCAAGATGGTGTAACTTCTCTCCCTTTAAGTATGGACCAACCTTAGTGTCTTGTTTGAGGAACAGAGTGCCTTGGAAGTGAGGCTTCTGAGATTAGGTTAGAAAAGTTGGCACAGTTCCATGGGTTCTTACTTGGGATTCTTGCCCCTTGGGCCCCAGCCACCATATTGTGAGGACACATAATAGTGCTCTGGCCAGCAGCTCCCATGAAGGGTCCTACCAACAGCCAGCATTAATCACCAGATATCTCAATGAGACAGTATCCAGATAATTCCAGGCTTCCTTTAAGCCACTCCAGTTGATGCCAAGTGGAGCCTGCCCAATTTGCAGATTTGAGAAAAAATAATTATTGTTGTAAATTAAGCTCTGGGTGGCTTGGTACATAGCAATACATTAACACAACAGACTGTGTTGCTAAAAGTGGAGTATCAGAAAATCTGACACATGTATGAGTAGCCTTGTGACTGGGTGGTGGGTAGAAGCTATACTTGGTGATATACACTTGACTCTAGAAATGCAAGCACAGGTTATACTATGTTTAATATATATCAAATGTAATTAACCACATTTAAAAAGTGTAGCAGAAAAATCACATGATCATGTCAATTGATTCAGAAAAAAGGGCATTCAATAAAATCTCCACTCTAAAAAAATCTTTAAAAAATTGTTAAAAAATATCATAGTTTTAAAAGACAAGCTTGGAGAAAATATTTGCATATCATAACAAAATTATCACAAATATACCTGTATTTATCTAATATGTGGTGTGTATATGTGTCTCAATTTAGATAAATGTATGTATGTAGTGTGTGTGTGTGTGTGTGTGTGTGTGTGTGTGTGTGTGTGAGTGTGAGTGTGAGTATTCTTAAAAATCAATTTTTGAGAGGTGCCTGGGTGGCTCAGTTAATTAGGCATCCGACTTCAGCTCAGGTCATGATCTTGCTGTTCCCAAGTTTAAGCCTCGTGTCAGGCTCTGTGCTGACGGCTCAGAGCTTGGAGCCTGCTTTGGGTTCTGTGTCTCCTTCTATCTCTGTCCCTCCCCTGCTCACACTCTGTCTCTCTCAAAAATAAACAAACATTTAAAAAAATTAATCAATTTTTGAGAGGTGCCCAGATGGCTCAGACAGTTGAGTGTCTGACTCTTAATCTCAGCTCAGCTCATGATCTCAAGGTTCATGAGTTTGAGCCCCGCACTGGACTCTGCTGTGGCAGTGTGCAGACAGCTTGGGATTCTCTCTTTCTCCGTCTCTCTCTGCCTCTCCCCCACCTACACTACCTCTCTCTCTCTCTCTCTCTCTCTCATAAGCAAACTTTAAAAAAAACAATTTTTGAGGAAGAGAAAAAAATTTAAAATTTAGCAAAGAACAGAAGAAGACAGAGAACACCCAATGTGCAGCTTCACGATAAAATAATTATTATTTAAATTAAGCTCTGGGTGGCTTGGCACATAGCATACAACAGAAGACATAACAAACAGCAAAAGAAGATGGACAGATAATAGTAATGATGGAGAGAAATGACAGATAATCGACCTCATAAGTAATAAAACAAAAGTCAGAACTACAATGACATTCTCTTTCTGCTTCCACATTTGCACAAATGTAAATGGTCAGAAACATCAAATGTTAAGGAAACAATGTGATCAAGGAACTCACAGGCAGAGTCAGCAAACAACAAATTGGTAGTTACTCTGAGCAGCAGCTTGGCAGAATGTAGCATTACTGGAGATGTTATGTGCTTATTTAAGGCCCATCAGTTCTCCTTGCAAGAGTATGTACTAGAGAAACACCCACATTGCACAATGAGATTGGAAACTTTTGTTAAGAGTGTCCACTGCACCACTACTTATAAAATGAAAGAATTCAAGAACAGCTTAATTATCCATTTATTTAAGTGGATCAATGAAATAACACTTAAAAAGGAACATTATCTCGTAATTTTAAGTGAAGAGGTACAATATGATGCATACAATATTGTGTCATTCATAAACTTTTTAATGTTTTTTTAGTTTTGTTTTTGAGAGAGAGATGGAGTGTGAGTAGGGGAGGGGCAGAGAGAGAGGGAGACACAGAACCCGAAGCAGACTCCAGGCTCCGAGCTGTCAGCACAGAGCCCGATGCGAGTCCCATTTTCTAAGTGGCAACGGAAAGTACGAAAGAGGTCCATAAGCCTATGTGCAGGTGACATCAACCTTTACACCCAGCCATCGGTCTCCCCTAATCCTGCAAACAGTACTTGAGGAAGGAAGGAGTCACCATGGAGAACAGCTTTCCATCAGTCCAGGCACGGGCGCAGAGCCAGCGGATACCAGGAGCCTCGAGCATTAAGTTGGCTCTGTCTGCAAAGGAGTGAAGCATCAAGGAAAGTTCTCCCTTATGTCTGCCACACAGGGCTGCCTGCCATGTGCAAACGCTGCAGGAAGGTGGAGTGAGAGAAACAGAACAGAGTGCAAGAAAAACTGAGCTCCCTCTCAGCCTGGAATGTGGATATCTTAAGGGTAGAAACTGCCCTTTCAGATTTCGCTATTTTTATGTTGCACGTTGTGCAATTATTTTCAATTTTTCTTCCTCTGTGATATTTAATCATTTTTTTTAAATGTCAATCTGCTTCAGCTGTGCTAAGAGAAAACAAGGAAAGGTGTTTTAGTCAGAGTTTTAGAAAGACCAAAGCCTCTGTTGGGGACTGTACACAGTGCAGTCGCTATGGAAAACACTATGGAAGGTTCCGCAAAATGATTTAACAATAGTCCTGCCATGTATGATCTAGCAATTCCACTTCGGGCTGTATATTGAAAGGGTCTGAAACAAGATGTTGAAGACCCGTGTTTATTACATGATTATTTACAAAAGTAAGATGTGGAAACAACCTAAATGTCCACGAATGGATAAACGTTTTAAATGTGGCACATACAATCAGTGGAGCACTACTCAACCTTAAAAAAAGAAGGAAATCCTGTCATATGTGACATCGCTGACCTTGAAGACATGCTCAATGAAAGCCCACCACAAAAAGACAAATACTGCCTGCTTCCACTTATACAAGCTAGCTACAGTCAAACTCGGAGACAGAAAACAGAATGGTGGATGGCAGAGGCCAGGTAGGGTTACTGTTTGATGCATATAGACTTAGTCAGCAAGATGAAAAGTTGTAGAGGTCTACTGTACAGCAGTGAGCATATGATATGGTTCACAATACGGTAATGTACACTTAATTACTGTGAAGAGGTTGTGAGAGCCAATTTTATGTGTCACTTTGACTGGGCCACAGGATGCCTGGAGATTTGGTCAAGTCTGATTGTGGCTGTGTCTGTGAGGGTGTACGGAGGAGATTAACATTTGAGTCAATCCAGCGAGTAACACACTCTGCCATCCCTTAATGCTGGTGGGCTTCATCCAATCCACTGGAGGCCTGAGTAGATCAAAAAGGCTGAGTAGGCAGAACTCCCACATCTTGGAGCTGGGAAATTGGTATTTCCTGGACTTTCGCTGAAACATCAGCTCTTCCTCAGTCTCTAGCCAGCTCTTGGACTCGCCCTTATCCTGGCTCTAAGGTCTTCGACTCAGACTGGAACTACACCATCCATTGATTCTCCCGGGTCTCTTCCTTAATCAAGTTCATCTCCAGGGACTTGTCAGCCTCCGTATTTGTGCGAGCCAATTCCTTCCAATAAATCTCTCTATACGCAGATTAGATAGAGGGACAGACAGACTGACACAGATTACCAAATCACCTATTGGCTCTCCTTCCCTAGAGAACCCAACTGAACAAACAGTAAATTTATGTCTTTTTTACCACAATAAATAAAAAGAAATAAGTGCAGTGTCTCCTGAAGGAAGTTATGAGGATTTCATGAATCAACAGTGATAAGGCACTTAAAACCATACCATAAAAATAGAAAACTATTTTTAACTATTCATTAAATAAGCAAATTTGCTCTCTCTTCTCTGGAGAAAGGTTATAGTTTGTCTAGTGGCCACACACATTATTTTTGTACCCTGACAATGGATGGAAGGTTCCTCCTTTTGAAACTTTCCTTAATTTTAATCCCATATATCTTTTTCTTTCTGACCACCAAAGCCAGAATGAGAAGTCAAGATTTCAAAATTTAGTCTGCGCAAGTCTGACCTTCTCTCTTCCTCCTTCAATTAAACCAACACTCTGTACATTTATTTTTTTTTTTTTCCTATCAAGGCATAAAAAATCATGTCTGTGAATGTAGCTCTTCTCCATAGAACCGCACAGTGTCCTGTCTGCACTAAGTATTCAGTAAAGCCTGCCTCCTTTTCCTGATTCTGGCGCCCGGGGTACACTGTTTGCAGGCTGACCTACCAATGCTTGCTCTTACTGTCCCCGCAGCCTAATTCTTTGCCCACGACTGTCCTCTTGTCCAAATCCAAGCATTGCTCAACCTCCTTTGGCATCACAAAAACAGCTGTTCCTTGCAGACCTCCTTCCTGCAATTCCTAAGGCACCGATGGTGGTCTATAATTTGAAATTGTCAGTGGTCAGTCAGGAAGTAACTCAAAAGGGTGCTGAGTTACCAATCCCTTCCACCTCCAGGGCAATGGGACATAGCCAGGAGGGGCTAGAGCCCAGGGACCAGTCACTTCCTTCTGAACGAGACTCATCAATGCTCGGGGCACCCAATATGAAAAGGCTGGGTAGCACTGGTCCAGAGTAGCCATCCATACTGAGAAATTATTATCTTAAACTGTTTTGTGTTTTAATGCAGATGTGCATTCTGCTCCGTTAAAGTACAAACCCTCCCAAGACTGAAGACCACTGTCACTTACATCTTTTCTCTCTATGAGAAAGCCAAACTGCTCAGAGGAATGAGCTCCTTAAAACAAGTCTCCCCTACCTGGGTTTACAATCCCAGGCTTGCCATTTTAAAGCTTCAGGGTTCCTTGGAGTTTTAGAATGCCCAGTGTGTGAAGCCCAAATCTGTAAAGTGGGTATGCTGGTATACTCCACGCAGGACTGCAGTGAGGGTTAAACGATCAAATGAAATCGACGTGCCTGTCACACAGTTGGTACTCAGTAAGTGAAAGCGGCTTTCATACATGATTTCTATGGTGCTGATGAAGGGAAAGAGGAGATGTGAAAGGTCATGGCTGCATCAAGATGTTACAGACTTCCTGAAAATGAAAATCTGTTTTCATTTTGGGTTTTTTTTTTTTTTACTTTTTAAAGTTTATTTATTTAATTTGAGAGAGACAGACACAGTGTGAGCTGGGGAGGGGCAGAGGGAGAGTAAGAGAGAGAATCTCAAGCAGTCTCCATGCTGTCAGAGCAGAGCCGGATGCGGGGCTCGAACTCACAAACTTGAGATCATGACCTGAGTTGAAACCAAGAGTTGGGCGCTTAACCACCTGAGTCACTCAGACGCCCCTAAAAATCTATTTTTAAGATAAAAGTTCATAAGAATAGAAAATGGAAACCTCGATGTTAAGACTGAGAATACAGCATGTGCACCCAGACACTCACACGCGCACGTGTGCATGCACGCTCAGGTGTAAAGTGAGCACCCGATCTCTAGTGATGGATTCTGTCCATCTGTCTGATGATCTCCCTATGCTTTGTGAGACGCCTCCCACTCACCCTGATGCCATCACACTTAGCAATTTGCCAGTTTTAGTTCAAGACATGCTAAGTATTTTGTCGCCATATATGTTGGGACCAGATTTTTTTCAAGTGTCTTTTTCTAAGCCACTGATCTCCACTTTTTCGATGGAAAAATATCAACACTGAAAACGAAACACAAATTTGGTTCCGAAACAGAATTCAGGGAAGAAAGCCCACCTGTTACAAGATGGAACTCAGATACTAAGGTGTTTATTCTCCCTTCCTTTAGTCCAAAGCAGATGTCAGCAGCTGCTATATCATCATCTTTTATAGAACAAATGTCAGACAAGCAAACAGATGAGGGGACATGTAGTGCTCCGAGGTCACCGGGATAGTGAGAGAAGAGAAAGACAAGCCAGTGGCCATGCTGCCAGGGACTATCCCACTACAGTGAGTGAGTACGACCGGCAAAAACTTGTTCAGAAAGTGTTTTTCACCTCTTCCAGGACTGCACGTAAACTCTACTGACAGGCGCATGCCACCTGAGCATAGAAATACACAAATGAGGGGCAGGGAGCCAGGAGGGCTCAGTCAGTTGAGTGTCTGACTCTTGGTTTGGCTCAAGTCATAACCTCATGCTTCATAGGTTCGAGCCCCACATTGGGCCCTGTCCTGACAGCACAAAACCTGTGTCGGATTCTGTATTGCCCTCTCTCCGCCCTCCCCCTACTCATGCAGTCTCTCTCTCTCTCCCCCGTTGCTCTCTCTCTTTCTCTCTCAAAATAAACAAGCAAACTTAAAATAAAGAAAAAAAAGAAATACACAAATAAAACATCTAGGCATGGAAAAGGAAAGCTATTACAGGACAACTATTGGTTTTTCCACATATAGCATGAAACGTAATCATCTTTTTTTGTTTGTTTTGTTTTTTGTTTTTATTTATTTATTTATTTTTTTACAAATAGTTTATTGTCAGGTTGGTTTCCATATAACACCCAGTGCTCATCCCTACATCCTTTTAACATAATCATTCTGAAGAATTAGTTTTGACATAAAACTACCAGGGAATATACGCAATTGGGTTTCTCCAGTATATATAAACAAGCTAAATTCATGGCAGGTACATTCCATTTGCCACGGGATTTCACAATCCAAATAAAAGAAATTAGGCACTGAACATTTTAAATCTTACTTTCTTGAATTGGAACACATTTATGTCCCTCTAAATTTAACCATGAAAATTTTTGGAAAAACTGACTTTCATTTGAGGAAGCAACCAGACTCACTGTAGGGGTTGGAGTTCTTGCTTAAATAAAAAGAATCACTTAATTTATAACCTTGTTGTTTGAGCGGCAAGTTAATAGAAGAGGAATGAGTATTTTGGTTTCATTACCTATATGTGAGGGAAGACAAAATAATTCTCAAGAATTGACAATAGTCTCTCAGCACAGTGGACAGTCAATGGCCAGTCAAAAAAAGAGCTCCAGTAAAGAAAGATGAGCCGAAAAGAAGGAGTC
Organism: Proteles cristata cristata; assembly: GCA_017311185.1. Classification (NCBI taxonomy): domain Eukaryota; kingdom Metazoa; phylum Chordata; class Mammalia; order Carnivora; family Hyaenidae; genus Proteles; species Proteles cristata. Next base: position 307,026 of record JAESUZ010002468.1, read on the forward strand.
CAAGGATATCACTGGGTTAGAGAAAGTAAAAAAAAAAAAGGGAAAGGGCCCCAAAATGAATGACAAAAGAAGTTGAGGCAGGGCAGTGTGGCAGAGGAAGCAGACAGGAATGACAAATGGAAAAATGATGCTCTCTAAGAGAACAAGCCTAAGGAGGGGGTGTTTTAGTGCCCTGATATTTCCAACTCCCCCTTCGTTCTGTCTTTTTTTTTTTTTTTTTGAAATGCAATGGTCTTTATTTTCCAGAAGCGACAGGATGACCACCCCGCCCTGCAGCTTAGATTCATGGAGGGAGAAATAAAATCTGTCCCTGTGACTCCCATGTGAGCCGGCCTCGGGGAGGTGCACGGGGGAACCGGTGTGGAGACAACGACGTAGACAGCGTGACATGGACATGCGGAAGCGTGTGGAGCAGTGGAGACCCGGCCACTCAGGGCCAACTGATGGCCTGCAGCCCACCAGGTCCCACGCCTCTGCGCCAAGTTCCTTGGCCGCTGCCTTGTGCCCGGGGAGGGAGACACCGGCGTGTGGCCAACGGCTCACTCGGCTGTCTAACGGCCAAGCGATTTCATAAATGACCATTTCTGCTGCCCACTTCCTGCTACCTTACTTTGTCTCCAGATCCACCTAAGGCTCACCCTGTTTCCCCAGTGACCTGGAATGGCTTTGTGCCCATTTAACTGTAGCTTGTACCATTCCACGAAGTAATAATTCAAACAAAGTAAGAACATGACACGCAGAGCCTCACACACGTCACATGTCCACACAAGAGGGCCGGCTGAGGCGGCACAGCTTTTATGAGCCCGTGTCACAGACAAGGAAACCACAGCTCAGTATTATCCCAGCACCCCGGTTGCCAGATGGCCCGTGATTTGCCCCTCTGAATAACTAGCACGCTCCAAAATTTTCACGATCCCTTTCTCTTCCTGAAATGTTACTGGATCTCATCCTTAGGAGTGACTGATGCAGGTATCTAGATGGATAAATGCATCTTTTGTTCATCTATTGATTCACTGATTCAACGCGGATTTATTAGAATACTCCCCAATGAGTAAGACAAGCATGACCGGCTCTCCTCAAGCAGATTATAACAACAACAAAAAGAACACAAATGCCTTAAAGCTATCTACAGGTTGCAGGAAGTACTCCTGAGCAAATAACTATGGGGCTGAGGTAGAAAATTTGGGAGGGCCCAAATGGTCAGGAAAAGTCTCTTTGGAGAAAGATTGCAGCTGAGATTGGAAGAAGCCAGAAGAAACCCATTGTTCACAGTGTGGAAAAAACTGCAGTAGAGAAGGCAAAGGAAGGTAGGGCTTGGAGTGCTGTGGGCCACCAGGTCATAGGGCCGTCAAGTCAAAGGGCCATCAGGTCATAGGGTCATCGGTCATAGGGCCATCAGGTCAAAGGGCCATTGGGTCATGCTTTGTCAAAAGTATGAAGGAAAAACCCTTGAGTTTTAAATCAAAGTGTGACGTATTCTAACTTACACTTTTTAAAGATGATCTGATCATTGTGTGGAAAAGGAAGTGGAGTCAGGAAAAGAGTGGAAAACAAGAGAAGACTGAATCTCTGCAGCTATCTGCAGGCAGGAGAGAGGGTGGCGGCCACGGAGATGAGGAGCGCTGATTCCAGATGCATTCTGGAAAACTGGCTAGTGGCCTTCATGCGTGTCATGGTCATGGGGGAGAAGTTTGAGGATCAGAGTGCACTGGTTGGAAAGGAAATAGGACCGACAGTCCGAGGATAGGCTAAGAAGTGGCAACAAAAGCTAACGCTTGCTGCTTTACTTCTAAATACAGGAAAACCTTGGATTGTGAGTAACTTGTTCTGCGCGTGTTCTGTATATCGAGCAAACATTCCTAATAAATTTTAACTTGATAAACAAGCGATGTCTTGCAACATGAGTAGTACGTGACACCGAACGCCACATGATCACAACTCAGCCAATGGTTTTAGGAATTAGGTTTGATATACAAGTGCTTTGGGTTACAAGCATGTTTCCAGAATGAGTTATGCTCACAAACCAAGTTTTTACTGTACATCTGATATCTGTCCCCTGGTCCTTACCCCTAATCTTGCTACTCATCCAGTACCTGGAAAAATGCTAGGAACAGTGCTCTGTCATAAAGTACCTCATGACCTCACGGCAAAACCATGTTCTTTCCGAGCCCACATGGTCAGTGGGGATTTGGGAAGGAATGTAGCTCAATGACAGAAAATTCAGAGGCAGTTGCCACAGAATGTGAAAACAAATGTTTTGCACACTGTCCTCTTCTTTATTAGATCACAGCCAAATACACAATCTTATACTAAAGTCAAATTTATAAAGATTTGTAATTTATAAATTTATAAAGAGAAAAAATATTAATCATCTAACTAACTCCAAAATTAGAAAAAAATCACAGACGTTGAGCTTGAAGGCGCTCAGAGCTCATTGCGTCTTGCACCTGACTCACATGACGAATGACTTGCTGAGGGCTGCATCTCAGGGTCCACAACTAGCTGACTGCTGGGTTGGGACAAGAAAGAAGATCTCCTCATTCATAGCATGTATCATTGAGACTTCTAATGTAACTGTGTCATATGACAAAATTGAACCAAAACAACAGCAGTCAAATTCCCCCCCCCCCACCCCTGTCCCCCAGACGAGGCTAATATAGAAATTTCAGGGGCCCCAGTGCCTGGACATTCTGTTTTCTTGTCAAATTTCCCATATCATTAATAGATTAGGGGGTTGGAAAGGAACAGGTGTCTTCTTTGTGTGCTCATTATTAAGTAAACTGGCACACATCAATTGAACATTTTTCTCTTGGCATTTTCCAATTGGCTTTTATGGGGCCTTTAAAATTGAAAAATCCCTAATTGCGATGTTTGAAACCTGTTCCAAAAAAGCCTCCTCTAAGACAGAGGAGGAGGACAAAAAACTGCCAATCCTTAGCCAGGAAGCTTATCATTGAAGTCCAAAGTACACACTGGAACCACGATTTAATAGTGAGCCAGAGAAGGGATTTCAAAGAATGGTGGTGATTTGGTCAAGTGGAAAATACCCTTGGTATTTAAAGCTACTAATACCTGAGCCCCAAAGAGCCACCACACACTAATAGAGATCATCCATGTGGGGAATAACGTGCTATTGTTTGAATGAGGCAGGATAGTCTCTAAATGTATGTGTCAACTAGAAATTCTAAGAGAAATGGAAAAAGTGTCCAGTCTTGCAATTCAATAACTGAGTGTCCACAAATCTGTATCTGGATTCTTTACCAGCTCGACCCTTTATCTACCACTTTGCTCACTTTTATCAACCACAGGATGTCTTTCCCATACATGGGTTCCCTGGTGGATGAGGAGTGGTTTCTGATACTGTTCCACAAAACGTCCTTGTCTCCGTAGCAAGAACCCTAGTGCATATGTATTCTGTCTCACCATATGCTCTCTTTCTTCTTGTTCACTCTTTGGACATGTAGGGTATGAAATGGCATGCAATGTATGTATTTAATACACAATGACACCCAGCCAACAAATCATGCCAGAGGTAGGCTCCTAAATATTAAGCATATTTCCCACTCATCTGTCTTTCCTTTGATATTCCATTCCCATGGGGTCACATGGTAGAGAAATCTAGAACTGTCTTTTCAGGGAAGGAATGATGGAAATTTGCCCATCATAAGAATTTAAAGCTTCCTTCATCTCAATCACCATTCCTATGTGTTTCTAAGTTTTCCAAAATATCTTTTATTTTTTTTTTTTGAAATGAAACTTCAGTCCCCAATGCTGGAAGCAATCCTTTCTCACACTCTCACTCCTGCTCACACTCTTTCCCTCTCCCCCCACCCCCCTTAAGTTCATTAGGAAGGACTCACGCCATCCCCTCTCAGTAGCTTTCATGACATTCAGTTACTGGAGGCTCAAATGCAGCATACACTTGCCTGGAAGTCCCAGAGAGCATCATTCTGTCAAGCAGAACATGTGATTAAGATCAGACCAACTCATGATCTTGAAAATGCGGCTGCTGACCCATTCCAATCCCGGAAGGTATGTGGTGTTCTGATTGATCAAGTTAGTAATTACATCTGACTGCCTTAACTCTCCCTGCAATTGCACCAGATTCTTCCTGTCCTAAATTAAAGTGTGAACACATCAGTCCACAATTAGGAGTTCTGCACATTTCATGGTCAGTGAAAATATATTCTTAATATATTTCTCATTTGATAAATATTTTCTGATATTATTAAGGTTCCTTGAGGTTAAAAGAATTGTAGAAACATGCGGGCACATATCCTTTGGCTAATGACAACGTGAAACTTTCAGATCTCTACTGAGAAACTGTGAACAGTGAGAAGTAGGACTGTAGGAGTGATGTTTACTGAACTTTTGAGCTAAATTAGACAGATGTAAAATTACAGGGAGGAGGGATCTTTGAGTCATCGAAAGCCCTTTGTTCCAGCAAAAGGTAATGGTGTTTTGCATGCCCACTGTCCCCATTCCAATAATGTGCTATTTACTGCTAACAGGCTCTCACTTTCAGATGGCTAATTGGTTTTTCCTCCCCACTATTATGTTTTTTAGGGTGTTATCTTCTGCATCGAGGTATTCTCATTTCTCAGGGAAAAAATACATTTAACCCAGGGGAGCCTGAATGTCATGTCTGGTTATCTGACCTAACACCTCTACTCAAACACAGAACCCTCCAAACACATGACAAAAATGGAGACGCACTCCACTCCACTGAGACTGTCATGAAGTCCCGGACATGCCTCTGACCTCCTGAGCAGAAATCACACTGGAATCAAATTCCTTGGGTGCTGATCCAAGTATCATCATGGACAACCGAGTAACAGAGCCTTCATCTCCCTCTTCGCTCTAAGATTCTGTTCTGCCTTGTGTAAGTAACTAGGAATGAAACTGTCCTTCTGCAGGAGATGTTGCTGTGTGGTTCATGGAACGATAGCTCAAAAATGCCCACGAGAGAGTTTTTCCAAGGATGAATATTCCACCAATCCTCTGTCTCTGATGAATTTCGCCTGCTTACCTCCAAGGTAAGCTACTAAAAAGATAGACACAGACCATACAGAATCTTGGAGGTGCTTTCACCCCAGGGATCTACAAACCCATCCACCCACGTGGAACACCAATGATCAGTCAATAAGCCAGTCACTAGTCACCAGCAAAACTCATTCCACTTCAGATCTAGTTCAAGTCAAGTACTGATTTCTTATTTATTTATTTATTTATTTATTTATTTATTTATTTATTTACTTTGCTGCCTTTAAACAGTGTATCCCATAGGGAATGATCTCCAGAAACTATTATAGAAATTTGTCAGAGTAGTGGAATTGGCAGTGATTGATATCGTCTTCATTGGCTTTCTGTCAAAGTGAGAAAAAATACATTGACATGAGATGATGTGTACCTGGGAAACAGATTCACTGCACCTTGCAGACTTGGTGAGATCACTGACTGAACCTGATTTGACCAGCAAAATCTATAATACATCAGTGTATCAAAGACAAATAGTGTATGATATCACTTACGTGTGGAATCAAAAAAACCTGAACTCATAGAAACAGAGTAGAGTGGTGGTTGCCAGGGTGGGGTAAATGGGAGGGATGTTGGTCAAAGGGTTCAAATTTCCAGTAATAAGATGACTACATTCTGAGATCCAATGCACAGCATGGTGATTATAGTTATTAATAATCTGTTATATGCTTGAAAGTTGCTAAGGGAGTAGATCTTAAATGTTCTTATTGCAAAAAAAAAAAAAAAGAAAAAGAAATGGTTGTTATATGACGTGATGAAGGCATTAGTTTGCACTATGGGGTAATCGTTCTGCGATATGTAAACATATTGAATCAACATGTTAGCCACGTTATATACCTGAAACTTACACAATACATCAGTTACATCTCAGTGAAGCTGAGAATAAATGAAAAATAAATTATTGTTTTTAAATGAAAAAAAAAATCTCTGTCATAGGTGGCCACTGTTGTCAAAGACATGCTTTCAAGAATGCAGTGGGCTCTGCTCCAAGCTGGATCACAAGCCCTGGAATCACCTGCATCTAAAGCTCTCTCGTAAGAATGTGCGGATAACATCACTATAAAACACACATAGGCAACTCTGTATTATTTACGGTTAGTCTTTCTTTCAAGTTCCTACTGATATAATTTAGAAGACTTATAAATCTTCCAGTTTTAATATCTCCTATATGACTTCTTAGTTAATCTGTATTCAAGAAGCAAACATATAGCAATTTTCCTTTATATGCATTTTTTCAAGAAAATTTTTTCACGCAAGATCACATGATTTAGGTTGAAGGTCTACATTCTTTAGAAAGGAAATATTTCCAAGCTTCAGAACAGGATAAACACATTAGAAAATAATCTAACTCTCCTTGAGCCATATCTCTAAAGTTGGTCTTGGAAACGTCTTGAATGCTTAAGAATTCTAAATTTCAGAGTGCCTAGGTGGCTCAGTTGTATGACTCTTGATTTTGGCTCAGGTCATGATCTCAGGGTTTGTGGGTTCAAGCTCCACGTAGGGCTCTGCAGGGTGCAGAGCCTGCTTTGTATTCTCTCTCTCTCTCTCTCTCTCTCTCATTCTCTCTCTCTCTGTCCCTCCTCCCACTCCTCTCTCTCTCAAAGTAAATAAACTTTACTTTATTTTCAATTAAAAGATACTCTTATATCTGAAATGAAATATAGGCAAATGTAGTATCTGCACCATTGCCTCTGTTGTGCATGTAGGGAAGCAAAATTTGCCCCTCCAAAACGCATGGCTTTGACATGTGGATTATTCTAGGTTGATTATTTGTAAAAAATTTAAATGTTTATTTTTTTTTTTTTTTGAGAGAGAGAGAGAGACAAAGCACGAGTTAATGGGGGACAGAAAGAGAGAAGGAGACACAGAATCCAAAACAGGCTCCAGGCTCCAGGCTCTGAGCTGTAAGCACAGAGCCCGACGTGGGACTCAAACTCACGAATTGCAAGATCATGCCCGAGCCAAAGTCATATACTTAACCAACTGAACCACCCAGGGGTCCTTAGGCTGATTGTTTTTAAGAAACAGAAGGCTCAGGAAGAACTTTTATCATTCCTCCAACTGCCTAAAAGAAAACGGATAGAGAACCTTCCCCAGGAAGGAAGCTATCATGACAGATAACTACAGTATGATAGGAGCTAAGCACGGTGCACAGCAAGGAACCCAACAACGTGTTTGTTAAAATTCCTCTCCATGCCCCACTGTTTCCGTAGGCCCAGCAAACCCTTGTTTACCAAACACATACTCTTCCTTATCTTCCCGTGAATTGCTTTCCTTCTTTTTGAAGCCCTAGACCACTACCCCCTTCTCTTCAGCTCCAGATAGCATATGAGCCTCCACTGCCTGACTACCCATGGACTTCCTATTCTTATGGAGTCCCTGTATGCATGTAATTAAACTTGACTTTCTTTTGTTACTCTGTCTCACGTCAACTTAATTCTTAGAAGATCCAAAATAATGTGGAAAGGTAGAAACTTTTCCCTTTCCCAACATATGTTCAGTTTGAGTCAACTGCACAAAATCTCTGCAGAAATGCAGAGACAGGGTATGCGTGCTGTGAAGGAAGGCAGGTGAGGTAGATTTGATTTCTTGTGCTCTCTACTATTTCTTGAGAATTCAAAACATAGCAAATGGTCATTAAATATCTATTCATTAGTTAAGCAAATGAAATGGCCCCATATAGAAGACAATATTAATTAGGAAAGACTTTGGGGACTAGATAATATTTAATCAGAGGATAGAAGTACATAAATTGACTTGGCCCAAAGGACGAGAAAGTAATTTCCAGAAGTAGAAAAAATGCCATAGAGAAGCATTTTAAAGCAAGACGATGGAGGAGAGCCTATACGGGGAATGTGCACAGTACATCAACATATAGACTCGATTTATTGAAGCCTAAATACCATAGAATAGTACCACAAAATAACTATAATTTCATCAATTTCCATTTGCATGTTACTTTAACATTTATAAAATGGTTTTTGAATATTATTGCATTAAGTCCTTGATGGAGTCCTCAGTGATGGAGGAATAATCATTCTCATTTTGCAAACAAAGAAATGAAGGCTCAGAAATGTTAGTCAATTATCTAAAGGTACTTACAAGAAAGTGGAAGAGGTTATATGCAAATTACTTCTGATTTACGATCTAATGCTCTTTTACTAAGTTGTTACTTGGTTTCTACAAATATAAGTGCAAATTATATGCGGCCAGCAGGGAGGAAGGTTAGGACAAAACAGAGTTCACAATTATTGGTGCTCTTAAAATTCAAATTGTTTATTATAACTCTTGGCCTCCATAGTGTATCAGAGTTTCTTGTAAAATTTCTTAAATCAGAGACTCTTCCATCTGTAGTTCTGGGAAAAACCACAGGATGTCATCTTGTGGAATGCTTTTTTTTCAAGCAAGTTATTTGTTTTGAGGAGGAGAATAGAATTTTTTAAATGGTGGAAAGCTTCTCTTTCTCAAAGTGAATTTTCTTATTTTGAAGAGTAATTCATCCCTATCGCTTAGAAATCAAAATTATTTAATAAATTATAGATTCAAAGTCTTGCTTTTACTCTTGCCTGTTGTTCTCCATCTTCACACCCAGCAGCCCATTCTAAGATCATGGTGTGTATCCCTCCAGATTGTTATACACACAGACGCACAAATGCACATGCGCACATGCTTACACAGGCACCGCATACACACACAAACACTTCTGTCTTTATTACAACGGTGGTAGAATAAAAGACACATGACTCTGCATTGTTTTAAAATTTAACCTATTCTGGGGTGCCTGGGTGGCTCCGTTAGTTGAGCATCCAACTCTTGATTTTGGCTCGGGTCATGATCTCCTGATTGGTGGGATCAAACCCCAAGTTGGGCTCTGCGCAAATAGCACAGAGACTGCTTGAGATTCTCTCTGTCCCTCTCTATAAATACATACATACATACATACTTTTTTTTAAATTTTTTAATGTTTTTTATTTATTTCTAGGAGAGAGAGAGAGAGACAGCGTGAGCAGGAGAGGGTCAGAGAGAGAAGGAGTCACAGACTCCGAAACAGGCTCCAGGCTCTGAGCTGGCAGTCAGCACAGGGCCCGACGCTGGGCTCGAACCCACGAACCGCGAGATCATGACCTAAGCGAAAGTCGGACGCTTAACCGACTAAGCCACCCAGGCGCCCCGATACATACTTTGAAAAATTATAAAATTTAACCTATCCTAAGATATTTTATAACAATACAATATAATCAGTTTCCTTTTATTTTCTAACAGCTACCGTGTACTTCAATTTGTGGATGTGTATGGATGAGTGCATGGGTTCTTTCTAATTTTTGGTTTAAAACTTCTGAAGAGTAAATTATAGAACAGATACAGTTAAGTTATAAATTTGGATTTACCCAAATCTATGGACTTTGACCTTGAGGATCCAACCCTCTCTCAATCCCTCTTCTGATGGTCTTGCTCTTTGACTGCTTCACGATCATCACCAATATTACCCTCAAGGGTCTTCTCAGTAATGGAGAAGGGGAGACAAGGTAAGATGGCCATACAGTGCTCAAGCTCCAAATGTTCAAGGTAAAGGCTAGGTTGCATTTTCAGGCCAAAATTAAAAGTAACAATTGAAAAGTGCTGAACCATGGACATTTACAAGTCTTCTTTTAACACATGGATTTCTTCTGCATAACACCTGGCTTTTATATGCAAAGGATTCCTTTTTCCTACCAGGGCCTGGAGTTATTCATGCTAAGGAATTACCAAAGATCATGGGAAAGACACAGAATTTCCATGTGGCTTTAACGCTTTTTCTTGTCTTTATCTTTTTTTTAATGTTTTATTTATTTCTGGGGGGGGGGGGATACAGAATCTGAAACAGACTCCAGGCTCTGAGCTGGTTGTCAGCACAGAGCCCGACGTGGGGCTCAAACCTATGAATCGTGAGATCATGACCTGAGCCAAAGTCGGATGCTTAACCTACTGAGCCACCCAGGCGCCCCTCTTGTCTTTAGAGATTAATTTCCATAAGCATCTGATCCTAACCCATCTCTACTGGCGCTTTATATAGATACGGCATCAGATTCCTCTCCACACAGAGGCAATATAACTTGACAAATAAAAAACATGGTTCAATGTTTTTTATAAAAAGAACTAAATGGACAGCTTCCTAATGATTCAGGAAAGATGCTGACATTCTTCCAGTTAGCAGAAAACAACACACATGTAGGAATCATCCACTCCAAATAATTAGCTAATAAAATGATGAAACGTGAGGTGCCTGCAGAGCTCAGTTGGTTAAGTGTCCAACTTCAGCTCAGGTCATGATCTCATGGTTCTGTGAGTTTGAGCCCCACATTGGGCTCTGTGCTGTCAGTGTGGAGCCCGCTTCAGATCCCGTTTCCCTCTCTCTCTGCTACTCCCCTGCATGTACACACGCTCCCTCTCGCTCGCTCTCTCTCTCCCGCTCTCTCAAAAATAAATAAACATTAGGGGAGCCTGGGTGGCTTAGTCGGTTAAGCGTCCGACTTTCGCTTAGGTCATGATCTCATGGTTCGTGGGTTCGAGCCCCGCGTCGGGCTCTGTGCTGACTGCCAGCTCAGAGCCTGGAGCCTGTTTCAGTCTGTGACTCCCTCTCTCTCTGACCCTCCCCTGCTCACGTTGTCTCTCTCTCTCTCCTAGAAATAAATAAAACATTAAAAAAAAATAAATAAACATTAAAAAAAAGTCTCAGGACATGTTTAAAAGTACCTTGGGTATACTGCAGAAGAACCCTAATTTCCCATCTTTTATTCCTAGCTATGTCAGTGCTGCATTTTACGTGAGGCACTGGTTCTTACAAAATGTTTCTGGAAAATGAAAGTTTATAAATGACACGCTGAAAAAAAAAAATAACCAGGTCTCTTTTGCTTGATTTAATCCCAGTGCTCAATTCGTCTTCATCATTCCCTAATATGGCCTTTCAGTCTGTCTTCCAGGCCAAGGGACTGTCAGTTTCCTAGGAAGGACAATGTTTCGGGAATAAATGTGGTTTCTAAGTCTCAGCTACAGACACCAGCAAAACCTGTTGAAAACCGAAAATTCATTCCTACCTGACACCAAATAACTGTTTTGACTGATTATTTCCTCTGAACTGACAGGTTGTTTTGGCAAAGTAGACACCAGCTTAGTCAATTGAGCGCATGAATGATACATGAGGGGTTCCATTTTCAAAGCAGAAAAAAATTGTACAGTTGTTCATTCAACACTCAGTGTTTATTTGGTTCCATAACACCTATTTTCAAAGTATTGACTATGCAGAATACAAAGGACTTTTTGAGAGATAGAGCGTGAGCATGGGGGAGGGCCGGGGCGGGGGGAAGGAGGGAAGGGGGGAGAGAGAGAGAGAGAGAGAGAGAGAGAGAGAGAGAGAGACTCCTAAGCAGGCTCCATGCTCAGCACGAAACCTAATATGGGGCTTGATACCACAACTTTGGGATCATGACCTGAACTAAATTCAAGAGTCTGATGCTTAACCGACTGAGCCTCCCTGGCTCCCCAGTGCCTCTTGCATTCTTATTTATAACTAGGAAGTGGAAAGAGTCAAGAAGGTCTACAATAAGAAAGCAGTTAAATCCACAAAGGCATCCTCTGTTTCCCTGGGAGGTCGAATTCCAAAAGCTGCATCCAGTTCCACAGCAGCATAGTGATCTAGACCCAGAACCAAAATCTAGGTGGGATGATTTCTGTTCCCACCTAAGACATTTCTAATCTCATTGACACAACCATTGTTCTATCTACCAGAGATCTCAGGAAAGTTTTAATTACCTAGAAAAATATTCCTGTTTTTCCCGAGACATACGGGAATTAGAGAGTGATTTAAAAAAAAAAATTAGGAAAGGAGGGGGCGCCTGGGTGGCTTAGTCGGTTAAGCGTCCGACTTTCGCTTAGGTCATGATCTCGCGGTTCGTGGGTTCGAGCCCCGCGTCGGGCTCTGTGCTGACTGCCAGCTCAGAGCCTGGAGCCTATTACAGAGTCTGTGTCTCCCTCTCTCTCTGACCCTCCCCTGCTCGCGTTGTCTCTCTCTCTCTCCTAGAAATAAATAAAACATTAAAAAAAATTTTAAAAAAAATTAGGAAAGGAAACGAGTACCTTGTGAGATTAAGCACTGCACAAGCTTGACTTCATCCTACTAATTTATGAGACCCTGTATTATTAAAACGAACAGATTTCATGAGGTTTTTCTCCTCCTTAGGATTGTGATCAGAAAAGCCTACAGTGGCGTTCAAGTTTTAAGAGAAAGTCCTATTCCTTTAAGTGTTATTTACCATGGCAGGTGGAAGGTGGGGGGTGGGGGGGCGGGTAGGGTGAGGGAGGGTTGTCTTTGACATGTGCCAGGGTAATCTTAATGAAGGAGTCCCTATGTACCTACATTTTCTCTACATGAAAGCTGCCTGAATGTCAGCCTTGGGGATATATTCTTCCTTATAAGCCCAGGCATGCAATTTCCTATGAAACTTCTATTTTAAAGCCTCCACACAATGCCACTCAGAAAGCAATTCGGAACAAAGAACTGAATGACATTCCATTGTGCGGAAAGAACTGTAACTGTGGGCTCTGTTTTCTTCCCCCTCTTCTATTATTATTGATTCTCAGCTTAGTTCTGAAAACATCTTGCTTTCCATAGAGAAAGTACAAATTTGCCGCCTTCAAAGTGAATACCTTCCATAGGTTTGCTTAATTTGACTTTAAATGGGAGAGTACTTACCACCTTGGAGCTGTTCTGAAACCCAGCTCATTTCAACAACAGGAATGCAATTTTAAAGGCTTTGTTTCTGCCTTAAATCTAGAAACATAAAAATACATAGATAATGATGAAAGTAATTCTACTTTTCATTTTCCAGTACTGTCTGGAAAATCTGTACATGTTATGCAAGTGACAGTGCATCTATCTCTAATTTCATCTTCATAACATGTACAGATTCCATATAAAATCTGAAAATGTACACGCTATCACACAAAGACCACTTCGATTTCCTCAGTGGCATGGACAGCCTCCTATCTACGTGATTGATCTCCGTCTGTCTGTTTGCTTTCTAATAAACCATGATGAAGGCCTGCTGCCCTTGTAATAGACACTTAACATCTTCCCAGAGCAAAGCATTTCATTTAAAAAGACAGGCAAGACTCCTGCTCTGGTCCATGGGTGTTATAAATCAACAGACAGTTCTGACTGATTCCCTTTCCATTTTTCCCAGTGTACAGGAGCTCCCTGGAGGCAAAATCCAAAGTCCTTTCCATGTAATGAACATTATACATCCCCACCCCCCACACTTCTCTTTTATTAGAATAGCCTTTCATGTCATTATTTTTTTTTTCAAGAAGAATGTCAAGTGAGTACACTAATTGATCTCTTGCTGTTTTGTGAGCCTCCATTAGAAACTGAGGCCACTGGTCAAACTGTTAGCGTTGACGGGCTTTCGCTCAAGGCAGCCTCCACTTTATTTCATCTCCATTGTGCCACAGAAATGTCTGAGAAGCTCTCCACCTCTTTTACTTTTCATGAGATACGTTTCACATTATGAAGAGGTGTATCGACTCAGTATGCTCATAACTACACAGCAAATGGAAAAATAATTAGGTAAAATAAGTTTGCTAAGGTATTTTGCATATCAAAAGGTAACACAGTTTTTCAGTTGCTTGAGGTAATTCTCAGTGCTCTTTTAAAATGAGATGATCAGAATTGTAGGAACAGCTTGAATATTCTTCCCTTCACAGGTTTTTATTTCCTTTTTCAAGGAAGAAGCCACCATCTAATTCAATACCACCCATCTGCAAATGTTACCTAAAAACATCTAAACAAACAAAACCCTAATTAGCTCATACATGGAGTGCCAAATGTGATATATATTTTTTAGTAATTATTGATATTTTTACATCAAAATAGTTTATGAAAAACTTGGGCAATATTTTAAAAAATTTTTTAATGTTAATTTTTGAAAAGACAGAGCATGAGCAGGAGAGGGGCAGAGAGAGAGGGAGACACAGAATCTGAAGCAGGCTCCAGTCTTTGAGCTGTCAGCACAGAGCTGATGAGGGGCTCGAACCCACGACCCACAAGATCATGACCTGATTTGAAGTCTGACGTTTAACCAACTGAGCCACCAGGCACCCCTGGGCAATTTCTAATAGGACACTGGGACATCAAAGCGCTTCTTGGAGAAACATAATTAACCTCAGATTAAGAAGTGACGTTACTGTGTTCTTTCTCTTTGAACATCTTCCTTCTTTACCTGCTTCCCAATTACATGTTCTATCTCTTAGGACATTCTTTTACTTTTGCCCATTATTACAGGTAAGAGTATTTACAATCTGCCCTCTATTTCATAAAAATGTTCTTGAGACAGGCCTCTCATACACCAAGCATGGAGATGAATTAGATCCCTTAAGACCAAGGGACATGAAAGAAGAAAATATTGTAGATATATCATCCATCATAGGCCACTTTATGAGTTACTCACGTTTACATCGATGGTCATAATTGACTTTATATATTTGACCATTGACTCTAGGGTCTTGTTTTTGAAAACAATACTAAGAGGGGTGTCTGGGTGGCTCAGTCAAAGCATCCAACTTTGGCTCAGGTCATGATCTCATAGCTCGTGAGTTCGATCTCCACATCGGGCTCTGTGTTGACAGCTCGGAGCCTGGAGCTTGCCTCAAATTCTGTGTCTCCCTCTTTCTCTGTGCCACCCCCCACCCCACTGTCTTTCTCACTATCTCTCTAATATTAAAAATTTAAAAAAAGAAAACAATACTAATACAGTTATAATCCTAATATATCATTCTACTCTCACCCATTGTATGTATGTTTATTCAGGTCAACATAAACAAAATTTTTAAAATCTACTTTACAGTTATCTGTAAGGAATTTATAATATTATTCTCTGAGGCATAAAAATCCTATCACTTGAAGCCTGTGATTGAGAGTTTTAGCAATTATGTAACATACATAACATCCATGCATCCACATCAGGCTTCAGGTCAATCTTGCTCCTGAACTTCACCTTCCGTATTTTCTGACTGTCTGCTGGAAATCACCACTCAGCTAATGGATGTGCTTAATCAGAATCAGTCCAAAACTCAAGATTTCCTGCTCTTTCTCCCACTTATTCTGTGGACCCCCACCTTGATCCATGATGGCATCATTCACCTTTCGACTCAGCTATAAACTGTGGAGTAATTCCCCAAAACTCTTTTCCTTTATTGCATTCATTTTCAACTGATCACCAACTCATGTGAATTCTACTTTGGACATAGATAAGTGATAGACAGATGACAGATAGATCTACTTCAGAGTGTGTGTATGTGTATGTATTCATTCCCATCTTTTTTTTTTTTTTATATTTTTATGTAGATCACATCATGACTTTCTGGATTAGTGTAATAGCTTCCTAACTACTATGTTAGCCTACAAGATCTCACTCCAACCAATCAGTCAAGATATATTTTCCAAAATATCTATTTATCTATCTATCACCTATCTATCTATCTATCTATCTATCTATCTATCTATCTATCTATCTCTATCCCTTTGATGAATTCCCTTAGTCTAATGAGATTAAGTCTATTCTGTCACACAAGCAGCACTCTAGAGCTTGCTAACCTTCCTGTCCTCTCTCACCTCCCTCTGCCCCTCTGAGGTCGCTACCCCACTGGCAGGGACTCTGACTCACATATCTCTCTATCATGACTCCTCTGAATTAGGGGCCTTTTGTTGAGTTCATTAATGCTTCTGAAACACCAACATCCACATAAGACTGGAAAGTACCTGTGGTTTCATCTTCTGTCCCAAACACAAAATTAAACAACAAGAATTTCTCAGAGTATGGGGCGCCTGGGTGGCTTAGTCGGTTAAGCGTCCGACTTTCGCTTGGGTCATGATCTCGCGGTTCGTGGGTTCGAGCCCCGCGTCGGGCTCTGTGCTGACTGCCAGCTCAGAGCCTGGAGCCTGTTTCAGTCTGTGACTCCCTCTCTCTCTGACCCTCCCCTGCTCACGCTGTCTCTCTCTCTATCTCCTAGAAATAAATAAAACATAAAAAAAAAAAATTAAAAAAAAAAAAAAAAGAATTTCTCAGAGTACTCAAAAGCCATCACTGTACACAGTTAATGTATCACTCTCATCCACTACAGCCCTCCAAAGCAGGGATAGTGTTTTTATCATCTTTCTACCTGCTCTTCCTGGCATAGAGAAGCTCTGAATATTTATTTGTTGAATGAATAATCAGGACAAATTTATATTTTTTGTTAAAATATTATTACTGGTTTAGATGCTATTTTGCACATGTAGGTATGACCTAAGTCCAGTATAAAAAGGCAAACATCTCAAGACAAAAATAAGTTCTGAAAATAGTTTGTAAAACATGTAAGATTTCTTGTGTTCTGATATATTTTTAATATTCTCATCCCCAGGGTGATGGATAGATGAAGATTCATGCTCAGCCAACAGGCAGCTGAGGCAATTACCTTGGTAACTCAACTCAAACCACCCAGTGTGGGGAATCTGCAGATCTAAATGTTTAAATATAATGCTATCCTGGGAATACCATCTCATGTTGGCAAAATGGCTTATTTTTCCCTATTGCTGTACTCTTGTGTATTCTTTAACGAGCCTGTAATGCTAAAACCTGACAAAATATGGTGCCCGATCCACTACCCTGTGCTGGGGGCTGAGCTGCACCCTCCTGCTGCTTTGATGTACATACTGCTGGTTGCTTTACCGAGAACTAGAATCTGAGCGTATAATATTTTAACAGTGTGAAAAAGATTTTAAGGGGAAAACACTGTCTTCTGAGATAGTAGCTAAAAAACCATTACAATTTTAAGTTTTCGTTAAAATAGGAGAAAAGGACTTTGAAAATTTGGCAAATGTAGCAGAAGCAGTGCCCACCAAGGTTACTAAACACCCGGAATTCAGCCTGGAGGCAGTCTCCAGAGTTTTCTATTCTGGAAGGCAGGCTCTATGAGAACCCAGCACACAGCAGGACTCACGCCTAAAAGTGGTTTGGCTGGTGGATTACAGTGACTTGAGTCATGCACAGATCTGCCAGGACCTCAGGTAGCAGATGATTTGTTTTCTTTATGATAAGCCCCCACAAATCCTTGCTGATATCAAACTGAGGGACAACTCAGCATGTCTGGTACAGATTATATACAGCCAGAAATGTCAGACATATTGCCCAGGAGTTCCTTCTTATTTTTCAAAGGCAAATCAGCCACACTATAATATTCTTGCCTTTCTCTCTCTCTCTCAATCTCTCTCTCTCTCTCTCTCCTTTTCTTTCTCCTCTTCCCTTTCTTCATCAACGTGGTGGCCTATAGGCCTTGGAAAATGACAAAAACACAATGTCCTGGTCCTCCACACTTCATATTTTGGGTATAAAATTTTAAATTCACATGTTAATATATTAACAACAACGTTAGAAAGCTATCATGTACACAATACGTGTACCTGACAAAACATCTTCACATACGCACTGAGTCTGATGCACCATGTCAGACTGTAAGTGTCTTTAATAAGATATGCATATTTTCAGTGGCTAGATCTATCTCTGTGTCTATCTTTGTATCTATGCATCTATATATTTATCTATCTCCATCCAGTCACACACACACGCATACTCATTTGATTGCTTTATCTGTCTTTCCCTCCTTGGATTATTCATCCCTCTTTGTGGCCCTTCTGGATCCTGGTCCCTGGGGTAGGAAGCCCACACGGGCAAGCTGGGAAGACCTGACCTTGGCTGACAGCTGCACAAGACCCCTTTCTGTGTCTTCTTCACTCTCCTCTGACCTCTTCTCTCCCCTTTCTTAGGAACCCACCTTCCTGATAACATTTCCAGCTTTTGTGGTTTCCATACATGGGTACATTCCACTGATCCTCTACTACTTTATTTTCATCCCCCTTTTTTTTAGAGTAAGCTCTATGCCAAACATGGGGCTCAAACTCATGACTCCAAAATCAACAGTCGCATGCTCCACGGACTGAACCAGCCACATGTCCCTGTCTTCCATCTTTTAATGCCTTCTTCGCAGTGTCTTCAATTGCCTCTACAGGCGGAGGTCACTTGCCCCAAACTCTTTCACCAAACCCAATGACAGCGGGTCAAAAAGAAATTCCACTTTCAGCTGCTTCCATCCAGAAGTCTTGTAGGCTAAATGTGATAGCAGTTTACATTTAAATCGCTTATAATGCAAATATAGATGTCAATGACTTTAAGATAAAATGAGCATAAATGTTATATTCAAAATGAATGAGGGAATACATTAAATATGATTATTGTATTATGTGTTCTCTAGAGAAAGAAAGCCCAGAAAAATAAAAATGGAAACCTTTCTCACAGGTCTCAAGAAAAAACACAGAAGTGCAGGTGTGGATTCATTGATGGATTTCGATTAATGCAGCTCTTTTTTAAATATTAGCACCTGTCTTTGGTGAAGGTTTGCACGCTAAATAAGGTATGCATGTATTTTTAGAAAAGGGGATAACTGATCTGGTGATTTTATAATCCTACCCCATTTTTAAATTTTGAGGAGGAGGAAATAGGCTTTGCTTACAAGCAAAAGAATGGTTGAGCAATATATTCAGGTATACACACGTGTACAGTTTGATATAAAGGCAGACGATTGCTGGCATTAGTGACATTTCAAAAATAAATGTTTAAAGTTATCCATGTATATAAAACACACATATAAAATACAGGCGTAAG
The DNA here is from genome assembly GCA_017311185.1 of Proteles cristata cristata. NCBI lineage: Eukaryota > Metazoa > Chordata > Mammalia > Carnivora > Hyaenidae > Proteles > Proteles cristata. Next base: position 325,793 of record JAESUZ010002468.1, read on the forward strand.
AAATTCTCAAAACAACCATGTAAAATGTAAAAGAAAATCGGGTTAGGACACATAGGAACTCGTACGAACTATGCCAACACTGAGGAGATCATGTTTCCCTTGGCTGTTGTCACCTCACCCAGAGCAGAAGTAGCTGGGACAGATCCTTTCTAGGGTCAACTCAGGCTCCTTCGTTCCACCCACTCCACGCCTTATAGGTCATCCCTGTGAAATGATCATTCTATGCTGTTAACGCACTAATCTTATTCCTACTCAATTCATTTTCTCACTCCCCAGGTCTCTGTGATGCTAAATGGCCTAGACTTCGTAACGGCCACATTACCACCTTTCGGTGCCTCTTTTCTCTTTTCTTCCCTCCTTGTTAAGACATTCAGTAATAATAACAAAGCAAATCCAGACAATGTTAAGTTTGCCATTCATCTGTCCAACATTTATGTATATTTGTATAAGTATATGATGGTGTGTGTATATATGTGTGTAATACTATACATACATATAAGAATGTATATACATATATATATCACAAAATTGGTCAATTTGTCTCAGATTGTTGTACTAGATACTATATTGCTCAGAACATTATTAGACTTTAACATTTTTTATTTTTAGATTTTTTCACAGTATTGATTTTTTAATTTAAATCCGAATTAATACATAGTATAATCATGGTTTCAGGAGTAGAATTTAGTGACTCCTCACTTACATACAACAAGCAGTACTCATCCCAAGTGCCTTCCTTAATGCCGATCAACAATATATTTTTTAAAACTCAGGATATGTGGGTCACCTGGGTGCCTCAGTTGGTTGAGCGACTCACTCTTGATTTTGCTTCAGGTCGTGATCCCAGTTAATGAGATTGAGTCCTGTGTCAGGCTCCATGCTGAGCATGGAGGTTGCTTGGGATTTTCTCTCTATCTCTTTCTCTCTCTCCCTCTCTCTCTCTGCCTCTCCCCTGCTCATACACATGCACGCACTTTCTCCTTCCCCCTCTCTCTCTCTAAATAAACAAACTTTAAAATAAATAAATAAATAAATAAATAAATAAATAAATAAATAAATGAAAATCAGGATATGCTAAGTACCTGTCCCTTATGAAACTGTATAGAATTATAGGACTGCTTCCAAGTTGGGGGCTTTAGGGGGGTTAATTAACAAGCATTCACTACCCAATACGGTGTATTTAGTGAGAAGCCTCTGGGAAGGGAGGGTAAGGATGATGGAGAGGCAGGAAGTAAGAAACATGCTAATTTAGTTTCCCTTTTTGTGTACGTATTTATGTTCCACCTGGGAAAGTGTAATTAATACATATGAGCAAATCAGTGAACCAATTTGAGTCTAAAACACATGGTGTTGCTGCCGAAGTTTAGAGAAAGCAGAAAACCATAGAGCTTGGAGGATGTAAGAGACGGAATTTTAGAGGTGGGATTTCAGCTAAATTGTGAACGATGTAGGTGGGAGAAAAGAACACAGAGGTGGGGAAACGATAGGAAAAGAGACCCAGAAGTAGTTATTTCCTCCTTTCCCTCCTCCCTCCTCCCTCCCTCCCTCCCTTCCTTCCTTCCTTCCTTCCCTTCCTTTCCTTCACACCTTCCTTCTTTCTTTCCTTCCTCCCTCCCTCCCTCCCCCTTCCTCTCTCCCTTCATCCTTCCCTACTTTCCCTTCTCTCTCTCTCTCTCTCTCTCTCGGTCTTCGATTTTTGGTTTTGTCTTTCTGCCCCCGCCCCCAGGGAGGGAAGAACAGGTAGAGTCATGGGCAGAATCAAACGGTAGAGTCAGGGGCACTGCAGCGTGTTGCTGGGGGTGGGGGGTGGGGGGGAGGATGGGCTGGAGGGAGAGCAAGAGTTCCCGTTAACTCTGAAAAGAGGTATTTCTGGAAAGTGCTGGGAACAAGCCCAGTAAGGAATGTGAGATTATGGCTAGACCAACAGAGAAAGGGGCATCTGGAATATTTGTACATTATCTTTTGTTTTCTACTTTACATTTATCCAAATCACAATTCTGGGTACAGAGAAGCAATAATAAGCAATAATTCAATGTCTTAAGCAAATGTGAATACCTGAATGTCTTAACAATTAGAGTTCCTTCTATAAATGGTGGGGCTGTTGACTTTCACAACTTGCAAAGTCAAATTCCTTCATGTCTTGGTGACTATCATTGAAGGCTGACGCACGTTTCCAAATGGTCTCTGTCTGCAGAGCATTCCTTACCAGCTACTTTATTCCTGGAAGATTCACTTATCCTTTTGAAATTTAACCCCCCCCCCCATCCATATAATGGCGGTGCTAATAACAGGAATAAATCTGTAGGTTTGTCTGAGGACTGTAACAGTGCATCAAGAACACCTAACCCCATGAAGAGCACATAGCTGTTCTTTAATGTTTAGTAACAGCCCCCTCCAAAGCGAAACTATTAGTTGCACAGTTAAATGACTGACTTGAATAGGAAGCAGAAGCACTTTCCAAATTCACAATTCTAACTTGGTGTCTCCACCTTCGTTTATTCAGTTATCAAACACGTAGTCCCAAAATGAGTAGACACTGGACAAAAAAACACCTACAGGAGAGGTAAAGAAAAGTATTTTTTGGAGGCATGGAAGGAAAGAGAAGTAGGGAATTCTACCAACTCAAAGAATGAGGGCTCTAATTAGTGTAGTTTGAATTTGTACCAAAGGAAGCATAAAGCAGGTCAATTGAGTTCCTCCTACATAGCTGAGAAACACAAATTGTCACTACACCAAACAACTGAATTATTGGATCCATTAACCAGCATGATTTGATCCAAAAATCAAAGTTGCCAAACAAGAAATAAACTAGAATGAAATATGGATAAGTTTGTTCATGCATCCATGCACTGAAAGCTTCTAAACAAACACATAATTGTTGAAATTGTCCCTTGCCAATTCCATAGAACTTGCAAGATGAACCAAAACATTTCTTCATTGCATATTATTTAAAAGATTGATTTGTGGTTGCTCAAGATAAAGATTGATCGAGAAGACTATACAATTACCTATTTATTTTCAAGGGGAAAATGCTAAAAGATGAACCCTTTTCCTTATTTCTCACTCTAACAGAATGACATGCCATTCTAGCACAAAGATATGTTTATTTTATTTTATTTATTTATTTTCACCATGCATCATTTAGCTTTGCTTCTGACTGCTCTTTGAAGCAATGGTGGCCCTTTTTTGAATTTTTCTTACACAGTTTTGTATGGAAAGGGGAAATATGTTCCAAAGCATGAAATTATAGTAGAATTTAAATCAGTCTTAACTTTATAATTTACCTAATTATTGGCATTCCCGTGTCTTTGGTTCAGTGTACCAAACGCTGACAACAACCAAAGTTGTTTTCTACTTTTCTTTTCTTTTCTTTTTTAAATATTTTTATTTATTTCTAGGAGAGAGAGAGAGAGACAGTGTGAGCAGGGGAGGGTCAGAGAGAGAGGGAGTCACAGACTGAAACAGGCTCCAGGCTCTGAGCTGGCAGTCAGCACAGAGCCCGACGCGGGGCTCGAACCCACGAACGTGAGATCATGACCTAAGCGAAAGTTGGACGCTTAACCGACTAAGCCACCCAGCCACCCCTGTTTTCTACCTTTCTTAATACTTCCTAGTCTTCACGCATTTCACTTCTGCCCGTACTTGCAGATACATACGACAGGAAGTGAGACTGATCCATGGACCTGGTTCCATTGTATCTCAAGACAGTTCTCTCCTTGTCATCCACTCAACAAATATTTATTGAATGCTTGCTTCATGCCAGACTCTGCTCAAAGTGTGAGGGGGCAAGTGCTTAGCAGTGAATGAGGCAGGCGCACTCCCTGCTTTCGTGAGTCTCATGACTCATGGGACATGCCAGAAAACACCAAAATAAAGTCATCGCCAAATAAGGCAATTTCAGAGAGCGAGGCACCTTTTCTTTAAAGGAGAGAAAACACAAGAGGGTAATGGAACAAGGGGCAGCTGAGGGCATTTCTATGGTGTGATTGGGAAAGACCTCCAAAGAGCTGGACCCCCAATGAGTTACAGGCAACCACGGGAAGATTTTGAAGAAAGGTTCTCTGGGCAGAGGGAAGGGGAGGTGGCTGGGGGGCGGATGGAGAAGGTGCCCTGGGAGCACTGAGAGGGGTGGTGAGTCCAAAGACAAAGCTACAGGGAAGGGGTGGGTGATGAACTCACAGGCACAGGGCAGGGGGTGGGGCAGGCCACCGCCCACAGGGACGGCAGAGCCAAGGACACTCATGTGGCTTTAATGTACACACACACCATGCACCATGTAAAATGCTTTCATTAACAGGCACTCAATAAATAGGTGCTGATCGATTACTGTTGAAATGGCAGATTGATTACAGTACATTCCCAGTAAAAGCAAATTGTTCTCCTGAGAGAAATAATGAAAAAGATAGCTGTCCCGTGGAAGAGATAATTTACCTACTATAGCCATTTATTTTGTTGGAGACCAAATGGATTATGTCTCATCCACACTCTACGGCAGCCAGACTGACTAGCAAGGCAAAGTCTCCTGCCATCCCCCTCTGCTCTTTGACAGAATACAGCCTTCACCTGGAACACACGACCTTGTGTGATCTGACCCTTCCCTACTTTTCCTCACATATCTGTAAACAAAGTCACCTCTTCCCCCCAGTGGTCCAGCCAAATAAATGTTAGAGTTCTGCAGACACATTGTGTCATCTCTGCATTTGCTCGAACTATTCACACCACCTGGAGTGTCCTTCCCCTATGCCTCCAACCAGGTGACATTTCATCTAAGCAGCCTCTCTTACTGCCCTGCCCATACTCCCTGCCTTCCTCCCTTCCCCTCCCGCCTCGTCATCACTGTAGCCTGGGCGTATTTTTTACACCATTGTTAAGGAATGTACTTTATCACCACCAGATCACAGCCTTCGTTGGGATATAGGATTGAGTATATAAATCTTTGTATCCTTAATACCTAGGAACAAATCTTGATAGAAAATAGATATTCAATAAATAGTTAAAAGTAAATGGACTTTCTTGACTTGGATTGAAGGTATCTACACTGAGCATGCCTGGCTTCATGTCCTAATATAGCCATATGTTGTTTTATTTCCTATCTGTAGCAATCTCTAAAGATTTATTGTGAGTGGGAATGTGATCTCCTTGTGCTGGTATTCTCAGTACCTGAGAAAGGCATTTGGCACATAAGAAATATTTGTTGAATGTACAAATACTTGAGAAGTATCATTCAATTTACTTTATTTTATGGTTGTTTTAAGCCTATCTTGAAAATCAAATGTCATCCAAGAAAATGCATGATAAGATCAGGCAAAATCTTGCATGCGGAAGGACTCGAGTCATTTAATTCTTTAAATATTTATAGTTTACCTTGCCTTCTTATCATGGCATTGCTTTAGTGAGTGCAAAGAAAATCATTTAAAATTATAATTAGAAGAGTCTTCTGGAAAAAGAAGAAAACAAGTTTACACAGTTTGAAGGTTATAAACAAATTCCATGTCTCAACTGTTAAGTACCACGGCAGTAGTCAGAGGAACAAAATAAAAATTATAATCTGCCCTAGACAACACAGCCCAACGGAAGAGACTGTGCTTTCTTCACACAGCACTGCAAATATTTTTAGGATTTAAAAAGTCAAGGCAAGGAATTTTAGAATCTAAGTTAAAATGAAATGTTCCTGGATATATCAGCTGATTTGGCTTTGTTTCTTTTCTTTTTTTAATGTTTATTTATATTTGAGAGACAGAGCATGAGTGGGGGAGAGGCAGAGAGAGAGGGAGAGACAGGATCTGAAGTGGCTCCAGGCTCCGAGTGGTCAGCACAGAGCCCGACGCAGCGCTTGAACTCACGAACCATGAGATCATGACCTGAGCCAAAGTTGGACGCTTAACCAACTGAGTCACCCAGGCAGCCCTGATTTGGCTTTGTTTCACTGTAACATGATACTTTTATGATAAAGTCAGAATGCATTTAAACTATTTGAGCAACATTCTCATAATCCTTCATTAATGTCACATCAGTTTGAATTCCTAAAATTTAGGGTTAATAAATATAAGGCTGAAACAATGACCTATTGAGCAAGTGCTACTCAGAGTGAACTTTGGTCCATCACTTAATGGAAATACTTATAAGCAGGGAAAATGGTATTTGTGAAAATAATCCTCTAAGAACTTTTTTCCTGAAGATTTCATTTGCATGAGTGTTTTTATTAACAACAACCATTTAGTGAAAGAAATGCATTAGAAGTGTGTGTGACATCATTCTGAGGCCCAACGGCAGTAAGAATAAAAAAAAACCCAAATGCAACTGCACCACCCTCGGTATGAGGCCCTGGGATGAGATGTGAAGGATTAAAAGGCATAAGAAGTGAGCCTTTGTAGCTGGAGAAGAGAAATACAAATTTGAGGATAAAAATAATAGTGAGAGCAATAGTTGTAATAATAGCTAAAAACAACCAACTGCTTACTACCAGAGGCATGGCCCTGTCCCAAGCTCTTGGTTTGAAATCATTTAATCCTGAGGTACATACCTTTATCGCTCCATTTCACAGAAACAGAAATGGAAGTCCAAGGTCACATAACAGAAAATCACAGAGCCATCATGTGAACATGTATGAACATATTCTGAATCCTGAATGCCCTTGACATCAGCACCTATAAAATGATGCAGAAGTAAAAGACACTGTACCTGGGGGCTCCTTAAAAGTAGGGGCCATGACTGGAAAGCACTTTTGCCTCTGCAAATTATGTACCACAGTGCTATGCCAATGAGTACTTAGTTATTTAAAGTTTGTTCATAGCACCCAATCTCATGCGTCGGTTCGAATTTTCCAGGTAGCTCCAGCTACTTTGGCATGAACATACTTTCTTAGGGAAACCTGCTGATGCAATCCCGCCCCTCTGAAACCAATATAGAGAACCAAACCTGTTAAGATACCGGTTTATAAGCTCCTACATAGAGAAGAGTTCGTGCTCCTTATATAGCTTTTACCTACACATTCTGTCTCTCTTTGGTGAAGGGGAGTGGCTGCCCCTTTTCTTAGCATCCTTCCTCCCTTACACATTCACCTTCCTATTTTTTCATCAAAGATGATGCCATTTGACAGTCTATTTCTGTAAAGAATATGTAAGCATATGTACTTATTTATGATTTACTAATCAGCGGAACTTTGAAACCTTGTTGCTGAAACTGATCAGTTCTATTATCTTAGTCGAGAATCATTTGATAGCAGCTAGCTAACCCCCAAAGGGGAGATTCTTCCAATGATGTGGAAATATTTTGTAGAGGCTAACGGCAGTTAAGTGTAGCTGGACCTCAAAATAGAAGAACCAAACCCCAAGATCTCAGTTTGCATTTGTTTGGTGCTTTCTTCAACCTCTACGCAGACCAATGCTTCTGCTTCCTAAGTGTCGGATAGCAGCCGGCCACCTAGGAACCTCACCCTCCAGTCTGCATTAGGCAACGCCAGGTTCACACAGGCCCAACTTACGGGCTGGTGGGCTGCATCAGCCTCCCATCCTGGACTTGGGGGACGACTCTCAGGGTTCAGGAGAGCAAGGAACGGTTCAAGAGCTGGTGTTCTACACACAGTGCTCTCAAATTTCTGTATATTAGAACCACCCAGGGAACTTCCACAAGCTCAATTCTGATGCCATGTACTCAGTGCAAAGATCTCAGGAGTGATATTCAGTATCAGCGGTTTTTCTAGCTCCCCAGGTGATCTCAATGCACAGCCAAGTGTGTCAACAGTGCTGAGAGCGAGGGAGGGCCGCGGACCAACACCACCGAACTCTCTGGGAGCTTGTTAGACAGAAGGAGTCCCCCAGGACTACAGGATCACAGTCTGCATCTTAACGAACCCCCCTGGAGATTTCTGTGCACAGTAGAAGCTGAGAAGCATTGTTTTAGATGCATGGAAGTGACTGCCATTAACTCATGGAGTTGTATTTTCACTAAAATGTAAAGGTTGAGTTGCACTTATTTGTCTATGATTCAGTTAACCAAACTAAAAATGTCAACATATGTTTGCACATAAGAAAATATCTGAGGGGTGCCTGAGTGGCTCAGTCAGTTAAGCATCCAACTTCCGATCAGTCATGAGCTCGTGATTCATGAGTTCAAGCCCTGAGTCGGGCTCTGTGCTGACAGCTCAGAGCCTGGAGCCTGTTTCAGATTTTGTGTGTGTGTCTCTCTGTCTATTCCCTCCCCATTCGTTCTCTGTCTCTCTCTCAAAATTAAATAAAAAGATTTTTAAAAAAAGAACATATCTGAATTCAGTAAGGATGTATGCATTTATCCAACACATATTTGTAAAGTCAAAACCATGTGCCTGCTGCTGTACCAGACACTGTAGACTTTGAGTCTCCCAACAAATAAGAAAAGCAAACTTTCTATGCCCAGGGTGTAAGACGGTAATCACTATGCACACTGTATGTTGCTGAACTGAAATTCATGTATTTTGTTCTCTCTTAAGAATCAATTTATAATATTTATCTACAAATATCAACATACATCTCCTGAAAATATGAACGAGGTTTGTCCTAGATGAACGCCTTATTTCCTTATGTAGTTCTGAAACATGTACAGGCTCTGTGAAAGGACATATTGGCAAATCAGGGAGGGGTCGTGGGCGGTTGGTGACAAAGACGGTGGTGGGCAGAAGCGGCTGCGAAGGCGAAATGAGAGAGTGGACACTCAGGAGTCACTGCTTGGCACCTAACAGCCCCGCCGTGCTGCCGACCATTGAGGGAAGCCTTGTTTTTTCATTCCCATGGTTTTTCCTTATTTAATTCAGAAGCCCGTATAGCTTTATTTAAATACAGCTGTGGTGCTCTCTCCCGAACGAAGGGTATTTGAGGAAAAGAAGCTTACGTGGCGACCTGGTGTTGGCTTGTGTCCTGTGATGATGTCACATGCATGAATGAGAGGCAGAGAGTGTGGAGGCAGAGAGCAAATCTCAGCAGAGGGCAGTAGATGGCATCTATCACAGCAGACCGTTGGCTCAAGAGCCCTGCTACGTCATTCAGTCTTGCAGTCCATTGTCTGTTCGGTACCAAAGGGGCCACACTCATCAGTCCAACCCCTGAGCCCTGGCTTGGGGTGTGGCTGGACAGAAGGAAGGGGTCATTTGTCCCAATTCCCATGAAGATGATCTATGGGCTGGTGATCCTCTTCTTCAAAATCAGACTCCCTTAAATATGTTACAAAACCCAAATAAATGATTTGTGTTATAAATGAATAAATAATTCATGATTATTTCCAAAGGTGGATGGAATATAATATACTTATTCACATCTATGTTTTCAAAGAATACGTAAGTTATTTTTAAAAAGGCTTCCAATAGAATGAGATTAAGAAAAACTCAGAATTGGGGCACCTGGGTGGTTCAGTTGATTACACATCTGACTCTGGCTCAGGTCACAATCTCGAGGTTTGTAGACTGGAGCCCCGAGTTGGGCTCTGTGCTGACAGTGCAGAGCCTGGAGCCTGGAGGCTGCTTCCAATTCTATCTCTGTCTCTCTCTGTGCTTCCCCCACTCATGCTTGTCTCTCTGTCTCTCTCAAAACTTAATAAACATTAAAAAATTTTTTAATGAAATAAAAAATAGACAAACTCAGAATACAGAAATCCCCATATATTAGTATGGCGGGGGTGGAGAAGAATGGAAGGAAGTGAAGACAATGTAAAATACAGTGACTCTAGTTATTAATAATATGTAGTATACTTGAAATTTGCTAGGAGAATAAATCTCAAGTGATCTCAACACACAAAGAGAAAGGTAACTATGTCAGGTGATGGATGTGTCCATTAGCTTGAGTGGTAATCATTGCACAATTTCTCCCTATATCAAAATATCACATAAAAGGCATTTAAGTTTCTAATCAGCTTATTTTAAATAATTAAACAGTTTCCCAGAAATTTTCCATTTTACTTCTATTTTCAAGTGTCTGGCCATTGCTATTTTTGATTACTTTCTAGGAAGTTTTTTTTAAACATCTCTTTAACGTTTATTTACTTTTGAGAGAGAGAGAGAGAGAGAGAGAGAGCAGTAGCAAGGGAGGGGCGGAGAGAGAGGGAGACACAGAATCCGAAGGAGGCTCCAGGCTCCGAGTTGTCGGCACAGAGCCCAATGCGGGGCTTGAACCCATGAACCATGAGATCATGACCTGAGCTGAAGTTGGACATTCAATCGACTGAGCCACCCAGGTGCCCCTGATGTATCTTCTTTACATTATCATTCAGCCTAAAATGTTTGTGTCCTGAAAAATATGAATCCTTTACATGTAGTTGAGACTTGCTTTATTTTTGTACTGAGACAGCCTATGTTTTTGTATGTGCTTCAGATGAACTTAGGAAATTAAGTCAAATTTGCTAATCATACTATTCAAATACCCAACTCCTATTTTTTTTCTACTTGGTCTAACAGTTTCTAAGGGAGGTAAGTTATCGATTTCTTCTAAGGTTGTGAAGTTGGCTGTTTTCCATTTTACTTGAATTGTTATTTATTTTGAAGCTAGAATATTAGTTACCTCCACACTGTTACATCTTTCCATAAAATAATTTTCTCTGTAGGAAATGTATTATGTATAAATGCATTTATTTATTTATATACAGTCCATTTTGATTTATGTTAGCATCGCTAAGCCAGTTTTCTGTTTAAAGTCTTATGATAATTTTTCCCATTTCTTTACTTTCAGCTGTTACCTTTAACTTATATCTCTGCATGGCATACAGTCATATACTGTATCTGATTCAGGACTGTCAAGTGGAATATTTTGACTATATATGTTTTGTTGATATTAATTGGTTATATGTTTGGGTTTATGTCTAACATATTACTTCTTATCACCTATTGGACTCCCTCATTTAGTTTTACTACTGTTTTTCTGTTTTCTTGCCTCCTTTTGGCCATGGACAGCTTTTCCACTTGCTTTTGCAGGCTCCAAACTCTAGCCTCTCTGTCCATAGCATCGTGAAAATGCTAGAGGAAAAAAAAAAAGCTTTATTTTTCAGCTGTATTATTCTTGGCTTCTTAGACTCTTGTCCTGAGCAGCTGAATCTGCAAATCACTCAAAAAGAAATCGGTCTTGAGTGTCGGGCTCATTTCTTTGTGCCTCTCTTCCCCCTGGGATCCTCATTCCTGGGTCTCAAGACAAAGTTCAACTCCGAGTTTTTCTCTTTCAAGCTCCAAGGCGCGGCAGAGGGTCCGGGTGCAGAGGGTCCCGCGGCAGCTGCGCTCAGCCCAAGGGCCTGGTCTGCTGCCCTGCATCAGCAGTCGCCGGGTGCCACTATGTGACAAGGGGCAAAGTACAGTGAGTGTGTCCCACATCTGTGTCTCTCCCCTTCCTGCTTGGCCACCGTCCTTCATGTTCTGACTGCTCCAGAAGCCAATACCCTCGAGATCTTTTTTAAAATACAAATTGTAGATGAATATTCTACAATTGTTGAATTGTATTCTGAATTGTTGTCAGAAGGACCACTGTCACCACAAACTGCTCCATCACAACTGGAGAATGGTTTTATGTTACAGATTGAAAACATCAACATTCCTTCCCTGGCTCCTCTCACACTCCCTGGATAACTGGCAGCTATTTAGAGTAGGAGAAAGGTAACAAAAAAGGTACAGACAGGTAAGAACCTTTCCAGATTCCAAAATGCTTGTTTAATGATGTGGTGAAATAAGATGCCATGAGATAGGATTCTAGTTTTCCCAACCACTGCAAAGCTGTTCCCTTAAAAATGAAGAAATACCCTTTCCTTTCCACTGCTTATCATCTTGTACTCTATTCTCCACAGTTAAAATGTCCAATGTTTTGGGGCACCTAGGGGGCTCAGTCGATTAAGCATCTGACTTTGGCTCAGGTCACGATCTCGCCATCTAGGAGTTCGAGCCCCGCATTGGGCTCTGTGGTGATGTAGAGCCAAAAATTAAGTCCTCCATTAAAAGAAACCTCGGGCTGCACATAGCCCCAGGCCTAAACAAACTTAACCAGCTTTTCCACTTCTGAGCAAATGCCTGCGCTGCGGGAAGCTAACACCTAACCAGCTCTCTCTGCTTCTGTAACAAAGCTTAAGGCTTGCTTCCCCGCCGCCCCACTCCCAAAAGGCCAGCAGCCACCCCCCACCTTGCTGAGAGAAGGGCCTGGAGAGAGAGATGTTAACCTGTTAGTCGCCAAACAAGACTTAAAACTCGCTCTATGATAGACTGAATTCAAAGGTATCCCAAATGTTGTAATTAGATCCAGCCAAACCTGATGGCGGGAACCAATCAGATACGGTATATGTTCACATTTGAATGTTAACCAATGGCAAATTTGTAACCATGGAAATCTGTCCCTCCCCATGACTTGTTTACTTCTGTCTATAAAAAGGCTGCAGAGGCTTTGTTCAGGGCCTCTCAGCGTCACCGGCAACGAGTGACTGCGCGGAGGACCGGGTTCGAACCTGCAAATAAACAACCCTTGCCGCTTGGCTTTGACTCTGGTCTCTGGTGGTCTGTTTTTGGGGTTCTCTCGAATTCTGGGCGTTTCATATGGGGGCTCGTCCGGGATATTTCCCCTCCAGACCCACCAGACCCCAAGTCAACGGGTTGTTCCTAAGACCGATCGGTAAGTGAGCCGGCTCTGTCTGTCTGTTTGTCTCAGCATCAGTTTCTGTCTTATCTGTTTGTTTCGGTTTCTGCCGCGTGGAATCTGCATCGGGGACTGTACTGGCTCTGGCGGACGCGTTATAGAGCAGTCGGTAGGGACCGAGGAGACGTCCTACGGTGCCCATCTGGTGAGCCGGTTCGAGGCCGGCGGGCGAGCCGGTTCGAGGCCGGCGGGTGAGCCGGTTCGAGGCCGGCGGGCGCACCGGTTCGAGGCCGGCGCCTTCTTCTGGGGGCGCACCGGTTCGAGGCCGGCGCCTTCTTCTGGGGGGCGAACCGGTTCGAGGCCGGCGCCTTCTTCTGGGGGGCGCACCGGTTCGAGGCCGGCGCCTTCTTCTGTTGGCTAGCCTTCTGTGTTTGTGCGCAGCGAACTCTGTTATCGGTCTCTGTGTCTCTGTGTTTGTGCGCAGCGAACTCTACTATCGGTCTCTCTGTGTCTGTGTCTGTGTCTGTGCGCAGCGAACTCTGTTATCGGTCTCTCTGTGTCTGTGTCTGTGCACAGCGGACTCTGTTATCAGTCTCTCTCTGTGTATGTCTATGTCGAATTGTCAATTTTCTCTGTTGGTGTTTATTACCTTGTGACTGAGACTGACGTTATGAGACAGACTTCATCCAAACCCCTAGACTTAATGTTAGCCCATAACCTCTCAGTGACTGTTAGGAAGGGTCCATTTTAAACTTACTGCTGCACAGAATGGCCCACTTTCAATGTGAAATGGCCACCGGACATCATGGTTTGGGCTGATCTGGTTGATAACCCACCCCCTTGGATTAAAAGTTTCTTGCCTCCACAGAAACCTGACACCCTGGCGGTGACTAAAAAGCACCCGCCCTCCCGGGCTTTGGAGCTGCCGAAAAGGAAAACTGAACCCTCTGCGCCGCTCTACCCTTTCTTACAGGGCGAAACGGAGGAAAAATTAACTTCTCCCCCTCCTTAGGCAACCTCCTCCACAGGACCCAGCAGGAGGAACAAAGGCGCCACCCGAACCACAGGGGCCCCCTGCCCCACCGGACCCGGTGGCCCTGGGGAAATGGGCCTCGCCCAAGGGACCCGAAGCTGCCGTGAATTGTTGCAGGTTCTGTTCATGTCGGAGGCCGCGCCGGCTCCGACAGGTCCAGGAGTCCCTGAAGGATAGACGGTGTCAGCAAAAGAGAATGAGAGAGCCCTGAGATTCTTTCTGATCACCAGGCAGTCATCTCTGTCCTGTTGGTTTTGGTGTCTTTATTTTAAGGTTAAACGATACTATAACATCAGAAGACAGAATTTTTACAAGGGCTAATTATTTGTAAAATGTTTATTAGGCTTATTCCTAAATTGCTTGAATGAGCCTTTTCCTTGATGCTGAATGTGCAAGGACCATGGGGGCCGTAAATATGTCAGTCTTTGCGCCTGGGTTATGTTTTAGTTACTCTTATCTATCCTCATCCCAGCTGCCAGTATAAGGGAAAATATTCGTGGAATGTGGGCCTTGAGGAAGGGGCTGCTATGCTTCAGCAATTAGCAAAGATAAATGTAGTAACTTATGTTCTGCCCTTATCTATATCTAAACTTTGGATTAGACTCTTTGTCTCGGGGCCAGGCTAAATTGTAACTCTTGTGTTCTTAACACCCTTTATTGTCTAAGTCTTGGGTCTGCAAGGCCCATAGGAAGAGCCTTTTGACAATTGCCCACAGAGCTTTCATCTAAAGTCTCTTTTGTAAAGGCAGGAATATACTTTTCCTTATGAGGTATCTATGTTCAGTCTGTGTTCAGAATATGAGTCTAATATGGAATATTGTGAGGCCTGGTCAATACCAGTAGGCTTATTTCCAGCACGAGCCAGTAGTGGCAGAGGGAGATGCCAGTTTTCATTTCTCATGGCTGAAGCTATGCAAACTCTGCCATTTCCTTGCTGCGACTGCCATCCAGAGAGGCCAGTGTGGCTCCCGGCATGTTCAGTACTGAGAAATGGAAAATAATCCAGTCTGAACCCAGAAAATTGGTTCCTGGGCCCACTAGAGTTCCCACTCCTGACCAGGCTCAAAATGACGCTAGGTTTCCCCTGGCATGGCCAGATTGAAACTACAACTTGGCTAAAGGTAAGGAGAGTCTCTTCGTCTACCGCCAGACTCTGTTGGCAGGTCTCAAGGCTGCAGCTCGCAAGCCTACATTGTCAGTCAGGGACCAGAGGAAAGCCCCACAGCGTTCCTTAAGAGAGTAATAAAGACATTCCGCCAGTGCACTCCTATAGATCCAGAGGCCCCAGCAAAACTTAGCTGCGGTGGCCATGGCTTTTGTCAGTCTGCTCCCAACAATTGGAGAAAACTTCAGAAACTAGAACGTCTAGGAAAAAGAGCCTCCAAGGTCTAGTGGTCGTGGCAGAGAGGGTACACAGCAGCAGGGACAGTGCAGAGGACAAGCAGGTAAGGGCTGAAAAGAGACAAAACCAGGGTCTAGCCGAGATGCTACTCGCGGGAACTGCGGAACTGGAGGACCGAAAAAGACGCCTCAGACAGTTGGCTCCAGGAAAAGAAGGTAAGGAGAACTCCCAGCGGCTCGAGGGGCGCCCCCAATTAAGCAAAAATCAATGCGCCTACGGCAAAGAGAAAGAACATTGGGCCAAAGAATGCCCCAAGAATAAATCTAAAACTCTCATTCTAGTAATGGGAAATGACAATGACTAGGGGCAAGGGGGTTCGGCACCCCTCCCCAAACCCAAGGTAACCCTAAAAGTAAAAGGGCGATCCACTGAGTTCCTAATGGACACTGGGCTCAACATTCTGAGGAGCGCGTGGTAGGGACATCAGGGCATGAGGGCCACGGCACAGGCCCCAAGCCAGCCGCCTTCACCCCCGTGGCTCCCACATCCCCAGAGCCATACGCCCAGCCCCAGCCCGGGCAAGGTCTCTGGGGGCGTCCCCGCCCAACCCGTGGCCTCCGCAAGGCGCACTCACCCATCGCCGACCAGCACGCACTTGAAGGCTTGCCTGAAACGCTGCTGACACCAGATGCGAGATTTGACCTAGACTCTAGCAGCTTGTTAAGCTCCTCGTCATTGCGGATGGCTAGCTCCGGGATCTCCACGGTAAAGTAATGGCCCTTGATAAGGAAAAACACCTACCAAGGAGCTGAGGAACCACCGCCCGCCGAGCACTCCCAACCAAACGTGAGAAATTCCTAAAAGACATCTTCATAAGATATGGCTTTCCTCAGATGATAGGGTCAGACAACGGACCTGTATTTGTGTCCAAAGTAAGCCAGAATTTAGCCACGGCCCTGGGGATTAATTGAAAATTACACTGTGCATACAGACCCCAGAGTTCAGGACAGATAAAAAAATAAATAGAACTCTAAAAGAGACCTTAATTAAATTGACCTTGGAGACTGGTGGAGACTGGATAGCTCTCCTCCCTTTTGCATTCTAACTCCTTTTGAAAACATGTCTGGCCTGAATTGCATGACTTCTATCAAAACAAAATACATAGTTACTAAACATAGGTTTGAGTTTTCAGCTTCCTGTTGCAGAAAAAGTAAGACTATTTAGACCTTTTAAAAAAGTGATTTAAAAATTCTAATGTAAACACCTCTCAATTGGTTACTAGGTCCTCAATTAGAGACTAAGGTTTCCCAAGTTAAAATTCTGCTAAGTGTACTTAAGACTGATGGAAAGCAACCCTGTATATAGAAAACTGAGAGATCCATAAAAAAAGGATATAAGAAATGGAAATACATTTTTGTTGAGGGTAAAAGAAAGTAATTTTGTCCTAAATAAGACTGGTTGCTTAGAGAGAAATGGCTTTGGGACAAAGTTTAAAGGCAAAGGAAAGATGTAGAAGGTCTGTGAAGGGAAATCTTTGAAAAGGAATTTTATATGTGCTCAGGATAGACTGGTTGAAATGAATGGAATTTGAAAAGTACACTGGTATAAGGTTAAAACTCTGCTTTTCTCTCCGGTCAAAAGACAAAGTTTTCTTGGATTGTAAATCTGCTCTTGATAAGACAATGTAAACAAAAGTTTTCTCCTTTTTCTGCCAAGAAAACCCGAAGCTTTAGGTTTCATCTTTATCAGGTCTTTGATTGCATAGTTAAATATTCTCAATGTTAAAAGAGTTACCCCAACCAATGTTGGTTTCTAACTACTATATTATGTTATGCATTCGCCTTTAAGATCTATTATTGTCACTTTGGTTGAATAAAAAAAAGCTTTAAGGTTTGTAATGATCTGTAATCCTATTTAGGATACGCTTTATAGCTTCCTAAGGTTTTAACAAACTTCCCAGGATTTAAACAGTAAAAAAGGGGGTCTTTTGGCCAATTAGGCCCTTTTATCTAAAATGCTAGGTTACTTGGAAAAACACTATACATAACAGTAAACCTTAGGTTATATTGCATGGGTAAGTGCTATTACTGCCCAAATATTATATGTCACAAAAATAACTAAATTTCTATGGCAATTGCATCATACTGAACTCTTGCCAAATCCTTAACAATGTATGTCCATCTGAGATTTAGATTTTGTCATTTAACTAGATTGCTTGCCTTCATGCAAGAATGTCCGGGGACAATACACCCCATAATACTTAGGTTGCAGTATCGCCACCCTAATGATTGGGACCCGACCGAAGACCCATGATTGGGCCTTCAAATACACAAGAGAAGGGGGGAATGTAGAGCCAAAAATTAAGTCCTCCATTAAAAGAAACCTCGGGCTGCACATAGCCCCAGGCCTAAATAAACTTAACCAGCTTTTCCACTTCTGAGCAAATGCCTGCGCTGCGGGAAGCTAACACCTAACCAGCTCTCTCTGCTTCTGTAACAAAGCTTAAGGCTCGCTTCCCCGCCGCCGGATTGCCCAAGGGACTAGCCCCCTGGGGGCAGCCACTCCCAAAAGGCCAGCAGCCACCCCCCACCTTGCTGAGAGAAGGGCCTGGAGAGAGAGATGTTAACCTGTTAGTCGCCAAACAAGACTTAAAACTCGCTCTATGATAGACTGAATTCAAAGGTATCCCAAATGTTGTAATTAGATCCAGCCAAACCTGATGGCGGGAACCAATCAGATACGGTATATGTTCACATTTGAATGTTAACCAATGGCAAACTTGTAACCATGGAAATCTGTCCCTCCCCATGACTTGTTTACTTCTGTCTATAAAAAGGCTGCAGAGGCTTTGTTCAGGGCCTCTCAGCGTCACCGGCAACGAGTGACTGCGCGGAGGACCGGGTTCGAACCTGCAAATAAACAACCCTTGCCGCTTGGCTTTGACTCTGGTCTCTGGTGGTCTGTTTTTGGGGTTCTCTCGAATTCTGGGCGTTTCAGTGACAGTTCAGAGCCTGGAGCCTGCTTCAGATTCTGTGTCTCTCTCTATCTCTGCCCCTCTCCCACTCATGATCTGTCTCTCTTGCTCTCAAAAATAAATAAACCATAAAAAATTTTTTAAATGTCTGATTTTTTGATCATATGACTTAGCTTATTACTCTATTACTTTATTACTGAGTGAAATATTCATTTTATGTGAATTATTACACTCTGTGTAATGTGTGCAATAATGTATTTGATTTCTGAAAACCTGAGTAGCTCTATAGAGTCTTAGTGCACCTCTTCCCCTGGCAAAGTGTCCTATATTCGCATGTCACATTAGCATATCTGTTATAATTGTGGAAACAACATTGCACTAGGATTAACTAACTTCTGTAGCTTCCATTTGGGTTTACTGTTGGGAGTAGTACATTCTATGGCTTTAATCATGAATAATGACACGTATCCGTCATTACAAAATCATTTCACTGCCCTAAAGATACCTTGTGCTTCCCGTATTGATCCCTCTCCTTCCCCGCAAGCCCCTGGCAACTACTGACCTTGCTACTGTCTCCACAGTTTTGTCTTTCCTAGAACGCCATATGCTCAGAATCATAAGCTACATGGCCTTTTCAGACTGGCTTCCTTCAATTAGCAACATCCACTTTTTGTGGCTTGATGGGTCTTTTCTTTTGAGTACGAAATAATATCCCATTGTATGGATGTACCAACGCGTGCTTATCCATGGACATATTGTAGGACGTTCTGGCTGCGTCCAAGTTTTGGTGATACGAACAGCCTGCCAAAAACATTCATGTGCAGGACTGTGTGTGCATATCAGTTTTCAACTCATTTGGGTACCTCGCAAGAAGCATGATGGCTGGATCACATGCTATGTGGATGCTTAATTTAGTAAGAAACTGCCAAGCCACATTCCACAGTAGCTGTACCATTTTGCATTACCAGCAGCAACTGAGGGGAGTTCCTGTGTTTCCACAGGCTTATCAGCATTTGGTGGTATCACTGTTTTGGATTTTAACAATTCCAATAGGTATATTGT
Source organism: Proteles cristata cristata (assembly GCA_017311185.1). Classification (NCBI taxonomy): domain Eukaryota; kingdom Metazoa; phylum Chordata; class Mammalia; order Carnivora; family Hyaenidae; genus Proteles; species Proteles cristata. Next base: position 344,770 of record JAESUZ010002468.1, read on the forward strand.
TGTTTAAATTAGCAAAGCCCAAAAGGACCCATGTGGTTGAGCATCTTTTCATATGCTAATTTTCCATCTGAAGATTTTCTCTGAGGGGTCTGTTCAGATCCTTTGCCCATTTTTTAGTTGGGTTGTTTGTTTTCTTAGAGTTGAGTTTTTGCATGTTTTGGATACAAGTCTTTTATCAGGTTGGTGTTTTATAAATATTTCTCCCAGTCTATGCTTTGTTTTCTTCCTTCTCTTTAATATCAGGGTTTTACAATGTTAAAATGATATTACCAGCTATACTATCCATATATTTTTTCCCTTTACTTTTCATCTCACAAAACTCTTAAAGATCACACTTTGGTTTTATGTCTTGCACAATGCAATTACAGAGATAGATTTTTTTTTTTAATGTACTGACTGTGTAGTTGTTATTTTTCCCAAGTTATATTTTTGTATAAAATCAGATGTTTCCTTTGTCAAGCGTCTACATTTGAATTCTGGATTACAGAATTAATTTATTTCATTTAATTACTTTTCCATGAGGCCTATTACCAGATACTGCATATGTTTACATATATCCAATGTTTAAGAGCAAATAATACTTTTCACAAAAGTAAGAAATTGATCAGTCAAGGAGAAAAACAAGAACACTGAACATACCCTGGAGAATTATTTTTTAAAAAAAGGTCATGCTCTATTATAGAGTAGTTAAGAGGGAGGCTATAACTGAGACAGTACTGGTAATTTAACTTTTTATAAAACAGACATTCTTTTAGGGAACCTGGTATTTTGTACTGTGCTGGGTCCTAGAATCCATACTGCAAAGATGATCCTCAGTACAATTTGACAGGCTCAGAATGAGCTCTGGCTCCTAGAAGTCGGCCTGTCTTTCAGGAATATAATTCTGCATAGCCTGTTGCTGTACTTGTGAGTTATTCCAGCCTATAAACTATGGGAGGTGGGAGGGTACCCGGGGGGCTCAGTAAGTTGAGCTTCTGACTCTTGATTTTGGCTCAGGTCACGATCCCAGGGTTGTGGATTGAGCCCATTTGGGCTTTGCACTGAATGTGGAGCCTGCTTAGGATTCGCGCGCGCGCTCTCTCTCTCTCTCCCTCTGTCTCTCTCTCTCTCTCCCTCTGAGCCTCTCCCCTGCTCTCTGTCTCTCTAAAATAAAAAATAAATAAAAATTTAAAAAATAAACTACAGAACTTAAAAAGAGAATTCAATTTACTCTACCTATCTCTCCATTCTGAAAAGGAGCTTTTACAGCTGGTGGTTAAGTCCAGAATTTGAGGAATTAGTGCCAAGTAAGGCACATCCTACGTGGTTATTAACAATATACTGTTGATCTGCCTGGAAAAAAAAAAAAGAAGCAGACGTAGGTGTCTCCAAGTTAATATCAGCATTTGCAAAGGAAGGCTGTGTCACTTTCTGTGGAGCCAGCAGTCTTCCGGTCTGAAGGGACCATGTGTTTGTCATCCAGCCCCGGCCCAGTGCAGAGCGCAAGCAGGCTGCAGCACACAGGGGCAGTGACTCAGCCTCCTGTAACAGACCTAACTCGTTCTTGGTGGATATCTGAATAGTAGCTTTGGCTTATGGAAGCATTCCAAATCCATTACTGAATCCCATCTTAAAAACTTATGGGAGATGAGAAAAATGACTTTTCATCCCTGTTTCACGTATGGAGAGAGCGAGACAGAGTGAGAAACTTGCCAGGGTTGTACAGTGCACTACCACGGCGTTAAGACATCTGGCCCATGGTCCTTGCATCCCTATTCTTCACTTGTGCACAGCAGTAATCAGGAAGCACTGCAGATCGGTCAGTCTGGCCTTCTTTAACCATTGCACTATTCTAACCGGACAGTGCGTAAGTGTTGAGTCACCCAGCTCAGTTTTGTAGTATCTCATTTAAATGACTATCTGAGGTTTTCATCAGTATTTTGAGTCTCAGAGACTTGGTTTGTTTCTGAGAGGGGGTGGGGTGAGGGCAATTCCTGAAACACACAAAACCTGCATATGAAGTGTTAAGATTGGCTCTACCGTTACAACAGTGAAAAACTTGACGGATGCAAGTAGTGGAGAGAGAACTGGAAACTAGCCTGCAACAGAATCGCGTATTATTTACCTTTGAAATGGAATGGATGGTTTCAGCTTGCTTTTTTCTTTACAGGAAAGGACACAAACGCCCCACCCACACCCTCCACTTTCCAGCAAGTCCAACTGTCTCTGAACACGGCCGAATCTTCAGTCAATTATGTGATGTTCTCAAAGAGCCGTTCTACAGTACGGGATTCTCAGTAATATGCAGTTGAAGATTATTACATCTCAAGTACTAAGATCTAGTCTCATCGAAGTAAGATTCGGGATTGACCAAAGGACAGCAGATGTGTCTTCCCATCCTGATGTTCGGATGTCTCACTGAGGCTATGAAGAATGCCCTCTGCAAATACATCAAAGCTCATTTTAAATTTGGAAGGTTTCCATTTTCATGAATGTGAGATCATAAACAAGAAGAAATAATATGTGGCTTCAAAAAATCTTTAGGGATATAGGTATGATCATCTCTATAAATACCTTTTTATGCTTTAACAAAAAAAAAATAAACTGAGTTATGATGAGTTACATCGTATTACTTTCTATTTACTTCATCTTCAGGCTGTGAATCTATGGGTCAAAACAAGCTGTTACTTGGATTGAAAGTATTTTGCAACCTAATGTCACAGAGCAGGTGAGAGTGGAAAATATAAAAATAATTAAAACACAAGGTAGCAAATAGGAAAATAATGGCCACATTCGTTCCTATTATCAAATTACTGAATGCACTTGGAATTGCACTGTCAAAACTGAACTTTACCTTTGGAAACACTTTATCAGTTATTACCTTTCCACAATCTGGAAACATCCATATACTAAATTTTAGAAGCACTGTATCATTTGATGCCTAAGACTGTAGCATCCTGAATCTCTCCACCTTGCTCTACATCCACTGGGTTCACTTGTTTTTCTCCCCTTCCTGCCATCTGCCAACAGAGGCAAATGAGGGTCAGAGTGATAAACTTCATTCTCCAAGGTTTCCAGACTGGGGATAAGTACCACATTCCCCCTACTTGTCAGGATACAAAATCACAACACAAGAGCATTTTCTGGTGATGTGAACCTTGCTGAGGCACCACAAGAGCGTCCTTGGTTTACCTCTAGTACCATGTCTGGCTTTGAGAATTAAGTGCACCATTACTGCGGGCCTCCACAAGATTATTTAGCAGAACCACGGTATTGCCATCTCTTTTTCTACTATAGAAACGCAAAGCATAAACAATTGGAAGAGGTAAAAAAAAAAAAAATCTTAAGGCATGCTTATGGTTCAATGCTCACATCTAAGTTTTGGATATCATGCCGTGGCTGAAATAATTAAATAAAAAGAAGGAGAAATCTTTTATACATCTAAGACTCTCTCGTGGTGGGAAAAGGAGCATTAAGTTATTGTAATCAAACTTGGTAACGTTCTACTTTAGAAAACCCAATAAAAAAATTACACGTTCATTAAAGCAGAGACACCTTAAGTTCTGCCCTGCATGATATTTTTTCTTCACACTTAAAGATTCTGATACTATGATTTTTTTCAGTTTTGTTAATGATTATTTTGTGTAATTTCTAGAAGCAGATATGCTGGATGAAATCCAGTCTCTTCAGAAAACAAAGGCCTTTCCTTGAAAATGAAAGGCATCAGAAAACTTCATTTATTTTTAATAAAAATAAAAGGTACTCTGTTACTGGGTAGAAAATAGATTGATACAAATAAATTTGGAGTTACCTGAATGATAAGTGCAGGCTTCACTGACCTTGATTTCATAATTACCACTGAATCACCTGACACTCTCAGCCAATCTGATAATTTTCACCAGCCTACCAATCACATGAATCATTAAGAAACCAGAAAACAAACCAAACCAAACAAACAAACAAAAACAGAATAACTTACGATTTCTTAAATGTTTTCCCAATTTCATGTTGGGTTTTTTTTTTCCTGAAGCTAATGTAGGAAATTATAAATTTTTTTTTTAATGTTTCATTTATTTCTAGGAGAGAGAGACAGTGTGAGCAGGGGAGGGTCAGAGAGAGGGGGAGTCACAGACCGAAACAGGCTCCAGGCTCTGAGCTGGCAGTCAGCACAGAGCCCGACGCGGGGCTCGAACCCACGAACCGTGAGATCATGGCCTAAGCGAAAGTCGGACGCTTAACCGACTAAGCCACCCAGGCACCCCAGGAAATTATAAAACGTGCCTATGCTCCTGACTTCGCTGGATAAGAAAAATAAAGAAAAAAAATCAGTACTTTCCTGAGTTGAGTACTACCACCATATTAGTTTGCTAACCTTTGTCTGCCTAGGTTTTGGTTGCCATCTCTCTGAAAACCAGACTGCTGAATGGAATCAGTGCTCTTGTGCATGTGCAGAAAATTCTTCATGTGTTTCAAAGCCTTCATGGCAGAGGTGAGGTGTTCATTTATTCTGCTGTTATTATGTATACATGTCTGATATCTGGTGGGGATCAGAGTACCAAGGAAAAGGTACAGGTTATTAAAATAAATGCAATATTCATCTCTGCAAATACTTGCACACAAAAATGTAATGGTCAAATTACTGAGAGGCACTCTCTAAGCTCAGAGCCTATCAGAAAGTATGCTGCCACAGGAAATAAGATGGATAAAATGGAAACGAGGATGAAGATAAATGGAAATGAGAATGGGCAAAAAAACAAATAGTCAACTATCTATGCGATTAAATGTCATTGTTGGGTCAATACTAATTTTGTTAATATTAAAATGAAAAATAAGACATTGCCTCTGATTCAAACAGAATTTACAGAAACTATTACTGAATTAAATAGGTAAGTATACTTAATAATGTCCAAGTGAAGGATTCCTAAAACATTAGGTCCAATATGTTCCTATGTCACTTATTTTGTTAAATTCCCCCATCAGGATTTCTTGAAGCCAATAACGAATTATTTTGAAACAAAATAATTTGAAAAATCCAGGTAATTTAAAAATTTTTAAATTTTAAATTTAAATTTTAAAATCCAGGTAATTTTAAATCTCTTAAATAAATGGAGTTTACTTACATATCTTATGCAACTTTCATATCTACTCAGAAGACCCATGTTGTTCCAAAATCGTATTTCATTTGCATGGTATCTCTTAGATTACACAAGTTAAATGTATTTAAATTGCAAAATTATTGCATATATATAGCAACACTTAAAGCTTTCTATTTTCACTTCCACTTTTACCACAAACACGAGAAGGATGCTATTGGCAATGTAATATCTGAAGACTCAAAGATGTTGGAGCTAATAAATATATTTTAAAATCAATAACTATTGCTATATATAAACAATAATATTGATGGTTATTTAATGATAACAGTTTGTGTCTATATATGTCCTCTGCTTTAAAGAAAATTTTAAAATTTAAACAGGCGATAGCAAAAGGGCATTAGCTAACAGATATTAAGCACCCCAAAACTATTCCTTTTAGAATTTTCTAATGTACCTAGCTTGAGTTATGCAACTTAAATATTTCCAAATGTTATACCTTAAAGACAGGGATGTACCACATATACCCTCAGCATAAAGGAAAAATAGACACTAAACAGTTCTATGCATTCTTCCACCATAATGCACAATATTCTTTATATTACTGCTCCCTTAATGACTTCCTTTACCTGTAGACTAGCCATTAGTGAGAGGAAGACTACATCTACTTACTCGCTATTATAGTCTCAACTCACAGAACATCTCAAGCCTCAGTGTATTTATGGAAATGATGAATAAATGGATAAAATAAATCAGGTATCTAGGGAACATAAATTAAGGATTTTGCATTACAGAAAATTAGTTTTTGATTAGCAAGCAAATTCATCATGGGCTTAAGGAACAAATGTCCTTTGTGAGATTAAAATAGAACATTATAAACAAAAACAGGCATTTTGAAGCACACAGTATTTCAAGAAAAATAATCCATTTTGGTTTATTTTACCACATTTGAATTAAATGTTTTAATTTTGTATATTGAGTTTTTACTGGTAGCCCTGTGACTGACTAATACACCCTTTTTTTATATATTTTTGTAGAAGGAGAAGGTAATTGGGGATTACCCAATTGTGAAGCCAATTCTCTGAAAGCTTCCTGACTACTCAAAGAGAAAATTAAGTGGAATGGTGATGGGAAGAATATCTTATTTTTACACTGGGACATTATTTATCTTAGTTCCTAAGTAAGGTCCTTAGTAATCAAATGCTGATAAACATAATCAAATCATTGTTATTCTTTGCATAAAGCAGAATTTTTCTCTTCTTAAAAACATTAATTCCAGTGTAAATAAGATACAGTGTTATATTAGTTTCAGGTGTACATACAGTGTTTCAACAACTGTATACATTACTCAGCGTCCATTGTGATTGTGTAGTCTTAACCCGCATCACCTATGCACACATCCACTCTCGTCCCCCTCCAGTAACCGTCAGTTTATTCTCAATAGTAAAGAATCCTTTTCTGGTTTGTCTTTTTTCTTTATTCATCTGATTTGTTTCTTAAATTCCACATATGAGTGAAATCATATGGGATTTGTCTTTCTCTGACTGACTTATTTCACTTAGCATTATACTCTCTAGCTCCATCCATGTCCTTGCAAATGGAAAGATTTCATTCTTTTTGATGGCTCAGTAATAACCCATTGTATATATGTATCACATCTTCTTTATCCATTCATCTATTGGTGGACACTTGGGCAGCTTTCATAATTTGGCTTTTGTAGATAATGCTGCTATAAACACAGCGGTGCATGTATACCTTTGAATTATTATTGTTTTTTTCTTTGGGTAAATACCCAGTAGTGCCATTCCTGGATCCTGGGGTAGGTCTATTTTTAACTTTCTGAGGAATCTCCACACTGTTTTCCATAGTGGCTGCACCAGTTTGCATTCCCAACAAAAGTATACGAGGGTTTCTTTCATTCTGAATCCTTACCAACACTTGTTTCTTTTGTTTACTTTAGCCTTTCTAGCAAGTGTGAGGTAGCATTTCACTGTGGTTTTGATAAGCATTTCCCTGATGATGAATGATATTGAGCATCTTTTCATGTGTCTGTTAGCCACCTGGATGTCTTTAAAGAAATGTCTGTTCATGTCTTCTGCCCATTTTTCAATGGGTTATTTGTGCGTATTTTTGTTTTGAGTTCTACAAGTTCTTTACATGTTTTAGTTACTAATCCTTTATCAATATGTCATTTGCAAATATCTTCTCCCATTCATCAGGTTGTCTTTTAGTTTTGTTGATTGTTTCCTTTGCTGTGCAGAAGGTTTCTTTTATTTTGATGTAGTCCCAGTAGTTTATTTTTGTCTTTGTTTCCCCTGTCACAGAGATAGAATTTTAAAAAATATTTGTACAGTCAATGTCAGAGAAATTACTGCCTGTGCTCTCTTCTAGGATTTTTGTGCTTTTAGGTCTCACATTTAAATCCTTAATCCATTTTTAGTTTATTTTTGTATATGGTGTACGAAAGTGGTCTAGTTTCACCTTTTTGCATGTAGCTGTCCAGCTGTCCTCAAATTAATGTCTTTTCCCATTGCATATTCTTTCCTCCTTTGTGGAAGGTTAATTAACCATATAGTTGTGGATTTATTTCTGGGCTTTCCATTCTGTTTCCTTGATCTATCTGTCTATTTTTGTGCTACTACCATGCTACTACTTTGAGTACTAAAGCTCTGCAGTGCACCTTGAAATCTGGGATTGTGATACCTCCAGCTTTGTTCTTTTTCAAGACAGTTTTGGCTATCTGGGATCTTTTATGGTCATGTACAAATTTTAGGATCATTTGTTCTAGTTCTGTGAAAAAATGCTTTTGATATTTTGATATGGATCACATTAAATATAGATCGCTTTGGGTAGTATGGACGTTTTGACATTATTTGTTCTTCCAATCCATGAGTATGGAATATCTTCCCATGTGTTTACGTCATGTTCAGTTTCTTTCATCCATATTTCATTCAGTTTCATTCATCAGAGTATAGGTCTTTCACCTCCTGGTTAAGTTTATTCCTATGCATTTTCTTATTTTTGGTACAATTGTAAATTGGATTGTTTTCTCAATCTCTCTTTACGATACTACATTATTAATGTATAGAAATCCAATGGATTTATGTATGTCAATTTTGTATCCTGTGACCTTACTGAATTCATTTATTACTTCTGGTAGCTTTTTGGTAGAGAATTTAGGGTTTTCTATATATAGTATCATTTCATGTGCAATAGTGAACATCATACTTCTTCTTTACCAATGTGGATGCCTTTTAAATCTTACGTCTTGTCTGATTGCTATGGAGACGATTTCCAGTATTATGTTGAATAAGAGTGGTGAGAGTATACACTCTTGTCTTGCTCCTGATGTTAGGTGAAAAGTTTTCATTTTTTTCACCATTGTCTATGATGTTAGCTATTGGGTTTTTTTTTTTGTTTTTTTTTTTTGCTATTGGTTTTTTTTATAGGGCCCTTATTACATTGAGGTATGTTACCTCTAAACTTACTTTGTTGAGGGTTCTATCATGGATGGATGATGTACTTTCTCAAATGCTTTTCCTGCATCTATTGCAATGATCATATGGTTTTTATCCTTTCGCTTGTTGATGTAATGTATCACATTGATTACTGATCAATTTGTGAATATCAAACCATACTTGCACCTCAGGAACAAATCTCACTTGATTGTGGTGAGTGAATTTTTAAATATATTGTTGCATTTCATTTGCTAATATTTTGTTAAGTATTTTCACATTTATGTTGATCAGAGTTGTTGGCCTGTATGTCTCTTTATTTTGTAGTATCTTTATCTGGTTTTGGGATCAGGGGAATGCTGACCTCATAGAATGAATTTAGAAGTCTTCTTTCCTGTTCTTTTTTGGAATAGTTGAAAAAGAATAGGTATTAACTCTTCTTGAAATGTTTGGTAAAATTCACCTGTGAAGCCATCTGATCCTGGACTTTTGTTTGTTGGGAGTTGACTTTTGTTTTGATTTTACGGTCAGTTTCACTGCTGGTAATAGGTCTGTCCAGATTTTCTTTCTTCTTCATTCAGTTTTGAGAGGTTCAATGTTTCTAGAAATTTATTCATTTCTTCTATGTTGTCCAGTTTGTTAGCATATAATTTCTCATAATGTTCTGTTATAACCCTTTGTATTTTTGTGGACTCAGTTGCTATTTTTCCTCTTTCATTTCTGATTCTGTTTGAGTACTTTTTTTTTTAATGAGTTTAGCTAGACATTTAGCAATTTTGTTGTATCTTTTCAAAGAACCAGCTCCTGGTTTCACTGACCCGTTCTACTGCTTTTTTGTTTTGTTTTGTTTTTACTTTCTATTTCACTTACTTCTTTCCACTCTAATCTTTATTATTTCTTTCCTTCTACTGGTTTTGGGTTTTGTCTCTTCTTTTTCTAGCTCCTTTAGGTATAAGGTTGGATTGTTTATTTGAGATAGTTCTTGCTTTCTGAAGTAGGCTTATATTGCTATAAACTTCCTTTTTTTTTTTTTTTACAAATAGTTTATTGTCAAATTAGTTTCCACATAACACCCAGTGCTCATCCCCACAAGTGTCCTCCTCCATGTCCATCCCTCCTCCCCCCCACATCCATCAGTCCTCAGTTTTTGTCAGCATTCAAGAGTCTCTCATGGTTTGCCTCTCTCCCTTTCCCCCACCATTTCCCCCCTTCTTCTCCCTCTTGTTCCTCCGTCAAGTTCTTCCTAATCCTCCTATACGTGCAAACATAAGATATTTGTCCTTCTCTGCCTGACTTATTTCGCTCAGCATAACACCCTCAAGGTCCATCCATGTTGCTACACAGGCCAGATTTCATTCTTTCTCATTGCCATGTAGTATTCCATGGTATAGATAAACCACATCTTCTTGATCCATTCATCTGTTGATGGACACTTAGGCTCTTTCCATGTTTTGGCTATTGTGGAGAGTGCTGCTATGAACATTGGGATACGTGTGCTCGTATGCATCAGCATTTCTGTATCCCTTGGGTAAATTCCTAGCAGTGCTATTGCTGGGTCATAGGGGAGTTCTATTGTTAATTTTTTGAGGAACTGTATAAACTTCCCTCTTGACCAGCTTTTGCTGCATTCCACAGAACTTGGGACTGTTGCGTATTCATTTTCATTCACCTCTATGTATTTTTTTTTTTAAATTTCCTCTTTTATTCCTTGGTTGACCCATTCATTGTTTAGTAGCATGTTATTTAATTGCCATGTAATTGTGCTATTTCCAGATTTTTTTTTCTTGTGGTTGATTTCAAGTTTCATAGTGCTGTGGTTGGGAAAGATGCATGGTGTGCCTTCGATCTTTTTGAATTTGTTGAGATTTGTTTTGTAGCCTAATATGTGATCTATCCTGAAGAATGTTCAGTGTGCACTTGAAAAGAATGTGTATGCTGCTGTTTTGAGATACAACGTTCTCTATATATCTGTTAGATCCATCTGGTCCAAAGTGTAATTCAAAGCCACTATTTTCTTGTTGATTTTTGTTCAGATAATCTATCCATTGATGTAATTTAGGTGTTAAAGTTCCCTTCTATTATTGTCTTACTAGCAATTCCTTTTTTTCTTATTATGCTTTATGTATTTGGATGTTCCATGTTGGGTGCATACATATTTATAATGGTTATATATTTTGTTTAATTGTTCCCTTTATGATTACATAGTGTCCTTCTTTGTCTCTTACTACAGTCTTTGTTTTAAAGTGTATTTTGCCCAATATAAATATTGCTACCCCAGCTTTCTTTTCACTTCCACCTGCATGATAAATGCTTACCCATTCCTTCACTTTCGAACTCCAGATATCTCCAGGTCTGAAATGAGTGTCTTATAGGCAGCATATAGATGGGTCTTGCTTTTCTATCCATTGTCAACCTATGTGTTTTGATTGGAGCATTCAGTCCATTTATATTTGAAGTAATTATTGACAGACATGTACTTACAGACAGACTTGTTGGCAGACTCCTGGTTGCTTTTGTGGTTCTTATCTGTTCCTTTCTTCTCTTGTTCTCTTCTTTATGGTTTGCTGGCCTTCATTAGTAATATACCTGGATTCCTTTCTCTTTATTTTTTTGCATATCTATTACTGAGTTTTGATTTATGGTTACGTTTACATTTGTATGTAAAATCTGCATATAGCAATCTATATTAAGTAAATGGTTTCTTAAGTTTGAACTCATTCTTTACTCTTAACCCTCTACCCCACATTTGAGGTATATGGAGTTATAGTGTATCTTTTTTTAATTTTGTCTATTCCTTGACTGATTTTTATATTTATACTTAATTTTCCTGCTTTTGTGTTTCCTACTTTTCTGATTCCTAATTGTGGTCTTTCCTTTCAACTCAGAGTCCATTTTAATATTTCTTGTAGAGCTGGTTTTGTGGTCATGAATTTTCTTTAACTTTTGTTCATCTGGGAAACACTTTAGCTCTCCTTCTTATTCTGAATGATAGCCTTGCTGGATTGAGTTTCTTGGCTGCAAGGTTTTTTTTCTTTCTTTCAGCATTTTGAATATATTAAGACATTCCCTTCTAGCCTAAAAGGTTTCTGCTAAAAAATTATCTGATGGCTTTTTGAGGTTTCTACTGTATGTAACTGTTTTCTTTTCTTTCTTGCAAAATTCTCTCTTTATCACCAGTTTTTGCCATTTTAATCATTATGTGTCTTGTGGAATTCCTTGCGTTGACTTTGTTGGGGGCTCTCTGTGCAGATCTGGATTTTTGTTTCCTTCCCCAGATTTGGGAAGTTTTCAGCTCTTACTTCTTCAAATAAATTTCTTTCTCCCTTTTCTCTCTCTCATCCTTCTGGAATTCCCATCATATAAATGCTACTACATTTGATGGTGTCACTGAGCTCCCTAAATCTATTTTAAGTTTTATTTATTTTTCTCTCTCCTGTTCAGCCTGATTGCTTTACATTACTCTGTCCTCCAGTTCACTGAACTGTTCTGCTTCCTCTAGTCTACTATTTATTTCACTTAATATATTTTTAATTTCATTTATTGAGCTCTTCATCTCAGATGAATTCTTTTTTATGTTTTCTATCTCTTTGTTAGGGGATCTCACTGAGGTCCTCCATTCTTCCCAAGTCCAGTGAGTATCTTTATGAGAATTACTTAAAATTCTCTATCATGTGTCTTACTCATCTCTGTTTCCTTGTGGTCTGTTTCTGTAATTTTCTCCTGTTCTTTCATGTGGGGCATATTCCTCTGTCTCCTCATCTCATCTAACTCTGTGTCTGTTTCTATGTGTTAGGAAAGTCAGCTACTCCTCCTGCTCTTGAAACAGTCGCCTTACAAAAAAGAGGTCCTGTAGTGCCCTGTAGTGCAATGACCCCTGTTTACCAGAACCTGGTACTTCGAGGGTGTCTTGTACGTGTGTTGTATGTGCCCCACTGTTGTGGCTGAGCCACTTTTGCCTTCAGTCCAGTTGTCTGCAATGACTCTCTTTGCCTGTTGTGGGCATTGTTTGGCCCCTGTGTTGTTAATGGGCCAGTCTAGGCTACCCTGGGTTAACCTGAGTCAGACCAAGCATTTCCCAGAGATCAGTAGCACTTAACTGCAGGAAAACTCAGGGGCGTGTGGGGCACACAGTGCCAGCAAGGTCTGCACTGGTGGGAGGGGCCTGCAGCTGCCACATCAAGTCAGGCCAGGCTGGAAGGGTGGATCTGCAGGAGAAACATGGAGGTGGGACACAAGGTGTTAATGAGATTTGCCCATGTCTACTCTGGAAGGGGGCCTGGATGGAAGGCTTGGCTGGAGGGGGCTGTTAGCAACAGCTCCATTTTTACTTCCAATGCATCTTGAACTTTTTGTACAGATAGATTACCCTTAAGTAGAATATGCTCCTTCTACCTCTACCCTCAGTACAAAAACACAGGAATCTGAAGGATGACCTCCACAGCCACGGTTTCCAGAAGACACCACAAACTGCTCCACTGGAAGCAATCCTGGAGATATTTTCAAGGTCAAGTTTACTTGCCTTCGACTACTTAACTCCTCAAACATATGCACACATGTGCACACACACGTACACTGAAGATTTTAAATAAAAATTTTAAAAGGAAGTGAAAATATGCCAGTTTTAAACACAGTGAGCCCATTTCCTCCCTGTGGTTACATCTGAAAGTGAGGAAGAGCTGCAAGTGAGAGCATCTTTCCTCTTCAGGGTACGGGGTTTGTGACTAGCTGCCTAGTGAGTCACTTGTCTATGGCAGGCAGGAAGGGCAGTCTCAAGGAAGGACAGCAGGGGAAGTAAGATAATTCCAGCTACCAGGGGTTCCAGAGTTAGCACTTATGGGCATCATGTGCCTTGACCCAGCCTCTGTGCATACTGAATTTCAAAGCATTCAAAGAAAATGGAAACCATGGGCTGACAGCTACCGGGTTCTGTGCAATGTGCAGTAGGTAGGTTCTTCAAACAAGGAGGATGTACTTTGGGATGTCAAATGAAGAAGACGAATTTCTACGTAACAAAGGCGAGAAAGGAAGAATGCATGAACAAGGTCCTCAAAAATCTCTTCCTTTACTTGCAACTCAGAAAACAACATTCTTTTTCCTCCTGAGCTCAAAGTAAAAAATAAAACTAAATCTAAAACATTAGTTTGAGAGCTAAATAGCACTCCTCCTTCTCTCTCTCTCTAGATGTTCTGTAGAACTTAAACAGAATAGCATGGTACTGGAAGGTTATAGAGCCCATTTCCTAGAATGGTCTCAAACTCCAGACTTAGGGATTATTCAATCCTGTGTTTGACAAACCCCTATGAGCTGGAAGATGTTATTTTGCTGAGTGTTATTAAATGGCTGTGTCTGCATACTACTTATATACACAAATAAAAAGTTGAATAGCCTCTCAGATTTGGAGAGAAAAACACTAACATTCTGAAATCCTTAGTGAAATGTGTTTGTGCTCTACAGATTATAAACACAATGAATATCAAAAGATTTATCAAATCCTTTCATGAAATTTCTATAGCCAAAGCTTTCTCTCCCCCAAAAAAGCAACTCTTCAGGTGGCTCTTTTTGTTGATAGCTCATTTTGTGCATTATGTTGACAAAGTATAGAGCAACCAGACCATTTCACTCATCTGTTAGAATATATTTTTCCCACCAAATTCCCCACTTTACAGAAATGGCATAGTTTATTTATAAAAAGCAGTGTACATTGAATACAATATTTTTTTTTTCTATTTATGTTAGCTCATCAAAAGGAAGAAACATTGCTTGCTCAGCACTCTGTCCATGACAGCCTCCGGTAGTGTGTTTGGCATGTGACCATAATCACACAACGACTTAGCAATTAAAATACAGTTTATAAATTAGAAGTGGGAAACTTCTCTTTGGAAAGGGGCACCAATGAAATTTCACAGATCGAACAAACACAATTATTAATGGAATCACAGATAACTGAAAATCAACTACATTTTGCTTGACTTCTATGCTATAATTCCAGACGAAAGAGAAAAAGACAAAAAATAAGGAGGCGTAAAAGAAGAAAGGAAATAGAAGAAGAGCTGAACTCAATTATCACCAATACTTTGTGCCTTTGTAAATGTCAAAACACATGCTTGTTTTTATCTTTAAATTTCAACCTACCCTTTTATTGTTTAGTATTGCAAGTCACCTTAGAAAACACCAAATGATTTCCCATAAACTCAGTCCATTACTGTTCTCAAAAATATAAAAGTAGTGTTGGTTATTAGGTGGTTAAGTATATATGTGAATCTGTTGATGCACCAAATTAATTTTTCTTATATTTATGTGTTATAAATTAAGAATGTCTTCATAAATTTACATCTTCAGTTTCAAATGTTACCCTGAACTCCAGACAAATGTCTTCAATTCTTTTATATGAATAAACATTGTAAAATTATACAAGTACTACAAATATTACCCCCACCCAAAACAAACAAACAAACAAACCAGCCACTCTTTCCTCTATCTGATATAACCATCACCACATATACAGCAGCTTTTAAGAAGCTACTTCGGTTGAATGGGGGCTGGGGGTGGGCTGTTATTTTGTGTGAATGTATGAGCTCCATAGATGTGTCTTGTGCATGCATGCATACATGTGTGTGCACATGTGTGTTTGGAGGCAAAGGGACTGATCAACGACCTCAGTGAGAAGAGGAAGTTTGCCGAAGGAGTGGTGGAGAGAGGGTTCCATTTTATTGGCTGTGATTTTAATGCTGTGAGTACATGTTCCTTTTGAGGTTTTGCTGTATTTCCCCTTCATTGCTGCCCTGTGACAACTGTATACTCTGAGATGCCTGCTTTTAAACAAGAACCTGTACCCAACTCTCATGACATCTAAGGATGGCTCTCCATTTTGTTGTTCTAAAGTGTGTGCTTAAACCTCATCCTATGCCAACACCTCAAATATCAACACCACCCGTGCCTTTGTGTAGATTTCCCATCTATTTATCAATTTCTTGGCTCACAATGCCATCTGGCACTTCAGAGCTGAAAAGAATGTCATGCTCTGGAATTCCATTCCTTTCTTAAGGGTTGTGGTGGTAAATACTGTTTGTTGGCTTTTTCTTTTAGGCTAAAAATATCTTTATTGTGCCCTCCCTCTTGAGACAGAATTTGAGTTAGTATAGACTTTTAAGATGTTAGTGATTTCTCCTGAGCACTTCTGTCTCCTGGTTTCCATGGGTGTTTTAAGATCCAGTTAGTCTGACAGAGGGTCCCTTGTAGGTTACTCTTACCACCTTCCTCCTGTTACGCAGTTTTGTTATTGTTATGTTGTCACCAGGTGTAAGTCTTTTTATTTATTTTTGTTAAAATTTGGTGAGGCTCCTGAATGTGAGGACTGGTGAGTTTTTCTGATTCTGCAAAAGGCTCATCTGTCTTTGAACTTTGCCTCCTGACAACTATTTCTTCTATCTCTAACAACTTTTTTTGCTTACACAAGGGCCTTGTCTGCCCACCATCCATGCATCTTAGTCTCTTCTCATACTCTTCATTTCTTTGCCTGCTTTTTAATCCATATGGCTCCCTATCACCTCCTTACTAGTATCTGCAATTTGCAGAACATTTGATATCATATATCTAAGCTTTGTTCCTTAAACTATATTTTATGTTGAATACTGAATTTATACCTTATGGACTGATCCCTTTATTTCAAACACTATGACTTCTGAAAAACCTTGCATCATTTTAAAACCCCACATTTTGTCATCTTTAAGAACTGTTCTATTTCTGAAAAATCAAACTCCAAATTCTTGCTCTGCCTGCAGACTTATACTGTTCTAAACTCGTGTCCTTTACTTTGACTCTACTGGCCCTTCAGCCTCATGGAATCTGTCTCACCCTTGTCTACATTTATCATCTCTTCCCAGAGTTATTAAAACAACCCCTGCTGTGATTTCCTCCTCAATTCTGGCCCTTCTTCCATACTATCACTAAAATACCTCCTATAACAAAACTGTGACTATTATTCCCTCCTCGGTTTGTTTATTTAATAGATCCCATAACTTCTTCAAGAAATGCAAGACGGCTCACAACAATCTAAAATTGGACTACATCTCCAGCTAATCTTGTCCATGTGCTCCACAATGCTCCAAGTCTATACAAATATACACCATTACTTCTTCCATCTTGCTGTATCCTTTCATGTTAAATATTCTATTTGAAATACCATTCTAAACTAGCCACAGTTCACCATACACAGGCATATACATAAACACACATGGTTTCCATCCTAATTAATTCCTAGCTATCATTTTAGTAATCCATTGAAGTGTCTCTTCCCACTGGGAACCAACCACATCTCCCACAGTGGATCAAGAGCCATTTCTTTGTGCTACATACCATCCCATCCATACTCCTAGTCTGTAATTTGCACATAATCTATTATATTTATCCCTCCCCCCATTAGATTACTGGTGCCTTATCAGTACAGAGTGTCTTATCTTTGCATCTTTGGTAGCCACTGGAGTATCTTCCATGTTGTTGGCATTAAGGGAAGACAGCCAAATGGATGAATATCTTAAAAAGGCTGTCTTCCTTACCCCTCAAACTGCCATTGCTGCACTTATTCCTAAGACCCTCTCTCCACTCTCTGCTCTGTAGCAGGTGGTTGGCATCTTTATTGAAGACTTACAGAACTAACTCTATTTTGTCAGAAGGAAAAATGGAGCAAGCATATCTCAAACAAAACTTGTTCAGTACTCTAAACTTCTTGGGTCTAGGAAGTTTACAAACAAATCTGCACTCATCATCAGAAGATATTTACTGAGTACCACTGTGTAAATTTGATTCCAGGATTCCTTCCACTTCCAGTCCACCCCCACACTCACCCCACGCCCACACAGCTTATCAGCAGGCAGCAGAGTCCTTTCCATTATCAGCGGTGGGTGCTAACAAGTATATTCAATCAAGCTCCATCAGGTACTTTTAATTTAATCTGTAAAGTATAAGCTTCTCCCAGCTTAGAAACGCAGTTTGATTAGCTTGCTTTCACTTTTGCATTTGCTGTTCACGACATCTTCTGCGAAATAAAGACTACTGACCCACTGATGCCCAACAACCAAACTGCAGCCATGTCTTTTGCAAGTGGCCATTTGAACTAGGTCTATGGATAGCTAAATGTGAAATGCAAGATGGAAAAGCTTCCTAACAAATAAAAGCATAAGGCATATAATACCTTAAACAAGAAATGCCACATAGCCCAAGGATTAATTCAATTAGCATTACATAAATGTTCTGTGAAAACTGAATTACCTCCCATCTCACAGTTTGAGATAACATCCTGTCATCCATCATCGCTGGGAAAATCATGGGTTCCCCAGCCCAATTCACATTGAGGTAATTATGCTAGCTAATAAGAAATGTCAAGGAGTAAATATATTCCACAACACTAATTTTCTACATATTTTAAGCCTGATATTTCAGCCTGTTACAGCGTTATCCAGAAGGAAAGAAAAAAGATGATGAAGAAAAGACAATCAGGTAATCTATGTAGATTCTTAAATTTTCTCAATTTTTCAACCCGATCTATAATTTTATGATTCTGTGAATTATTCCTATGGCTACAGTCTTTGGAAAAATTGCAGGAAGGGACTATTAACATTCACAGTCTTCTCTAGGAAGGATTAAGTTCAAGAATCCTCATCAGGTCTAAAAGGGATGGTAATGGAGTCCTGAAGGCTTCTCTGATTCCATTAAAATTAAATTCTTTCTTCTGATATTTTTAGGCATGGAAGTCTTCTGACTGATGCTTCTCTCCCCTTCCATATTGGTTACCTCTCGTCTTAATCACTCTATGCCCCATAGCTTGGTCATTACAGCCTGGCCAGGGCTGGCAAAAGGCATGCTGGAGGCAGCCACGGGTATACCAGAAAACATTCAAATGGCATCCTGGACACTAGACGGAACAAGCTACCAGTGAAACTTATTATTTCCAGATTATGTTTCTATGACAGAACAGAACAGCAACTAAAGTGTATTATCTACTAACCCTCTACATTTTATTTCACAGGCTTTAAAAAGTATCGAGAGCATTAATAGTACTTCCTTAGGGAAAACTAACTACGATAGCAATCATGAAAAAAAAAAAACCACTCATGGAAAAATCAGGAATAATCTTTCTTTTAATTCAAATTGCTTTTATCCATCATAATATCATTTTCTACAAGTGTGTTTCATGCAGTTCTCAAGCACCATGTCCATTAAAAATAATTTGAAAGCAGAATTAATGTCACATAATTCACCTTTTCGTATTGTTCTATAATTACAAAGATTCTAAAAAGTGAAATTAGCAAATTAACAAGAATTTTTATGTAAGATGTTATTAGGTAAGCTTTTATTTTTAAGAAATGAAAGAAAAGAGAATCTGCACTCATGAACATATTCTAATTAAATGATAATGAACACTACTATTAGTTGTAAAAATATACTCTCATTTTTCAGGTGCCCAATGAACAGGTATAAAACTGAATGCAGATTTAGCCCAATAAGACTATACTTTTCCAGGATAAGCATCTTTTAAAGATTTTGGAAATTAAAAATGAACTTGAATTAGTTACTCTAAATTGATTTAAATTCTAATTTAATTTTTCCAGTTTTTGATATTTGTACATTATTTACTTTGATAAGTCTACTATGAAAATTTAAATAAATTTATCTAAGTTAACAAAATATATATTTCCTGCCACTTACTATGACACTAAACACTCAGTCTGAATGATTCTGTTTAACCAAAGAACAGATCATTCTGGTGTTACATAGGTACCATCTCCGAGTTGCATAGTAATAAGCCCTTATACTAAAATGTGCTGTGATATTTCATACTCAACGCAGAATGCTCTACTGTGTTTTCAGGTGATAAATTCTAGTGATACTCTTCATAATGTAGCCCACAAAATTCATTCATCAGTTCCTTAGGGAACACATTTTCTCCTCTGTGACCAAAGGTAATAGCCCTGAATATAAAACTGATTAAATGAAACTGTTTTATCTTACAGCCAACGAAGATCATCAGAAGGTGTGCAGTGGGTCCTGTCACTGTAGAAAAGACACACGATTGAGCTATCTACAATAATTGGGAACTGAGTTCATTTTTAATGATCTTCAAAGCAGAAAACTACAATGAAAACTGTCAAGATATTAGTCCTTTTTTAAATGTAGAACTTAATACTTCATGCCATTGTTTAACTACAGCCACACGTGTTAAATTCTCCATATCACTAGCTCAGGAAACACATTAAAATTTGTTTCAGGCATTTAGAAAAGAATACAATATTTTATAATAGAAAATCTAAAAGTTTTTAGCATCATCATCATTATTTAACCTCTCATGAGACATTCCAATCAGCTTTTACCCCTCATCCTTCTATAAAGACTCGTCTCAACAATGTCAGCAGCCTCCTCGTCATCACTGTAATGGCGGGCACTCACCCTCCTGGCACACTCAACATCATGGACACAGTGGATCCTTCCTTCCTGTAACCACATAACCACCTTCCTCACTTGGCCTCCAGACACAATACTGTCCAGTTCTCCTGCTTATCCTCCATTTAAGGTTGCTTTTCAACTATTGTCTTCTCATGTTATTACTTCCAGACATACAACATAATGACTCAGTATTTGTATAGACTGTGAAATGATCACCACAGGTCTATCTAACACCCACCACCACACAGACACAGATTTTTTCTTTCTTGTGACGAGAACTTTTAAGATCTGCTCTCTTAACAACTTTCAATATACAATATGGTCTTGTTAGTAACTATAGTTGTCATGCTATAGATCACATCCTCATGGTTTATTTATTTTATAACTGGAAGTTTGTATCTTATGACCTCTCCTCACTCATTTTTCCCATCTCTACACCCTGCCTCTGTCAATCATCAATCTGTTCTCTGTATCTTTAAGTTTGTTTTGTATTATTATTTTTTAAGATTCCAAATATAAGTGAGATCCTATAGTATTTATCTTTCCTCTGTCTGAATCATTTCACTTAGCATAAGGCCCTCAAGATTCATCCAGGTCATAACAAATGGCAAGATTTCATTCTTCTTTATGGCTGAATAATATTCCACAACTGTCTTTATACACTCATGTGTCATCGGACACTTAGGCTGTTTCCAGCCTTGGCTACTATGAATAATGCTGCAATGAACATGAAGGTGCATATATATTTTCAAATTAGTGGGGATTTTTTGTTTTGTTTTTCCCTTTGTATAAATACCCAGGAGTAGAATTATGGAATCATTCTAGTATTTCTATTTTTAAAGGGTATTGATTTTGAGAAAGAGAGTGCACGTGTGCATGCATGCAAGCAGAGAGGCAAAGAGAGAGGGAGAGAGACTCCCAAGCAGACTCCACACTGCGAGCGCAGGGCCTGACATGGGGCTCAATCTCACAAACCATCAGATCATGCCTAGCCAAAATGAATAGTCAGATGCTCAACCAACTGAGCCACCCAGGTGTCTCCTAGATTTAATTTTCTGAGGAACTGCCATACTGTTTTCCATAGTGGCTGCACCAATTTACATTCCCACCAACAGTGCACAAAAGTTTCCTTTCCTCCACATCCTTGACAGCACTTGTCTTTTACATAACAGCCATTCTAACAGGTGTGAGGTATTATCTCACTGTGGTTTTGGATTTGCATTTCCTTGATGATTAATGATGTTGAGCATCTTTTCATGTACTTTTTGGACATGTGTATGTATTCTTTAGAAAAATGTCCATTTGGATCTGTGATACACTGTTTGAATTGGGTTGCTTATTTTTTGCTATTGAGTGGTATGAGTTCTTTATAAATTTTGGATATTAACTTTTATCAAACATGATTTGCAAATATTTTCTCTCATTCAGAGGCTATTTTTTTTATTTTGTTGATGGCTTTCTTTGCTGTGCAGCTGTTTTTTTTTAGTTTGATGTAGTCCCACTGGTTTATTTTTGCTATTGTTGCCTTTATTTTTGGTGTCAACTCTCAAAAAAACAACCATTGTCAAGACCAACGTCAAGGAATTTACCACCTATGTTTTCTTCCAGGACTTTCATGGTTTCAGTTCCTATGTTCAAGTCTTTAATTCACTTTGAGTTAATTTTTATGTGTGGTGTAAGAGAGTAGTACACTTTCATTTTTTGCATGTGGCTGTCCAGTTTTCCCAACACCATTGGTTGACGAGATCTCCTCAACTCTTAAACTTCTTAGTCTTGTAGTGGCTCATAGCTCTCTACTTGGACCTCTTTTTTGTTCCTCTACATTCACTCTTTGTGATCCCACCCAATTCAATGGCTTTAAATGTTCTCTATACACTGGGAATTCCTAAATGTACATTTTCAGCTCAAAAATCTTTATTGAAAACTAAGCCCATATGTGCACAGCCTAATTCATGTCTGACAGACATCTCAGAAAAGCATGTCCTGACTGAGTCCTGAACCAAAAGCCTTCTCCACGCAGTTAGTGGCTACTCCATCCTTTCAGGTGTCAGGGGAGACCTTTGTTCTTCTCCTTCTCACTTGCGCATCCCATCTGCCCACACGTTCACTCTGCTGGTTCTACCTTTCTTTTTTTTTTTATAATAGTTTATTGTCAAGTTGGTTTCCATATGACACCCAGTGTTCACCCCCACACGTGCCCTCCTACCTTTCAATTATACTCACAACCCAACCACTTCTCGCCCCTTTCTGTCTTGTCCGCGCCCACCCCCACCCCCACCCCCGCCGTGGCTCACTCGGGACACTACATTAGCCTCCGAACAAATGTCACTTGCACTCTTGTCACCCGCCCTCGGGTCTGCTTGCGACACCACAGTCAATATGAGTTGGATCACGTCCCCCTTCTAAACAAAACCTTCTATTTTTTCTCACTTCATTCACAGGAAAAGCCACCGTCATTGTGACAACCTACAGGGCTGTCTCTGATATTTATTGCACATCAAACCCCAGCCCACGTTATGGATTTCTTTCCTATTCCTTTTTCCTGAATAGACTTCTCTCCTACTCCACTAATCTCTAATCCATGGTTGACTGTATACACTTTTGCTACAAATACAAATGCAAGAAAATGGCTTCCCTGGGTGCGTGAGATGGAGTACTGATACTCCCACTGGTCTTTGTTTTTTGCACAGTATTCTTTTAACCTGGAGTGATATTCTGTATTCATCCTTATTTAACTTTACCCTAGCATGTTTTTCTGTAAGCACTATTGCAATTTTCCAAGGACACCGTGAATTTGAGGTCTATCTGTCCAGGTGATTTTGTCCCCCTTTAGGGATATCAGTACTTTGGTGTCACCAGTTGACCCTACAGACCACTCCGGACAAAGTGCAACAAAAGCAAGTGACTGAAACAGAAAGTGAAAAGAGAACGCAAATCTCCCAGTGGACAACTGAGTGCTTACAACCTGACCTACCATGATTGTTGAAGGAGATAAATTCAGCTCTTGATATTTGTAACTTTGACTAGATATACAATTCTGGTTATTTGATTGTAGAAGACACATCTGTATTTCAGCCCCCTCCCCATACTTAGCACTAATGTTTTACACACAATATAAAATGACAAGCAACTGATGAGACCTATCACTGTGTTTATTCCAGGGTTGTGCAAGATATTGCTAAACACATACAACTGAAGACATATATTGCTAGTATCACAACAGTTCTTTTTCTTGAGCAAGAGTTTTGTTTTTTGCTCTATGGGCTCTGTATATATGGTAACTGACAGATTTTCCTATCAGCTTTGGTTGCAGTAAAGCTTAAAGTCAAATCTCTGGGTCATTTCTAACAAGTATAATGTCATTTGTGGTGTGCTACCTCTTCAGAAAGTATATTTCCCCCTTCTTGCCCCAGTTCAAAGTTCTGAGCACAGCATATAGCTGAATGGCTCACAGTGGTGGAAATATTTGCTCTCTTACATTATTGTTTATATTTGCTCGTATTTATCTCATTGGTCATATGGCTTGCATTTTGTGGATTGCTTTAAATGCTTTTTCAAATAGTGGGAATAAAGAAAGCATGGAAAGAGCCACAGAATATAAGTGATTAAACCATTTTAAATAAATAAGCAATCGTACTTAAGAATTTTTTCACATTTCTACAGTATCATCTTGATATCAGTTCTTTCTTTACTAATATTAATCATTCAATAAATGCAATTTCAGCTGATAAAAGGATATTCAACTGTTTAATTGTATTTAATGTCATATTTAGTTACCATAAAGGATATTTTTGAGAATCAAACATATTTTATGAGAACTGTCCCCCAGACACTAAAAGCTAAGTACTGATAAGCCCTATCAGGTCTTCTTCAATTCACAAAATCATGTCACAGAGTAGATCCTATTGTCACCCCTCCCAAAAAAGTTTTACTCATATTATTGAAAGATCTTTCCTCTCCAATTTTAAGTGTGAGTCAAAGGTAAAAAGGCTCCAATGTCAATGTTGGTTATTGGTTATTTACTTGTTTTGTTTTCTTTTTTATTGGGGTGGGGGAAAGAGAGAGAGCGAGCAGGGGAGAAAGGCAAAGGGTGAGGGAGAGACAGAATCTTAAGCAGTCTGCACGTCCAGCACGGAGCCTGATGTAGGGCTCAATCCCATGACCCTGGGATCATGACCTGAACCAAATTAAGACTTGGACACTCAACCAACTGATGACCCAGGTGCCCCTGGTTATTGGTTATTTAAAATGAGAAAAATAGAGATCTATTTTCCATTTTGATTTTTATGTCATTTAACAATTTGGGCCTCCGTTCCCTTTTCAAGTATGCAAAGCTTTAAGCTAGGAATTTTCTAAGATCCGTAAAGCCTATCTGAAAGTAGAGCAGCTGTACAAAGGAAAGTGAAATATTACTATTCTTGGTTCAACATATAAATTTTCAAGCAAGTCTTAGTTCTCAAAGCCGATTTTTTAATCAACTCTTATAATTTTCCTTCTAGAAAAAAGCCAAGTATCTATCCATCAGAAACTGAATTAACTTGTGTTAATTTCTAGGAATGTCAGAAATCACTTCTTTACAGAAAAGGTGGGGCTGTAATTATTTGATGTCAGAAGAGTCACCTCACGCCTCAGCAAACCACTACAAAACCATAGAAGAGATTTTAAACTTTTGAAAAATGGAAAAATTTTTCTTATTTTTTTGTGATGGCGGGATGAACAGTTTATTATATATTTATTTTTATATCATATGGCAAAGTTTATTAACGTGTTTAAATTATAAAAATATACAGCCATGTGGAAATTTGCATCAACGATTATTTTTTACATCGAACAGGTTAAATCACGTATTTAACTGAAAACTTATACTAGTAGTTCATGTAGTTTCCAATCTATTCTGAAATCGCCCCTTCTCCAATTACTGGCGGGAAGAACAGCATCTATCATTGAACCATCCACCAAGTAAAACCAGATATTTAAGGGGCACCTGGGTGGCTCAGTCAGTTGAGCGTCCGACTTCGGCTTAGCTCATGATCTCACGGTTCGTGAGTTCAAGCCCCGCGTCAGGCTCTGTGCTGGCAGTTAGCTCAGAGCCTGGAGTCTGTCTTCAGATTCTGTGACTCTCTCTCTCTCTCTGACCCTCCCCTGCTCACGATGTCTCTCTCTCTCTCAAAAATAAATACAACATTAAAAAAATTTTTAAAAACTCAGATATTTCATTTTATCTCCCCAAACAATAAGCACGCTATGCAAGATTTAAAGAAAGGAAAAGAGCATCTAGTTCTCTGTTGAATTGGGCTTTGCATCTCAACTACTACATCATCTCCTCTCTAAGACCTGGGAAGCCCCTGAACTCTTTGTTCCTCTTTTTACCTCAGGGAGGCCCAGCCCTCAGGCGGTTTCAGAGCTGCTGTGGGGCCGGGGAACAGGGGACTATTAGAAGCTGGGGCCCCTGGGGTGGAGCCCCAGCCTCCCTAGAGCAGCCCCCACTGGGAGCTAGATGGTTCTGTGGACCTAATACCTGGATAACTCCATCTACCTTTGTTGGTGTATCTGTATCGGTAGGGCAGAGTTGCAAGACTCCGGAGGCAGGGTCCCGAGTTAATACTGGCAATGGGTCCCCTCGTGCCACCCAGCGACTTAGGAGAACGTGGGGGCACCAGCATCAGGAGCAAGTCGACCCCATGATTTCTAAATTGTGCTCATGGACAGTCCAGGCCTCTCTGCCCTTAGGGACTCCATGCATGAAATACTCTGTTATAAATCTAGCAGCTCTTCATTTATAATTTAGCCAAGGCTCATCATCTCCCTCAGAGGAACGGTATGCAAGTTAATGAGGTTGGGTCTGGAGGATACCGCAAGCTTCTTGGAAGACGGGCAGCCCATAAATAGTGCACTAAATATTGGAATGATCTCCTGAGCCTTCGCTTTCAGATAACATATTTTCCAGAAGAGCTTCAAAATCAAAAGTCACTACACCATGCTCCAAAACCCTTACTTTTATACTTTCCTTTTCACGTTTATACACTATAGGTGCTTTTTGGAAAATGTACTTAGGTGGCATTGACACTAACTTGGTATTTTTCTTCTGTTCGTAATTACGTATTCATTCATACAATCTACTGGCATTTTGTGAGACCTTAATGTACGCTAGCTAGCACTGTCCTGGGCCAGAAACCCAGAAGAAAGGGGCTGAGCTGACTTGGATTTTCAGGAGATACTCAGCGTAAATGGAAAATGCTAGTGATACCTCCTCTTACACGTGATTTCGGCATTTTTATTTGCATTTGCATATTACTTTGTTGAGTCATAACCAGTAATAACAGTCACTGTTTAAAAGGTTGTGCAGAAAAGGTTCGATCACAGAAAGTGCTCGACAATGACAAAACATCAAACTCTGAACGTCACTTTAAAACTGCTCTGCACATATCTCCCCACGTCCCAACTA
This sequence comes from Proteles cristata cristata, assembly GCA_017311185.1. Taxonomy (NCBI): domain Eukaryota; kingdom Metazoa; phylum Chordata; class Mammalia; order Carnivora; family Hyaenidae; genus Proteles; species Proteles cristata. The sequence goes on from JAESUZ010002468.1 coordinate 371,181, forward strand.
TAATCCAAATAAATACAAACAGCAACACATGATGCAGACACAGGGCACTCATGGAGCAAACACATTCCGTCCAACATAAGTGGGTGGCTGGGCCCGGCCGCAAGTATCGGATTCCCCAAAGGATCACAGAGCTGCTGCCTGAACAACTGAACATCTGTTATTTACAAGAGGTTTACAAGCAGCGCTTACGGAAGCCCCTCATAGCAGTTTACCAACACAACCTCGTTTTTCAGAGAGGAACAGCATCACCACATCTCTGTCTCCTGCATTTCAACAGCATTTCCTGTTCGTGTTCCTGAGCTCAGTGTAGGAACCAAACAACCCAACACTATGAAAGCAAAACACTAAGAAAGCGATCGCTGCTTACTTTCTTTCTTTTTTTTTTTTTTTTGAGAAAGGCGGGCGAGATAATGCAGGTCAGAACAAACACGAGCACAATTCCGAAATCATTTCTCCGCACCCACCCGCCCCCTTGCTTTATTATCCCCTGTAGGTCGGGAAATTGTGCAGATAATGATGCAGCAAATTCTCAGTGATGAAAGCTTCACTCGACTTAAATGATGTTGGAATTATTTGGTCTCACCCTATGATTTTTAATGATTCACAGAAAATGCAAAATAGCTGCTGTGAAATCCTCTTTTAGGAAATTAATCCTTTGAACTTCACCAGATGTTGGTGCACAGAGATAAGTTTACGCCTCCAGTTTAGACTCACACATAGAAATTGCTCATAAAGTTTGGTAAATCTAAGACTACCTGAAGTTAATTAGCTGGTCTGCATAGAGGTGAATCCATTATATTGAAGGATGGGTTGAGACAGGCATAAGCAAGGTGAATTTCAATAAAATTCTAAAATGCTAGGAAAAAAAACAGACAACAATCTCTGACATCCACTGTAGAAAATATTTTTTCTAAATATATCCTGTGGCAAGGGAAACGAAAGCAAAAATAAACTACTGGGACCACACTAAACTACAAAGCTTTTGCACAGTGAAGGAAACCATCAATAAAACAAAAAGGCAATCTACTGAAAGGAAGAAGACATCTGCAAATGACACATCTAATAAAGGGTAAATATCTAAAATGTATAAAGAACTTTTACAACTCAATACCAAATAAATAAATAAATAAATAAATAAATAATCCAATTAAAATGGGGAGAGGACCTGAACAGACATTTGTAAAAGAAGACATACAGATGGCCAACAGCTACATGAAACGATGGTCAACATCACTGATCATCAGGGAACTGCAAATCAAATCACATGAGAGATCATCTCACCCCAGTGACAATGGCTAGGATCAGGAAGACAGTAGGTGTTGGTGAGGATGTGCAGAAGAAGGAAGCCCATGCACTGTTGGTGGGAATGTTAACTGATGCAGCATTGTGGAAAACACTGTGGGGGTTCCTCTAAATATTTACTAAACAAAACAAAAACACTGATTCAAAAAGATATCTGCACCCCTGTATTTACTGCAGCATTATTTACAACAGCCAAGGCATGGAAACAACCTAAGTGTCCATCAACAGATGAATGGATAAAGGAGAAGTGGTTTATAAATAGAATGGAATATTACTCAACCATAAAAAATCAGATCTTCCCATTTGTGACAATGTGGATGGACCTAGAACATATGATGCTGAGTGAAATAAGTCAGTCAGAGAAAGACAAATGTCAAATGATTTCACTTACAGGTGGAATTAAAAAAAAAAAAAAGGAAACAACAAACAGAAACAGACCCATAAATATGGAGAACCAACTGGTAGTTGTCAGACAGGGTGGGGAGATGGGTAAAATGGGTGAAAGGGGGTGGGAGATACAGGCTCCCAGGCATGGAATGAGTCACGGGGATGAAAGGTAGAGTGCAGGAAATACAGTCAAGGGTACCGTAATAGCACTGAATGCTGACAGATGTTAGCTACACTTGTGGTGACCACAGCATAATGGAAGACTTGGCGAAACGCAGTGTTGTACGCTTGAAACCAATGCAATGTTGTGTGTCACCTGTACTTCGAGTTTTAAAAGAAATCTGAAATGTACCTAAAGAGAATGGTCATGGTGACTGGACAAATAGCCGAATATAAAAATATTCCCTGACACATACGCACACGCACACATGCCCAGGGGAGCACGGGAAGGGTCAGGGACAATTGAGATTGTCCTGTCATTCTTCAGATTCCATGAGTGAGCATGAGGGAGGGGGTTCAGCGAGGTGTCCCACGGAGACATGTCTTTGAACACGCTTTCTCATATAAAATCGGGGGGAGGGTGTCCTTCCTGCGAGGCTGTCACACGCGAAATGCACTCGTGCGCAGCCCCGCTCCTGCTGCGTGGCGGTGATTCCACTGGTGACCTGCACTTGCTGTTGTCGCTGTTTGGGAGTAATCGCTAAGCCTACGCTCCCAAGGGGTGCATTTCAGGATATTATGTGCATTTGCCTCCTGATGCCTGTCCCAGTCCTTCTACAGAAGGAATCCATCTTTATCCAAAGCAGCTAATCATCTCCAGACGGTCTGAGATTTACAAGGAAAAACCCACACAAAGTAAACAACCGATGACCCATCGTTACATGAAAACTGTGCACACACACTTCAATAATCAAAGAACAGAAATCAGTATGATATAGTAGTTCCTGCCCGGGAGACGGTCGTATGCTTCGAAGGAATGCGCCAAAATGTTGATGGCGTTTATTAACGTGTGATGGGAAATACTTTTGTTTTTTTTTTCCTCTAATTTTCTGAGCTTTAATTTTCTTAAAAGAGGGAGAGAGAGTGAATCTTAAGCAGGCTCCATGCTCAACGCAGAGCCCAACACGGGGCTTGAACCCATGACCCTGGAATCAAGATCTGAGCCAAAATCTAAAGTCAGATGTTCAACGGACTGAGCTGCACAGATGCCCCTAGAAATGATTTTTATGGTAAAAAGAAAAAAATACCCTACCTGTGTGTTTAGGGTAAAACTGCATTGAAAGTGTTGACCTCCTAAGTTTGTAAAAGAATTAAAATCACGCCCATGCAGCCCCAAACACAGCGCCCAGCAGAGCAGACATTCAGACAATGGAAGCTCTTCTCCTTCTCATTGTTAAGGCTCCAGTCTCCCTGGCCATGCAGTCATCGATGGACACACTTGCGTCTGCTAACCAGCTGTGAGCCATCATTAAATACGTCATCAGTCCTTTCTCCAATACATTCAATGTCACTTGTCCTTCCCAAATACCTTGCTGAGACAGAAGATTTATTAATACAGCTATTGTACTTTCAGTCTAATAATACCTTTCACGTACATGTCTAGCTCTTTACCTTTTGGAAAATAACACAACGTGACTTATCCTAGGAGGTAAGCTCTGGTTCAGGCCCCACCCACAACCACCAACACAGGACCCAGCATGGAACAGATGCTCCGTTACAGGCACAGGGCGTGAAAACAGCGTTCTCACCCAACTGCAGTCAGGCCAACGCTATTCTTAGTACCATTTTGTGGTACCTGCTGGGACACTTATATTTAATGTAATCCTTAAGTGAGATGGAAATTGTTGCCTTTTCTACATCTGTGGTTCTCTTACATGATTCTTTGTCTCATTACGTCAGAAACTGCTATCTTTTTAAGGTCAATGCCAGTGATATGAGAGCAGGAGCTCCATCAATACGCTCCCTCCTTGTCCACAAGCTCACTCGTTGAAGTCTGGCAGGTGAATGGAACGTCCTCCCCAGAAAACTTTTCCCCCAGGCCCCACTCACCTGCTCACTGTGGACTGATGCTCACCGACCCACTTCTGACACTTTGACACGTTCCCGTGGACACGCTGGTATCCCACAAGGGTTAGCCTGCGCTTCCAGCCCAGTAACGCCCCTGGCAGCCACACACCCATGTCTATCTCAGAGATGCCTACATCCGCATTAGAGCAATCGCTCTTCTCAGCAACGGAGCCACCAACCTTCTGCCTCGATGCAAGCATCCCAGCCTCATTTCCCATCTCGTCCCCGGACCCAACTCATTATTTATGCTGTGTTTTCCTAACTAGAAGCTCTTGTCCACGCTGCTTCTGAACCGTGCGCCCTTCTTTGCATTTTATTTCTACTGAATCGTCAACATTTATTCACACATTTTTTTTTTTTCAAATACCCTTTACATGGCCCATTGCTCACAGCACGCAACGTGATGGGTCCTCTGCCTGCCTTCAAGGGGCCCAGACCCACCCAGGGAGAGACTGGCAATCCTTCAACGCTATAGCGCAGGCGTGAGTGAATAAGGCAAAGGCCGGAGGGATAACCCCAACGGCCCCAAATAAACATCCGACTAGAAGACAAGATGTTCAGAACTCTAGAGGGGGGAACGGCTCTTCTGGTTCAGAGACCATGGGGAAGTTCAGCGTGGCCGGAGTCCAAGGCCAAGCAGTGGAAGAAAATGGTGTCAAAGTAGTTATATCTTGTTGTGCCCCCTCCAACCCGGGCTACTGAGAAGCAAGACTCTGGTGCAAGCTTGCAGGTCAGCAGGGACGATACTTTTTACCCGCTGAGAAGGAGGCAGGCAGTAGGGAGCCAGGAGGTGGGATGGGTTTGAGGAAGCGGCCAGGGGCTGGGAGAGCGGGACAGAGATCCATTTCTACACTGCCTTTCATGGTCCAACCCGAATATCACCTGTCATCTTAAACTTTCTGTTCCAGAAGAAAAGTGGCATGCTAACAGCAGATCACTGTGAGCTCTCCCCACCCGGGTAGGGGCTCCTGCGTCCCCAAGGTCCCTGTAACACCTGCTCACAGACAGCACCATCACCCAGTAGACGCCTGCTGAATACATGTGATTAGAGTTGTTCTTTTCTTTTTTTTACATTTTTTAATGTTTATTATTTATTTTTGAGAGACAGAGACAGAGCATGAAAGGAAGAAGAGCAGAGAGAGAGGAAGACTCAGAACCCAAAGCAAGCTCCAGGCTCCAAGCTATCAGCACAGAGCCCGACGCAGGGCTCGAACCCATGAACAGGGAGATCATGATCCGAGCCAAAGTCAGACGCTTAGCCGATGGAGCCACCCAGAGGCCCCAGATTAGAGTTGTTCTAATGGCTTGTCTGAGGTGGGGAGAAGGACATCTTTATGTATCTGCTAAAAATGCTAAAAGCGTCTTCATCGTATTGCAATGTTTCTTCCTCAGGAAGCTCCCGAAAAATGTGGAAAGGCCTCATTAATCACACTGAAGTCCTAAAATAAGTGTTGACCACAGCATTCTGTCCAAGCCAAGAAGGCTTTTCAGAGTTAAAAAAAATACTGGGGGAATTTTCTCAAACTGAAAGAGTAATCCAACCATTTTCTCTATCCCATTATATGTGTATACACAGAATCCTTGCCTTTCTTCACCCTCAGATGTAACCTTCTGTGGCCTATGATCTAACCCGAATAATCTGTCTACAGTGTAAGAAGTTTAAGGATAAGGGTTTTTTTTTTTTTTAATGTTTATTTATTTTTGACAGGGAGAGTGCACAAGCAGGGGAGGGGCAGAGAGAGAGAGGGAGACACAGAACCTGGAGCAGGATCCAGGCTCTGAGCTGTCAGCACAGAGCCCAACATGGGGCTCAAACTCACGAACTGCGAGATCATGACCTGAGCCGAAGTGAGACACACAACTGACTGAGCCCCCCAGGCGCCCCAGGATCAGAGTTTCTGTCCTGAACAAATGGTTCACGTACCAGCTGGAGAAGCCACGTGGCGGCTGAGCGATCTCACCCAGGAGCAATAGGGCCCGGCAAGCAAGTGCCGCGTCCTTCCCAGTTACATAACCCAGAGACCACTGGAAAAACAAATCCCTGACAGCAAGCGATGCCCGTGACCTGGAAAATGGCACTGACAGCTGCCAAGAGGAAGGCCAGACACCCTGAGGGCTCCCTCTGTGGCCGGAAACGCGGGGAGCACAGCGGCGGAACACAGCTCCCTGGTCCCGGCCTCTCCCTGTGTGTGTGTTTCCACCTCCACGGATCTACCCTTCAGGAGGATTCCGACTGGCTCTGTGACCATCAGGAGTCTTGTTGGTGAGAACACAGTCCCCCATGACACAGAGAACGGGGGCAGGGAGGGGTCACCTGGTCGACCTTGGTCTTTGGTGTCAAGCCTTCTAGGCCAAGACCCCTGCAGTTTAGAAGATGAAGCAGCGTGATGCCCGATTCCGTATCAGGACGTGGTTACGAATGAAAGCACGTGTACCAAGCAAGTGCGCTTGCTGATTCCAGAAGCTGATGTGAAAAAAACAAACTGCTGTTACTTGGGCACTAACGGTTTAGCTGATCTCTTGTTAGGTGCTGTCTGAACAACACCAGCATTTCTTAATTAGCATTTTTGCCTCATTAAAGAGTTTATTTGATATCATGTGGACATTAGATTTGCTGAGCATCCTGGGTCAGAAGAGAGCTGTTTTTACTGCCCTTTGTCGTTTGTTACATCGTGCTGGCTGCCGCCACTTAAGTTTCAATCATTAGCCTTTTTTAAAAACTACATTATTTATTTTGAGAGAGAGAGAGAGAGAGAGAGAGAATCCCAAGCAGGCTCCATGTTCCACAGGGAGCCCAACGCTGAGCTCAGTCCCATAAACCGTGAGATTGAGACCTGAGCCCAAATCAAGAGTCGATGCTTAACCGATGGAGCCCCCCAGAAGCCTCTGCATCATTAGCTTTTTAAATATGTGTATTTTCACAGGATCCCAGTTTCTGCTTCCACTTTACGTGGCCCTTTCACTCTTACTCCCGCCTCCGCCTCGGATCATCACATCTGCTTGCATGGTGGTCTATGCTCTGTGTACATGGCCGCCCCTGAATCGCTCAGCCTGGGCCTGGACTGCCCAGCCATGTCTCCCCTTCCCCCTGACTCCCATCCCGCCTGGCCTGGCCTCACCTGGCTGCTCTTGCTCCAGCCCCAACAGGTGGAGGTGCCTGCATTGCCTGCCTTCTAACCGCCCCACCCCGCCATGTGCATGAGCGTCTTCCTGCCCCAAAAGGGCTCCTATTGATCAACACATCAATACAGCACACAGAGCTTGGTCTCTTGTTTTTGCAGCAAATGCAGTCATGCTATCATTTCATCCTCACACAAAAAAGTCGGTTCTATTCCCTTCCTATAAAGAAAATGAGGTTTGTGGTGGTTTCCCAAGATCACTTGATGGAGACTAGGGAGGAAGAACAGCAGCCAACCCTGGGCTGGGCTCCTGCACTGCCTGCCCTTGGGACCACCTCACTGAATCCAACCAAGGTGGCCCCCACCTCGCGATGTCAGGGCCCCTCTTGTGGGACATACATGTGAAATCAGGTGGTAAACCTCTGTCTACCACCCCGTCACACACCCGCCCAATCACATGTAATTAGAATACACAGCCCTTGTCTTTGTCAAGAGTTAGCTAATTGTGCTGAATATATGCCAGAAATTTCTGCTACACATTTATTGTCAAAACGCTTGAATCTGGTGAATCCGCCAGGCCATGTGGTCATGACAAAGGATCTGCTTAATTTAAGGTGTTGCCCTCACTACCCTACGATGTGTGCAGGAGCTCAGGCCAGCCCTCCTCCTTGCAGAGATGGGTGTTATTTTTCCAAGGAAACAATACCGAAGGTCACGGTCATGGTGCAAATCCAGCTGAGGTCAACGATGTCAGTCATATACAGGGATTTAAAAATGGATTCACTCCCCTCACCCTCTTCTTGCAGCTAATTGCAGGGGCTCTGGTACCGGAGAATGTCAGGACTTTCCTCCCAAGAATGAAGAACCACCCACTATCAGATTTCTGGAAGGTCTAATTAGAAACTGTCAGCCTCGGGTAGAATTTCAGAACCTGTGAAGGGAAGAGTGTACCGCCCCCACCTTGCGAAGCTTCCTTCCCCAAAGTCACTTCATGATGTCACATACTTCCTGGAAGAACCCCCAGACCTGATCAGAGGGGACTGCTATTTCTTCCTTCCCTCCCTCAAAAGTGTGCAGTCACATAAATTCACATGAAGATCCAATGGCCATGCCAGACCGCACAGCCTTGACAGTGCATGTGCATTGAAAACATTACTTTTTCAACCAACAGGGTCACAAAGACGGAGTAGGATCCTATGTCTCAAAGGGGATGGGCAGCCAGCATCCTGGGCATTAATGCTGGAAGATTCACCCTTTAAAGAGCCTCACATATTCAAGTGCAGAAAAGTGGAATGGAAAATCCAGGGCATGCTTACTTTGGGCATACTGGACAATGCAAAACTATGCGAGTTATCTGGAAAATGTGAAATGATTCAAGAATGGCCAGATGGGCCACCCTGCCCTCTATCATGTCAACAAGACGCTGTTATGACAGCATCGTTAAATGAGCAGATTGATATGTTCTTTATCTTTTAGAAATATTACTTTAGCTACAGTTCAGAGGAAGGATTAAAGCAAAGAAGATTTATATTTGGACTATCTACAAACTCCAAACATAAATGATATAAGTCTGTGTATAAATGTATAGACCATTCTATAGATGTGTCAAATATGTACATGTATATACACTTATATGTGTATATCGCACATTCAAGTGCACACATATATTCACGTCAGTTTTTAAAAACAAAAATCATGCTTGTGGGTTTTTTTTTATTTTGGTTTTAAGACTATAACATGACTTAACTTTTTAAAAAATCTTTATTTATTCATTTGAGAGAGTGAAAGATGGGGCGCCTGGGTGGCTTAGTCGGTTAAGCATCCGACTTTCGCTTAGGTCATGATCTCGCGGTTCGTGGGTTTGAGCCCCGCGTCGGGCTCTGTGCTGGCTGCCAGCTCAGAGCCTGGAGCCTGTTTCAGCCTGTGACTCCCTCTCTCTCTGACCCTCCCCTGCTCACGCTGTCTCTCTCTCTCAATCTCTCCTAGAAATAAAAAAAAAAAAAAAACTATTGAGAACGTTGGGGCGCTTGGGTGGCTTAGTCGGTTGAGCGTCCGACTTTCGCTTAGGTCATGATCTCGTGGTTGGTGGGTTCGAGCCGCGTCGGGCTCTGTGCTGGCTGCCAGCTCAGAGCCTGGAGCCTGTTTCAGCCTGTGACTCCCTCTCTCTGACCCTCCCTGCTCACGCTGTCTCTCTCTCTCTCAATCTCTCCTAGAAATAAAAAAAAAAAAAAACTATTGAGAACGTTGGGGCGCTTGGGTGGCTTAGTCGGTTGAGCGTCCGACTTTCGCTTAGGTCATGATCTTGTGGTTGGTGGGTTCGAGCCCCGCGTCGGGCTCTGTGCTGACTGCCAGCTCAGAGCCTGGAGCCTGTTTCAGTCTGTGACTCCCTCTCTCTCTGACCCTGCCCTGCTCACGCTGTCTCTCTCTCTCTCTCTCCTAAAAATAATTAAAACACTAAAAAAAAATGTTTAAAATAAAAAAAAAAAGAGTGAAAGAGACACAGAGAGAGAAAGTACCAGTGGGCGAGAGCAGAGAAAGAGAGAGAGAGAGAGAGAGAGAGAGAGAATTCCAAGCAAGCTCTATGCTGTCAGCACAGGCCGGACTCAGGACTTGATCTCAGGAACCACAGGATCATGACTTGAGCCGAACTCAAGAGTCAGATGCTTAACTGACTGAGCCCCCTAGGCGCCCCAAAATGACTTGGCTTTTGAAATCATGTAAATTGGGGCACCTGGGTGGCTCAGCCAGTTAAGTGTTCAACTTTGGCTCCAGTCATAATCTCGACGTTCACGGGTCCGAGGCCTGCATTGAGCTCTATGCTGACAGCTCAGAGACTGGAACCTGCTTCAGATTCTGTGTCTCCTTCTCTCTCTGCCCCTCCCCTGCTTGCACTCTGTCTCTCTCTCTCTCTCAAAATAAACATTAAAAAAATTTAATCATGTAAATTAATGAAGCAAAAAGGGCGGATAATAAAATATCAAAATGATTAAACAATTCCTGTAGAATATGAACTATCTACCTGTTCAAATACCCTTCAGATGATGAGACACTGCCCTAAGTTGGACATATGTCTAGACAGCATAAATTGGACTTCTGATGCCAGGGATGTAGGAATGGGTATAAACCTACTAAAGGAAAATACAGCAATATTTATCTAGATTCTTTAAAAGGCTAAGCATTCTATTGTATAGTTCCCTTCCTAAAACTGTGTTGTAGGAAAAATTAGACTTGGGTCAAAATTTCATAATCAATTATATTAACAACAGTGCTACTTATAATATTTGAAACCCAAGACTAAACTGGATGTTCAATGAAATGGGAACAGTAAAATACTTCATGGTTAATTCACATCATAGACTATTATAGAGACATTAAAACGATTTCTTACAAGAACATGTAAAGATGTCACAACAAACTAGCAAGGGAAAAAATACAAAACAACACAAAACATGATCAAACTATTGCTTAAAAGGCTTTTTAATCATGTTATTCCCTAGTCAACGCAAGTCTGTGAGTATACGGTAAAGGAGTAAATGTGAAAGCTAAGATAGTGAGAGCCAACAAAATAGTAGAGACCTTTGGTTCAGATGCCTTAATGAAGTGTGAACGAATGTTCTAGAACACTTTACGTGTGTGGGGTTAAGATGATCTTTTCTTATCTTCTAACCTTTTATGTGTTTCTGCCACAGGAAATGGTGAAAAATGTCCCCCACAGCAACGGACGGACTCTTTTCTGAGTGGAACCATGAATTTTTGAATTTCTTCCTAATCAGGCCATGAACAATTACAGAAGCCACAAAGTCCATTTTGTGTGTGTGTGTGTGTGTGTGTGTGTGTGTGTGTGTCAAAATGAAAGATAATCCTGGCTGGACTGTTTTTGAAGCCAGCGACCTTTTCTGAAACACTCAAGGAGCCGCAAGGTTTATACATTCGGCTTGCACTTCTCTTCCCCGAGGGACCTGCTACACACGAGGACATTCTTCTCGAGGGGATTAATTGTGCTCCAGCATGTGGCTGCCGGGAAGGGTGGAAGTGCAGGGACAGAAAGGGCCTGCGGGCAGCGGGTCTCCAGGGTCCCATTGCACAGAATATTCTAGAATGACTCGTTCACTTCATCCGACTGTGCCCACAGCCCCTGACACACCCGCGCCCTGTTCTACGCGGTCGTGTGCATTCCGCATCCCGCTGGCTGACCCGGAGCAGGTGACCAACCTCTCTGAACGTCCGTTTCATCTGGCAGACCTCACCAGGCGGGTCAGAGAGCGCTTGGCAAAGAACTGCGGTTCCGTCCATATTCTGTTCTCCTTTCTGGAGGAACTTCAGGCAGCTCAGGTGATGATTTACCCGACTTTCATCTCTGGGCCTGCACGCTTTATGTATGCCTGCATCACTCGGCTTCCTAGAGTTTTTTTGTTTTTCTTTCAAAATAATTATTTTTAGATCAAAAATTTAATATTTCCTTTTTCACAAGCCTGTCCATCTTTTCACATAAACAAATTGGTAATTTAAAAAAAAGGATGCCTGTTTCAGACTTTTATTTAGTGACTGCAGCCACTCTAGCTACAAATGATGCTAGGCTAGGATTCAAGCTGTTTTCTTCTCCGTCAGTCACCCCTTAGGTATACCGAGTGCTTAGCATACAGTAATTGCTCAATAAATATTCATGGAAGGAAAGGCTGTCTACAGCAGAACCTGGGGCTGCGGGTGGCTGGGGCTGAAGGCCGGTGGAATCATGATCCGTCGTGGACGGCAGCCCCCGGGAGCCTAGAACCCCTCTAGAGGTGCCGAGTGTCCTGCGAGCGCCGCCCCCAGCCGCCCCCCAACCATGCCAGGCCCATCACCACGCGCTCTGTCCTCAGCCGTCCTGCTTTTACCGGGCCGGCCCTGTGAGTGTCTACAGCACTGAACTCGCCACCTCTGTGTGGAGAAGACAGCCCTTCACAGGGAGGCTGCATGCGGCCCCGCCATGGGGAAGGTCACAGGGCACCTGAGTGTCGCTCGGAATCCCCTCTGTCTTCAGCAGAGCGTCAGCGCTGTGCAGGGGAGAGACTGCTCTCCAGCAAGTGTCCAGGGCTCGTCGCTGAGAGGCAGGCTCCTTATTCACTACTGTCCCACTGGACCGACGCACGGACGGACGGAGTGCATCTGAAGGCAGCCCCCAGCCTGGCAGGAGGGGCCAGTGACACCAGGAGGTCCCTCGGGGGTGGGGGGTGCTCCCAGGAGCTCCGAGGTCTCAGCTCCTCCCCCTCCGGGCTCAGTGGCAGGGGGGAGGGCTGCTGCCGGGCCACCTCCTGCTGTAACCTGCTGGGGGACTTTCACAGAGACTGGAACTTCTCTCCATACAAGCGCCCACAGAGACTGTGTGACGAGCTTCTGTGGCAGGGGGTGCCCAGGGCAGCGATTTCCGGGCTTCAGGAGGCTGTCCCTGCGCCCGCTCTGATGCCAGCCCGACGCGTGTGCGTGCGCGTGTCCACACACACATAGGGTTGGTCGATTTTTCAGGTTACCATGTTTGGGGTTTTTTTTTGGAAGTACATATTTTAAATAATTTAGTTACAGATGAGTAAGTGTCTTAAAGAATTGAGTTTTTAAGGGTGCCTGGGAGGCTCAGCTGGTTGAGCATCGAGTTCGGCTCAGGTCAGGGTCTCACTGCTCCTGGGTTCGAGCCCCGCATTGGGCCCTGTGCTGACAGCTCAGAAGCTGGAGCTGCTTCGGATTCTGCGTCTCCCTCTGGCCCTCCGCAGCTCATTCCCTCTCTCTCTCTGTGTCTCTCTCTTAGAAATAAATCAACATTAAAAACAATAACAAAGTCGGAGCGCCTGGGTGGCTTAGTTGGTTAAGTGTTCGACTTTCGCTTCGGTCATGACCTCGCGGTTCGTGGGTTCGAGCCCCGCGTCGGGCTCTGTGCTGACTGCCAGCTCGGAGCCTGGAGCCTGTTTCAGTCTGTGACCCCCTCTCTCTGACCCTCCCCTGCTCATGCTGTCTCTCTCTCTCTCTCTCCTAGAAATAAATAAAACATTTAAAAAGAAAACAATAACAAAGAGCTGAGTTTTTAAACAGTCACTATCGATAAGACTATCACACTTGAATGACCTTTTCCTTAGGATCTGCTCTTGACCCTACATAACTTACCAAGATAACAGGACAAACACACCGTATTCAAGAGATCAGCGTCTCTAAAGCAGGGAATGTGTTCTTCTCTACCGTTAAAATACAGAAGCTGGCTAGGTCGGGATCCTAACGCCTATTTATTTATTTGCTTATTTATTCATTTGTGCATTTGCTCATGCGTTCACTCAGCCGTTGTGTTTGCTCGTGTATGTGTGTATGTACGTATGTGTAAGCCTGGCCTGTACCTTCTTCAAACGAGACGTGTGGGCGATCTCCACTTCACGTGACTGGAATAAAACATACTGAGCGGGCTGTGCTTGGGTTTGGGGGAGGGGAAGCTGGAGCTGACCCCTCACTCCCTGAAAGGTCCTGGGGTGCATTCGGGAGCCCACGGATCCAAGGAGAAAAGTTTGGGGGAAACATCACTGTTTTACACAGTCCCAACGTCCTGGTAAGCTGCGCACCTGGTTATCAGGTAGGACCCTGGGGGCATGAAGGGGGGTGGGGGGATGGGCGGGGGCGGGGGGCGGGGTGAGCAGGGGGGTGGGGTGAGGCGGGGGCGGGGTGAGCAGGGGCGGGGGCGGTGAGCAGGGGGTGGGGGTGAGGCGGGGGGTGGGGTGAGCAGGGGGCGGGGGGGGCGGGGTGAGCAGGGGGTGGGGGTGAGGCGGGGGGGGCGGTGAGCAGGGGGCGGGGTGGGGCGGGTGAGCAGGGGGTGGGGTGAGGCGGGGGCGGGGTGAGCAGGGGGTGGGGGTGAGGCGGGGGCGGGGTGAGCAGGGGGGCGGGGTGAGCAGGGGGTGTGGGGTGAGGCGGGGGGGGCGGGGTGAGGCGGGGCGGGTGCAGGGGTGGGGGTGAGGCGGGGGGCGGGGTGAGCAGGGGCGGGGGCGGGGGAGCAGGGGGGTGGGGGAACGGGGGGGGAGGCGGGGGGGGGAGGGTGAGCAGGCGGCGGAGCCAGAGGAGATGCAGGACCGACCGGCCGCAGGCGGTTCCACCTTGTGACACTCTGCTGCCCGGCTGGAGGCTGCCTCGGAGGAGGGACGGGGAGGGAGGAGGAGGGAGGAGAAGGGGGGAAGCCGGGGGAGGAGGGAGGAAGGAGAAGGAGGGACGAAGATGGGAGAGGGAGGGGGAGGGGGAGGAGGAGGAGGAAGGAGCCAGCAAACAGCCGCACGCGACCCTGACTCCGGCCCCAGCACGGGATCGCCGCGGCCTCCTGCCCGCGTGGGTCCCGCCGCCGCCCGCACCCCCCGCCGCCGCACGCACCCCCCGCCGCCGCACGCACCCCCCGCCTCCGCCCCGCACCCCGACGCCGCCGCGCACTTCGCTCCGCCCCGCACCTCCCCGCCTCCCGCCCCGCACCCCGCCTCCCGCCCGCACCCCGACTCCGCACGCACCCCCGCCGACGCACCCCCGCCGCACGCACCTTCGACTCCGCACGCACCCCCGCCGCACGCACCCCCCGCCGCCCACCCCGCCCCGCGCACCCCCGCCGCCGCACGCACCCCCGCACCCCCGCTCGCCGCACGCACCCGCTCCGCCCGCACTCCCGACGCCGCCCGCACCCCCGCGCCCCGCACCCGCCGCACGCACCCCGCACCCCCGGCCGCGCACGCACCCCGCTCCGCCCGCACCCCCCGACGCCGCCCGCACCCTCGTCCGCCCGCACCCCCGCCGCCCGCACCCCCGCCTCCGCCCGCACCCCGACCTCGCACGCACCCCGCCGCCGCCCGCACCCCCCCGCCTCCGCCCGCACCCCGACTCCGCCCGCACCCCCGCGCCGCACGCACCCCCCGCTCCGCCCCCCGCACCCCCTCGACGCCGCCCCGCACCCCCCGCCTCCGCCCGCACCCCCGCCTCCGCCCGCACCCCCCGCTCTCCGCCTCGCACCCCCGACTCCGCACGCACCCCGCCGCTGACGCGCACTCCCCGCCGCCGCACGCACCCCGACTCCGCGCACGCACCCCCGCCGCCGCACGCACCCGCCGCTTCGCACCCTCGCGCGCCCGCACCCCGCCGCCGCACGCACTTCGCACCCCGCGCCGCACGCACCCCCCGCCCGCCGCACCCGACGCCGCCCCCGCACCCCCGCCGCTTCGCACCCCCGCCGCCGCACGCACCCCGGCACCCCCGCCGCACACCCCGCTCCGCCTGCACCCCGACGCCGCCCCGCACCCCCCGCTCCGCCCCGCACCTCCCCGCCGCCGCACCCGCCTCCGCCCGCACCCCCGACTCCGCACGCACCCCGCCGCCCGCACCCCGCTCCGCCCGCGCACCCCGACTCCGCCCGCACCCCCGGGCCACAAGACGCACCCCGCCGCACGCACCCGCGCACGCACCCCGCCGCCGCACGCACTCCCCGCCGCCGCCCGCACCTCGACTCCGCACGCACTCCCTCTGGCCACGCACGCACTTCGCCGCACGCACTCCCCCACTCGCACGCACCCCGACGCGCACGCACCCCCGCCGCACGCACCCCGCGCGCACGCACCCCGCCGCACGCACTTCGACTCCGCACGCACCCCGCCGCGCACGCACCGACGCCGCACGCACCCCGACGCCGCACGCACCCCGCCGCACGCACCCCCGCCAAGCCGCACGCACCCCCGCGCGCACGCGCACCCCGACTCCGCACGCATTCCCCGATCGCCGCACGCACCCGACGCCGCACGCACCCCCGACGCCGCACGCACCCCGACGCCGCACGCACCCCGACGCCGCACGCACCCCCGACGCCGCACGCACCCCCGACGCCGGCACGCACCCCCCGACGCCGCACGCACCCCCGCCGCCGCACGCACCCGCCGCCGCACGCACCCCCCGACGCCGCACGCACCCCGCACGCACCCCGACGCCGCACGCACCCCGACTCCGCACGCACCCCGCGCCGCACGCACCCCCGCCGCGCACGCACCCTCCCGCCGCCCGCACCCCCGACTCCGCACGCACCCCCCGCCGCCCGCACCCCCGCCGCCGCACGCACCCCCGCCGCCGCACGCACCCGACGCCGCACGCACCCCGACTCCGCACGCACCCCCCGCCGCCCGCGCACCCCCGCCGCACGCACCCCCGCCGCCCGCACCCCCCGCCGCCCGCACCCCGACGCACCCCCGCCGCCGCACGCACCCCGCCGCACGCACCCCCGACGCCGCACGCACCTCGACGCCGCACACCCCGCCCGCCCGCACCCCGCACGCACCCCGACGCCACGCACCCCCGCACCTCCCCGCCGCCGCACGCACCCCGACGCCGCACGCACCCCGTACCCCGGGCCAGCTGCAATGCACCCTCGGGCCAAGACGCACCCCCGCCGCGCACGCATTCCCCGCCGCACGCACCCCCGCCGCCGCCACGGGCGGTTCCTCCCCAGGGTGCGGAGCCCGCGGAGCCTTCCCCAGCGCTCCCCGCCTGTGTCCCCCGGGGGCTCGGCTCCCACGTGAGTCCCGCGGCCTCGCGGCCCCTCGTGCCCCCGTGCCCTGCTTCCCTCCACAGTTTGTTCAGCCGTGTGAACACGTCGGTAAAGACGCGTTCACTTGCCTCGTACGCGCCGCTCACCCTGGGCCGCAAACCCCGGGGCCTCGTGCGTTCGCTGCTCGGTGCAGGTCCCACCCACGGAGCCACCGCAGCGCGTTTGCGTAAAACAGCCGAGACCCGTGACAAAGATCGTCTTGCCCAGAGGACGGCAGGCTTCGCAACACACCACTCGGGCTACTGTACCGGTCTCACTGATGTTTTCAAAAGTCTAAATGAAATTATGAGGGCAGCGGGGTGGCTCGGTCCGTGGAATGTCCGACTCTCGGTCTCGGCTCAGGTCCTGATCTCATGGTTTGTGAGACCGAGCCGCGCACAAACCATGCAGGGCCTTCTTGGGATTCTCTCTCTCCCTCTCTCTCCGCCCCCTCCCCTCCCCGCTTGTGTGCGATCTCTCTCTCTCTCTCTCAAAGTAAAAACAATTTTTTAAATTATATTTAGGGTTAATTTAGTAACAGATACTCTCTTTTTGTATTCGACTTTTTGTAACTGATACGATGTATGAAAAGTAACGTAAAATAACTATGATAGAAGAATGCATGATTTCGTTTTGACCTTCCACCAACTTTCCTCCTCGGTGAAGAAACCTTTCCTCGCCATGGGTAAAAACCTCTAGCACAGTCTCCGTGCCATTTACGCTTCCGCATGGTCCAGAGATAGGGCCAAGGTCATTTCATGTCGCAAGATAATCTCAATTCTGTAGTCAGAATCTGTACATTACATGTGCTATTCCAAACTCCAAAATTAACACATCACTGAGTCTTCCCACTCCCCACACTCTGCCTGCAGAGGGAACGGAGAAGTGGGGTGTGCATGCCGGGTCCCCAGAGGGCCTTCGTGGGACCACAGCTGCCGCTCTTTCCTGGGGACACTGGTAAAGCCTCTGTAGAGATTTCCTGCTGGCGCCTCTCTCTGTGCCTGTATCTATTATCTTGTGTAGGTGCATTTCTATTCTGGGCACTCACCTGTGGTCCCCCTCAGCCTCTGGGATCCCAGACAAAGGCCTCTTATAGGGATCTCCTGGATTCCTGAGGGATGGAACCCACATCAACCCAACACAAGCCCTTGCCTCTACAGCCCACGTCGCTTGCATCAAAGGCACTCACGGATCCTTGCTCCGAAGACTCTGGCCGAGGGCTAGTCCTGGGGCCACTCCACGGCACCCTCTGAGCCATCTGTTCTCCAGCTGGGTGGCCCAGGGCACCCGAGCCCCAGGCAACACCCCCCTCAACTTTCTCGGGCTCAAGCACAGGAGAGCCACCAGATCTCTGAGCCTCTCAAGTGCCTCACAGCTCTCTGTGTGTTACAAACCCCCATCCTAATCCCAATGTGTTTACAGTGAGAAGGAGGAAATCCCCACCCACAACCTTACTTCATTTGATGGGGGACACCTTGTACCTTTTTGAACCTTATTTCTTTTCCTTGAACTTGCTAAGAGTCTGAGTCTCAGAATCATGTCCGAGGCCACTTCCTGTGTGAGGGTGCACAGGGGAGGGCAGGGCGCCTCGCTATGGCCCTCAGTTTGCTGATGACTGCCCATATAGGAATGCCTCAGGAACCTGAAGGTGGGAGATCCTTATTCCAACATTTTGATTCAATCTTTGAAGAAAGGATGTAAGGCGAACATTCCAGTCCTCCACAATTCTAGATACATGGTATCTGTCAGAGCGGGGAGGGGTCCTACGTGGTAGCAGAGAGGTTTCGGGGAAGAGAAAGAAGGCAGTGGGACTCCTGGGGACGGGTGGGGCCAGGGAGGTTGACATCTCTCTGCCCGGCACTCTTTCCGTCCCAACTCTAACCCTGGGACACAGGTTCCTAAGACAAGAACACTGTCAACAACATCTCAGATCTTTCAGCATCTCAGATGCTCTCAGTTGGCGAATCATGAAAACATGTGCAATTTCAGCTCAGTTGTCTCTTCTGGATTCTCTAGCTACCGAGCATGGGAGATTTCAAGATACTCGACACGTATCGACAAGCACAGATGTGGGCTGACATCTTCAATCTGCTGCAAGGTTTCTAAATAAAATGACACCTCTGCCTCTTTCCCACTAGCTAGCATCAGTGAACCTTAATCCTGAAGGTGTCTGAAGGCCCATTGATTCCTGTGCTGCCTCAGTGAGCTCTTCCTTCCCACTGCCGAGCAGGCTTTTCCTCCCCGGGCTCATGGGAGTCTGAGGTACCGGGCGCCCTCTCCCCTAGGTTTTCTGTGCACATTGCATCTTCCTTCCTCATAAAAACAAAAAACAAAGAAACAATAAACCTCCTTAGAGACACATACTCTCATTCTATCATTTTTATCTCCTCAATAAGGCGGTGAAAGAGCATGACAGGGACACTGAACTGAATATTAAAATATATTCTTTTAATGTTTTATTTGTGAGAGAGTGAGAGAGAGGGTCAGAGAGAGAGGGAGACACAGGATCCAAAGCAGCTCCAGGCTCTGAGCTGTCGGCACAGAGCCCGACGCAGGGCTTGAACCCACAAACCGTGAGATCATGACCTGAGCCGAAGTCGGACGCTTAACCGACTGAGCCCCCCAGGCGCCCCTAAAATATTTTTTAAATGTATCAAAATTGACGACCTAGAAAAACAAGTGCTAGAATTCAAGCACAGAATGACAGGAGCTTGAAATAAAGAACCATCTAATTTCTTAAAAAAATGAATAACTTTGTATATTAGCTTGGATTCTTGATGGATTAGTGCAGATGCAGAGTTTAGAACGAAGGGAAAGATGTGACACTATTGTTTTCCAAAGGCACATTCATAATGCAGGTGGGGTTAACGAAAGATCGTATACATTTCTCTAACCATGTCTCTATTCTCTTTTGACACGGAATATATATTATTTTTTAAGGGGAAAACTTAATTGAAGCTAAATTTTCTTTCAGCGACATCCCTCTAAATCTTTAATGGGTTGGTGCATTCCTCTACACATGCCACCTTTAGAGCAAAGCGAAGACAACAGCACAGAGCGAAAAGGGATGATACACAACACGAAGCCCAGAGATGGAGGTGATAGCATCCTGCTGGTTTATGTTGCTAGTCACACTGGAGCGACTAGTCTCCACCACCTCTGTTCTGAGCCACTGGCTTCCAATGGCGACTGCTAGAAAGGGTTCCTCTCTCACCGACTCTAGCTGGGGGAGATCACAAGCACGTGAACCACAAACGTCACTACCAGTGGCAGATCACAAGCACGTGAACCACAAATGTCACTACCAGTGGTGCTGGGAAGAACACACAACAGGCTGATGTATGGGAATGCAGCAGAACATGAGTGACAAGGCTGGACGTGGTATGGTGGGTGCCGAAGGATGGCTTCTTTGAAGGAGTGGTGTTTGATCTAAGAATTCTAGGTAAGAACCTGGGAATGTCTGGGGTGGAACATTCCAGAATGGTCTGTCCTAAGGTATCAGGGTAAGAGTAAGCCTGGTATGTAGGAGAGACAAGCAGGAGGGCCAGTGGGAAGGGGTAATGGAGCAGGGCAAGTGGACTAGAGCAGCAGATGGTGTGGGAGGGCCCCTGCAGGTGAGGGTTTATGTTAACCATGATGGGGCCACAGGGGTGGATCTAGGTAGGGATGTATTTCAAAGTTTGCTGGGATTGTTGTGCGTCCGATCATAATACTGAAAGCAGGGCCAACAAGGCGGCCTTGCAGAGCTCCAGACAGGTCATGCCGAAGGCTGGGACAGGACTGCAGGCAGAAAGACGACGAGAAGCTTTGAGACTATGGCTGCTTGACTCAGAGCGAGGGACAAATAAACGAGAGGTATGAATTTTCCCCGAGGATCGCAAGGGTTTATACTACGTATCATAAATACATCTTACAACCGTGTGAGGTTTGAAGGTCGATGAAAGACACTCAGCCCATTAGTGCTCCATGACCATCCCACGAGGGAAGTCTTACTGTTCTTTGCCTCCTTGCAGTCTGCCCCATGATTACTCAAACCTCCCTTGTCTTAACAATAGTTTTAATAATTTAATAAGGAAAAGCATCTAACCGATTTTGTAGTCTCAGAATATAAAATATATGCGACTCCAAGTAACTATGAATTCGGTCATGGTAACTAATCATTTAATGATTTTTTTTTTCTTTGAAGTTTGAGAACTTACAAAAGTCAGTCTACAGAGAGGGGTGATCCAAATCACCTCCTCTTCCCTGGACTTCCATATTCATTCACTACTGCAACCTCTGTTGGGAGCAAATGATTGTTGGTATTTCAGATTCCTTATTCTTGGGACTTACATGTGTGGATAACTAAGGAACTAATATGACTTAACTTAAATCTGTAACCCTTGCTCATTTGGTCTCAGGTAATTCCTGAGGTTAACAGATAATTCCCTGAGGTCAATTACTATTTCATTTGTTTGGCTTCTCTATTATAACAAATTACCAATTGGGTTCAGTTTATCATTATTTAAAGACTGTGATTCTTCCCAGAATATCACCAAGAAACCATGCCTTTTGATTTTAAATAATGGGTCACAAAATGAGGTGGGGGTGAATTATAATATGTCTTACATATTCTCATTGCGTGTGGTAATTTCAAGTCCTTTAAAAAAATGAGCTGTCTAGAGCCACGCTGTCCAATACTCTGAACACAAGTGACGTGTAGCTATTTTTGGCGTGCAGATAAAATACTTCATAAAAATATGTCCCATGCCATTATACTGAAAATGTATTTCTTGTTTGTCTAAAGCTAAAACTGAACTGGATATCCTGTATTTTTATTTGCTAAATCTGGCCACCCTAGGCTATTAAAGTAAAATGACTTAAAATTAAATATAATTAGAAATTCAAATAGCGAGTTGCACTAGCCATATGTCAAGTGCTGAAGAGCCACACGGGGCGTGTGGTTCTGTAGACCGGGGGCCGCTCCATCACCGCAGGCAGGACCACTGGACAGCAATGGGAAGGACACCTGAAATCTCCAAACCGAACGCGAAGAAATATAATTCTAAAAACAGTAATATTCAGCTAAAGACCTCTCATGTAGCATTTTAACATTTCTAAATAAAACGTACTAATGTGATAATTCTCAGCACTGTAACAACGGCTCACAAGTCTGGATTGCTTTATACGTGCAGATTCTGTGCTAAGCATCGCCACCACATTCTCGGGTCACTGTCATTACGATCCGATGCTACTGGCTCTCTTCTAGTAACAGTGACCTGACGGCCATGAAAACAAGGCCTGAAGGTCACTCCTTCACTCCCCCGGGGCTGCTGTGACATCCCAGAACAAGCACCTGCTCCACCACCATTCTTCTCATCCGATGTTACCAAGACTTTGAAAACCCTTCACACGAGGCTAAGGTAAGGTTTTGCCCCAAGTACTGACAAGCTCAACAGTAGTAAATTTCAGTGATGTGCCATCTCGGCTCACACAGTGAGTGGCGAAGAATCCCAGAAAGACCAGCAATGGAAAAACACGGAACTACGTCTTGAACAGTATCAAATGCCTTAGACGCACATGGCAAAGCTAGGCAATTGTTTTCAGAACTTAAAGGGGAAAAAAATGATAAAGGATGACAGTTCGAAGGAGCCTACTCAAATCAAATGCAACCAGACCTCTTTTTTTTTTTTCTGCATGAGATTTTTCGGGGGAACAACCCAGGGGGTGGTGTCAAAGGCTGCAGTTCTCGTTGTCATTGCACAGCTCTTCTGCAGGCTACCTTGGCCCCAAGGGCCAAGGACCTGCTCCCTGACAGCTCGAGGAATCTGCTCGGAGAACTCAGAGGTCAGAGGCAGAGGCTGGCCGAAAGTCTGGCGGCATAACTGCATTATCTAATGAAAATGTCACCAGAGCAAGGCAGACAAGGATCTCCAGGTGAAGGTCGTTGGTGAGGATGATGGTGATGAGGAGAAGCAGGGACGCACTTTACCACAGAGCGGAAGGACAAAGTGACACAGAACAAAAAGACCCGGCCCGAAAAGCCGACAATTTTGTTCTGTCATTGGACCGGGCAGGAAAGGTTGATCTGACAGCCGGCTTCCCTGGGGATGCTGTCTCTGAAGTCCCCTTGAAACACGTCGCCCCGCCAACAATCACAGAGATGCTGGACGTCTGCAAGCGCTCTCCAGGGGTCAGACTTCCCACCCCCCGCCCCCGCCCCAGCTGTGCTGTCTCACCTTGTCTTGGGCCTCTGAGCTTGGACCTGACCGGCCCCCTCCTGCTGTCTGGCCCTGTCTTTCTCCTTTCTCTCCCCTCCTCTTACTGCAGCCTACTGCTTAGTTTTTTTATGAGGACAATTATTTTTTTATAACTGATGTAATTCATAACCTTTGACTATCCTTTGTTTTAGGATCCCAGTAAATAAAGACTCATTCCAGAGCTGAATTTTTGTAGCAGCTTTCCGATACATGATACTAAAACATCCTAACGAGGGGCGCCTGGGTGGCTCAGTCAGTTGAGTGACAGACTTCGGCTCAGGTCATGATGTCGCGGTTCGTGCGTTCGGGCCTCGCATCCAGCTCTGTGCTGACAGCTCGGGGCCTGGAGCCTGCTTTGGATTCTGTGTCTCCCTCTCTCTCTGTCTCTATTTCTTTCTCTGTCTCTCTACCTCTCTAAAAAATAAACATTTAAAAAAATTTTAAAGACTATCCTAATGATGGGTTGGCAATTAAAAGAAGCATCTCTCAGTCCTAGGGCCCTCTGCAGAAAGGAATTTCAAGGAATGGTCATTTAAGCCTAAACTGGACCTTTAAAATTAATAATATTGAAAGGTTTAATTTAAAAAAATCAGACACCAAAGAGTCAAGACACATATTTTCAAAAAATGGCTTTACTTGGGGAGATTTTTACATTCCTCATGCAAATCTGGGAATGCAAAAGCAATGGAAAGAAACATACCTTTTCTTCTCAAAAGTATTCAGTGATTTACTTATGGTAAATATGAAAACATTCCATTCCTGTCTCTTAACTCAATTTGATTTATTTGCCTCCATTCTCTTTTTCAAATTGAAGACAGCATCATTGATCACATCTTTTTTTTTAATTTTTTAATGTCTTATTTATTTGTGAGAGAGAGAGAGAGAGAGAGAGAGAGCGAGCAAGCAGGGGAGGGTCAGAGAGAGACACAAAACCTGAAGCAGGCTCCAGGCTCTGAGCTAGGTATCATCAGAGAGCCCGACATGGGGCTTGAACCCACGAACCGTGAGGTCATGACCTGAGTCAAAGTCGGATGCTTAGGGGCGCCTGGGTGGCTTAGTCGGTTAAGTGTCCGACTTTCACTTAGGTCATGATCTCACGGTTCATGGGTTCAAGCCCCGCGTTGGGCTCTGTGCTGACTGCCAGCTCAGAGCCTGGAGCCTGTTTCAGTCTGTGACTCCCTCTCTCTCTGACTCTCCCCTGCTCACACTGTCTCTCTCTCTCTCTCCTAGAAATAAATAAAACATTTTAAAAAATTTAAAAACAAACAAACAAAGTCAGACGCTTAACCGACTGAACCACCCAGGCACCCCTGGTCACATCTTGAAAGGTATTATATGTTACAATTTTAGTGAATAAACAATATAGCTCCCTGTAGATTTAACTAAGTCTTAACTTGCAATCTTTCTGAAGCAATTATTACTTAATATAGCATTTGAGTATGTAAAAGGAAGTGAAAACAATATGCAAAGACAAGTTTAGGAAAGGAATAACATATTCTGCAGTTGAGTATTAGAAAATTTAGTGCTCATAGCAAAGCTTTGAAGTTAATCTTCCTGTCTGGGTTTTACAGACAAAGCATGGGAGCATAGGGGAGCTGAAGGAATTGTTTCAGAGAGAAGAACAAAGAAGAAACTGAACTGAGATTCAAATTCAGCTCTGCTGTGTTCCCCAGTCCTTGCTTGGTGAGTTCTACTACACTTTGAAGATTAATGCAATCAAAGCGTCCAATGAGACTGATCCCAGCACAAGCAGAGATATGGTGATCCACCAAAAGGGAAAAAAAATGTGAACCGGGGAACATCATATTCTTAATATGCAGCTCGCAGGTTCAACAGCATCTAAAAGTTTCCAGGGCTTGACTTCTCCTGGGAGAACTCAATATAGGACATTTGGAATGACAGCTTTTAGGTTTATTTTTTCTGAAAACCCGAAGTGGTTTTTGCATTGTCTCCTGGGGAATTAGTGAGTGACTCGAACTGAAGAAAGCATTCAAAATTAAAGATATTTTGATTAAGTGGAAGAGCTCAGCTGTTTACATTGCGAGTGTTCATCTTAATATCTAGGAAATAAAAGCTGAACAGTGGGTAATGGACTGTCTCGGATGGATGTAGTAGCGGAGAGTTGGCCTAGTGTCTACATCTTGAATGTGGCTTAGTGCATGATCTCACAGTTTGTGGGTTTGAGTTTGGGATTCTTTCTCCCCCTCTCTCTCTGTCCCTTCCCTGCTCACACACATATATGCACACACACACTCTCTCTCAAAATAAATGAATAAACTTAAAAAAGTAAAGCAGTAGTGGGTACAACACCTTCCAGTCTAGCTCAACACATCTGGTTGGAACACTTTGAAGGCACAGCGGAGGATGGATGACTGATGCCACTGAGAGTGGCATCTTAACCAAAGGGTCCAATGCCGTGGTGAAGAGGATGGAGAAACAATGACAGGGAGAAGCTTAATTATTCATACTATCAATGCTTGTGGAGAACTTCTAACAGTCACAAAGAAGGTATACAATGAAACAAGAGTTTGATAAGAATGTAGGTTACTCGTGCATTCTTGCAGAGATCTGGAAAATCCATTTAGTTTTATGTAAATCGGAGCTGAGAATTCATGACCAGTTATGGCTTGAACTGTATTCCCACAGAATTCATACACTGAAGTTCTAACCCCAAATACCTCAGAATGTACCTCGAGGTAGAAAGAGGATGATTGCAAATGCAATTAATCCAGTGAAGATGCGATCATTACGGGGGCAGCCCTGACCCAATGTGACTGGCATCCTTATTATAAAAAGGGGAAATGTGGACACAGACACATCAAGGGAGAATGCCATGGGAAGATGAAGGCAGAGATCAGGGTGATCTGGGGAAGTCAAAAAACGCCAAAGACTGC
Source organism: Proteles cristata cristata (assembly GCA_017311185.1). Taxonomy (NCBI): domain Eukaryota; kingdom Metazoa; phylum Chordata; class Mammalia; order Carnivora; family Hyaenidae; genus Proteles; species Proteles cristata. The sequence goes on from JAESUZ010002468.1 coordinate 396,739, forward strand.
CAATTTGCAAGCACTAGAAGCTAGAGGGAGGGGCTTGAGGTGAATTCTCTCTCACCAACCACAGAAGGAATTGACACCTTGGTCTTGGACTTCCAGGCTCCAGACCGTGAGGCAGTTTATGTTATGTGAGCCGCCCCGGTTTGTAGCACTTAGCTTTGGCCACCCTACCAGCCAGCAAAGTGTCCAAGGATTCATTCCTCATCTGGTTTCTACATGGACTGCATCAGATCATGAATGTGGGATCCAGACACACTTTGCATTTGATGTTAGAATCAAAGCAAAACCAAAAGCTCATCTTCTGTCTCATGTGAATCAGAGTTTTGTTTTTCTTAATAATACAACCTTTTCAAACTAAAACATATTCAGAAGCTAATTAATAACTGGATACTGAAAAAGGCAAGCATCTGAAATTAATTTTACCGTACAAAATACTCAATTATTACATTCGAATATAGTGCTTCGTTAGATGGTTTGTGATGGGTTCTACAAACGCAAAAATAACAAAAAATATAAATGAATAAAACAAACATAGAGTCTGAATAAGATTCAGTAAAAATATACATTTCTTAAAAAAAAATTAAACCACAATACTCTAAACCCTCCATAATAGTGTGGATGAAATGAGAATAAGCTGATGGGATATCATTTTCACCTTCACCTATAAGTATATTTTTTTAGCACACTGTACTGCTTAATAAGTATTTCTCCTGTGTGCAAATGAGCAAATGAAGCAAAATAAAACCTTATGGACAAATGAGAGTACCATGACTTTAACCATAATGATTCATATAAAAAAGAGATGAACAGAGATGTATTGAGATTCACAGGTAATGCACATTACTTAAAATCATTCACCTGATGATTCTGACATATGAGAAGATCACAGATAAAAACTGTAATCCATGCCTCTTTGAATTAGACTCTAGTGAGAAAGGCCTGTCATCAATGCCAATTTCCTGCTACCTTGGATCCACATCCAAGGGGGTTCCTGAACTTATTACAGGTAATATGTCATGGTATTTTTTTCCAAATATTGGTATTCGGTCAAAGAAACAAATGTGGTAATGTACTGGGTACCACATTTTAATACAACTATGAAATGTAGCCAAACACAAACTTTTTTTCATTTAAAATCTCAATTTTCTTGAGAAATCAAATCCAAATTGGTTTTATATTATGCAAATCAGGCCCAGTTTGAAGTAATCTAGAAATTACTTTAATTCTGGCTATTTATGGTTTCCAAGAGTTACACTTGCTGCTAAAGAAACCCAGACTATGTGATTCTTAGTAGTTTCTTTCAGGATCTCCAGCAAAATCAGATAAAAATGTGAACTGTCGAAAGTGAAACTACCCATTATGAGTAAAAATTTTCTCAGAAACCTCAACAAAAAACCACGCAGATGACATATCTGACAATAATTCTTAATTTGGTATATATTTATGGCTATGCCAAACCAATGGGTCCACTTTATATAGATGCATGGCTAGAAATCTACTGATTCACTATGCACCCAAATAACTAAATGACAATAGCAGTCTTTATATGAACATTAACAAAATTTATATTTCTAGAGTAAATAAAAGAAACATTTTTTCAGTGGCAGGTGCCTGGGAATCACCACTATTTTATCTGTGAGTCTAATTTCTTTTAGAAATTCACTCTTCTTCCTTTTCTTTACAACGAGGGTAAAAGGGAGGACCGGATGCACCCGGTTTCTCAGCTAAACAATCCTTCATTGCCGGATACTTTGTGCTCTATTCTATGTGCCACCGACTCTGATCATATAATGGGAATAGAATGTTTCCAGGGAAAAAGATGTCATAAATGGACACACTGAATATAAAAATTTCAACTTTGGAAACCCTAACATGTGAATCTCAGACACAAGAGCCACAGTCTTTTCTAAGTCCTGCGCTAGCTGTTTCCTACAATTACTTCTTGGACCCTTGCAAGACCCCCGGTGGTAAAAATCAGAACCCTCATTTGCAGATGAGGAAACTCTGAAGGAGAAGGATTCAATCCAGCACAGAAGGTCACAGAAAGAGAGGTGACATGGAAAGCCTTTATCACACCATCTGACTCCTCTGTGCGACACCATTAAAAGACAGAAATAGACAGAGAAAGGCTTGTGCTGCAGGCAGGGGAATCCCATGTGATAACCCGCAGCCCGGAGCAGTGCTTACTTATGACAGGGACAGGGCGTTTTCAAGCAGATGTTAAAGCAAGAAGGTTCTGGGAGGTGCTGGAGATAACTTCTCAAACCCTAGGGACTCAGGGATTGAACTTCTCAGCCTCATTCCTCATTTCAAAGTCCGTTGTCAAGTTATTCTTCACTTCTGCTTCCGCCAACACTCCTAACTCTTCTACCTGCTTTATGAATTCACTCTTTTCTGGCTCTCCGTTTCATTTTTAATTTGATGATTTGACAAGTTAAGGGAAGTGTGACTGCACGCACTTCCAGTATCTATCTGTCTGTCTATCTCTCTATCTCTCTATCTATCTATCAATCTATCATCTGACATTTACCTATCTGTCAATCTATCATTCATCTATCAATCTATCACTTATCTATTACTCATCTATGTATCTATCTATCATCTATCTCACTGAAAAGTCAAATCAATTGTGATGAGAATTCTGATATATTTCATTTTCTTTCATGGGCGAGGAAAGGGGAGATACTGGAGATTGGGACCTTCCAACAAGCCACTTAGATACCACCTAATTACTAGTTACTTAGTTGTATTTGTGACACATTTTATTAATCTTTGCAATTTTCTTACTCAGATTCTAATTACATCCAAATATTCCTGATTTCATCAGCAAAAACAATAAAAACAAAAAAAATTAAAATTTATTTTAAAAATAGAGTTATTTTCCCTCCTCAGAAAATTCTCTGCTTCTATGACATTATTCTAGAATTGCTTCTGGTTATAGATCACAGCTCCCCAACTAACTTGAACTTAAGGAAACTCCTTACCTTTCAAGCCTGTGTTCTCACATCTGACACAGGACCAATAAAATCTACCTTTAACAAAAGCACCTCCCATAGTCAGAGAAACATAAGTATGTTCTAGGAGAGTTGGTAAGAAGGAGCCACCGTGAATCTGGATGTGTAAGTAAGGTTACAGCACCTTTTATACCATAGCTTCAGGTTTATAAGACCATAGGCAGCTCTCTGGAAGGAGTAGATAAAATCACAACTGGCCATAACTATAATAAAGGCATATACTGAGCCATTCAACTAGCCAATGTCTCTTTGAAAGCAAATCCTACTGCACTATTTACTGAATCAAAGAGAAAGTGTATCCATACATATATGGTATCATTGATAACGCTGTGTGTGCTAATGTGGACAGTATGGAATTTGCAAGTCAGACATAGTTGATTTAAATTATACTTCTTTCTGGGCACCTGGGTGGCTCCATTAGTTAAATGTCTGACTTCGGCTCAGGTCATGATCTCACGGTTCGTGAGTTTAAGCCCCACATCGGGCTCTATGCTGACAGCTTAGAGTCTGCTTCTGCTTCAGATCCTCTGTCTTCCTCGAACTCTGCCCCTCCCCTGCTCACATTCTCTCTCTCTCTCTCAAAAATAAACATTAAAAAATTTTTTTAATTCTACTTCTTTCATTTACTCTCTGAATGACATTCGCAAACTTACTAAATTTTCTTGACTTTTAGTTCCATTCTGTAAAAGTAAGGATATGAGTAGCAACTACTGTAATTTATACAGGCAACAGAAAATTTAAAATATCAATTTCTATTACAAAGCTTATTATGACAAGTGTCTCCTATCCACCCTTCTGACTCACTAGTCTTGCTTCTCAGAAGCAATCATTACCATTTGAGTTGTTTCTTTTAGCATTTAAAGTTCTATTTCTTTTAATAGGAACTCTTCAAAATTCTTGAATTACACATTTTAGAAATTCTCTACTTGTTTTCCATTACAGTGGGTGGCAATTCTGTCCTCTAAAGCAATACCTTAGTTAAATTAATAATTAGCTTATATATTTTGCGACTATTTAAATATTGTTCCCTGCTGGGTGGCTCAGTATGGTAGGCATCCAACTCTTAATTTCAGCTCAGGTCATGAATCTCCTGGCTCATGAGTTCAAGTCCCATGTTGGGCTCTGAGCTGGCATCAAAGAGCCTGCTTTGGATTTTCTCTCTCTGCCCCTTCCCCACTAGTGCGCTCTGTCTCGCGCGCACTCTCTCTCTGTCTAAATAATTAATAAACTTAATAATTGAATGAATGAATAAACTTAATGAATTAATGAATGATTAAACAAATAAATAAATAAAGCTGGGCCCAGACACTGTAATATGTATTTATTCTTTGCATAAAATTTTTCTTAAGGTTAACAAACGGATGGTATCTCTTCATTTGCTTGTTTTTAATATATCCATTGTGAAATTTTCCCAAAGATCCTTATAAAAAAATCCTACCAATCTAACCCACTTGTTTTCAAATGCACCTGAGAAATCAGACATTTTATTCTCTTTTTATTTTTTCTAGAGTCATTCACCCTGGAACTTTTCCAGACCTGCCTCATAGGGATGCCCTCTCTCCTCTCTTCTCCATTAAAAACGCTGTTTCCTAGAGCTCTTACTTTGTCTTTTCCTATTCAATTTCTCTGGCTCACTTACTCCAAAGAACAGCGGGGGTGGGGGGAGGGAGGGAGAGGAAGAATGTCTCCTAGATGTCTAGGTCCCTAACTAATTAATGTGCAAATAGACTTTCAACCAGTCTTCCTATGATCAGCCCCATCCTGGACTATAGAACTCAAAGGAAGTTTGTTCTTCCCTATTCTAACCTTCTTGTGTACCTGATGGGCCTGGCTTTAAAGACATTCTCTCATTTAAACTTTATATCAGCCATATGAAAGAGATATACATATTAATCTCTTCTATAGACATGGAAAGAGGCATTCCTTATGTCAAGACACTGTCAAATGCTAGTGATGAGACCCAAGCCCAGTTTCATCCAACTGGAAAGTTTACACTACACAATACATATTATATTATATGGGTAAATGTGTATATATAATTACAGGTGTGATCCCAATTGGGCCACGTCTGCACAGCGACACTCAAAATATAAAACAACACAGAATTTTGCATGGATCATAATAAGAGTGTTATCGAACATAAGCAAAACATCAGCTTGGAAAGAAAGCGAGAAAGTAATATAATTGCCCTTACACTATATTTCAAAGCCAAGGCTCGGAATAACAAAACAAAAGAAAAGAAAACAAAAAGCCAACTTGAATTAGCTAGCACCCTCTGCTGAGGACAAATGAAAACAAGGACACCTTTCAGCATAAGAAAACAGAAGCAGATGCTTTAATGATAAAGCTTACATAAAACTTGGGACGTTTGCTTTTGTTTTTTTTCCATTGAGAACTTATATTTGGGAAGAGCGGTGAGAAGGGGGTTGGCTAGTGATCTTCCCAGCCAATACATACTGCGGACATGGAGGGGGGATGTTTAGTGCTGCAGCAGCCGTAACCCTGAGGAGCCACCAAACGCTGAACTGAACAGGGAGCCTGAGTTTTGACTCCAGCGACCCAATGACTGTAACACAGATGCCTGGAATAATGACAAGTTATTCAGCGTAAGGACACATTCCCAACACCCTGCTAAACTGTAGAGAAAGAGAAAGCTGGGTGTCTGCAGTATTCTGAAACATGAACATTCAATCTTCAGTGGCCCTAAAATGCCTGAAAAATGCTTCCTCTGGATTGTCTGTGCAGGAGGGAAAGTCAAATTATTAATCAAAAATGTAGCCAGAACTCTGTTCCCTTCCAGACAGTATGAATTTCTACTTTCATCCTGCATTTCCTTTGCTATGAATACGTGATGTGCAGAAGGTAAAGGCAAGCGCTCTGTAAGACGGATCAGGATCATGTAGGCAGTTACTTCATTAAGCCTGATAAGGATTCGTGTTATACTGAGATTTCGCAGATGTGTCCCTTGGAGTAAATGAGTTTCATCCTGAAGATTTCATTCTCCTATTTATTTCATTACACGTATTTGCCCCACTGCTGACAAGATCTGTTCTCAATGCAAATTTAAATTTAGCATTTAATGCAATCCATTTCATCTGGGAAACCTGAAAGCAGCATTGCTTCTGAGCAAAATAGTGTCATTCCCGAAAAACCCAAAAGGATGGATTTTTTAAACAGAGAGACGATAATCCCTGCCCCCGCTCACACGGTGCAGGCTATAGTCAACTGAGTAGAATGAGAGTTTGGCCTCAGTCTGGTTCAATGACCGGATGTACTGATGGTCTCCAATTCTTTGACCTTAAACGTCCTATCTTCCAACCCAAAATATCAACAAGAAATGTTCCTCTCTTAATAGTTTTCACGTCATTAGTAGTTTAATGCGATTGCTTAGTTGTTTCAAAAACATGGGGAGAGAATTTTGTCCTCAAGCTTTTAGAATGAGTGCATTCATATGAATATTGTTTCACTTGGCCATTCAGGTAGGCTGAAGTAAATCTAATAATCTGGCAAGATTTAATTTCCTTGCTTTCTTGAGTCATAAACATGATGCATCCGATGCCAGTGATAAACAGCTCTAACCATATTTGAGGTCGAATAATTTTTCATTATTCATAGTCGTTTCATTTCAGAATCCCCTTAGGACATTTAAAAAACCCCCTACCTCATTTGGCAGAACCCAATTTTCAGATCCAAACGGAAAGCTTCACACACCCCGCTGCCTCTCCAGCACGAGGGCCAGCGCAGGACACAGGGCCCCAGTTCTGCCCACGGCCACACTCACCCTCCTACTCTGGAGAGCCAGTGAAGCAAAGCAGGAAGGGACTCCACACAACAGGTGCCGTGAGGGCTTTCTGGGGTAGCAGTGTCCACGGTCCCGCAGACGGTTACGGTGACGTCCTCATGTGACAAGCTATTTAGAGGACAGACTACATTGTCCCTGGCTGGGCTGCTTTCAGGCTGGGTTAGCTGGCTTTCCTGGAGTTTCCTGGAGCTACCTAATAGCCTTAAATGCAATTTATTTTTATGCTTAAATTAGTCATACCGTTGGCCAATGTCCTTTGCTTGCAAATAAGAACTCTGACTGCTATTCCGTTTTCTATTTGTTCTAATTCTTCAGCGTTAGGACTTCTATTGAGACCAGGAAGATACACCATAACCCCTGATTTGGAAATGCATGTTATTCTAATACAAGAATTATAATCTCCCATGAAAGGTCTGGATGGGCAGGTGTGCTTTTGGGATGGTGCCAAAGAAAGGATGAATGAAGCCAACTCGCTGCTGTCTACAAAACGCTCGTATAAATTTTTTATATCAAGATAATGACAGAACCTTTGAAAGCCATGATAAAATTTGCTTCCAGGAAGCAGTCTACCCTTGGGTAAAAATATATTGCTTTCATTTTTTTCCATTACATTAGGAATCAGTGTAATCTTCCTGTGGAAAAAGAACAATTTTTATTTGAGACTACAACTACCCCTCAACATTGTCTTTCTTTTGGCTGAAAGTCTATTTTATGGATACTCTCTGTTACTTTTACCTGATTTCCTGAAATAATCCCATCCTTAACACACATGCAATCAAGGAAGCTATGGAAACCAGAGAAGAACAACTAAGTCATATCCCTCACCCTCAAGAATCTTGCAGTAGACTCTTAAGGGTAAGACTAGTATTAAATAATAGTAATTTTTAAAAAGCTTTCATTGGACACCCGGGAGGCTCAGTGGGTTAAGTGTCCAACTCTTTGATTTTGGCTCAGGTCATGACCTTGTGGTTCGTGGGATCGAGCCCCACGTCGGGCTCTGTGCTGCCAGGGAAGAGCCTGTTTGGAATTCTCTCTCTGCCTCTCTCTTTGCCTCTTCTCTGCTAGCACATTTGCTCTCTCGTTCTCTCGCTCTCAAAATAAATAAACATTTAAAATTCTTTCATTAATTTAAGAGAGATATATGCCAAGGATCTCGGTGGTTTAATGACAGAATCCTTTTTTTTTTTTTTTTTTGGAGACTCAGAGAACGAATCATCAAGAATATGACTCTAGACAAAGAGTCTGTTTAGAATTTGATATCATTGGCACGATTTCAACCACAAACATAACACAACAACTTCACCACCAGCCAATTATTTTATAACCCTTTTCTTCCTCATTGTTTTCTTTTTTTTTTTTTAAATGTTTTATTTATTTCTAGGAGAGAGAGAGACAGCGTGAGCAGGGGAGGGTCAGAGAGAGAGGGAGTCACAGACTGAAACAGGCTCCAGGCTCTGAGCTGGCAGTCAGCACAGAGCCCGACGCGGGGCTCGAACCCACGAACCGCGAGATCATGACCTAAGCGAAAGTCGGACGCTTAACCGACTAAGCCACCCAGGCGCCCCTCATTGTTTTCATTTTAAAAATAAAATACATTTATGATTAACACATCTTTATTTATATTTATCAGAAGTAGGTAGCAAGCAGAGCCTTGAGGGCAACATAAAAATTAACTTTGTCCAGAAAAAAACAAATAACAGCAAGAATACAATCAATGATACTTTATTTTTTTTAATATTTGTATTTATTTCTAGGAGAGAGAGAGAGACAGCGTGAGCAGGGGAGGGTCAGAGAGAGAGGGAGTCACAGACTCTGAAACAGGCTCCAGGCTCTGAGCTGGCAGTCAGCACAGAGCCCGACGCGGGGCTCGAACCCACGAACCGCGAGATCATGACCTAAGTGAAAGTCGGACGCTTTACCAACTAAGCCACCCAGGCGCCCCCAATCAATGATACTTTAAAAGGAAAAATGGCTAAACCAAAGCTCAGAAAGCTCTGTAACACTTGAGATGATCTTTTTCAGTTTTACTGAAAGAAAAGTCTCTCGTTTGTTTTATGGAATATTAAAAATTATTATGCTGAGTGAAATAAGTCAGTCAGAGAAAGAGATACCATATGTTTTCACTCATATGAGAAACTTAACAGAAAACCATGGGGGAAGGGAAGAGGGGAAAATTACAGAGAGGGAGGGAGGCAAACCATAAGAGACTCTTAAATACAGAGAACAAACTGAGGATGGATGGGGGTGGGGGAGAGGGGAAAGTGGGTGATGGGCATTGAGGAGGGTACTTGTTGGGATGAGCACTAGGTGTTGTATAGAAGCCAATTTGACAATAAATTATATTTAAAATAATTTAAAAATAAAGTAATGTAGAGTCTACAAATACCACTTCTAGGAACTCAGTTTCACTTATATTTGGATTAGGATCTGAACAAAATTCCATCAAGAAATATACTTGTGTATATTACAACATAAAACAAGTTGGTGTGAGTGAAGTTTATATGGCAGGAGAAATGAGGCAAGGGAATTTGTCCATGTGTATCTAGCACTGTCCCAGGAACTGGGCAGAATTTCTGATTACCGGTGAGGGGTGCTCTGCTGTGTGAATGGGGATAATTCATCACCTTCTCTCAGGCCTCTCAATCAAATGACTCTGAAAGGCTTTAACTCTACTGTGTGTTAACCAAACAATCATCAGACCAAAATGTGCCTCACAAAGTAGCTTATTCTGGAAAGGAGATAACCTCAATAGCAGAGGTATTACTGAGAAAACTTTTCCTCTAATGTAGAATCTTTTAGAAAACTCTGGTTTATCTTTCAGTCCCTTGTGAGGTTGGTCAGCAACTGATCAGGTCAAAAGACTTAGCCTGGGTATGGATTACAGAAACTCTTCTAAATCATTTCACATTTTAAGATGCTCAGGCTAAACATGCAACGACACCTTCTCTACACCCTTTGAAATGATTATAGCATGTGATGATCCCAACCAGGCATCCGCAGCAAGCCATGGCACACTGCAACACGTTCAAGGTCCCCTCCATGGTGCCCAGCCCCAAATATAGGGCATTTCTAATAGAAGTTTTCAGCAGACCTCAGCTATGATGAGAAGGACTCAGTAAATAAAGGGCTTGTGCCCACATCACGGATGTAACACAAACCTCCACATTGGAAGAGTTGGTGATCATTGCTCATTAGATAACAAATAAAACTTCAAACCCCCAGACTGGTTCTCTATTAGTAAGAGACTCTCATTTCATTATCATCACCAAAACCTGATCATCAGTGTCTTTCCATCATCCTCACCATTGCTACCATCACCACCCACAGTCATCATCCTTTGGTGTTTACACTGAACCCAAGACAGGAATCTTCAAAACCCAGAAAGAACCCCCAAGGGATCAAACGTTCTAGATTAAGGCTATCAGTCAATGAACTATTTAAAAAGACATTTGCTTAATCTCTTAAACAGCGAAAAACTACGGTTTACCCTCAACGGAATTTCAGGGTGCTTCTGTCCAACAGAACTTTTTAAAAAAAATGGAAACGTTCCATATTTGCACTGTACGGTACAGAAGCCATGACTCACACGTGGCATCTGAGTGCCTGAAATGTGGCCAGTGCAAGTGAGAAAATGAATTTTTAATTTAATTTAATTCTAATTCATTTTACTTGAAATTTAAATAAACGAATATGGCTAGGCTGCTGTAGGGGACAATCCTGGTTTAGTGGACTAAACACCAAGTGTTTCTCATTTTATTAGATTCCATGCTTTCAACATTTGCCATCTAGGATATAAACAACATAGTTATTTTATAAATTTCTTTTTCATCATGAAACAATCGAAATGTTACCATCAGAAAATGAACAATTATATATATATTTATAAATGTCTATTTATATACATATAAATATAAATACACTTATAAATGTGTATGAAATCTTCACTATTAATTTGATGTCTGTTCCGTGATGATAACTGGCTTGGGGCCAGATAATTTGGTCAAATACGTAGGCACAGGCATCCAATGGAAAGGAGGTAGATAAGATATCACTCGTCCCAAGATGCTCTGTAGAAAAGTCTATGCTTGATGCTTTTGGTATAAAGTTAAACTTCATGGCATTAACATGGTTCTATACAAATCACCATGGATACTTCCTTCTGGCATCTATCTTAAGCGGCATAGCAGTATACAAAAAACCTTTTCCTAGTTTTTATATATCTGTGGGTCTTATTTGCTTAGGAAAGGTTGAATCTAGGTGTTAGTAATTATTTTATGAAAAAACACCTCAAATGATAATTATTTATTCAATACTTCCTTTCTCTCCTAAAGAATGTGATTCCTCCTTCTGAAATGCTCAGTAATTTACCACTGGCAGACATATGTTATAGTAGCTATACATTTATACTATTACCCAACTACATTTAAGCAACTTGCACATCATTGTGTTACCTACATGGACTACATGAATGCTCTTTCTTTGTAGATATTCCAGAGATGTCTATGGAATTGAAGTATGTATTACAGTGTTATGCTATACCACACTCGTAATATAATGTTCCTTATACTTCAACCTAGTGCAAATATACGCATTTACAAAGGAAAAAGCATTCATTTGCATAAGTACCAGGGAAAATATCCATGAATACGTTGTCATTGTCACCTGCATATTTATCACCTTGGGGGTATCTATGTTCCATGACGGTTTGTATGGTGGCTTTTGTAAAAAGAAGAAGAAATGTCTTATTAATCTATTACAAACCTCAGGGTGTTCGACAAGAATTTCGATTGCTAACAGCATTCTCAGGAGTATTTCTAAATACAACTTTCCTAAGAAACAGACAAAGAGAGACGTCTGGATGGTTGATTTTGGCTTGATTTTGGCTCAGGTCATGATCTCCCAGTTTGTGGTATCAATCCCCGTGTCAGGATCTGCACTGACAGCACTGAGTCTACTTGGGATTCTCTCTCCCTCTCTCTCTGTTTCCCTCAACTCTCTCTCTTTCTCTCTCTCAAAATAAATAAACAACACTAAAAAAAGAAAGAAAGAAAAAAGCAGGGAGACAGCCCAAGAAGACATGTTTTTACTTTAACTTTTGATCTTGGGTTTTTTTTCCAGTTAATAGGAACCACATGCTTGTTAATAGTAGAACATAGCAAATGAAAATAATACTTTAGGTCTGCTGCTTGAAATAAAAATGTATTGATATGAAAATTTTTAGTTTATTTTCAGAGGAGAGAAATGAGTTTTTATATGGATTATCTAAAATCACACACAAAAAATCCCCAACCACAAATAAATAAGACCCTAATTACATCAATCCCTTCCATACCAAAAATCCCTTTGAATTTTTACCTTGATTAAATTACCTTAATGCATACATACCTCAATTAAATTATCTTTTAATCCTATAATACGCACACATGCTATAAATTGTGCCTTGATTTGATAATAAGGATCTAAATAAAAATGGTCCAAACAGACCATGACTCCATTAAGCTCAGACGTTAACATTTGGATTTGGCGGATTATCACTGCCTGTATTCTATCTTTTTCTGCTCTCCCCTGGAAGAGATATTAATACGCAGTGACATTCCCAAACAGGATTCAAAAGCCAGAAGGAACTCCAAACAAACACACAGATGGTACTAACAGCAATAAAAAAAAAAAAAAAAAAAAAGAGGCCAGGGCAATGCACAGCCTAAAACACATGAGATGTGAGCCATCAACACAAACGAAGTTCTGAGATCCTGAATTAAGCCGAGACCCAGGATGACGCACCAAGGCCTTGAGAGCCATAGAAATTAATTTTGAAGGTTTTTTTGTCAAGATTTGATTAACAAGTAGGAGAGACAACACACAGAGATCCAGATGTAGGAAAGCAGGAACGTAAAATACAGAGCGCCCTCCATCCGCCCCAGCTTCGTTTCAGGGAGAATGAGTCTTGCCAGATGGTGGGCTGTTATACTTGTAATTTTACCATGGCATGTGCTAGAAGGAGGGAAAAATGAAAGCGCTGAAAATGTCACGCTGTGTGAGAGGCTTGTATGAAAAGGTACAGAGCTGTCTTTCAGCACACAGTCTACAAAAGCTTTTCAAACTGTTGCCTATAACAGCTGCAGTGGTTTGATTCCTTAAATTCAAAAGGCTTTCTCTTGTATGCTATCAAAGACGGAAGCTGACTTGCTAACCCGCAAATGAAACAGGCACTGAGTCTTGAGGTCCACCCAGGTTCATTTCCATGTGGACGTGGACCACATCCAGCCTGGTATCCTGGCACTGGGCTGGAAGGCTTGGTCCTCTGCTTCTGAGCAGGGCACTGAGAGCTGTGTCCCTGCGGCCACAGGGACACTTTCCTGACCCAAGTGTGCGGGCCATGCCGCGGCCACGTAAGGCACAGCCACTGCAGCATTTGATGTTCCCTAGAAGTGGCACCCTTGGATGTATTTTTTAATTTAATTATGTTCTTCTGATTTGCCTGCTCCTTTGGAAAGCAGGACATTTCAAATATTGATTATGCTTTGAGGGAAATAAAAGCAAACAAATGGTTTTACTCTCTTGGAGCACAACCATATAATTGGTCATGGCTCCTTTCTTAATTCATCACTTAATATTTCCCTTCTCTAGTCTCTTTTAAGGACTCTGATTTTTTTCCCTATTGAATATAATGATATAAACTTAAAATGACAAGGGTGTTGTTTATTGCTTGTGGCCTGTGGGGTAGGAACTGTGCCATGTGCCTCAGTGAATGACCCATTTGTATGGTGGCCCCTTATCACCCACGTTCTACAGATGAGGCCACCAAGGATTGCAGAGAATAAATATATCATCTGAGGTCCCACCCCCAGATGGGAGAGGGGGTTGTACAGACCAGGGAGCACTGTCACAGCCTCACCTCCATCTGTCAGCAGGGTCCCTGATCACTCAGTAAACAGCATAGCATGGACGCAGGAGCTTGACAAAATGGAAAGTTCGAGCTCACGCCAGATACAGTATATGTACTCTCTACTCATCAATCACTTTTCTGTGTCTGTTTTTAAAGAGAAGGTGAATGACAGCCTTTCCTGCGTGGTCCAAAAAAGGATCACTGACACTGAGTAAAGAAAAATGATTGCATCATGGGCCATATTCTGCAGAGACTAAAGGAGAGGAGTGTTTGTAAACAATTAAGAGAAAAGAATAAAAATCAAGATGGAGAGACAGACAGAAAAGGATGCAGGAAAGCTCTCATCTGTGGAGTCAGAAGCTTCTTGAACCTACTTTAGCTTTTACCACCAGAGGGGCCTTCACTCTACAGACTTAAGTTGACTTCACAGTACAATGAAAAGATACTCACCAAAGCCTCTTGCAGCTTTTAACTCTATGATGACAAATTTTCATGTAAAGATTCCATTTTGCAGCCAACGTTCCATCCATCATGGATGATGACTACATTTGCCAAAAGCTTCAAATCCTCAAGAAGACCCAAAGCTGCCCCTCAGGGTCTTCTGGCCTGCTCCTTCCCACCCACAGACAGACACCCTGAACATGACCTAAGTTATTCCTTCCTCACCCAGGTGGGCACCTCCTTAACCTGACTGGAACATTTCTCCCTTTTGTATATCTGTGTCCTGCTTTGATATTCCAAGCTTACCTCCTATGCATTTGCTGCAGATGTGTCTGAATCAATATGCTTCCTTTAAATTCCAAGAATCCAGGGATGAGGCCCAAGGTAACATTCTTCACTTAAGGTTTTGTGCCTGAAATAGTTTCACATTATGAAATGTCTCCAAATTAACCAACTTCTTCAATAAAGAGTACCATTACTCCAAAGGTGGCTACTGACAATATATCACCATCCACGGTGATATAAAGACAAAAAGCAAAGAAGAATGTTTTGGAACTGGTCTATAACAATTTGATAACGCATGGCATTTCTGTGCATGATCAGAAGAGTCCCCTTATTGAACAGGGTACCACGTACTTGTAGGGTCCGGGGACTCAATGATGAGCTGCCCGTGGCATGGGCTCTATACGGTCACATGGAGGAGAACATCACATGGTTACGATGCAAAGGAAAACATGAGCCCTTGATCAGACAGAGTTTGCAAAGCTCCGCCCCGTAGCATACACATCTGCCACAGAGTCTTGCAGTCACTTTGGTTACCACTTTGGTTGACCACAGTTGGTTGGATTAGCAGTGTGTGTCCTCTGAAGGTTTGTTCCTTTAAGTTTATTAATTTATTTTGATAGAGAGAGCAAGGAAAGGAGGGGCAGGGAGAGAGAGAAGCAGAGAGGGAATATCAGGCAGGCATTGCACTGTTAGCACAGAGCCAGATGCAGGGTTCAGTCCCACGAATGAGAGATCATGACCTGAGCCGAAACTAAGAGCTGGACACTGAAACATCTGAGCTATCGGCGCTCCAACCTTCAAAGTTTTTCAATGAAAACAAAAGTCCGAGATATTGAGATGCCAGACTTTCTGCAAAAGTAATTATAAAGATCTCATCAAAGAAAAGGAAATAAATGAACGTAAAGAATATAGCATATAAACTATATGCTATATGCCAGCCATTTGTTCTGACCCTGCTCGATCAAAATTTGCCAAGTTCAATGCAATGGAACATGGCTAACTTTGGGAAGCTAAAAGATGGATGTTAGCTGTGAAAATGAGAGTGGCCATCTCAGACAGTAATTCAAACCCATTTATGTCACCCTTCAAGGCAACATTCATATCCCAGTTCACCCTTATCAATGCTTCCATCAAGACCATTGAAGACTTCTGAAAGGCTTCAGACTCATTTGCACTTCTTAGCGGGAGTTATTACCAAGGATAAGAGAGTGCTGAAAGGTTCAAGATTCATCAGAGTCTGTGCAATCGGAAAAAAGAACTTTCAATCACACCAGAACAGTGCTCTGTGATTTCAGTCAGGTGTGAGACCCAGCGGGGAAAGTCAGTGTGTTACGTTTCACTGCATACCTTCCTCCGTCCTCATTGCCGAGGGCGCACTTTTCAGTGTTCAAAGTGAAGGGCAGGAGAGGACAGCGGGGGTAGTTTTTGCTCCCCATCTCCCTCTCAGTCCATCCGGGGTCATGGCGTGATGAGGGAGCGCAACTCTGCCCCGAAGTTAGAGACAAGCACTCTGGGCGACTCGCTTTGCCTTCACTCCTGTGCAGGCCGGCAGCACATTCTTAAGTCTTCACAGGACATTATGCTGAAAATATCTCCTTCCCCAAAGTGGATACTGCAGTGGCAGCCTAACTGGAGATAGGAGAGGTGAGCACATTTCAACACAAACTTGGTT
The DNA here is from genome assembly GCA_017311185.1 of Proteles cristata cristata. Lineage (NCBI taxonomy): Eukaryota > Metazoa > Chordata > Mammalia > Carnivora > Hyaenidae > Proteles > Proteles cristata. The sequence continues at coordinate 412,836 of JAESUZ010002468.1, forward strand.
TTGGATAAAATTTCTGGAATGGCTTGGTTCCACAGGCCATGGGCCTGGCCAGAGAGTCTGGCAAGGGCTGCGTTTGGTAGGAAGGATTCAGACTCCATACCATGACTGGTAGTAGTGAGCGGAAGGCTAGTATTATGAGAGGAGCTCCTTTATACACCTTTTTGATTGTTTAAATGGCAGGAAGCATTTCTGGGAAGGTAAGGGGGGCAGGGCCACTTGATGAAAATGTTGAACTGGAGAGAGAATCAAAATCGCCGCATATCAGGGTCTGGAGGAAGTTTAAAGATTCCCTAGTCCAGGGGCGCCTGGGTGGCTCATTCGGTTAAGTGTCTGACTTCATCTCAGGTCATGATCTCATGGTCCGAGAGTTCGAGCCCCACATCGGGCTCTGTGCTGACAGCTCAGAGCCTGGAGCCTGCTTTGGATTCTGTGACTCCCTCTCTCTCTCTGTCCCTCCCCCATTCATGCTCTGTCTCTGTCTCTGTCTCTCTCTCTCTCAGAAAATAAATAAATATTAAAAAGATTTAAAAAAAAAAAAAGATTCCCTGGCCCACTGGCACACCATGCCAGAGGGTACGGGGGTGCCCTCGGTGTCCTCCAGGCTCCCCATGGTTATCCACAACTCTCCATGTCCCCACAGCCTCTCTTTGAGCTCAGCTCCTTCTTTCCTGTACCTTCTGCACACGAATTCTTGTCCATCCACTGAGACCAAACATCAAACATGAGCAAATTCCCTCTTCTGACAACCATATATAGAGGCTGAAGCAGGCACCATCTTTCCCAGAGTGCAACCAATATTCTTAATCTGCAAAACTCCCCCATGAGTGGTGCCCTGACCAGCAGTATAAGCATCACCTTGGAAGTGACTAGAAACGCAGAGCTCAGGTCTTATCATAAATGTACTGAGACAGCAATACTGGCCCCGGAGTCCAGCAAGCGCTGGCTTGACAACCCCTCAGGGTGGCTCTGATGCACATCAGGGTGTGAAAATAACTGGGCTAGAAAATTCTTGAAAAGAAGGAGAGGAGAAACAGGAGAATCGCGAGGGGCAGATCAGGAGGGAGCAGACTGTGTCCATCAGGGCAGCCGGGGGTGTTGAGTAGGAAGCTTGGTCCAATACCCAGGGCACGGCAGGCAGTTACAACCAGGAAAGGACAGGATGGGTTGCTGCATCCACACAGAAAAGGGCTGATTCTCATAGATGAGACAAGGGTCTATCTTCTGCCTTTATCACCTTTCAGATGCTGAAGGCAGGAAGGGATGCGATACCCTCCGTGGCTTCATCTCCTTCCATCTGACCAAATCCCTAATCATGACTGTGTGTTCAAATTAAATGAGGTACATGCAGTGCGGGCCCCTAGCAGACACTTGGAAAAGGTTTTATCATAATCATTTTTCAAGTCACCAAGCTTGCTCTCTATTCCTATTCCCCCACACCTAAGCTCTGCAACTACTGAACTCTGGCAAATGTCTGCAGACGTTACCGATAACCTCTTGGTTTGCAAATTCACAGAGTTCCTCAAAGTGTCCCTAGTTTAATCGCACTGAGCGCTTGTATCTCTGTAAAGTGTTACAACCCGTGAGTGTCCAGCCAGGGCACCCATGCCTACTCCTGAACACTACGTCTAGATCTCTTTCTTCTTTCTCCCTGAGTGCAAGCATGCATCGTTCTTCTCTGTACAGGCACCCTCTGTTTTGGTAATATGGTCATGCTTTCCATGTGGGCTGTACCTTTTAACAGAAATTACCAGGGGCACCTGGTTGGCTCACTGGGCTGAGCGTCCATCTTCGGCTCAGGTCATGATGTCACAGTTCATGGGTTCGAGCCCCGCATTGGGCTCTCTGCTGTTAGCGAGAAGCTTGCTTCCGATCCTCTCTCTCCTTCTCTCTCTACCACTCCCCTGCTCATTCTCTCTCTCTCTCTCTCTCTCTCTCAAAATAAAATAGATAAACCTTTAAAAAAAAGAAATTTCCAAAGTCTATTTATCCTATCCTGATCTTTTTCTCAGCTCCAGATCCACACTTCCACCTGCCCACTAGCCAGCAATATTTTTTCTTAGTTTATTGTCAAGTTGGCATACATATAATACCCAGTGCTCATCCCAACAAGTGCCCTCCTCCATCCCCTCTCCCCCACTCCCATCATCCCTCAGTTTGTTCTCAGTAGCCAGCAATTTTTAGATGCTCCAGCAACACAAACGAACATAATTCCAGTCCAGCCCTTGATCTTCTCTCACCTTCAACCACACTCCCCTCTTCTGACAGTCCACTGCTGGCAATAGATGTTTGCAGGGATCCAGCCTTGAACGCCTGCTCTCATACCTAGACTCTTTTTCCTCCTTTCTGAACGTACAGTTTAATTTGAACACACAGTCATGACTAGGGATTTGGTCGGATGGAAGGAAATGAAGCCCCTCAACCCAAAGTCCAATAAAAGTGCTCTCCATGAGCATGATCCCAGGCTTCCCACACTGAAATTCATGGCAAATATGGTTGCATGACTGACTTCTCTGAAAACAGCAGCATACACAGTGGCATTACGCTGTCCTCTTGCTTCCCCCCAACGATCACTAACTCCTCACTCCCTCTGCTCATGTCTCTTTCCTTGTTTGGAACGCTCACCTCATCCCCACGCCCAAATCATCCCATCTCCATCATTTGTCGCCACCCCCAAGGAGTACCTCCTGCTCCCATCCAAACAGACACAATCTTTATCACAAGGCACTAGGGGTTGCCACTCTTGAGACCTGTATGTGGCCTCCGTGCCTTATTACATCTCCTTGAAGACAATCACATGCTCTGCTCGATTTAGTCACAGCCATTCCTCCAAGTATCACACATGAGTACTAAACTCAGGAATGCTTGCTGAATTGAATGTCTTAAGTTCTGCATTTGACCACTGGAAAGACTGCAACAGCAAATTAGCCAAATCAAACGATGGGACTTGGCTGGGGACATAGACAGAGTTTGTTACTTCCCAAGCATTACCCATCTGTCTGCACTGCAGTTCTAATCCATATCCTTTTAATGACTGATCACTTTAGAGCAAAATCCTGCTGGGCTGAGGGTAGTGATTCCTCCCACCTTCTGGGTAAACACAGGCTGAAACACATCTGTCTACACCAAAGGTTGCATGCATGTTTTTGCTTTCCATACTGAGAGGAATAACCCAGCACAATTCCATTTGTGCCGTCTCATCTGAACTGAACCCTGAGATAACAGGTGACATTAGTTTCCAAACCCATTTGTATCCATGTGAATGTTAGTGCTGCTCGTGGGCATTTCACCCCATACATAATGTGAATGTTCCCTTGGGATCTGGGAATTGGATTCTTTACTTAGAAGCAGGTTAGCTAAAGACCAGTTTGCCACTGGATCTCAACACGTATAAGAGAGTGTATAATAAAGTGACCATAACTTTCTGGGGCGCCTGGGTGGCTTAGTCGGTTGGGCGTCCGACTTTCGCTTGGGTCATGATCTCGCGGTTCGTGGGTTCGAGCCCTGCGTCGGGCTCTGTGCTGGCTGCCGGCTCAGAGCCTGGAGCCTGTTTCGGTCTGTGACTCCCTCTCTCTCTGACCCTCCCCTGCTCATGCTGTCTCTATATCTCTCCTAGAAATAAAAAAAAAAAAAAAAAAAAAAAAACATTAAAAAAAAAAAAGTGACCAAAACTTTCATTTCTGGAATAGACACTGAGAGCAGGATTGTGAATACTCTGGGTCACACCCACCAATTTGTACGAAATAAAATTAATATGTGAAAATGATGTAGCTTCTCAGGGGACACCAAGGAAGGTGGCTCTGTGGCCACTCGTTTCTGCTGGCCCTCTCCACGGTGAGCTGGTCCCTCGTCATCTTCCACCGGCACCCAGGACCCAGGACCAGGAAAATCCAGTCCTCCCCAGTCCAGCTCAGAGCCTGAGTCCACACACACATTCTCGTTCCCAGTGCTAGACAACATTTCAAATACAGTGGGTTTGATATTTCAAATTTTATGTACTCCTGAAAAAAATACGCAGAATGCAGCTCCTTCTAGTGTGGCATAAATTTAACTGTCTGTCTCTCTCTCCCCATTTGGATGGGAGAAACCCCAGCCTGGTCCCTGGCTGGCCCCGTGCTGCAGGAAATTGCAGGCAGTCTGATCAGTCCCCCGAGAAGGGATGTCCCGCTCCCGGGCTCTGCCCACAATGTCTGCGGACTGCTTCTCTGGCACAATCCAAACACCCTAACTCCCAGGGAGTGATGGACGCCCCGGATAGCCTCCATCTGCACTGTAGCTTCTCATTATACTAATCTCCCTGTCTGGTGCTGGCAAACAGAAGATACAAAATCCTCCCTGCTCTCTCCTGTGAGACAGAGGGACCGCAGTGTGGAGCTTCTCAGGCGTTCTGGCAACTGTCTGGTGCTGGCAAACAGAAGATACAAAATCCTCCCTGCTCTCTCCTGTGAGACAGAGGGACCGCAGTGTGGAGAGGCGTTCTGGCAACTGCAAATCTCTCAGATACATTCCTACTATCGTCTCATGATTATTTTTTAACTTTCTTCAACTACCTATGCATTCGCAAGGTTTTTGGCAGGCGCTGTTTATCCACGCCTCCTGGCTAATTATAAATTAAAGAGGTCATCATAGAGGGTTTTATTCAACCTTTGAGATTTAAGGCCATTATAAATTCAAAAGGAAGCATTTAGCAGGCTAAGAAATAGAGACTTTCTAGTGGCATCATACGTAGACCATCACCTGCACTGAGACAGACAGACAGGAAGAGGGAGAGAACGTTATGCGATCTTATCATGGAGAGAGGTGGGAGGTCCATACTCTCTTTGTATTCAGAGAACCCCAAATGAAGGAACCAAGGAGGAACAGACAGTCTATGAAACCGAATGACTGGATGGTTCATGTAACAGGAACTGGGGAGGAACTCAGCCACATCCTTTCTGGCTCTGGCTGCCTTCACTTCATTATTCCAGAACCAAGGGGACAGAAGTAGCACCATCTGACTCAGGCGTGAAGCCGTGAGTCTGTTCCTCAATGGAGTGTTTTCTCCAGAGCCTTTCTGCGGTCCCCTTACAGTGCCAATATTTCCCTCCTTAAAATGTCTGCCTTGAGCTCTAGCTGCTGAGTATGGGGGAAAGGCTTTTTATCCAGACAGACTTGAGATCAAATTTCGTGTATCTAACACATGCACCAGGCAGGTCACTAACCCTCCCTTAGCCTTACTTTCATCTGTAATACGGAAGCCATAAAATGCCACTTCTGGAGTTGCTGTCACAGTCTCAAATACTGCATTTAAAGCACTCAGCCCTAGTCAGGTCAGAGCATGACAATGTGGGATGGATGTCAGTCCCAACATTCTCCATTGGGAACCTGTACTACAACACATGCTGGCACTGAGAAGACCCTAAAGGGTGGTTTTTAAAAAGATCACACGATCTAGGATTTTCTATGCATGTTATTTGTCATAGATTTTAAATACTTAAGAAAGCCTTACAAGCTACCTAGTTAAAATTTACACCTAAACCTGGAATTCCTTGTGCAGTAAATTCTAATTCATTACGGCATTCGTTTATAATACTGAGTCAGCACGCTGGGCACCTGAGAAGATGATAAGTGTGAAATCAGGCATGTGATTCCTGGGACACACCTTTATGGATGCCTATGTACCAGAATGCCTCATTGCTTTTGTGACCCCTGGCGGGTCTCTCTAGATTCTGTCCTGCAAATCTCACTGCAACAAGTACAGGTATCCTCCAGACCCTGGAAACTTACAGCGCAAAAATTCCATTTTGGTAAACCCTTAACTTTTAAAAAATTAGGGGTGCCTGGGTGGCTCACTTGGTTCAGCATCTGACTTCAGCTCAGGTCATGCCCTCACAGTTCGTGGGTTCGAGCCCCACGTCGGGCTCTGTGCTGACAGCTCCGAGCCGGGAGCCTGCTTCGGATTCTGTGTCTCCCTCTCTCTGCCCTTCCCCTGCTCATGCTCTCTCTCTCTTTCTCTCTTGTCTCTCAAAAATAAATGAATGTTAAATTTTTTTTAAAGTATGCTAACAATTAAATTGTTTAGACAAAGCCGAAAAGAAATGTAGCTGAGAAATTCTTAAAGATGGAAAGAGGAAACTTAAGAGACCCAGGCGTCTCTCCTGTGCACAAGGTATTGTGTTGGCAGCAGTGGAGAATGCAGGCAACAAGAACATCCTCCCTTGTTACTGTGACTAAGTCCCTGTGACCTGCTTCGAAACCTTTCTAGTGGAATATACACAAATCGAAACAGGTAAAATATGACCTAGCAGCAAGATCCATGTTCAGATAAACTTTTTAAGATTAACTTAAGATAAACTATTCCAGTGTCCAATCCTTCATGATCCTTAGCGACCTCCAAACACTTGCTCGTCATATAGTATGTCTTGACCATGGCGTTCTCTCTTAATGAGTTTCCTTCTCATTTTCTCTTCCTTCCTCCTTAGTTGCCAAGCTCAGTCTGTCAATTTCCTATACTTCGTTTTAAACACTCTTTAAATATCACGTGTTTATTCATTCAGTCAATTACTGAATGCTTAATATGTAACAGGTAGAAGAGACACAACCTCCGTCCTCATTGAATTATGTATATGCTTGCATATACACATACATGTACACACACATGAGCACACATGTAAACTCTGTGATCAGAATAAAGGGTTACACAAGAAGATTATAAGAGCACAAGTAAGGCTTGGGACACCTGGGTAGGTCAAGGCTCAGTTGGTTGAGTGTCCAACTCTTGACTTGGGATCAGATCATGACCCCGGGGTCATGGGATCAAACCCCATGTTGGGCTTCATGCTGAGGGTAGAGCCAGTTTAAGATTCTGTCTTCCTCTCTCACTGCCCCTCCCCCCCACAATCTCTCTCTCTCTCTCTCCCTCTCTCTCTCTCTCTCTGTCTCCCTCTCTCTCTCTCTCTGTCTCTCAGAATCTCAGAAGCAACAACAACAGCAACAACAAAACAAGCCAAACATGTAAACCTCTAAGGCAGGAAATGCATTTCCTTGAATCAGTGGATGAACAATGGAAACAAAATGCACACTTTTGATGTTTTCCAAATAGAAAAGTCAAGAAATTTATCTAGCGATTATGTATGACAGTCAGCATTACAGACTGTCCATTAAATACAGAAAGAGACCAGCAATGATGCGAAAGTTACACTGCATCCTTCTTCCAACTCTACCTACCCACATGTCCCAAAAAGTCATTTTAAGTTGTATAACACCAATATATTTCTGATATACTGTATTTCTTGGTCATTAGGGAAAGGTGGAATTAATTAAAGATTTTTAACATATACATGGATTAAATTTTGATGTTGGGCTTTCCAAAGGAGCAAAATCTCTCTTACAATGCTGGCCAGACCAGTATGTACATAGTCAACTTATGTTAACTTATACTGATTCAATTCCTAGAGCTACATGCTACCAGCATCCTGTGTGAGTAGATTTTTTGTTTGGTTTGGTCTTATTTTACTTTTACGAAACAAGCCCTGACTTGGTGTGGTTAAACTATAGAAAACAGAATGGCACACATGAGGATATGTATTTTTTAATAAAGTCATGGATAAAAATTATATCTAATTTGCATTTGTATCAAATTAAACTCTCCTTCATAAAATTTATTTATATCAAAAAGTTTCTTTGTTTTTTAGGACTTATGAAGTTAACGGAGTTCAGTTAGTTAGAGTCTCACTTTTTCTACAAAAAAGACTAAAATACATTGTCTTGATGTCCTCTGTCTCCCACCGTGAGGACGTGTATCTGTGGTAGAGTCAAATGCTACATCTGTAGGTGACATGCTGGAGAACTGGACAGGTCCATCTGTCCAGAGCTGCCACAGTCTAACCACCATCTTTTTAATGTGTACGGATGTAAAATGTTTTCCACCGGAGTAGAAATACTCTAGTGTTAACCCTTTTCAGCCAGCTCTTAGAAAATAACACCTAGTAAGCTGTCAAAAAAGTAATTTGGATGACAGTGGACAAACAAGAAAAGAACGGCACCAAAGATACACAACGCCTACATTATAGGATTCTCTTTGGAAATCTAAGGAAGTTTTGCAAATTGAATTTTGAGTTCTTCAAATTTGAAGACTGCAGAGACACACTGGACCACTAGAGGTAAGAGTATATTTTTTCAATTTAAATTAAATAATCAGTACCTAACAAGTTACTTTAATTTAAATTACTATAGTTAAATATGCATTAAATATAGTATATGTATAAAATAACGTATAAATATTTGATATATACTATATGAAACATGGCTGTAGTTTATATGTTAAATAATACATTATATGAATACATATTATACTACATGTAAGTATGTACTATTTAACTACAGTATTAATATTTATCATAAAATACATATAGTGTAATAAGGTTTCCTGCTAATTTATTATCGTTTGTCCAAAAGTTGAGTTTCACTACCTACGAGAAACATATGTTTTTATTATACATTGCCCACAAAAGTAGAGAGGGCAAATTTGAAATCAATAGGGTCCAACACATTTTTTTTCTTTAAATAGAAAATGTCCCCTGTAGCTCAAAAGCAAAGAGAATAGACTTGTAGAGAAGGAAGGAAAAAAACTGGTCCAACATAGGTATAAGACTGGTTAAACAATGTGGGTGAAAATGATTTTTTTTTTAATGCCAATCATGTAATGTAGCAATAAAAATTCCCTAAAGCAATCAGGCAGGCGTTCAGTGGAATTAGTTAGTGGCTTGATTTATTGAATTGCCCATAAAACAATTTTAAATATCCACTGGGCTTCATAAAAGGTTCATTCAAATAAAGTGTACCCACACCTGGGTTGTGATTTTTCTGTCGTTACCCTCAGCACACTCCCCTGTTTACTGGGCTTTGGAAAGGCCTTTTTCACATTCCACCTTTAATACATGTTTCCCAGACACTGCTTTTTCTGTTTCTCTAACTTTAATACAAAAACTAAAGAGTCAAAATGTTCTTATCTATTGTTGTATTTAGCCCAAGTCCTCACCTATCCCTTTGGATTTTATATTGGTAAAGATAGATTCACAGTTAAATTTTAAGCTGAATAATTTAAGTTGAAAAATAAGGGCTTCTTTTTTCATAGGAGAGCAGATGGTTGCAAATGAATTTGCAAAGACACACTATTGCTTACAAAGAAAACACAGAAAATTGAGGATGAAAATGTGAGGTTTGTTTCATGTATATTTTTAAGGAGAAACTCAAGACTATTTTGTGCCCCCAATTTCCAAAGAGTTCTGTCTCGGATGGTTTTCTTTCCTAAGACCCATTATTTTCAACGTTTGGCAGTTTATGCTTTCAACAACTCTTCATTTTTATTTGTCCAAGTTTAAGAGTCATGCCTGCTTTACGGTGTAAACTATACAACCTAAGAATTCAACACAGCAGAGCAGAAAATTGACCCAACAAAAGTTTAAATGACATGAGACTGCCCATGATAGCAAAGGAAATGGCATGATTAGAGGCAGACTTGAGACTTCTGTCATTTGCTAAAAGGAAGGACAGAAGCACAGCCTACCAGGCGGTGGGCAGGGGGGAGGGGGTAGGGAGGTGAAAATATACATAAAATATGTATGAAGAAGCAAACTAAAAAAATCTTGTAAAATTTGCAACTGAAGAGATTTGAATGGGTAAATGGGTTACTTCCTTATCTCCATTTGACTTTCTATGGGTCCTTCTAAAAACTCTCCATGAGGGATATCCTGGGTCTTGCGGCTCTTCTCCTGAGAGTTACACAGGCTCAGGATTTTCAGAACTTCAGAACTGCTGTGCTGCAGGCCCCGTGGTCTTGAGCAGCCCTGAGGATAATCCGGAAAGATGAAAAGCTCCCCTGAGTCCAGCAGGAGGCATCTGTTAAGAGTCCTTGCTGCGGGGACCAGGGCTTGTAACTTCTTCAGCATCTGAATCTCAATTGGAAGAAGAATCCAGCTTTGAGGAAATTGCAGAAGTTGTTAGACTTTTAACTGCCAGGACCTGGGCAGAGAGTCTGAAAGCAGTCTCCTTCAGAAGTAGGAAAGCAGCAATGTCAGGTACAAGGGCAAGGGAAAGGCTTATAGCCAACAGGCCAAACGACATTCACTGAATAGGCTACAAGAAGGAAAAAGAATACGTAATGGTTGGAAGATAATCTGATTAATTTCTTGAGATTAATAAATGGCCAACGTATGACATATGTTTTTCATCATGGCAGAGAATGCCAATTGAAATGATGTCCCTTATGGGGTGCGCCAAGTAGCCTTTGGAAAGAAGGCGTTTATTCTTTGGGCCACTGATAATACACAGGATTTTCTTGAACTGGCAGACTAGAGTCCCGTATCCAGAGCATCTGTTTTGTGTTGCAATGACCTAAGAGTATTTTTACATTTTTAAACGGTTGTTTCAAAAATAACACAAAAAGGGACACCTGGGTGGCTCAGACAGTTAAGCGTCCGGATTTTGGCTCAGGTCATGATTTCTCAGTTCATGGGTTCGAGCCTTGCATAGGGCTCTGTGCTGACAGCGCGGAGCCTGAAGCCTGCTTCAGATTCTGTGTCTCCCTCTCTCTGCTCCTCCCCTGCTCGCACTCTTTCTGTCTGTCTCTCAAAAATAAACATTAAAAAAATGTTTTTAAGTAACACAAAGAAGAATATGTGACAGAGACTATTGACCACAAAGGCTAAAGCCTGAAACATTCACCATCTTGCCCTTTGCAGAAAAGTTTGCCAATCCCTGAGCTAAGCCCTCATCTGGAGCATCATGAATCCTTTTTTCTGCCTCATCTTAATGGGATGCTGTGTGTGATATGCAGCATTGCTCCTGAGAAAACACAAATGTGGAATCTAATGAATAAAGATTCTCTTAAGATGTTAGGTATTAATGCATTTTTAATTTTGCAAGCCGGGTTAACATTAAGTCAGACTAACTGGAACTTGGCAGCTCCCTTGGTCAAGTGTAATTACACACCGGATGGAAAAACTGATTCAGTCCACCTGAAGCATTTACTGAGTGCCGACTCGAGGCAACGTAGTCAAAATATATTAAATTTCCAAAATCTATAAAACTCTTGGTCAGTATAACAAAAACCATGCCTGTTATTAATAGCATAATCTCTATAGTATCTGTTTTCTGAGTCTGTTTTGAAATTGCCACAGGAAAGATCAAAGACCTGTCTATTCAAGAAAAAAAAAAGAGAAAGCACATCCATAAAGCAGAGTTGTACATAAGAGACCTAGTCAAGAATCTCCTTCCTCCTCCTCTTCTTCCCCTTCTACTCCTCCTCCTCTTCCTCCTCCTTCTTCTCCATCATCATCATCATCATCATCATTTTGCTGCAAGTAAAGTGATTTCACAGAAGTCAACACAAAGAAGTTATTGAAAATATTGCTGATACATGAAAGCTTTTCATGGTTTGCTTATCAAAGTGGGATTCTGGCTCAATCAACACTCTCTTATCTAATGACTGAGCCACATTCTTTATAACATGAAAATTAAACAGACCACGGTTTCTGAATTTGTTTTCATTTTTGTTTTGACTTATGTTAGCTCCTGACTTGTTTTTTTGTTTGTTTGTTTGTTTGTTTGTTGTTGGCTGGTTGGCTTTTGGGTTGATTTTTGTTTGTTTTTTAATCTTTAGCCATAATATAAATTCAACTTATGTCTTCAGTTTGATTTAGTGTTTCCCAGTTTTGCTGTGTTCATTGATTTAGTTCATTGGATGGACCGGAAAATGAGTCCCTAATATTCCTAGTGTTCCAACCCATACTTAGAACTTTCCTTAAAAGACATTCAGTATTACTTTGTATTCATCTATGATGTCTCAGAAGCAATTTTTTAAATGTCATACAGAAATCATGTTCCATGTGCTTTTCAATAAAAATGTCCTATTTCTTGAATGTTTGAAGAGTATCTGTTATTATTGTATAAAATCAAGTAAACACCTTGGCATGACTTGTCAGCATGCATTTACCTTTTATTGTGAGTCAGTAAGTGAGTAATAAAATCCAGACTAGGTGCTGGTGATCCTACAAGTACCAAGCGCCCTCCCTCTTTGTAGGCTATTCTGGTAGAAAGAGGGTTTTCTGATTCTGGCTTCTAACAGGGTCTGTTTGAGGCAGCGCAGATCATCCATTTGCTCTTTCCTCTTCTGCCACTTACCCTTCACCCAGCATCATATAAGAGTAAAGAAAAATTAAATATATGTGCATTCAGATGGGGACTTTGGAGAGGCGAGTTTCTCTGATTTATAGCATCTTCCAGAATAAAGTGGGCTAGTCAGCATTCTAAAGCCAGGAGGAGAAGGCAAGCTGCCAGAACTCAAATATTGGCTGAAAACAGTTGGCCACTCGGTGCAAATTAATTATTTCATTCATCCTACCATGTTATATTCCTGATCGCTTGGAATCTCAAGATGCCCATTATTTAGTCTCCCACAAAGGCGCATTGGCTTCGGTATGCCTTTACTACATAGATCTAGTTGTCATCTGTAGAGTTAAAACTTGATCAAAACCACACTGTATTATGAAAGTCCTCTTTCTCTGGGACTCTGATGGAGACAAGGGGTTCTAGGTTGCATGGGTCCATGCAACGGGCTGAAGTCTTGATCTGTGTGTCTGAGCTCTTGAGTGTTTCTTAACCAAGTTCCTGCTAGAAAATTCTTTTTGCCATGCACAAGCAGGCTCTTCCATTTGCATCTATAGTTTCTATTCCCAGGACCAATGGTCTTTGATCTTGGGGCACCCGGGTGGCACTCGGCTTACCAATCAGCTACTGCCTTACTTCCCCGCCTGGAGGAGATTTACAGCACTGTCTCTACCTAGGCCAGTAATGGTGTCTGGAGTGTTCCGAGGGAACAGAAGCGGAAGGAAACCATCATTTGGAGGCTATCGTGTAATATTATTTATACAAATCGCCAGCACACAGTGAGAGGCCTTCTAGCAGCAGTTTTCAACATCATTATTAGCAATGTGAGTACATTCCATACCTTTTACATTTCATCCTAATAGCAGATCTATGACATAAGCACTGTTATCCACATTATATAAATGAGAAAACTGGGCTCAAAGAGATCAGCATCTTATCCAAGTCACCCATCTACAGGCAAGGAGAGCCAAGAATTCATCTTTCTGCATCCAAAACTTATAAGGATTTGTTTTTTAAAACCACTGGTATTGCAGTGGAATAGTGACTATGTTTTCACTACTCTGCAGCTCATCTTGGCTCCTTCCTTAAGTTCACCGTGATGCTGTTACAGGCATGAAAAGGATCCTTGGGTTTTCTCTGGCCTGTCAGTGCCAACACCATAGATGCTCCCTAGGGACTACCTTCCCCAAGTTCAGTTGTAGGAATCATCAGTGGCTGATGCTATTACATATACAAGCATCATTAAGTGACGTGGTAACAAAGCCAAGTTCTTCATATGTCTTCCGCTTTTTTGCCTCCCTATTCTGGGAAGTAGACATGAATTATATCCTAGGAACGACTTTGATGTCACACGGTATCTTGAGGTACCTTTATAAATTAAGCTTTCTAAGGACCCTGGTGGCTTTCGTTATCATCGTTATCACAACTTTTCTATTAGGTTTTTTAAAAAATGTTATTGATTTATCTTCATTATGAAGATTAGTAACAAGTCCAACTTCTTTCCTTAGTTTTAAGGTGATACAACTATACCCCTATTTTAGACTAATACTAATATATGCCTTTGCTTTATAAAAAAAAAAAAAAAGCAAGAGGTGCCTGGGTGGCTCAGTTGGTTAAGTGTCTGACTTCGGCTCAGGTCATGATCTCACGGTTCATGGGTTCAAGCCCCGCAGTGGGCTCTGTGCTGACAGCTAGCTCAGAGCCTGGAGCCTGTTTCAGATTCTATATCCCTCTCTCTCTCTCTGATCCTCCCCTGATCTCTCTCTCTCTCTCTCTCAAAAAATAAATTTTAAAAAATCTTTAAAAAAGCAATAGACGTAGGTGGTATTACTACCTCTTTATGTAATTTTGCTTTTTCAAGGCACATCAAGATAAACTAAAATGCACAGAATTTCAAGTGAAATTGAAATCTCTCAGGTGACCCCAATTCTGTCACTGCCTGTAGAAATTCCACAAGAAGACAAAGGAGCTAAAACGTAAGCCAGTCTGAATAAACAGAAGCCTTCAAAAATGGCTTGAGTAGGGGCACCTGAGTGGCTTAGTCGGTTAAGCGTCCGACTTTCGCTTAGGTCATGATCTCGCGGTTCGTGGGTTCGAGCCCCGCGTCGGGCTCTGTGCTGACTGCCAGCTCGGAGCCTGGAGCCTGTTTCAGTCTGTGACTCCCTCTCTCTCTGACCCTCCCCTGCTCACGCTGTCTCTCTCTCTCTCTCCTAGAAATAAATAAAAAACATTAAAAAAAAAATGGCTTGAGTAGGAGTTTACTCTCTTAGCAGAGCAATCCAGGAGCGTCTGCAGTAAACCATGGGGGTGTTCCAGGAGGTGGTGACAGGCAAGTGGTCCTCAACGTGCTGATACGCCTTCTGCAGCACAACGGCCCAAGTCACTTAGGCTGATCGACACTAGACATTTGTCTCATTTAAGAACCTGCCGTAAGGAATGAATGACTAATGTATGTGCTCCAAGCAGTTTTTTTTAACCCAATAGCAGAATTTATTAACCCAAAGAAATGTCCACTCTATGTAGAGGATTTGAATGAAGGTGTTTTTGATCCAGGAGCTCTTTCTCCTCTCCAGGGGACTGCCTTTATTTAATTCATGAATCTTCTTACTAATCCATGAAATTTGCAGAGTTCTTCTCTTCCAAGCAATAGTGCCCTCGCTGAACTGTCTTACCATGTTAGTAAAAACAACAGCATCGTACAAATGTCCATAGCCTTGTAGATTGGAACTCACGTCATTAACAGATTATTGTCCAAAGGAGACAGGCTTCTCTTTCAACACACCCTCACCCATCAACTGTCCGTGGTATGAGCAGAAAGTAGATGTGCAATGGGCCCGGGAATCTGGAAGTTGCACCCACTTGGCTACTGGATTCGTTATTGACCACAGTCTTACCCAAGAATGACCGCTGTGCGCTCCTGAACTCCTCACTCCTTGTCAGCACCTTTTCTCTGTTCTGACTCACATGCCTCTCTCACGGCATCTATCTCATTTCACCTTGTATTGAAGTTATTTTTATGTTAACGTTATGCTCCCTCGGAGACTATGAAGCCTCTGAGGGCAAGGACTGCCCCAGCATATTGACAATATGGGCTAACTGGTTGTACAGTGTGATTTACAGCCCAGTGGAAAGTAGGAGAATAAAGGTGGTGTTTTATGGCTTCTTGGACAATTGCTCCAAGGCACACACGCATATGTGCGTGCACATGCGTGCACACCCACGCATGCACATGCACACCTTGAAAGCGCTGCTCAACAGCTGCAATCCGGTCCAGGAGAAATCTGGACGCCCTCATGAGCACACAGAGGCACTGGGAGAAACAGCTTTTCTGAGGCTGCACAGCGTTTCCCTGCTCGAGCTCCCTGTAGAACCGTTTCCGCAGGTTGATCACACCCTTGCTACTGCTGCCTTCAGTAGGTTTCCCTGAGAATAAGATGCTGCGATTGACAGGCAGGAATAAATTCACATAAATAAGCTGCAAACCTACTCATTCCTTTGTGCTTAGTTATGAATCTTTTTAAAATGCATCCACTGTTAGCTCTCTAAAGAAACCCCAAGTATGGAGCACAGCCCGAAGTTACATTTTACATGCCCACTGTTCAACTGGGTGTTACATCCACTGTTCAATGGCAGGGGTTTTATTTTTATTTTTTTTTTTAATGTTTTATTTATTTTTAGGAGACAGAGAGAGACAGCGCGAGCAGGGGAGGGTCAGAGAGAGAGGGAGACACAGACTGAAACAGGCTCCAGGCTCTGAGCTGTCAGTCAGCACAGAGCCCGACGCGGGGCTCGAACCCACGAACCGCGAGATCATGACCTAAGCGAAAGTCGGACACTTAACCGACTAAGCCACCCAGGCGCCCCTCAATGGCAGGGGTTTTAAATGGTTCCTTTTCTCAGCTCAATCCTGCTCCCTACGAATTCTAGTCATTCAAGTGACTGCCTTTGGTTAACAAATTATGAAAAAAGCCAGAGCGAATCAAGACTCATAGCTAATTTGGAGTTTGAAGAGGGACTGATGGATGAGCAAACTAAAGGCTAAGACCGAAGTGCGAAAGTAGAGGCAGTCAATACTCCAAAATTTAAAAAAGAAAACGCAAAATGAAAACCACCCCACCATATTAACCTCATTTTTTTCTAGACCCGCTTGCCAAGGGATTCCCAGAAAGTGAGGAAATCCTAACGGCCTGCCAGCCATTGGAACAGGTCTACATTTCTAATTACCCATAGTTCCATGAACTATAGCTTCATCGTTTGTCTGTCTGACCAGTTTGGCAACCAACTGAAGCCCACATCAACCTTTCCATGATGTTCCTTTATTCTGAACACTAAAATATTATTAGGCCTTTGTAAACACCACTGTTAATAGCTGCATGACAGTTTTTCATACAGAAGCACCAGTAACCTCTTTATTAGCCATTATGTGATTTCCAGTTTTCATGATTATTATTAATGATTTCACGAGACCATTTCTCAATACTCTGTTGTTGCTTCTATTCTATAGCTAACAATAAATGAAATTCTTGGGTCAAAAGTGATGAATATTTATAAGCTTACTGAGCCAAATGACGTTTGAAATAGGTTTTATCAACATTCCAGTGCAATGAAGAATTCCCATTCATTGAATCCTAAAGAGCATCCAATATGCTCATTTTTTAAACTAACTGATTTTTAAACTATTGATCAGAAAAACTGGCACTATTACTACAATCTATATAATTTTGATAATGACATGTGATGAATTTCCATATTTATTAACCACTTACATTTCTTTTTTTTTTTTTTTTTTTTTAATGTTTTATTTATTTCTAGGAGAGAGAGACAGCGTGAGCAGGGGAGGGTCAGAGAGAGAGGGAGTCACAGACTGAACAGGCTCCAGGCTCTGAGCTGGCAGTCAGCACAGAGCCCGACGCGGGGCTCGAACCCACGAACCGCGAGATCATGACCCAAGCAAAAGTCGGACGCTTAACCAACTAAGACACCCAGGTGCCCCTAACCACTTACATTTCTAATTTTATAATCCTTTTCTTCCTAATCCTACAAGATTAGGGTTTCTTAACCCTGAAAGCAATAAAATAAAACAGCAAGTGTTATTTCGTTTCACTGTATACTCCTGCACAAATAACTTCCAGGGCATCTAAAGGGACCAGAGTAGAAACACATTTCCTAATTACTTGTAGATTTCTTTTCACATTTTTGGCTGAGGTATCAATTATCAATAAGTGTATTGCAAATGGCCCCTTGTATTGTCTGTGTGCCTAAGAGAAACAATTTCCATCTTCTTTTAACATACATGTCAGTATATTCTTTCTGAAGAATACAAAGTGCATACACGTACGATTTGGGAGGAGAGATATTAAGGCACGTGGAAGTCATTTGGGAAGTACAAACTTTCTGCACAGTCATAAATATAAGCACACAAGTAGCAGTAAAAATGGTGCTAGTTCAGCCTAACACGAAGGCACAATATTGAAACATTTAAAAAAATATATAAATCTCTGCACTTAGCACCATTTTACTGTGGAAAGGCAACAAAAGGAAATATAAGTCAACATCACCTACTAATCATTGGTCTCATTCAAGTATTGTTTCTAGGAGAAACTTGGTGATATTTTTGATAATTCTTATTTAAACTGTTAATAGCATTTACATTTAATTCATGTCCAGCCACAAAGAAAAGGGTACTGTAATCCTTCTTAATATGTTTCCAATTAATATTTATGTCTACATATGGGAAGTTCGCTTTGGATAAGAGGTTACCATTTTCTGTTCTGATGGTCTTTTACACATTCTGTAGACTCATGACCTTGATGGAGAGCCTCCAGCAGACCAATGGCATGGAAACTATAGGAGTTCTTGCCTGAGCCTGCATTTTGCCCAGTCTCCCTGCTTCTCCTCATTCCCTGTCCCCAGATTCTTCCTCATCCACCAACACTCCACTTGGGTTAAATAACTGGTACCGTGGGAATACACACGGCCACAATGGCAACACCGCTTTGCTCAATAACAATAGATTATTAAGAGCTTTTCCTCTACAGCTTTAAGATGGGTAAATAAAAAGGCAGTTGGAAACGGGAGTCAATACATTTCAAAAGTGCTGTGTACAACTTGCAAAAAGAAAACTGAAGTGAGATTTTATCATCAAAGAGCACATTTGCTCAAAAATCTGACTGCAGGGTTTGCTGGCCATACATTGGACAGACTCTCACCTGCTGGTACTGACCTCACTGAATCATCAGAAACATATGATGACAAACACATATCTAATACATTACTGGACTAACGTCAGACTGGTTGTGCAAGGTAAACTGTGTTATTCATTACGCTCTGGAGGAACTGAACTCTACAGTGTATTCAAATCACTATGACTTTATATCTGCTCTGCACAAATATATTCCAAAAATAATGTTTTTATAAAGCCCAGGTAAAAAGCCACCTCTATGAATACAGAAAAAAATGCATTCTCCCACTGGCAACGACAGGTGCATGATGAAAATATCCCATTAAGAACAGAAACAAAACCACAGAATAGAATCAGGATAGACAGAATCTGTGAGGTATCTGTTGTGAACATTATATCTGTTCTCTTTATCTTTGGAGATTAAAGAATGGAGATTTCGAATTACTGTTTTTGGTTCTGGGAGGCATTAGTGAAGAAATACTTAAATATCAATGAGATGTAATTTCGACTGAATTTCTTGAAATTACACAGCATCTGTCATTGTATTATTAATCATGATTAATCTTTCAGATTCATCTGTTAAGTATAATAAAATTAATACCTGTAATTATAAAGCTAAAAATGCTTGCATATTAGTTTCACGTACTTGAGCATAAATCCCTGAGTAACTCAGATGACTCTCAGGTATTAGTGAATGTACTCAATGAGTCCCCATGACCATTTTATAAATAGGCAACATTTTACATGCATCACTTGTCTAAAAATGGTTTGCCAAATGGTTAGAATACTCTGCCAGTTCCTGCCTGTTTTCTTGGGAGTCAGAAAAATAAAATCATACTGGACCTTTCACAGGGAGGGACAAAGTATATGCTTTGAAATGTAAACCAAAGAAGGTAAACTATTTCTGTGGGTTAAAGGGTGTGAGGGTGTGAGTGGGGGTGGGGGTGGGTGAATATGAAGGTAACACAGAACATCTTCAGATATCATTAAATTTAGGAACTAGAGTAGCAGGGACCATGATACTCGTTCATTCATTCAATACATGTTTATTTCTTCCTACTATATGCTAGGCATAACACTGATTCCCCCGAGTAGCATTTTGTTAGTAATAATACTACAAAATCAAATCAGTATTAAGATAATTCATTCATGACAATATGTATGGATTCATCAATGGCATATCTGACATACAATTCCCATAACTATTATTTACATTAGATTATGGTGCTAATTGGATGCTGAAATTCCACGAACTATTATGATTTTCTCTGAGTGTTGGTTTCCCAAATGGCAAACGTGGTTAGAATATTTCCTAGCATTTCACAAAGAAACCTTACTAATAGTAATTCTACACCCAGAAATAACTTAACCTCTCCTAGGAGAAACACTTGCAAAAGCATAAATTGATCAAGGACATAATCAATTCACTTTTAATTTAATTGTTATTTTGTAGATAAAGTGAAGTTATGAAAAAAGGATAAATGCTTTCATTATTAACAAGAAACCACTACTGAGAACATACTTAGCTGCTTTTATATAGTCTTTCTGAAAGACATTCTTATTGAATTCATATGCCTAAAGCCACTACATAACAATTGGGAAAAATGCTTTCAATAAATAGGCTAATATTTTTTATTCAGTGTGAAAAGACAGCCATGCAGAATCGTGCTCACTGGCACGCATCTCAATCTTGAAGCCCTACCCACTAGATTTCTAAAAATCTTATTGATGTAGTTTTCGCTCCTTTAATTTAGCTGTAGGCAAACAGAATTTGCTTACAAGTGTCCTTACTTAGCACGTACAGAAGTATCGCTCTGTTTATTTCCTTCCTTGCTTACTGGCCAGCCCTTTCTCATGGTTGGCTACCTTTATATGAGCGGCACTGATAACTGTCTTGTTCATGGATATAGTCACAATCCCTAAACCACAGGACCTGGCCAAGGATTATGGACGCCACTGAGAACATAGAGACAAATCCACAACATTGTGCCGTGGACGCCTGCGATGGACACCAGCTGTCCTACCCACACACACATTTCCCAGGCACACCGTGTGGCTCTGTCCCTGAGGGCTTTCTCTGGCTTGACTGGCTGAGGCCTCACGGGCCGGGTTGGAAGGGCTGGGAGGTAAGTGGATCTGGGCGGGGCCCTCGGCCAGTGCCATAGGCAACGTGGCACAGGGATAACCCAGCCTCTTCCTCTGTGGCAGGGACACACAGAGCCTCGCGGACGTCCAGAAGACCAAAATCCCAGTTTCTCAGACCATCAACCCACCACTGGGACCCTCCGCTCCCCCACAAGGGGATCAACTCCAGACTAAATTGCTTGCGCTCAAATCCTTGTTTCAGCCTTAACTTCTGGAACGAGGCACTTATATTCTGGTAGGAAAAGGCACACTTAAATCACTCTGGCGTAATATTAAAAGTAACAGAGGCTCTAACAGAGACACAGATCAAGTGTTAGGGAAGCTCACAGGAGGGGCTGTACTTGAAGCGTCAGCGGAGATGAGATACTTTTTAAAAAGAAAGGAACCATGGATTATATGCCAAAGCCACTGCTACAGGTCAAAGTTCATGGGGTTAAGTCATGAGCGATGGTTAGGATCCAGACCAGAAGGAAGGGAGGGTGTTCCTAACAAAGGAAAAGGGGTGGCAAATACATGGAGAAGCGCACACAGCAGATATGCACGGAGAAGGGCGAGGGCTTCTGTTTGGCTGGGCCAGAAGCTGTGCGAAGGTAGGTGAGCAGGAAAGTGGATGCAAGGGAACTCTGTAACTAGACACAGAACGTACTGTAAAGCTGCCTAAGAATTGCGATTATTTTCTGTAGATGATAGGAAGCCTTCATGATTTTCTTTTTAAGGATTAGTGACATGATCCACATGTGCCTTAGGAAAATTGATCTTTCAATTGTATAAAATACATTAGCCCTGGCAAAGAGTGCTGTGAAATCCTTGTAGAAGGCCAGTCCGCTAGTCTAGGTAGTAAATAATGATGCCCAGAATTAAGGTAACAACAGAGAGAGTGGAAAAGACAAGAGAGAAGTGTACATATTAGAAGCAGCCTGGTTGGCTGTCAGGCAAGGACGTGACTGTGAAAAGGAAGCACAGAAAGCAGGCAGACAGAGAGGGCTTTGAGTCAGACAGGCTGGGCTTTAACCCAGTGTGAGCTTTTGCAGGCTCCTGAAATCCTCTGAGATGTGAATATTTCCATCTGCCAGAAAGGGAAGAAGACTTCCTCACAGGCATGTGAGGATTCAAATAGCTAATGCATTTGAAGTCCAGCACAGTGTCTGGAGAATATTAAGAACGTCATTAATTGATGATAGTTCTGTCAGTGTTGTTAAAACATAAACAAGAATTCAAAGACTTATAAAAAATGGTATCCCTAAGGCCAAAACTTAGCCAGAGATATTAACATACCAAAATAAAGGATTTACCAGTGAGAAAAATGGTGTGGTTTATCGTCCTAGAAATAATTATTCAACAAAGTAGGGGGGAAAGACAGGCACACGCCCAGAGCAAATTGTAGCACATTAGTCTATGGGAATCATGCATTCATGCTTCTTCCTCTACTTCCATGATCTCACCACAAACGTGACATTATACTTCGGTTTCACGCATTGGTCTGAGTGCAACAATACAAAATGGTGGCCGTGCCAACCTGAGAAATCTACTTTCTGTGAAAGTGGTATTCTCATTAGAGTTCGATAAATTCCCATTTGAAATTTATGCATATTTCAAGGTTTAGCATGGTTATATTCTCAAAATTAAGACATACTCTAGCTTTTAAAAGTACAAACCTTAAGATTCACGTCTAGGCCAATAAAAATTTAGCAAAATGATCTGCTTGTACATTTCCTTTCTCTTCCGTGCTTGTCACACAGAGGTCCTCCATACTCCTTGTGGCAGGGTCCCCTCTCTAAGGAGAGAAAAAAAACCTGTAGCAACCTGGCTATACATCCCTCACAACCCTGTAACATGAGACCACTTAATCAGACTGCATGTTTGTGTGTTACCATACATGGGAGACAAAGGAGTAAATAAATACATAAAAAACTATGCCACATGGTGTTCAGTGGCTCAGCTCTTCAGTACAAGCCCACCTGAGTGGTGCCACCAGGAATAAAGTTGCTTCCTGGAAAGAAAAAACTTGATGTCACGACTCTACGTGAGAATCCCGCTACATCCTGAATGAATGATTCAACTGTACAGCGTTTTCAACCTCCTTCGCTTATGTCATGACTATCTCATCAGCAACAAGTAGGTTGGAACCATTATGAACTTCAATAGAAAACTCTGAACAAACATGACCCTGACGATATTCCAGTCTACCCTGCCAAGTTGTGCAGCACAAAGCAGAGTTCACAGAGCGGCCATGGACTCTTCACTGCACCTAGGAGGCAAGTAAAACAGAAACAAGATAACACACGGTTGTATTTATTTATTTTTTGGTAACTTACGAACAAGGTTTTCTTTCTCCCTATAGAAAGTTGGGCCGAACAGGACTAAAGGCAGAGAGCATCTGGACCCAGTGGGAAGGGGGAACCAGGAGAGACGACATCAGCTCACGCTTCTGTCTTTTTTTTTTTTTTTTTTTAATGTTTTTATTTATCTCTAGGAGAGAGAGAGACAGCGTGAGCAGGGGAGGGTCAGAGAGAGAGGGAGTCACAGACTGAAACAGGCTCCGGGCTCCGAGCCGGCAGTCAGCACAGAGCCCGACGCGGGGCTCGAACCCACGAACTGCGAGATCATGACCTAAGCGAAAGTCGGTCGCTTAACCGACTAAGCCACCCAGGCGCCCCTCACGCTTCTGTCTTAAGTGCGCTGGAAGTTACCAGTCGAACGGCTGGGACTCACCAGCGCTCCGTTTCCACAAACGCTCAGGAGACTGTTGCATGAGATTACAGAAACCTCTTAAAGTTCTAACATCCTCTCTGAAGGTGCTAATGCTCCTTAGCCAACACAGGTCCAATCTTACTTCTCCTTTGTATTGCATAATGGGGTTCCCATAGATAAATGATTTTTAAAAATTATAAAATATTTATCATGACCTATGTTATTTTTTTCTGACTTAAAAAAAAACTCTCAAATCAGGGTATTCCTGTTCTCAAACATAGTGCCGATATTTTATTATTTATTACAGCCAGCAAGGCAGAGCGGTAACTCTGATCCTGGGCTCACCTCAAGGGGCTTAATAAATATTGATGACTCAATCTTGTGTCTAAAGGAAACAGATATTCTGTTGGGGGAGGGGGGGGTCAGGTTCCCTCTCAAGACATGACATGAAAACATTCCATTATAGAATTCAATTTTTCCCTGTTTAGCACGGTGCTTTAGCAGAGATTTTTGAGATCGATTGTTCTTTAATTCACCCACAACTGCACTTAGCAGTTACACTCTACCTCGAGATGTTGCCATCAAAAAGTCTGTGTTTTTACATAGCTCTTTTCTACATCTTCCCTGCAGATGCACTACCATTTTGAAGCTTCTTAAGATATAATTGGAAAAGGACACAGTGTAATAACTCTTTAAACAGGGCTTTTGAGCAAGTTTTCATACGTTTCCCAGAAATCAGACCAAATGAAGCATAAAAGTTCCATCCTTCATGCAGGCGTCTTACTATCATTCTGAGATAGAACCAGCTTCTATTTGATGAATGTAGCCAAATATTACCATGGCTCCGACTTTCTATCAGAACATCAATGAACATGTATACCAAGCCCCAAACCCAAAGGCACGGTATTTGACCTTCACAGAAAATCGGCAGTCAAATTAAACTTGCCTAAAAACACACAACACCAGGTTGTGTTCAATAGTCTACGAAACACAGAAGCGCCATCTCTGTTCCAGGTGCATAAGGACATCTAAAACCACAGAGTCGACCCGGGGCTCACAGCCTATGAGATGCCTAAGATGATGAGGGAGAAGAACTACGGACACATGTGTGCCATTATCCTCCAAGACGCCACTACCTAGGGCTTGTGAGGACATCTCCAGAGCTGCCAGGGAAAGAACCAGGGCCAATGACATGGTGTAGACAGTGTCCAATACCACCGCTGTCACCCAACCTACTCACCACAAGCGGGGGGGATTTTGCTTGTGTTTCTTTTTTTTTTTCATCTTCACATTCCTCACCCCTCTCTTCGTCTGTCAGTTACTGGCCTCCTTTCTGCCCTTTATCTTACACATTCCCTTCCACCCCTCCCCCCATTCTGAGTCTCTATTCGGACAAAGTCTTGCCTTGCTCGAAAAGACTACTTCCTTCCTTCTTGCTCCCATGCTCCACAAAACTATTATTCCAATAATAGCAGATTCTTAGATCACTTTACTATGTTATATGCACTTTGCCAAGTATTTCCCATGTATTAATTTATTGAATACTCCTAATTATTCTACAAATACAGTATTACTATAATCTCTCTTTGTAGTCAGCAAAAGTGGTAGAAAAGGGATATTCATCTTCCCAAAGTCTTCAGTAAGTGAAGAACATAAGATTTGAGATTGCGTAGTGGGGTTGAAGAGCTCACACTCCTCCCGTAAACCCTACTACCTGATTGTATCATTATGTAATATGAATTATTCAGCATTTATTAAAATTTGTTGAGATCTGATTTATGCATGGCTTAGTAGATACTTTTAAAAAATAAATGCACAATATATAACTAAAAAGGGTCTACATATACATACTGTAGTTTTAAGTATAGTTTTTAATAAATCACATTTGTTGTTCAAATCTTTATTTTTGCTTATTTTTCATGCTCTTGACCTGTCAGTAATTGAGAGAGATATATTCAAACTTCCCCTTCAGAGAGTGGAGCTCCATAGTTTATCAATTTTGCTCTGTCAATACATTAGGCTTTTTTTGGTTAATTGAACCCAATTCTGAAAGACTGTATCTCTGTGGGAAATTACAGTGAACTCGGAAGGGAAGAAAAAAATCGATTACATTGATTCATACTCGAGTGTGAAGGAATTCCCACTCAAACTTTGCAAGGCCATTTACATTTTGAATCAAATGATTAAATAATCCTTTTACTTTACAAATCGAAATAAACCTTTTACTTATGAATGTCTTTTAAAGGTACTGATGGAAATATTTCTATGCAAAAGTAGCTTCCTGAACCACTTGAATCTCACCAGGACTTTCACCCTACAGAAAGCTGGCCTTGGGCATCTCACAGAAAACTTATTTCTATCCAAACCAATACTTCCCCAAATTCTCTCCACTCTAATCCATTTTACTGACAGGCAGACATTCCTACAGTTCATTCATTAATTGTATTTTTTCATTGTCCATTGCATAAAGTAGGTATCATGATAGTCAAAATCTTTATGACCTGACTTCAATTTCCATCTTGAGCTCCAATTACTTATCCTTACCTTATGCTATAATCAAAGCATTATTTGCTGTACCTTGACGGTGATGTACATGTTCTTCCTTATGTCCACATGGTTCTTTCTGTTTGTAAGGCATTTTGTTCCATCTCTACCTGTAAAAATCAGCCATCCTGTTTTACTTATTTCTCTATTTCCCCCCAACACCTAGCTCAATAAATATTTTTTCAACAGGTTCATACTTTGCAAGACAGCGAAACTCAGGTGTAAATCTAATCCATGAAAGGCAGTGAAGAGTCGCCTATGTCCACATTCTGTAATCCACACTCATCATGTCTTTCACTTTTGTTTGACACTGATAACCAAAAGTGTGTTGTGTAACGGTCTTCTGGAAGATAACTCTTATGGAAAGAGTAGTGTTTCTTTGAAAAGAATTCTGGGCATTATTTCAAATTTCAACAAACATGTTCAAATCTGGACATGTTTCAAATAGAATATTTTAAATCCGTTAAAATGTATATATGACTCTCTACTGGGATGATTAACAGTTAAAACTGAAAAAAAGGGAGGGGCTCCTGGGTGGCTCAGTCTATTAAGCGTCTGACTTTGGTTCAGGTCATAATCTCACGGTTTGTGAGTTCGGGCCCTGTATTGGGCTCTGTGCTGACAGCTCAGAGCCTGGAGCCTGCTTTGGATTCTATGTCTCCCTCTCTCTCTGCCCCTTCTCTACTCATGCTCTGTCTCTGTCTCTCGCTCTCAAAATAAACAAAAAAAAATTTTTTTAAAAAAAAAGGGAAAATATGTAATTCTAAATTTAATTATTTCTTATTTGTTTCTTGCATACAATCAGCAGCACATTTCATAGAAGGATTTTATGTCTCACCAAATAGTGTCCCTCTTCTGACTGCTAATGAGGAACATCTTAAGTGAACCAGTTATCAGCTGAAAGAATTCCTGTTATTTCTGTAAGTAATGTTTTCAATTCTAACAAAATGACAAAGGTGAATCTCACTACAGTTATTTAAGAGCTCTTCCACACGCTGGGAAAAACATTTCCAGATTCCTTACTTCCTACCAGGGAGCAAATGGAATGGTGTATGTTAAATCATTCTGAAAAGCGTAAAAGGCACAAGAAAATGAAAAGCATGTAAATTCTACCAGTAGGTAATTTTATATTCTTTACTAATTTGAGGCATGTAAAAATATTTCAGTTGCAGTTTGCAGTTAATAAGACACAAAACCTAGCTTTATTTTACATTTATTATGTACAAATGATTGTTTTGAGGTTGCACATAAGATATCCTTTAGCATAAGGAGCAGAATAGAAGTCTCAAAATAATAAATGAACAAGACTGTATGCTACACCAGCATTAGCTATTTTTGCTGAATATATTGCATTCACTTACTGATACGAGTATTCTCCGTGAGTCCAGATTACAAAAGTCTAGGTGGTTATTTCTGCTGAATCCCCAGTGTTGACACACAGTTCTTTGAACAATGTAAACTCAATAAATATTTGTTAACTGACCTGAGAATTAATTAATACTCATTAGTCAGGAACAATTTTTGAATCAGAAGCATTGAATGCCCGCTGGTATTTAGCTTAATGTCTTGAATATGTAATTGAAGTTAGTAATAAGAATTAGCAATGTTTAGCATATGAAAATCTATGTGCTAAACACTGGGATAGGGAATCTCACACACATTATTTGATTTGCTTTTATTATTTGTTCTTTTATCTGCCAAGCCTGAGTCTGAGGATGCAGGAAAGACTGAGAGAAGAAAAGATTCTAAAATCAACCAGCTTGGGGCACCTGGGGGGCTCAGTCAGTTAAGTATCCGACGTGGGCTCAGGTCATGATCTCGCAGTCCATGAGCTCAAGCCCCGCCTGGGGCTCTGTGCTGACAGCTCACAGCCTGCAGCCTGCCCCAGATTCTGTCTCCCTCTCTCTCTGGCCCTTCTTCTGTTCACACTCTGTCTCTCTCTCTCTCTCAGAAATAAACATTAAAAAATTTAAAGTCAAACAGCTGAAAAAGGCCACTGAGCCATAGGGGAAAATGTCAGTATAAAATATACATGTAACATATGGCGGGGGAGGGACACTAGGTGAGGCCATGTCATTTGTGACATGAGACTAGAAGATGAGCAATGAAATGTGTAGCATAACCATTAATATAGGTCACAACATCTGATCATCTGATCCACAGATGCCATTTGGGGGTGATGCTCCTTGGAAATCAACGCGGGAACTGCCGTGGGGTAAAACAGGGCACCTGGGGGCTCAAGTTGGTTAAGTGTCTGACTCGTGATTTCAGCTCAGGTTATGATCTCATGGATTGTGAGTTCGAGTCCGGTGTCAGGCTCTATGTTGACAGTGCAGAGACAGCTTGGGATTCTTTCTTCCTCTCTCTCTGCCTCTCCTCTGTTTGCAGTCTTTGTCTCTCAAGGTAAATAAATACACGTTAAAAAAAAGCGAGAAAGAAAGGAAATTCTAAGAAATCTTTTTTAACATTGTCAAAAACATATTTTGGAAAATCTGCACCGTAGGATGATTTTCTCACAAATAGTTAAAAAGGAAAAAAATTCTGTAATCACAGAGAAAATCTCAAGTTGTCTGAGAACTCACTGCCAAGTTCATTTTTATGTAGAGAACCATCAGTGTCTCTGCAATCTCAACCGCCAGAGCTGTATGCAATAGAAATACAATGCCTGGGGCGCCTGGGTAGCTCAGTCAGTTAAGTGCCCAACTCTTGATACTGGCTCAAGTCATTGATCTCACACTTTGTGGGTTCAAGGCTCTGAGCTGATAGTGCAGAGCCTGCTTAGGAGTCTCTCTTTTTCTCTCTCTGCCCCTTGCCCACTAAGTCACTTTCTCTCTCTCTCTCTCTCAAAAACACTAAACTTAGAAAAAAATAAATATAATGCAAACCGTACAGGTAATTTTAAGCACTCCAGTAGCCATATTAAAAAGTGAAAAAGGATGGTGGAATTAATTTTAATAGTACATTTTATTTAACATCCTATATCCAAAATCTGATTATTTAGCATGGAATCAAAATAAAAATTATTCCTGAGATGGTCTACTTTCTCTTTTCATACCGTATCTTTGAAATCTTGTGGTTTTTTTACATTAGCAACCTATCTTAATCATATGCTAAAATGTCAAAGTCAAATATAGTCCTAGCAAAACAATATTAAGGTATGTGTAACATAAATGTATTTTACACTACATACTTACTTTAAGTAAGTCATTTAATTTAAACTGACTGAACTTAAATAAAATTGTACAAATGCATTCTGTCAACATCACTTCACACCATTTCAGGTGGTGGCCAGTGGCTGCCAAATGAGGAAGCCCAGGTTTAGAAGCTCGGTGTATCATCGGCATGAACACAGAGCTAGTTTACAGCAACAAGCTCACCCACCAAAGCTAGAAAAGGCAGCAGGGCCTTCACGCTGTCCAGCACGAGGGTCTTGCACAAGGTCACCATGGGAACTGAAGTTCTCAAGAGAGGGAGATAAAATGATGTCACTCGGGTTTAACTCATACTACACTGATCTAGATCACATTTTTAAAAATCTCATCACAAATGATAATCCATTTAAACTTTTAAATTCTGGATGTGTTTTAGAATGCAATGGATAATATGAATTCCTATTTTTTTTGGAAAGGAAAAGGGAAGAAAACAGGAAATAAAAATTACTCTTTGGGACAAATCCCTAGCCACTACAATATTATTTCGGTAAATAAATAAGTAAAAGCAATAAGCAAACAAACAAAAACTCACAAATAGCGATGTTGAAATGATAAGTAACAATACTTTCAAGGAGAAACTGGCTTTCCACTAAAATGATAATTATGCCATATTCATGTCATTGGGCAATTCTAATACAGAACTGTAGATCTTACATGATATTTTCTGAAAGGTTACCATGGAAGTAGTTTATACTAAAACGTCATACAACAAAATATTTAAAATTAGAAAATAAACTTCTTTAAGGAGTATTTATTTTATTTAGAAAGCTCAACAGTACTCAGTTTGAAATAACTGATTTTTAAGATCTGTTCTATAATGTAGGAAAACCAAAAAAAGAAAAAGAGAAAAAAATGACAGAGAAAGCCCCCTGTAAAGGCTGCCTCCTAGAGTTCAGAGTTGCAGGTCTAATGGGTGGTAAGCTTAATTGGGAAGCCTCTTGACTGAGAGGTAACACAGAGCAGAAACTGATTAATCTCTGTGAGTTACCATGCCGAGTGGAATGTGCCATTAAGCATTCCGAAGCTGCAACTTCATTTCCTCCAGGGCAAAGCATACTTAGAAAAGAAAGCTGCTTTCCCATAAAATAATCTCTTTTGTAGGCTTAGGAGGTTTTAGCTGGATGACATGCCTTCACCTTTCTGGAGTGGGTAAATTACTGTTAAGACTCATAGCAAAATACCAGACTAGGTTCCAGTAATATTTCACATTGGTTTGCCCAAGGTAGAGCTAAAAGAGAAGTCTCATTTGTATTCTTTTGGAAGCCTTCTTTCAGGTTAAAGATAATAAGAAGCTGACCTTGAAGAAGATCTCTGTTTTGTAAAGACTTGGAGAACATTATTTAGATTAAAAAACTAATAATAACAGCTATATGGTGCCAAACCACTGGTCTTTGGATTATCTACAAATAACTAAGTGGGTTGACTATTATACTCTAAAACCACCTATTTATTTATCAGTTACAAAACTGGATCAAGTTACCTCATACATGCATAGTTTATGAAACTACAATAAATATTTATTCTGTAAAACAGACCTAATTGATTTTCACAGAACTTTTTTTCCTTAAATAGTTTGTCGTCAAGTTGGTTGACATATAACACCCAGGGCTCATCCCAGCAAGTGCCCTCCCCCATGCCCATGCCCCCCTTCCTCCCCCCCCACCCCCCAGCCCTCAGTTTGTTCTCAGCATTCAAGAGTCTCTCATTGTTTGCCCCCCTCCCTCTCCCCAACTATTTTTCCCTTTCTTCAGAACTTCTGACTGTATATATCAGCTGCCCAATGGTATTGATTATGTATGAATGCAAATCCTAACAAGGCACAACCTTGTTAAGTAATTATGTCTCCAATGTTAAATCATGACGGGAAATATACTGCAGAAATTCACAGATACTATACTCTGTGAGTGGTGGCCCGCCTCAAAATAACTTAAAGGAAACTCAAACATACCCGATGCTCTATTATTGACTATAAACACATTATACATATTTATATGCATTTTCTTTCTGATTTAAATTAATCTCAAATGAAATTCGTGTAATCAAGGCACACAGGATTTTTGCACATATATCAAAAACATAAATTTTAAATTTTGCAAAATATATTTACTTTTATTATTTTATCAGTGTTGATTTTTGAAAAATAATAATATATGTAAGAAAGACTTAATCATTGCTACATGGTGCACAATGAAACAAAACTATTAAATGATTTGAATTCAGTAATGAACAACATGTCGGATGTTTTACCTGTGTATCCAATGTTACCTTCATTATACAAGTTTTACAATCCTTTTTCTTTTTTTTTACATTAGACTGCCAACCTATTAATTTTCTAATTATCTTTCACAGTTGTATTAGCCAACATGTAGACTGGCTATAATAACATAAGTACTCTGGTTTAATAAGACGAAAGCAGATTTTCATGAGATTCATAGTTGCTTTTTAAAGCCAACTATTTTATGTTCTACAACCTTCCAAAGAGATTCCAGACTCCTAACAATCTGTTCATAGTCAACGTATCACCTTTTAGATAAACAGTCCACAAGAACAAAACTTCTTTCTTCAGAAATAGTCCTTCTAGGCCCAGGTCTCCCTTGGGCCATCTGCCCTTTGGGGGTTTGTCCTCTGACCTAAGACCTTTCCTAGAATTTTGACACACATCTAACTTCTGCACGTCTTATTTTTCTAAGGTTGAAAAGTCATTTTTTTCCAATTTGTAACTGACTTCTGCCTCCAGGTTTCCTACAAACTTTAGTCCTTGATTCTTCCTGACCTCAAATCTATGGTTGAAACTCTTGGCAGCAAAATAATAAATCCTTCTTGTTATCATTTTCACTTAAACATGTTTGGTCATGACAAAAAAACCATGGAGATTTCTTGAAAATCCTGAACAGATGATGAAGAAATACAAAGCTATATTTGCCAAAACGTGAAAAATTGAGGCATTTACACTCGGCTGAGCTTCACCAAATTTCAAGAACACACAATAGGGAAGGGACAGTCCCTTCACTAAGAGGTCTGAGAAAAACAGTTTCCCACATGCAGAAGAATGAAACTGGACCCTTCTCTCACTGAAATCAACTCACCATGGATTAAAGTCTTAAAAGTGAGATCTGAAACCATAAAACTCTTAGAAGAGAACATAGAGAAAAAGCTGCTTGCCATTGGTCTGGGCGATGACTTTTTGGATGTGATCCTAAAAGCACAGTGAACAAAACAAAAACAGACAAATGTTATTGCAGCAAACTAAAAACCTTCTGCACAGCAAAAGCAGCAACAGACTGGAGAGGCATGTACAGAATGGGATACAATGGGATACAATATGTGCAAACCACATATCTGATAAGGGTATAAGCTCCCAAATATATAAGGAGATCAAAAAACTCAAAGTGAAAAAACAAATAACCCTGATTTAAAAATGGGCAACAGATCTGAATAGACATTTCTCAAAAGAAGACACACAAATGGCCACCAGATACATGAAAAGGGGCTCAACATCAATGAGTATCACGGAAACGCAAAGCAAAGCTGCAATGAGATATATCACCTCCTACCAGTTAAGATAACTACTATGAAAAAGACAAAAAGATAACCAATGTTGAAGAGGATGTGAGGAAAAGGGAGCCCTGGTGCACTCCCGGTAGGAATGTAAACTGGAACAGCAATTAAGGAAAGAATATGGAGATTCGTCAAAAAGTTAAAAAAAAAAAAAAAAAGGAACTACCACGTGATCCAGAATCTCCATTGCCGGGTATATATATGAAGTAAACAAAATCAGTATCTCAAAGGAAGATATGTAATACCATGTTCTGGTCACCGCGGCATTATTCATAATAACCAGGATGTGGAAACAACCTAAATGTCCATCAATAGATGAATGGATAAAGAACACACACACACACACACACACACACACACACACACACACACAGTGGAATATCACTCATCCCTGAGAAGACAGTAAATCTTGCCATTTGTGAAACATGGATGAACCTGGAAGACATTGTGCTAAGTGAAGTAAGTCAGAGAAAGACAAATACTGTATGATCTCACTTATATGTGGAAGTTTTTTAAAAGCAGAGAGTATAATAGTGGTTACAAAGGGCTAAGGCTTGGGAAGAAATGGGACGATGTTGGTCAAAGGGTGTAAATTTGCATTTGTGTAAGATAAATAAACCTAGATATCTAAACTACAGACACAGGGCACCTGGGTGGCTCAGTCAGTTGAGCGTCTGACTTCAGCTCAGGTCATGATCTCACAGTTTGTGAGTTTGATCCCCCCACCCCCGCCCCACGTCGGGCTCTATGCTGACAGCTCAGAGCCTGGAACCCACTGAATTCTGTGTCTCCCTTTCACTCTGCCCCTCTCCTGCTCATGCTCTGTCCCTCTCTCTCTCCTTCAAAAATAAATATTCAAAAACAATTTAAAGTATGGACATGATAACTATACTTAATAACACTGGGGGTGCCTGGGTGGCTCAGTTATTAAGTGTCTGACTTTTGATTTCAGTTCAGGTCATGATCTCACAGTTCGTGGGGTAGAGCCGTGCATTGGGCTGACAGCATGGACCTGCTTGCGATGCTCTCTGTCTTTCTGTCTCTCTCTCTGCCTCACCCCTGCTTGTGCTCTCGCTCTCGCTCTCTCAAAATAAATAATAAACTTAAAAACTTTTATCCCAAAACGTTTAAAAAATAATAATACTATACACTCTTCACATACCAAAGTATGTGAACTGTGAGGAGATGTTAGCTTGATGATAATTATCATTTCAGTACCTATATTTATATCAAATCATCACATTGTACACCTTAAATATATAGAATTTGTATTTTTTAAAACTTCCTCATAAAAAAAAAATGTCGAGCACATGATAGAGAAATACAATGCTGTGTTTGCCAAAACTTCAAACTAGCAGAATTTTTCAAAGGACATAAAACTGTATCAATTTTCATGTGTCAAGGCAAATGAAAAAATGACACACCATTGATACAAGCAATACGTTCTATGAGGAGTTTTATATAAATCTTCTGCTCAAATTCTTTTGACAGCCTGAAGATGTCGTAAATAAACTTTACAGAGATTCATCATCATTATTTTTAAAGTTCTCAACAAATGCAACACTGGGGCCAAACTACAGCTGAATAAAAACAAACACAAAGTGTGGCCTTAGATTCAAAAACGTACCTGCACCAATAAACATGAGGAGCAGCAGCTCTGGGAGTCTGAATGCAAGGTGAGCAGGCAGATCGGAGGGGTCAAGGAAAAGCAGTCCTGCGGCATATAGCGGTACGGCCCAGGGGCACGTCCAAATAGGAGAAGGCTACGTTGAGGAGCACCGTGTTCAGTACTGATAGGATGTTTTAACAAGACATATTTACAAAATAGGGGCCATAGAAGAGTGCTTTCAAAACAGTGGTCTCCTGGGGCACCTGGGCGGCTCAGTAGGTTGAGCATCCGACTTTGACTCAGGTCACGATCTCACGGGTCGTGGGTTCGAGCCCCGCGTCGGGCTCTGTGCTGACAGCTCAGAGCCTGGAGCTGCTTCGGATTCTGTGTCTCCGTCTCTCTTTACTTCCCGCCTCCCCATGCTCTGTCTCTCTCTCTCTTTCTTTCAAGAATAAATAAACATTAAAAAATTTTTTCTTAATGTTGGTCTACTGATCATGAAGAAATTTTCTCAAATCCGTGGAACAGTGTGAGAAAAATAAGAACTGTACTGTGCATAGTTTTTCTACATATGATAAAATTAAGTTCTTGTCAAATACGGGCTGTTTCATTCTGAGATCGTTTTCTTCCTACTTTTTAAGTGAAATTTATATTTTTATTCACACAATAAAAGTGAAATTAGGTATGCAAGAGTGATTCTTTTGTTTAAGTATGTTCACTTATTTTGAGAAAGAGAGAGTGCAGAAGGGGCAGAGAAAGAGGAGAAACAGAGTCCCAAGCAGGCTCTGGACTGTCAGCGCAGAGCCCAATGCAGGGCTAGAACTCACAGACTGTAAGATCAAGACCTGATCCTAAACCAAGAATGGGACACTTAACCAAATGAGCCAGCCAGGCACTTCAGTGGTGATTTTTAATGCAATCATTTGGTAAACTTTTGATCAGCTTTGAATTTACTGGCCCATTAGATTGAAAATTCTGGGAACTAGCCCCAAAATGGATACCAGAATACTTAGAAATTACACACACACACACACACACACACACACACACACACACACACACACACACACGTCTAAGGTCTCAACAGAAGGAAAGACTGTGTTCCCAATTTCTTCATTTGGGAGTCAGGGGTAGACAAGCAGATAATCTGGATATTCTTCAGATTTCCAGTCAACTCAAGAAATAAAGAGCTTTCCAGAAGCTGTCTTGAAAATTTTGGTGAAAAAAACCTACCATTAAATGAATTCAAGTGAAACCAGCATGGAAATCATAAACGAGTCAGAAAAGATTTCTGTCCTTTGTATGAGAGGAGAGGGGATGTCTCTCAATGATGTTTTCCTTCTGAGACCACGTGAGTGTGTAGTTAACCACAGTGAGGAATGTCTGCACATCTGTCTTCTAAACTCGCTGGACTATTTCCATCTACCAGGGTTAACAAGAATAATGTCTTCATATACCTACGTATTGTGGAGGAGTGGCAGGTAGAATAACTGGTCTTCAATTTTTGGTATTTTTTTCAACATCATTTTATTTTTCTGGGATTTTGCCATTTTCACTCCATGGTTCATCGTTTTTGGTTTTTTCTTGTCTTTGCACTGTTGCTTCCACTTGAAACGCTCTTGCTTTTTTTCTACCTGGTGGAGTGCCTCGTGTCTTTCAAGGTTCAATTAAATACCAGTTTATCCAAGAATGTCTTTCTGATTACCCCATCCAAAAGTAATCAGGTGCTCTTTGGTTGTAGTTCATTCCAAAGTGATTTCTGTTCACCTTATTTTGCATACTAGATTATAAATGCCCAGAAAGCAGGAGCTATGCTGTACTTATCTCTGTAACTGCCACAGCTCCTATAATGAACTGGTTGATAGACAAATACAGGTTGTCTAACAGGTTGATAGACAAAACTATTAGCTACTCAAAATTCATTCCAAATATGCTTGAGTGCACGTGTATTTACACACATATGTATATATTTGTACACAAATGTGTGTATATATATGTACACACAGAGGGGGAGTTACGGTCTACCATAGACTTAGGACTAACCCGAAGTTACAACTGGTCACATTTGTCCGCATATAAAATACTGTGCTGGACAACCTGGAGCCTTGTTAAATAACAAGCAAGAAAAATCAGACCCAGCTAATTCATTTGGCCAAAATTTATATTTATACACGATTCTATGACAACTTTATAGAATTCTACATGATAAAGACATGTGGAAAGGAATGATGGGTCACTACTGAGGAAAAGTAAACCTACTTTCAACGATATTGAGGCCTATTAGACACAGAGTCTCTCATGAAATCTTGCTTTCCAGGCGCCTAAAGACACTGCATCTAATCTTTATAATATTTCACCTGTGTGACCCCAGAGTAAAATCTCCATCTGCCAGGTAGAAGCTAGAAGATTTTTTTGTGTGTGAAAAATATTAAGTTATTTCTCTAGGGGCTTAAGTTCCCAGAGACAATGACAATATTTCAAAACCAAATGCTAATTCACATCTACAAAGAGGACATTTCGTCGAGATAGAGAACAGTGCTCAAACTTTAATGTGCATAGAAAACTTTGAGATAGAGCTTCTTATGAATTCTAACTTTGACCTAGCAGTTCAGGGCAGCACCTGAATTCTGCTTTTCAAAATTTTTGTTTTTAATTCCTGAAACGAAAATTTGCTAGAGATTAAAAAAAAAAAAAAAAAAAAAATTCCAACAGGCAAACCAAGGATTCTTACATGTTACCTGGAAGCAAACAGAATTCCCAAATGATATTTGTTACTTTAAGGGCATTAGAAATACCTTCAAAGAAAGGCAATACTGTTTTCCATAGTTTCTACTTCAGGCCAAGTTTGAGAAGGAGAAAGAGTGAGTTTAAAAAAAAAAAAAAGACAAACAGTTGATGATTTGTTTTCAACAAACATGATTTGTTGAAAAAGAACCCTTAGAAAATAAGAAACCAGTGCTAAAGATAAACCACTACCTCATTACCCATAATGAAGGTCAGGTAATTCACAAGACAGGCAGCAGGAAAGCATCACGTGAAAAGCCCAAAGCAGATGATGCTCTTGACTTACACCAATGGCATTGTGATGACTAATGTAGTTTTCTATTTGATTAATTCTGCGGTGGTCATTTCAGTATGCGTATTCTGGAGGATTCAATGCAATCTGTACTTCTCAGAGATCTCAATCGATAAATCACCTTCAGTAACACTAAGGTCACAAAGACACACTGAACTACTATCAAGTAATATAACTTCTATTTCAATTTGCAGGATTTCTGTACTGGAAATCTCAGTCTGGATTCTGATTTTGCTTCATGCTTTGAATGCTTCCTTCGATTCTAAAGTTAGGAATGTTGTAAGAGTGTGAGAGAGTACATTGGAATTCGTCCTCAATGCATTTCATGGTCATCCGTATAAATTATCTTTTTCCACATGGTGTCCTTCTGCTGCCTGGAGGACACCGGGGTTGTAGGCAACATCAACGACTGTATGAACAT
Organism: Proteles cristata cristata; assembly: GCA_017311185.1. Classification (NCBI taxonomy): domain Eukaryota; kingdom Metazoa; phylum Chordata; class Mammalia; order Carnivora; family Hyaenidae; genus Proteles; species Proteles cristata. The sequence goes on from JAESUZ010002468.1 coordinate 450,417, forward strand.
GTGACGTATGAGCCACACCTGCTGGCCGGCCAGCACTTAGAGGCGCCGGGTGAGCGGACGACTGTGGAGCTGGGGTCCTTTCCAACTTTGACAAAGGTGGATAAAAAGTATTCTCCTCTTTCATTTTCGGGACCCTGGTTTGTAGACAGAGCTGTGGCTCTGGGGCTGCCCAGAGGTGTTTCTCCTCTTCCAGCTGCTGCTGAATGAACTGCTCACAGCTCTGGGGCTGCTTTCAGCCAGAACATCCTGGAGATTCCAGAGCTGAGTGACCTGAGAGAGCAGACCCTTATAGGATGATGCCATGATTCAGATAAATAGGCCTTTCAACACTCTTCTCGGTCTCTTGCCCTGAGTTCTGCATTTTTAGCACACTTCTCCCATGATGCAACAGTGCAGGTCCATGGACTGCACTTTGAGGGGCACAGAGGCAGACTGTGGACTCACACCTGAATCATCATAACCAAATACTAAATGTGTTTAACGTCAACGTATATAAAGCATACATACAAAAGTGTATATACAACAGAAGTAGATAGGGGGCACCTGGGTGGTTCAGTATGCTGAGCTTTGGACTCTTAGTTTCAACTCAGGCCATGATCTCAGCGTTCATGGGTTAAAGCCCTGCATCAGGCTCCACGTTGACAGCATGGGGCCTGCTTGGGATTCTCTCTCCCTGTCTATCTCTGCCTTTCCCTTGCCCTCTCTCTTCAAAATAAATAAAGTTGTTTTTTTTTTAAAAAAAGGATGTAAATCATGATGGAGATGCCATATTTTAACATAAAATAAATGTTAGCCCAGGAAAGTCTACCAGCTTTTGTAACCTCACAACTGTCATCTTAAAACATGCATGCATAACTATATTGAACACCTCCAGGGATCCATCACCATTTAAATGATTCCTTGTGGCCCATAAACCATGGATATCAATTTTCACAAGAATGTCCTAGGTCTGAGACAATCCTACAAGGCACAAGGGAAGCGGGTGAGTGAGCCGTGAAAGCAACAATTAACCTCAATAGCAGATCCACACTTGTCTTTTCATGCAGTAAACAAGGGCGGATGCCTGAGCACATTGCAAAATTAATTATTTGGTTGCAATCAGAGGTTTCAGGATCAGATTTTGTCGTAATGACATTAGGTATAGTGGTCACACAAAACTTCACAATTCGTCTCATGAAGTCTCTGTTATGTTATTATCATAAGTTTCACATACTAAGTTCCCAATAAAGGCTACAAACTGGCACGTGTGTCTTAACTTCCAGTCGTCCATCATTACAGAAGTTCATTCAAAGTTTTGTAAAGGAAAACATGACAGCCAGATGTAACACTGGACTAAAGATTATGTTAGGGGGCGCCTGAGTGGCTCAGTCAGTTAAGCTTCCGACTTCAGTCATGATCTCACGGTTCACGAGTTCGAGCCCTGCCTCAGGCTCTGTGCTGATGGCTCAGAGCCTGGAGCCTGCTTTGGTTTCTGAGTCTCCCTCTCTCTCTGCTCCTCCCCTGCTCATACTCTCTCTCCCTCTCTCTCTCTCTCTCAAAAATAAATAAAACATTAAAAAATTTTTAACTAAAAACAAGATATGTGACCACAAAAACCTCACACTACACAAGTTCTGAGATGATTCCAGATGTGGTCCGTGCCTTTAAACCAGGAGCAAGGCCATGGCGAGGCAGTGTGTGGCCGTGTGTGGCCTTTACAGATACATGCAGGAAGGTGAGAGAGCCGCACGGTCCAGGCGATAATGTAAGAGTATGCCTGAATTAGCAGTAGGGAAGGAAGACATTCCAAGGAGGTGTTCTCAGTGGGAGAAAGGGTAAGAGGTTTGTGGGGAGAATGGACGTCACTGGAATGGAGGCTTCATCTGGGAGAAGCAGCAATTCGGAGGAGGGGGAGAGAAACATTATGGGCCGCTTCACGTTCTGCTTAACAATGTGCTTTTTCTTCCTTCAACAGATACTACTGAAAATCTATTTGAACAGCAAGGAACAAGATATGTAAAGAGGCAGGCCCTCGTACTAAAAATTTGGAATTTTGTCTAATGATAGGAAGCTGCACATCTCATGATTCCCGAAGTATCTCTTTCAATAATTTTGAAACATTTGGGTCAGTGTATGTTTCTGGGTACATACACACTCTCTAGTCTGAGAAAGAGTGACCATGCCCGAGAGGAACAATGTCAGGTGCCTGGTGGGGAAGCATGGAGGTCTCAGAGCAGTGGTATGAAAGATGCTTGTCGGGGATACCTAGGGGGCTCAGTAGGTTAAGTGTCCGACTTCGGCTCGGGTCATGATCTCGCGGTTCAAGGGTTTGAACCCCGAGTTGGGCTCAGAGCCTGAAGCCTGCTTCAGATTCTGTGTCTCCCTCTCTCTCTGCTCCTCCCCAACTAGTGCTCTGTCCCTCTCAAAAATAAACATTAAAAAAAAAAGTTTTTTAAAGAAAGACGCTTGTGTTTTGCAACAGACTCTGTCTTATGCTAAGGAGTCAATGGATTAAGAAAGAATAGCAAACTGCAAGGTCAGGACAATTATCTGCCACAGTGTCTTAAGAAGACTCCTTTATTTTGGTAGAAATGGGTAGAGGAAATGGGTACATGTGTGCTTCTCACGTCCTGCACACGCACCTGGCTCTCATGAATTCAGACCCGTATTCCAATTAGCGCAGGAGACCGCGTCCCAGACAGAAGCCATCAGCCAACACTCTATCTTGTTTCCTCTGTCCTACCCGCTCAGCACCTCCATCCATCCATCCTCGCTGCTTGGAGCCTCAATTAGCTACCTTCAATGGCTATTTTTGCCCCTCTCTTTCAGACTTCATTGCTGGGAATTGCTGATCTCTCCCCAGGGACTCTGCCGCTCTAAGCAGAGTTTCTTTCACTGAACCCTACTGCCTCTCTCCTCCAGCTGTGTCCTGAGGGGACCGTGGAAGCCATCCAGAAACCACCAGTCTCTTTGGTTTATGTAAAGTCAGAGCAAGTTACAGCAATAACTCCTGGGTCATCTTCAACATTCTAGAGTGTGATTGTCTAGTAATAACCTATAATTCTGCTAAAATACCAAATTATTTCCCATTCCAGTCAGCAACGATTTAAGACTAAGATAGAAATATGAAATATATTTGACATAAACATGTCAATAAGACACTAATATAATTCCGTTGACTTAAAAAGGAAAACAATTTTCATATCTTTTAAACACAGCAGGGGAAGAAAATAATTTAAGTAAAACGTTAATTTTGTAGTAACTGTTTATAATTCCTGTCTATAAAATTGAATCCCATCACCATCCTCCAGTTAATGAAAAGCAGGGGTCACTATGAGGTTATATCTTTGGCAGATGCAATTAGTTCTTATATTTTCTTGCTTTCCTAAAGCAAAGATCATCACGAAAAGGAGATCAATGCAGACCGTATGGCATTGGCAAATTCTTCCATATACGATTGGGTTTGGTTATTCTTACTATTTGTCAAGGGGTGAATTGTTCCCCCTACCAAAAAGAAAACGTGTTGTATTTCTAACCCCTAGTACTTTAGAATGTGATGAGATTTGGAAATAGGGTCCTTCCAAACATAATATCAAGATGAGGTCATATCAGAGTAGGGTAGGTCCCTTATCCAATGTGACTGTAGATGATCATTGTAAAGACAGAGACATGCAGGAGATACCAGCTGAAGACTGGAGTGATGTACCTTATCTATAAGGCAAGGTAAATGTGGGGATGACCAGAAGCTTGGACAGAGATTGACCAGATTCTCCCTCAAAAGCCTGTGTAAGTATCAATCCTGCAAACAACTTGCCTTTGGACTTCCAGCTTTCAGAACTATAAGACAATACATTTCTGTTCTTCTGCCCCATCTAATTTATGGTGCCTTGTTACAGCAGTATAAGGAAACTAATATATGGTTAAATATTGCTGATAAAAGGAGATTCAGTAGAGCAAAATGAAAGTTGAGTTGTAGAAGCAAGTCATGTCAAGTATGCTAGCCTCTCAGCCTTCATCTCAAATACACACACACACACACACGCACACACTCACACACACACACACGTGCTGCATGAAGGTAAATTTCTCATTCTTTTCAAAGAGATACGTCTGATTTCCATAATGTGGAATGTTGTGTGCAGAGCAAGTGGAACTTCGGTCACCCTGAGAAAAGGACCCACCCTCTGGAGTTCAAGGAAGACGAATATTTTGAGTCAGTGTGATGCATGCTGGGCAAGAGGAAAGGCAAGCAAGGTAAGTAAGAATATGGGCGGCAGAAAGGGACACCTACCTCCTCGCGGGCCCTGGCGTCTGCCATACTCACATAATCGTTCAGTTTCCTCTACCATCCTCAGAAACGTCCTGGTTTGATGATTAATTACATTTTTACATAACGACAGTCTAGTGATACAACTTCTAGTTCTTCTTTGTACCCTATCCACTCCTGTCTCAGCAAGTCACCAAGGATCCTTTGTAAAATGGGAATTGTGATATTATATCTTCTCTCCCAAGGTCAGCCATAAAATATAAAATGACAAGAGAGAAGTGAACATGCTTTCAAAGTTAGAAATATTATTCAAACGCCAGACGCTTTTATCACAATCCCAGCCAAGTATTAGTACTCGGTTATAGGAGCTGTTTTCCGAAATCTATTCTCTTCTTTTATAGCTTGTACCAGGTATTATTCCTTTCCTAGGTGGCCAATTCAATATGCTCTGGACCTAATTCCTTTGAACAAGTAGTTGCCTCTGACGTTCTCTAATTAAGGGGAAAGAAAGAAGAAAGGAACTAACATTTACCTCAAGCCTACAACCTTATAAGCCCTCAGCGAGGCACTGGACATATATTATGACAGCAAATCCTGTTATTTATTAAACTTTCATTACAAATCAGGCACTGTGCTAAGCAGCTTGCATACATTAGATATTGTAATGCTGACCACCCGTACTGGAAATTGTTACAACAACCCTTATTATAAAGAAAGCAATGGAGAGGCACCTGGGTGGCTCAGTAGGTTAAGCATCCGACTTTGGCTCAGGTCATGATCTCACGGTTTGTGGGTTCGAGCCCCGTGTCAGGCTCTGGGCTGACAGCTAACTCAGAGCCTGGAGCCTGTTTCAGATTCTGTGTCTCCCTCTCTCTCTGTCCCTCCCGTGCTCACGCTGTCTCTCTCTCCCTCTCAGAAATAAATAAAACATTAAAAAATTAAAAAAAAAAAAAAAAAGAAAGAAAGCAATGGAAGCCCAACACATAAAGCCACAATAATTCTGAACATGATTTCAGATTTGAAGTGTTTGATTCCAAGGGCAGTTCACTGCTTCTGAGCTACATGACCTTGACCCACACATTTAACACTCCTGTTCTCCCTACTCGTCTGGCAACGGGCACAATCATAGTACCTCATGAATTGGTTTATTATGAAGATTAAATGAATTAATACACGAAAAAGTTTACAAAGGACCTAGTACATCATAAGTGCTCCGTATGTGACAGTGATGGTGGCTTGCTACTATTGTCATTACTGTTGTCATTAATATTACAAATATCATCATCATTATCTTTATGTGTCCAAGGGCACACAACCAGTAGGTAACAAAGTAGGATTCAAATTAGGTATTTGGGGCACTGACCCATTTATTCAGTCAACGATTTATTTAGTGTGTGCTGTGGTGCCAAGAATAAAATGATGGGCTGCACTGGAAGTTCTTACTTACATAGCTATTGGTTTTACTCTAGATGGGCTCACATTTCATCAGAAAGATAAATTTAAGCTGACTCTGTGACAGCTGTGAGAGGTACAGAGAGGAGCACACAGTAGGTGTACATCTCTCATTCTAGGGGAAACTTGTAAGTCTATATCTGAAAGTTGAGTCCACAGTTAACCATACAATGGGTGGGGGGAGAAAGAGAATAAAGGTCCTGAAACTGGAGGCTGAATGGGGACTAGAAAGACTATGCGTCTGTACAGCAGATTTTGAGAGGAGTTAGAGAAAAAAATCAACCAGCACAGACAGGAGCCTGAGTATCTAACCTCTAGATATTAGCCTGGGAGGATGCTGCAAAAAAAAACAATAAGCACATCTGTTTCAAAACTATTTATTTAAATGAAAAGCTGTCCAATTTTAACCTAAATAAATGAATGAATCATTGTCTGGCATCCAACATCATCGGAAACCACTTTATATATTTTATAAAATCTCCTAAACATACTACAGCAGAATGATAAAAGTAAGAAAGTCTATGTCTACACAAATGAGGAAGACCAGTTAAAGTGCTCTTAACCCTCTTCCTCCTCATCCAAGAATTATCACTGGTTAGGCTCCAATGAATAAAAATAGTGACTCCAATAAATTAAGTATCACAAGTAACTATCCTCCATATAATGTACACTTATTGCCTTAAAAATAGTTATTTAGTTGTTATTATTTTCTTCAGACTAAATCGCTGGTTCTCAAATTATGTACTTTCAGAACATCTGGGATCTATACTAAAGTTCTCCATACCGAAATAAAAAAAAAAAAAAAAAATGGCAGACCTTCCCAGTTCCCTAGGGAGAAAAATAGTAGACAAGATGGTTTCCATTTTAAGTTTCCTTCAAAATATTTATTAACGTTCTGGACCTACTTCTGCATGTCTCAAACACACATCATTAATAAAAAGGCAGCAAAAGGTATTACTAGAAAACTTAGAAATACATAATAATTTCTGTCATTGACTTGGGTAATTGTAGTTATGTATTATTCTACTGGTATAAGTTCTACCATTTTTTATCACTGAATACACTAATTTTATTTTTTTTATTTATTTCTTATTTTTTTAATGTTTATTTTTGAGAGACAGAGAGACAGAGCAGGGGAATGGCAGAGAGAGAAGGAGACATAGAATCAGAAGCAGCCTCCAGGCTCTGAGCTGTCAGCACAGAGCCTGACATGGGGCTCAAACTCACAAATCCAGAGATCATGACCTGAGCCGCAGTCGGCCGTCCAACCAACTGAGCCACCCAGGCGCCCCAATACACTAATTTTATAAGATTCTCACCAAAGGCCAAGAGGTCTACCTTGCTTGATGGCAAGCTGCCCGGCCCTACGGGCACCCCATTCCATGCGTGTTACCTACAGTTTTCTTCCCCCTGCTTTTCACTACGCGTTTACATTGATGTGATCGTCTTGACAATGCGAGCTCCTTGGTTTGGTCTTTGAGCCTTTCTGTTCAATGACCTCTGGGAGAGCTGGCCAGGCAACATATGGTGAGGTACCATAATATCAAGGAGATTTCCCCACTGTGGTGACCTCTTTGTTTTCTGTCCCCACTGCTTTCAGCCAGGGGGGAAATATTATGACAATGTTAGGAGAGGAAACAGATGACTAGACACTGCAACATCATTAGGCCAAGCTTTATTGTTTGTGTATATGTACCCACACAGCATCTGCAAATATCTATTATCTGTGTCTGTATCTATATCTATATACCTATGTCTATGTTTATAGAGACAGGTAGAGACCTTGACTTCAATACATGATGAAGTACTCTAGTGAAGGGACTTTGTCTCACCTAAGTGAGAAAAATTAAGAAGAGGAAAGCCAAGCATACTTGACTTCTTAAAACCAGTACCTAAAAATTATTGTGACTGTGTCAAAATGGCCATCTTGTGCTGTCAGACACGTATAAAGCATAACAGCTAATACCAAGAAGTTTCTGCTTTCACAAATATTTTCACCAGACGACCAAGATCCGTCAAATCAGGGAGAACAGTGCAAAATCCCCCGGAACAGATGGAGACGTATTTTAGGGGAGTCTACACTTTTTCTAGCAAAATATTCTCTGTGCTCAGGCCAACTACATGGTACCGAGTCAAACCCTTCGAACAGCTGTGGTTGATCTGTCACTTCCCAGCCACTGGACTAAAAGAAACATTAAGGTTATGAAGCAATTTGTCTCACAACCTGGGAGTGCCTGGTGCATGGAAGACACATAGTCCCTGCTTTTCAAGTCCGTGCAGATCACTGTGTCCTTAACATGCGCTCTCTAAACCAAGAGTTGCTCCTCAGCCACGGAAAGAGACGTCCAGCAGATATGTATCTGCCACTTCGCTGACTGAGACGTACCACTGAATGGAAAGGAGCTGTGCTGCTGGCGTGGGAGGACGAGACACCCTAGCACCACACGTGCAAGCAGTTTGGCAGAAGAATAGTGAAATCCCACAACTTCCTACATTTTGCAGCTTTGCTGTGTTAATCGCCACGTATGGACTTTCAATGCACCACAAATGTTCAACAGGCCATGAATACCCATTTCCAAAGCGCTGGGTACCATCAGAATGTGTTCTGGATAAATACGATCCAACGGGGTTTCTAAATCTCTCCCTAAAATATTTATCTAACAACAAAATTCCAAGGGGAGTATCTGGTTGATGCGGATGGACCCCAACGGCTTGCTTATGTAAGCGACGGCTTACTCAAGTCCCATATCGTCTTGATTAGTTATCACAGCTTAGCCCAGAGGCTCACAAGCCGACTTACATAATATTTACCAATTTTGTTCCGACTATATGTGTATGTATATAAACGTATATGTTTCTGCCTATATCTACACATACATGGTTACACTACTTAAGCACAGATTCAGAAAATGAGAATAGATTTATAAATGAGGACAGATTTAAAAATGAAATGAAATGGTCTCTCATGAGATCACTTAGTAAATAGAATTCCTAACTGTTTATAGTCATCATAAATGAAAATAGATACCTTGCTCGCATCATTTATGAAACCTGGTCTTGCTAAAATAGTCCTGAAATATCATCTGCATTTATTTAAGCCTACTAAATTAACAAATATTTAAACTAATAAATATTACCTAGATTTGGGGGGCATTGAAGGGAATGAAATATTTAGAGAGTACCTATTATTAAACCTTTATAAATATTTGAGGAATATATTATGTCTACAATAAATCACATCCTTTAGGGTCTCATCAACTAGCTGTTTTAAATTCCTCTTTATCTAGGTCACATTAGCCTCCTTTTAAAAATAGCTATAGTTTAGCTCTTTTTTTCTTTGTTCGCTATAAAAATACAAAACATAAGGTAGAGAGAGATCAACCATAATGGCTCCATCAGAGGCTACCAGTAGTTCCGTTGATGATTACCCTTCATGTTGAGTTACAAAGTGGATGTAATAGTACAGTGAGCTTTTCTGCAGTTGCACCCCTTCTTCCAGGAAGGGCCTGTGGTTCACGGCCACCTGAGAACCTTAGTCAACCTCACTGAGGGCAGTAGTAATAAAATGAAGCTGTATCATCCCTAGCAATCAAGTAAATAAAACAGACACCTTTTATATTAGACACCAAACTAACACAAACAATGGCTTAGCAATTCCAAATGCCGCTGGAAAAAGGCTAAGTTGTAAAGAATGATGTGCTCACCCAAACCTGATCTTTTTAAATCAAGTGAAATCAGACATAAGGAAAATGTATGAGTAGGTCACTAAAAAGTCATTTTCCTTCAAGTGGAATTTTACTACAAAACACATGGAAATGTAGACCTATTAGCACTAACAATGACAGGAGAAATACCTATTGAAATCTGCAATCAATTCACCATCTCACATATTGGCTGGGGTAATGATATGTATAATCAATACAGACTTAAACAGATGGATTAAGTGTCAAGCGGAATATTTTAGAATTGTGATCAGCCTATGAGAAGCCTTATATCCGCATATGTAAAACATAAGAAAAACCTCTTATTACGAACATGCTTCATGTTCAAGCAACATTCAAAGAGCACTGATTCCATTTAAAACACAAAACAAATTCCATTAAAATAAACTGATGCAACCCAATTTCTAAACTGCTCATTGTCATATATTGATTTCACATATTCAGTTCAAAACAGTCACAAAGAGGCACAGAATCTGGACTTCTGCTCCATTCTTTGTTTTAAGGAGCATCTGATCCATAAAAAGAATCAACTAAAAGCTACAGAAATACAAGCAAATTCATCTTTATTGTCATATCACAGAAAGAGCCCAAAAGTGACTCTGAGTTCCTTTTTATAATTTTATTTTGTACTCTGCCGAAGGGAAGCAGGCAACTGACAACAGAAAGAATTAGAAATTGGGGTTGGGGAGGAAAGGGGCACCTGGGGGGCTCAGTCGGTTACGTGGCCAACTTTGGCTCAGGTCATGATCTCACCGTTTCTGAGTTTGAGCCCTGCGTCGAGCTCTGTGCTGACAGCTCAAAGTCTGAAGCTTGCTTTGGATTTTGTGTTTTCCTCTCTCTCTGGCCCTCCCTCATTCATTCATTCATTCATTCATTCATTCATTCATTCATTCTCTCTCTCTCTCTCTCTCTCTCTCTCTCTCTCTCTCTCAAAAATAAATAAACACTTAAAATTTGAAAAAAAGAAATTGGGCGTGTGGGGGGGAAAGTGTAAGAGAGCCAGAGGGAAGATGCACCAGGAAAGGGGAGACTATAAAGAGAGATTCAGGTGCAGAAAATGATACAGAGGTATTCTACCCCCACCCCCACCGCAATGCCGCCACCACCCCTGTGCTTCTCTCGCATAGAAGAAATAAGTAAATAAATGTCCCATAGGCACAGAAACCGAGAAAAACTTAACAACATGGAAATTCACACCGCCTGACCTTCTACAGTAGTTTCTCCTAAGTTAAAGTCACACTGTGCTTTGTGACTAGATGCAGCAACGGTGTGTCACTTCCTGTTACTTTCCTCCAGGGCGAGATGAAGGATTTCAAGGACAAGGATTCCCTCTCCCTGCTCAACATTTGAACGTGACAGGGCAGCAGAGGCAGCTTCGAGCGCCGGTTAGCGCTCAGGTAGCAACGAGAGGTTGTCCAATGCCATTCTAGTGTCTTAAGATGCTCTGCAGTGCTTTATAAGATTTAGTTTCATCGTCCACATCAGAATATTCTACGGTCACATATCCATATATCAATTAGGGGACAAGAACATTCTTTCTGAGAAGTAACCTAGAATCACACTAGTACCTTACAGCTAGGGAGAATGTTATCAACTGTCTCACATGCTCCCTAGTAATAGTGCAAGAGTTACATGAATGCCTCTATATATGTGTACATCTAGTTGACCACTGAAGGACACAGGGTCCACTTACATGCAGATTTTTTACAGTACAGGATTATAAATGTATTTATCTTCCTTAATATTTCTCAATGGCACTTGGTTTTCTCTACCACATTTTATTATAAGAATACAGTATATAATACCTACAGCATACAAAATATGTGTTAATTATTACTTAATTACCAGTAAGGCTACCAGTTAACAGTAGGCTGTCAATGGTTAAGTTTATAGGGAAGCATAAGTTATATGTAGATTTTCAACTATGTGGAGGGTTGGGACCCCTTACCTCCAGTTGTTTGAGGGCCAACTGTATATATATACATACAGTGAGTATATATACATATATATATATGTATGTATATATATATATATATATATACATATATATATATATATATATCCTCACAATGTCATTTATAATAGACATTTTTTCCACTTATATATGCCAGCATACTCTACTCTAAAATATACCTTAAGGCACTGTTAAATCATTACAAAGTGTTTTTCTCTTTTCATGTTTCTATGTAAGAGGAGATCCATTTAAAGAGTAAGGAGGCATTATAAAGGAAAGAAACATGGAGAAAGCAAGAGTTCCCAGCAATCACTACTAGGCACTTCTCAGGACCTACAGAGTGAGCAAGAGCCACTGGGAGGAAGACTGGCCTGCATGCAGATCTCAGCTCTGTCACTTGAGTCCTGTGTCCTTGACCAAGTCATCACACCTATTTCAGGCTCAGTTTCCATAACTGAAAATGAAGTCCAAGCACTCTACCTTCTGAGATTCATTTCTGAATAAAATCAGATGTTGCATCTACAGTGCTTTGAACAGTATCTGGCCTATAGTAAGCACTCAATAAATGGGCAATTGTTTATTTCTAAAATTATGGCTCTGGCAGGCTATATATTGTACACTTGTGGCAAGCTACTTTACCACTCTGATTCTCGGCTTCTCTTCTGCAAAGTGAAAATAAACTTACATATCTATAGATGAAGTCCTTCGCAGGATTAGGGATATTCTATGAAACTTCCCCAACATGAAGAGGCACAACAAAAGATATTAACACAGTAATTTTAAAACAACTTAGGATATGGACAAGATCATTGCGACTTATTTTTTGCTACTAATTTAGATCTCCAGAAAACACTTAAGAATAGGATTGGACAGGGACGCCTGGGTGGCTCAGTAAGTTAAGCGTTTGACTCTTGATTTCCACTCAGGTCATGATCTCATGGCTCATGTCAGGTTCTGCACTGACACGGCAGAGCCTGATGGGGATATTCTCTCTCTCTCTTTCTCTCTGCCCCTGCCCAACTCATACTCTCTCTCTCAAAATAAATAAACATTAAAAAAAAAGACTAGGACTGGACAATTTGAACCATCCTTTGAATAAGTTTTCCTCTATCTTTAACACCTAATAAACAAGTAGAAAAAGATGAAATCAAATCTTTTTTTTTTTTTAAGTAGAACCATCAATTCTTAAAATTCACACTACCAGTAGAAGTGAGAAATAAGAGTAACTGATTGTAGATGCAGCAAATTCTTTAGAGTTTAGAAACAGAATGCTTAAAAAATTGTTCATAGGGGCACCTGGATGGTTCAGTTGGTTAAGCATCTGATTCTTGGTTTCCGGTCAGGTCATAATCCCGCAGTTCGTGGGTTTGAGCCCTGCCATCAGTCTCTGCAATGACGGTGCAGAGCCTGCTTGGGATTCTCTGTCTCCCTCTCTCTGCCCCTCCCCTGCTCATTCTCTCTCTATCTCTCTTTGTCTCTCTGTCTCTCTCTCTCTCTCTCAAAATAAATTTAAAATATATGGAGAACTGTTCCATTAACCATAACTAAACCAGCCAGTCCCCTGTAGATCAAAGGCTGCAAATGGACACAGCTCAGTCCCACTCCTACACTGGGGTATGGTCCCTACTTTGAAAATGTCATTAGTGTAGAGCCCCCAAATATCTAAACTTCCAAATCTACTTTAGTTTGTCCTAGAATTACAATAGTCTCCAACAGTGACCGGAGTTATCTAAGGCATTCTCTTGTTGAGAGCTACCTAAACTTCAGAGGGTGTTGTGTGAGGCTTCGTGACCCATGGAGTCTGGCATTGTAAGTATCGACGAGGGCCAAGGTCAACTGTATAGATGATGCAGCTGTTGTATGCCTCAAGTTGTAGAGGTCAAATAGTTACTTGGCCGTGGTGCAGTGTGAATTCTCCAGATACCCAGGATAGTGACTTGAGTTCACTAATCAAGAAGAGCTCTCCATCTTTGGGACAGATATTTTTCATAATTATTCATAACTGGGCTTTACTTTCTAAAATAGACCTCAATGTATCATGTTTCATAGGTAAATAATACAGACTCTCCAGAGACCCAATGATCCTTCTAATTGCTTGCAAGCCGTTTTCCCACTATTTTTCTCAAAAGTGCAGGATTTACCAGTAGCCTGTCTGAGAGTTGTCTGCTGTAATTAGGAAGATATCTTAATGACCAAGTTGAAATCTCAGTAGGACCATTGCAAAAGGTCATCAGAAGGCTTTGTTCTCTCTGACTTTGAGTAGTCAATTAAATCTTGAGTGACCTAAACTGTCATTTTTTTCTTCCCTTTGTAAAGAATTTCCTTTTCACTGTGTCTACTTTGCTTCTGGCAATTCTTTTGTTGCATTCTTGGGTTTGGCCTAAATTTTCCTTGACCTTTAGCGTCCTTGTAGTCATTTATATTCTTCCTTCTGAGGAAGCAGGGAGTTTGCATTTAACACCTTAAATAAAATCACTGGGCACGCAATTTTCTTCCCAAAGGGCCTAAAACCATTTCATTTGAAAATCTACTTATAAGATATGTAATATTTTACCTTGCAGCTTAGATTTGTATTATGTTAGTGATTAAAGCTCAAAAAGTCTAACCAAAACACAAAACTAATGCAACCTTTAACTTTACTTTTTGGATATTTCCAAATCACAAATTTGTATATTCCTTTAAGAGTATATTTTAATATAAATTTTTATTAATATAGTATAAGTATTTGAATTTTTATTTTTAAAATGTACTGCAACTGAACATATAAATAGATTTTAAGTCTATATATTATGATCATAATTAACACAGCATAACATTTAATGGCTATCAAATTGACTAGAAGCCATCATATCTATATCTATATTCATCCACCTATCTATATGTAAATAGATAGATAGATAGATGTATATATTATACCTCAGTGAGACATTTGAGGAGTTATATGAAATACTATGTGAAAAAAATCTTTTATTAACAAAGTAGGGAATTTATCAGCAAAGGATAAATTAATCTGAAATGTGCGGTATCATTTACAATAGCCTTTCCTAAAACATACTGAAAAAAGAGAGAAATTCTGTGGTGAAATGGCTATGGGAAACACAGTAATTAGATCTCTTCTTGGGTCATGGTCTGCATATTATCCTATTATAATAAAAGCTCTGAGATCTTGGGTCTTAGGTAAGAGAACATTTGTTAACCCCTCTGAAAGCAGTGTTCTAAGAAACACACTTCTTAAAATGTGGTATTCAAAAATTATATGCAAAATCTCTACCATTTGCGATTGTTCCCAGTTAAAAATTAATGTTTGGATTTTATGGAATGGAAAATTTCAGGATAGATCTTTATTACCTATTACATTAAAAACAGGTTTCTTACATCTTATATTTGCTTTATTTAATGAACATTAAATGAATGTCTAGAATGTGCTTTGCTAAGCTCAAGTAATTTAGGATGAATAATTCACATTCTTACTTTTAATGTAAGAATTGCCTCAAAGGATAAAGTGAAAGTTCTAGTTCTTAATGAAGGTAAACAGTATATTGGCTCGGTGTCTACCGAAATTACAGTCTTGTGATACATACTTTATTCAGATCTTTGACATATTCCAGCTTGATTATATTCTACCTTGATGGATTATTTTCAATTTTCTTATCAGAAACATGAGTGAAAACAAAAACAGTGCCAAAATATGCAAACCTATCTTGATATATATGATAAATCACTGGTCAGGATTATAAATCACACTCATGGAATAAGCTAGGTTAAAAACAATGTTGAATGTGGACTGCTATTTTTGTTTGCAGCTACTATATGTCAATGCTTTGAAGCTATTAATAGAATAATCCTGTCGCTACTTTGCCACAGGGTGAAAATAAGAATTTTATAAAATAATCTCAGGGGCATGATATTTTGTTCTTGTTCTAATCATCTGTCTCCATTTCCCCCATAAATTCTCTAAAACAAAACAAAACAAAATATTATCATACAAAAATTTTCTCTTACATTTAATAAAAACAAGGTTTTACTTCTTTATCACTGAAAAATAACAATAAATATCACTATTTGGTATGAATCTAAGATCAACTAGGTTGAAAATGTCGCTTATGTTTTCAATCCTGCTAAAGACCATTTTTTCCCTTAAATGATAAACTTCAAGTACCTTTAAGCATTCATCATTCAACTAATTACTTAAGTCAGCCTGTTATGCTTCTATTCATCAACGATTGAGTGTGTACTATGCTACAGATACTGAGCTAGAATATTTACCCCTAATGAATTCGAGAAGAGCAGCCACTTATTTCAATCATTTCTCTTGACGTTTCCAAGGTGCTGAAAAAGGCTTGTTGTGGTAGCAGAAATTCCGGGTCAGTCTCAATGTGTGTATTTGCCTTCATGTGCGCAGGTGTGCCGCAGAGCCCTGAATCTGTATGTCATGCCCTACCTTTTGCGAATGGTTTGCAAACCCTAGTGGTAGCTCCTCCAGGGAGCTCTCAACAGGTTCAATTCAATTCAATTCAACTCAACTCAAAACTCTCATAAGACTTTTAAATCGACTAGGAAAATGAAGACTCTAAGAAATCACTACTGGAATCCACAGCAATTTGAACACGATTTTATTCTGGCATTTCTTTCCAAATTGGGAGGACAAAACCCTCAAAAAAAAATGCAGTCGCAGATTTTACAGAAATGCTATATTCAGTTCACTTTTCCTGATGAGGTGAACTGTTTTGGACAAATTACAACCTCTCCGAGTCTAAATTTTTCACAAGATGGAGTTAAAAATACCTCTGACCTAACACACAGTATATCACTCTGGGTGTTACATTTTCTATTGTTTACTAATTCACCCAACAGATATTTACTGAATTCCTAGTGCACGTACGGCTCCATGCTGAGCAATGGGGGAAGGGATGGTTAGGAAAACAGTCCTGTCTCTGTACCCATGCCCTCTAAGCGAACAGATCGCCATTAAATTAGCCATGCTCTGAAGGAGCCAAAAATTTTCTTCAAGGACCAGGCAGAAATCCCAATTTTTACGGACCTCTCTCCCTCTTTCCAGAATGAGGAGGGCACTTTCCTCGCCAGTATCTCTATTCTGCATGTCTAGACAATATGGCCCAGAGACTACGTCATACTGTAGTTCTTGATGGGAATTCTCATGTCTCCCGTTGGGTTATCAACGTCATTTGGCTGCAAACAACACGTTCTACCCTAAACTAGACACCATGTTATATGCTCTCGCATGTTACTTCCCTCACTCTTTCCAACAGTGTGAGAAAGCGCCAACCCTCCCCCCCCACCCCATTTCAAAGACAAGGGAGGCTCAGTGGATCTCAGCTTAGTTAGGAAAGGACTGAGCAGGCTGGCCGCGGTGCATGTGGCCTGGACCCGCTCAGTGGTGAGATCTTAGTAACAGTGGCACATCAAAGTGTCCTAAAGCGCCAGCGGAGACCTTGTTTTTCTCACAGGCGCAACTTGCCGGGCTCAGTGGCCGGAGGGGAGAAGGAAGGATCGTGGCCCATGAGCTCCAGCTTCCAAAAGCAGTCAGGAGAAAACGAGACACACGTGCACACTGACCTAACTCTGGGGTCAAGTTCAAGTCTTTTTTTAAACCAGTGTTATCAGTAGAAACACTGAGCTCAAGCAGCTCAGCGGGGTGACCGGCAATGAAGGGCAGTGATGAGTTATCTGGGCTCCGGAGCCAGACAGGCGGGGTTCTGGGTCCGTCTCCATCCCTCCGCAGCTGAGCGGGAGCCCGGGGTAAGAGCCTCATGCCCTCAGTGTCCTCATCCCTAAGACGGGGCTGGGGATCAAAGCTGAGTCACAGGGCTGGAGCGAGGATTCGGCGAGGAAGTGCGCAGAAACGGGTCTGGAGCGCGCTGAGCGTCTAGGCGCCACGGTAACACAGCCATCCACACACACAGAACCCATCACAGGTTTTCACCAGCCTCACATCCTGAGAAGTGCAGTCCCCAAGCCAGAGTCCAGGGCAACTCATGAGCTCTTAGACTGCATCACATCTTCATTCATCGCATGAAATTCAGGAGCATTTCTTGCAGACCTGCTGTCTACCAGGAGCCCGGCAGATCTTACGGATATAAACCTGCATAGGAACCAGTGTCCCTAGGATGTAAGAGATTTCAGGACAATCAAAAATGTGAATGCAGGGGCACAGTCAGGTGAGCATCTGACTTTGGCTCAGGTCATGATTTTGTAGTTTGTGAGTTTGAGCCCCACATTGGGCTCTGTGCTGACAGCTGGGAGCCTGCTTCGGATTCTGTGTGTGTCTCTCTCTGCCCCTCCCCTCCCTCTAAAATAAATGAATAAACATTTTAAGAACTTTTAAATGTGAATGCATACTTGAAACATGCTTGAAATGGGCTTTGATATAAGTGCTGAAATATTTTTTAAAATTCCAGATTCAGGGGTAGTCCAATAAAGTAGCTATTATTTACTAATGCCTTTCTGTTTGTGGCGATTCGTCTTAACAGTTCATATGAGGTATTTTGTGTGACTGTCGCAGCATCCTTACAAGAAAGATATTATTATTGTGCCCATTTTAAAGGTAAAGAAACTAAGGTGAAAAGATCATTTCAAATTCGCCCTAGCCTTGCAGCTGGTAACTGGTACAGTCACAAGTCTACCTTTTGAGCTCTGTCACTATTTGGGGAAGAGGAACACATAAAAGGAGACACACCCATGGATGCCTTTCAAGGACAGAATTTTAATTTCATACGTGTTATAGGAAAGGAAACAAAAGAGACATTACAAAAACTAGAGAAAACAAAGCAAAAAATATTGTCATGTTATATAAATTTTATATAATAATGTCATAAAACTAGTAAACATATTTTTACAATGGATTCCCAAAAATATTCCTAGCGTCTGTGACGTGACACCAGGCTCACTTTCCACCTTGTTCAAATTCTCTGCTGATTTGTTTGCTGGTGAATTAAAAATGTAATTTAATACAGTAGCCTTAAATCGCGCATCTTACGTTTCCAAGAATTGACTCCAGGTCCCAAAATGAAGGAGACCTAGATAAATAACAGAACCTGTTACAAACACCAGGGCATCTGGGGCGGCTTCACGGCGAACACTAACGGGAGTGAACGGGGACATCTCGCTGCCAGTCCCTCGCAAACCTAAGCTGCAGAAACAGACGCACAGGGTTCAGAACAAAGGGAACATCTGTGTCCCTCGATTCCTCGGTGTGTGAAATGGATTTGGAGCATCATGTTTAAATCTGGGCACCACATTTTAGGAAGGAACTTAATTAGAGTGTGCCCAGAGGAGAATCAGGAAAGTAGAAAGTGGAAGCGATACCCTGTGAAGAGCAGTGAAAGGAAACAGGAACACAGGATCTGAGGGGCTGAACACTCAGAAAGGGGCATGGCCCCTCATTTGACACCTGAAAGACCAGGATAAAGAGACACCACCAAACTGGGGTGACTCATGAATGCAGGCTATGGTCAATGGTCGGATATTCGATCAAGCCAGTGCAGAGACGGGAATGGGGCATCCTCTATTTCTAGAAGGGTCTAAGCATAAATTCTCTGTATGAACGGGAGATGGAGGCCATGAATTTTAATGTCCCTTCCAGCTTTTGCTCAACTCTCCACTTCCTCCCACCCCTCACTCTCCAATATGGGCGAGTCTGCCCAGCAAAGAATCCCATTCACAGGGATTCTTTTTCGACACCCAATGGCTCTCAACAGCTTCAGCCCTCATTCTCCAATGATCACCTCCTATATTTTTAGACACAAATTGTGATTTTCCAGTACCAGTCATTTTTTACTAAAAAAAAAAAAGTATTACTATTTAACTGTTCATAATCTTACATTCTCTACAGCCAATAAGTCATCAAGTTCTTCTTTCATTTTTAGGTAAGATTTGTAAGAACATCATTATTTCATATTTGGAATATTTTGGCTGAATTACTACAGACAGATACTGTATATTCACAGCTTGATGCTCTCCCATATGTAAATCTCATGGACCTTCTTTCATTTCTCTGCTGTGTATTCCAATATCTTGTCTTATTGATCTAAATGAAGACAAACTTCTTCACACCTGCATTGTTATAGAATGAATTCAAATATTTGAGCTTGTGATTTCTTCTTAAGCTATTCCAACCCTGCTAATTGTTGCCCTGAACTGGAAAACCCCATCTCTGATACCACCTTCATAACTACACGCAGAATGGCATCATATCTTCAAGTAACCCCCACGTCCATATTTCATTGAGGGAATGAAATACAGTTACAGACCCGATACTTCATAATCTCTGATTCACGCATATAATGGTATTATTTCCAAATCAGATTTAGTCGCTTTCAAACACTGGTATGTTTCCATGTGTCTTTCTGATTGTAAAGAGTGAGGAAGGAGTGATGCCCTAATTCCTTCCCTGGACATGCTCTCTCCTTCTCACATTCTCTCTTAGCCACACCATTCATAGCTAGTGAAAGAGCATTGACTCTACGCATGCTGAAAACTAGCTCTTTCCTGCTCTGCCTTTCAGACTAGGTTTTACACTGAGATTCTCATACGTTAAGCTGAGATCTCCAGTGATTTAATCCGCCCTGTCAAGCTGTCTTTTGAATTTCTTCTCTCACTCCCTTTCCATTCTCCTAAAACCTCAGTCACTGCCTTTTACTTAGGAAGCAAATACTCACAATTCAACATTTCATTTCCATTTCATGCTGAGACCTTGAAGTAGGACACCCTCTGCTATAAAACTTAAAGCTGATTCATGGTATTTAGGCCTTCGGAAAACAAACTTGTATTTATTAAAGTGAATACAGAATTATTTTTTTTAATTTTCATACAAAATGTGCCAGTATTCTTTTGTCCTCCATCTCCAAAACATAGATATTTTCCCCTAAACTCACAATTGTCACTGTCGATACTAGAACAACATCCCATCCCCAGTGCTCCTTTATACAATGTGTTGCCCTTAAATCTGAAATTTCTGGCAGTTGCCCAACCTCAGGCTTTGCCTCCTACTTGCAATCTTCTAACTATTTGCATTTTGCTTTCTTTCTTCATTTTTTTCATCTTCATTTCCATCTCTTCTGCTCCCCACCCATCTAAATATTTTAACTTTTATTCCAGTTTTTTCTATTATTCAAAGATTTTTCATACTCCAACAATACCATCTAGTACAATTTTTCCCTGCCATAGAGCAAAGTCCTGACTCCAATTTGAAATTCCTTATTTATTATATGAGAGTGACAAAAATGACAGTTATTTCTCAGGTGTTGAAAGTATCAAATGAGTTAATATAGTTAAAAAGATAATTAACTTCTGAAAAGAACTATGCAAGGATGGCTATTCCTATGTAATCATTGTATATGGGACCCAAACTGACATTAAAACCCTTATGTAGAAAGACATCCTTGTTCATGGATTGGAAGGGCTGAAAGTGTTAAAATACCCACACTATCCTAAACCATCGACAGACTCAAACCAATCCCTATTAAAATTCCAATGGTGGGGTGCCTGGGTGGCTCAGTCGGTTAAGCGTCCGACTTCAGCTCAGGTCAGATCTCACAGGTCATGGGTTTGAGCCCCGCATCAGGCTCTGTGCTGACAGTTAAGAGCCTGGAGCCTGTTTCAGATTCTGTGTCTCCCTCTCTCTCTGCCCCTCCCCCACTCATGCTCTGTCTGTCTCTGTATCAAAAATAAATTATAAAAAAATAATAATAAATAAAATAAAATTCCAATGGTATTCTACAGTGAAGTACAGCAAATAATCCTAAATTTCTATGGCGCTTGAGAAGACCTCAAATAGCCAAAGCACAAGCATGTTTGAGAAAGAACAAAGTGGTAACATCACACTTTTTTATTTCAAACTATATTTACAAAGCCAGAATAATCAAAACAGTATGACACTGGCATAAAAACAGACATATAAATTAACAGAATAGAATTGAGAGCTCAGAAATAAACCCAGGCAGGGCCGCCTGGGTGGCTCAGTCTTAAGTGTCCGACTTTGGCTCAGGTCATGATCTCGTGGTTGGTGAGTTCGAGCCCCACGTTGGGCTCTGTGCTGACAGCTTGGAGCCTGGAGCTGCTTCGGATTCTGTGTCTTCCTCTCCCTCCCTGCTCCTCCCCTGCTCGTGCTCTATCCCTCTCAAAAATAAACATTAAAACATTTTTGAAAAAAGAAATAAACTCATATGCATGCAGACAATAATATTTGACCAGAGGGCCAACAAGAGTCACTGAAGAAAAGAATGTCTCTTCAATAAATGGTGTTGGGAACACTAGATAGTCATATGCAAAAAAATGAAATTTTTTTAAGATAACTATCTTAAACTAATCACAAAACTAGCTGAAATTGGTTTAATAACTTAAACGTTAGGACTTGAAGCCATTCACACTCCCGGAAGAAAACAGAGGGAAAAATGCCCTTGACACTGGCCTTTGCACTGACTGGACAGCAACAGCACAGAAACAAAAGCAAAAATCAGTAAGTGGGGCTACAGCGAACTAAAAAGCTTCCATGCAGGAAAAAAAAAATTAAAAGAACGAAAAGGTAAACTTATGGAATGGGAGAGATTATTTGCAAATGAGATGTCTGATAAGGGCCTATATCCAAAATATATAAAGAACTAACACAACAGCAGAAGACAAATTATCCAACAACAACAAAAAAAGTAGGTAAAGGACATGAGTAGACATTTTTCCAAAGAAGACAGAGAAAGAGTCAAGAAGTACATGAAAAACTGCTCAACACGACTAATCATTAAAAGAAATGCAAATCAAAATCATGAGGAGGTATCGCTTCACACCTGTTAGGATGGCTATTATCAAAAAGACAAGAGATAAATGCTGGTAAAGATATATGGGAAAGAAACATTGTGCGCGACCGGCAGGAACGTAAATTTACACAGTCACTATGGAAAACAGGATGGAGGTTCCCCCCAGAATTAAACAAGATTTACCATGTGATCTGGCAACTCCATCTCTGTGTATCTATCCAAAGGAAATAAAACTATCTCATTGAGAGATCTGCCCTGTTCACTGCAGCGTTATTCACCATAGCCAAGACATGGAAACAATGTAAGTGTCCATCAACAGATAAATGGTTGCAAAAAAAAAAAAAAAAAAAAAGTGGGGTGTGCGTGTGTGTGTGTGTGTAGACACACACACACAATGGAATATTATTCCCATTTAAGAAAGAAGGGAACCCTACCGTTTGCAGCAACATTGAAGAACCTTGAGAGCACTGCATGAGATGAAATATATCAGACAAAGAAAGACGAACACTGTATGACCTTGCCCCTTATGTGGAATCGAAAAAAGCCAAACTTGTAGACAGACAGTAGACTGGTGGTTGCAGGGGGTGGGGAGTGAAGCAAATGAGGAGATGTGGGGTCAAAGGACATGAACTTCTGGTTATAAGATGACTACATTGTGGATATCTAATGTACGGTATGGTGACCATAGTTAGCACTTAACTGCATAGTTGAAAATTGCTAAGAGGATAGATTTTAATGTTCTCAACATAACAGCAGCAGCACCACCACCACCACCACCACCACCAACAACAACAACAACAACAACAAACATGGTAATCATATGAGGTGAAAGATGTTAACGAACCTCATTGCGGTACTCGTTTTACAATATATAAGTGTATCAAATCATCACAATGTATACTTAAACTGACACAATATTATATGCCAATTATATCTCAGTAAAGCTGGGGGAAAGGAACCTCTTTTGCAATGCCTTCAGTGGTAGCATGTGAGTTCTTGGGTAACAGAGAACAGGTTTTTACCCATCTTTATATTCATAGCAGTTAGTATATTGCCCGTCACAATTCAGATGTTCATTTACTGACTTACTCCTTGCCATTTATTTTATCAGGTGCACAAACTAGAACTTGCAAAAATGCTAAATATGTATGTATGAAATTTACGGTGGATTTGCAGCTCATTTTTTGCTTGTGATTATATTACAAATTATTTTGTATGCAAGGGAGAAATAACCAATATTCTCTATGCTCGTATTAGTATACTAGCATATTTGTATAGTTTTGGAACCAGACATATCTCTACAAAAAAAAAAAAAGAAAAGAAACAACTCAGTTTTAAGTCAGTGAATCTTCCCCCACATGAATCATTCTAAGGTAATACACGGTACTATTATGAGGGTATATCTACCTGAAACAGAGACTGTATTACCTTAGCCTTAGAGATTTAAAAATCAACATCCAGATGACAAAAATGCCAAGGTAGTTACTTTTAATCTGATCTACACTTCGGATCTGAGCAAAACTTGAATACAGCTTGCCCTCAACCTCCACATGTAAAGTCTATCCCTTTCCTAGTGCAGGTGCTACTGAGTCTACCCACACCTGTTTCATCACTAATAGTATTATATGTTTGAATTGTGTTGAAGAGTGTGATGTTTGGTCTGATCACTTAAAATTTATCAACAACTCCTGTTAATTGACAGAGGCAGAAATCTTCCAGTTGACTGGACGATGTCAGAAGCATAACCTAACCTTCCACTCTTCCTTAGAGTACATCATCTGGGAATCTAATTTTCAGTTAGACACCTCTAAAATCTCTGGTCCTCTGATTTTAATTACTTATTGAATTAAACATTGCCTGCACTAACTGTGACCATTTATGGCAACAGTAAGTATATATGTTTTAATCATTATAATATCCTCAGTAATATCTGTTGAATGATAAATGAACCAAATGACTGAATAATCTATGGTCATATTGCTAACTATTTTTCTGTACAATGCTGAATCCTGCGAACCAAACACTGGGATTTTTTATTTGTTTGTTTACTCCCTAGCAGATGATGAAAATTATAGGGAAGGCCAAGTTACATTTCCGGGTGCCAATCTTAGGAAATCTTGGGAATACCCCTTAGTTGGTAGAAGGGAATGGACTCCTTCCTCTGGAGGGTACGCTGACAGAGCTGAGCTCCGAGGGGCCACCAGGTCACAGAGCTCTGATTCCGTGATGCTGCTGCCCCCATGTAGGAGGAGTGACTGCGACAACTCTTTCCCCAACAGCCTTAAACGGGTGACCCCCGCGGATGGTGTAGGAGACGTCCAGCTGCATCAGACATCGGGAAACGTGTGAACACATTAGGCTCTACACATATTCCTCTACCTTAGGAAAGAAGATTTTCATGACGACGCGGCCTCCACGCCCCTGCTTCACGTAAGTGATGTACGGCAAACAAAGATTGCGATTTTGAGCAACCAATACGGGAGGATGTTGCGTGTTCCCGGGGAGCACTGAGGCCGCAGTCGTCCTGTGCCGTTACACGAAAGCAGCACCGGCACCCAACGAGCCGTCCCTCACATCCACGGACAAAGATTCTCCCTAGTAAATCACTGACTCTTGTTTTCCTTTACGTAGAACAAAAAACCCAGATCGTATAAAAGCGCCACCGGTGAACCAGTGGAAGGCTTACTCTGATCAATATTCTAAATGAAACTGATAGGAAGTGTCGCTCCACGGAGATGCGAAGTGAGGATGGTTAACGGTCTCCTGAACAAAGCTGCTAACAGTTTTGTTCTGCTCACAGCCGTTCTCAAAACCTACAGAAGAAAAGAGCAATTTTCCTGGATGGAATTCTAGAGACTCTTCCTAGAGTCTCTATCTAACCTGACAAGATATGGATGGTACTCAAATCGGCCTAACGTGAGGAAGGTATTTTGGCTTTTGTTGCTGTCATTGTTTTTACGACGGACAGGAGGCAGAGACACCCTAAGGAGCAGTGTGAAACCCAGAGGCTAGCCAGATCCTAGCTTCTCCCACAGTCAATACCCAAACAGACAGGGGGAAGGAGACAAGGGGAAGGAGAGAAAGTTTCAGGGGGGTCTCCTTTGGAAGGCCAAAGGCCCACTGAGGACCCAATCAGGACAAGGCAATTTCCAGAAAAAGAATTAAGAGATGACCACAACCATAGCCTCCTCCCTTGCTCTCAGCGTCTCCCAAAGCAGCCACCTTCTTGGCCCAAATGGTGGAGGACCTCACTGAGATAGAGCTTGGGGCAGATGGGATGGGTCCAACTCCCACAGCAGAGCACACACTGGCAGAGACTGGATCTGGCGGGACACACAGATGTTTGGTGTGTCTGTCATCTTCACTTCAGGGATAAGATTGCTGGAGTCCAGAGAGGCTAACGAAGCTACCAAATAGAGAGAGACCCTAGCACTTTAATATAATCACTTCACACAGTTATTCTGTCTCCTACTTTATAGTTACTACTGACCGACAATGAAAATCTCCTGGGCCTTACCCTATTATGTACATCTCCCATTATTTCCTTATTAATATTTTAAGCTCTCATCACTATGTATTACTGAGAGTAAAATTTCTTTTAACCAATTCTATCGTAGTAGCGCTGTAACAGAAAATACTCTTGTGCTGATGAGAAATCCATACATATGCATACACACCAATTATTTTGACCAATCTGAAGCCTTCGCCTTAAAATTTTGCAGTAATCGCTGTATATGGTGGGAAATATTATTATCACAATTACATGAATGAGAATGTCTAAGTAAGTGGGCTTATTCCGAGATACAAGCTCTATTAGGTGCTCAAAGGCTTTGCAAATTCATATGAGGGGAGTCCTGATTATGTTCTTTGTTCCTTTTCTGATTCACAGTTTATGTGTCTTTAATTTTACAAAAAATGATACCAGACCTAATGTTAGGTGACTCATGGTAAAGGAATTCAAAGCTATAGCCAATATTTGTATATCTTCTTAAGAGGTTTTTTTTTATTATAGTTTATTGTCAAGTTGGTTTCCAAACAACACCCAGTGCTCATCCCAACAAGTGCCCTCCTCCATGCCCATCAACCATTTCTCCCTCTCCCCACCCCCTATCAACCCTCAGTTTGTTCTCAGTATTTAAGAGTCTTTTATGGTTTACCTCCCTCCCTCTCTTTAACCATTTTTCCCCTTCCCCTCCCCTCTGGTCCTCTGTTAAGTTTCTGCTGTTCCACATATGAGTGAAAACATATGGTATCTGTCTTTCTCTGCCTGACTTACTTCACTTAGCATAATACCCTCGAGTTCCATCCACATTGCTACAAATGGCCAGATCTGATTCTTTCTCATTGTCATGTCGTATTCCATTATATAGATAAATCACATCTTCTTGATCCATTTGTCAGTTGATGGACATTCAGGCTCTTTCCATGATTTGGCTATTGTGGAGAGTGCTGCTATGAATATTGGGGTCCATGTGCCCCTGTGCATCAGCACTCCTGTGTCCCTTGGGTAAATTCTTAAGAGTTTTGGAAGACAGTATTCAGAGCTAACTGACTCTGGCTACCTTCCTATAACTAGTGTATTTATGCTAGTGAGTTTGTAAGTAAAATAAAGTATTTACAAAGCTGTTTCATTAGGGAAATATTACTACCTGTGCAGACACTCTTGCAAACTAATATATATATATATCTCTCACAGACTAAGGACTTTTTTCAATCCATTATACCTTCTTCAGTTAATCAACTATTCCTACGTGATATCATTTATTCGTTTAGACCCTGGTGGTTTCACCCACTATTGTGATTCATGAAACTCCAATCCACATTCATAGTCCTGTCTGCAGATGAGGTGTGCATCTGCCACACCTGTGGCCACTAGTTACGCCCTGGCCACCCCATAACCAGTATGCCTGTCAGTCTACGTTTTAGTTAGTTTGCACCATGGAGCCGCCATTGAAACGTCCGGGTCCGTGTGAACGTGCCAGTCACAGAATCTAATCTTTTCTGCCTTCCACACCAGAAACCTGCCAAGTCTGTCTCCGTATTTTTCCCTGTTCTTCCGTCTCAGCA
Source organism: Proteles cristata cristata (assembly GCA_017311185.1). Lineage (NCBI taxonomy): Eukaryota > Metazoa > Chordata > Mammalia > Carnivora > Hyaenidae > Proteles > Proteles cristata. The sequence continues at coordinate 477,627 of JAESUZ010002468.1, forward strand.
CCAGTGTCCTAGCCGGTCACCCTTGTTTCTCAACCGCAGCCGTCTCCTTATTCTTACCTCGCTTTCTGAATTTGCCTTTGTAAGTCTTTTGTCCATACTAGGGCCTCAACGCTAGTTCTTAAATGCCAATCTGATCGTGATTTTTTTTCCTATTTATAATCCTTCTATTCGGGCCATTGGCGCTCTGGCGTCCCCCTTCCCGGTGCTCTCTCCACTGGGGACTAGCGGGTGAGTCTTGTGAAATGAATGCACCTCTCTGCGTGTGGTATCATCACCACCTTTCCGCCTAAAGGATCTTGCCCTCCTCTTTCTTCATACTGTAGCCCCCACCTGAACTTCCGCATTCATCCCAGCCTCTCTCTTCTTCCTCCCAGGGAATCCCAGTGCTCCATGGGGCGACACTTATTACCTGGCTCTTGTCCATCTGCAACATCACTCAGTAAGAGGCAAGCTCCAGACACCAGGCACTTGTCTTGGGGACCTCAGCATCTAATGTGGTGACCGGGATATATCCACCAATCAATGACTATATGATTTGGTTTTTTTCTGTCCCCTGATGGAACTATTTCATCATGTTGTTGAAGAAAAAGGGGTAGTTGGAAAGTTGGTGAAGAAAAATTTGGAAATTTATGGCAATTATTAAAACTGCTGGCCTGGAGATTATCAGAGAAAACAAAAATGTTTAGACTAGTTACATTAACGAAACCTCAAGTAGATGGAAGAGGAAGCCAAGTGTGTGTCACAACAATGGTACTGGGATTGGAGTGAGGATGCAGAGGTGACCGAGGGGCTCTGGTCTGACTTGACTGTTCCCTCGGGCTCCAAGGGAGCAAATCGAAGCCTCATCTGAACTGGACTAAGAATAGAAGTTGGGAAATACTGTGGAACAAAAAGAAAAAAATTGTGTGTGTGTGTGTGTGTGTGTGTGTGAGCACTCTCCATGATATTCATGGAAATCTTCACTATCAACCCAGGAACTGGTGATGTTATAAGAGTTGTTCAAACACATGAGTTAGAGTGTGAATTCAGAGTCTGTCAAAACTATCTCAATGTATTTATCCTATAGAACGCTCTACCCTATATCATGGAAAATGCTATCTGGTATGTTTTACTTAACCTACTTGTATAATTTTCCCAAACCACATTAGTTGACACTGTGATACCTGATTCTGCTTCTATTAAGAAGTGATACCTGATTCTGCTTCTATTAAGAAGTAGGTTTGGGTCAAGGTTCTAGTATTAGCATTTTTTAAATCTCAGCTTCAAAGCTGCTGTCTATTAATGAGTCACAAGTTTGAAACAGACTTACTTGTTCTGAATCAATTTCTACTGTAATTTTAGGTTAGAAAGTCTCTTCCACCTACATAGCCTATTATAAATTCTCGTATCCAGACATAAATAAACCCACCTCAGCTTAACAACTTTCTTTAGTCTCTAAACTGACAATGAATCATTACAGTTTTGTTGTTTGTTTTTTTTTTAATTTTAGTCTTTAAAAGTTGCTTGAAATTTTCTGGGGGAAAAAAAGTATATGAGCTTGAATACGGATTTCAGTTACTCATGCTAGTCACCCTTATTTTTAAGTATGGTAACTAATATCTGAACCGTTTCACACAGGTGACAGAATCTTTGCTGTTTCCAAATATATCCAGAACAAAAAGAAGAGTCAGATATCTTCTGTAAGTAAATTTTCCCCACAGTCTATGTTTAACTTTCAGCCCATTTAGCTAAAGGAGATAAAGGAACATATCCCTTATTTCTCGTTGTGTGCCCATGGAATGAGGGACAGTTTGCCTGTCCCCCTTTCGTCCAATCTGAAAGCTCTTGGTTTTATCACGCTTTTTGGTTTTGGTGTTTTTTTTAATCCAATCTAAACCATGGTTCTTTTCTTGTGAGCTTTTCTCCCCTCTTGAATAATTGCTGTGTTCTAACTGTTGGACTCTGTAATGGGACAGAGACTCACAGAACTGATAATAGTGATTATAATAGGTAAGGTCCTTTCTCCTCTATTCAGAGTGCCTTACAGTTTTTTTTAACCGTCAATATTAAATACTCACCACAAAATATGCCAATATGTTCTAAGACCGTTTTTGCAAAATGTCCCTCGCCCGCATCAATAAAACAACACAAAAATACTAAAATCTGCCAGGTATTGTCAGTTTCGACAAATATTCTTAGAACCTACATAATTGGCTTTAAAAAAATCTTACTGTCCCTGTTTTCTTCCTATGGGACATTAGGAATGATGGCGACTCCATCACAGGACCACTGTAAGAATTTAATATCCCGTAAGGCAAGCTTCAATCACAAAGGAAGCACTGAATAATTACCGTACTTACACCCTTGGAGTGTTTATATGATATATTCATGCCTAAAGCTATGTTTAAATTGAACCAAATAATTGGTGTAAGTTCTTGAACAAGAGGAGAAAAAAAGTCTGTCCAAACAGATTCTTCTACAGTGAAGAGATAAGAATATCTCTGGGTCCATCTATTCCCAGCCACCTTATCTCTGGAGAGTAGAACAACGAGAACAAAAAGGGGAAGAAAAAGAAGCAAAATGAGAGAGGCAAAGTGAAGACGTGCGTTCATTTCGCAAGGCACTTATCTGCACCTACAAATAACTACAGAGTTCACACCAAGCAAACAGGCAAAGATTAGCTAAGGTAATGTCAGAGCCACACATCTGCGATTTTTACCCTGAACACAAGGGGGAGGGGCGCCTGGGTCAGTTAACGCTCAGTAGGTTAAGCGTCTGACTTTGGCTCAGGTCACAATCTCATGGTTCATGGGTTCGAGCCCCGCGTCAGTCTCTGTGCTGACAGCTCAGAGCCTGGAGCCTGCTTCAGATTCTGTGTCTCCCTCTCTCTCTGACCGCCCCCTGCTCACACTGTCTCTCTCTGTCTCTCAGAAATAAATAAAACATTTAAAAAATAAATTAAAAAATAAAAAATAAAAAAACAAGGGGGATTACAACCCGTGCTTGTGTTTCTGGTTAACATAACTACAGTCAAACAATAGGTCAATCGAATTTGCTCATTCATGGGTCAAATAAGTAAATAAATAAATAGATCAGTACACATTCTCATGGAAGAAGGGAAATAGCCACTGACTGAAAGATGGGAAAAGCTGTAATAAACAAGGTTGATCATTCGAATGCGGTGGTCCAGTTAGGCATCCTTCCATAGAAGCCACAGGTCAGCAACGGGATGCAAGTCTCACTGAACCGGCCACTCCAGCCCTCTCTGGGTTAGCTCTGCCTCTCTCTACAGGCGGCACACCTCAAGCCTTCTAACAAGGTGAGGCACACGAGAATGGAAGAAAGGGCCTTTACATTTTTCTGTATAAAACCGCTCTCCTCAAACAAACTCAGTACTCAGAAGGTAGAAGGCTCTGTTCTTTTATTATTTCAATGTATCCCTTTATCTTAGCATAATGCTGGACACACAGTGATCCTCACGCTCATGACCCCTAATAACACGATAGTGCATCCAGCCCTTTCCATTGATCATTCATAGACCCAAATCACCACAAGCTAATAACTGAGTGAAGGCTTAACATACATTTTCAGGATTACATTAGTCAATGGAAGCTTCTGGAATAAAACATGTTCTTCTTACAACTTTCTTCTCAGCAGTCTTGTGCTGCGTCAGTACAAGTGAGGAAAATTCTCCTACACTGCAGAACATTTTTTGTTGTTCTTCTTTCCTTCTCCCCCTCCTCCTCTTTCTTCTGGAGTTCTAAAATCCTAGGGGCGCCTGGGTGGCTCAGTGGTTAAGTGTCCGACTTCGGCTCAGGTCATGATCTCACAGTTCATGGGTTCGAGCCCTGCGTCAGGCTTTGCGCTGACAGCTCAGAGCCTGGAGCCTGTTTTGGATTCTGTATCTCCCTATCTCGCTGACCCTCCCCTGCTCATGCTGTCTCTCTCTCTCTAAGAAATAAATAAAATAAAACACTAAAATTTAAAACAATTTTTAAATAAATAAAGCCCATCTTTTTTCTTACTAGATTGACAGCTGCCGGGCTCAAAAGTATATCAATATAGTATACTTGTGCCTTTTATTTTTCTATGCTACCATTTTTTTTTCAAACATCAAGTGTTGATAGTTAAATCATTTACATCAAAACACGCTTTGATGCTAATGTAAAATAATCTCTGTGTGTGTTAATTATACAGACTAATAATTCTGCTTAAAGAAATTTCCCTCTTTAGATTTAAATTCATGATTATTGGATTTCCTTTCATTCGTCTTTGTTTCTTTAAACTTTCTGAGCCCTATAATAAATTGAGCACAGTTTTTAGTCACATCAAATAGCATTTAATTTGCTGACATTCTCTTTTCCCCATTATGGAACTGCTCTGCTGTATTTTTTAAATTGAATTTTTTTCCTAGGGTAATAGAATACTTTGCTTAGTATTTAACTTAAAGGATTCTCTTTGACATTGCTATTATCCAAATTTTCTCCTTCTATTTGATATGACCAGTTGATTGAGATGTGTTTAATCTTAATTTCCATGGCTGAGATATGTTGCCATTTTAATACCATCAAAATTTCCCATGAATTTGCATTTCCCCCAATAATTACTAATAATTTCTGAATGTATTAATCTCTACTTTTAGTGATCTTTATTATTCTTTCACCTTCTCTAAACATCGATGTTATTTTATGCTTTTAATGTGTCCTTCCCCCTCTATCACTCATGAAATAGACTCCCTGTTTCTTCCTGATGGTCTCAAATCCAATTCATTCTCCAAGACGCTATCAGTTACCTCTCTAAAATACCCATTTGACCCTTACATGAATAAAATTTTCAATGGCATCCCTCTAAATACGGAATGAGGAAAAATTCCTGAATAGGAAAACTCTACCAGTCTAACCCATACATACTCTCCCACATTAAAAATCGCACCATACTTGGGGTACCTGGGCACCTGGGTGGTTCAGTCAGGTAAGCATCTGACTCATGATTTCCGCTCCAGCCCTGATCTCACGGGTCCGTGGGATCGAGCCCCGTGTCAGGTTCTGCACAGTAAGAGCTCAAAGCCTGCTTGGGACTCTCTCTCCCTCTCTCTCTCTCTCAAAATAAATAAGCTTAAAAAAAAAGGTACAACATACTTTTTATGTTATTTTCCTAGTGTGCACAAGAAAAAATCTCCAACAGACTTAATAAAATGCATTTTAACCGAAATGGCTCAAGATGATTATTTTCTTTTTCTCTATCTTTAAAAATGTTGGAAGCAATTTGCACCGATTGAAATAGCATACCTCTTTTCCTCAGTTTGGGTTACATGGGTTCTAGGGAAGTCTTTCAAAAGCAAAACATATTGCTACGATTTGGACAACAATATTCTTGTTCTTCCATATCAGCCACAGAGATGTGCTGATATGGAAGGAAGGACACACAATTTCCTCCATTATTCATGCTTCCTGCTTTTGTCCTTGTGGAGAGGGAGGCGTGGGCAGCTCTCCGTGCACTGACAGTAGGTGGAGATCACCACTCCCCAACACCAGGCCATTTCCATTCTGTGTATTTTCTTCTCCTTCGCATGCAACATGATTTTTCAGAGGTCACGTGGAATAAAATGCACATGAACTATAATAACGCCCGTTGAGTGTGCTAGCTTCTTATCTCTAGAGGTCAAGATATTTTTCATTCAGAACTGAAACACTACTATTATGAATTGTACTACTGTATTATTAGTAACCCGGTTTTCCTCCTAGCTGAACAGAAATTCCTGGGACATAGCTGCAAAGTTCCGCATTATGCTAGTCTTCCGATGGCGCCATCATCATCGATCCCTTCCTTCTCTTGTCATTGGATTCATCCTTCATTCCTTCATTTGTGCCCTTCCTGTCTTTCCTTTGAATTCTGAAATATATTCAAGGAGCAGATGAGCCAAGAGATAGCGCAATAAAAATTATTGGGAATTGTATGCAGAATGGAAATTCTTTCCATTTGGAAGAGTTTTACAGTTTCGTGTTAGGCATTTCGAAGTAGAGTGTGCCAGTGGGAGATAAAACAATACTTCATTTCCAAACGAGGACTTCCTGGCTAGTCCGACGCTGAATGCATCCCAGACACAAAAGTCCTGGCAACAGGAAAAGACAATCTACCCAAAATATATTGTGGAATGACATGCAATGTTTGCCAAATTAGTGAAAAGAGTAAAAACATAAATTATGGCCTATTGAGCATGTATAAATGCCAGGAACTTTATGTTTTCTCTTTTAAGCTCACAACAACTCTCTCCTCATTAGCCTCATGTTACAGAAAAACCCAGCCTCAGACAGCCCAATAGATTTAAAACCCCCAACCAGGAAATGGCAGACTTCAGTGCCCCTGGGCTCCTTGCTCCCCAAAGCCCGAGTTCCCAGGCATGGTATATCCAGATCTTCCACTCAGCTCATAATCCTCCCATGCCACACCAGGGGAAACCGTGTGGGAATGACTGTGGCCTTAGACATCACTGCAGGGATCCAAACACCTTCTGCTGGGACATGAAAACATGCGCTGCAAAATCAGGGGGAAATCATTCAGGTGCAGCCACCAGCCTCCTCTTAGTACGCCCCATTTACAGCCTCTTCCCCAGGGCTGGCTCCAACGGGACCCTCTCGGTGCTGACGCAGACCGGGCACGCCTCCAAGTGAGGTCATGTGCACACCATGCCCAGTTTAATTGGCACAGTGCCAGGGGACACCCTCCGTGAGTACTGGTTTTCCAGAACCTCCTTTTGGTCTCTCTTCCCCCTTGGATATGCAAACATGGAGATGGTGAGAGCAGCAGAGGAACTTCTATTTCATCAGCTTTTCTACAGAGCCCCCAGCACACCCCCCCCCACTTGCCCCAAGCACCCCCCACCCTGTCACCAGCTAGAAACATGGACTCATGATTTACTTTTACAAGTAACTCTTACAATTAACAGTGTTTGTTTTGCATACAACAAATTTTAGGGTAGAAGGTCTGAGACTAATTCTTACATGCTTTTAAAAATTGAATGAACACATGAAACTGTTTTCTACAAAGGATTACCAACAGAATACTGGGGATTTGGAAACTGTAACAGGATCAGGTCAGTGGATGAGAGCAAAAGGGACAAGTGAGAATCCAAATGTTGGTCAGGGTCCCTCAACGCCACAGAGGAAGAAGAAGCAAGAATAGGTAAAGACGCTCTGGGCTTGCAGTTAGGGGCACTGTTTTTGACTAATTGCAAGAGACCGGAGAAAATCCACATCAGCTGAAGAAGAAAAACACAGGGAGAGACGGAGAATAAAAAAGGAAAACTGGGGAAGAAGAATGAAAAGGGAAGACAGAAGGAGGAAGAGGCAGAGAGGGGAGAGGGAGATAGAAGAAAGTAGGGGGGAAGGAGCAGGAGATGAAGAGAGAGGCAGAGGGAGACAGGCATGGAGAAGAGGAAGGTGGAAGAAGGGAGGAAGAGGGGAGGCAGAGGGGGACGTGGCGGGGAGGCAGGAACAGGGTAGATGGGCTCAATAAGTATTTTGAAGAAACAAGCTACTTCTAAAACTTCTTTTGCAATCCTCATCCTTAAAGGGCCTACCATTAACATTTGTTGCTTGACTGGAGTTTAGGACCAAGAAATAGAGAAAAAGGAGAAAGAAGAGAAGAAAAAGGCCGGAGAGTACAGCTGACGTTTGGAGTTAACAGTGCCTAACTTCTGTGGGAAGATAACTAATGCTCAAATGAAGTAGAAAGTTCAAGATACTTAACTCTCAAATTTGACATTTTGTACAAAATCTCCTTTAATTAGTTTATCGTGCTATTATTGTTATTCATATAGTTTTTCTAGAAGCTCTGTCATGGCTTGCACTCATGCAATTAAATAAAAGGGGTTTAAAAACAGTCAAAGTAATTTCTAAATTACAAACGAAATAACACTCAAGGCTTTCTCTCGGTATTGCTTGGACTGAGTTAGAATACTTTGTTCTTTCTCCCAAAATAATAAAGTCTAGATTTTTGGGGTTGCTGTAGAAATACCTTTCATGCCACAAATCAATTCTATATTACTCCAGCTCACCAATCACATTTCAAGGGAATTGGTTTGCATAACTTATTTCACTATAGGTTCTATGCAATCTGCCAGCTAAACTATTTAAAAGCCCTTAAATACCACTTGTCCTCATGTTTTGACCATCCTCCAGTCTTGTCTACACATTAATAAAAAAAACTAAAGGTACACTACGGAGCATAACGGGAAGATATTTGTTAGAGAAGCATTTACACTACAATGTCATCTGCTGTCACAGAAATCCAGAGATTCTAGACGACTGAATGTAATTATTTCATTAAAATTATCCTCCGCTGCCTGCAAAGCTAATTTTCTTTCCCAGGGACCCATAGATAGAAAGAACAGCAGTGAGGCAGCTCCCAGATATTTCCAAAGAGCAGATCAACTGTACCAAGATGATGTCAATTTGTTTGAAAATATATGCAGGCAAGATCCTGAATGGATGAACAATCACTAAGGAGGCGCGTTGCCGTCCTAGGTGATGCTCATGTACTATTCTTCCCTCGGGTGCAAGGAGCTCCAAGAAAAATCCAATGATAGGTAATAATAATAAGGCAGATGGTTTGGGCAGGACCTTGGCAGGTGTCGATAGAAATTATAGATCAGTGCATTCCATTCCTTACAAGTTTTTCTAGAAACTGACGGCAGAAATTAAAATCCTGCCAGGCCAACTAAACGCGTGCCCTATATTGCGAACATAATATTCAGTTGGATGTGAACAGATTTTAATTTCATATCCTAATTAACACTGATAGAGAGCAATTTCAGAAATGTTTCACAAGGGTGAACCAAGTCTACTTAGCTCTCCAAAATTGGTCGTGAATATATGCATACACTCACACTCCCTAGTTGCTAGCTTTCTTCCTCTTTTCCAACACACACCCTTCATTGCGCCGGCTGAACGAAATGACAAGGAATCACTCTCAGTCTCTTGCACATTTCATTGACTGAATTCTATCACTATTTGTGTATCAGCAGTTTGAGGACCCATCTCGTTTGCTTATGTTTTTAGGTGGGGATGTGTTTTAGAAATTAAAAAAAAAAAAATTACAAGAGGAAATTTGCATGAAATGTACCTCATGCAAATGCCTGAATAGGAAAAGCTCTTCACTGCCAAGAGGAATTATTTGCTAGATGGCTCCTCTCACAGATAGAGAAAAGATATTTGTATCAAAGACCAATAAAGGTTCCCAGTCTTTTGTGTCATAATTTTTATAATTATTTTGTTTCAATTTGTAAGACTGTCCCTTCCCCCCCCACCCCGCATCATTGGAGAAAATGTATTTTTCACTTAGCAGTTTATAAATTAGTATGCTGTGCAAATATCCCAGAAAAATATCTTATTACCACAAGTAGAAATGACAATATTAGTTGGCTTCCTACCACATACCTCTGGGATATTTTCAATTTTTCTTTCATAGCCTGCATCTATTTTATCTATATATACTAAAGACGACTAAAAGAAAAACAAGCTTTACAAATAATACCAAAATTATAGTATTTATAAAATATATCCTTACAAACATCTTGCATGTAGGTTTTCTAATCATAATTTGCGAATGATACTATAAATCTTAGACTAAGTAAAATACAAAATAGCTTACATTTGTTTGCTTCTCTAATCCTTTTCTCATCTTCTTTTCTCTGTAGTCACCTAAACTTTACTCAAACACATAACATGTGTAGATACATGTTTCCCAGAATGGAAAAGAGTTGCCCAAAACATGAGCAACTTGAGGAAAGGGGCCATATTTTTTTGTATATAGATTGTAGTACCTAATACAATGCTTAACAGAAAAGATACAGTTAATAAATTTTAGGATGTGGATTGATGAATGAATAAGAGGCAGGTTGCTAAATGTGCTAATCTGAATTAAAGGGAAAAGCCAATCCCATTGCTAGGTATTTTATCAGTTAGACGCTTGGCTTTAAGATTACAGGTGGTCATTTCCCTGATACAACAAAAGAAAAAATTTTTAGTGGAGACTTGGTTTCCGATGAACTAAGAAACTCAACCGCGCTAGACAGCCAAGCCTCCATGTGCACCCCTCAGGTAGAAATGGAAAGATCTCGGGGCGCCTGGGTGGCTCAGTCAGTTAAGCATCTGACTTCAGCTCAGGTCATGATCTCGCAGTTCTTGAGTTCCCCACTTCGGGCTCTGTGCCGACAGCTCAGAGCCTGGAGCCTGCTTCAGATTCTATGTCTCCCTATCTCTCTGCCCCTCCCCTGCTCATGCTCTCTCTCTCCCAAAAAATACATAAACATTAAAAAAAACTTTGATCTCTTGTATGAAGTAAAAAGAAAAACTGCCTGGAAAATCTCCAATTTGGTGTCAGCCAATCACACACACACTTATTCAAAAATATTTACAAATCCCTTTCTAAGGGCTAGCATTGTGCTGCACCAGGGGATAATCCTCTCGGGTGTGGAAGAAATGAGCCTCCTCCTCTGTCCTATTATTTGAGAAAAGCAAATGAGCTGCCCAGAAAACCAGAGGAAACCGGATTCCACGTGTGAATTACGTTGGCATGAATTCAAGGGGAAATGACCATAATTTAATGACATCAAATTTCTAAATTAAACATTTCCAGGGGTCCCTGGATGGTTCAGTACGTTGAGCAACGGACTCTTGATTTTGGCTCAGGTCACGATCCCAGGGCTGTAGGATGGAGCTTTGTGTTGGGCTCCAGGCTGAGCGTGGGGCCTGCCTAGGATTCTCTGCCTTTCCCTGTCTCTCCTCAGTGCACACACACTCTCTCCCTCTCTCTCAAATAAATAACTAAAAATTTAAAAATAAAGTACATTCCTCTAAAATGAATATAATTTGGTTAATATTTCTCTCAGAATTCTAGTTGGCTTCCAGAAAATAATAATGAAAACTGTCAAACGTGTTCAAACATGGGTAACATCTTTATGCAGATTATTAGTTTATGGTCTCTTCTGGATAAAAACTTTATTTAAAAAAAAAAGGCTTTGTATTATTCAGTGCAGAAACCATTCAGAAAGAGCTGATGAAAACTTATCATCGTCTGAATATTTATTCTCAAAATACTACATTTCCACTTCGCTATACTTTATTTCTGCACATATCGGTGCGATGACTATCGGCATTTAATGATACATTCTATGCAGACAACTGCTAAATTCTTTGAACCAAAGGTCCCCTTAGAAAAGTTATATCAAAGAATGGAGGCTCTATTTGTTTATGGTTTTGATTTGCTAAACTAACCAGAAATAAAATGACCTCAATTTAAGTAAGACTTCAATGACCACCATTGTAGACTAATTCATGCACCTGCATCAGCTTCCCCTACAATGACACACAATGGACTCCATGGGGCAGCACCCTGCCCAAGGTCAGAAGAAAATGGCAGAGCCTCATCCAATTGCTGGTCTCTGAGGTCAGTCAAGGCTCCTTCCATACACAATTTGGGGCTACTTCCCTAATTCACTTCAAGTAATGGCTTCTGGGACACACAACTTCCTAAATCTAAACCACAAATGGGGGCTCCTGGCTGGCTCAGTTGGAGGGGCATGCAACTCTCGATCTCAGGGTTGAGTTCAAGCCCCGTGTTGGGTGTAGAGATTATTTTTTTTTTAAATAAATAAACTTAAAAAAAAATAAGGTGAAAAGTGTTCACCCCACAGTCTGTGCACTCTGTCATCACAGAGGCCTTTCTAGAAGTTTTATGATTTTGATCCTTACAGCTGAGGTTCTCCAAAGGCTGGCTGAGTGAGGGGTTGTTTTGGTATCTTTTTTTTTTTTTTTAATGTTTTATTTATTTCTAGGAGAAAGAGAGAGAGAGACAGTGCGAGCAGGGGGGGATCAGAGAGAGAGGGAATCACAGACCGAAACAGGCTCCAGGCTCTGAGCTGGCAGTCAGCACAGAGCCCGACGTGGGGCTTGAACCCAGGAACCGAGAGATCATGACCGAAGCGAAAGTCAGACGCTTAACCGACTAAGCCACCCAGGCGCCCCTTGGTATCTTTTGTATATCTTCTAAAGCAACGAATAGAGTTGGGCATAATTTAGGCATGGAATTGCCCATTTTAGATGTGTGGTGCTACACCGTGTAATAAGGATCTGAACTAAGGCCGAGGCACTTTGGAATACAGAGGAAGACGACTTCACAGAAGTAGCCAGGGAGGGGTGAAAGCTTGAAGTTTCCAGCCTTGCTGATGTGAGAACGATGGTGAACAACCGCATGAGTTCTGCTCCAGTTGGTCGGAAACATTCCCTGGAGAAAAGCATTTCAAATACATCCTGGCCGCAGCTCCATCCAGAATGTGCCTCTGGGCATTATGCCTTTGTTCTTAGCAGAGAGGGACAGCGACCAAGGGGCAGACAGGTGCCTGGAACACGGAGGTCTGTGCAAATAATTCGGACGAAGGAGGGCTTGTAGGTACGTCGAGCGTTTGCTCAGTTTTTCCCCCACCGACCCTAAATGTCTCTTCACCTCTGTCACACCTTCTGTGAGTCCTGTAGGAGAACATCCATTCCTGGCTGGTCTCCCCTGTGAGCCGCCACAGCACACCGCACTGCCACAAGATCAGCCAGACACGTCCAGTAGCTCTGCTTCTGTTTTCTGAGTGGGAGGGGACACCCATGGATGATAAGTAGATGGAAGAATTTAGGTAGGGAATTACCTGCTTTCCTTTAAGGTGGGGCTCACCTGCCCATTCAACTCATTACTGGACCTGAGCTTACAATTTATTAATGAGTAATGTTCGTAGCTTTCGGAGCTCACTTCAGCATACAAGTTTCGCTTTTCTAGACCCAGGATGGTAGTAAGCTTTCCAAACTGGTTGGGTTTTGTTTCCCAAACCACAGCCTTTACCCTTCATTATAAAAAAAAAAAAAAAAAAAAAGACTCTAAGTGCATGGCTAGGGCTACAGACCCCAAGGAAACCCTCAAACCAAGACTTCAGGAGCCGCCAACCTGAGAGAAGACAAAAGAGCAAGATACTTGTCCTAAGTAATGGAATCTACTTTATTTTTCCAAACCAGCTTTTCTGCAAAACAAACGTAACGTGCCCCCCATGATGTTCACTTCTTTCTTCTGGATCACCTCTTCAGATAGACAGTAACATCGAGTATTTCCTTCTTCTTCCATCATTTTCAAAGTGCGCTGGTTCATCTCCCCCACTTCCAATCTCAGGGAATTGCCTACATCATAAAACCGGTAGTGTCCCTGAGTGTTCTCTCGTCATGATGCATCATCAAGTCATGTCCATTCTCCCCTCAACTTGTCATAGTCATGTCCTCCCCTGCAGTTTCCCAGGATCATCTTTCCAAAGCAGAAACGTAATCATGCAAATCCTCTGGAAGCCCTCCCGCTGATGGCCAAAATACAGCCCTGCCTTCCTGTCACCCCAGCTCATGGTTCCTCTCTGTGTCCTCAAGATCCCTCGCATGCCCGCCTCCTGTCCGGCATGCTCCTCAGTCATTCCTTGGAAAAATGTCTTCAGCCTCAGTTAAGCCCAAGGCACTGCTCTAGGGCGCGAAAGCAGGAGCAAAGAGACTCAGGTTCTATCGTCATTCTTTGCACTTCCTCCCTCTTTAGTGAGGCTTAATTAAGGCCATCTCCTTTCTCCGAGAAACTTTCCTAATCTTTGCTCAGTATAAACTTATATCAAATCATCCCTCGCGCAGCCTTGGGCATCTACAGTGGAATGACTCCCACTGGCAGGTGAGCCCCCTGAAGAAAGTGATGGTCTATTTCAGTCCCGCACAAGTCCGCCATGCAGGGGGTACCAATACATAAGTGCAGAACTGAACTGATTTCTTTGTCACCGTGGAAGAATATTTCTGCACTCTTGTGTTTCCGGTATTGCTCTTATATATGACACGCAGACTTCTTCAATGTGCAACAAGTCGCCATCAACTTCTTCCAAACCTATCAGTGTCACGGGCACTGACAATTCCACACACGTCTCACTTGCAGGCTCTTTGGCACAGGTACAGGTAATATTTCAGATGCCGGAGACACTTTTATTCCTTGATAATTACAAAATAACCATGCTCGTTCTCCATTCTCCCAGATGCAATGCTGTTCTTACTGAGAAGGGGACGGGTGAACCTATAACACACTGCAGCGTCTACCCACCTCCTTCTGACCCATATTTCCATGCAGAGAAAAAAAATGCATGGTTTCAACATTTCTAAATTACATTCCATGCGTAAATATATGCTGACTTGAGACATGGTAGCCTTTATTTAATCCCATGTGAAATTAACCACCAAGATTAGGATCACAGGTGCGAATTATACGCAAACACAGCATTGTTTATAGTTTCAGAAGTCTTGGGTAAATATTCTGTAAGCCTCTTCTTAATCAACTGCTAATAGTTCTAACTCCTGTCAACGCTGGATTTTCAGCTTAACTGCCTGTGGCTTCTGGTGGCCCAGATCCCTGACACTGACAGGGCCTGCAGATCATAAAATCACGGGAGATGCTTCATGCACCAAATTAAAAGGGCTAGACCCAACGCCTGTATAGTTTTAAAATGGGGTTGAAAGTGAAAACAGATTGATTGCCTTAAAATACATTTTTACTGTTATTCAAAGTTCTAAATAGATTGACTAGAATTATACAGAAAGAAACATTCAGAAAGCTCACCCTTTTAGAACAGTTTCAGACTGCAAGGATTCTGAACTGAGCATATAAACCTCAAAGTGACCTAGAGAGAAAAGGAAGGTACATGCATTTGTGCAGGAATGACCTAGTTTCTAATACTAAATATTCTGCTGTGCTCCAGGTTCTGTTACTGACAGCTTTAAAATTCTCTATGCCTGTAGGTGTTTCCTTAATACAGTCACTGATGTTGTGGCTTCATGCTGACCTTTTAATTTGGGAGAAGATTAAATAAATGTATCGTGTTTTACTAGCTGTAAAAATCTTAAACATTGAAAGAGTAAAATATTCTAAATGAAACTAAAGAAATAATTTCAAAAAAGAACCAAAGAGAAGTAATAAATCTTGGGGCACATATTTTTTTTTACAAAGTCAATTATGGATTGTGTCCATCTCGCATTATGATTTCACTCAACTTTTAAATGATAACGATATAGAACTTCATGAGTTTAAAGCAATGGATTGTTCATTTGTCATTAAGTATGGTATCAAAATGTGACACCTTGGAGGAAAAGCAAAATGCCTTTATGTGAGGTTGATCCAGGATACTAACTAGATGAGAAAATCTGAAATTCACTGTAAGAATACTTCTTACAAAAGTCGTTTCTTAATCTCTGACCTACCGTTAGGATAATTTCCGAAGAAACTAAAATGTCTGCATTTTCTTTTCTGTACATGTCTCCAACCAACTACAAGTAATTGAAAACAAAAGAGGCTTTTTAATAGTCTTTGAACCCCAAGAATTTAAATGCAAAGAATCAATAACACATGCTTAAAAGCCTCCTGACTCATAGGTACGATGTTTTATTTCTTTTCTTTCAAAATCATTCTTGTAAATCATATTTCTTTGCTAGTAGACACCCTGTAATTCTTTTTCAAAGTTAAAACCATTTTTGGCAGGCTCCTCCTATCTCTTATTTTGGTGACTTCTAATATGTATTTAAAACTGTAAATATCAAGCCAGTAGACACTCATTAAAATACCTAATAGTAACACACCCTTGCAAAAAACATAAAATATAAACATATTTAGTCTCTTCTAATATTAATCTCTTTATGACTCCTTTGTAAGTTCTTATAAAATATTCAACATAAAGGTATGACTTCATTTATCTGAGAGTTTCCTTATTCAGTTTCATAAAAACACTTTGTATCGTGGCAAAATGTAATGCTCAAAATCGAATGTGCATCCAGAATGTAAATTATCACCTTGCATAAATATCCAATGTGGTGGGGTATTGGTGAATGTTTCTACACCTGACTGCCTCTGCAAAACTCAAATATCAAGCAAGTTAGTAGAAACAAAAGGCTTAACACTTCAAATAAAGGCTCCGCGGGCATCTAAAAATGCCCACAAAGATATGAATATTTTCCAAGTAGGTGAACATTAATTTTCAGAGGAAAGGAAAATCAGAGCCACTAGGTGGTTCCCACCAAAGCAACTCTTTTGGATTTTATATTATTATTTCCATACCACATGACCTACCTACATATTGGGATAACATAGTAAATGTATTGATGATGTATACACACACAGCGATTACAATGCAGCTCCTTAAATAAAAAGTAATATATGAGTTTAAGCCTTCCTTGGCAAGGCTATTTAGGAAAACTACTTTTTTTTTCTTTTCAGGTCTGATGTAGTTTATTTATCTGAGAGGACCATAACGATAGCCTAATCTGTAAAGGTGCTATGGGACCCAAGTGCTTTTGTGGCCCATATATATCCTCCACAGGGAAAACTTTAAAAGACTACCATGTAAATGATTGTAGCAAACAGTATTTATGATGAAATGCTTGTGATATTTAGATTTTTCAATACTTAAGGAATCTCTCCCTGTCCTACTCCCTCTCCCCAGAAAATACAAATTTCACATTCGTTGTTTAAAATGTTTTCAAGATTGTTGCTACCTTTGGCTTGTTTCAGTCTTTCTCTTTCTCCTGACTTCTTATACAAGAGCTCTGTTTTAGCTTCAACAGATGCCCCTGCTGTATAAACATCAATGGTAAGCAGAGATTTTTAGAGAAATACCTGAGTCACGAGAAAAGAAAGCTTAGCTGACAGAAGGGAGTGCTCTTGCCGATTTTCATTTTTGCTTCTAGTTGTGACAAGAACCCCCGATATGCAGATAAAAAGTACTCTTTGGGGTGGGGGGAGAGCGCCTGAGGGGCTCAGTCCTAAGCATCCGACTTCAGCTCAGGTCATGATCTTGTGGTTTGTGAGTTCGAGCCCCGTGCTGGGCTCTGTGCTGTCAGCTGGAGCCTGGAGCTGCTTCAGATCCTGTGTCTGCCTCGGTCTGCCCCTCCGTCACTCGTGCTCTGTCTCTCTCTCTCAGTCTCAAAAATAAACAAACATTTAAGAAGTACTCCTTGGACAGAGTAGGAGAACAATGTGGAAAACAATGCAGTAAGAGAAAAGATATATGGAAGGTAATGTCCTAAAATCTCTTAAAATGTATCTCTCTGCTTCTGCTCATGTTTTATAGCTGGGAATAAGGTTGAGCCGCCTGAAAAGGCAGGTCCCAATCTAAGTGCTTTGTGACCAGACTGTCCCATTTAGGACCCACTCCCAGGGCTGGAAACAAGTGACTAATCAGTCTGCTTTTATTTACTAACATCCAGACCAGGGCTAAGAAATCTTGTTTCCTGACATCAAAGATCATGCAAATGTTTGCAGTGAAAAGCACACCAGTGAGAAAGAAAGAAACAATCTGCTCTGGGAATCTGAGCCCAGACAATGGGAATGTGAACACAGAGCTTCAGATCAGAGGTCTTTGGATTCAGTATTCCACATTTCCCTTAAATGTGTAGCTTGCAAAGAAAACAGAACCCCAATCCAACATCTACTCCTTCACAACACTGTGAATCAGACCACGAATTTCTTAACAAAATCTAAGAGTGTGCTTTCAACTAGACACGGGTCATGAACACCAGTTTTCTTTCCAAGCCACACGGCCCTCTCCTCTTGTACAATCACCCCTTCCTTTCCGAAGACACCCTTCCCGGGGCCCCGCCGCCTCCTGCAGTGACTGCCGCCTCATGACAGTGTGCCATTCGAGTCATTCTCCAATTCACCTGCAACGTTCTTAGGGTTATACAGCAAAATTTTGAACCCTAGAAAGCCCTTCTCCACCGCCCTGTGAAATGCACTGCGGACATGCTCCTTTTTCGGCAGCAGGTGGAAAAGAGCTCAGAGTCCCACTGGAAAATTAATTGCTACTGAATATTGGGGTACAATTTCATGGCTGCTTTACTCATGCTGTTTCCTCAGGATGAATGGTACTTCCCCCTTGTTCACTTAAGAAATTCTACCAACCCATCAAACCCTGACTTAAATGCCACAGTTCTGTGACTGTCCCTGTGTCCCAAATCAGAAATAAGTGTTTCTTTCATTCTGATTATATGTCTTTTATTCTAGTTTCTATATTATACTTTTTTTTTAATGTTTATTTACTTTTGAGAGAGAGAGAGAGACAGAGCATGAGTAGGGAAGGGGCAGTGAGAGAGAGAGAGAGAGAGAGAAAGAGAAACTGAAGCAGGCTCCAGGCTCTGAGCTGTCAGCCCAGAGCCTGAAGTGGGGCTCAAACTCACGAGCTGTACGATCATGACCTGAGCCGAAGTCAGTCGCTTAACTGACTGAGCCACCGAGGTGTCCCGTTTATGTCACACTTTTTATATTTTATGTTGATTGACATATACCCCAGCCATACGTACCCACTCTAATTATATGTTCACAGAAGACAAGAAACACATCCTGTTAATGTTTACAGCCCCCCTAAAGTCTAAAACTTGTTTTTGGTAGGCAAAACGTATATCTCTTTGCATTTTTGCATAACGTCATAGTTTTCTCTGGCATCTAGAAAAATTAATCACAGCAGTTGAAAAATCTCCCTCCTCAATATTTTTAAAAATAAGTGTGAGAAATGAAATCTAAGAAAGAGAAACTATTTTAATGTTGTATGCCACACTGAGTTGAAGACTGAAATATGATTATCAATAACTGATGAAATCTTAACTCCCATAAAAAGATAAAGCTTCACTCCTTTCAGTGAGATATACGCTATGATAACGAAAAGTCTAGATGTAAAATAAATGCTCTAAGATTGAGCACAGTGCAGTTATTCATCATTTTCATCAAGTAAACATACCTACCAACCACATTTTGCCAGCGTGAACACTCCGGCCCTACTTTAATGAATTAACTGTTTCTACTGTAACAGTAGCTCTTGACTATTCAAGGGAACACCTCTAAGATATTTGAAGAAATTCTTTTCACTTAGATTTTTTTTTTTTAATTTTTAACGTTTATTTATTTTTGAGTCAGAGAGTGACAGAGCACGAGCTGGGGAGGGGCAGAGAGAGAGGGAGACACAGAATCCGAAGCAGGCTCCAGGCTCTGAGCTGTCAGCACAGAGCCCAGTGTGGGGCTCAAACCCACGGACCATGAGATCATGACCTGAGCAGAAGTCAGACACTCAACCAACTGAGCCACCCAGGTGTCACTTAGATTAGAGAAAAAGACCACATGAAATGGGTTACTTTAATGAAGGTGCTGAGAAGATGCAATGCTGACATATCTCAGCCTAGCTCCACAGAGCAATGGGCTGCATTCGTCATGTGGATGAAAAAGTACTTCTGATCATGGTTACGAAGATGGTGTTAAAATACTAATACTCAAACTTCTCCTTGTTAATATATGTATATTCCTCATGGATCCTTCTAGAGCTTTATACAACTTATTTAATATTTGGCATGTAAAACTTCTCATGATTATAAGTATTTAATATTTATTTTTGTTTTTCTCAAGCCAAAGCTTCTGTTTTCGAGAAGTATATTATGGGAAATGTCTATATAATGCTACATTATTTCCATCCGTGATATTATGAGATATTGGAAAGCTTATTCTGCCTTGGCCTTATAGGGGTAAGATTAGCCACTTGCTGGGGTGCATGGGTGGCTCAGTTGGTTAAGTGTCCGACTTCGGCTCAGAGCATGATCTCACGGTTCATGGGTTCGAGCCCCGCGTCAGGCTCTGTGCTGACAGCTCAGGGCCTGAAGCTGGTTTCGAATTCTGTATGTCCTTCTCTCTCTGATCCTCCCCTGCTCGTGCTCTCTCTCTCAGAAATAAATAAAGCATTTAAAAAAATTTTTTAAAAAAAGATTAGCCACTTGCTTAATATATAATGATTGTGGCAAAGGCTTGGTCAAATTTTCATAAATTGTGAATTGTGAGCTTTGAATAAACATGCTTATTTGTAGATGTCATTTGTCCAGGGCAAATTATCACAACGAACAAAATGAAACCGAAGCTATAATTAAGTTGATAAAAATGGCCATTACATTCTGCAGCAGTATTATAGGTCTTGAAGGTGGCTGATTTAGAAGCACAGATTACTACCTAAATAAACAACACGTGAAACACAGAAACCTACCTGAAAAAGACCAAAATATTCATTTCCTCCCATAAACATTCCCATTGTGGAAACCTCATAAAGTAAATTTTGGAAAACTCAAACTTGTTTTAATACTTGCATCTTTGTGTGCTTTTTGTATTTTCCTCTAACGTTGGCTATATATCAGGCATTGTTTATTATATATTATTATTACTTATAATACAGGTCATATATTTTTTACATTTTTTAGTGTTGCGTAAATGGCCCATATGTCCACCAGTTGGTGGGAAAAAAAAAAAAAAAGCATGTGGCACAGCCATTCCATGGAATATTATTTGATAATATAAATGAAGGTAGTACTGACATAAACATGTTAGTGCTCTACTCACCTAAAATCTGTTTTATAAACTGTGGCCAAACCAGTCTCTACCTAAGTACAAATCTGTTTATGTTCCTTTGCTGCTTACAAGTATTAATCACTTCCCACTGACCACTTAGTACGATGGGGACTTAAATTACTTGAGAAGTAAGTTCTCTGATACTACCGTCCCTAAAATTAAGCCAAAGCCTCTATCTGAGATTCTGTGTCTCCCTCTCTGTTTCTTCTTCTCTCCCCTTTTCCTCCTATCTTCCATCCTGCCCTTACTTCTCCCACACAGATTTTATTCTCTACACCTTGTGGCCCTTGCCACTTGCTTTCATGCACAGTTTCTGATTCAGTTAGTCTCTATTGTTGTCTAAACTGGTTCTATCTTACTACCAGTTTCTTCTCCAATGACAGAGTCATTCACAGGGAATCTAGAGGCTAAATCCTTGAAATGCACGTTACTGATTATCCACCCAGATCTCAAAGTCAATGCTTTTTCTTCTGTTAACCTGGTCCTGTGTCCTGCAACCCGGCTCGGCAGAATCCTATACCCACTTCTTGGTCCAGGAAGACATTCAGACATCTGTGCTCTTACTCATACGCTCCTTCAGAGGACCCTCTTCCTCTCATACACCATTCGCATCATCTGCAGTGCCACACACGGTGTTTTAAACCGGTAAGGTCTCAATAAATACACGTTTCATAATGATGCACTGGGTGATGTTTTGTGAATGCAAGACTTTCCTATTCCTCCAAAGGAATTTTTAGAGTTACTAGACCTGTTGATAAGCACATATTTTCATGAGTAAAACTGACGCCAACATCCTGAATCACATTCATATTTTCGAAATTGAACGTGCATACAATCTGACGTTTACTCTGAATGTGTTATTCCAGACTTTTCACAATGCGTCACCCAAGCCGGCTGAAAGTGCCCTCGCTCTTGCCACCTGAAGCTCTCTATCTACCTTGCAAAGGTGCTGACACACAAACATTTTTTTTCAAAACCTGCCAGGCAGAAGCTTATGGTATTTAGGGAGTCCAAAGGCCTAGATGACAATTTCCAAATGAATATTGGGAGAGTTAATCCCTTTTCCCTTATCTACTATAGAAATCTTTCTCTTCGTGCTCAAGGGCTTCACCTTTTAATAGAAAATACATGTTTCCCAGTACTCACTACGTTGATACTTCTGTCACAGTGCCTGCCACTTACAGAGATTTTCCAATTCTAGTCCATAGCATAAAAACCATGGCAGACGCTGATGTGGCAAAACAGGATAGTATTTCATGGTGCAGTTCGTGATCAGTGTTAGAGACCCGGCAGCAAACCGCCCTGGCCATACATTTACCTTTGGTATTGGTAAAAACCACCCTGTGTAATTTGCACTCTCGGGTACACAGATTAAATGCAAAGCTCCTTATTTTGCGAGCCCTCTCCCTTCACATTTTTATCAAAAATGGGCACAGACGCATCAATTATAGTCACTAAATGTACCTGAGCATCACTGCCTATGTTCTTCCTATGAAACGTGTCTCTAGTCTTGAAAACAAATGTTTTTTAAGAACTAAAAATATTTCTGTGCTTAAGTATGACTTTCCTACTTGTTCATTTGTAGCTTGATGAACACGTTTATCAAATTTTGACCTATGATAGCAATATTTATAAGGAAATGTTCTACCTGATTTCCTACTGACTTACAGCCCGATATCCTTCCGGCACTAAAATATGAGTGTGCTCAATTGTTTACTAGGATGCGCTTTTTACCACTTAGCATCAGTAATTGTATCTGTAGTTATATAAGCACACACACAAATCGTGACGGCCTCTTGATATCATGTCCCTTCTTATACGGTGTCAGGAGGCCATTTCTTCTCTGTGGTATTCTTTTCAAAAACTCATAACCCCGGTCAAATATTAAGAAAAATATAGACAAATCTAGCTTGGAGACATTCTACAGGATGCCCAGCCAGTATTCTTCAAACTGTCATAGTCACGACAAGTAACGAAATAATGAGAACCGTCACAGACCAGAGCAGATTGGAGACACGTGACAACTAAATACAATGTGGTCACTTGGACTGGATTGGATCCTGCAACAGAAAGAGAACATTCATGGGGTAACTGGTGAGATCCAAATAAAGTCAAATCATTAACCATGTTAACAGAAAGGAAACATGAGTTTAAACCAATTACTAAATTTAATTCATTTGTGAAAATACTGTGTCATTCTTCTTGTCCTTCCTTAAACCTTTAAACAACTTCTCTCAGGGTGTCTCAGTGACTCCATCGGTTAAGCGTCGTACTCTTGATTTCAGCTCAAGTCATGATCTCATGGTTCGTGAGATTGAGCCCCACATCAGGGTTTGTGCTGTGGAGTCTGCTTAGGATTCTCTCTCTCTCTCTCTCTCTCTCTCTCTCTCTCTCTCTCTCTCTTTCTCTGCCCCTCCCCTGCTCATGTGCCCACCTGCTCACTCTCTTGTGCTCTCCCTCTCTCTCAAAATAAATAAATAAAACTTTAAAAAAATAAGGAAAGAAATAATTTCTCTTAATTATACGATAATCCATCTTTACACTCAAGTGTATTTTCTAAGGACTATATGAACCAGCTGGCCATCGCACAATACAGAGTTTCAAAATAACTCTGACATCACAATAGACGTGGAAGATAGTGATGCATGAGCACACTTTCTTTTGTAATACGATTTAGACTGTGTACCTAAGACAATTAATTGCAGGGGCACCTGGGTGGCTCAGTCGGTTAAGTGGCCAACTTCACCTCAGGTCATGATCTTGAGGTTTGTGAGTTCAAGCCCTGCATCAAGCTCTGTGCTGATGGCTCAGAGCCTGGAGCCTGTTTCAGATTCTCTGTCTCCCTCTCTCTGCCCCTACCCTGCTCACACTCTGTGTGTCTCTCTCTCCAAAATAAATAAGCATTAAATTTTTTTAATTAAAAAATAAAAAAAATTAATTGCAAACATGTCTCTTTTAGAAGATACGCATGTGTATCATTTTGAGAGAAGTGCTCATCACTCCAGGAACGTGGGCCAACTTCTTCTACTAGCAAAGCCTCTTGCTGCCAAAGGGCCAGTGCATCCGGGAGAGGGGTCACCATCCTCCCTTCTGCAGCAATAATGAAGACCATCTTGCCTGACATTCCTTTCCATAGAAAGGATTCAAGCGGCGGAGCTCAGTTCCCCTCCAACCCTCTCGGTTGCCCAGCGTCACATCAAAGTGGTTTAGGACCACCGTCCCTTCCCACCAGCCGTTCTCAAAGTGCGGCTTCTATACAAGCAGCATCAGCACCTGCCAGAACTCCTTCGGGATGCAAACTGAAGACTTAGGGAACCAGAAACGCTGAGACAGCCACAGCAATCTGGGTTCTTACTAGCCCTACAGGTGTCTCCACAACACACCCAAGTGTGAGAGCCAGCGCTTCACCGTTACAGCAATTTAATGAGCAAGCGCTTTTACACCATACATGTGGACAGCTGTACAAGCTTACCATTGCTGCTGACAAATCACGAATATCGTTAGAGTCCCAGGCTCCTTCTACTGACAACCTGTCTCACTTTTTTCTTTATACTTTAGCATTAAGGTGATCGAAAACGTTCCAAGTGTTGGCCTACAGCTACAGCGATTGGTAGCTTTAACTGTAAGACCTACAGAAATTGTTAAATGTCAAACAAGAACAATGGAAAACTCAGACGTAAAAGACTGCGATGGTCAGTTGAACTGCTATAGTTAAACCAGAAATTTATGGTGTGGGAATATTAGTTCATTCTTCTGGGGAGGTCTGCTCTCTCTTCAAACTGGGTTTTAATAAAGTGCTTGCCAGTGGCCATAACGAATAATGGGGCAGCACTGTGCTATGTGGAGAATGAGAATCTGTGTAAATACGCTGGACACAGCTGACCAAGGGAAATGCTGTTGTTAACAGCATTTGTTTGGTTTTACTGTGACAGTTCAATTACCCAAATTTCCTCTGTCAATACCCATCTCTTCCATCTTCAGAGAACAGCCAGTCACCTTCCTTGTCTGTCTGGCAAACCCTTGCCTTTCATGTCCAGTATGGCTGTTATCTCTCTGTTGGGTCTTTCCTTAACAGAGACTCAAGTATAATTAAATCCCTTCTTAGGTGGCTGGCGAACTGGTGACCTCACCGTTATCACTCTTGGGCACACCGCCACCATCTCTCACTGGGTAGGTACAACAGCCACCTAGCCTACCCTCCATGAGCCCCTCTGCCCCACATCCCAGTGGTCTCCATACACAACCATGCCAACCCAATGGCTTCCCACTGTTCTGAGACTGAAAACAAGCCCCATCAACACAGCCAAGAATCCCATCCCTCCTGCCTCACCTTCCACCGTGTCCTACTCCCACTGGCCACCACGGGTATTTCCCTCTGCCTGTGCACCCTCTCCCGGGGCCTCGGTCCACCTGCCTGTGATAATCGCTCCCTTTCCACCAAGTGATGCTGTACACCAGGTTATGTTCTACACAGTCTTTCAAAGGTTAATCTTCAGAGAAGGCTTCCATGACTTTCCAAAGACCTTCTGCACTCTTCTTTGGATTCTACTTTATAAGCGTAAGATGTTGAAGCCAGAAAACTTGAGCTTGAAGATTGTTTATGCTACTTCTTAGGACACTTCTGTGTGATACTGGGCAAGTTACTTAACCTATCTGTTCTCAGTTCTCTCATTTGGAAAACAGGAATGGTAATAGTGCATAGTTCATAAAGTTGTTGGGAGGAATCAATCAGTTAATATGCTAAGAACTTCTCATACTGCTGGTGTCTAGAAAATGCGCAGTGTGATTACTATTATTATTGCTCTTAATATTATCCCCCATCAGACTTCATACTCTTTAAGGGCAAGACCCCTTATATTTTTTAGTCTTGTGTCACATGTTAATGGTACATGGCTGTCTTTCAATAAATGTTCATTGATTTTACAAGTGGCTCTTTCTATTATCATCTTTAGCATATTTTAAAATAATTATTATAGGAGTGCCTGAGTGGCTCTGTCAATTAAGCATCTGACTCGGTTTGGGCTCAGGTCATGAACTCATGGTTCATGAATTTGAGCCCCACATCAGGCTCTACACCAACAGTGCAGGGCCCACTTGGGATTCTCTCCTTCTCTCTCTGCCTCCCTCTGTCTCTCTCTCTCTCCAAAAAAAATAAACTTAAAAAAATAAATAAAATAATGATTATAAGTATACAATTCTGTTTTTTCACTGGATGGTCTGATGTTAATAGCAGGAATCCCATCAAAGTCATCGTTTTGATTCCAGTACCTAATAGCGCCCAACATATAGTAAATCTTTATTGAATGAGTAACCAAACTGGTAAAGAAATGAAAATAAAGTGTGAATAGATTAACTGTCATAAAGCTACTTTTTTCAATAATTTCCTTAACTACTTGCCTTTTGGTTGATGCTTCACTGAAATGAAAAGTCTATAATGGAATTCATTCTCCATTAGTGTTTCTGGGGAAGAGTTTCTCAGACCTGAGAACACACGCAAGACTGCAGACTAGAAGCCAGAGATCTGTGACACCAGGCGGGAAATTCTGGCCCAAACTAAACCAGGTTAAAGGATTAAAATAACAAATTCCAACAGAAATCGCTTTTCTTACAATTCCAGTGTGCGCGTGGGGTTCTTCCATCTTCACGCATAAATATGGGAAGCCCCAGAGCTCTAGGACAGGAAGCCCCCTCCAAACTCACAGTCCACTTGTGTGAGCGCACACGTTTTCCAGAGTGCGTGTCCTGGGCCTCCCCTCGCTCCATGGGCTCGGGCCATGCCTGCCGTGCGCCACTGCCCTTATGAATTTTGGTTTCTCACTTCAGTGGCCAACGCCAAGAATATGAGAGTAGAAGATAAAGTAAGAAATTGCTTTCCACCTCTCCTGAATTCAAGGACATAATCCCAACCCAGGAATCTAGTAGTTAAACTGCTATTCTTACTCACTTACTTGTTCATTTAGATTCCAACAGTATTTTTGATGTTTAGAGAGGAAAAGCAATGCTGGGAATAGTAAACTGATCATTCACAAAAGTCAACTGCAACTGGCAGCTGCTAGGGGATAACTGGTATATTCCGAAGCTGGAAAAGAGTTAGAATTTCTGGCCTATGTTACTAACTAGCTTTGCTGTTTTATGATAAGCAACCTAAAATCTACTTTCTGGACACCCTCTCACCAGTAAAATGGGGACATAGGTCTACTTTGGATGATCTCCAATGACTAGAAGGTTTTATAACTGTAATTTCTTGTCTCTCTTTTTATATCTAATTTATCAGGTCCAACCAAACCTAAAAGAACCATGCTATTTAATTGGTGAAATGCCATTTTTCAAAATCAAATGTCTTCTGATATAAAGAAAACGTTGATGTTCCTTAATTATTTTTTTATAAAATTAGATTTATAATCTTTCATGAGAACCTTCTTTCCTTCCCCTGAACTCTTACCCCAATCCATTTTTAGACCACAGTCCTTACATACCACACTAAAAATACAACTCACAGAGAGGATTAATTGAGTAACTCCTGAAAATATTATTTAATACTCAAAGCTGGGAGATAATTAAAAATAAATCTACATACTTGCAGAAAATAACTGATTTCCCTTATCACCCATATAAGCAGTGCTTCACCCACACAAAACCATGAAAAAAATAGACTTCATAAACCTTTTAAATGAGCAGTCACCATTCCAAAGTTCAGTAATGTATCTATGTTTTGGCTACAACTGGTATAACTCATTAAAGAATAAAAGCACCCAGTTGGTAGCATTTTAAATGTACTCACTTTGCTGGAGACAATAGACTATTTTTTTTAATGTTCATTTTTGAGAAAGAAACAGCATGAGCAGGGGAGGAGCCAAGAGAGAGAGGGGGACACAGAATCCGAAGCAGCTCCAGGCTGAGCTGTCAGCACAGAGCCCGACGCGGGGCTCGAACCCACGAACTGAGATAATGACCTGAGCCGAGGTCGGACACTTAACCGACTGAGCCATCCAGGTGCCCCTACAACAGACTATTTTAAGCTGAGAAAATGAGACAGGAGAAGAAGGAAGAAAAACGGAAGGAAGGAAGGAAGGAAGGAAAGGGAGGGAGGGAGAAACGAAGAAGGAGAAAGAGAGAAGAAGGGAAGAAGGGAGGAAAGGAAAGCAAACAAGCAAGAAAGAGAGACAGGGAGGGAGGGGGGAGGAGGAAAGGGAGAAAGAAAGAGAAAGGAAAGATGCAGAGAAGCAGGAAGGAAGCGAGGGATGCAGGGAAGTTGGGGAGGGGGGAGGGAGGGAGGAGGGGTGAGGATGGAGGGAGAGGATGTACATTCATCTGAGGTCCTTGAAAAGCGGTCTTTCTGAACTAGCCCGTGTCTGTCTAGACGTCAGATTTCTCCAGTGTGTGTGTGTGTGTGTGTGTGTGTGTGGCCCGTACCATGGTGTAGAGTCACGCAACCCACACCGCAGCCCGAGAGAACAGACCTCCTCGAGTGCGGGCAGGGGTGAAGCTGACCAGCAGCCCCGCAGGGGGACGGAGCACGGTGAGAGAGCTCAGGGACGCGGTCCGCACTCTCACAACAGAAGAGCACAGCCCCGAAGCGGCAGGCAGGAAGGGCCCCCTGGAATGGTCGCGCCGGACGGACAGGGGCTCCAGCATCAAAGCGTGAGGCAGAAAGCATCTCGGGCACGGCCGGAGAAGGCGGCTGTGGGCCCTGCTCAGTGCGGCAGCCCGCGTCCCGCTGCTGGAACCACCCACGGTCACTGAGGTCACTGAGCCGCGGGGCACCTGCCTGCGTAACACTCGCGCAAACCAGCCAAGACCACGCTCGACTCAGAGAAGACGACGGCTCCCTCTGGACGC
This sequence comes from Proteles cristata cristata, assembly GCA_017311185.1. NCBI lineage: Eukaryota > Metazoa > Chordata > Mammalia > Carnivora > Hyaenidae > Proteles > Proteles cristata. The sequence continues at coordinate 505,917 of JAESUZ010002468.1, forward strand.
CTGTTTTAAGAGATCAAACCGAACACCACTGGAGTCTTCTTTTAAAAGAAACAATTTTTATATTTCATACACTCTGAAAAGACACAGTTATGGAGTATGTATTCAAGAAGCAAGATTTTCCCGAACACACAAAAGGCCACTCCAAGTAGCCTCAACGGCCCGCGCAGACGCACTCTGCATTTCTTCCCTTCTGCTCTACCTTCCAGTGGGCCCAGAGTCGGCCTCAGCTGGAGGAGCCTAACGATTCCCTCTGCCGGAGTTGCGGCTTTCCCTCAGAACCACTCCGCCCGAGCACCCAAGAATAACATTTGTCAGGGGCAGAGTTCGCTGCAGAAGCACTGAGAACAGACCTATTCTCGGGGCTAAACCCAGCGTCTTCCCAGAAGGAGTCCCGGGCATAAAGCAGCCTTACAACTCAACGGCCAGCAAGCCTCAAGCCTTCTCTAGGCCGATTCTTTCCAGTTTGTTCCAGGAGGAGGGAGGGCCTCAGGAAGCTCTTTCACGAGGGCGCGGATCACATGCACGGGGGCTTCAGCCCTGGAACCTCATCACCCCCCTAAGGCCCCACCTCCAAATACCTTCATCTTGGGTGTTGGTTTCAACATACGAATCTGGGGAAACATATTTGATCCATGGGCACCATGCAAATCGATAGCTTAATATTATTCAACAAAGATATTTTTAAAAGAAAAATAGTTTGGGGGCTCCTGGGGGGCTCAGTCGGTGAAGCGTCCGACTTCAGCTCAGGTCATGATATAACTGTTCATGGGTCTGAGCTCCGCATCGGGCTCTGTGCTGACAGCTCGAAGCCTGGAGCTGCTTCAGATTCTCTGTCTCTCTCTCTCTCTGTCCCTCTCTCTCTCAAAACAGAACAAACAAACAAAAACCACTTTGCTTTATTTGCCACAGACAAATAAAACTGGGATAAATCACATCTTCCTTTGTCAGCACGGTAGTGACTTGGAAAAAAAAAACAAAACAGTATTATAATTACAGGTGAGTTTTTTGTGTGTTTTGGGGGGGGTGGGGGTTGTTTGTTTTGCTTTGTTTTTACCAGTTAGAGTTTTAAGAAAACTGATCTTGTGTTTGGAAAGGGCAGTTAAAACCATGTGAGCACCGGGCAGACCCGTTCCTCCGGGAAGAGCCACGCTCACGTATTTCCCAGAACAAACCACAGCAGGGGCCACGAACCAGCAGACAAGTGTGCAACCCTCTGCAGCCTCTCCCGCCGGCCGTCACTCGGCAGGCCACGCGGGCCTGGGCACAGGGCAGACGACAGTGGTCCGACGGTGTCCGAGCAAACTGAAGGCATCTGTGAATCAGACTTCAGGTCACTTCTCGTTTGGGCAATTTTCAGGTTAGTCTTAAAAGGGCGCTGACAGTCCAGGACACACTGCCCTCCTTCTTTCTGAAAAGGTTAAGCAACAAGATTCCCCGTGGTACCGCCTGCGCTCCCCCCTTCCTTGTGACCGCACAGCCCGTGTCCCTGGTACGGCATGCGGTTCTGATCCACAGTCGGGGCGGCGAGCGTGGGAAGCCACAAGGCCTGGGTCAGGCTCCGTGAGAACGGCCCGGCACACGTCAGAGTGGCCTCAACGCGGTCTAGAACCCGGCTTGTTCGTTTGATTAAATCGAGCCACTCAGGAAGTAAAGTGTTTTTGGAGAGTTGAACCAGAGATCTTCCCGCCCCCAGAGATACTATGAGGAAACTCAGTCTCTAATGATGGACAATAAACTCAACCACAACGCACACATGTGCACACACACACACACACACACGCAGGAAATCTCCCGTAACAACGAACTTGATTTCTATTTCTAAATGTGCATCCCGTATCACTTTTCAGAGATCTGTTTCTGCTTAGAGAAGCAGATAAAAGAATCGGAGCTTATCAATTGCTCACCTACCCCAAAACGATGCAAAACAGAGGTGAATTCAAGTTTCTGCTTGAACGCTAGCAACTCCGTCTGCAGGATGGGGCTGTGCCCTCCGACCAGCGTGGAGCGGCAGTGCCAGTGCCGAGTGTGGCTCACAGGTGTGGCATTACAACCACAAAGACTTCCTCTAAGCAGTCGATTGTGTGCACCCTTTTATTTTGTTTGTGTTCTGGTTAGTTTTGTTTTTCTTTCCTGGCCCAGGATTCAATACAACTTGTATTCATTGCCTCAACATAGAACTGAGCTTTCAAAGCTAGCTGCGGCGTGAAGATGCTCACTCTCTCTCTGCAGGTAAGACGGTGGCTGGCCAAATGAACAAAAGTGAAGACGCAAACCTGAGACCAAAAGGCATATATACCATGAAAACTCCCCATTTCTATTTATTCAAAACAAAGAGAAAAGGAGCCCCTTGGGTGGCTCGGTCAGTTGAGCGTCCAACTTCGGCTCAGGTCATGATCTCACGGTTCATGGGTTCAAGCCCCGAGTCGGGCTCTGTGCTGAAAGCTTAGAGCTTGGAGCCTGCTTCAGATTCTGTGTCTCCCCCTCTCTCTCTGACCCTCCCTTTCTCTCTCTCTCTCTTCTCAGAAATAAATAAAACATTGAAAAAAAATTTTTTTTAAAACAAAGAGAAAAAAATCTTTGGCAGGCGACAGAATGATGCAGAGGTGAAATAAAAATCTCCACCTCCCCACCCTGCTTCCTTATTTGCTCCATACTCTCACCAGGAAACAGTCTTAGGCAGTGACTGATGTGTGCTTAACAGTGTTGCTTGGTCAAAGCCCGTGACTCCAACAGAGTCACATTTCACATTTGCGGTGAAAACCACATGCATACTTCAGGAATTTACTAGACCAAAAACACAACCATGAACTTGACAACTCAAGGTTGACATAATATGTGTCCACGACACAAAGAAAAGAACTTTCAGAACCTGGGCTATTTGTTTTCTTAGCAATGGCTGCCTCACACCTGGTCTTCAAATACTTTCAGACAAAAGCACTGACACTGAAGGGTCCTATTATCAATGGAACTTCCGTTTTGCATTTTGATATTATAATAATTATAAGATTCAAGACAACTGTATTCTTAGGAAACAAAGTATTAGCAATGCCTCAAAAAATTATGAAAAAAAAAAAGATCATTGAGCTTACTCATGTCTGTACACTTTCCAATAAGATACATATCAGTAAATGTATATGTTTTTCTCCAGTGACATTTACGTGTGTATATTTTTTGAAATCACTAATTCACTATACTCTGTAAGGCTTGTGTTGTAACACAAGGCTCTACTGGATTAAATATATAAATCATTTCTCTTTATGCAATTGTCCTCTCTGACAGAGGTGCTGTATGGCATGCAATTTATTCACAGCTCCACTGTGTTCAGAAGGACACTGAAATCATAGTGAGGCTTAGCAGGAAGGAGTAACAGAATAATTTCACAAGCTACGTCAACCCTAGTCCACACAGCCTCTCTTGACACGATCCCCTCAAACCACGCTGTCCTTACCCTTGGGAACTCTCATCAAATAAGCAGGAAAAGCGCTTTGACACCACTTTGATCCACCTGCCTACGGCCCATTTTACCCTTTCCACCTCCTGTGGTAGTGTGTTCAAAGCAGTCTGACTCACTGTATGGTCAGCAAGTTGATAAGATGGAAAGTGTACACTGTGTGGACGAAAATATTTTTGTCTTCCCAAACTGACATTCCACATCCAGTAAGCAAGAAGTCCCCATTTCTCCCTCACTCCAGCCCTTGGCAACCACCATCTACTTTCTACCTCTATGAATTTGAAATGTTTAACCCTAGGAAGATGGATTTTTTTTTTTCAGTGCAAATATGAATGTTATTGGTATAATTTTATATCAGGTTCCAAATAAGCTCTCTCTGTACTGGGTGCTGGTTGGATTAATGGTCACCTCCTTTTTTTTCACTATTTAGAAAAAAAAATTTTTTTAACTATTCTTGCTAGTTCTCTGATTACATTGGCTACTTCCATCTGTTAAAAATAGTCGCATACATTCCAGTCTCCCGATCATGATTTGAACTGTGTCGAATTTATTTAGTTTTCTGGGTGCCATGTTTAACTGTATTTTCCCCTCACGTTCAATGGTCACTGCTCACCATCACAATCATCTCTGACAGAAAGATTTTAAAAGTAAGATGCTTTATGTAGCAAAGCAGTGGAAGATCACAAGATTAACTAATAAGTCAAAAATTTCTCAACCAATTAGCAAAAGTGTCAAAACGAAAGCCAAACCTTCTGTAACTTACATGTCCATTGATGGAAGCGTGGGATAAAGGAAATGTGGTAGATATACACCATGGAATATATCCAGTCTTTAAACGAGAGGGAAATGGGGTGGGGAGAGGGGAACGGGGGGGATGGGCATGGAGGAGGGCACTTGTTGGAATGAGCACTGGGTGTTATATGGATGAGCCTTGAGAACACTATGCTGTGTGACATAAACCAGACACAAAAGAGCAAATACTGCAAGAATGCACTTAATGAGGCATCTAGAAGAGTCAAACTCATACAGCGTAGACGCGCAGTTACCAGAGGCTGGGGTGGGAGCAGAGGGGAAGAGAAAATGGGGAGTTGTTATTCAGGGGGTTGACACAATCGGTTATACAAGATTAGTGCTGAATACAGGGCTTACATTTAACAATACCTTTCTGTGCACTTAAAATTTTATTAAGAGGGTAGATTTCAAGTTAAGGGTTCTTATAACAAAAAAAAAGGAAGAAAAGAAAACCACGGTTTCTGACCACCTCATTATCTCTGCCATCATGAATGCTTCCCTGAAAAGGAACTGCTCCATGACACCGTTTTACTTTCTTCTCATGGCAATATTTAAGTTTTCAGTATTTTGCATAGCTGGGATAAGGTGTCTCTTATTCTTCATAGTGCCGTTCACTAACGTATAAACTCTGGCAACTTTGAGGAGGAAATTTCAAACGTAATATTACATGAAACCGTGTCTGTTTTCTATTTGAGTCAGAGAACACGAGACTGAATTTTTATATATCTTTTAATAACCATAAATCTCTTAGCACTGATGTCAAGAGAGTGGAGGAATGTGCAGTGAGTCACCCCCTACTTATCAGCCAAGCTGTGAGATGGTAGTCATCTGGGTCCTGGCCCAACAAGGGTGGCAATTAATGATGCAATAACTGGGTAAACAATTAATGAGCATAATTTAAAAGATTCTGAATTTCATGTCTAAATGTTACCCCAGACAGCTGGACCATTTGCCGGGGGAAGAGCTCTCCTCTCCAATTTTTGATAAGAAACACAGAATCATTTTTCATTCTCATATCCCCTATCCAGATGGTAACGAGAACTCTCTCAGGAGCATATACATTAAGATGGCTCAGCTCTGGTAAGGTACGGGATGCAATTTAATTTTGAAAAATCTGTCAAAACATCCTTCACCTGTAACGTTACTTTCCTAACTGTGGGACGATAATTTCCTGTATAACGAATCACTCAGGAAGGTTCCTAAGGAAATGAGACAAGAGCGCTAGACTAACGCCAGGTTTAACACGGCAGCAAACGGCACTGAGGAAGAAGGGGAGACGGTACCCAGGGGAGCCACTGTGAACGACAGTCTTTAAGGACTGACTTTGGGACAAAGAGCAGGCACAGGTACGTTCCTACCTTCCTTTTTCTTACGCTTCCTCCTTTCATGGAAATACACGATCACCCATCATCCATGGCATCTGATACAGGGTTAATTACTAGTGACTTACCGAGTTTTTCCTTTGATGTAGCACGCTGGTTATTCACAAGACAGGTGTCAAGACAAAGGGCCACAGGACACACAGAAGCACGTGAGAGCACACACATGGGCATGCGTAAAATGGCTCACAGAAATATTTTTCTATTTCTAGATACACAGAAAGATATAACCCTTGAACATTTCGTTACACGTGTCATTAATGTCAACCCCCGAAGGGTGGAAAGAAAGATTACCATGACCTTTCCCCTCCTGACTTTGTGCACCATGAAAGCTCCTACGAATGAGCATGATTTACCCTGATGGGTGAAAAGAGCCATTTTGCCCAGACACTCACCTGCCCACCAAGCAGGAGGCACAAACCCTGACTGTCCCTTCCCTCAGCTGACTGTGCCCTGAGAACGAGGGAACCAGGGCATCTGTCGCTGGATGCCGTGTGACACCGATTCTGAGGCAATGCGAAATGTGAGACTCGGTCATCCCGTCCACTCAAGCAAACTTAAGAGCAAGTCTAAGATCGACAGGCAAGCCAGTGACTCGGGACTTAGCTCGTTATTCGTATTTTTGAAGTGTATAAATTATATGTGGCATAAAATATGTGAAATGACAACGTTAATTAACAGAGCTAGCATTTGGTCATGCTTACTCTCTATGAGGCTATGTGCTTTACATTATTATTTTATTTACAGTTTTCTTTTTTTCTGAGAGAGAGAGAATTTTTTTTGAGAGAGAGAGACAGAGAGCAAGCGGGGGAGGGGCAGAGAAAGAGAGACACAGAATCCAAAACAGGCTTCAGGCTCTGAGCTGTCAGCACAGAGCCTGATCCAGGGCTCAAACTCATGGACTGTGAGATCATGACCTGAGTCGAAGTCGGATGCTTAACGGAGAGAACCACCCAGGCGCCCCAAGAGAGAGTGAGAATCTTAAACAGGCTCCATGCTAACGTAGGCCACGACACAGGGCTCAGTCCCACAACCCTGGGATCAGGACCTAAACTGAAACCAAGTTCAGGTGCTCAACTGACGGAGTCATCCCGATGCCGTTTCATTATAATTTTAATCATCACAAGGACGGCTTGAGCCCAGGCAGTGGCACACAATACCATGAGACACTAAGCGCAACACAGAAACAATGTTATATACGTTTCAGGAAACATTTTGTTTGCTTGCAACATTGCAATTGTCTTGTATTATTCGTATGTGATGTAAGAAGCCCTCAGAAGGTTACCATATACCTTGCAGCAAAGGCACTTGCACAGTAACATTTCTATGGTGCTACTGTCCTGTAAAATATGCCAGCAAGGACATTATCAAGAATGAGGAATTTCTCTCTGAAAGAAATGGATTAGACTGTTTGCTAATGGCATTTCTAAAAATTTTATAAAATTAATTTTAATTAAGAAAACAGTCTAAATATACCACAACATAAACAAAGAAGAAAAAGCAGGATTCCATAATACTCTGAAATAAATAGCAGTCTATGCTGGAAGACTACAGGTAATAGCATTTTCCAGCAGTGAAAGCCCTGACCCGGCCTCGGGACACCTTTAAAATTCTCACCAGCCAAGTGACCTCAGGTGAGTTGCCCAGCATTTGCTGTTGAGACGATTTATGTAAAAAAATTCGTGAAGGGTAAAGCACCTTACGAATGTTGCTAAGACTAGACGTCATTCACAACCCCAATCTCGAGCAGCATCCACCATGCAGAAGAAACACACAGGCTGGTGCCCAGAGAGGGTGAGACAGGGCAGCAGACACTCTCACAGCTTCAAGTTCAGGTCTACTAGATGAAGAACTGTGTGGGCTCATGAGGACTCTGTCTAGCAATGTAGGGCTCTTCCCTCTCACAGTCAGCACCTTGGGCATCCACCTCTCAGAGCAGGAATTGGGGGTGAGTCTGTAAGTACAGATAATGCTCCACAGAATGGATCCTGAAAATAGTGGGGGGCAGGGGGTGCTGGGAACACAGACAAGTATCACAGCTTGACCCATGCCCAGACCCGGCACAGTGTGGGGAGGGTCTCGGGACCCTGGGTGAGCCTCTGGCTGCACAGCCCCCTCGACACAGGGCATCACAGCACCACCCGGGGTTTCAGAAAAGACATCTGATGAGGACGGTGAATGAAATGATTCTTTACCAGTTCTTCCTGCCAAAGCAAAGAGAGAGCCTGAAAACCTCCAAGATCTTTTCAAGGAGGCTTCTCGGCGGGAAAGCAGTCATAACTGACTTACGAGAGAGAGCCTCCATCATTAGATTATCCACATGTTTTAAACACAGGGGTCCAAAGGTGCACGTTAGACCCAGGATCCCGCACACATGTGCTCTGGTTTCATATTTACATCCGGCACTAGGAGTGTGAATAGCAGCCCCTGAGTCTTCTGGTTTTGGTTGAACTTCTAGATGCTAGAACCTCAGGAAATCAAGCTCGAGAACCACTCACAACAGTAAGGCTCCTCCCTCACATCTACTGACAAGCCATTCCCTCACGCCACCAATGCAGCCCAGACATCAGCATCACCCGGGAACCTATGAGGAATGCGCTCTCAGACCCTGCCCCGTTTATGGAATCAGAATCTGCATCTACACCGCAGGTGACTCATGGACACGATACCAGAGGCACACTGCCATGGATGACTTTTTCCTTAAGCAATAAGATAAAATAACATTGAATTTTTTTTCCAGCTCCCATATTTTTTTTCCCTGTAATTGCTTACACTGCACAGAGCTTGCACTATCCTACCTGGAAACTGGGAAATTATTTTATTCTTCCTAATCAAAGGAGGCTCAGGGACACAGTTTGTAGAGGCATTTCAGACTGCGTTCCCACGCGGTTGTGGGAAGCATGCTTCATGAATATGCATCCAGGCTATACCAGTGATTAGAGAGACCTTAGCAGAAACAATGAAGACAGCCAAGTGTGTAATAAGTGCTTTGGAGATAGATCTGTTTAATTCAAGCTACCGTTTAAATGAAAGCCAAACACACCACCTCCACTGTAGTCCCCCTGCCTTGTGATCCCGCTTGGCTTTATAAAATGCTGTTAGAGGTTCCCGTGATTCCTCGGCAGGTGGGAGGGTGAGGGGCTCTTCAATCACTCATCTGCACAGAGCCTGGGGGTGTTTTGAGTACAAAAGTCATTACATGAAAACAAATCCTCTTCTATCACATTTTATTGGTGAATAATTATTATGTTCTAGTGAGAGAAGAATGAACAGTACTGCCTCGCTGAAAGACAGCGCACCAGATGCTTCTCCCACACAAATCTCAGGTGCCTTAGCTTGGGCTGCAAGATTCAGATTCAGATTCTCTGATGCTGGCTCTCACCCTCTCAGAGAGCAAGGATGTATGATGAGGACCTCCACCACCCTGAACCAAGTTAAAAACTGACTTCCTTGTGGGAGAAGGAAGTCTTTGCCTTGTGGGCAAAAAGATGGTGGGTAAAAGGTTGATATTTGGTTGGCCTAACTAGGATAAGGCTTAAACCAAACCCTAGAAGCTGGAAACCCAGTAAGCCCAAAGAAAGCAGGCTTCCAGCTTTGATTCTGGTCACCTTACAGTGGAAGCGGTTAGTTCTTATTCACATGGTGTTCTAAGACCTATAGTTTACCCTTGTTCCAGTCCATGTTTCAAAGTCCAATCTTTTTAACTGACCAAAAATTCCAGTTTCCTTCATCCAATATGCTTCTGCTTCCAATTTCACTTGTCTGCTATGTTATAGGTGGATCAGCCCTAAACTCCACGGCTTCTCACAGAAAGATTTCCGCTACAATAACGGCTCCTCACAGGACAGTGTTTGTGGGGGCCACGCACCATACAAGCACCTTCCATGTGTTACCTCAATTCGATCTCTGGCGTAATTTTGTTCTTCCCCATTTTACTCCTGAAGAAACTAAAGGAGAGAAGGTTTAAGAAACTCACCCCGGGTTATGCAGTTAGAAAGCAGCAGAGGTGGATTCCCAACGCTGGGTCCACACTACAAAATCGTATGCAAGTTTAAGAGGAAAGTATCTTTTAAATATTACTTACATATTAAATGAGGGATCTTCCTGACCCATAACAAATTTGGAAGCCAAGGAATAAATGGAGAAATTAATAAAAAATGGAGAAACACCATCATTTTTAATATCTTATGTATAACTTCAAGACAATTCTGCACATAATTTGAAGCAGTAAAATGGTATCATATATTATATTCAGTTTGCATTTACACTCGTATCCTGCTCTCGTTAATATACAAAGACACGAAATAAATACTCTACAAGTACATATATACTATGGACTTCCTATGTTCCTGTGTAGATGAAATGAGATCCACAAAGTGGTCCTACGAATATCCCACGATCTAAGTATAAACTAAAAGAAGTGAGTACAGCTGATAAACTTCTTTGGCAATGTCATTGTCATACGTACATTGGTCAGTCACTTATTCATGCAAGCTACATAGAACAGAAAAATCCCAAAATAATAGTGGCTTCAAGCAGGTGATTTATTTCTCTGGTTAAAAAGGAAAAAGTTAGGCTCAAAGGAGTCAACGGTGGTTTAGCGGTGCCAGTACTCATCAGGTCTCCTGGCTGAACCGCACCAGCCGTAGGGTTAACAACCTTCCTGGTCAGGAGTCCAGAAGCCTGCTGGCGCTGGAGAGCATCACACTAGCATTCAAGTAGCAAAGCGAAGACGTAAGAGAGAAACGAATGCCCGTCCGCTCTTAGATGACCCCTCTGAAGGACCGCCCTGAATTTCTGTATGCATTTTCTTGGCTCATCCTTGACTTGATCACATGGAACCTTATAACTGCAAATAACCTCAGGATACTGGGTTCCATTAGAAAATGGGAAAGAGAAGGGTGCCTGGGTGGCTCAGTTGGTTGAGCGTCCGACTTCAGCTCAGGTCATGGTCTCATAGTTCCTGGGTTCGAGCCCCGCGTCGGGCTCTGTGCTGACTGCCAGCTCAGAGCCTGGAGCCTGTTTCAGTCTGTGACTCCCTCTCTCTCTGACCCTCTCCTGCTCACGCTCTCTCTCTCTCTCTCTCAGAAATAAACAAAACATTAAAAAAAAAAAAAAGAAAATGGGAAAGAGAGAGTGACTATTTATCTGTAATGTATGACCCTACTCATCCTATGGTTGAACTGAAAAAAAAAAAAAGAAAAAGAAAAACACTTCCTGGGAGTGCCTGGGTGGCTCAGTTGGTTGAACATCTGACTTAATTTCCAGTCAGGTCATGATCCCAGGGTTGCAGGATTGAGTCCCCTGCTGGGTTCCACACTGAAGTATGGAGCCTGCTTAAGATTGTCCCTCTGCCCCTTCCAGGCTTGCGTGCTCACTCTCTCACACACACACGCAAAACAAAACAAACAACAACAACGAAACCACTTCTTCCATAAAAGCTTTCCTAATCCTTCCTTGTTAAACCTGACCTTTTGCTAGTGATTCACAGCATTCTGTCCTGGAATACAAATGGTTTTAAGCAAGAATTATATGCCATTGGAGGATAGGGCTCCTCAGCACACTAACTCATGCACGCATTCAGCAAACACGAATGCAGTGACTTTCACAGGCACCTCCCCCAGGATCTGCATCTAAAACATGTTGAAAACGTATTTGTTAATTTATGCAATTATGCCTAAGCAGATTTCAAAAAACAAAATTTTAACAGCACTTTAGGTCTCCCAATCCACTGATGGTCAAAGCAATCTGAGAATGTCTGTGCTTCCATCTGCCACTGCCAACACGACTCGCAGTGGATCCTGCCCTGGAGGGCGGCCCTGGCTACAGACGCTCTCGGGGAGCCGTGCCAAAGGGCAAAGGGCTGGTCAAAGACAAGACCACCATTTAGCACAGCGGAAGGCACTAGGGTGTGCTACTCAGGAGTATTTTCACTTACATGGGGAAATCATAATATTACAGTGCTTGAGAGGAAGACAGGAGAAATCCACAACGCAGAAATAGTCTATGTTAAGTATTTCCCACCCTAAGTATTCTCTCCTTCACCGGCTCTTGGTTCTTCTCTGCAAAAATGACTTGGAGCTTTTGTTACCCATACAAAACAGAAATGCAAAAGAAAAGCTGAAATAGCTGCTGGAAGTTTTTAGAAGCCCAAACTGGAAAAAATAAAAATGTTTTCCATTTTTTGTTTAACTTTGTTTTGCTCTGTTTTGTTTTTACACGCCACATTTCACAAAGACGGCTTTCACACTGCCAGGGTGGAAGCATATTGTTAGAGTAAGTTCTGGAAAAGACCCTGACTGTGTGCCTGCTTTACCTTGCATAATAGTTCCTGAAGGCTTCAAATATCACTGAAGTCTCATTTAGAAAGGAATGTTTTTCACAAACCATACATAGAAATGTGCATCTATAAACTTCTGTCCTTTCACACAAAATATTAATGGTTATATATGAAGAACCAAAACACACTTCTTTCTGCTTATATTTGTGATATCTTTTTTGTTTATAACCTGGTGAAATATCATATTCTTTACATATAGGCATGGTAATTTTTTTAAAAAAATTTATCTTATTTTAAAACATTTTTGCCAATTTGACGTCTAAGTATAGTAAGGTAAGACAAGTAATTGATCATTGTTTTTACCAAACATATACCACTAGAGTAAATGTGATTCAAAATTCCAACCATCAAAGATGTCAGAATTGAAACATAAAAAAATACATATTCCAAAAAAATTTCTATTTCAACATTTCTTGTACACAAACAAAGTATGCCTAGTTTACGGATAAGAAAATCAAAACTGAGAAAGATCAAATTACTTGTGCAAGGTCACAGAGAAATAATGTGTCTACTACAGATATTTGGTACACTGACCTTAAAATCCATTGAGTGGTGGCAATCATGATGCAAAATTAGAATTGCTTTCAACGTCAAAATATGCAGATTAAAAGGATATTATATATAAAGACCAAAGGTAGAAATCTGTACATTTACCAGCAAATAATAACATTTGTTCAAATTCTCTTTAGCACTGTTTGCTTTCTTTTATAGTGCCTCCAGCCCTAGGGGGCTGACGTCCCTCCCAGAGCCCCTGAAAGAAGTTTCATGCTTAAACAAGTTTGGAGATTCACAAAGCACATGAAGGGCTCTGAGTAGACCTGCCATAAGGAAATATAATTAACTTTTTTTAAGCTACTAATTCTCAAGACACTTCTGAGCACAACATCTTACATCTTTTGCCTTCCGACATCTGGTAACCTCCTGTGTAATTAGTCATTCCCCAGCACAGGCTTTGGGAAGACTTGACAGTGATTTAATTGAACCTTGACAAGTGTCTGAGAAGAAGACATCTGTCAGTGAGATATGTATGTCCAGCTTTTTATTTAGGTCTCCCCTCCCCAGTACCTCAATTACCGTTTGCATGTTCCCTTCAATAAAAACATCACCCACATATTCTTGGACAAGGCAAGGAAATACTCAGTTTCCACAGGCCAAGCACATGTTATCCAGGCTACTGATAACCTGCCTGGGCAGCAGAAATACATAGGACATTTAATTAATGACATTTAGCAGAACATCAACAGTGACTAATGGCTGTTAGGTTTTACATGCCTAGTATACTTGACCTATTTAACGAAGACTTCCATAGCACTAACAATGTGCCACACATGATTCTAAGTGCTCTAGGAGCCTGGATTCATTTACCTTTTCTAACAGCCTGAGGTGTTAGATGCTATAGTTCTCCTTTAATTAGAGATGAGAAAACTGAGTCAGAAAAGTTAAGTAAATGTCTTGAAGCTGCAGAGTGGCAGCTGCAATGTGGGCATCCTGGTTATAAAGCTCGGGCACCACTCACACGACCATCTCTCTCCTGCGCTGCTCGACCAAAGGAGGTCCTGTCGCAAGACAACAGTTCCTCAAAGTCGCCACACTGGCGGCCAAATCGGCCTATTCATGGCACACGGACAGTCACATCATCACGGACCATATGATATTGATCTTATAAGGACTGGAGCAAACTCACTTGACTTTATCAAAGAACTGACAGTCACCTGAGAGCTTCTTACAGAAGGTCTTATATTTCTTCATGTGGATAACTTTTTGGGAAGGGCTGATGCACCATGAATTTTAATTCCACCTCACCTCCGTCATCGCTAAGAGTGCAGGGTGCACTCAAGTTGCCTTTCTACTCTTCTGGAGTTATAAAAAGCCATCGAGTGGACTGGCATGCATGAAATCGCTGCTGTTCTCTATAGAGTTGTGCTGCTCAGTATGGTGGCCTCTAGCCACATCTGGAGATTTAAATTAAATCTTAGACCAATTAAGTTTAGATAAAACTAAAAATGGATTTCACCCCTGTTTTACCGGTCACATTTCAAGTGCCCAATGTCCTGGATGGCGAAGATATCACACATTCCTATTATTGTGAAAGTTCTACGGAGCAGCCTCACGCCTGAATACCGTCGGGTAAAATGTGCTTAAGACTGTAACTTCCTCTGCAAAATAAAAGATGAGGCAAGCTCACTGTGACTCAAGACTTCTTGATCTCTTTCACATAACTTTTGAAAGACTCTTACATTTAAGATAAAAAATATAATAGCACTGAGAGATTACAAAATAGCATTCTGAAATTTGATCTAAAAATGAAAGCTTTGAATTTTTTTCTGCTTGGTGTTTTTTTAAATGCCTGAATAATTGCCCATATGCGTGTCATTTCTAATTTTGTAACTGTTTTTCTGGGCATCCTTTGACTGATTCACGCTCCTTTTCTCCCTCAGGAGCTCAGAATTACATTAGTAATCTCCTGGATATACAAAACTAATACTATACTAGCAGTAGGCTATGGCCAGGACTGTTCATGGAAAGTCTCAAGTGGATGGAAATAGAAATCTAGAACTAATCACCCTGAGGTAGACAAAGAAAGGGGGTTCTAGTGCTTGGATGAGATACACTTAAAAGTGCAGACTGTCTGACTTATATGGGACTTTAGACAAGTAGAAATTATTTCTGTGCTGATATAGCCGGAGGTTTAGAAAAGGCAGCAAGCCCACAGGTGGGCGGATATGCCTCCAAACACCTTTCTTATATCCACAGGGGGCACACAAGAAATTAACGGTCTTGAAAGACCCCAGCCCCCCGTGGCTCTACCGTATTTATATCTTCAAATTGCCTCTTTCCTCGTGAGTGAAAGCTAACTTGATCCCAGTCTAAGTCAGAAGTTCCCAGAAGGCATCATGGTCTGGCCCAAAACCATATTAGAGCCATGATTCAGCATCTGATTCAGATTTTGACACCTAAAATTAAGTACAGTATATTCAATGAGCCTAAAATACTCCAAAGCATCATAGAAAACCCTAAGCTAAAATGGGAAAATATCATACATGCTATGGCCTTTCACATTATTGCCATAACAAGTAAGCAATCTCTCAGACTAAATATGGCTGTTTTCAAGAGATTACCCACTTAAAATGGACATTTATTCAAATAACTCAATAGAGCTTGACAACTTCTATAAATTATGGACAATTCTTTAAACAAATTAGGCTTCGGACACTGAGATATTACAAAGTTACAGTAATAAATAATATTTCAGGTCATAGAGAAGAAAAATCCTACATCTAAGTGGAATAAGATACATTTCTTAAACAGCATCAGAAGAAAGAAAGGAAGGAAGGAAGGAAGGAAGGAAGGAAGGAAGGAAGGAAGGAAGGAAGGAAGGAAGGAAAAGAGAGAGAGGGAGGGAGGGAGGAAAGGAAGGAAAAAACGAAAAGAGACAGGGAGGAAGGAAAGAAAAGGAAGGAAGGAAGGATGGGAGGGAGGAAGTAAGGGGGAAAGGAAGAGAGAGATGAAGGGAGGGAAGGAAGAAGCTGAGTTTACTATCGCACAGGCTAAATGTATAGAACATTTTTAAGATAAATTAATTGAGAACAAAATGCCCAGGATGTTAAACTTGACAAGTAAAAGCTCAGTAACCTTTTTTAGTGTTTATTTTTATCTAATTTTTTCAAGGTGGGAGGGACAGAGAGACAGGAAGAGAGAGAATCCCAAGCAAGCTCAGCATGGAGCCTGACTTAGGGCTCCGTCTCACAACTGTGAGATTATGACCTGAGCTGAAATCAAGAATTGGATGCTTAACTGACTGAGCCACCCAGGCTCCCCAAAACTCAGTAACCTTTTTTTTAATAATCATTTATTTGTGAGAGAGAGACAGAGTATGAGCAGGAGAGAGGCAGAGAGAGAGGGAGACACAGAATCTGAGCCAAAGTCGGACTCTTAATCAACTGAGCCACCCAGACACTCCAAAACTCCGTAACTTCTAAAACAAAATCTTAACTAGGGACCTTACAGCACATGAAATTTACTTTCTTCATTATTATGTGCAAGTTCCTATCCTCTCCATTTTATTCAATTTTTATAGGCCATCCATTAATTAAACAAACTGTCTAATGTGTCTAATGAAAAATAGTATCCTTGAGTATGTCACTTATCATCCAAACATACCGGATAGATATATGGAATGTATAGTGGATTTGTGAAAGATACAGTACATGTAACTTAAAGCAAGTAACTCTCTTTGCAATAGGCAATCGAAAAGTATGGGAGACCAAAGTATCACCTCCATCACTGGGAGTGAATGCCCGTGTGAAATGTGAGTGAGGGTCTTTAAGAGAAATACCTTGCTTGGAGTAGACTGGCATAAACAACAGTCCCTGTAGCTGGTACACTAATTAGAGGGTTTTCAAGCAGAGATTTTTCCCTGAAGGATGGAGTACAGAGACTTTAGTAAAGCACTTGAAACCGGAGAAGACCAAACTCGATAACTATAAGACCTACTTCATTGTCCCAGCAAACAATGGACTTTGTACCTAGCATTTCCAGACGTTTTTATCAGTTAATTAAAAAACAAATACAAAGAACATACACTTAGCAATAAACCGACAAAGAAGCTCAAGAATAATCTCTTTCACCGACTGGCCCTCAAGGTACAAGCTTCAAGGTACTGCTCAGCATTCACCTCCAGTGACATAAATCTCTTGGGAGTCTATTGAATGTCCCCACTCTCTCCCCACAGCCAGTGTCCCCCTGACTGAGTTAGGGGAGGATCTTGTTAAAATGCCGATTCGGATTCTGGGATGCCCCAGGTCTGGGGTGGGGCCCATGACTCTGTTTCTAACAAGCTCCCCAGTCAGGTCTGTGTTTTGATCTCCGGAACCCACTCTGGGCAACAGGGAATCCCCAGGATGCTTCTCTGCCCTGTCCCACATAGCTGCTTCCTGGCGCCAGGTGTCACCTCCACATCAGGTCCTCTGAGCAGGATTTTCAAAGCCTTACGTAGAATCCAGGCATTTAAAGGAGCA
Organism: Proteles cristata cristata; assembly: GCA_017311185.1. NCBI lineage: Eukaryota > Metazoa > Chordata > Mammalia > Carnivora > Hyaenidae > Proteles > Proteles cristata. The sequence continues at coordinate 522,897 of JAESUZ010002468.1, forward strand.
GTAATCGCACCGAACTACAAGGATCTGTTTACCCGTCTGGGTCTTGTTTGCCTTGTTACCCAGCACCTAAAGGAATGCCTAGCACGTAGTAGGGTATCAGAACATTTTTGCTCAGTTGAGGAACTTACTCTCCTACTGTGCAGTTCAAAATTGAACCTCAGGGGTAGTCTAACTTAAACCTACAGGTAATGGACAATCATGAATGCCAAGGGTCGGCTAATACAAAGGAGGGTGGGAGGTACGCCTTCTCATTGGTGGTATCATCTCAAATCCCACACACCTGCAGCATAGAATACGGCCCACCCATGTACTCATATCACGGTAATGACCCTGGAGACTTGGACATGCTCAGGACCCAGGCTCTACACATGAAGCATCAAAATATGACTGGTCTTCACTTTCTGCATAATTAAACCTGATGTGAACTAGTAAATAATGGACCTTTGCACTCACTCTCCTCTGAGATTTCTAAAGAAGCATCCTTTCTATAGGGTTCTAAAAATTGTTAATTAGAATAACTGTGGGGCACCTGTGAGGCTCAGTCGGTCCAGCGTCTGACTTCGGCTCAGATCATAATCTCACAGTTTGTGACTCAAGCCCTACATCGGGCTCTGTGCTGACAGTTCTGAGCTTGCTTGAATGCCTTCTCTGTCTCCTTCTCTCTGCCCCTGTCCCACTCCCTCTCTCTCTTTCTCAAAATAAATAAACTTTAAAAGAAAGAATAATTTATCATTCCCTCCTCTAATATTTATCACTGGAAAACAGTGCAGTCTGTTGAGCACCAAGTTTTAAGTACCTATGAATAAAATATAGGTTTTTTTAAATCTAGGAAATCAATAACTTTGCAACATATTCTTATGAAATGACTGGAAGAAAACATAATAACAAGCATGAATTTAAGCTGAAAAGCCAAGTCATCATGCCAGAGGAGTGCTTTTTTTTTTTTCAGGATGTTAATAAGAATTTGAAAATTCATTATTATGTAGGTCATTCTTAAAATATACTTCAGTGGGGTTTTAAGGGACAGAATGTCTTGCCTCTGGATTCAATCTTATTAAAGGAATATTCAACAATAACTGCAACTAAATTCAATATTCGGCAGTTCTCACTCAGACCAATTCTTCCTCCTTCATCATTTCTTCATTCGTCACAAACCATTAAAATACCTTCAGCCCTTCAATAAAGCGAATCACAATACAGTAATTATATGAATCATGCTTTGATTTGAAAAATCCAACCACTACTGATAGTTTGACAAAGGAATGAATATACTTTGAAATGAAGACATGGGTTTGTTTAACTTCTTTTTCCCTAATTCGAATGAGGCTGTGACGTGGTGATGCAACGTGGCTTCATCTGAAAGCCACACAGAAAAAGACCAGAAGAGAATTGGGCCTAATTTCCTCAAGAGTGTAGCACAAGGATAATCATTCCTGGGAGTCACAGCAGATTTGTTTACCCAACTCTTTTTTTTTTTTTTACATTTATGGAATTAAAACTAGATTTTCTTCAAAGGAAGAATATCTACTTGACGAATATTTAGTGAACAGTAGCAAGGATGGTGTAAGGATAAATAATGGAGTCCTGGAGCTAGTTCTAAAGAGCACATTAACTCTAAGGCAGTAATAACACATGGGGGAAAAAAAGAATATACACATAGCTTAACAGTCAGTTCAGAATGTTCCATTTATGGCCAGGGAAAACCCAGAAATATATATATATATATATATATATATATATATATATATATATATATATATATATGTGTGTATATATATATTATATATTTTTTTTTCTGATCCTTAATTTTGTACCTTTTTATCACTTTGGCCTGATCCAAGTCCAGACAAAGGATTGCTAACTCCATTTTCGCCTTAAATACTGAGATGATGCTATTGGGTGGCCTATGCTTGGAGTTGTTTTTAATATAGTAATGAGGTACTGCAGTAATGCATTTCAACTCCCTTAAACAAGCGGAGGATCCAGTGTGAGCTGTGGAATAGAGCTATCTGATGTCAAAGAATAGACGGTGTTGAGGTGGGCAAGGCAGTAGTAAACTTGACTCTTATCCTGTCTGCCCAGAAAACCAATCTCGTTCACTCCTCCGCACAGACACATACCAGGTCCTCAATAAAATGAGAACCAGGAATTAGAACCTTATCTCCAAACTGTGTTTTCCATTTTCAGTGAGCTAAGTAACTACTTTAATGAAAGATCAAAGACTAAAAACAAAAATGCAGCCCCCAGAAAAATATCTAGCACTCTAGAATTGGTAAAAGGAAATAATTCTTTTAATATAGTCAGAAGAGTTGAAGAGAGAAGTTTCCAGGCCTCTGTTCATAAAAGCAGTTGCCCTAAAATGCCTTCATATTTCTTTCTTTTTTTTTTAATGTTTATTTATTTTGAAGACAGAGAGACACAGAGCTTGAGGCAGAGAGAGGGAGGCACAGAATCTGAAACAGGCTTCAGGCCTTGAGCTGTCAGCACAGAGCCCAACGCGGGGCTCACACCCACAAACCATGAAATCATGACCTGAGCCGAAGTCAGACACTTAACCGACTGAGCCACCCAGGCGCCCCACCTTCATGTTTATTTCAAATCCCACTGCTGAAACCTTCAATCTGAACTTAGTATTATAGGCAGCATTCCAGACAAATGGGATTTATAAAGATGAATAAACAGGCATATGTGATGGCTGAATTTGTCTAAATAAGTCAATCTTTTTATGAGAATTATAAGTCACCACTTAGAACCTGAGGGTTCTGAAGATTCACTAATTTACACTAAAATCCATTTTAGGAAACAGATTATCTCCTTCTAAAGCAATTATGTGATATTTATTCTTCCATAATTATAGCAAATATCTTAAATTTCAAGGAAATATTTCAAGGCAAATTTCGAATCTAATTTCACACAGAAACAATTTTATAAAAACCAAGAAGGCTTGACAATGCCTATTGTCAATTTCTTTAGTTAAAATGCCATTTTCCCTATGCAGATCATGCCTAATAAATCTTACCTATGTTCCTGCAGTAAGACATACTTATATTTCATAATGGTGATGGCTCCCCACATTTACAGTTAAGCATTTATCAAATATTTCTTGACTTAGTGGCAACGAAAAATAAAAACATACATTTATCTTGCCTGAGATGATTCAATAATATGTGAAACTGACTCTCTGAAGAATAGCGTGTTTGAGGGACCTTTAAAAGTTAATGGTGGTCCCATGATTTCCCTTTATGGTCTCTATGTTCCTGTGGGCCTCCACCGGACTCGCTTCCGACAAACAGGACAGAGCAAAGAAGAAGGTCATTTCAGAACGACATGACATCCAATAGTAACATCTGTGGCTGAGGCTCCTTTCCCCTTGTGGCTTTGAAGAAGCAAATCTACAAGGCACACACATAGTCTACAGACAACCACATGCCCTTTCTCTGATCGTTTCCTAGAAGAGTCTCAGATGAGACCCCAGCCTGGCCCACACCTTGACTGTGTCCTTGCTGAGGACACATCTAAGTCACGTCCAGACTTCTGACCCACAGATATTGTGAGATAATAAACAAGCATAGTTTTAAATCTCTAAGTTCGCAGTAACTTGTTACATAGCAATAGATAACTAATACAACATAACTCTCTACTTTTTTTCTTTTTGCAAAGAAAGAAGAATAAACTCATTCTGCTTTACTTCAATCTACACTTTAAAAAGAAATCTAATCCAGGGGCGCCTGGGTAGTTCAGGCGGCTAAGCGTCCGACTTTGGCTCAGGTCATGATCTCACGGTTTGGGAGTTTGAGCCCCACATCGAGCTCTGTGCTGACAGCTCAGAGACTGGAGCCTGCTTTAGATTCTGTGTCTCCCTCTCTCTCTATCCCTCCCCTACTCATACTCTCTCTCTCTTTCTCAAAAATAAAGAAACATTAAAATGATTTTTTAAAGAAATCTAATACATTATCTCATTTTTGGAATAATCCATGAAAAATGGAAACCACTCCTGAATAAAAAGTCTAGTAAGTCATTCAGGAAACTAGTTGGTGCTTTCAATGACAACTGTTCACCTCTCCATATTCTACCTAATGGCTGGATGATGCCACTTGCTACTCATCATACCATACCCAGTTTTGTTTTGTGATTTCTATGAACATTAGCCTTTATAATGCTTCCCAAAATATTTCAGGTATTTGAACATATGAATGCTGTTTACAATATTCCAAAGTGATGCCTAACATGGAGGAACAAAGATACTGTGACAGAGTAACAGCTGCATGAAAATACAACTACTTTCTCCTAAAGAACAGTAGAAACTCAGTTGTTAACACAATCTCTTAAACTCGCCCATTTGTTTTAAATGACAATAAGTGATTTCAAGAGGACGCGTTCATTATGGTTTCATAATTTAAAAAAAATTAAAATACGAGGATTTCAATAGAATATCCCAAATAATGCAGCCTTTAAAACTGTCTCCAAAACTGAACAGTTACATTAATTTCCATTTTCTTTGCCACATTATGACAGTGGAACACTAGTAAAATCCAGTGAAAGAAGGAAGAAACGAAATCCAGTGAAAGGAGGAAGAAACTGGTCTCCTTGTACTTCCCGGAGGATCCTGCTCTCTCTCTCCATTGCGCTGTTCCTATACGTATGCAGCCTCACACATTACCTTTTCAGTTACACTCAGCTCATAGGCATTGTTTCCTGTCATGTGTCGCCTACGTCCTCAGATGATGAATTGGGCCCAAGAGTCAATGTATGAATATCTGCTGCTACGTGAAGTAAATGAACTGGCAGGGCGAAATTTCACAATAAGAGCTTCAAGAAACTACTCAGCAGCATTACCGACCAGGAAGGGAAAGAATTCAATAAAACAGATGAGGCCACATAGGTGGTTTGGGGTTTCTTTCTGCAGTTTCCATTGGCTTTTACTCAGTGGAACCTCTTACACAATGAAGTATCATTCAACCACTACTGAACACCACTTAGTCTATTGCTAATGAACCACCCCAAAATGTAGTTTAAAACAACAATCATTTTATCAGTCTAAGCTTCTGTGGATCCGGAAGTTAAACTACATAAAAGAGGTAGGGTAGCTTTTCTTTCCTCGAAGAGTCTGGTGCTTTGAGCAGATTTGAAGGGCTCAGCGTGACTTAAAGGGCTGGCATCTGACTCATTTGGAAGCTTCACCAAGGTGTCTGGACTTGGCCTAGGACAAGTCAAAGTCTGAGTTCAACTGAAACTAGGAAAGCCCAGCCCACCCTCTCTATTGGTCTTGGGTTCCTTACAGTCGGGTGGCCTTGGGTAACGTGAACGTCTTCAGTGACAGCTCACGCCTTCACGAACACGTATCTCAGCAAACAGGGCTAAAAATGCACAGCCATTTACCGGCTACCATGACAGTCACAGAACATCACATATGCTCCAGTCTTTTGTACAAAGCAGTCGCACGCCTGCCCAGATCCAAAGAGTGGGCTACATGAACCCTTAGTTGGAGGGGTACTGAAGAATCTGTAGCCATGTTTTGTAACCATCACAAGCTCATTTTTCTTCTTTTCTCCCTTCTTTACAAGTGATTCGACCAAAAAAAAAAAAAAATGAAGCAGACAGAACTCCTAGCTTTAAGAGTACTCTCAAAATGTCCCAGGAGAAACAAACGGGCAGGTGTATACATACAGAATTCATCTTATAGGTTTATCGTGTAAATCACCCACATGCTGCTGGAAACTCTCCTCAAGCAACAAGTGCTATCTTCTTTCCTTCTTTTTCAATAATCTGTAATATCTGAAAGTCAGGACTGCTTCTGTACCACAGGAGAAAATCATTGTTAAAATAAACCTTAGTTAAGGGTCCCGTGCCCTACGCCTTTGCTTCCTCATCTACACAATGAAAAGGTTATCAGGTACTTCAAGGAATTAAATAAATTGGTCTGGCACTGACTCCAGGTGTTAATTATCAATTACGATGATCTTAACAAAGAAAAAACTGCCCTCCAGCTTTGGGCATAACTCTGCTGCCTATCCGTGAAATAAATTAAAATTAAAAAGTAACATTTAGCTAAATCATTTATACTTAGAAAGACAGAGAAATCTACTTAAATCAATTATCTGCCCTATACTTGGGTTACTGACTGATGTCAAACTTTCTTCAAGTCAGACGACAAAAGCAGTCACAGTGCTGATTTGTGTTTGCTTCTATATGAGTAACAGACTTTCCACCGAAAGCCCACGAAGGACCATTAGGGGTTGAACTTCTTCCGTGTTTTATTTCTAACACTCAAGCTCACTTCGTAATGTGAAATAATAAGAACAATGTTTGGAAAGTGCTGTTTTAAAACATTTGCCTACGAGTAATTTGAATTTCGGGAACTATCTGAACTGTCTGGGTGATTTCTCGGGTAATATAATCATTTTGCTTCTCTGAACATCCTGGTTAGGTAACTGAATAGATTCTTGCAAAAAAGAAAAACCGTATCTACAGCTTTTATTTTACAGTTGGGTTAGTGACAAGGTTTCTATCACACTGTCAGTCTCTCTTGCTTTTTTTTCTATTAAGTGGAATATTTTCTCTCTCAATCTCTTCCTGATTTCGGTGCACAGTACGATCAAGATACAGGGTCTTCCCAGCTTCTTAAAATTCATAAACTAATCAGCAGAACCAAACAGCGACATATTTTTCTTGTCTTCTAAATTTGGGAAACAACGTTGGATTTAAAAAATTCCTTCTCTGCAAAGGTTATAGAATAGTTATTTCTCTCTTTAAATGTCCAGATTAAGGAAACACACATCCCACTGCAAGCCATGGGGTAATTACACTGCTGTTTATGATTTTTCAAACCCATAATTACCCATAAAGAAGCATGTACAAATAAAATACTCTGTTTATAGTTCCCATATAAAAAGCTCTGTTGTTCAGTAACAAAGATATCAAACACCATATTTTATAAAACTGGTATTTTGTAATTATCTGACTTAACAGCCGACTGTATTTCAAGAAGAAAAGCATGACGTTTTCATAAGGGAGCTGCGACATGGTCCTAACTAAGGTCAAGGCTCTGAGTAAAATCTAATTTCCACTTACAGGTTGAAAATGGGACTGTATGAGAAAGAAAATGTGTTACCAAGATTGCTTTTCTCAGTAACACATTATGAGCACGACAGCTTTTGGATTAAGATAGTTACATGCCTTTAATCTTGTTCTCAATTATGTGCATCTCGAAAACGAAAAGTTAGTATTCTCCTGGGTGTTCTCTCACATTCCTTCCTTATTTTAACAAGTATCGGGGCGCCTGGGTGGCTCAGTCGGTTAAGCATCCGACTTTGGCTCAGGTTTGATCTCACGGTTCGTGGGTTCCATCCCCAGGTCAGGCTCTGTGCTGACAGCTCAGAGCCTGGAACTTGTTTCAGATTCTATGTCTCCCTCTCTCTCTGACCCTCCCCTGCTCACGCTGTCTCTCTCTCCCAGAAATAAATTAAAAAAATTAAAAAAAATTTTTTTAAATAAGTATCCTGTTTATATATAAGGTTACTGTTTTTTGCATGTCCATTTATGAGTCACACAGGATGACATGTCTGATTATTTATTCTTTTTTTAACTAGGTGCACTGTGGGCTATCTTTTATCTCAGTGTCTAAATTACCGTTGCCATATAATAACAGTGCTCAGACCATCCAACAACAGTTTGCACTAAAGATCCATTTTTAGAAAGTAATATTCATTTGTCCCTATACAAATTTTTTCCTATTTGGTACACAAAGATTTTGTGACAAAATACATTCCCAGAGGCAATGATTACAAATTAAATTATTAAAATGCTCTTTATGTAGCACCCTTTAACACATCTGGGTGACAATTATATCCTCTGCAAATAATCACCGTGATCATTCTGAGAAAATGCACGCATTCTCTGTTGTGCAGACACTTTTTTGGCGCCTCTGATCCGCCTGCTCATTCACAAGAAGCACAGACAGTTCTAGAGCCCTGAGCCATTACTTGGAGAAGTCATAGGAACTTGGTTAGATTGCCCCTTGGTTAGATTGCTCCTTAACAACTTACATTAAATGCATCAGATATTATCATGGTGTTTTTAAAAATATAGGCTACGAATAGGTTCAAAACTGCCCAGACTGGACACAGCACGGCAGAGGCAAACGTATACTGTGGTAAGTGGTCGAAGGTAGAAAATGGGAACTCTCAGATACCATTTCCTGCTTTCTTTGATCTACTGCCACCGTGAACTCAGCTACTCCATCTGGCCCTGTGTTATTTCAAATGTCAGGCCATTAAGATAAATTAATATAGCATCCAACTCTTGATCTAGGCCAAGATCATGATCTCACAGTTTGTGAGATCGAGCACCGATTCAGCCTCTGTGCTGTCAGTGCAAAGCCTGCTTGGGTTTCTCTCTCTTTCTCTCTTTCTCTCTCTCTCTCTCCGTCTCTCTCCCCTACCCCCTGCCCACTGCCTGTGCTCTCTCTCTCTCTCAAAATGAAAAATAAACATTTTTTAAAAGATAAATTAATATATGTGGATGAAGAAATGTTTTTTATCCCCTAAACCCTATGGATCACGAGTCACCTTTTCCACGATTCATCTATCCTAGTCTCAACTTGGGAAAAAAAGGAAATTGTTGAGTGCTGCATAGTGCCTTTAGCTCTACTGTTTTAGTATTATTAATATAATCAAGTCATTAAAGAAATGCAAATTTGGACTGCCTAGCTTTCGAACTTTTCTGTTTAAAGTAGATACTGTGAGAAAAGTAAACATCCATCCAATTAACAGGTAATACTGGAGAAGTGAGCATCATTTCCTCAGCGGTGACATGCCATGTTTCTGACAAAGACCATGAACCAAAAGCGTTGATTACCAAAACACCATTTCAAATCTTTGGGAATGTGTCTTTGTCTTAACTGTAGTTATTTATTGGTCTTATTCTTCTTCTCCTATGTGGACACAGCAAAATGGAAGCAAGGGAAAGCTTACAGCATCGACACTGGAGCATGGGAAGCAGAGGACAGTGACCTCCCCGGCTAGCACACTGTGGCCTGGCGCATCTGGACCACGCGACAGGCAAAGATGGACCCTTTCATCAACGTTAATAATTACTTCCGCAATTAGGGCCCTTTAAAAATCTCTACCTTTTATGAAATAATTGAGGAACATCAAAAATTAACCACCACAGCTTTCAGGAAACATTTTAGACTTTTATTACGAAATAGTTTGAGTTCTTAATATCACATATGCAATGTTAGGATTAAAGATTTGGGACTTATAAATATCAATGGATTTTGTCAACTTTCCTCAGATTTTGAAGTATCTGGATTCGAGAAAATTATTTAGGTGAACAAACAATAAAGTTTGGGTACTCTTACAGTATGCTTATTTTTGCCGATAAATAGTCCCTTTGATTTCTGGGAGGTAAAATAGCATATTATACGTGAGAGGCCCATTTTATTCATTAAGTCCTAAGAACAAAAAAATATCAAAATACCTAAAGATTGTATTAATTATTTTAATAATCTTTAAAAAAAAAAAAACAATTAACTGAAGGGGGAAGTCAAGTCCATGGTTGGGCAGTAACAAGTATGGGAGTTGAAAAAAACCAATAATCTATATTCATCAATGAAATCCAACTATGCTCACAAGGATCTTGTTTACTTAGACTTGAATTCCCTCTTCTTTACTGGAATCTCCAGACACACTGAATAAAACGGAAGAGTTTACAAATTCTAAACCGAAATGATATGAAAGGATTCCTTTTTCCTAAGTGCCTTTCAATAGTATTTCAATTCTATTTAAGTGACTCCCGATAGAACTTCCAAAGTAAATTTCAACATTTTGAGACCCTTCATGGGGCACACAGTACATATCTGAGACTTGTCTTCATCTGCCAGCCCTCCACAGAGCAGATCCATGCAGAGGCTCACCGCTCCAATGACAGCAAGGTCATGTCCATTTGCATGTCATCTCTTTCCCCCAGGACTTCCCCTGGGCTTGGACTGAGGCCACTGCCTCCAAAAGCCCAAATGCCCGGAGGGTTCTAGCAGCCAGCCCAGTGTTCACTATGGGGAAGGAGATTCACTGTTTTTAGATGGGTTAAGATTCAAATCGACCTTTTCAGAAACATTTGTTTCTCTTCAGACAAGGGATCCCAGCTTATCTAGGGTCACTGTGATACCCAAGGTTCGATATACCACGGGCCTTTTAAAAATGCCTCTATGGAAACTAAGTTCAAGATCTCTATCAGACAGGTGATCCGAACCAGAAGGACAGCTTTGATTAGAAGCTAATTACTGGATTAGAAGGACAAACCTGTCAGTGTTTTCTATCAGCTCAGTGCGGACACGGTAGGAAAAGCCTTGCAGTATGAAGCGATTATCTCTTTCCAGAGGGGCTCGGGCCGGGAGGAAAACTGGCCAGCTACATTTTATGATCCCCTGCTCTGCTCCTCCTAGCAGTGACTCCTCAACCTAGATAGAAGCACCCCTATCTCATTGGACTTAGTGGAACAGCAATCCGTATCTTGACCTTTCTTGACCACACAAAGCTGCTGCAGCAAGAAATCTAGATGAAGTGCCTTGTGTTTCTTTTTATGTGAGAAAGAACTTTATATTCCATCTACTCTAGCTGCTTTCCACCCACATTCTCTGCCCTAAACACAAAAACAAAAACAACCAGACATGAGCAACAATTTGTGACACAGTAGACAATGTGATATAGTAACTAAGGTAAGCCTCTGATATGAAGTGCCACATACTACTGGGTTTAAATTCTGGCTACGCTATCCGTACCTGTGAGAACTTGAGCGCATTCCTTAACTGTTCTAAACCTCAGTCACTGTCACCCCATTTGCTGATAAAGCTAGTTTGGCCCATGATATTGGACTGTTGTGGGAAATAAACAAGATAAGAATGCTAGAGCTATCAGCCTGGGGCTTGTTTATGGTAAAAACTCAACATACGGGTACAATTCAATAACAGTGCTCAATTTTATACAGTGATTTTGTTCCTGGTGATAATATCCCCAAAGAACTGGATACAGGGGCGAGTTAATGCATGAAAAGAAGTGTCACACAACCAACAAAGAAAGGCCATTATCCACCCTTTCCTTCCCAGTCTGATCATGTTGTCGAGTTCTGCCTGAGAATTAGTAACAATAATTGATGTGTCTGTGATCAGAAGATAACAAATGTTTTTGCAACTCAGCAATAACAACAACAACAACAAAATTCCTTATAGATTCGTCTAACTCCAGTCTACGGCCATACCACCCTGAACGCGCCGATCTCGTCTGATCTCGGAAGCTAAGCAGGGTCGCGCCTGGTTAGTACTTGGATGGGAGATTCTTCTAACTCCATTCCTATATATCTTCAGGATAAGCGAATGTAGTTGATTCATTCATTTTAAAAGTTATTCAAACTGATAATAATATGAACAGGAAACAGAAAAATAATTTAGAGTTGATGTTGTCAAGACTTTTACCTGGCAAAGTATTATTATTATGAGCAAGGTGCTGGGCTAAGAAAATAGTTATATTTTATGTGTAAGATCATTTTTCTCTGACAGGAATTGACAGTAAGTACAATCTCACTGGGCAAAGTTATCTCTTCTGGGTCCTTCATGTGATGCCAAAGGCTGCTGTTTGGAATATTTAAAGTCATCGGGTCAACCAGCAGCACACAGGCGAGAGGGCCTGCATGGTCACAGCAGATGTTCCCATCCCATTTGCACATCATCTGCTGCAGTGCGCTGGGATTTCCTCAGGCAACTGTTTCCATTGTAGTCTTGAATAGAACACCCTTTCTTACAGAGTAAAGATATTCCTGCACAAAACACCTATATACCTACAGAGCCTCATGCTCACCCCTAGAGCCATGCAAAGTACTAGATAATAAGTCTCCCCTTCCATGTGATGATTTTTATCTAGTTAAAGAACCTTGCTGGGTCTCCCCATGCCTTCTCTTTTCTCAGGGCAATCAATGTGCCCACTGAGGATGCCCAGCCCCCTCTTTTATTCTCCCCATTCAGTTTCTGTATCTTGGCACTTGCCATGTGTGCCTTTTCCGCTAGCTCTAGTTCAATACCAAGGCCATCGTTTACCCAACTCCCTCTCCCAGTCACTAAAAATACTAAGTATGGCTAAACGGGTAAATGTGGGTCAGAGCAAAAAAATTACAGAGACGCAAAAAACAAAAACAAAGTCAAGTATCTAGAGAGCAGGGCAAAGGGCCCCATCTTTTAAAATGGATTTTGAAGGCAGGACTTGGCAATGCCTCACAAATTACTTAATACAGAACTTCCCCCAAGAATTTTGTTTTAACCAGTAGGGTTCCAGGAGATGGAAGATCATTACAGTGGTTTTTCCATTTGTCCTCTCAAAGGTCGTGCACAAAAGGGCTCAAATTCCTCTGGAATAATCTAAAAGAATCTACTGAGTCTAAACTCCAGCATATGTTCATTTTTAACCTAACACAGAGAAAACCTTAAACTTTAGGAACAGAATATTTTCACTACAGCTGAACTTTTGTTTTCAGTTTTATTTTAGCATTGTTCCATAATTTATTCACCTTTCTAGAGAAGCAGAAGGTATGTAGATGCAATAAAGCTGAGAATGTTATCACGCAAGATGCAAAGTCTGCTTATAAAACTCTTGTAAATGAGTGTTGTTTACCAGAAAATATCTGTGAGATATCAAGAGAAGACTATGTTAATTTTACTGATTGCCTCATAGCTTTTCCCCCATGGATTTTAATAACTTGTCACCATTTCCTGGGCATCATCAAGTCCTAGGTTGGGTACATTTATACGCATGGGAGTCTTTTGATTTTTGCCCTGTTACCATCTTATGAAAGAGATCCTAAAATCCCTATTTTAAGTAACTTGGGTGATAACATGTAATAATAAATGGTGAATCTGAGAGATGAACCCTGGCTATCCTCATTTGTTTTTTGAACCATTACACTCTTAGGTTTAGAATTAATTTCTATTTCTAATTCAATAATTTTGCAAATAAGTCCCATAAAGAAATAGCCACACTTAATTCAGTGGATTCCCTAAATACATGATTAAACCCCAGGGCAACACATCCCTAAAGACAATATTGATAGTAACACATACGTAATTGTTGACATTTACAATCAATAGTTATTTTATATTACTTGAAAATGAAGTTCCTACTTCAGTTAAGCATATTCAAGACAACAAATGTGTTTCTTTTCTGAAATCCTGCAACTAAAGCACTGCTGTTATTTAAAATAGAAACAAAACAAAGGATCTGAGACATACAACAGAATGCACAGATACAACCTCTCTTCTTCCCCAAGGCTAGGAATAGATGAGAACCTATCACTTCTTCTTTGGGATCTGGGGCCATCACTAAATTTTTTTTTTTGTTTTTATAAATCTGGTGCTCTCTATCTCATATACCCATCAGAGTCCAAAAGCTTTGAATAATCTAAAGTTTATTGCATCATAAAATATTTATTTCTTTAAGTTCCACATCTTTCCACCTACCCCGTTCTCTTTCTCTTTTCTCTCCTAAAGAAGAGTAGTTCAGGCTAGTCCTTATCTCAGCTCCAACCGACCCCTTAGACCATCACAATCTGACGTCTCTCCTTACCAATCTATTGAAACTATCTCATAATCAACAAGAAAAATAATTGCCAAATCCAGTGACCTATTCCTGGGCTCAGCCTAGGTGTCCTTTCTTCAGGATAAGGTGCTCCTGACAGATTCTGCATCTTTCTTAAAATCCCTCCCTATGCCTTTCAGATGAGCACATTCTATGGTTCTTTGCCCTTTCCCTCCTCCTCTGCTGGTCCTCTCCCTCCTCTCTCTGGCACACTCATCTCCCCAACCCCATTATCATGACCCCTCACATTTTCACCCTTATTCCTCATTCTTCTCCATCTCCTTCCCTGGTCCCTTTTCTGCTCAAACCTTCAGATGTTGTTCCTCCCCAGGATTCATCTCCGTCCTTCTGTCCATATAGCTTGTTTTCGCTAAGTCTTCTAATCTCTGTCCACAGCTTCCCAAATGAAATGTACTTGTAGAGTGTGAGCTTCACAACCAAACGTCCTATCACATGGCATGTGATCTACTGGGTATCTCCTGCTAGCATTATCTACAAAAAATGAACTCCTAGTTTCTTTCAACTGTCTCAATTCCAACTCATTCTTCCCTCTGTATCTCTCATCTCTTCAAATGGTATCCACACCAGGGTGCCTGGGTGGCTCAGTCAGTTAGGCATCTGATTCTTGATTTCAGCTCAGGTCATGATCTCACCATTTGTAGGATCAAGACCCATGTCAAGCTCTGCGCTGCCAGCATGGAGCCTGCTCGGGATTCTCTCTCTTCCCCTCCCTCCCTCTTCCCCTCCCCTGCTCACATTCTCTCTCTTTCTCAAAATAAATAAATGCATATCAGTAAATTAACTAGTTAATCAATAAAATGGTATCAACGTACACAATCTCACTTTGTATAAATCTTGAATTTTATCTTTCCTCTACAGTTGGTAAGTTTTGAGCAAGAAGTCTCCTGAATCTTGTCTTCTCCACTTCCATAGCCACTGTAGCCATTTTGCCCAATGTGGTAGCCACCAGACACTGAGGCTATTTAAATGTAGAATAACTACATTTAAATAAAAGTGAAAATTCAAAGTTTCATTCACCCTAGCCACATTTCAACTTCTTAGTAGCCACACACAGGTAGGTGCTACCATGTTGGACAGGATAGAGTATAAAATGTTTCTTGTGTCATAGAAAGTTCTGTTGAAGAATACCGATTTACGGCCATCATATTACCCCTAAGGAAAACTGCAGATTCCGAATGGATCTCTCTGGCATTACTTCACTCTGTTCCTGCCTATTATCACACTGCTGCCAAAGCTAGTTTTTGAGGAAAACAAAGCATCCCAAATGAATCCTCCTTGTTTAAAATTCCTCTCTGATTTCTTATCATACAGACAATAAACCTCAAGACCTTAGCACAGGATCTATGGTCCTTCACAACTGAGCATGAACATCTCCCCAGAGCTATTTCCTACAGCAAGATTTTTAACAGTTGTTAAATCTATGTGAAGGTATATGTGGGCTTATTATACTGATCTTTTCATTCCTTGGTATGTTTGTAATGTTCATAATAAAAGAAAATACATCATAGTAACAAAGTGAACTTGATCTTTAACACTGCCCAGATGTTTGACCTTGGAATAGTCAACTCTATGTCCTCACTTTACTCATCTGTAAACTCTGTGATCAAATTACCTCATATGGAGATGATGCAAAGATTAAATGGTAGACAAGTTTCTGACTCCTAATGAGCTCTAAAGCTTATTAAACAGCTACCGTTGAAGCTTGTTCCAGCACTGAAATCTATGAGTGATTCAAATCATTTTTTGTGATGGCTAATACATTGTCACGATCGTCCATTTACATCTTAGTTCAATTTTCTTTTCAAATAAACTAAGTCAGTGATAGTGATAGTTCAGTAAGAAAGAGACTGATCACTTTTGATGGGACCGGGGATACCAAGAAAGACCACTTAACTTTGGGTTTCCCATGGGACACAGGTCCTGGAAATGCAGCTTCCACGTTCCAGAAGACTCAGCCAGGTGAAAACAAGAAGGCACACTGAGAGGAGTAAGAAAACTGGAGGATGATGACCCGGTGTTGACGAGAGCCCGTTGTCCCTCTTGCACAGGGTGGAGCAGCTGACATACCTAATCCCCATGCATTTCCACAGAACTGACTGTTGCATTTACCCATCACATGTTATGTGAGGATACGCTACTGCCGCTGTTAAAATCAACTAACAGTATTTAAACAGATATCAAACTTCTATTTTTGCAAAACTTTTTTTTTTTTTTTTACCATCTGTGGTAGCTTATACAACATTTTGTTTATAAATGATTGAATGTAAAAACAGACTACCAAGGGGTGGTGATGATTAACTATTACCTTTTCACACTTGAAACAGCCAAGAATTAAATAGGTTCATGTAGTCTAACACAATACATACTATAAATTAGTAACTATTTATTACTAAAGAAAGACAAATGTTAACCATCTCTTCCTTCCAGTTTTAAAGAATCAGAGTAAATTTACATTTCATTAAAGAAATTCCATTATTTGGATTGTAATTATATTTAATTTTATTAGATAAAACTTAAATTTAGTGTTTCACATCATCCTATAATCTAAAATGTTAAAAATGAAATATGATTCACATTACAATCATTTCCAAACAGAACAATAATAAGATTCTCTTAAAACTAATCCCTAAATTAAACTTTGTCATAATTTGTGACTGTTCAGCAGTCTGCACTTCCAAAAACTATATGAATGGCAAGTAGTTACTATACTAATATAGAAATAAGTCAAAAAAATGGCTTATCATTACACTAGAAGTGAAAAAGAACAGTAATTTCCTAGGATTAATAAAGTGAATAGATGAAGAATAGACCAGAATCATGGAAAATACTAAAGCCAAAATGCTTTCTCTTAAAACCAATCATGTACTTCTTAAAAAGTCTGAACTTTAGCCATTTACATAGGCTAAAATTACAGACAAAAATAATAAGACTAGGGTTCCTCTAATCAAATAGTTGATCAGTCTCAGGAAGATAATCATTCAGTTTCTGCGCTCTTGTGATCAGTCCATGACTGAACATTAGTATGATGACTCAGTTCTCCCTAAAAGAAAGAACTGTCATGGCCAATGGGTGCATCCTAAAACATCCAAAACTCTGGTCTTCTTTGCATCCAATCTTTCTCTCTATGTTCTCTTTGGGTATCTCCCTTTACCTTTCCACCCAGCTGGTTCACTTTTCATCTACTCCCTCAACCTAGTTACTACATATTCATTCCCCTGCCTTCTGGCTATGTTCTGTTACCTCTTCTACTTTTCAAACATATCAAAGTTCCATTCTCCACATGAGAGTCACCTGGGAAACCAGAAATCCCAAGCCCATGACAGAAGCCAGACCAATGAAATCAGAATCTCTTTGGGGCTAGGAGCTTCTTCACAGATCCTCAGGACATTCCGGTGTGACCCCAAGGACCACTGATCTACCCTAAATGTTCCCTGATATTGAAGAACCACCTTTGCAGTACATATCAATATAAAATAAATGACAAAATGTTTGGTGCTGAGTTGATGTGAGGTTGATATAGAAGGTGAAGATTTAAACAGGAAATGAGGAATTGAAACTAAAGCAATAGGTCAGATAATTCAAACCAAATGTTCTCATTTGAAATGGCTATGTGTATATTTGTTCTTATATAATCAACTTAGCAAGAAAAGATATCTTAATGTATTATAATTTATACGTGGGGGAGCATTAGGCTGAAAGAATTCTTTGATCTCCTTTCCTTCACATTTTAATTCACCTTGCATATGCAAACACCAGCTTCATCTAATTACAGTGATTAAACCAACGTATAACAGCAATTATTGAAACTTTGTGGTTATGCCCCATATAGCTACTAATTTGACCCAGTTACAATCTCAAAGTAAAAATATTTGTTTAGTCTATAAAACAACAGGCCTCTAATATTAAGATAAATAGTCTTTAAACCAACAGGCATCTAATATTAAGACAAATTTTGGGGTGTTTCCCTATAAAAATAAAACACAGATGATAAATCAGTAGTTGCATAAGGAGTAAAAATACAATAAATAAATAATCCGGGTCATAGAAATGATTATGACAGTGGCTTTGATCTTATAAATTACCTTATTAATGGTGAAAGTGATCATCTGCATGGTTAGACTATTTGATTTTGCAGATCTGAAAATAATTAAGTGGTAGAATATAAAAGCGTTGTATTTGCAGATGTATCCCACACTTCTGGATGGTGTCATACTACCTACAATTGCTCTTAATCAACAGCAAAATTATATTTTAGTGGAAAGAATTGTAAGATATTTGATTTTCTTTAAAAATGCTAGTTCTTACAAATTTACAGTGCGTGACACCAAAATAAATAAGAACTTAAGAAATGCCTTTTTTCCAAACTGCACATTATGTAACCCAAATTGTATGTTATCAAACTGGTTACTGTTTGTGAGTGGCTCCTGAAAATATTACAAAAAGCATCAGGTATCAGAATTGCTATATATGCCGAACATTAGCAGAATCTCTCTTTGGTCAGTGTCTGTTAAATAAAAATAGGCAATAGAATCTACTTTAATATGAGACTATAAAAATAAAAACATAAGAATGCATATAGTCTTAAGAGTATGAAGATTAGACTTGTACTGACAGAACTAAAATACAAATGATGTAATGATCTATGTTAGAATCTAACCTCAAACCTGCTTTCACTGACCATCTCTGTCTTAAGGTATAGTAAGTAAATAAAGCTAGCAGTTAACAAAAACTCACCTGTTCACACAGAACAGGTATATATGTATAAATATATTCCCTAAGTATATTTATACATATATTATAAAATACATATAACTTTATATATTTTATAATATATATTAATTTTTATAATGTACATTTTTCTAACTTTTTATGCTACATTTCTTAGAGAGTGCTCAGGGACTACAGAATGGCATATTTAAGGGAAAATCTTTATTTAACTTAAAAATTTTATGTTTTAGAATATTATATTTTAATAATACCACCTAGCTTGAAATTTTTTTAAGATGTGTTATATTCTTATTAAACATATCTCAAAAAACACTATTTTGAATAACACTGCAAACTACAGAGAAGTGTCACTGTCATAATTTTTGCTGATTTATGTAATACAGCAGCTTGAATACTATAATATAAATGATACATGCAATGGTTTTTATTCTTTATTTTTCATAAATTACTCCCTAGATGAATGTGTATATTTTCTTTACAAAAAAATTAAACCACCTATTTCTCAGAATACGAAGAAATATTCTTGGATACAAATGATTTGTATTATACATTGAAATACAAAGGTTAGTTAAAGTAAATTCAAGCTGTATTTGATCTCCAGTAACTTTGGACTCAAGATCTTATGAATGTATTAGATTAATATTAAGGTGGGTTTTTTTTTTTTCAACATAATGGATCAAAAAGCCTTTTTTAAAAGTTAAATAGAAATTACATTTAATCTATCTTAATTTTATACATATATGCTATGTGGCATTTTTCTTAATGGGGGGGTAGAAGGTAACAATACATGTCCTAACTTCTAAAAGCTAGAAACACTGCACTGATCACTTGATTATATATCAGTACAATAAAGTCAGTATATTTATCCTAATACATAAATTACAATAGTTTGTATCCCTAATATGATTAAGGGTATCATGTCTATAATTCTGTAAACATATTTATAAACTATCAAAACTAGATTTTTTTTCATGAATATATTACCAATCCCAGAAATATAATGCATTTACTTTTAATGTAGCCTAGGACTTTGTGGCTACCTTAAAATATGGAAAGTTTTACAGAGAATGTGTATTTTGAACAAGACCCTTGATGATAGTCTTCATTTCATAAGTTTGAAATCAGTATGTTTAGAAAGAACTCAGACACATCTTTCAAATGTGTGCAAGTAGCACTTGAAGCCATGTAACATAATTTGTATTTGGATGTTTGTGGCTTTTGGAGAATCATAAACAAATCCTACATTAAAGTAAGCAACTAAGCAATTGATTTGTGAGTTATCAACCAAAAACACTGACATCTTAAGTTTGAAACTATAATTTTTGAAAACAGTTATTGTGGAATAAATATGTCAAAATGACAAATCAACAGAAATCACACAACCAAGAAAAAGCTACAAAACATCATGGGTAACAAATTCTGTGTTGCGGCAATAAGAAACCCAAATGTCTGTATTTACTTTTCCATGTGAAGAAAAGAAGGTGATATTTTTACAATATGCTTTTGTGTACACAGTTAATGGTGACTATTTTATACAGAAACACAATACAGAAGTAGTCTTACAACCTCACAAATTAGTTGAACCTACACTATACCTTACAGCTATGAATGATAACATAGTAATAAAGTTGAGATTTATTTCAGGTCAAGGAGAAAATAAACATTTATATCTATTTAAAATCTGAGTACTTGAACAAAGATATATTTGATGTGTTTATTTGAAAATATGTTGCAGTCTATTGACAATACAGACTATGTTTTAAATACTGAACCTATGCAAATTGGAATTACTAGAAATTTCTATAAAAGTTTGCATTCAGGGAAGCAAACAAATTTATATTATTACAAGGCACCCTTTTAAACATAACTATAGTTAAATCCTTGCAACCTTTTTATTAGTTGTGGAATTAGCAGACACATGAGTATCCTTATCTTTACAACTGTGATGCAACGTATCTTGTCAAAATAACTATGCAATAAATATGCTAGTCCTTCATTAACTTCTGCCATTAAGAATAAGTTTGATCCCCAGGCATGAGTTATAGTGGTATGGTTAAGAAAAACAGAAAGTTTAAGATCCAGTTATCTCGTGAAGAAGCGTTCCAGATTAATGCTGTAAACTCAATATTACTATCTGAAAAGAAGACCTATTTCTGGTCTTTTAAAGAATGTTGACAAAGCAAGTTTAGTTTGAGTTTAGCTTAATTGTCAAACACACAATTAACCAATCCAATGTAAAATGCAGCCCTTGAACTATGTTCATTTTAAACAAGTATCCCTTAGCCCAGTTCTCTTGTCAAAGTATCACAAAAGCCTCGATCCATACTGCCCTTCATTACACTTCCCCCAGTACAAAGCAAGAGAGGCAGAAGAGAGACAGTTCTGTTCCCGTGTGGGGTTGGGGCAGTAGTGAAGAGAAAGGAAGAGAATGTGGTGTATTTTTTCTTCTGAAAAGCAATAGTATTTTGTTGTGCTGTTTAATAAATCACCCTTGGGATGAAACATAAAGGCTTATTGAGATTCTGTCATCATTTCTTCCCTACTAAAAGGTCACTGCAGTATCTTCATCTTCAACAGAGCCCTCAGGCAAATCTTATTTCAGCACCACGGACAGGGACACTTCTACTCGCACTTGCACCCCATGACTAATTACACTGACCATTTCTTAGGAAACTTGCATTGGCTTCTCCTTCGTCAATCAGCAAGTATTATATCCATTATTATATTCAACAGGAAGAGGCTGAATATAATACACATTCTTAAGGAGTTCAGTATTTTTCAGTCATAGCACCTAGCATTTGCCATTTAGCAAATGATAATTAAAGCTAATTACATAAGGTGTCTGTTAAGTTGGCTAACACTGATCATCGATCACCAGATACTTAATTAAAACTTTCTACTCACAGTGAGTCTCCGATCAATTATTATACAAGTGTCTAAGAGAAAACAGGAAACTTATGGTGAATAAACATGCTTAGGTAGGCCTCCATACTTTCCAAACAACCAGAACTACCTCTGTAAACCAAGTCACGTGCTTTTTTGTTCTTCCTCCATAAACAGCTACAAACACTCTCTCTTGTCCCTGTGGTCAATCAACTTAATGATGTCACTGTCGGAGAGATCATGCATGCAGGTCTACCAGCCAAACCACACATGCCTGTCAGTGACTCTGATTTTATCTGGGGTCATCAGTATCAAATTCCATTAAAAAAAAAAAAAAGATAACAGAGACTGAACCAACTGCATCGCTGTAAGAGATAGTAAAGCATAGGCTTTATCGTCTCAGAACACCAGGGTCTTTCCTGGGCTTCCAAAGATTCCCAGAAGGCGACCATCCACCAGCAATCCTCAAGGTGTTCCCAATATAAGCAGCAGGTCTGGCCCTCCTAACCACAAAAACAGCAACTGAAGTAACAGAACCAGAGTCCAAAAAAAAAAAGAAGGAAGGAAAGAAAAAGACAAAAAACTATTTTAAAAACTCTATAGAGGAGATCTCGGGCCAAACGCACACAGACAGCAAAGCGCGAGAGGGGTGATAAAGAGCCCAGGGTTCCTACCTTACAGTCCTCGGGACAGGACTTCACCGAGTACTCCTGCGACTGTAAATACTTATGGAGCACACTCTCAAACTCTTCGTATTTCTCCTGAGCGTGGTGGTCGTAGTCTTGGTAAGCCTCGACGCACTGCCGGCAAGTGGTCATCTCGCCGCCTTCCTTGAGCACCACATCCAGACTACAGTTCAAAGTGTTGGGACTGGACAACCCCGAGAACAATTCCCAAAGTGTGTAGGAGTTACAAAACGAAAGGTAAAAATCCGACAGGCTCCAGAGCGCGGCGGGCCGCGCCTCCCTCCGCTGCCCCGCCCCCGCGGCCGCCGCCCCCCGACTCCAGCCCCCGGCGCACACGGCGTCCGCGCTCTCCACCGTGAAGCACTGGCCCGAGGAGGCGCCCCGGGGGTAGCAGGTCTCCGCGCGCCACGCCGGGCTGCCGGGGTCCCCCGGAGCCGGAGCCGTGCTCCGGCCGTTCTGGCCTCGGTCGCCCCGGCCGCCGCCGCCGTCTCCCGGGGAGGGGGGCAGGGTGGGGGGCGAGGGGGCGGAGAGGCGTCTGTGCGCCGCGGCGGCGGGCGAGGGCTCCCCCATGCTCGCCAGGAGCGCGGGCCAGGAGGGCCCCTGCGGCCGCGGCGGCGGCGGCGGCGGCGGCTGCCGCGGCCGCTGCTGCTGCTGCTGCTGCCGCTGCTGCTGCTCCTGCTCCTTGTCCCGGGCCCGGGCCGGCTTGGCCTCGGCGCAGAACCACAAGTGATCAGACAGCAGGACTGTGAAGAACAGGAGGGATGCCAGAGACAGTCGCCATTTCTGAGCCCTCTCCGAGTCGATGAACGGTTTCTCGTCCTCCCGGGGCGCGGCCAACCAGATTTTTAAGCCGTCGTCATACTGCCGACACATCCAAGCACCCCTGGTCATATTTTGGGAACGCACAGCCCTGGCCGACTCCACCGTGAGGGCTCCGGCGCCGGTGTCACCGCAGCATGCATTGACTTAAAGGGTTTAATTTCCTTATCCCCTCCTCCCGGTTCTCCCTCTCTCCCTCTCCCTCTCTCTCTCTCTCTGTCTCTCTCTCTCTCGGTCTCCTCTCTCTCTCTGCCTACATAGATATTACCAATCTTTGGAGGAAGATCTGACTTGCTCCCGACCTAATCGTAAGCCGACCCCATCGTCTGTAGAGTGGAAAACAATAATGGGAGAGAGAGAGAGAGAGAGAGAGAGAGGGAGGGAGGGAGGGAGGGAGCGAGGCGGTCGGAGGAGGCAGGGGCTGCTGGCCGGTGCTGAGCTGAGTGCAGGAGGTGATGGTGCAGGTGGCGGGGCGGCTGGCGCGGTCCTCTGTCACCCGGGCATGGTCACAGCGCGGGTCCCCATGGCCCCGCCGAGGACGGCCCGCTCTCCCCCGCCGGGGGCATGCCGCGTCTCCGCTGCCCACTGACGGCGACCAGAGCGCCTCCCCGGCTCCGCTCCTCTCCTCCTCCTCCTCCTCCTCTCCTCCTCCTCCTCCTCCTCCTCCTCCTCCTCCTCCTCCTCCTTCCTTGCCTTCTCCGGTCTCTCCTCCTCCGCCCGCTCCTACTTCTCGCTCGCGCTCCCCGAGTCCGGAGCCTGGGCAGCCGCCGCCGGCAGGGCTCGCCCTCCCCCCCACCCCCCACCCCGCGCTCGAACTGCCGCCGCCGCCGCCGCCGCCGCAGGTCTGCCCGCGGGCGCCGCCGCCGCCGGGCTCCGACTGCTGACGCCGCCTCCCCCGGACCTCGGGGCCGAACCGCCTGGGCTGGGCCTCCCGAGAGCCACAGTCATCTTCAGTCCCCGGCTAAGTTGCCGCCATCTTCGTCCTGGAGAAACACTTTTTTGGGGGGGTGGGGGGGAAGCACTGGCTTTTGCGTCATCTCCTCCCGCGCGGAGATCTCTCCATCCTGGCGCATTGGCACCGGACCGGGCCCCGGGCGCAGCGGGAGGGCGAAGGCGCACGGGGGCCGGCGGGGCGGGGGGCCGGCGGCGCCGGGGCCGCGGGGCTCCTTCAGGATGGGCCTTCCTGTCCCCACCGGGAGAAGTCGGAATGCGGACCGCGCGCGGCCAAGGATGCGGGCTCGTCTCTACCGCACCCCCTCCCCCTCCCGCGGCCGCGCTGCCTCCGGAGAAAGTCCAAGCGGCAGGCGGGCGGCGGGTCAGAGGTTCCCAGCTGGGCGAGGGTCTGGGTCTTGCCTCCCCAACTACGGAATGATCGAGGTCTGATGCAAGGTGGGGGACAAGAGAGCGACCACGAGTGGCCCGGAGGAAGGGGTGGCATTCGGTCCCCGCGTGAGCCTCGGGAGCCCCGGACAGCTGGGGACCCACGGCCACCAGTGCGCTCCGTGGTCCAGGGGCCTCGGCGTCTGCAAGGGCGGTGCGCGCGCGCATCCGCAGCTACAGTCGGAGCTGTGTATGTTACAGCGCTTTATTTCATATTCCAGAGTAAAATCGGGAGGTAGGAGGCAACCTCACAGGGTGTCAGGGAAACACAGTTAGGAAGACTCGGTACCGGGGACGGCCGCCTGGCCCTCTGCTCCGGGTTCCACGTCCCGACCCCAGACCTCGCTCGGGCTGCAGCATCCCAAGCCCCCGGGGCCCCCGCGCCCCAGCCCCCGCGGAGTCGGGCGTCGCTGCCGCCGGGAGTGCCGCAGCGGCGGGCCGGAGGGCTGCCCCGGAGGCAGCCGCCGCAGGCCCAGCCTCTGGTGCCCCTTAGCGTCGGCTCGGGGAGTTCCGAGAAGCGAACGCGGCAGAGGCGCGGGGGAAACCTGGGGTCCCCCTCGCTCCCGACCCGTGCCGGACCAGGCTGTGGGCAAACGTCTCATCTTACCCGAGGGCCCTGCCCACGCCGGCCCCCACGCCCACCGAGTGGCCCCGCTGCAGCGCTGCGCCGTCTCGAGCTCCCCTAGCTGCGGCTTAGGGCAACGGTGTGCTCCACCCGGCCACTCCGGGTGTCAACCTCCCTTCCCCTGCTTTCTAATGACCCAAATACTCTGTCCGGGGCACATTCACATGGGCAATACTATGTGCCATCGCTCTAAGTAAATATCTTGGGGGAACCAAAAAGATGGATCACCATCTGTATTCATTTTCCTTTCAGAGGGACTCAGTGCTGGGACATGGGAGAATGGTTTTTTTGTTGTTGCTTTTTTTTTTTAATGGCAAGTCGAAAACATAATGGACAGGATTCAACCAGCCAGCCCTTTCCACGCATAGTAGGACATACACTGAATTTTACTTACATAAATTGTTAAGTTCCTAAAAACTGTATGGAGCGACCATCAAAGCCTGGTGCAGTCTGAGGGCTGCTTGATCATTTCGTGTCATGTTATGTTTTAAAAGACCATTTGTGTAAGTATCTTGTTCTGGCACTTTGGATTTCAACATGTTAAAATTTTTATACTACATATGAGATCTAGAAACTAACCTATATGTGTGTGTGTGTGTGTGTATACATATATATATATATACATAATATATACTATGACAAGTTTCTCCTTACCTCAAAGCATCTTTTAAATAAGCAAAATTTGAGGTTCTGTTGAAGATTAAATATGAAATAAAACTTTTTTTCTGAGCTCTGCATGTGAACCCAGCTTCAGCTGAGAACATGGTCTTTGAATTCTTCTCTCTTCTGAACAGCTTAAATATTTTGACATTGAATAAAAGATTCTTTTCTCAACCAGCAATGTAGATCGAGACATCCTTTGGAAAAATCCCTTAAAATTTTAGAGAGTGTTCTTCCACCCTCTTATCATGATGACTTTTCATAAATTTAAAACTTCAACCCTCTTAAATCAAACCAGATTTAAATGCAACATAAAGTCGGCTTGTGGATATGAGTATAGGTCTGGCATTTTCTACTGTATAAATAAATATATGTGGAAGACATTATCAGAAGTCTGCATTGCTATTATGCAATAAAAGACTCTGCAGAACCTGAAAGTGAACAAATAGTCTAAATCCTGAGATGATTTTCTTTCCCTTTTGTTTTGAATGCGTTGTCCCTTTGTGATAAAATCTAGACGGAATGCAATAATTTAAGGCCTTTCTTTTTATAAACAATGTGAGGATTTTTAAACATTTTTAGATAATGCTAAAAGGAATTTTTCTTGATTATCTCTGTTAGCTATCTATCCTTATCTCTGTCTCTGGATTTAGTTGCTTAAAACCTGGGTGGCATGATTTAATTTCACTGCTTTCTCGAATCTCCCCCTACATTTTTCTTCACTTTGTTTCTTCCTAATTTGACAGGTTTCTATTTCTCTTGATCCCTCCTGTGCAAGACAGAAAGCTCAGAAAATGCTTGGCTAGGGAGGCCCACAGGGTCCCTGAGCTAAAAAGCTCACACAGAGAGCTCAGAGGCAGACCAGACAGAGTTTCAAAACACAAATATGATCTGAGGACAACTAGCATTTTAACATGAAAATGGGAAATCCATCGGAGCCCTCCTGCTACCTCAAAAGGAAAAGGCTGAGCACAGAGACTGTCCTAAGGCTTCTCAGGCTAAAACTCCTACACAGACAACCACTCCCCTTGGTGCAGCGATCCACCCCACCCAACCCAGCATCCTCTGCACCCTGGACCTCCAAGCTTGGCAGTTTGGACTTTCGGCTCAGGTCAGACATACTCTGTTCACAGTAATTAAAAGTTCCTTGGTTGAATATGAAAAAGACCTTAAGGGGCACCTGGGTGGCTCAGTCAATTAAGCATCCAACTTTGGCTCAGTTTGTGGGTTCGAGCCCCGCATCGGGCTCTGTGCTGACAGCTCAGAGCCTGGAGTCTGCTTCGGATTCTGTGTGTGTCTCTCTGTCTGCCCTTCCCCCACTAATGCCCAGTTTCTCTCTGCCTCAATAATAAATAAAAACATTTAAAAAAATTTTTTTAAAAGAAAAGAAAAAGACCTTAAGTTTCTGTTGCAAGGGAAAAAATGGCCAAAGGTCTGCTAAAAGGAACTATTATATTTGTTCTTAAAACTGATATTCCTTCCTCCCCCACATCCAGGATACTGTAATTTTTCACTAACTGCCTTCCCCAACCCAGCCACTCCATGTTTACTTTCAGCCTCACATTCACGTGCAAGCCTGAAGCTGTGCTTCAGCGAGTGCTCCGGTTGTTGACCGACTCATACAAACTCCTCAGGGATGTATTTTACAGCTAAGGACCAACACAGATATTGCAATAAGACTATTTACAGTTACTCCCATAGCGTTTATCAGCATCACCTCTACTGAGGTTCAGGGTCAGATCATTCTCTGGTGGGGATGGAGGGAGCTGTCCTATATTTCGCACAAGGTTCAGCACGCTGCATATCCTCTCCTCACGGAACACCAGTTTGCAAGCATGGGCGGATGTCCTGGGAGCAGGATCGCCCAGCTGAGAAGCGCTGCTCTGGCAGCACAGCAAAGTAATAGTTCTTTCAGTCTCATCTGTATGGGAGAGGTTCTGGCATTGGAGACGAAGCTGTAACTTTTTCTTTACATTCAGGAATTTATCATCTCAGAAGTCCTCACAGAGAATCACCACCTCATCACACGTCTCATTACAGAATACTCTTAAGAGAGTAGAAAATACTGGGACCCTCTTAACTTCTCTGCCCAATACAAAGTTAAGTGGGGGGGGGGGGGTAATTGACAATTATCATTTAAATCTGGTTAATGTCAGAATTTGTGTGTTCATTTGTACTGTTACTATACACCTGCTGTATGCACATTATAGACAATTACAACAAATAAGTAATTTTAAAAGTCGTAAGTAATCTCAACACCATCTACAGTCAGTTTTCCATTCTGTAATATCTAATTTATTTAATATTATAAATCCCATTTTGTGACATTTACTAAACCAGGTTTTTGCAGATTGAAGTCAGAAGTATCATAGCCTACATATCCACATTTATTAGATAATAATGCAAATTTCCCTTCAGTACTGCATTGTTAATTTTAATCAGAGACACACAAATTCTAATGGTGTCTCAGAACATTAGCATCTCTCTCTTTCTCTAAGTGTATGACTAAATCACAAAGAGTACTAGGAATAGGGAAATTAAAAAAATGAACCATGTATAAAATTAAAGGTCCATTACTCTCACACAAGGAGAAGAAACAAAACAGGGTGCTGTTATTTTTATCTTGTTATTCATATCTAGTCAAATTATGTCTCACAAAATATTTCAATGATGCTTAGTAAAAGTATGATATGCTGCATTAAAATAACTGTTTTATCTGATTTTTTTAAATAATTGGGACAGAAATACTTCCTTTCTACAACAGACTATAGTCCATTCTTTTTTTTTTTTTAAATATTTTTATTTATTTCTAGGAGAGAGAGAGAGACAGCGCGAGCAGGGGAGGGTCAGGGAGAGAGGGAGTGACAGACTCTGAAACAGGCTCCAGGCTCCGAGCCGGCAGTCAGCACAGAGCCCGACGCGGGGCCTGAACCCACGAACCGCGAGATCACGACCCAAGCGAAAGTCGGACGCTCAACCGACTAAGCCACCCAGGAGCCCCAGTCCATTCTTTTTTTTAAGGAATCGGAACCTTGCCTTCCTCCAGTAGGTCCCACGAACTAAGATGTGTTAAAGTCAGGCAGCTCCAAGGGCGCGTGCGCTCTGAAAGTCAAATGCCAAGAACCAGTTCTCTCCTGCTGGCTCCACCTCAGTCCTCTACGGGGAGATCAGGAGGAAAGATCGCCTCTGACCTCATGAAGCTCAGAGGAGGCTGGAGAAAAAGACGAGTCTGGCACAAGACAGTGAGGACGCTCAAGGGTGACCGATGTGGGAGACTTCAGAGCAGGGCGGGACTCCAGTCTGCCCGGGAGAAGAACGCCAGGACAGGCAGTATCAGGGGCACTGAGTGACCCTCCAGTAGTAGGGGTTCCTGAAGAAGACCCCCAATGTTCAAAGGCTCTGGGGCCTGAAGGAGCCCAGGGGGAGGCTTCCTGGGCGAGTGGGCCGTGCCGGAGTGGGTGGAAGCAGGTGGGTAAGCGCCAAGGACGAGATCAGGGGGAAGAGATGGAGCTCCACCATGAATGACACTGCACAGTAAGCAAACTGGGTCTTCTGAATGTGGTCGGGATTCATTGAGGAAATGCAGATAATGGTTTGAAAGTTCGTTTTCATTAACGTCACTGTTCGCTAAAATCAAAATGAGAAGTATGTTCGGAGAAGGTGTTAACCAGATTAGTAATGTTGATTCTTGTTAACTTATCAGCTCAAACGTAGCATAGTAAAAAGGAAGAGCAAATAGCTTGGCTGGAATGTGGGTTTCATTTATCAGAAAGAGCAGGCTGTGGAGTCTAGAAGAAACTCCTACGTGGGATTCACCTAAGAGTGTGACTAATGGCCCAGAGTAGTTTAATAGCACAGGCACATTTCAGGAGGCTGCTGAATAGCACACAGTTGCAAGCACATTATCTTGAGCGATCTGGCAACAGGAAGTGCTTTCTGAAAGAGAACATTCCAGAGAGGATTCACACACATAACACAGCTCGGTGTGTAGCGTTCAGGATGTCATCTATCCTTCTCCCTTTCAAAGAATCCAAAGTTCTTGTATTATTTGATTATACTTATTTTCATGGGAAGCTGCACTTTAATTCCTATTTAAATGGCTAAGTTTGTTATGTACTGGGAGACAGTTTTCTTACTCTGTTTTCATATTGTACAATATATAAAATAGTACACTGGTTGTTTTCTCAAACATTCGCCCCAATTCCTTAGAGTTAACATCTGCCAAATAATTTGACCGTAAGTGAAATCTAACATCTTTTGTTCTAGTGAGAAGCACTACTTGAGTATTTCCACTCCATAAATCAAATATATAACCACCCTGAGATATTTTCTTTTATCATTTTGAAAGTCTTATGGATGCACAAAAATAGGCACATCCTCTTTGATTTTATTATACACCATTTATGTGCCACATATAAGTGAAAATAAATTACATTCTCATATACCTATTGACTAGAAAAGAATGTTGGCTTTCAGAATTCATCGATAATGTGCAAATTCTTGATCAGTATATCCATATTTTTAAAAGCAAATTAAACATAAAGAGCAGCCTGTTTATTTATAAAGAAGATTAACTCTTAGCTTCTAGGCCAGCTGTAGTTTACTAATATAACCTCTCTTTAAAGAAAAAGGCAGATTCCGGCACCATCAGGTGTCTGAGGACTCTGGTTAATTAGCAACAATGTGCCAGAGTGTTTTGATAACCTCAGTTGACTCTGACTCAATTAGGTTGATTGAAAAAAACTAGAACTTGCTCTGTATCTGTATACTTCCAGCGTGCTATGCAGCTCATTGTTTCCAAAGGCTGGTGGGCAGAGATTCGAGGTGGGGGTTAGTAAACGTGGGCCTCTCCCCAGAGACCTGCTTCAGTAGGACTCAGATGCAGTGCAGGGAAACTCCATCTCTCAAAAGTCCCTCTTGAGAACTTCACACAACTAATGAATCCTTCTCTCCAAGGTGAAGGCCCCAGTGGATAGAGTGGTCAATGTTAGATTAGAATACACACTCTAACCCAAATCCAGATTCACCTGGTGGAGAATGTAATGCTAAATGATATTATTTGTAAGAATTAGCACATATAGACTTCTGTGGTTTCATGAATGTTTCCCACAGAAAGCACACACCATACATCACACATAACAGTAAAAATCTGTAACATCATCATCATCGAAATTACTTACTTTGGGCCAAATACTGTGCTGAGTATGTGTGTAAACACACACACGGAGTTTTGCAAGTAAAAAAGTAACAAAGATAAAACATGTCTTTCAAGATTCACAGAGCAAGGTCCATATGGAGAAATGAACAGAAGTTTCTGAAAATATAAAAGATTTGAACAGCAGGAAAAATATGCCTGCGTCTACACAGGAAGATGATTATGCTAAAGATGGAAAGTCTCTCAAAGTGAATTCACATATACCTGAAAACACGGGGAGATTTTTTTTACTGAAAGAAATTATCCTTTATGAAACAAGGAGCTACCTTATACTTGAATCCTTACAAAATTTCTCATGCTAAAGGGACTCCATTTTATTTCAAACTTCTTGTTGGGAAGATACAGTCCCCTAAAATAATATCCACTAAGGGGCACCTGGGTGGCTCAGTCAGTTAAGTGTTCGACTTCTGCTCAGATCCGACTTCTGCTCATGATCTCACAGTTCATATTTTTATTTTTTAATTTCTTTAATGTTTGTTTATTTTTTGTGAGAGAGAAAGACAGAGTGCAAGCAGGAGAGGGCAGAGAGAGAGAGGGAGACACAGAATCCGACGCAGGCGCCAGGCTCCGAGCTGTCAGCACAGAGCCCAACACGGACCTTGAACTCAGGAACCGTGAGATCATGACCTGAGCCCAAGTCAGATGCTTAACCAACTGGGCCACCCAAGTGTCCCTCACAGTTCTTCCACTTGCACTCTGTCTCTCTGTCTCTGTCTCTCTCTCTCTCTCTCAAAAATAAACATTAAAAATAGATTAGGGGCACCTGGGTGGCACAGTCAGTTAAGCGGCCGACTTCAACTCAGGTCATAATCTCACAGTTTGTGGGTTCGAGCCCCGCATCGGGCTCTGTGCTGACGGCTAGCTCAGAGCCTGGAGCCTGTGTCTGCCTCTCTCACTAACCCTCCCCTGCTCATGCTGTTTCTATCTCTCTCTCTCAAAAATAAATAAAAAAATGTTAAAAAACATTTTTTAAGAAGTAAAAAAAGATTAAAAAATATATCCACTAATGTTGGTTTTAGATGTTTATAAGGTTACCAGACGAAGCTGTTAATATGTAAAAAGGAAATTTTTCTTAAAGAAGGTAAATTTAGTGATTACTTCTGGGATAATGATTCAACAGTACCAAGTATTAAATGTCAAACTAAATAAGGATTTTTAAGATCACAGTAGAGAACAATATAATAAATGGTCATGTGGCAGTGGTTAACAATACATTTTTAAGGATTTTGTTTTTCTTTTAAAAGAAAAGAAACCAACCCAACAGTATACAAACGGATTCTCTAGTTTGGTACAATATTTCCCAGGACATTCTCATAGAACCATCCAAGTGCTGCTTGACCATTCCAGACAGAGCACCTTGACTGTTAATCCACGTAACCAATACATACTGATTTATATACTCTTTACTTTTCTAGGAATATAAACATGAACATGTTTTCAATATGTTGTAAATATAGTTGCAATTTTACTACTGACTGCTTCCCTTTTTGGTGTTTCCACAATAATCTATACAGCAGTGATTCTTAACCAATTTGGGGGTGAGGTATCTCTTTGACAGTCTGATAAAAACCCTCAGAGTCTCCCCAAAAGAGATAATTTATACGCTCATACACTCAGTATTTTGCCCATAATTTTACAGGGCTCACAGACTTCCTAAAACCCCATCACAAGTCATTCATATCAGATGAACAATATTGTCATAGACCTTCCTATCCTGATATATGCTTATAAGTACTGCCTGTGTTTGCTTATACATCTGCTTTTCTAACAACAACAACAAAACACTTTGTTGTAAGGTCCCCATGGGCAGAATGTCTTTCTGCATTTACTGCAGCCAACAGAGTAACAGCACATATCAATATTTATTGAGTGAAGGTATATATGTGTAAAGAATAATTCAACAGGATCTCACAGATCTTTTCTTCTAAATTTTTTTAATGTTTATTCGAGAAAGAGTGCACTGAAGGTGCAGAGAGAGAGAGAAAGACAGAGGATCTGAAGAGGGCTGTAAGCTGACAGAAGACAGCCCAATGGGGGGCTTGATCCCACGAACTGTGAGATCATGACCTGAGCCGAAATCATACGCTTAACAGACTGAGCCACCCAAGCGCCCCATCACATATCTTTTCTTTTAATACGTGCTTCCTGAAAGGTGCTGATGCCTGTATAATACAATCACACCAGAGATGGCGAGCCACTGCAGCATCAGTTAGGGTTCCTTATAGAAAGTTACAGGGAAAAAATAAATCCTATACAGGCCCAAACAGAGATCATTTTATTGGCTCATGTAACTGATCAGTCCACGGGTAAAGTCTCTTGCAGGCACAACTGTATTCTTGGGGTAAGCACTGACCTCTTGGCCAACTTCACTGTCCAAATCTGCGCTCTGGCTTCTAATTTGCGGGCTCTGCTCACAGGCAGGTGCGTCACTCAGTTATAATCTCTGAATTTAGAATCTGGCCCATGAAGGTGCACTTCTTGACTCACAAGCATCCGGGCTCAGACCTTTGAACTACAGGTCTCTAATTTAGTCTATGCCTCCAGGCAATTTGGATCAATGACTTGGGGGTCAGCAGGCATACATCTTCCTCTGCCCCCTGAGCTGCATTCCAGCACCTTCCAAACTATAATGGGCTCCTTCTCTGGCAGAAATGAACAGGAGGCACTGGGGTTGGGCTTTGGGAATCAGGATTCTCTCAGGTTCCAGGAAATATCTCAAATGTCCCCCTTCCTTGCCACCATTTCCTCTAAATTAGCTTAGGTCCAAAGATCTGGCTTTTCTCACCAGGCAAGATCCCAACTATTCGACATCTAAGTCTTTTCGATCACAGAGTTTCAGTCACAGTAGTTGTCACTATTGTCAGACAGACCAGTGTCAACCTCCTGACACTCCTCCCTTCCCGTAGCCTGCAACATCCTGAATTTTTCCAACGAAGTTTTTAATGCTTGCCCTCCCAGGTACATGTTCTGCGTCTCAGTATCACGAGGGATGCTTAACTATCTGTTTTACCTGTTTCATCTATTTTTTTCTGGCCCATTCAAACTCTGAGAGTTCCTTCCCCATTGCACGTTTTTCCATGGACTAGAATTAGTGACTACGGGTCATAAACATAACAGTGATGGATGTTAAGTTTAGAACAAATGACACTATATTTGTCACAGTATTACTATTCTAATTCAAATAATACCTTCAGGCTGCATCTAAATACAAAAATTCTCTGGCATTGTTCATGTCTGATTAATTGAATTCAGTACTAGAGGTAATGTGTGAAGTGGAATCATTCTTAGTAAATTCATTGTTAGGGAGAATGTCAGCTGATACAACTGTTTTGCAAAGTAATTTAACAGTACTGATTAAACGTAAAACAGATTCGTTAGGAGTCTCGAAACATCTATATTTAAAAATAGATTGTTATGGGGGCGCCTGGGTGGCCCAGTTGGCGAAGGGGATGATTTCGGCTCAGGTCATGATCTCACGGTTCGTGAGTTCCAGCCCCACATTGGACTCTGTGCTAACAGCTCAGAGCTTGGAGCCTGCTTCAGATTCTGTGTCTTCCTCTCTCTCAGCCCCTTCCCCACTCATGCTCTGTTTCTGTCTCAATAATAAATTTTTAAAAAAAATAGATTGTTATGTAACCAAAAAAAAACAGCATGTATGAGATTGCATAGAGTAAAAACACAAATATAGCAGTGTATTTGTCAGCCTGGGCTGCCATAAGAAAACGCCATGGACTGGGTGGCTTAAACAGCGGAAATTTATTTCTCATGGCTCTAGAGGCTGGAAAGCCCAAAATCAAAGTGTTGAGTTAGTTCCCAGGTGAGGGCTCTCTTCATGGCTTGGCTACGGTGGCTTCCTCACTCGGTCCTCACTGGTGGAGACAAAATGGAGGAAGTCTGTCTACTGTCTAGCATCTCTTGTTATAAGGGCACTAATCACACCTCAAGGACCCTGTAGCCTCACCTAATCTTAGTTACTCTCCCAAGGACCCCAGTGCCATCGCACGTAGTTGGGGGGCTTCAACATACAAATCCAGGGATGACACATTTCAGTCCCTAGGGACCAGAATACATTCAGTTTTAAGTTTATATAAAATATTTTATAAGTAAAAAAAAGAAAAAGAAAAACCTTCATTGTGGTTGTCTCTGAGAGGTGGTTTTAAAAGGTAGAATGGAATTTCTACTTCATATCATTTAATGAAAATAAATGGGCAATTAGCCAGTGATGTGATCATTTTGGCAGCATAACCTTTGAATATCCAAAATATCCTTTCTGAAAAAGAATGTTAGGAGAATGAAAGGAAAAATGATGACAACATCTTCCACAAACCCAGATGAGTAAGAACCTCAAAAGACCCCCGGAGACAGGCGCGTGAACCAGCACAAATCAGAATCTGAGGGGTGGGAATAAACGAAACAGGACACGAAAGGAGTCGATCCACAGCCTGGACGCACTGCAGAAACTACTGTACTGTCAACCTCTCCTTGCCCAGAGAAGGGGTGGAGCCTGGGAAGGCTGAAAGCTACAGCAACAACAAACAGGAAGGCCTCCAGGCTTGCAGGCACAAGAATCCAGGGGGCAGGGCTCCAAACAGCACCAAGGCAGACGGAGCCCAAAGCCTTGGAAATTCCCGCAAATGCTTTCCGGCAGAAGCTCATGCTGAGGGGGACTAGAGGGCCAGAGTCCAAACCGAGCAGAGAAGGCAGACGAGGGGGGATGACTCGGATGGCCCCAAGGGGAGACCCCAGGAGGAGCAGAGCCCAGAAGTCCTGGGAAGCAAGATGGGAGGCGCCCACAGGCTGCAGAGCCCATGGGATCTGAGGATGCAGCATGGCGCGGAAGGGGAAAACGCCCTAAAAAAGACCTCATTTTGAGACACCAAGCAGCTACCTGAGGGAGGGGAGGCCATACTGTAAACCCCGCAGGAAAACACCAGAGCAGGGAGCCCACAAACCAGCCAGGAACTGGGCAAGGTGTCTCCAGGGCCGTCCCTTTATGTCCTGCACCACAGGGATAAAGGAGAATAGATTCTAATCCATATAAAAGTCACACGGAGAATTACAAGGAGAAAGGTAAGAACAATCCTATTAACGTTCTGACAGACAGTGAAAGCACGCCAGGCATCTGTGGCCACGATAGCAGGACTGTAGCCTGCTGTTTCGTAGTGCTCTAGAGGAATTAAGCGAGCAAAGCCTTCAAACAACCAATCAAAAATGGCAAAGTTCAGAAATGGAGTGGCTGAATCAAACCTGGATTGTTGAACTATTTGGTAAACAGGTTCTTGAAAAATCGCCCCCTTTTGTTTCAAAGTGGCTAGAAATCTCTAATCCAAATATTCAGTGAGTAGAGTGCTAAGAAACTTCAGCTTTTGAATAACTACGGTCAACTGCAATTACTGAAAACAGGCCTTGCCAGAGAGAAGACATAGAAAATCACTGACGAAAACAAGTAAAGAAGGGAACATATCAAAGAGGCAGAGCTCAGATGGTGTACAGAATTTAATTCTGAACTTCTTTAAGTGCGATGTGGAATATCTTGGATTGTGAGAAGAATTTTTGATGAAGTTCCTATTTTAATTGAGTAAATTTATGTTCTGACTGGGACAGAGAGAAACAAGAGGCAGCCTATGATTTCCGAACATATAAATTTGGCAGAATGTTCAAAAGAATCCTAAATAGAATCCACTGGTTTATAATGATTTTTTCATATAATTTTTTTTTCAAGGAAAGAGGATTATTGCATAGAAACTACAAAACAGTACCTGGAAAACATTTTGGTAAAATAATTACGCATTTAATGGTTTCTAAAGAGACAAGAAAATAATCCAGTTAATAGAAGTTGCTATAATCCTACCAGTCAACTCAAAACCTGAAAGGAGCACTTTCTCAAAAAAATTGAATTTACAGAGAAAAGTCAAAGATCTCAACAAACAAAATTATTAACCATAAATTAAAGATCTGAAAATTTCAGTAAGCCTTACGACAAATTATACATAAGAGCAGGATGAAAAGACTTTATTTCTGAAAAAGAACTGTGATAGGCTATTACAACAGATGTAGGTAAGAAATAATTTTGTAACTATTATTAAGATTATTCTGTTTTTTATTACCTTTTAATCCTGACAATCAAAAAAGTTTTTAAAGATTTGCTTTAATGTGTATAATACTGCTATGGACTGAAAGTCTGTGTCCTCCCAAAAAATTCATTCTGTTGAAACCTAATCCCCAATGTGATGGCATTTCAAAGTGGGGCCTCTAAAAGTGATTAGGTCAGAAGACCCCAGCTCACGGGAAGAGGATGAGTACCCTTCCCGAGAGGCTGGAGGAGCTCCCCTGCCCCAACACATGAGGACACAGGGGAAAACAGTGGCCCGTGAATGAGGAAGACAATCTGCTGGCACCCTGATCCTGGGATTCCCACACTTCAGAACTGAGAAATGAATTTCTTCAGTCTGTGGTATTTTGTTATAGCAACTGGAACAGACTCACACAATGTATACATTGTATAAATGCTACTTTATTTTTCAGAAGTAATTTTGTTTTTTTAAGGTTTCTTTTTTCATTTTATTTTTTTCACCATGATTAAGTGCACTCTTTAATCTCCACTTCCTACTGGATCCTTCCCCCAACCTGAAAGATACTTTTATTTTCAAAAATAATTTTGAATAGAACTTTCTATAGGTTCCCCAATATAATGTAATTGAGTTGCACATAGAGATTTCCAAAATTCACATAATTTTATTTTTTGTGCCTTCTTTTATTCTCGTAACTGTCCAGTTTGGAAAACAAATTATATGGCCACCTTCATTACTAAGTTATAATAAGTAATACACTGTAGTACTGGATGACAGATATTCACTCAAACCCCAAGCAAATACCTGAAGGTACAGATGCAGAAACAGATCTTTCTCACATGGAAGCTTCGTGTATGAGAGATGTTGCCAAGTATTTCAGTGAGCCTTTCCATAACTGAAGTCGATACATGGTTACAGAATAACCGTATTAACATACGGTAAGAGGAAAGGTTGACACTAACCTTACAAAAAAATCAACTCCAAGTTAGTTAAAATCAAGTGTAAAGGGGAAAGTGATAAAAACTCACAACACAGGAAAATACCTTCCTTAAAGATAGGAAGTAATTTTTATGTAAGACACATGCAAATACCTATAATTTCTATTACTTAGGCATCAATGAATTTTTATCTAAGACAAAAAAAAATTACTTAAGTCTATAGAAAGAGAGAAATTGGCAGCACATAGATTAGAAAGACACAAAAATCCAACACAAATGTGCAAAAGAATAGATACTTCAGGAAAAAAAGGACATTCATGTGGTTAATAAACATATGTCAAGGTTGCTGAACTTCAGTAATCAGAGAACTACTGTGGAAAACAACAACAATTTGACACAATTATACATAAAGAGATCGACAAAGAATTTTTAAAATCTGATAATACTGAGTGGTGAAGACGTAAAGCAAAAGGAACTCTCATACATTTCTGGTAGCAGGTGTACATGGACACAAACACTTTCGATCATAGTTCAACCCTATCTTCTAAATGTAAAAATACACATACTCTGTGACCCAGAAATTCAGTTCTGGGCATATGTTCTAGAGAAATGTGTGCCCTTCATGTAGGCTATATGGATGTGATCGCCACATTATTTTTATAGCTTCCTCATGCTGGAAGCAACCCCAAGAATGCCCCAGGCACACTAGAGTATGGGTAAATAAAGTGCTGTCTGTCCATAAACTGAATATAATGCATCAGTGACAAGGACTACATCACAATATTTTTCAGAGATAAAAGCACAGTACCAGAGTATGCTGCTCAGGGATGCACGCATCCTGAAAACTAAAAAACTAAAAAGGGTGAAACTAAAAAGAAATATGAGTAGGTATTATCTCCAGTGGGAAAGGAGGAATGGGTCATACACTCCTCTTTCTGAGTCCAATATAAACTCCCTTGCATCCACCAGAGGTGAGCGCGAAACCCAGACCCGCTCCATCAAGAGCACATCTGAAGAAAGGGAGATTGTTTTAACACATGGGCCTGAAGAGCCAATGAGGTTCGACCTCAGGATTTTAAAACTCCTGGGAAGAGAGGACGGTACTCGCAAAGGGTCTGCCAGTGGCTGGGTTGTCACAGCAACAACGAGCGACAAGGATGGTGAGTCTTGAGTCCTCGAAGTTTTTCTTTTATCTTTTTATATTTTTAACATTTATTTACTTTTGAGAGAGAGAGCAAGAGAGCGAGCATGAGGGAGGGGCAGAGAGAGGGAGCCAGGATCTGAAGCAGGCTCACAACTGTGAAAACAGAACCCAGCTCGAGGCTCAAACTCACGAACCGCAAGATCATGACCTGAGCTGAAATCAAGAGTCCGCCGCTTAGCCAACTGGGCCACCCAGAAGCCCCTTGGCCCCACAGTTTTTCTTTATGTGTTACCTATCCTCTGGCACTGGATGCAGTTACTGGACCACCCGTGCTAGTCTCACAGTATATGACCTACCCTCCCTTACATCATGATCCTGAAGCATAATGAACACAAGCCTCAATGCTTAGTAAAAGCTTTAGATGTTGTGGTTAGGCTTAAATCTATCCTCACAGATGACTACATTTGTGACTTGTTGCAAGTTAATTAACCCAGGTTGACTGAAATGCAACACTGTCACCTGTAAAGGTGATATGAATCACAGTACTGGCTCACCAAGCTGTTGCGAGGGCTAGATACAATCCTTGCAGTGACGAGCATCCAAGTGCCTACTCGGGCCAGTGGCCGCGCGCTCAGGTCCTGGCTTTATCTCTACCAGCCACACGACCCTGAGCGGCCACAGTGTTCTCACGTGTGATACCGGGGTCCTAGTGGCAACTGGGTCACAGCACGGCTGCAAGGTTTACGCAACAAGAGTGTCTGGAACACGCTTAGCACTTAATGATTGTCCAGTAACTATTTACTTTGATTGCTCTGAAAATGCATGGCACATAGTAAATGTTAGTTTATATGAACATTACTAACATCAAGATGAAAGATTAGATGTTACTACTAATTCTATAATCATTGGAGAATAACATGACGTATTATGAGCCATGCTATGACAATAAACCTGACAGCTTAGATAAAATTAACAAATTTCTTGGAACACAAAACTTACCCAAACTAACACAATAAAATCTAATAGCTTCATATTAAAGACATTTAATTCACAATCGGAAAATTTTCCACAAAGAAAATTCTGGTCCTGGATGGTTTCACTATTCAATTCTACCAAACATTTAAGAAAAGAATAATACCAATATATAAAATGTTTTTCAGAGAATAGAGAGGAACTCTGTGCCCTCATTTTGTAAAGCTACCATAACTATTAAACAAACAATGATAGTACAAGTAAAACAAAAGAGAACTTCAGACCACGAGCCCTAGTGAACATTAACAAAATATTAGGAAATCAAATCAAGCAATAAATCCAAAGTATAATCCATGATGGCCCTGTAGTTTTATCCCTGAAATGCAAGGTTCACTTAACAAATGAAAATCAGTCAATGTAATTCAACATATCAACAAAATGAGGTATAAAAATAGAAATACTTCAATAAACTCAGAAAAACAGCATTTGACAAAGTCACCATCAATTCATGACAAAAATTCTCAGCAAATTAAATATAAGAGAACCTCCTCATTCTGATTCAGGGTATGCATGAGATGAAAAATATAAAATTCAGACAATAAAATTCAAAAGCTCCAATTACCACAGCATAAACATATAAACTATTCAGGAACAAATTTAATGAAAAGCATGAAACCTTTGTACACTGAAAAAAATATTAAAGACTATTGAGATAGATTAAAGAAGGTTCAAATAAATGGAGATATGTACCATGTTGATCGAATGGAAACTCAAAATTGTTAAGATGCCAAATGCTTTCAAATGTATCTATGGATTTGACACAAACCTCAGTGAAAATTCTTCATAGGCTTTTTTTTTTTTTAAGTTTATTTATTTTGAGAGTGTGTGGGCCTACAAGTGGGGAAGGATGGAGAGAGAGGGAGAGAGAGAATCTCAAGCAGGCTCTATGCTGTCAGTATAGAGCCCAATGCAGAGTTCGATCCCACAAACATTGAGATTATGACCTGAGGCAAAATCAAGAGTCAGATGCTTAACTGCCTGAATCACCCATAGGCTTTTAAAAAGATATTTAATTCCAAAATAAAAAATGAAATGGAAAGGATCTAGCACAGCCAGAAGTACACTGTAAATCTGTTTGAGGGACTTATACACCTGATCTTAGACCTTACTATAAATCTATAGTAGTCAGAGAGTGTGGTATTAGGAAAAGGGTAAAGCAGTACATGGACAAGACAGGACAGAGATTTCAAAGTGGAAAAGAGACTATTTTTTTAATGTTTTATTTAGTTCTAGGAGAGAGAGAGAGCGTGAGCAGGGGAGGGTCAGAGAGGGAGTCACAGACTGAAACAGGCTCCAGGCTCTGAGCTGGCAGTCAGCACAGAGCCCGATGCGGGGCTCGAACCCACGAACCATGAGATCATGACCTAAGCAAAAGTCGGACGCTTAACCGACCAAGCCACCCAGGCGCCCCGAAAAGAGACTATTTTCAACAAATGGCATTACAACAACAGAATGGAGAATGAGTAGATGGGAAATGAATGAACAAATTGGGTCATATTCATACAACGAATAGGTTCCTGCCAATAAGACGAAAGTACTGACGTTTGCATCAGCGTGGATGAATCTGGAAACACACTGTACTGACCCACACACAAGAGAGTACATACTAAGTGGTTTCATTTATATGCATTTCAAGAACACGAAGAAGAATGAAATTAATGAATCTATAGTAATAGAAATAAGCACAGTGGTTATCTATAGAGGGTGAAGGTTCACCAAACAGGAGAAAATGGGAATTTCCTACCAAGGCTGAAATGATTCATATCCTGAATGGAGACAGAAAGGTATTATTATATGTCAAAACTCATCAAATTTTACATTTTTAAAAAAAAAATCCACATGGGAATAGTAAAATTGGAAAAATACGAAACAAGACTTAAATACTCAAGTAGAGCAGAAGGAAAATAAGCCCATGTAATATAACCCAGAAGCTGGGCTTCCTGCAAATAATGTGGTCGATTGGTTTAGAAAAGTCCTCTCCTCAGATCTATCCCAAAATATTTTTTTTAAAAAAAGGAACTTCAAGAAAAGTGAGCTTGATATTTGGTTGTCATTCTTCCCATCAGAAAACTGCTCATTTAAATTCTGAAACTCAGAGGCTTAAGCCAAATGACAGCTGAGAGGCTAAAAAGTTGAACCGAGCTTCAGGTCTTTGCACAGGATTGAAGACATAAAAATTAGACACAGTAGATGACAAAGATCGTCACAAGGCCTCCTAGGGAGTTCTATTTTCTTCTGTCTCCTAGGATGAATCCCACTGAAGTCTTTTAGGAGTCAGGCAGTAGGGGCACCTGGGGGGCTCAGTCAGTTAGACATCTGACTTCGGCTCAGGTCATGATCTCACAGTTCGTGGGTTTGAGCCCCTCGTCGGGCTCTGTGCTGACAGCTCAGAGCCTGGAGCCTGCTTCTGATTCTGTGTCTCCCTCTCTCTCTGACCCTCCCCTGCTCTCGCTGTCTCTCTCTCAGAAATAAATTTTAAAAAAAAAAATTTTTTTTTTTTTAAAGAAGCCAGGCAATAAATTCTCATGAGCTCCGGCCTGCCCCTTTGTGACCAGCCCCTCCATCAGAAAGAAATCCTTGGTCGCCAGCCCGAGTCCCGAGTGGGGTGAACAGCAGCACACTTCCATGGAGGCCAAGGCACCCCTGCACCAACCCCAGCTTCCGGGTCCCAGGCTGCTGCTGCGGACGCCAACATCAGTGTTAATTCTGTTCTCCGCCCTGCGATGCCACCTTCTTCTCCTGCCTCTCCTAAATTCACTTCAATCACTGCAAGGAGGTAGAATATTCTTTAGTCCCTCACAGAAGCCTCTTTTGTTTTGTTCTGAACACTTTTTTTTTTTTTTTAATATAGAGAGGTTGCTTCCACAGCAATTTTATCGATAGGGCTGATTTTCTAAACGGCGTTACGGTTGCAGTACTTGCTGCAGTTTTTGCTCTATGAGAAAATGAACATCAAAATTTCCGGAAAGTCTCCACGTCACTTCATGCTAGTTCACATGCTCTGCACATCACTCTAGAAACAGAGGAATTCGAGGGTGTGCGACCGGACATAATTCTTAATGCCAGGCCCTGCAAACTCTCCATTTATATCTGTCACTTCCTGTATAAGGCCTGTCATTTCTCTAAAATTTTAGTGACATACTAGAATGCCAAGTCACAACTCTCCACTCCTGTTACTGGCACCGTGTTTCCTGCCAATGTCACTAGGTTCTGGTGACACCAGGAGTCCAGAACTGTGCTTGAGGCCCATCCCTCAGCAGCTAACCAGCCCCGAGGGTCCCCAGAGTCGAAGAGAAGGGCCTTTGTGACACTAGGCATGTGTGGTGTCCACCCACATCCTGCCGCGACAGCGAGGCAAGTCCAATCTCCTGATAAAAGTTTTCATTCTCAAAGCCTGTGCACACTTCAATTCCCACGTTTTCCTACCACCACATGGTTTCTTAGCCTTTCTCTAGGAAACTCACACAAAGGGCTCTAGGGCCTGGCTCTTCAGGCTGAAGAGCCTGAAACACCAAGTCTTAGAACATACCACTCACCAAAGTTCCAGGTGAGACCTCAGAGTTTTTAGTGTCCTATCTTGGAGGTGGTGTGTTAAGGACCATCCCAGGCCCAGCTCATGTGTCTCATCTTCGGTTCCCATCACATGCAAGTATTTAACAGGCACCTTAAGAGTTTATTCTCAATTCTTTTTTTTTTCCCCTTGAGAGAGAGAGTTCATGAGCAA
This sequence comes from Proteles cristata cristata, assembly GCA_017311185.1. NCBI lineage: Eukaryota > Metazoa > Chordata > Mammalia > Carnivora > Hyaenidae > Proteles > Proteles cristata. The sequence continues at coordinate 566,442 of JAESUZ010002468.1, forward strand.
GACAGAGGGGCAGATGGAGAAAGAGAGAGAGAGAGACAGACAGAGACAAGAAGACACAGAAAGAGACAGAGAGAGAGAGAGAGAGACGGATCCATGCTCAGCACAGAGCCTGATGTGGGGCTTGATCCTATGGCCTGGAATCATGACCTGAGCCAAAAATCAAGAGTCAGATGCTCAACCACCTGAGCCACCCAGGTCCCTCTCAATTTAATTCCAAGGGATGGTTTAATCTAAAACGTATTTGGTATTTCATCTGAGCACAAAAACCCTATGTGAAAAGGTATGCCACTGCAGACTCCTAGATACCTCAAGAATGGAAAACTTCAGCTCTGAGCACCTCTTCTACAGCTTTGAAAATAGAAGTTGTCTTTAGAAATTCTCTGAAAATCTTAATCTTTTTCATTTTATTATGTTAAGAAACTGTCTTCCCGCTCTGCTTCTAGGTCTGTGCCTCGGCTGCATGTCTGCTCAGCCTCTCCAGGTCTCAATCCGTGCACCCTTTCCACCACCATACTCTGGACATTGCACATTTCCAAATGAGCACAAGTTTACAGAGAGGGGTTCAATGAAGCCATGAACAGCCCTCCACCATCTCCTTGGCTTTTTCCTTCTGCTGTGTCTCCACACTGAAATCTTTCACCTACCCTCTGTTCTAGGCTAAAATCCCTGAGAAGTGAGAGTGTCTCTTTCAGGTGCCTGCCTGCCTCGGTGGTGATCCTTCTCGCTGTCTTCGAAGAAAATACTGTTCATTGATACTTACTGAGCACTAAACACGCAAGTCTAGCTTGGTGAGCATTGTGAAGCATTTACTTAAGAATTTTGAGTCTAGTAAGGAATGTTCTCAATTTGTTACTTTTCCCCAATGTCCCCAGCCCAGTGCTTCTGTTGACTGCACTGGTGGCTGTCTGTGATGCTCCTGCTGATTATTTCAGTGGTACCTTCTCCAGTATCCCAGAGGCTTAAGTTCCCCCGACCCAGCCCTGTCCACAACCCCAGAATACAGTGACCAACTGGAGGCCTCACACTACGTCACCACCTGCAATTCATTTGTCCTTTGTGTTTGTAGTTCACAAGGAAGCAGCAGAGTTGTGTGGGCTCGTTCTACTCATGCTTCTGAAATTTAAGTCTGCCTTTCTACCATTTTGTACTCGTTTTATTCATCCTGATTCACTTCCAATCACAACTCTCAAAGCAGTTATCCTGTATTTTAATCTTTCTAATTAATCTCCTATTGTTCCAACTCCAAAGTTTAGTAGAGGGGCCACACTGTATATAGAACCCTAAAATAGTCCCAGCCACAGACCACTCTCTCTTCTGGAATTTTCACTGCTCTCATTCCATCTTCAAATATCACCCTCTCCTGCCTGAGTGTTCTTAACAGGGAGTACAAATGCTCTCTCCCAAGCACTGTGGATGGTTGTATAAACTTAAAGAAACTTTCTGGAGACCAGCTTATCAATATATATCAAAATGTAAAACGAGCACATGTGATTCAAAAATGGTCTTTTCCATGAAACGGTCTGAAAAAATAAATACTGCTACAAGACAAACATGGTATGTGTAAGGATGTCCGTTGGAATTTTTACCATAATAGCAACTGTTAAAGGGGTGGGGAAGCGTGATCTAATCATCCATATAAAAACTGGCCAAATAAATTATGATGTGTACATAGTTGTGGAATCAATTTTTCAGAAAAAGAATCAATCTTGATCAATTTACTGATGTGAATTCATGAGGTACAGCTCTGGTGATCCTGTGAAATACACATTTTTCATATTTTGGATAAGCAGTACCTGGTCTCTTTCCTGTTAACATCCTCAACACTCCTGGGGAATAATGGCTGCCTTCATCTACAGAAACCAAAGGGACAGGATCCTCATCCTCCAGTGGCATAATCAAGAGGCACGCGTGAGGCAGTCCTGGCCTCACAGGACTGTGGAATTCAAGCTGACAACGATGGATGGTTGGTGAGCTCGTTTGTTACGGTTCAATGCAGAACATGACATGGCCCTGCCCTTGCCCGTAGTTACTGCTGCCTGCCGTTCACAGGGCCCTGGTCCCCATGCCTGGGTATCTACTTCCCACTCTATGCGTGCTTTTAAATAGATGCAAAGTAGTTCATGAAATGTATATATTTAATTGAAAGACAAACAACGCATCTGTTTTACTTCTGTCCATATCCTGAAAACTTCTTCTTGATGAGTCTAGTTAAATGTATGCTTCCTAACTCATTTGTTTATTATGAACTGGGATCTGTCATCTGTCACACGCCCCATTACAAGTCGCTCTATAAAATAGTAGTTTCCACACATTTTTTCTTGCTGCAGGCATAAACGAAGATATTCCCATGCGTGACACACTTCCGTGATACATCCAGATTTTCTATATCCAACCTTGCTAATTTTGTTGGAGAAAATCAATCTACTTTTTTTTTCTTGCTGCAAATCGTGAAGGAACAGCAGTATTCATCCAAAGTGACTACATATTTCAATTATTTTTGGTATGCTCATATTTCTGCATCTTGTGTAAACTACTTCTTTCCAATTCAAAAAGGCAGCTCTGAAATGCAGGTTAGTGAGTGCTATTATTTGAGGAAAAACTTACATCTGTTTTATTGTCTATATTTATTGAAAAGCAAATAATTCACGGTATTGAGTAGTGAATTTCTTATCACACTGTGGATTTTATCTTCTCTGTCCCTCTTAACATTATCTTTTGTGTCCGTTCTGATAATGAGTGGTTTTTCACTCATTACAGCTATGGCAGGACAGGAAAGTGGCATTAGCCTTTAGCGTGAAAATACTGAGCAATATATGTGGACCTATGAACAAGAAACATAAACATATTCTGCCTCATCTCCACACTCTCCCTGGCCCATTATTTGCAATGTATATAACTATATGGCTATGTCCCAATGTGAGAGGTGTACATTTTAAAGTTACTGTGTTTTAACAAAATAGAAGCTCTGAGTTAAATATTAAGCTGAATAGCAGGAAAAATCTATGTCTTTTGCACACCTGAAATTGTACGCTGAGATGTTCATCTTCTACACACATTCAAGAACGATCAAGACACAGGTGTGTCCCATCCGACTCTGCTACGAAAAGCTGTTTCAGTAGGAAATTACAGCACGAACACCTGATGTTCTTTTCGTAAAACATCTGCTTCAATTATGATATTCTGCCATTCTTAGTGGAGTTTATCAACCAACATGTCTCACGGGTAGCTTTCAATGACAGAAATATAAATGTATTAGGGTCAGGTCGATACATATATATACTAGTTTAAGAGGATTTTTCTTTTTTTACTAGATTCAATAAGACTGAAATATATTTTATCATCAGACTCTAAGTAGGTGCCTTGATCAAACTCAATTCTGAAGCGTTCTTTTGTCACGTCTTGTAAGCATAAGCAATTGCTGTGTGAGAAACAAGTGATACACCAGAAAAAGGAAGCTCATCAGTAAATGACCGTCACTGCTTTTACAGCCGCTGAGGGTAGCCCAGATGACTAGGCAGCTGGGACTCAGAGTTACTGGGGCGCCTGGGGGGCTCAGCCAGTTACGCGTCTGACTTGAGCTCAGGTCATGATCTCACAGTTCATGAGTTTGAGCCCCACATCAAGCTCGGTGCTGTCAGCGCAGAGCCTGCTTAGGATTCTTTCTCCCTCTCTCTCTGTCCCTCCCCTGCTTGTGTTCTCTCTCTCAAAATAAATAAATAAATTTTTTAAAATACTTAAAAAAAAAACCCGAGTTATAATGATGTAATTCACTGAAAAGCATGCTGATGACCACAATTCCTGAAACAGAAGGCAGAATAGACCTGGAGCCTATTTCAACAAGCTGTGTGTCTATAATAAGACATTTACATATTTTATATTAAAGGAATACTTATGGAATACATGACTGTCAATTTAATTCAGTAAGTAACTGAGTGTCTACTTTAGGCGATTACAATCTTCTTTGATTTAAAAAAGTTAATATAGGGACGCCTGGATGGCTCAGTCAGTTAAGCGGCTGACTTCGGCTCAGAGCATGATCTCACAGTTCGTGGGTTCGAGCCTCGTGTCGGTCTCTGTGGTGACAGCTCAGAGTCTGGAGCCTGCTTCAGATTCTGTGTCTCCCTCTCTCTCTCTCTCTGCCTCTCCCCTGCTCGCACTCCATCTCTGTCTCTCTCTCAAAAATAAATCAATATTTTTAAAAAAATTTTTAAGTTAAGGGGCACCTGGATGGCTTAGTCAGTTAAGCGTCTGACTTTCACTTGGGTCATGATCTCACGGTTCGTGGGTTCGAGCCCCGCGTTGGGCTCTGTGCTGACTGCCAGCTCAGAGCCTGGAGCCTGTTTCAGTCTGTGACTCCCTCTCTCTCTCTCCCTCCCCTGCTCACGCTCTCTCTCTCTCTCCTAGAAATAAAAAAAAAAAAAAAAATTTAAGTTAATATAAATTTTTACATAGTGTCTGTAAGCTCCCAACTTAGTAAGGAATACAGGCATAGAAATAAGTAACAGTAACTATGCTAACATGCCCACAATATTCAGGGAAAAAATCATCAGGGAATAGAAGGTACATCAGGCAAAGCATATAGGCAAAGGTACATGGTCTTCACAGATTAGGCCCAACTACTAGCTAGTAGTAAAGATTAAATTCACTAATAAAAAAGAAAAGAAAATATTAAAAGAAGAAAGTGAAGGAAGAAATCTGTCCTCATCAACTTGGCAAAATTTAAAAGAATGAGATACAACAGTGGCGAGAAGGATGAAAGTTTTGAGCAAGTAGAATTCATAAAATTTTATATAGCTTATTAATATTACTTATTTATAAATATAATATGGAAATATTTATAACTAGTGAAAATTAATGTTCTTTCTGAGTCAACAATTCCAATCCTAGTTATTTACCAAAATGAAATCATCACACAAAGGTATGAGATAAACATATCTCTCATGTGTGTAAGGTTATTCATCCCATCACGTTTTGAAATAGGAATGGCCACCATGCATGTCGGTGTTGCCAGAACGTGATGTATCACTCAGTCCCTGGAGATAATGTAGCAGAGTTACAAGAACTAATTTAGAGATCTGTACACTTCAGGAAGATAAGGGGAAACCCATTCTGTTAAAGATAAAGAAAACGGCAAACTGCAAAATAAAAATAGTAACTGGGTTCATGTGAAAGTCTCTTGGTCCCACTGAAACAAGAGAACATTGGATAAAGTAAAAGCATGCTTCTCTTTAATACCACTAAGAGCAATGTATGCAAATAAATCTAAATTAAATAAATTATGGAGAGAATGAGGCCTTCTTTGGGGAGCAGAGACAGCTGCCTAAACCAGGGTCAGTTTTGCCTAAACTATGAAGCATATGATGGCTTAAACTAGAGAGACCTTCCCAGGAAAAAGAGAAAACGGCCAAACTTTTTATCAGTATTGTTGCCAGGAAAATCTTGTTGATAACTGCAATAGCTTCAAACACACACAAAAAGGTTATCCTGACTTGACAGTTCTCCTACTCCGGAATTTGCTAAGTTAGCTGAGGCAGAACAGAGCTGAAAACCAGGGCACCACTGGAGCAGAAATTGGAGCTAAGCTGAGTACCAACCAAGCTACACATAAACCCAGCCCCAGGAAATATAAAATATCAAAGAGGGAAGTCCTTATGTCAGCTTAAGAAGTTTAGTGTTGGGGCGCCTGGGTGGCTCAGTCGGTTAAGCGTCCGGCTTCGGCTCAGGTCATGACCTCACGGTTCATGGGTTCGAGCCCCGCGTCGGGCTCTGTGCTGACAGCTAGCTCACAGCGTGGAGCCTGCTTCAGATTCTGTGTCTCCCTCTCTCTGACCCTCCCCTGCTCACGCTGTCTCTCTCTCTCAGAAATAAACATTTAAAAAAAAATTTTTTAAAAAAAAGAAGTTTAGTGTTGAGGGGCGCCTGGGTGGCTCAGTTGGTGAAGTATCTGACTCTTGATTTTGGCTCTGGTCAAGATCTCACAGTTCACGAGATCAAGTCCACCATCCGGCTCTGCACTAACAGCATGGAGCCTACTTAGGATTCTCTCTCTCCCTCTGTCTCTCTGTCCCTCCCCAACTCGTGTGTGTGTGTGTGTGTGTGTGTGTGTGTGTGTGCGCACACGCGCATGCACTCTCACTCAAAATAAATAAATAAACTTAAAAAAGAAAAGAAACAAAACTTAAAGGCTAAGATAAAATCATTAACAAATAACTAAATGAAAGAACTACTGAAGACAAGGATTATTAATTCATAGGAAAAGATGTTTAGAAGGTATGGACAGGGATTTCAGCAAAGAAACAAAGGCTTTAAACTAAAACTAAATAGATGTAGAACTAAAACATTAAAAATATTAAATAAAACATATAATGACATTAAAAACACACTTGACATAGCAGAAGAAATAATCAGTGAACTTGAAAAAAGGTAAATAATAAATATTCAAATCACAGAATATTAAAATAAAGCAAAGAAGAAGAAATCAAACATAGTATAACAGACCTGTAGGAAATCAAATAACCCACCATACTTGACCCTAGATTTCCAGATAGAAAGGAGAATGAAGTAGAAAAGGATCAAGAGATACTGAACTAAGTTTACCAAAACTGATAAAAAATATCAATCCACAAATCTAAGAAATTTTGCAATGTCCAAGGAAGATAATCACTGAAAACTACATTCGTGCATATTGTAGTCCAAAGCTAACCACTAAAAATGATGACAAGTTTAAAAGCATCAGAGAAAAAGGACTTCACATTCATAGACAGTACAGTAAGAATGATACCTGACATTTCATCAGAAACAACGGAAACACAAAGTTAATGGGTGACATCTTTAAAGTCATGAAACTAGGGGTGCCTGGGTGGCATAGTCCATTAAGTGTCCAACTTTGGCTCAGGTCATGATCTCTCAGTTCATGAGTTCTAGCCCCATGTCGGGCTGTGTGCTGACAGCTCAGAGCTTGGAGCTGCTTCAGATTCTGTGTCCCCCTCTCTCTTTCTGCCCCTCCCCTGCTCGCGCTCTGTCTCTCAAAAATAAATAAAAACATTTAAAAAAATAAAGTAATGAAACTAAAAATTACTAACATGAAATCCTGTTTTCCACAAAATTTTTTTAAAAGACAAAGACTAGGGGAGCCTAGGCAGCTCGGTTGGTTAAGCATCCGACTCTTGATTTCTCCTCACGTCATGATCTCAGGAACCATGAGATCAGTTCCTGAGTTTGAGCCCCACGTAGGACTCTGCATTGACAGGGTGGAGACTGCCTGGGATTCTCTCTCTCCTCTCTATCTGCCCCTCTGCCCGCTTGTTCTATCTCCCTCAAAATAAATACATTTAAAAAATAGTTTTAAATCTTTTTTTAAGTTTATTTATTTATTTTGAGAGAGGAAGACAAAGCACAAGTGGAGGAGGGGCAAAGAGAGACAGAAAGAATCCCAAAGCAGGGCTCAAACCTACGAACCATGAGATCATGACCTGAGCTGAAACCAAGAGCTGAATGCTTCACTAACTGAGCCACGCAGGTGCCCCCCAAAATATAGCTTTAAAAGACAAAAACTAAATATAAAAGTTTTCAAGGCGATCTCAGTTTTCATTTGGCAACGTTTCTTTTTAGCTGAAGAACTTCCTTTAGCATTTCTTATGGTGGGCCCAGCTGTCCACAAATTCTCAGTATTTATTTATCTGAAAAGCTCTCTTTTACCTTTGCTATTTAAAATTAACTTTAAAAATTATGCTTCAGGGGCACCTGGGTGGCTCAGTCAGTTAAGTGTCCGACTTTGGCTCAGGTCATGATCTCACGGTTTGTGGGTTCGAGCCCCGCATCGGGCTCTGTGCTGATAGCTCAGAGCCTGGAGCCTGTTTCAGATTCTGTGTCTCCCTCTCTCTGACCCTCCCCTGCTCACAATGTCTCTCTCTCCCTCAGAAATAAATAAAACATTTTTAAAAATTTACTTTAAAAATTATGCTTTACAGGGGCACCTGGGTGGCTCAGTCGGTTAAGCGGTTGACTTCGGCTCAGGTCACGATCTCACGATTCATGGGTTCAAGCCCTGTGTCAGGCTCTGTGCTAACAACCAGCTCAGAGCCTGGAGGCTGTTTCAGATTCTGTGTCTCCCACTCTCTCGGATCCTCCTCCACTCAGGCTCTGTTTCTCTCTGTCTCAATAATAAATAAAACGTAAAAAAAAATTTTTTTAACATGCTTTACATAAGTATATAATCAGATGAAGAGTGAAAAAGGCATACACCCATGTAGCTGCTACATCATTCAAAGCATATAACATTTCTGTCATTCCATAATGCATTTTGTCTACTCTGAATGCAACCCCAGCCCACTTGTCACCTAAACAATTTCTCTGATTTGTATCACTATAGATTATTTTCTCTCTTCACATAAATAGAATCACAAAGTATGCATTCTTTTGCTTCTAGGTTGTTTCATACAGCATGGTGTTTTTGAGTTTCAATGATGTATAAATCAGCATTTCATTACTTTTTATTGATGAAGAGTATTACTTTTGATCAATATAAATTATGTATTCATTCACTTATGGAATGATATTTAGATAATTTCCATTTGAAACTATTATGAATAAAGTGGTAGTTGTGTTGATAGTCTTTTTGCACATATTTTTATTTCCTTTGGAAAAATACCCAGACAAGGAATTTCTGGGTTCTATGACAAGTATACGTTTAAAGAAAATGCAAAAACAAATTGCCAAAGTACCATTTTACTCTACTATTAGCAAAATATGAGAGTTCTAGTTGTTTCATATTCTGGCCGATACTCTTTTTAATTGTATTCACTCTACTGGTTGTGAAACAGTATGTCATTATGGTTTTAATTTACATTTCCCAAAACACCAATGCATTTGAGTATGTGTTTTTGTGTTGATTGGCCAATCCTATGTCTTTTTTGCATAATTTCCAAACAGGACAGAACTTATATCCAGAATACATAACCAATTCTTACAACTGAGTAATAAGACGATAAAACCTCCCCCCAAATGGGCAAAAGACATGTTTGGTGTCCTGAATATAGTTATAGCTACAAAAGTCCATAAAGAACCATACTATCTCACAGACTCTGTCAAGAAAGGCACAGAATAGGCTATCTGGAAGAGTGAAGGAATTTTACTGAGCAGTGAACTCTGTATTTGTTGCATCAGGGTGTGATCAATAATACAGCTTTCGTATAAGAGCAAGATTAAATATTTGTCTGGTTCCTAACAGTTTATAAGTCTTTTGGAACACATTATATTATTGACTTCCAAAATATTTCTATAAAGACAATATTATAAGTTTTCCTATTTTTTTTTCTTTTTCTTTTCTCTTTATAGAAACTGAGCTCCTGAAAATTTACGAATTTCCCTGGGTCAAACAGAAGGTGATAATTTCTGCAGGACTGACTGGAATCTAGTTCCTCTGTCCCATAAAATTATCTTCTCTCTTCAACCAAATTTTAAGTCTATTCTTGAAATAAAGTACAATGTATAGCTTAGGGTGTATTTAAAACTGAATCTGCCAAGAAGAGAACATGGACAACCCCTACCCCCAAGCTTCATGCATCATTACATCTTCTCTTGAGTGTCTGAGAAGAGGTGCTGACTCTCCACTTAGCTTCCCCGCATTAAAGGATGGCGGCTTAGTTTATTGCATATCAGCATTCATTTTCTAGATTCTCTTCTCTGACTAGAAATGTCGCTTCCACTCCACTCACCATGGCAACTAAACAGCTGAAGATTCTTACAGCTTGCCTAGTGAAGAAAAATACTTGAAAATATCTTCTGAGGCTAAAATTGGTTTTGTTTTCACAGTATCGCATGAAGCAACCAAGGATGAGGGATATCACCATACATTTCAGATGGATTTACCCAGCAGGAGCATTAAGGGGATAAAGGAAAGGAAAAGAGAGGAGAGGAGAGGAGAGGAGAGGAGAGGAGAGGAGAGGAAATGGGAGGGGTGGGGAGGGAAAGGAAGGAGGCCATATCAAGTTTAGGTACTTGAAGACACAGTTATCTACACACATGCTCCCACAAACCATCCTCCACTTATATCACTGCATTCACTTATTGTTGGGTATTCCTGTTTACCTGGATTTCTCCACCAATTTGATCACGATATCTTTAAGGGCAGAAATCACTCCTTATTCATCCTTGAGCCTCCATCATAATTCTTGTGTGTTGGATAAAAGAGTAAATTATGACTTGGGGCAAAAGGGTGGCTCAGTCAGTTAAGCGTCTGACTTTGATTCAGGTCATTATCTCATGGCTCGTGAGTTCAAGCCCCATGTCGGGATCTGTGCTGACAGCTCAGAGCCTGGAACTGGCTTCAGATTCTATGTCTCCATCTGCCTCTGACTCTCCCCTGCTCACATTCCATCTCTCTTTCAAAAACAAATAAACATTAAAAAATTTTTAAAGAATAGATTAAGGCTCTTTCGTAAGAATCACAAAATACAGAAACCAAAGAATGGTTTATTTCAAACAACTTTAGAAATTTTGGCATGACAGGAATTGCAAGAATACTATCTTTCTTGAATGTACTGTTTATGGTAAAACATGTTAATCAGGCTCTTTTTCTTTCTCCAAGATAGGTCGAAGAGCCCTTCTGTCAAAAGTATTTGCTCAGATGCTTAACACCTGACTGAGTTAAACTAAATGCATTTGGAAAGGTAAATATTTTGCCAAATAAGGTACATAATGAATTACAAAGGCATACTTAAACAATTCTTTTTCTTCTCATAGTTCTTGTTAGCGTATATAAGTGAGCTTGGATTATATATCTTGAAGAATGGCTATGTTGCAGTTCAGTATTGAAACAGTTTTCGGTGTTTCCGATGTAAGAGAAAGGGCTTCACTGAAGCCAAGTTTTGAGTCTGACGGTCATGTTGAGAGTTTCCTGTTCTGGGCTCCCAGTCATCAACAAACACTAGTCTCCATTCTGGGAGAGGTAGATCAGTGGTGTGTTGTCCAACGTTTAACAATCAGCTCTCCAGGAGAAAAAAATAAAGCCCACGTTAGTAGTGTTTGCCATTTTCAATAGGGTAAACACTCCTACCAAGACCAATTTCAAGCTGATAATACAATGTCATTGAGTGCAGACCCAAGAAGAAATGCACCATAGGGCACTGTAATGTAGTAGCTCCATCATAGACACAGAATAAAAGTCAATAATCTCTAGAGAACAGACAGCAATAAAATAGTTAATAAGCGATGTGTCTTGAGTATGTATTATGTTTGTTTTAATAAAATTCATTTAATTTTATATAACTTAATTTGCAATAAAGACTATTTTAAAACTTTAACAATCATCTGTCATGAGGGGGCAGGAGCCCACTCCAGTATACCACTCAATATTGCTCTGTATTTTGCCTTAGATTACAGTGAGGCAAGGGTATGTGGCCTGATTCCTTTAAAGGGTACCTCTTGGCCTGAGTAAGAGGTGGGCAGTCTCCCTGTCAGTGGTCAGTGAGTAACTACAGCACAGGCACACATCAAGAGACACTCTGTAGTAACCCTTTTTCCTCTGCCCACCACCCCTCTGCCTCCATCTTAGCCAAAGGTCTTTAAAGAAAGTGTTCAAATGCTACATGGTAATAGAGTTTATTTTCTTGTTTTTCTTCATTCATTGTTGTTGCATTTGGATAATATCTTTATGTGTCCTTTTGGGGATGGTTTGAAGTTTTCTTTGTCCATCGTTGTGACTATTGAAGGATGAATGGCCACTTTGTTGACGAGAGTCAACAGTAGGTTAAGTACAGGTAGATCAACCAGTGTTTATCAGCACACAACTGGCAGGTAGCAGAAAGATCCGCAATATTTTTACAGACAAGATGAACCTTTGGCCCTACAATTCCTCACTGGAGAAAACAAGGCTGCAGACTCCTCACATAGTATGAGTGAATGAAGGTCACTCTAGAACTCCTTGGAACTTCAGTTTCTTCTAGGTCCAATTTGGTGTAGTAGGCTTTAGAAGGCCTCGCAGTGGTCCCATCTGAATCCATGCCAGAGAACAGCCCACCTGGGCCAGGTGCGCCTCATCAATCTCTGAGCTGTCCTGTGCAATTCATCACTGCAGTAATAGTGCGCTCAGACCTGAAGAAGTCCTCATCCATCATTCACAGACTCAGGTGGTATAATCTGGACCAAGTCAATTCATAAATTTAGTGTCTGAGAACCAGGACAGGGGACGATTTTCCAAATGGCTATGAGAGTTACGTTTAAAATGCCTTAAATGACCTATAGTTTCCTTGGACTTGTGGATGAGCTTATGGTCACTTGAAAAAAAAGCATATTCTTTGTTTTCAAGGTACAGAATTTATTATATCACATAGATCTTTTTATTCACCAAATTATCTGGGTCACCTTTATCATTGTTTTGTTTACACACTGTGTCACGAGAAAGGTATGCATCAAATCACCTACTGCACTGTTTTTATTTCTCCTTGAATTGCCTGTTATTTTGCTTCATGAATGTTTATGATCTTTTATTACATGTATAATTGCTATTAGATTTTTGTTGTGGATTTCACACTTAATTGATACTAACTGCTCTTCTTTGTGTCCTAGAGGGCTTAATAACTCTAAATTTAACACTGTCTGATATCAGGGCTACTACCTTCAACTTATGCCCCCATCTGATTATTATCAGTGTTTTCGGGGCACTTTGTTTTAGTGATTTACATACAATACACAGTTGAATTCTATTATGTAATGCTACCAGGGAGTGGTTTTACTTTAACAGATTAGTTGAAACAATCAAAGTTTCCTGCTACGAAAAATGTGACTGTTGCTGGTTTGCATTAATATTTTATATTATGCTTTCTGTTTTTATTGTTTCTTATTTTTTAACATATTGACTGTTTTTGTGTGGTTTTCATCTGATTGAAATTTTTGTAATTTTATTCTATTAGTCAATTTTGCAACTAAAACGTTATTATATGCACATACTCTAGTTTACTTTTCTCTGACTCATATCAATTAATTATGTGAGTCCTAAATGAATATCAGAAATGTCTTGTAAATAAATGGTGATGCTTAATGATAATTATGTAGAAATATTAAATTACTTTTGTTGTAAGTATTTCTTCCTACAATGAATCGTCTCTATATTACAAATTCTGCTGGTGTCCACACACAACTGTGTGTTTCTCCGGATGTTTCTTTCCTCTGTTCTCAAGTTGGATAGACTGGATCAGAGCAAGAGGCCTGGAAGTCATGAGTGACACTTTGCTGAATTTTGATACCATGAAACATGGCGAGTCTACATGGAAATAACTCATTCGATGACCATAGCTTGGTTCTGCTGGTTTTACTGACTCCCTACACCCATTTTTTCTTCTATCCCTCCTTCCTCATTCTCTTCTCCCTCACTTTCCTTATGTACAATAAATATAGAGGTTATATAGCCTGTCTTCTTCATTCCCTCACACTCTGGACTAATTTATTGAGTCACAATGTCCAGCACTCTTAACGACTCGATTTTATAAAGATAATGTAATGAAAACTATAGCAACTGAAGATGAACGAGAGCATTAGAAATATATTTTCTGTGATCAGCTTCAATTCTCAAACAACCAATTAATGCTGCCAGGCATTCAAACCTAATGAACTACTGGAGGACCACCAGATTCTTTTAAAATGCCGTGCATATAAATGCAAGGAGAAAGAAGGCTGAGCCCAAGCACAGTCAGTATTTTTAAAAATATCTAAGCAAAGAACAAAAGATGACTACTCAGAATTTTAAATTATTATTTTTGAATACTTAGTATAATGCTGCTTAATTAGAAAATATATTTATCTCTGAGAATTATCAGAAAAAAATTTTTATTCATAAATTCATGTATCCATCCATAGATTCATTAAATATAAATTGAATTCCAACAATAGTTTAGGGAATATGAGGTATCATAAATGTGACTATGACATTTCTTTTTGAATACCTCTGTGTTTTTTAATTACAAACTTCATGTACTTACAGAAAATGCAGAAAAATAATGACACAGAAGAAAACAAAAATATATAGTAGGTAGCTAGATACAGATAAAATTAACACTATATGCATTGCAGTATATAACTTTCCATTTTTCAAGTCATACAAAAACAAAAATATACATTAAACATTCATACTGTAAGTGCTTTCTTAAGCTTTTTCTCACTTGTTAGGATATACAATTATTTTCCATGTAATTAAATGGCTAATTTAATGATAAATAGTAATCTATTAAATAGATTCACCTAACTTCTTTAAATGGTCCACCATGATTGGACCTTTAGACTGGATCCCACCCTTCAACATTATGAACAATTGGTCTATAAGCTTTAGACTGTACAATTCTTCCGGTAAAATTCTGAGCACAAACCCAGTATAGGAATATTTATTAATTATGTACCACTTCATATATCTGTTTTTAACTTATGAAGAAAATTTCAATTATTTTTTCCAAAATTATGTAAAAAAGAAAAAAAGTGGATGGGTTTCTAAAAAGCTTTTTCCTGCGAAACTCTGTATTTAAAAAAAAAACACTCGGTGTTCCCTCTGCAGTCTACTTTCATACTTTGCTAGTATGGGGATAGAGTAGCCTTACTCCATAAAATGTCCTGCTCTCCCACAAGGCATGACCATACGGGTTTCTGGTAAATGCCTCAATGAACCACTGAGAATTCTCCAACTGGTCCCGCCAACTGGAGACCAATTCTGTACCTTGTGTGAGTTCTGGGGAGCTTTCAGCTTACCAGCCCTTGGTAATTTTTCATTTAGCATTTTGAAGATCTACCATCGCACGCATGGCCTTGTACTGAGTGAGCAAAGGCTCAACAGGTATTCCTGTACCGACTGCTGACGCTCCTTTGCCCTGAGACTTGCTTCCTTCTAGAGTTATGTCCCCCAACTCAAGGCCCCTCAGTCCCTTGAACTTCCTATCACCTTCTCTTCTATCCAGTGAGAATTCTGCGCTCTGTCTGCATGCCCTCTTATGCTCCTGGCCCAAAACTGCCCCCAGGCAACAAGCTAGATAATAATCAGAGGACTCCCTCATTTGTTTGCTTTCCCTGAAAGCTCACAGAGGCAACTTGTTATCCAGTGTCTGAAAACAGTTGTTTCATGTATTCTTCCTATTTTTCTAATTAGTTATGACAGTAGGTTAAGTGGAATCCTTGTCACTCCAACACAGCTAGCCGCAAATTTTTACCCATTTAAATTTAGCTAAAAAAGAAATAAAGTTCACTAGACACACTTTCTTTCTTGCACACATTTTCTGTTTTTATCTTTCAATCTTGCTTTGACGCTATTTCCTTCTGATGAGAGAAATTACCTGGTCAATTGCTTCAGCATATGATGCCACAGACGGTGTCCCTACTAGGCCCGTGCACATCAGATTATATCCTTTCGCTGTCAGAGATGACTGCTATCCTGTCTATACAATAATCTTGGAGTCCTGTCACTGATTAATCTATAAACACCGTTCCTCTGCTTTCTAGCTTCCAGGATTGTAAATAAGAACTCTGATGATGTGGCCCATGACCCATTTGTCGAAGCACAGTCCGTATTAAACACCTTGATGTGACTGTAAGATATGCATGTGGCAGGAGAGCTCTCGGACCAAGTGATCCAGATCCTGGCTGGATCCTCACTTCTGCTTAGTGGTGAGTGGCCTGGGGTAAGTGACATAATATTTTTGTGCCTTATTTTCCTCCCTCACCTATAAAATGAGGACACATGGAAGTACCAACCAGAGAGCAATAGTGAAGATTAAATACGTTTTTATGATAAAGGGTTTGGGATACTGCACACAGTAACTACTCACTGAATGGTGAAATGTCACTGCCAAGTCTGTTTCCAATAATCTAGACTAATTCACTACCCTTCATAAATGATTTCCTTTACCCACTAACCACACCGAAAATAAGCACCAACCACACACTCTGCCTCCCTCGGTAAAGGGAGGCCTACATGACGGAGCTTGATCTTGTTTCCCATTATTTAAAAAGCCACTTTTGGTAACATAGCATATCCACTAAAAAGTCTGATTTTTTTTGGAATAAACCTGATTATATGAAACACTGTTTATAAGAGATAAAATTGGTGGGGCGCCTGGGAGGCTTAGTCGGTTAAGCGTCCGACTTTCGCTTGGGTCATGATCTCGCGGTTCGTGGGTTCGAGCCCCGCGTCGGGCTCTGTGCTGACTGCCAGCTCAGAGCCTGGAGCCTGTTTCAGTCTGTGACTCCCTCTCTCTCTGACCCTCCCCTGCTCACGCTGTCTCTCTCTCTCTCTCCTAGAAATAAATTAAAAAAACATTAAAAAATTTAAAAAAAAAAAAAGAGATAAAATTGGGATAGAATCTCAATATCTAAATACTGGAAATGAGTTGACATGGTCTCTCAGAATAGCATGAAGCCACTATGAAACATTTTTTTGTGTAACATGCAATAATCTATGGTTATGCTGGTATTATAATTTTAAATAATAAAGGGATAATTATGAATATGTATATACACATACGATTTATGTGCTATTATCTTATGAATCCATACAAGTATTCAAAGAAAATCAATACAGGGGCACGTGGGTGGCTCAGTTGGTTGAGCGTCGAACTCTTGGTTGTGGCTCAGGTCATGATCTCACACGTTGTGGAACTGAGCCCCACCTCAGACTCTGTGCTGACAACGTGTAGCCTGCATGCGATTCTCCCTCTCGCTTTCTCTGCCCCTCCCCTGCTCTGACACACGTGCACACACATACGCGCCATGTCCCCCCCTCAAAAATAAGTATTTTTTTAAAAGATTTTAAAAATTATAGAAAAAAAGAAAATCAACACACATTGCACTATTGCACAGTGACTATCTTAGGATAATGTTTGTTGGGTTGGGCTTTTTTTGTTGTTGTTCACTTTTTTCTAATTTTGAAAAACAAACATGTTACATTTAAATTCAGAGGAAAAACTGTTAGGTCTCAATAATTCTAGGAAGTTGTTATGTGTTATCCTTCTCTGCCTTTGGCACTCCCGGCCCTGTGACTGCTCTAGCCCTCCCGATGTATTTTCTGTCCCACGTATGGACTCAAGCAACATTTCTGCGATATGTACACAACCATGTACATAAGCACACACAGATAAATATCAAGATAACAGCACAGTATCTTCAACACACAGATATGATTTACATTACTTTTCATTCTTTTGCATAATTCTATCATGTTGCTTCTGCATTACCTTGTTCTTTCTATAGCTTTCTACTCTCTCCTTTTGTAAGCCTTTGGGAACATCTCGAGAGAAGTGGTGGAGATAATTCGGTTCTTTATTGTGCGAAAACACTGACAAATGAAACAAGACGGCTAAAAAACAACCTTCTCCCTTGCAATAGTTTAATTTGGTACATTTCATAACCAAGACCAATCTTGTTTGCGAAGAAAGGACAGAATTCCCCGGGTAAGAGTCCTTGAATCCTGATCGTCCATTTGATGCATGGCCAAAAATGTCTGCACAATGTTTCTTCTTGTCAGAATCACCAAATTTCCTCATGATTCTCAAAATTCATTTTGAGCCCTAGGTTTGGCATCACTTCAGACTATCAAATCCCACATCCAGAATTTTTTTGGCCACAAATTTTCCATGATGAAGAAAAAGTAAGGTACAATGAATGGGTTTCAAAGGTTTTTAACTAGTCCTTTATGAAATACCATGGTTTCTTTGCTAATAACTGTCAATGAGAAAGAAGTTCCAGGATGGTCTGCCACAATTTCATAATTGTCATTCATTTTAATGAGCCATTTTCGGCTGGGGGTATCCTCACGGACACTGGCTGTTTAAGTGCTCTTCTTTCCCGGTTTACCTTGTCGTGGGCGCTTGGTCTGGAGCTCTCCCTTGTCCAGCAGATGCAAGACTGAAATGCGAGAGGCTCACGTCCAGAGACAAGAGCCCCGAGGAAGGGTCCTTGCTCCGTTTTTATTAAGGTCAGAAGGCTTCCAAGCGTGATGGACGTGCACAAAGAGACTAAGAATCTGTGAACATTAATGCATGGGTGTGAGGGAAACGGGGTTTTGAAGCAATGCAGTGTTAGGGGTTTGGGTCAATACAAAACTAAGTCCCTGGTGCCGGTTATTTACTGCAGGCCTGAGGCACCCTGCCTGTTTATCTTCGCTAGCTTACAGGATGAGGCAGACAGAGCATGCCACCTCAGGGTCAACAAGGCACCTTTCTTTTGCTAATGAGCTCCTCTCTGGGCAACCTCACCCTGCTGGTCTGTAGCCCTGTTTACCTGTTTACCTATTTGGTCCTTCCTTCCTATGAAAGCAGCTTTCTGATATTGTACTAGTTGGGGGGCATTTTTTCCCTGAACACCTAACCTTGTTTACTAATTCTGGATGCTTCCATCCTGAGACTTCCTGTTGCTATACCTTCGTCTATACTGGGAGCCTTTGCCCTGTTTACCTAATCATGTTTACCTAATCTTGGAGGAAATCATTTTGTGGCTTTCTATTTCCTTATGCCTTGTTAACCTGTCGGTGCAAGCTCAGGGAATTCCTAAGCATATCCCCCCACAATCCTCATCACTAATCCTCAATGGCACATCCTTCTGACTCCCAGAATACTATAACAGACAGAGGAGTCCAGACAGCTGATCGATATGGAAAGACAGAACTAGCAATTATTGGGAATATACACTCAAATATTTTATGAATCTTGTCATTTCTTGCTTACGTGAACTTCTGTGAAATAGCTATCCTGCTTCTCTTTATAGATCTTTGAAACTGAACCCTGAGACCAGCTAAGAAACTCAGCTGGGTCACATAATTTACAAGTTGGGGAACTCCAATGTCCTTCCATGTTTATTCTAATGTATCTTCTACTTTGTTTCACACTTCATGTAATCTCTTCCCTCCAACCACTTAAATTCACCTTAAATCTTGACCTTTATTTTGCTTCTAAAGCACAGTCTGGGAACACTAGCCCCAGCTAAAAATCCTTATGCTTCCCATGTTATCCTCAAAGCCTGCTGAAGTTCAGTCGCCAAACTAGCCTGGCAGACTTACCTGCCACAATTTTAAAACATATACTGTATTTTCCAATCAAATCAAATCAAAGTAGCTTATTCATGAACATATTCTATTTCATATCTTTATAATGCATGGTCTCTGGAAGGTGAAGCTGTCCTACTCTCCACAACGCTCAAGTTTACTTCACTCCTTAACTTCAACACAAATGTCCTATCAGTGGAGCTAATATGATTATCTCTCATGCTGCAAGGAACTCTTAGGGCACTCTTAATTCCAAATTATCTTACGAATGTTTGGACATTCTTTGGGTTTCCAAATTTATACCCTACCTTGTAACAAAAAATGTCAAAGTTTCTTTCAAAAATACCCGGAAGTGACAGTGTTAAATAAGAACTGTGCTGAGCACAAAGCCTGCTTGGGATTCTCCCCTTTCTCTCTCTCTCTCTCTCTCTCTCTCCCTCTCTCTCTCTCGCTTTCTCTCTCTCCCTTGCCCCCTACTCCCATGTGCATGGGCAAGCATTGTCTCTTTCTCTCTCACTCGCTCAAAAATAAGAAATTTTTGAAAAATTTTAAAAAGAAGTATGTATTCAGAAAATGCCCGTTAACTTCACTTAAAAAAAAGCATTCCCTTAAAAAATAAAATAGGCCAAAAAATAAATAAATAAAAATAAAATAAAATAGGCCAATAACACAATTAACCATGTTTTTAATATTCATGTTTCTCTCTTTCACTCCATTTTTTTCCTTCCAGTGATAATCCCATCCTCAGAATTCCTATTTCAAAATAGTGAAGAACTTGATACTTATATTGGCATGACTTAACTCATTTTTACCTGATTTCTTTAAATGTTTATTTATTTATTTTTGAGAAAGCAAGTGGGAGCAAGAGAGGGGCAGAGAGAGAAGGAGACAGAGGATCTGAAGCAGGCTCTATGCTGAGAGCAGAAAGCCTGATACAGGGCTCAAATTCATGAACCACAAGATCATGACCTGAGCCAAAGTTGCATGCTTAACCAACTGAGCCACCCAGGGGCCCTTAACTCATTTTCCCTTGTATGTGAAACTTCCACTTCAGTGATTTTAATCTTGAATTGTGTAATGAAAAAAAGAAAATGTTCGTCGCATGGAGATGGGCATGAGCATTTGGGGAGGAATGAAAGGCTCTTCATCACAGAAGTCTCAGTAGTAAGCATGCTTGCAAATCATTTTCCAGTGGGGTCAGGATGGACATTACGAGGCTTGGCTACCCTCCTCTTTCACTGCTCTCCTTTCCTCCATGTATATAACCCAGAGGGTTTCATGGTTCCAGAGACATCCATGAAGCACTCCCTCACCTCTGTGCCCGTCTTGTTGGGGACCTGACTCTTTCCCTCCTGCAGCAACGTCACTGACTAGAGTTTGAACCCTACGCCCGCTAATCTCCCCGGAAGGAGGAAGCGCACAGGGACAAGCCTCTGGTCCAGGACGCCTGAGTTCGTTAGGACCCAGGAGGGAGCGGCCCACTGGCTACAGCTGCCGTGCACCTCGTCTGAGCCCACACATCGTCCGCGGCGCCCCTCATCCTAAGACAGGCTGGCGAGAGGTGACAAAGGTCTGGCTATATTGGTCCAACTGAAGACAATTATGAAAGGCCATTCTGTTTGCAGAACCTAATTTCCTATGCACTGTGGTTTGGGTTTCCTGAGAAGCACAATCTGTGAGAGAGTTTAGCATGAAGGATGTTTAATAATAAAAACATGCCCTTGGGGCCAAAACTTGTGGGAGGAAGGGGAAGGCCAGAATCGAAGACTCTAGATACTTCAACTGTCTGTCCCTGCGTACATATGTGCTCATGTGCCTGCTGATTAGCTTCTGCCCAGTTACAACAGAGAAAAAAATAAAAGGTTGGGGGCGGGGAGGCTGGGACAAAAAAAACAAAACAAGGCTGGATTATGCCAAAGCGGTAATATTTCCATTTCTACATAAAATTCTGAAGTTGCTGAATGTTGGGCTTATCTCACTGACCATCATGATGGGTTTGGGGAACAGAGGTCACATCCTAGGGCATCACTCAGATAATTATAATTGAGGATGTTTATTTGCACATTTGCTTTCTATCTACCTCTGCCCCTAGGTTGTGAGCTCTGTGAAATCAGGGACATTTTCTGACAATCCAGAAGCTAAAAGTTTACGCCGCATAAAATTGTTAACAATTAACAGCTAACAATCATTGAATGAATTACCAAATTGTTTTTTATATGATGGTGTGAAAAAGCTACACACACACACACACACACACACATAATCTTTATTGTCTGGTGTTCATTTTTCATGCTCACAATTTATACAAATTAGGCACCACATTGCCCTGAGACATTTCTGTTACATGATTACGGCCAGAACGGTGAATACTTAAAATTTAGGGTCATGTCTGCAGGAAAAACTGCTAAACTGACTGTCAAAATCCAGATTTTTGGCACTGGAGCACCGGTAAACAAAAAGATCAGAGATGTGGACCATGTACCAGAAATGGCCTGGTGCCACGTTCTACATACCACGTGGCCTTTTCCCTGTGGTGTACCTCTCCTCTGTCCTTCCTTTATTATAAATTAACATCCGCATTACCAATGTAGTTCATTTTCAAAATCAACCTTAATAAGAGAAAGAGGATTAAATTCAGAAAAAAGCATGGCAGCCTTTTCCCAACAGCTCTACGAAGGCAGAAAGAATGATGATAGGCCAGTTATATTCTTCCTGTTAAAAATCTTTTTCCAATAACAAATGTATTCATTGTTCATTGTAAAAATGCATGAAAGTATAAAGAAAATAATTGCTTCCCTTATCCCCGCTAGTAAGAGAGAGGCTTTTTTTGTTGTTGTTGTTGTTGTGTTTTTTTTAATGTTTTGGATAATCCTCCCTTATGGTGTGTGTGTGTGTGTGTGTGTGTGTGTGTGTGTGTGTATTTACAGAGTGCATGTGTCTCTGATCTGGATTTCTCTACAGCATTTAAAGAATAAGGGCCGCCTGGGTGGCTCAGTCAGTCAAGTGTCAGGCCTCAGCTCAGGTCATGATCTCACAGTTCATAAGTCTGAGCCCCACATCAAGCTCACTACTGTCAATGTGGAGCCTGCTTTGGATCTTCTCTCTCTCTCTTTCTCTCTCTCTCTATCTCTCTGCCCCTCTCCTCCTCATGCTTTCCCTCTCTCTCTCTCTCAAAAGTAAAAGGAAACATTAAAAATTTTCTTAAAGAGGGGCGCCTGGGTGGCTTAGTCGGTTAAGCGTCCGACTTTCGCTTAGGTCATGATCTCGTGGTTCGTGGGTTCGAGCCCCGCATCGGGCTCTGTGCTGACTGCCAGCTAAGAGCCTGGAGCCTGTTTCAGTCTGTGACACCCTCTCTCTCTGACCCTCCCCTGCTCACGCTGTCTCTCGCTCTCTCCCCTAGAAATAAATAAAAAAAAAAAAAATTAAAAAAAAAATTTAAAAATTTTCTTAAAGAATAAGAAATACCACTTTTTAATTTATGTCCTCACACCAACTCGCCCCGGAGAGCCCTGTGCTTGAGGTTGGAAAGAAGTGTTGTTTCCTGGGTTCCCTATCAAGTCCTTTTATCAGAGGAACCTCAGCATTTCCATCCGTCCAGACAGCCTAGAAGACCCCTGGCCTCTGGTCTGGTCTCCTTAGCATGAGGCGTCTGGCCCAACGGTGTGAAGTCTGTTGCAGGGCTGACAGCCTCTCTACAAATGCAACATCCGTTCAGCCAAGTGTGGTCACCTGGGAATTTCACATCAGCTCTACAGTCTCTTTAATTGGCTCCTATACTTAGTTTTAATTACATTTTATATTTGTAACAAGTTTTCAAGCAAATTTACCATTCCTAAAAGAACAAATTTTGGTCCATTTTATCTGAGCTTTCAGGACAATGTTATCTTTCTCTTCTTCAAAAATATACCTTTACAAATCTCCTCTTGGAGTTATCTATTGACCATCCTTAGAAATAACAGTTTCCCTTTACCAAATGCAAGCCGATGGCTGTCTATTGACCTGATTTCTGGCCAGATCCTCTGAGGTCTCTCACCGGATATCACACTGTTATGCAGTGTTCTTAAATGACTTCTCTGCGTCTGGAGGGTTTTGTTCTACTGCCACTTTGCTCATCCCCTGCCTCAACTGTCTGGGCGTCGAACACGCTGAGTGAACGGCACACAGATATTTTATTACTCCTCTCCTGAGATAAAAATAGTTACTGAAGAAGACAGCATCTGAGCGTCACCAACCCAAGTTTCTGTCTACATCCATCAGTCACTGAGAAGGGAATGTCAAAGACACAAAGTCACTCATCTCAAGTTTATCAAGCAGTAGGCGTGATGTTTCGGAGCAGGATGAAGCAGCAGGGACTCCCACACCCGTACCAAGAGCTGGAGGGAGATTGATGGATTTGCCAACTCACAAAAGGCCTGTTGACAGTGTATAAGGCCACAGAAACGGTCGGGTTGGTGTGAGGCAGGAAGTCAGACCAGAATGAAGGCTGGCCCAGGGAGGGGGCTACAGGGAAGGGAGGCAAGGGGGGAAGGGAGGGCTGGCCCAGGAGGGGCAGGAAGGAGGGCTGGCAGGCGGGGGCGCAGGGGAAGGGAGGGCTGGCAGGGGAAGGGAGGGCTGGCCCAGGAGGGGCGAGGGGAAGGGAGGCTGGCCCAGGCGGGGCTAGGGGAAGGAGGGCTGGCTTAGGAAGGGAGGGCTGGCCCAGGGAGGGCGCAGGGGAAGGAGGCTGGCGCAGGGAAGGGAGGGCTGGCTCCAGAGGGGGCGCAGAGGGTGGAGGGCTGGCGCAGGGGAAGGGAGGGCTGGCCCAGGGCGGGGGCGCAGGGGAAGGGAGGGC
Organism: Proteles cristata cristata; assembly: GCA_017311185.1. Taxonomy (NCBI): domain Eukaryota; kingdom Metazoa; phylum Chordata; class Mammalia; order Carnivora; family Hyaenidae; genus Proteles; species Proteles cristata. The sequence goes on from JAESUZ010002468.1 coordinate 590,282, forward strand.
TGGCCCAGGGAGGCGGCGCAGGGGAAGGGAGGGCTGGCCCAGGGAGGGGGCGCAGGGAAGGGTGGCATTTTCGGATGTGCCCTTCTCTCAGCAGCATTGCTGGGGTAAGCCCATCGGCTCCATCGCCGCAGTGTGGGGAGAGGGGATCAGTACAAATCAACCGGCTGCCATTTCAGCATCAACTAAGGCCTAAGCCTCCGGCACCGCGAACGCAAGAGAACCTCAACGCAGGAAGCCGACCTCTGAAAACCAGCAGCGCAAAGGTGGGAGGCGCAGAGGTGGCAGCCGGAGAACCTGTCTCGAGACCTGCCCTACAGCCCCTAAATTCAGCACAAGACGCCAAAGGCGCGCAAAGCATTTACAAAACCCCGAGCGAGCGAAGGCCTCGGCGCAGGCGCACGGGCCTCGGTACCACGTGCCCCGCGGGCCGGACGCCCGCAGCCCCGCCCCCAGCTCTCACCTGCCGCGCGCCTCGCTCCGCGTCCTGGGGCCTTCACCGCTGCTCCCCTGAACGTCCCTCAAGGGAGGATGGAGGCCTCGGGACCTCAGCCCGGGGTCTCCCAGCCACCGCGGGCTCTCCTGGAGGACCCAGGAAAGGACTGGAAGCTGTGGCAGGGCGGGCTGGGCGCACCTCAGCTCATCTCGGCCTCATCACGTCAGGGGCAGTGGGCGGGGCTTCCGACGAAGGCGGGGCCACGTCCGCGCCTGCGCACTTCGCACTTCAGGGAAGGCCACCGCCCTTGCCGTGGTGCCGCGCTGCATTCTGGGAGCCACGTGGCCTCGGGCAGCCAGGGTCTGGCCGGACCCGCGTCCCCCACAGGCGGCGAGTGGGAGCTCTGCAGCGGGAATCCGGTTCCAGGAACGGGCAGACATGGGCCCCAGTTGGTGGGCTCCAAACCCAGCAGTGATAGAGCCGGAGGTGACGGCGCACGCGCTGCTGAACCTCAGGGCGGGAGGTGCGTTAGGGACACAGGCCGCAGGAGGGGCGCCCCCGGTTCGGCCGAGACGAGGCATCTCTTTTTGACGTTGTTTTATGGTTTTGAGACCGTTGTGGAATTGTGCTGTTGGTGCGGAGCCCGTGTTCCTGTGACACCGGGGTTACCGTTAACGCCCCAGGGGCCCGTGCCTCGGACCCGGGCTCCGGCCCTGGCGTCGCCTCGGCCACCTGGGCTTGCTGCGGGGAAATCCCCACCGTGGGACAGAGGTGGTTTCCCGCGAGCGGGCGCAGAGGAGGCTCGAGCTGGGACGCGGGGCTGGGAAGCCGTGACGTCGTGGGTGCCCGCACACGACGGGAGCCCCGGCTGGTCCCCCTCGGGCCGATCTCTTCCCCGCACCTGTGTGCCTCAGGCCCAGGACACAGCAGGCCCAGGATGCGGTGTCGACTCAAGGGCAGAGTCCAGGTTTGTGAATGACATGAAGTCCGGTGTAGCCCTAGAGGGTGTTTTCTTTTTAATTTTTTTTAACATTGATTCATTTATGAGAGACAGATCGCGAGTGGGGGTGGAGGGAGGGGCAGAGAGAGAGGGACACAGAATCTAAAGCAGGCTCCGAGTCATCAGCACAGAGCCCAAGGTGGGGCTCGAACTCAGGGACGTGAGATCAGGACCTGAGCCCAAGTCCAGCGCTCAACCGACTAAGCCACCCAGGCGCCTCCATAGAGGGTGTTTTCTAACTTTAAAAGCAATTTTGTTAGAAGAAGAAAATTGGTAGTATTTTCAAGTATGTAAGTAAATAATCTTAAAACTATAGTTTTATGTTCAACTCAGTTATCACTGGCTTATTTTATTTCTTTTTTTAAATGTTTATTTACTTAAGAGAGAGAGAAGAGGCAGAGAGAAAGGAGAGAGAAAGAATCTCAACAGGCTCTGCACCGTAAGCACAGAGCAGGATGCAGGGCACGAACCTACTAGCCTTGAGATCATGACCTGAGCCGAAATCAAGAGTCAGACGCTTAACTGAGTCCCCCATTGGCACCTGGATTATTTTATTTCTTAAATGGCAAATACTTAGGTGGAATTTAAGAAACACAGATGAACATTGGGCCAGGAGTAGAGGAGGGGCAGGGGAAGAGAGTGGCAAGTCATAAAACAGACTTAACTCTATAGAACAAACTGAAGGTTGCTGGAGCCGTGGGGAATAGTTTAATGGGAGATGAATATTAAGGAGGGCACTTGTAATGAGCACTGGGTGTTGTGTGTAAGTGATGAATCATTCATTTCTACTCCTGAAACCAACTGGAATTAAATAAATTAAATAAATAATTGAAGAAGAGAAAAAAAAAACAAACAAATACTTTGGTCCAAAAAAAAAAAAGAGACCCCATAAAATCTAAACATATGCCATTAGAGACAATGAGAGTTAAAGTAAAGAAATTTTCAGCTTTTCAAGGCATCAGATGGCTTTCCATACCAAGATCTACTTATAATCACTCTTAGGAAAGTACTCGAGTACGAAGAAAGCAGCACCGTGAAGGGATGGTGGGAGCAGATGGAAGCAACGGTTTCCCATAACTTAGTAAAATTTAATGTTTTCACATAAAACAAGGAGAAAAATCAAACAAAGAAGCAAGCAACAGATGTATATCGTTAACAATTCAGATGCAAAGTCCTAGATATCTCATGCTTTGGCTGAGGCGTGGCTGAGCCTGCAAAAATGGAGAGAGAAGCATGACTGAGAGACCAGCAAGCGCACTCATTGTGTTGGGGTGATGATAGGGACGGTGGCAAACTGCAAGGGGCAGGGAAAATAATTATACCCACCTGTTAAGGAGAGAAGAAAAAGGAATCCCGAGAGAAGAAGTTTCGAGAAGCACTATTTTTGAGCAATGAAAATGTTGAAACAAGGTAAACAAATCATCTTGAGTGTGGGGTGTCTGGGTGGCCCAATCATTTAAGCACCTGACTTCAGCTCAGGTCATGATCTCATAGTTTGTGGGTTCCAGCCCTGAGTCGGGCTTGTGCTGACAGCTCAGAGCCTGGAGCCTGCTTCAGATTCTGTGTCTCCCTCTCTCTCTGCCCCTCCCCCACTCATGCTTCGCCTCTCTCTCTCAAAAATAAATAAACATTTAAAAAAAATGTTTTTAATCACCGTGGATGAATCTAAAAACAATGCTGAGACATAGAAAGCATGGTCGGTGAGGAATAAATGCAGTACCAGTCCATTTTTATATAGCTGACACAAAAGGAAAATTAAAATATGTACGTATTTTTTAGGGACAAATCTACAAAGATGTAAGAGGAAATAATTATCACTAAATTAAGAAGACCTTGCACTGGTGTGATGGAGCATTAGGAACAAGATTGGGGAGTATCCCACAGATACTTCAAAGTACTAACGTATTCACTTTAGTGAAGCATTGGTTAATTTTATCCTCATTCTCTAACTTAATGTACTTCTCATACACATGTTTGTATGCACAGTGTATTTCCCAACACATTTTTATATGTTTACAAAGTATTTATATAGATGTTAATAATTGCTGGATTTTCTCTGCTTAATGAGTGTCACATATGAATTTTCATAAGTAACACACTACATGCTAGAGAAAATTTCCATTTTTGCCAATAACTTAAAAATTACATGAGTGGAGACACATTCTTATTTTATTCTAAGACATCACATAATTCTTTCATCTGCGAGGGGTTTGAAAAGTTTGCACCATGCATTTTGATGTTTCAGACACCACTAACAAAAATTATATTAATTTGTCCATGCAGCGATAGTATGATAGTGCTTATAAGCTGAGGCACAAAATTATTTTGAAAACCAAAGTATATATGGTGAAGTATTGTGAGTGGCACAAAAATTATAAACATTCCTCGTTTGGTTTCTCTTTGAACTTTTAAATAGGCCAATACAATCTAATGTGGTGTTAGCTACAAAGATTGTTTTATATAGTAAGAAAGGTGTTTTTTTTTTTTAATTTTAGAATAATTTTCATGTCTGGTTAATGCTATTCCATCCATCAATTCATTCAACAAATATGGGTCAAGTCCCCCACAGTGTCTCATACATTATCCTAAATACTTCACATATGCAACACATATGTGTTTAATCTTTAACACAAGGTTAAAAACCAAGGGACAGCATAGGTATGATAACATGAGATTCTGGTAGGTAAGTTCCTGGTTCATCGTAGGCTGTTTTTATTTTTTTTTTTAACTCTTTATTTATTTTGAGAGGGAGAGAAAGAAAGAGGGAGAGGATACAAGCAAGGAAGGGTCAGAGAGACAGGAGAAAGTGAATCCCAAGCAGGCTCCGGGCTGTCAGCACACAGCCTGACATGGGGCTCAGACTCAGAAACTTTGAGATCATGACCTGAGCCAAAAGCAAGAGTCAGTTGCTTAGCCAACTGAGCAACCCTGGCACCCCTCACCATAGGCTATTTTAAATGTTTATGAATAGATGATTTCTGCTTGAAAAATGAATAAATAAATTAGAAATTTACCAGAATTCATCCAATTAGTATCAAAACTGGGATTTGAGCCCACTGTTCTCTATCTGTAGTCATTGTATCTGTGCTATCTTCATTTAGTACATACATGAATTATACCTTAATTTCCAGTGTGGGCTCCTTTTTTCAGAACACACCACAACTATCCAATTGTTTGTTTTTCCTTTTTGCATTCAAACTGCCCTATGCCTTAGAAGATTATAGTTTAAATGAATCAATATATTATTGACTTACTGTGAGCTTCCAAATGGTACCATTCCTTGTAGTTACACACATAAATTTGAGTCAGGGAAAATTTTGTATCCACAAACACATGGAATGTTTGGGGGTGATGAATGGGCTTCTCAGCAAGGAGGGCATGACTCAATCTCATCATTGCATTTTAAAGATTACATTTGAGATGTAAATTAAACCAAGAGCCTAAATTTTTAACTGATACATGAAGTTTGCTTCACTAATATTCTGGCTTCTTCTACACACCACATTAGGGAATCACTGGGGAGATGTTTCATGACAAGAAATGTATTGAGGGAATCTGAAGTCCTACCTTCATTTGTGCCAAAGATACCAAATGTTAAAAATGCAAATAGACACACTCCTTTCTCTGCATGCCTAACACTATGCAAATACAAACTTAGGGAAAGGCCCAATATCCTATGCAACACAAAAGTAAATAAGCACACACTCTTGACATATTTTGTGGTTCAGTAATACAGTTTTCTGTTTACAGAAGAATTTGAAAATGCTAGTCTTCATGTTTGTACTCTGCTGCAAGACATCTGAGTTGGAACCTTTTTTTTACTTCTGTGTTTTTACACAAAATTCACATGAGATTATTGATCTAAAATACATGTGAATATTTTCGCAAGAGCCTGCATGATATGGGTAATCTTTCATTACATACAGAGCAGCAACCAGCACTGCAGGCTAATGTTTAATACACACAAGGAAGGAAAAAGAATCAATAAATTAAATTTAAAAAGTGATGTATGGTATTAGCGCATACTGAGTTGTAATGAATATTCACTGCAATTCTGACTGATTCTCCTCCATGTTATTTCAGAAGGCTATTGCTTTTACCGTTCAAAATATCTTCTTTAGAATATATAATGCTTACATAAAAAGTGTGTATACCAGAATAGTACAGTTTCATTATGTATGCATAAACACATTGGTGTGTACAGGAAAGAAAAATGTTCTAGAGATGTATTCAATTCAGAAGGAAGACATTAGCATTTTTCTAAAATGCAGTATCCCCAAAGAACAAAACCAGTATTATATAATATTATAAACATATAATATATATTTTATATATCATTTCTATTTCTCAGTAAAATCGTATTGGAGTAGCTGACACAAACATGGCCCAGCATTTTTGTGGCATGTATCAAGACCTCTGAAAAATGTGAAAAATATTAGGAAAATGCATCCAGAAAAGAAAGAAGCTATATTTGAGGCACACTATTTGGCAAGGGCCAGAATGCCTCAGTCACATCCTCTTCAATGTATCTTCCACACAGTTCTCAGAGTTCTTTTCCTAACATGAAAATGTAATTATGTGACTGTTCTTTGCAATTTTTTCAAAGCCTCTTTTCTACAGGGTAAGACAGAATTTCTTTGTTATAATATAATGGTCAGTTGAATGTGAAAGTATGGAAAAAAGATATTCCATGAGAATAGTAACAAAAAGAGAACTGAGGTGGCTACACTAATATTATATAAAAAGATTCAAAGTCAAAATTGTTAAGAATCAAAGAAGGATAGACATTACATGTTAATAAAAGTGTCAATGTATCAAGAAAATATAGCAATTGTAAACATACAAGCACCAAACAACAGAGACCCAAAAGATATGAAGCAAATGTTGATATATCAAGTTGAAGGCACAAATGACACTTCAACAATAGTAATTGGATACTTGAATACCTCATTTTTAATAATGGAGAGAACAACTAGACAGAAGACTAACAAGGAATCTAAAGGACTTGGCCACACTGTAAATCAATTCTACCTAACAGATTTACATAGAACACCCCACCTGACAACAGCAGGGTACACATTTTCCTCAAGTGCACATAGAACATTCTCCAGCATTTGTCATATATCTTAGGCCACAAAACAAGTCTCAATAAATGTAAAAATATTGGAATCACACAGAGTATCTTTTCCAACTTCAAGGAAATGATATTAGAAATTAATAACATAAAGAAATCTGGAAATTTCACAAAATGTGGAAATTATACAAATTACTCTTGGAGCACCTGGCTGGCTCAGTCAGTTGAGCCTCAGACTCTTGATTTCAGCTCAGGTCATGATCTCTCAGTTCATGGGATTAAGCCGGTGTCAAGACTCCCATCAGGCTCAGCATTGACAACTGACAGTGCAGAGCTTGCCTGGGATTCTTTCTCTCTCTCAAATAAATAAACTTTAAAAGCAAAACAAACAAAAACCTTACTGTATAGCAACCACTGGGCCAAAAAAGAAATCACTTAGGAAAATTAGAAAATACTGTGAAATGAATGAAAATGAAAATACCACATATCAAAACTTCTGAGATATGGCAAAATGAGTACTCCAAGAGATATTTAAAACTATAAGTACCTACATTAAAGATGAGAAAGATTACAAATTTATTATTTCACCTCCCACCATAAGGAATAGGGAAAAGAAGAGCAAGCTAAACTCAAACCAGGTAGTAAGAAAAAATGTTTAGAATGGAAATAAACAAAATAAAGAATAGAAAAACAATAGAGATAATCAAATTGCTAAAACTTTCACCTTTCAAAATCCCAACAAAGTAACGAATCTTCAGCTAGACTGACCCCCCCCCCCAAAGAAAGAAGACTCAAATTACTAAAATCGGGACTGCAGGTAGACATTACTACAGATTATACAAATATTTAAAAATCAGAAAGCAATTAAAATGCCAGGACTATCCAATGGGTGATGAATAGTCTTTTCAACAAGTGGAGCTAGGACACCTCATAGACAAATGGAAAAGAATTAATTTGGACGCCTCATTCACATTATTTTAAAAATTTCAAAATGGGGTGCCTGGGTGGCTCAGTCAGTTACATGTCCGACTTCAGCTCAGGTCATGATCTCACAGACTGTGGGTTCGAGCCCCACACCAGGCTCTGTGCTCACAGCTCAGAGCCTGGAGCCTGCTTCAGATTCCGTGTCTTCCTCTCCTTCTGTCCCTCCCCCACTCACACTCTGTCTCTCCTTCAAAAATAAATTTTAAAAAAACATTAAAAATTTTAAAAATAAATTCAAAATGGATTTAAACGTAAAAGTCAAAACTGTCAAACCTTTAGAAGAAAATATAACTAAACTTTTGTGACCTTTTAGTAAACAATACTTTCTTAAATATGGCAACAAAAGCACAAGAAAAAAAGAAACATGGATACATTGGACATCACCAAAATCAAAAATCTTTGTGCTTCAGAGATTACTCTCCAGGAAGTCAAAAGATAAGCTACAGAATGGGAGTAAATATTTGCAAATCATGTATCTGATAAAAGTCAAGTTTCCAGAATATGTAAAGAATTTTGCAACTCAATACCAGAAGACAACCCCATTACAAAATAACAAACAGCTCCATAGATATTTCTCCAAGGAATATATGCACATGTCCAACAAACACATAAAAAATTCTCAACATCATTAGTTATTAGAATGTTAGAATTCTGTCAGAATGCTAGACAGAATAACCATATAACCCAGCAATCTTAACTCGTAGGTATATACCCAAGAGAAAACAGGTATAAAAACTTGTATGTGAACATACATGTTGTACAGTATTATTCATAATATATAAAAAGAACAGCTCGTACGTTCATAATGTGATGAGTAGATACACAAAAAGTGTAGCCATACAACAAAATAGTTGAACACAAAAATGAAATACTGATACATGCTCCAACATGGGTGAATCTTGAAAACAATATACTCAGGGAAAGAAGCCACACACATACGGTGTGTCTCCATTATTATGAAATTTCTGTAATAGGGAAATCCATGGAGACAGAAAACAGATTTGCAGTTGTCAGGTGCTGAGGGCAGAGCAGGAAATGGGGTGTGGCTGCTTAATGAGTAAAAGATCTTTTTGTAAAGTGATGGAAATATCATGGAATTAGATAGTGTTGGTAGTTGCACAACACTTTTAGTGTCCTGAAGGCCATTCAGTTGTACACTTCAAAATGGCTCGAGTGGCAAATTTTGTTACGTGACTTTTATCTCCAGTTTGAAAAAAAGAAAGTTCACACTACAATGGAAATACTCAATTTAGGTCTGGACAGATTATATTAATGATTTCTCAATCAAATACTGATTTGAGGTGATTTCTTTGATTATCTAAATATTTATTTCCTTCCACTTACCACAATTATTTTTGGAAATGTTAGTAATATGCATTAGTATTAATATGTGTAATTACCTTGTCTTCTTTTGCCCACTTGCAGTGAAGAACCACTCAAATATTGACAGATAACTTAAGTAATGAATAAAATTCTTATAACCTCAGTTGGTCATGTTTTTTACTGAAATCTCTTGAGCAGACATATTTTTTAAAGGAATAAATACATGGCAAAAAGTCTACATCCCGAAAACTGTACCTTGTTTTCTGTTCTGTTGACAAGAGCAAAATATTTAAGTGAATGGATACATCTTAACTATTTAGGTGGCACTGTAGAGAGACCCTGGAAAATCACTAAGCAAGAAATGTGTGGAAAAAAGATACGAGAAGCGGACTCATTGATTTTTCAAGGAGATTTTCAGTGGTGTAACCAGAATGTGCCAGAACAGGCGAAGTAAGAGTAGCAGGCATTCTAGGTTCTGGGTTCCCTAAGGATATAGAGGTTAGAGAAAGCCAGTCATTCAAGAGTTCTTTTGTTTCTCTGTCTTATTTTCATCAATCTAGAAAGAAATGTTTGATTTTGCAGTGGGAAAATGTATTGAAGGAGATTTTTTGGGTGAAATGAATTCAAGAAAAAAATGGTGGTTAGTTGAGTTGCTTCTTCATTTCCTACTCATCCTTCATATCAGGTAACAACTACCACAGAAGAAAGAAAAGCAGACTAAAACCCAAAACATAAAAGATTTTGACATTCTATTATTCTTATAAAACGTATTTTTAAAAACCTTGGAAATAATTTGCTTTTATTTATTTATTTCCTAATCAGGACAACATCACTAAAACACAATCATGATGTCTCTTACAGTCGACAGTCCCAAGCTGGCTGTGTTTCACCATCCGTGCTGCCGCATTGATCATGTATGCCAACATGAACACTGCCAAAAACTTTGTTGTCCCCATACTTCATCTCCTTAAAATAATATTCACCAATTAAAGCCCTAGGTGAAAAAATATATCACCGGCGAAAGGGAGTAGTTTGAAAATTTAGAAAGAGAAGGATCTATTTGATACAAGGCCAAATACCAGTAAGATGTGAATACAAACAAAAAACATTTCCCCATTTCTATTTCCATTGCTTACATAAATTTTAGAATGCTGTCAGATCTCTTTTCATAGTATATTAGCAGATAAAACATATCAGAATAAAGGTAGCCAGGTATGTTCTTCTCTTTAATGCACAACTCTCTATGAAAAAATACATACTTAATGCACCTTGAGATGAAGGGCTTCTTCCCCTATATCCCCTATATCCCCTATATCCCCTATATCCAGACTTTTATCTGTGTTTGAAAATGAGACAAATAAGACAGATTTTCTAAAACAATATCTTACTATGAATTAACACTCTTCTCTTTTCAGCTTCTTTATTTCTTGTTATTTGTCTTATATAACATTTATCTAAAAATGGAAGGGATGGTGTAGAGTAAAACCAGCTAATAGTGTAGCTTTGTAACATTTAGAGAACTGATACCAACCCAAGTCCTAAGTTTATTTTAGAATATGTGAAACTAGATTTTGCGCCTGGTCATCAGTTTCACAGTGGAGCATAAAAGATGCACCACCACTTAACATTGCCAAGTATGATTGAGAAATCTCAATTATTAGAAGCACCCTTCATTGATTCTGACCACAAACATACTATGCATTATAAACAAGTCCTAACAGTATCTAAAGCTCCTCATGTAAGAAAAGCAAAAGCATTCAGTTTGTAGTTAATATTAAAGTGGCTGACATCAAAATAAATCTAAAAGGTAATTTGAATAAGTGTATTGGGTTTGATTAGTGATTTAAAGCAAATCAGTCCTTAAGTACACATGTGGATGGCTAGGTTATATCTTATAAGATATTCCCCTGGTAAGGGATACTTCTCTCTTTCTCTAAGGGTTGGCTATTTACTGGCAAGTGAACTCAGAGGGCCAGATGGCCAAAGCCATACGAGATCATTAGACAGTTCCTGTTAAGATTTTGGACAACAATTAACAGAAGCCCAGCAGGAGTTCCCTACTGTTGACCCCTAAAGGGTGGCTAATCAGCAGCATATGTGTTTATTTATACCAGCAGGCCCTTTTAATTAACAGCTCTGAGGTGTGTACTTTTTGGAATTTAGTACAGTATATTAGGAAACAGTTCTGACAAGACCCAGTTATAAAGCACAAGTCATATTAAAATTGAAGGCAGAAGATGACAGAATGTCAAGAGGTCTAGTCACAGTACAGATGGATCAAATATTTATAGGATCCCCCCAAAAAAGTCCTCTAGGTAGTTGCAAGGATTGCCAGGAGTTGGTCCTGCCTTCACTCCCCTACCCCAATCTGGACACGTTTACATCATCTATGATCATAGTCCTTCCCTGATATTCAAATGTTTGCAAATACTGAGTCCATAATATTCTCTTCCCTGAATCTTGCAAGTAAACCTTTTATCAACCTCAATGCAGATATCATTGCAGGGATTAGAAGGGCCTCGTGATCTAGGCGAAACATACTCTAAAGCACTGAGGATTTTACAGCAATATTACTTTTTTATCCAAAAGACATACTTATTGTAATTAATGCCTTTTTGGTGATTGGTAAAAGTACACATATTCAATACTGAGAGACTATAGGACTTTTCCTTCTTTGTTTTAATCTAGTATTTATTCTTAAGCACATGAGATGTTCTGATTGAAGACTGATACATAAAGAAATAGAAACACCATCTTCAACATCAAATTTACTCCTGTGTGAGTCATTGAATTATGATTATGTTATAAACAGTGTGGCCCTATGGCAAGAAACTCCATCAGTCTTGATCCAATGAATTTCTGAGAGGCGTCGGACTTAGTTTCAAGGTCTCTGAAGGTAAAAGTAGCCAGAAATATTCATGATACAGATACACTAAATAAGCCAATGTTGGGATCATTCACTTTATTTTGGAATGTTTGCTTAATTTCATCCTCAACAAAGTAATTTTTATTCTGAAAGTACCTCTGAAAATCATATTGATATCTTCGTGTAACTGTCTTTGATCTTTGAACATTCAGTTCATTACCACATTTTTCAAATTGATTTGATATCTAATATTTCATTTGAATTTGGCCATCACTGGGTAATGACCAAAATAGATGTTACTGTCTTTATCTTGTACATGAGAGAGAATGAGTCCACAAACCTCACAGCTTGTTAAGGAATTCAACCCTGGGTCCTGATTCTGTGGAATGTTTTCCTCACAGGGGCTATTATCTCCTGACAAACTCCTAGCCCCCTCACTTCTTTGGAAAACTGCTGTGTCCCTGATTTCTAGGATAAGTACACATTTTCTTACAGTACTAATTATTTCTGCATTCTTAAAAACATGAGGAAGCGGTGCACAGTAGTTGCTTTTAAAATATTTTAACATTATTAAGATGAAAAAGACACTCCACAGGTTTATTGGTTTCTTGTTATTGTGTGAGATTAGAACTTTTGCAAGTCCCAGATGAAATATTGGATGTATAACACTCCCCCGCCCATATGCACTCTCGAAATGTGCTTTTTCAGATTGAATAAGAACCTCACATTGACTTCGCCTGAGATCAAGTAACAGTTCATGTGTTCATGGAATAGAGCAGTAGATGACTATGTCACATTTGATAAATGGGACCCAGTATTTTTACCACAGTAATAGCCAATTTTACTTGATATTACTTTTGTGGAAGATGAAGTTATAATTAACCATTAATATAAAACAAAGCAGCAATGTTAAATTTGAATGTTAACGGATATATGTTTTGGTGAGTTTATTTAAAATTCAGGCTGAAATTCTTTAAAAAGAAAGCAGTTTTAATTCCTCTGCTTTCTATTGTTTTTTTATTTTTTTTTTATATTTTTTATTTATTTCTAGGAGAGAGAGAGAGAGACAGCGTGAGCAGGGGAGGGTCAGAGAGAGAGGGAGTGACAGACTGAAACAGGCTCCAGGCTCTGAGCTGGCAGTCAGCACAGAGCCCGACGCGGGGCCCGAACCCACAAACCGCGAGATCATGACCCAAGCGAAAGTCGGACGCTTAACCGACTAGCCACCCAGGCGCCCCCCCCTGCTTTCTAGAGACCTCACCAAATCCCCAAGCAAGCTGCAACAACATGAATCATCTATAAAATGCTACCGTTGAGAAAGAACATAAGCAATGGGAAAGAGCAGTTACACCCTAACTGTGATACATAAAGAAAAAAAGACATCGTTACCTGCAGTGTTAATGTAACCATTAGATCTGGATTTTAAATGGTATTTGAGCAAGTCACAATTTTCACTTAAAATGGAATGAATGTGGAGACAATGTCAAGATGTTCTGAACAGGTCGCACCGTGTTAACACATCTGCTATATGTACCTTGCATTCTGCAGAGACTGAACCGTATGTTACCTCATTAAAAAGGGACAGACATGAACAATGGTACCATAATATGTCTATAGCCATCACATCTCACATCACAGCATACAGCTCTAAAATCTTACTAGGCTCATTAAAATCATCCTTCTATCAAAGAACGAAAGTGAGATTTAATCTTTCAATCTGTGATTACATTTTAAAATCCATTGCCTTGCCTTTTTATAGGTTGATTAATAATATTTTTCTTAATGAAGCAGAAGATCCTAGTCAAACAGTAAACTAATAAAAGTGGAAATGGTACCTTATATATTATAGTAGTCAAGTTTGTAGCATAGAATAAGAGCACTTAAATACTATTAGGTATTTTAGTTGTTTAACATCTCCGAGACTTCAGGTTCTTCATTTTAATGTAGTAACTTAACCAAAAACCTACAGCTAATTTTGGTAGAGCAAAAATTGAAGCCCAGATCTTATGAATTGTTCAATACAATTTCAGCCACAAAATAGTATGCCCTAAATATTGAGTGATCCATTAATTGCTTAGGTCTTAGGAACTGGATAAGTCAAATAGTGTCATTTTATATAATAAACTTCATGGGAAAATAATCCCTATGCTAGTGATAGACTTCTTGAGATAAACTTATACAGAAAATATATAGCCAAAGACTATCAGTACATAAAGGCAATATATTTTTGAAAACGAAATAAAATGTTGATAAAGTATCAATTTTAAGTGGAAGCAAAACTTTGCCAAATTGTTAATGTATTATTTAGCTTATAATTAATCAATTATGCATTCATAATTACATTTACTTGGAAATGCACATGTTCTTTTCAGAGTGTAACTTTTCCCAGTAATTTTTATTTTTTATCACCACGTTTGTTAGAACTTTTAAAAACAAACACTGTAATGACAACAATAAATGCAAACACAGAAATTGGGAAAACACTTTCAGGCTGGCTTCTTGGAATTCACTTCCTCCATCTTTGAAAGAAATTCACTGTGCCAGTGTTGGTGATGATAGTCAGATGGTGTTTCTCCTTTAAATTGTACTGTCAGGTATCAATTTTAAAAGTCACATTGAAGTGATTCTGGAGTCTATTTTCAGGCCATGTAAAGAAGAAATCAAGGACAGGAACCCACCTTCACAGTGGCACAGGCAAGCCTCAGTTGGATGGAATTGCCCTGGATGCGATGCGTGTGTCCGCAATGGGGAAGGATGTCTTTCAGCTCAGCTGTTGTCTCCAGCTTCTGGCTCTAATGACCTATCACACTGTGAAGCCTACTACTCTGTATTTATCAGTCTTCTGGATGCTACCAAATGTTTCCTTTCCTCCAAATTGAAACTGTCTTTTTGGGGTGAGCCTTTGATTGGATCCATGGTCTCCATCAAATGTTGAGTATTTCACCGGGCACACATTTTGTTCAGTAGCTTGTAGAGCGATGGTTACCTTGTAGCTACCGTGTTTGAATAGGTCTTTCATCCAACCATGTGTGGCCAGATTCATCTGAAATAAAGCAAAGTGACATTCATTTAGGAAAAAGGTTTGCATTCTGTGGCGTTTGGAAAGGAAGCAATACAACTTTCAAGTACTTACTAGTCTTAAGTTACTAACACGAGAGCTCACCAGTGTTGGCGATCATCATCATCACCATAATTAAAATGTGACGGTAGGTGATGATTACTACAAGCCTTTTCGGTTCAGATCCTGAAGAACTCTAAGGCAGAATAACATACTATTAAGAAAAGTACCTCTTATCCACTGGATTGAAGTACTGTTTGTGAAATGGGTGGTAAGTCCTCTTGATTCATGCTTACATTTGGGGCTCAGTTTACACTTTACATTTTGTTCCCTTACTAACAAATGTACTAGCACAAAGGACATACCCAGGTCTAAGAATGAAGTGATCAGCAGTCACATCTGCCTCCATTGTGAGAGTCGGCTTCTCTAGTCTTCAATTACAACTCACACATTTTTCCTGCGTGAAGCCAGCAGAATTTTATGGGTGCTATAATGTATGGGGCAGGTTGACTATCACCTTTTTCATTTTTGTCTTGGTCACAGAATGAATGGTACATTATCATCAGCCCTTCCGTTGATTTTTGTCTGAGTATCTAGGCTTCAGTGATTGCCAACATGGCTATTAATCACAGGATCACTCAAGCTAATATGATACTACTGTTTGGCTGATGACTGCTCTTAGAGTTTTAGCATTTCTTAAAAGTCTTGGGAAAAAATGCAGAAAGTAATGCTAAAGCACATCATTTTCTTTCTTTTTTTTTTTTAATGTTTTATTCATTTCTAGGAGAGAGAGAGAGAGATAGCGTGAGCAGGGAAGGGTCAGAGAGAGAGGGTGTCACAGACTGAAACAGGCTCCAGGCTCTGAGCTGGCAGTCAGCACAGAGCCCGACGCGGGGCCCGAACCCACGAACCGCGAGATCATGACCTAAGCGAAAGTCGGACGCTTAACCGACTAAGCCACCCAGGCACCCCGAAAGCACATCATTTTCTACTAGAATTTTGTTGAACAAAAATGTACTATAACTATATGCAAAATGTAAAGTAGAAACCTGGACTAGTTATTTAGATAATAAAGGCAAAGCAATACTATATCCAAATAATTGAAATACTACACAGTTGACCTTTGAACAACTCAAAGGTTAGGGCTGCCGAATTCAATAGGCAACTGTACTCAACTGAGGGTCACCTGTGCCACTATGAAGGTAGTTTCCTGTCCTTGACTTCTTCCTTATGTGGCACCCCAAAGTCACTTCAGTGTGATTTTTAAAATTGATTTAAATTTAAATTGTACTGACAGTACAATTTAAAGAAAATACATCATCTCACTATCATCACTAACATTGGTACGGCGAATTTCTTTTGAAGATGGAGGAAGTGAATTCCAAGAAGCCAGCATGAAAATGTTTTCCTAATTTCTGTCTTTGCACAGTTGAAAATCTGAGCGTAACTTTTGCCTTCCCCAAAACTTAACTACTAATAGCCTACTATCTACCAGAAGCCTTACCAATAACACGTATAAATAGTTGATTGACATATATTTTGTGTGTCATATGTATTATATGCTATATTCTTACAATAACATAAACTGGAAAAAAAAGAAAATGTTATTAAGAAAAGCATAAGACGAGAACATAGCAAAACAATACTAAACTGTGTTTATCGAAAAATCCATGTTATCAGTGGACCCACACAGATCAAACCCATGTTGTCCAAGCTCTATTTTAAGCTACTCAAAACTATTAAAACATTAATTTGTGTTTTATTACCATTCTATAAAATATTTCCTTATTTTCTTCATTACATGATGCTTGAATCTTGCCCAAACTAAATTTCTTAGTGTTCATCCCTTGTACCATCAAAAGTTCGCTTTGTCAGTGAATGTAAAATAGCAACTCATTGATTAACTCAGTGTTACTCAAATATAACCTTCTGGGGAAAAAAAGGGGGTGGGGGAGGAATAGCAAACTGCAGGGCACTTGGCCGTCCGGTAGGAGCGGAGCAGATCCCTCTTTAAGATCAGCAAAAGTCACGCTTTCCTTTAACCTCCCTTCCCTGTGTCTCCACCATCAGCATCCCTCCCCATGGTGCCATGTGGTTAATCAATCAACTCACTTTCCTGCTGTCAAGAGTGCAGGGAAGAGTCTTCTCTCAGCACCAAGGTGGCCACGGTCACCCGGGGGATGTGTGTGCATGCGTGTGCACGTGTGTGTGTGAAAAGGGGATGTGGAGGACTTAGCAACTACGGGTTCCCTCAGAAGGAGTGAAAGATGGAGTGGGTAAGGCAATGAAAAAAGATAGAAAAAGAAAGAAAGAAAGCATCGTGTCGCATGAGGCTGAGAGAAAATACATTTTTACTTCTGAGGAAATATATGCTCCCTGGTGCATGTTTTATTCATTCATAGGGCTCTTTTGCTCACCGTCATGTAATTCTACAGCAGCAAAGCCTTCATTAGCAGATGACAGCAGCTTGCTCTCACAAGTGTGTTTAATATAGCATAATTTATGGATTTTAGTTTCAAAATAAGTACCATTTAGCCCGTCTGGCACCTCTTCCTCCTTCGTCTTCTCTATCACAAAGTGTCAACTGTGAGTGGAGTGGCCTCCAGCAATGAGACGTCTGGACAGCCACTCTTCCCTTCTGGCTCAGGGCACCCACTGGGGGTGCATCGCTCCCCGGAGCTGCCTGGCAGACAAGTACAGAGCAGGCTGAGTCCCGCAGAATGGCTTGTCCGCGTCCTTTAATAGGGACGGGTTACCGTCTTGTATACTATCTGCCAAGAATTAAGCGAATTGAACAAGATGAAGATTCTGAGTTAGAAGTTTGCACAAATGATTTCAGCTATTTGCACCCACAATAAGGCACCCACTTTTATCTACTGATGCCCACGGAGAGGAAACAGTTCCACAGAAGAGGACAGTTCAAGGAGAACCGATGTGCCGCAGGGCTGGCTTTCTTCGGATGTGTTGTCTTCATGCAGCTCAGGCTGCCTCGTTTGCTGGGCCTGGTGCAAAATAAAAGGGTGGGGCCCCTTGAGTATCAAGATGACAACAGCAGACATCACACCAAGTGTGGGCCCTGACTAACCGGTTTCTGTATCTATTTGGTCACTACTGCATCTAGTATTTCCACTCCCCAGGGAGCCTTCTCTTTTTCTCCTTCTGATGGACAAACTCTTCTCCCCACCATTCTGTCTTTCTTGACAGTGAGAAAATAAACTTTCAGTACAGTTTTAATTGATTTGCTATTGGCAAATCATCAGATTCTTCCAAGGCAGTCAGAATATCTAAAATAAGTTCACAATCCTATGCTTTAAAAGAGGACATAAACAATGTGATAATTGATTATTATTTTTAGATGTTATTTGACATGCACTACTAATATGTGAACAGGAATTCAGATGCCCTTGTGTGGCATAATTCTTTATTTTTCACCAACTTACCCTTCTGATATCAGCACTGCTGAATAGAGAAAATGATCTCCCCGATTACTAGATATCTCAAAAACAGGGGACATGAAATCTTACAAACTAGATGTGTTTCAATAAGTCCTCTTTGTGCTAATTGATGTGCAGATAGGGCTGCTTTACTTATTTCCTACTGAAATTCCAGTCACACTTATAATTTGTCCCATGCAGAATTTATTGCCTTTGATTTCTTCATCAAGACAGAACAGTTAATATCCAAACTGATTAATCTGACATACAGATATTACTTTTCTTACCAGCTTCACTGATAATAAATCCATCAAAAATCAGTTTTAAAATATTTCCATCCCGTGAATAACATTCCTCATACCCATTTATAGTAAACTCCATGCCAGCCCCCAGCCCCAAGCTGCCACTAATCTATTTTCTGTCTCCAAAAATTTTTTCTGCACATTTCATATAAATAGAATCATACGATATGTATTATCTTATATATGGCTTCTTTTACTTGGCATAATGTTTTTGAGAGTCATCCATGATGTAGCACATGTCAGTAGTTTGTTTTTTGAAGAAGAAGAATAATCCATTGTATAAATGGACCACATTTGTCTTTCCATTCCCAGTTGATGAACATTCAGGTAATTTCCAGTTTGGAGTATTAAAAATAATGCTGTGATGAACATTCACATAGAAGTCTTAATGTGGACTTATTTTCTCTTGGGTAAATACCTAGCAGTGGAGATGATGGGTCATATAGTAGTTTTATGTTTATCTTCTTGAGAATTGCTAAAGAAATTTTCCAAAGTGACTTCCATTTTATTCCCACAAGAAATGCATGAGGGTGTTCATTTCTCCACATCCCTGCTGGCACTCGTTTTTGGCTATCATTTAATATAGCCATTTTTGTAGGTGTGAAATAGTATCTCGTTGTGGTTTTAATCTGCATCTCCCTAGTAGTAAATGATTCTCCCTAGTAATAAATAAAATAAAAGCACATCTTTTCATGTGCTTACTAGCCATTCACATACCTTATTCTGTATGTCTGTTCATATCTCTCACCTATTTCTTTTATTAGCTCCTTTTTCTTATTGAGTTGTAATTGTTCCTGGTAAGTTGTGGCTCTAAGTCCTTTATCAGATAAGTGGTCTACAAATATTCACTCTGAATCTATTGCTTGTCTTCTCATTTTCTTAATGGTGATTTTATTTAATGACTTTATTTTTTTAGAGAAGTTTTATGTTTACAGCAAAATTTAAGAGGAAGGTGGAAGATATCTCATGTACTCCCTGCCCTCCCCCACTCCCTCCTCTCTCCGCCCTCTTCCCCACACCCCGTCACATGCATGGCTACCACATTATCAATATCCAGTGCCATTTGGTACATTTGTTACAAGGATAACCCTACCTGAACACATTGTAATCACCCAGTCCAGAATTTACAGCAAGGTTCATTCTTGGTGCTGTGCATTTTTATGGCTTTGGACAAAACATGTAATGGCATGAATCTACAATTATAATATCATACAGAGAGTTCTCACTGTCCTAAAAATCTTTTGGGTTCTCCCTATTCATCCCTCCATTTCTCCTAACCAGGCTGGCAACCACTGACGTTTTACCACTCCCATAGTTCTACCTTTTCCAGAATGGTATATCGTTGGAATCACATGGTGCGTGGCCTTTCCAGACTCACTTCTTGCACTTCGTCATATGCATTTAAGATTCCTACATGTCTTTTCATGGCTTGATAGCTCATTTATTTTTAGGGCCAAGTAATATTCCCGTGTCTGTCAATTCACCTACTGAGGGACACCTTGTCTGTTTCCAAATTTTGACAATTATGAATAAAGCTGCTATGAACATTCATGTGCAAGTTTTTGTGTGGTCATAAGTTTTCAGATCCTTTAGGTAAATACCAGGGATTGTGATTCCAAGATCATATGTCTAGTTTGGTAAGAAACCACAAACGTCTTCCAAAGTACCTGCACCATTTCTCATTCCCACCAGCAGCGAATGATAATTTCTGTTGCTGCACATCCTTTCCAGCATTTGATATTGTCATTGTTAGGGATTCTGGCCATTCTAATGGATGTGCAGTAATGGTGATTTTTGGTGCAGTCCAGTTGATCTTTTTTTTTTTCTTTAATGGACTGTATTTTTAGTGCCACATCTAAGAAACATTCGCCTAAGCCAAGGTCTCAGTGATCTTCTTCTCCTACTTCTTCTGCAAGTTTCTTTGTTTTAATTATTTCATTTAGGTCTATGACCCATTTTGAGTTAATTTTGTGGGGGGTGTGAGGTATAGGTCTAAGTTCATCTTATTGCATATGGATATCCAATTGTCCCAGCATTATTTGTTGAACAGACTGCCCTTTTCCCAATTAATATTCTTGTCACCTTTGTGAAAAATAAGTGGACTATAAATACAATTTTTTTCTCTGCACTTATGCATAATTCTGTTTCATATGCCCATATGTCTATCTTTACTCTCTTGGTAAATGGAGCTTTATACCAAGTTCTGGAACTGGTAAGTAAAAAGTCCTCCAAGTTTATCTCTTCCCAAATTGGTTTATCTATTCTATGTGTTTTGCATCTCCATCACAAATTTTTTTATTTGCTTGTTAATTTCCATTTAAAAACTGCTGCCATTTTGATAGTGAGTACATTGATCAAATTCGGGCAGAATCTCTCTCTTCACAGTATGGAGGCTCTCAACCCATGAAGATGCCATCTCTTATTTATATTTTCTTTAATTTCTCTTACCAAAGTTTTGTAATCTTTCGGTTTCTAAGTCTTCACCTCTTTTCATCAAACTTATTCATAAGTATTGCTAATGCTATTTCAAATGGGTGTTTATCTCAATTTCGTTTTTAGATGAGTGCTCACTTGCAAGCACGTATTACTTTCGTTATAAACCTGAGACAAGCAGAGGAAAGGTACTGGCTACAGTGATGGAGAAGAGGAGGAAAAAACACTCAGGAAAATCCCAAGCTAATATCCAGATGAATTCATGTGCCATACGTGTATGTTTTTAAAATAAAAATCCTGTATTTCTTTCTTCCTAACTTTTCAAGCGATAAATACTCCTTGTGGAAAGCATGACTGTGAGACGAGTCAGGAAGGCTGCAGTAACGGGGAGCTGAGTCACATCTGCCTCAGCCTGAGCTCTCCGGTCCCCTCTTTCCACACACCTACATGGCCAAGACTGCGACACTCACAGATTCCCAGGGCCCTTTTTTGCCGTCCTTTGTACAAATATTTTCTTAACAAGCTGAAGGGCTTGGTGGTGAAGCACCACGCTCAGAAATGAGACACTGAGTGTAAGTCGCTTACACTCTAAGGACCCCCAAGTCCTCACTTGTAAATTTCCCCTCCCTCCCTCCCTTTCTTCCTTCCTTCCTTCTCCTTGGATTCTGCCTCCCCTGTACGTCCGTATCAGGCTCTCTCAAGTAACTCCCGTGGACAGTACAACATCTCAGAACCTCAGGCAGTGTCCCCGTCCTGCCTCTGATTTGAGGCTAGCATTCCAAGGACCAGCACTCCCTCCGCAGAGTCACTCTCTAAACCCCCCAGTGTGCCTCCCAGGTTCCTGTCTCTTGACCCCAGATTAGAACCCAGGTGCAGTTTGGGGCAGCCTGCCCATGGAGGCTGGGCGCGTGCACATTCCCCAGCCTCAGTGCCTCCAGCATCCTGTCCCCGCTGCGTTTCCTCTGGGGTTTTGGTCTACGTGTCCACCTGTGTGCAGTGCTTCCTTGCAGCTGTGCGCTGACCGATCCGCAGATGCGGGCCCCTCTCCTGTTACCAGGCTACACGTCCAGCCACACTCCTGCTTCCATGAATTTCAAAACTTCCACGAAGACACAGAGCCGTACAGGGGAAGCTTGCCTCATGGATCACGGATTGTCTACAATTCAACTAGGGCAGCCGTGTTCCCACAGGTCACCGATGCAGTGAAGGACCCCTGCTTCCTTTCCTCTTCCCAAAACTCTCTTGTGGACAGAAGCCCTGCTAAGTGCGTTGGGCTCTCCCCAGCCCTTATGAAGCTCTGAAAAGTGATAGCAGGGTACTTTAAAAAGCACCTGTGTTTGTGCTACCTGGAATCCAGCACTATTATTGGGATCATTGTCCGCACTCTCCTTTTCCCGTGGCTCTTGAATTTTCAGACATAACCGACTATGTGCAATGATTGAGATTTTACTGTGGTTAAAGCAATCAGATGATTTAACCGTATTAATGTGACCCTTAATACACATACAAAAATACATCAGACCAACTTATTTTTCCTTGCGTTTTATCCAGGCGGTGCTGTGTGACAGCACTAAGTTAAAGTCAGAAACCCTAACACTTCGCCCGGTACTAATTGCATGCCCTCGAGGAAGGCACTCTATCTCGGGGCTCCAATTTCCCTAACTGTAAAAAGAAGAGGCTGTTGCACTCGACCTCCATGGTCCCACCAGAGCAGTAACGTATAGCTGCGCTCAATGTGCGTGCTTGTATGAGCTTCATACAAACCTAAGCTGAAATTGTCTCCCTTCTGAAAACAGAATTATTTTGATTATCGAGTCCAAGTGGAGTTCTGTAACCATGGATAAAGATAATATTATCACAATATTTTGTGATCAATATATATTCAAAAGAGTTTCTGCAATGTAATGTTAGAAGTTAACTCAAAAACTAAATTGATACAAAATCTTAAAATAGATTATTTCTACAGCGGAAACTGGTGATACTTGCGGCACTGCCAGGGCTTGACCAGTGTGGAATATTGGTCCCTTATTTTGCCTTTGGAGGGAGAATTTAAGCGTTTGTACCATCATTTCTCCATCTTTTGCAGTGCAAGAATAATTGCTAGTTATTTCTCACAACTCCGTATGTTTCATGATTTAAATGATTTTAGACCTCAAGTGACAGTAACTTATCAAGGACAAAATGTCATAACACCACTTAAAGTAAAAATAAGGGCTTAGTTCATTCCGAGGGCTAAAGATTGTTCAATGAAAGGGCTGAAAATAAATGGTCTTTGGTGACATAAAGCTTGTCTTCCAGTCCCCTGAGACTGAACAGCGGTCATTTATGCCATAGTTCTGCATAATAAACAGAAAACAGAACTTAGTGTAAAAAAAGAAAAATCCTTGCTCACTGGGAATAAACCACCATAGTCCTTCTGCCTGTCAGGGCCAGCCGTTTCTGATGAAATAAACAATCTAATTTTGCCATTTTGGAGTGGCAGTCATCTGTAGCTCACGAATTAAGAGCAGTTATTAAGCTTTACCCTTAAAACCATCACATCCCCTACATTTACTGGCTTTAACTGTTGATGTCCCTGCCAGTAATTCAAACAGGACAGCCCTGGTGACCTTACACTCCTTAGTTCTCAAGGGCCGCTCTGTGGTCATTTTTTTTTTTATTTTTATGTTTATTTATTTTTGAGATAGAGAGACAGAGTGTGAGCAGGTGAGAGGCAGAGAGAGAGGGAGACACGGAATGGGAAGCAGATTCCAGGCTCTGAGCTGTCAGCACAAAGCCTGACGAGGGGCTGGAAGCTACAAACCATGAGATCATGACCTGAGCTGAAGTTGGACCTTTAACCCACTGAGCCACCCAGGCGCCCCTCTGTGGTCATTTTTAAAGAGATCGCTAGTACTGAAACCGAGTTCCATATGGTCTGAAAACAACCTTCGTGATCGGTGGTCTACGCAATACCAGTGGTTTGTAATACAAGCATCTTCTAAGTCAATGGAGCAGTAAGAGCAGGCTTTTGAACCTTCTCCCCCACATACAAGTGGCTCCACCAGCAATCTGGCACCAACCGAGGACGAGGAGGTACCTAGCAAACCCAGACTGTGGCAGGTTGATGCCTGGAACGTGGGTCTAGAACGGTTAAGACTGCTGTCAACCCTCCCCCACTCTACCTCCCACCCCCACAGAATGCAGCAAAGCAAGACTTTTTGAAAGCATGACTTAAGAGAACTGCCTTATTTCAAGTTTATACGAAGTTAAGGTATTATTTCCAAGTCCCTCTGGCTCCACGTTCCTGGTTTTATGCGTATAGTTTCCATCGTGCAGATGGAAGTCTGATGCTTGCAGTCACGGGGCCCTGCAGTGAGGAGGGCCCCTGCTGACTGCACTACTCTGTTGTGGTCGCCTTAACATTTCTAGTAGTTTCTGAGCAAGCGGCCCACGTTTTTTACTCTGCACTGGGTCTTACAAATGTTGTAGCCAATCCTGGCGTATTATTTGAAGCAAAAGTTTTATTTATTTATTTTTTGTATCAGAAGTTTTAAATCAAATTCTATGACTGTATGATCTGGAAAAATAATATTAACCTTTCTTATGAATAAAATAGATAAGTCCAATGCATCCAAAGGATTTCAATGAAGCATGGCTTAAAAGAGGTGGCAGCACTATTCCAGATTGTATAAGAGAACAAAAGCTTCTAACTTCTTTGAAGAAAAATAACTATAAATAATAAAAATGAAACGAGGCGCCTTGGTGGCTCAGTCGGATAAGCATCGACTTCAGCTCAGGTCATGATCTCAAGGCTCGTGGGTTCGAGCCCTGCGTCGGGCTCTGTGCTGACAGCTCAGAGCCTGGAGCCTGTTTCAGATTCTGTGTCTCCCTCTCTTTTTGTCCCTCCCGCATTCACACTCAATCTCTCTCTGTCTCTCAAAAATAAGTAAACATTAAAAAATTGTTTTTAAAAATGAAAAGATGAGTCCAAAAAGCTACTTGCAGACCAATCCCTTTATAAATAGGAAACCAAAATCCCAACTGTTAGCACAAAGAATCCAGCAAACTAGAAGAATAATAGAACATGACTAAATTTGGGTGAATCCAAACATACAAGGTATTTTTTATATTAGAACTATGAAATGTATTGATATCATGCATCGTGTTTGCAGCACTAAAGTGAAAAATAAAAGATCTCCATTAATATTGGAAGAACATTCTAAGATTCAAAATCTGTTCTAGATTTTAAAAATGCATATTAATAAAATGGAAAATGTGTATTGATAAAATTGAAGTAGACTGATATGTTTTTAGTAAGATATCAACAAAAGCAGCAGGATCAGCTTTAATTGTGAGCACTACACACCTCAGAAGAAAGCTCACAGGATTCTTTTTTTTCTTTAAAATTTTTAATGTTTTCTAAAACTTATTTCTGAGAGAGAGAGAGAGAGCGAGAGACAGCGTGAGCAGGGGAGAGTCAGAGAGAGAGGGAGACACAGAATCCAAAGCAGCCTCCAGGCTCTGAGCTGTCAGCACAGAGCCCGACACAGGGCTCGAACCCACAAACCATGAGATCATGACCTGAGACGAGGCCAGACACTTAACCTACTGAGCCACCCAGGCGCCCTCATAAAACCTTGTTTCAAATAAAGTTATTTGATTATGATTCCTTTTTGTTTTGCACAAGGTAAATTTAATTTGTAGCAAATAAGGAAATCATGGGAGATAACATTCAAAGCTATGATTTTGATTCCTTTAAATTATTTCTTCTTGCTATCTTTTTTTACTTCATTGTTTTTCAAAATTTTCAAAATCCAAATTTTGACCTTCTTTTAAATTAGATAGAAATTTACATATTTTTGTATATTAATTTTTTAAAGTCAGCTTTTGGATTTATTTACTACTCTCTTCAATCTCTATTGAAGAGATCATGACCTGAGCGTTGGATGCTCAACTGACCGAGCCACCCAGATGCCCCATTTTTTTTAATGTTTGTTTCTTAATTTTGAGACAGAAAGAGAGAGAGAGACAGAGGTGGGGGTGTGCACAGGCTGAGGAGGGGCAGAGAGAGAGGAAGACACAGAATCTGAAGCAGGCTCCAGGCTCTGAGCTGTCAGCACAGAGCCCAACCACAGGGCTCGAACTCACGGATGGCGAGATCATGACCTGAGCCAAAGTTGGGTGCTTAACGGACTGAGCCACCCAGGTGCCCCAGGACTCTTTATCAGTACACTACCAAGCCTGACTCCTTTCATGTTAAAAAAAATTTTTAAGGAAATGGGAGTATTAGAAATGAAAACTGTTTCAATTGACTCTTTCCCTTTAAATTAAATGTCCTTCCCATTTTAGAATGTTGGGAAAACGTGGACAGACACTAGTTCCCAAGTGCTCAGGATCCCACCTGGAATACAGCAGAGTTGAAATACAAACTCAAATATCTAATCATGCGAAGTCTATGATCTTAATTTCTAATTTATTTTTAAATGTCATATATATAAAATTCATAAGTGTATCCATAAAATCTTGTACTTCTTTATGCCACTGTATATGACTTGTATATAACATATACACACACATGCAGTTAAAAATAATACTAAGTAATATATTGCTGCCCTCATGCAATTTAAGAAATTGAAAATGAGCAGTGTTTTGGTGCCTCCTGAATTCTTCTCTCTTGCATTACCTCTCACCCAGAAGTAAGTCCTGATTGAGGTTTCATGTTAGCCATTTCTGTTTTCTTTTTTAATTTACTGTGTATTCGATCTCTAAGATATATATCATTCACTCTGTTCTGTTTTTTAAAATTGTTTTCAATGTTTATTTATTTATTTTGAGGGGAGTGGGGAGGGGCAAAGAGAGGGAGAGAGGGAATCCCAAGCAGGCTCCTGCTGCCAGCGCGGAGCCCAATCCAGGCTTGAACTCACGAACCACGAGATCATGACCTGAGCCAAAATCAGGCTTCACTGCCTGGGTGCAGGCACCTCCTTCGGTAGACTTTTAAGTGACAGAAATAGTGTCTCAATTTTCACTGCTATATTCTACTCCATGGTCTGAGGACATAATTTGTCCATTTTCCATGTGTGACAATTGAGTTGTTCACTTTAAAAAAAAATTTTTTTATTTTACTCTAAACCACGCTGAGAACATCCCAGTCCCCATCGCCCAGTACACGTCTGACAGAGGGAGAGGTGGTGAGGGTGGGGCCAAAGCAGGTGGCCATTTGCCCGTGTTGCAGGCCTCAGCTTCCTTTTGGACTCTGTCACCCAGGTTGGTAAGTGTCGGTTCAGGAAGCTGCTATTCACAATCCTAAAAGCAGGATCTCAATATTGTCTCAGTCGTTGAATGTACACCCCCCAACTTTGGACATCAGGCTATTGACTGCATCCACCTCCCTCCCCGAGTGCTTTCCAGGGCAATTCGACTCTTCTTGTGATCCCTCCTGTCCTTCCCCTACTTCTGTACCGTCGCAGGCAGGACTTCTGCTTTCTAGAACGCTAAGAGCACTCAGCAGCAGGTGTGGTTGTGCTTACACAACACCAAGGAAAAGGCGGGGAGGGAACGGGAGTCTTTAGCCACACCACAAATGGGCTTGCCCGATGAGTTGTTTTGCTGCAAAATTCTGTTTTTCACAGCAGAGACTTTTTATTTGCATTCCTTTTGTACCATTACTCATCTTCTCTGCAGGCAAATAAACCGCCTGGGGCCGCAAGGCTTTTAAGCCGTGCATTAGTAAAGATGTTTCACAATGACACATGAATGCCTCTCAGTATTTCTCTGCTGAAAACCTTGTACTGAAAATATGCTGTGGGTCAGTATTGGGTGAGGGGAGTTCATAGTCAAGGTGAAAGGAAAAGAGTGGGGTTTAAAGAAAGAAATGAATCCAATTTGGAACAAACACTAAGACACAGGAGCAAAGTCTGTGCAGTTTAGGCGCTGAGTTGCCCGCAGGCCAAAGATGGACGGAGCTGGCTCTAAAACAGGGTTCATCACAACCTAGTCGAGATGATCACCTCACAATCCTGACATGAGCCTTTTTTTGCTTTTTAAATCAACCCGTGGGCACTCACCTGCCCATTGGGAATATCCTAAATCTGGGAGTTTGGAGTGACTCAAGATTCTGCATTTTGAGAAATGAAAGTTCTCCAGATGATGGAATGAATTGCTTAGTTAAAAGAGAAAGTTCACAGACCACCCATGCGCAAGCGCACAGGCTCTCTATTGCACCCCTATTTCTGAAATTCCCATTTGCACGAGAGGAGCGTTGCTTTGCAGGCACTACAGGAAAATATCCTGGTGGATGCTCACGACAGAATAACTTCGCAACATGGTGACAGCCATTGGCATTGCTGGGTGGCGTGTCTGACAGTTGGGAGAGCTGGATTGCAAGAGTTCGTCATAAGGGAAAAATAACATTGTTTTCTTGTATCTGTATGAGATAGCAGAGGTCAACTAGACTCACTGTGGTCATTGCACAGTACGTGTGAAGTTTCATCGTCGCGCTGTATGCCTTAACCTAACCCAGCTCTGCTCGTCAGCTACATCACTCTACACCTGGGGAGAAAAGGAAACCACTTGTGAAGCATCGGGCAGATTCTTTATTCCGGAGATGATGCTGTTTATCACTTTTGCAATATGCCACTGAACGGAAAAAAATCTCATGGTTCTAAATTACTGTATTTCATGAGCAAATGGTTGACGACTGCACCTCTTTATAGTCAGCACCCTCCTTTTCGCCAGCTGACGAGTACAACTCCGTCCCGGGCCCCAGCTACCGATGGGAATGTAGCTGAGCAAACTGCCAAGAGCTCAAGTGTAAAGTCTACCCGGGATTTCAAAGGCTCAGTCTACAATAACAGTGTAGAGTATTTCAATAACTCACATATTAACTAACATGTTGACATAATGATGTTTGGGACATTTGGGGTTAAACAAAACATATTGCTAAAATTATTAATTCCTCCAAGTCACTTGTTTTTGTTCACTTTTTATTTTTATTTACTCTTTAAAGTTTCTAAAATATGTTTATGTATTTAGTTTTGAGAGACAGAGAGAGGCAGAGAGAGCCCGACACAGGGCTTGACCCCACCAACCACAAGATCATTACCTGAGCTGAAACCAAGGACTGGAAGTTTGACAGACTGAGCTGCCCAGGTGCCCTCTGTTCAGTCTTTAAATACAGGGATCAGAAAGTTTCAAATTACCCATGCGACTCTGGTTTGCAACCTGCCTTATATATTTATTTCTATTGGAGGTGCTGCTTTAGTGTGTTAATTCTCCTAATCACGATTACTCAAATAAAATTATGCTTTTCCTCAGATGTGTGAAGTAAATCTTTATGTAAACAACGGAAAGCATCACTGGCACTTAGATAAAGCAATTAGACACAAAACTGCAAGAAAAATCGTATCTAAGTGTTTTGAAAGGGAAATGTGCAATTCGATCTGGATAATTTAAACATTCCCCAGCTTTCGAAAGCATGAATTTTCTTTTAAATTATTTTAATGTCTTTACACATATCT
Organism: Proteles cristata cristata; assembly: GCA_017311185.1. NCBI lineage: Eukaryota > Metazoa > Chordata > Mammalia > Carnivora > Hyaenidae > Proteles > Proteles cristata. Next base: position 619,690 of record JAESUZ010002468.1, read on the forward strand.
AGGCATATATAATGGCACGGAGGTGCATGAAACATCACCCCTACATCTTTTTAAGTGCCTTGATGCTCAACCGTCCCTTTTCGTACATCACATTCTCCACGCTCACGTCCACACCATGTTAGCGAGGGGAATGGCCTCGCACAGTCTTCCTACTTTTCCGTGCCCACATATTCACGCGTTCACGTGCATACCATGTGCATGTGCACACATGTATCTCTTCTCATTTTGCTTTGCTAAAAATGGGTTCATCTCATGCACATTTACCTGAATTGTTCCTTTTTGACTCAAACCTCCCTGTGGGCATCACTCCAGGTCAACTGTGACATTTTAACTTACTTTCACTGGCTGGAGAATATTTCAAGATGTGAGTGCAGTGGGATGTATTCAGCTGCTTCTCCTCTGATGGGCAAACTTTGATTTTAGGTTTTACTTTTCCTTTCTGGGTTGGGGGAGGGGACGTCATAAGCAAGGCCTTCATAAACACCTGCACACGTGCATCATTTGCTCTGGGGCTTTTATTTCTATGGGAGGGGTTGCCAGAGTTGATAGTGTTGTCAAGAGATTTATACATAGCACATACATGTTATAAAAGCACGTAGGAAGTAAATATTATTATTTTGCACTTTGAAACAATGTACTGAGGGACACCTGGGTTAAGTCAGTTAAGCATCTGACTTCAGCTCAGGTCATGATTTCATGGTTGGTGAGTTTGAGCCCCGCGTTGGTTTCTGTGCTGACAGCTCAGAGCCTGGAGCCTGTCTTCAGGTTCTGTGTCTCCCTCTCTGGGCCTCCCCCATTCATGCTCTGTCTCTCTGTCTCTCTCTCTCTCTCTTCCTCTCTCAAATAAATAAACATTAAAAAGTGTTAAATAAAAATAAAAATGGTGCATTGATTCATAGTTCTCTGGTAATGGTGAGAAGAAATCAATCCCAGGCTGAGAGAACATTCCTGTTCTTCTCAACTCTTGCCAGTGTGGTGCACGGCCCTTAAATCACCGCCGCCTTGTGAATGGGGGCCTTATTTTTTGTTTGCCACTCGGACATTTGTATTTGCTCTTCTATGTACTGACAGTTTAAAGCAGCACCTTCAGAAACCATTTTCAGATGCTGGAAATATTCTTCTGAAATGTAGCCACCTGACTGAGAAACTGAATTTTTAATTTTGTTTACTTCTGATCAATTTAAATGTAAATAGCCTCCAATGGTCATCAGCTATCATAGTGGGTCTTGCAGAGTTGGATCCTTATGCAACTTTTTATCCATTTTTTTCTTTAATTTGTTCACTTGTTATTATCAAAGAGGACTTTCCACATTATAAAAATGAACACCTCGTCATCCATATTCCATTTCTTTACGTTTCGCTTTTGATTGCTTATTCTATTTTATGTTTTAAAAGAGGTTGGAAGGATATGCATAATGCATATCTGCTTATGACATATGCATAAATATGTCTTCTTTTTAAATGTTTCTCAATAAACCTTGATATGCATTTATGCTTTATAAAAGTTTCACAAATAGAGTGAGAGGAGAGAGAATATCTTGCACAGTGCTTTACTATTTCCTTAAACATATAAATGTATTCTAAAATGCTGTACTTTTTATATTTTAATATTTACTCTTTAATCCATGTCATAGTTTTCGTTATTCCTTCATTAGGATATGTCCTATGTCACACACAACCTGTGATTTCATTGTTCTACAGATTAAACCACTGTATAAGTTAGAAACTTACGTGAATCAGATTGCTAAGTACTAAATCGAGGTTAAATCGTATTTTTAAAAAAGCAGTTAACTTCAAACTTACATATTTGACTAGAAACCTTTACTGAGGGAGTGTGACAAATGGCTGGGAGTACATAAGATAAAAGCAGAGTCGATTCTGATTTAATCTCTCTTTTTAAACATACAGCAAATTTATGTGTGTCAGTCAGTTAAGGAAAAGTTATATTTTTATTGCATCCAGGCAATAAAAATAGGACAGTTGTAGTTTTTTTTCACACCAAGAAAATTGTGAATGCTCTCACATATGTTACCAAGATTTTACTAGTGCAGAGACACAATATTGCGAATTTTCTTTGAGGTTACAATGCACTGTTGATTCAACAGACATTCTACTCATACCACTTCGTGAGAATAATTATTCTTCGTTTATTTTGAGTTAAAGGTTTCACAGCTGGCTCACTTTTTACCATTGTCTCAATGGTAAAATGTTCATATTTATAAAATAAATAATCATATTCTATTAATTAATAATATATTATACAATAAGTAATGACTCCTGCTTTTGAAGAAAGTATAGAAAATCTGAAAAAAATCATAAAGTAAGCATGAAAAACTTAAAAAAGTGGGAAAACCATGAAGAATGAAGTAGAAGCCAAATCTCCTGTGAAATTACACATATATGTTTTATTTATTGAAGTGATATTGTGTAAACCATTCAAAAAGGATTAATGAGGAGTTATATAACATGTCATTAGCAACATAGTTTTGTTTCACTGCATCGTATTTCATCCCAGGCCAGACCACAAGTGTGGAACCATCACTTGATGCCATCATCCACAGGTGGCAAACACATTAGTCACGGTAACGGGGCAGAATTACTCCAGTTCCTTGAACTTGATGGGTAGGTATCCTCGAGCAAAGTGGATCGCAAACCACTGAGGCAAAAGTGCCGTTTACCCAGCGAATCCAGTTGCCTCTCCGGCCTTTACTACTAAATTCTCTACTTTAAAATGTTTTAAAGTTTCCTTTTAGAACAAAACTTGAATCTCAAAAACTTTACTGTGTATTCATCAGAGACTAATATATTTAATTTCAGGGCCCCGCATTTATACAAGTCCCTTCTAAGTCCCTATACTTGTGTTTTTGTTTCTAACTGTGTATGCTTTTTCTCCCTTAACGTTGGCTGTCTGAATTATACAAACTTCAGGCCCCACGAAACTTGAATGCATCCTTAGCGTCAGTTAAATATGTTTTCCTCCAATTTTTATCTTAGAGCATAATGTGATGGACCCAAAGTGTATTGCAAAGTATAAAGATATCAATCTTCTCTGATGTCAACTGTATAAAGCATGGCAAGTTGCTACCTTCTAGAATTCTCTGTAGTAAATACAATTGGCTTCTCTTCTTTAGCCCCCACCCTCTATTTTCCCCTCAATACTCTATTGATAAATAACAAAGCAATTGTCTCAGACACCTGACTCCATGGCCTCTTTGCACATTTTTGAATTTCGCAGACTTGGTGCTCCATCGTTTTTAGACTGATACATGGCAGGTATCAGGCAAAGATGAATGGGAGTTCACATAGAAAGAAAACCCACAATGGAGGAAAGTTTCCTAAGGAGGAAGTGGACTGGAGTTCCGTATTCAGCTTTGCTCTTCCCTAAATGCAATCGAAAGAATCTTACCTTTGGCTTTCGCAAATTCACTGATACAGTCTCAAATTGTTTTGGGAATAAGATAAAACACTGACATTTCATTTACTTCTTTATGGAGGATCAACAATTTCTAACCACATTTGTCTAATTACTGATTTTATCCCGAGGGCCATCTCCAATTCTCCTGTGCAGCATTGATGGTTTCAGCAATCTCGATTCTTTGAAATTTTGCACTTACAGCTCTTTTGTCAGATGTAATATCAGTTATAAAATCTTACATAGTTACTTTCAGGAAAGAGAGGCAATAGTATGTCTATTAGTGACATTGATTCATTGTTGCCTGAACCTTGGGGACTTAAAATGGAACTTATTAACAAAATGGTATGTATAGAATTAATTCTTGGAGGTAGTTTTGTACGGTAGGGGAAATCTACGTTGTAAATACATTTGTAAATTCTTGCTCTACTATTTGCTTCTCCCTCAGAGGCTTACTTCACTTCCATGATTCCACTGTCTCATCTATAAAATGAGAATGATTTCAGCCTCCATTGACCATTCTGTCTTTCTTCCTTCCTTGACAACCAAGTAGAAAGTTACACTATTACCTTCAGCATCATTTCCTTGGATCTGTTATTCTATCTTCATGGTGTTATCCCTTTGAATTATAGTGGACCACTCCCCAAATCTCTGTACTCTACGGATATTCCTTCTTCCCATGAAACTCCCACCCTCTCCAACTCACATGGATTCTCTTCCCCGTTTGTCCAGAATATTCAGGAAGACATACTCTTGGTAACCTTGCCAACTGACTGGCATTCATTAAATGGTCAATAATAATAATAACAATAATAATAATAATGTGTTATCAATATTTTCTAGTATTTCAGTAGATATTTCCCCAAAGTAGTTGGGTTAAAACCCACATATTACGTCCAGATTCGAAGAGCAAATGTTTTAGGATTGTACTGAAATCACAAATTCTCTTTACTTTCCAGAAATTATCATTGTTCTGGTAAGATGAGAATGGTGCTTTCATCTGAACTACTGAGACTCTGAGGTGAGTCCCTCAACCCTCTACCTTCTTCCCACAGTATGTTTTAGCAACTATAGAAACCAATCAGGGGCGCCTGGATGGCTCAGTCGGCTAAGTATCCCACTCTTGATTTCAGCTCAGGTCAACGTTCGGCTCTGCACTGACAGTGGGGAGCCTTCTTGGGATTCTATGTCTTCTCTCTCACTTTCTCTCAAAAACAAATAAATAAACTTAAAAAAAAAGAAACCAATAATACTGAAAAAAAAAGCAAAAGTAATCCCAATCTATCACTAATGGCTAGATGGTAAGATAGCTTTTCACTCTAAATGCCATGCATTCTAAGACAGAGAAAAGTATTGTTGTCCAGAAATTGTGTAATAAATGTAAATACCTTACATATTTTATTTTAAATATACTCTCTTCAAGGGAAATTTTAAGCAAAAAGGAGCAAAGTAGATGACAAAACCAAATATTACCTTTAAATGAATTGTTGGTTTTAGATGGCAAAAGGCCTACTAGAAAGATCTATTTGCCCATACCATTCATGATGCTTATGTGTGCTTAGATGTTATAAGCAAGTCCCACGCTTGTATTCATTTTTCATTCATTTATTAATTGCAGGCATCTATGCTGTGGGATGCACAGTGACAGTGCTTGTCAGTTAATTTATTAAATTTTATGTTCCATTTGAGAGATCATACAGTTTTTTAAATCTATAATGCATCCATATAGGTTTACCCAATTTGTACTTGATTCTTCCCTCTGTTTAATGATCCCATATGCCTTCATTTTTGCCTGTAGACCATTCATTCTCATGAGTGAATAAGTGATATCCATCTTGTTTGTAAGTTACAACCACTTTTCTACATTATTGTGAGACAGTTTTTTAAAAAAGAAAGTGATTGGGGCGGGGGGTGGTGCCTGGTGGCTCAGTCTGTTGGTTAAGTATCCAACTTCATCTCAGGTCATCGTCTTGTGGTTTATGGGTTCAAACCCAGTGTTGGGCTCTATGCTGACAGCTCAGAGCCTGGAGCCTGCTTCAGATTCTGTGTCTCCCTCTCTCTCCACCCCCTCCTCCACTCACACTTCCTCTCTCTTTCTCAAAAATAAATAACATTGGGGAAAATAAAAACGAACATGAAGAGACTTCTGGGGAAGATAGCAGAATAGAGGGACCCTAAGCTCACCTCGTCCTGTGGATGCAGCAGGAGACCGGCCTTCAGATATACCTAGATAACACCCACCTCCGTGTAAATAACCCACGACATGACCTGGAGATGGCAGAACAGACTCTCCATGGCTAACGGCAGAGGGGAGTCCACATTGGAAACAGGGGGGAAAGAAAGAGACTATGAAGCAAATGGTAATTGTGGCCATCAGGAGTGTCCATTTTATGGGTCCACTCATCTATCCAACCAAGAGATAAGCAAGATACTATAATATGTAAGAGTTTGGACTTTAAATTTGGATGGGGTCAAAATCCTGGCTTTCTCTATAACTTAAATCTGACCCAGGGCAAGGTCACTCATCTAATTTGCCTCATCTGAAAAACAGCTCAGGGTGTGAGTGGTACTGGGATCAAAGATGCAGATGTTTTCTGAGCAGAACTTACTGGAATTTGGACCTGAGCCAAAAGGAAGCTTCAGAACTAGCCTTTGAGAACTCCCGGACCCACCTAGGTAGACACGTTGACGTTGCAGGGCGGGGTGGCCCAGGACCGTGGTGGCATCTGAATGTCCTCCAACACTGGAGATACCAGGCTTGTCATTTCCTGGGGAGATTTATTTCCATCCCACAGGGTCAGAGGGAGATGATTCAAAGCAGACTCTATGTAGAGAGAGGGAGTGTGGCCTGTCTGCTTCCCAGTCTATGCAGGGAACGTGGGTTTTCCTCTGCTCCTTGCCTAAAACGCATACTTGTGGGGGTAGGACATTGACCCTGGCTTTCCTCCTGATGGTTCAGGGATAAGAACTAGGAGAAGGGGGGGGGTGCTGGGTGGCTCAGTCGGTTAAGCGTCCGACTTTCACTTAGGTCATGATCTCGTGGTTCATGGGTTCAAGCCCCGCGTCGGGCTCTGTGCTGACTGCCAGCTCGGAGTGTGGAGCCTACTTCAGAGTCTGTGTCTCTCTCTCTCTCTCACCCTCCCCTGCTCACGCTCTCTCTCTCTCTCTCTCTCCTAGAAATAAATAAAAATATTAAAAAAAAAAAAAGAACTAGGAGAAAGGACCACATAGTTGTGTGTGATGGGGTAAGGAGTAAATCTCTGATCCAAAACCCCTATGCATGCATTTCCAAAAAATTAATAAAGAAGAATGGTAAAAACTTAACAGTTAATAGTGAATTTTAAATATCTTGATCCATGAGGATGCTTCTCATGGTACCTGGAGCATACTGAGTCCTTAGTTATTGCTAGTTACAATCATAACCTGCTTCTAGAGTGAAAGGTAATTTTCTAGGCACTGACTCATGGCACATCCATAGGAAATACACGAAATGACAGGGTTCTCTAAACTTGTCTGCATACTGTATATAATTTTGGAGCAAAGCATTCATGAGGACTCCCAGAAGAAAGTCTATATTTCATCCACCTCTGTCTGCTTGCATTTACAAGTCCGACCATTTCTCTGTGAACCTGTATGTAGCCTGGGCCACTTAATCGCCAATTTTAATATTGACGCTTATGGGAAACTTGATGCCAAATTGACTTAATCTCAAACTTCCATGCTCCAGTTGCTTCTCTTGATATCATAACACAGCAATAATAGCGCTGCCCACTTTCTTAGGAGGTGGCTCAAACCATTAAAATACAAAAGAAAAATATGGAATGGTAGCGCACAGCTGTTGTTTAAACAGAGCAAGAAACCACATTAGCAATCAGAACATTTTAACGTCTAAAAATTGTTCCAAGATAAATTTAAACACTTCTTTAAATACTTTGGGCCTTTGAAAGTGACGAAAGATAAACAAAAGAAGAATTAAAAGAACATGAGGTCTAAATATAGACAATCACAGGGACACACACACGCAAAATCCTCCATTTTCAGTCGTAAATAAAATATTCAGTGAAGTTTGAAGTTAAGCATATAAAGTGAAATAAAAGTCAGTCTGCTGTTCTACAACTAAATTTCTTTTCTGTTTTAAGTTTATTTATTTTCGAGAGAGGGAGAGTACACATGAGCAGGGGATGGGCAGAGGCATAGGAAGACAGAGAATCCCACGCAGGCTCCATGCCATCAGCACAGAGCCCGACGTGGGGTTGAACTCACGAACCATGAGATCGTGACCTGAGCAGAAACCAAGAGTCAGACGCTCCACCTTCTGAGCCACCCAGGTGCCCCTATTTAGTTCTACTTTGGAACCATGGAAATATTGTTTCTCTTGTGCAATGATAGCAGAAGGGAAATGTAGGAAGGATCTGGAAGGGTCTGGAAGGTGTCTGGACCTCACCTCTCAGCCTCTCTGTGCCCTTGCCGCCTTCCCAGGGCTCCACCTGCAGCACTGAGCACACACACCCTCCACTCTCAGGACCCACAGTCCCCCCCAAGGCTTCCTCTAGGCTCCCCCAGGCCTGCACACCTCCTGCTGACCCCTCATTCTTCTTCCATCAGCCCAAAGGTCCAGTAAGCGGGTTGTGGGAGGTGTGCTGAGTAAAGTTTGCAATATAGGCACCTTTTTCTTGCTTTCTCCTGTTTCAAACTTTCCTCCAGAAAACGAATATGATACTTTTTTTAAATTTTTTTTTCCTGAGAGAGAGAGAGAGACAGTGTGAACAGGGGAGGGTCAGAGAGAGAGGGAGACACAGAATCTGAAGCAGGCTCCAGGGTCTGAGTTGTCAACACAGAGCCTGACGTGGGGCTCAAACCCACCAACCGTGAGATCATGACCTGAGCCGAAGTTGGATGCTCAACCAACTGAGCCACCCAGGAGCCCCGATACTTTATTTGACTGAATGCTGAAAGGACCAAGGAGTAGAAATACGTTTCAGGAAGAATCATGACACCAGAGAAATCTGACATGATCTAATGAACGTCAGCATGCCGCCTGAGGCAACGCAGCTTTCAGAATATGACGCAGAAAGGGAGCTAACATTTCCAAGGGTCAGTTTGTGAAACCAGAAGATGCTCCCCACAGCTGAAAGAAGGGTTAAGTAATATTTAATGTGTCATGTAAAATGTGTTTCAATCTCAATGCCTGGTTAGTAGTATTAATAATTAGTAACTGATAATTATAATAATGTGCTAACATTGATACATTAACTCTGACAGATATGTAATACTAATGAGAAATGTCAGTATAATAAATGACACTGAGTATATATTACATGGGAACTTGGCATTCTCTTTGCAACTTTTCCTTAATTTTTTTTTTTTTTTATAGAGAGTCGAAAGCAAGCAGGAAAGGGTAGAGAGGAAGACACAGAATCCGAAGCAGGCTCTAGGCTCTGAGCTCTCAGCACAGAGCCCGATGCGGGGCTTGAACTCATGAACTAGGAGATCGTGACATGAGTTGAAGTCTGATGCTTAACTGACTGAGCCACCCGGGTGCCCCATAACTTTTCTTTAAACCCAAAACAATTCGTGCGCACCTGAATGGCTCAGTTGGCTAAGTGTCCCACTCTTGATTTTAGCTCAGGTCATGATCTCACAAACCGAGGATTTGAGCCCCACTTTGGGCTCTGCACTGAAAGCGTGGGGCCTGCTTGGCATTCTCTCTCTCTCCTTCTGCCCCTCTATTCCACTTCACTCTCTCTCAAAATAAATAAACTTCAAAACTAAATAAAGATATTCAGAACAATTCTAAAATGAAAGGATTTTTAAATAGATTTTGAACTTTTTTCCAAGGAAAAGGTGATGCATTTAACTAAGAAATATTTATTTCATTTCCAAAGCTTATTAATTATGTGCTCGACACTATCCAAACTAACACTCTTCCATGATTGAATCAGTAACTAAGAACAAGTCCACCAACATTTAAGAGCTATGCTTTCATGCACGTTTGAGTTCCCATTTCAGATTCCAATTATAAATTGCTGACGTGGCCAATGGGGGTGCCTTTTAAAACTCAGTAAGGAGCTATTTTATTTCTCATGTATTAAAGGGGAAAGAAAGGGGTGCCTGGGTGGCTCAGTCATTTTAGTGCTTGACTTTTGATCTCAGCTCAGGTCATGATCTCACTGTCCTAAGATTAAGCCCCACATCACGCTTCAGACTGAGCATGGAGCCCACTTGAGATTTCTCTCTCTCTCTCTCTCTCTGAAAAATAAAATAAAATATATAAAGGGAAGAAGAAAAATCCCATTAGTTATTTTGTTTATATTGGTCTACACATATGTTTTTTCCTTTTTTCACATGCATTAAATTAGGGGCTTTGAAGTATGAACAGCAGTTAAAAGAAATAACCCTCATATGAAACTGAGCCTCCCAAATTATATGTCACACATCAGATTCCAGCTATGACACTGGAATATCACTGGAATTGTGATACCTTCACAGAAAACATTCATTTATTTTCCTGGCCTCCTAAGATCACTAGAGTTTCAGATTTGTGAATTAAACATATCTGATCTTTCTTTACAGAGGACATAAAACTATGTGAAAGAATTCTGCCATGTTTTCTATATACTGGAGTCTACTAGGATCAAATCTGGGGGAGCAGATGAATTATGCCATTTATTTCAGAGTGTCTAAGTGACTTCATCAATGGTGGGTGTTTTCCTTTAATTTAACAAACTAAAAGAAAACTGGATATTTTTAAATGTATTTTCAGAGTGTGTGCTTTAGGGAAACCTGAAAGTAAAATCACTGCACACGTTTTGATTTTACTGAGGAAAATAATCTGGGGAGCTCAATTCCTCTTCAGTTCTGAAAATTGTTGTTTGATTACCCACCAATTTCTCTTATTAATAGGATAAGTAATAAATTCAACTTTATTATTATTCTAAAGGACTTTCAAAGGTTAACCAGAAATGCTAAAATCTACATTACTTTAAAAGGTGTATTGATACAACAAACAGAAAACTTTACGTTGCATATTTCTACTACCGTCAGCTTCACTGCATTTGTCTCAAGAGGGCATTTTCAGGGACCATTTCATGATGCAGACCCTTTAGTTGTTTAAATATATTCAGCACATCCAACATCAGTTGATATTAACTAAAGAAAGAAAAGAAAGAAGAAGAGGGAGAATTTATAAATCAGTGAACTGTAAGAAACAGTGGCTGGAGATCTGGTAGAGATCGTGAATAGCTACATATTCAAGAGTTTAAAAAAGAACTTATCAAGATTTCCACTTCAGGTCAAGACAGAGTAACCATTTTCTACACTCTGGACAGCAGGCAGAAAAGGACACTGACCCTGAGAGACAAGTAACAGGTAAACGAGCCCTATGATTCCCGGAGATTGCTGTTTTGACAGAGCTTCCAAGCTAGGCCTGGGGTTCAGAGAATACCAGATAAGAAAACAGTGAGAGAGAATTCCGGAGATCAGCAGAGGGAACCCTCCAGCAGCCAGCGGATCAGCAAATGCGTGTGAGATAAGACATGTGGTCAGTGGGAAAACTGCAGGAAGAGTTTCATGGAAATAGTGTCCTGTTCTTGCACATGGCTGTGAGCAGTAACTGTTCACACCGGCCAGACTGGCAAGCTCATGGCTCGTGGGCTTTGGGCCGAGGGTCCTGCCTCAGGACTGGGCAGCGAGTGGTCCTAGGCTCATCACGATTCTGGTCCTGCCGAATATAACTTAAAATCGTTATCTGGGAGGGTGAAACTGTTTCCATATAACGATGTCCTAGAACACAGAGCAGTAATATGTTTAGGGAAATTATATCATTCACTACGGAGTAAGGTAAAATTCACAACATCTGGGATCCAATGAGAAATTACCAGGGATGAAAGAAGCAGGAAAACATGACCCCAAGTGGGGTGAAAATCTCTCAGTTGATAGATGTGAAAACTAACAGACATTAAAGCAATAATCATAACTGTATTTCCTAGTTACAAAACTTAAGGAGGAATAGACAAGATATGAAAAGAATCAAGTCAAATTTCTACAATGTCTGAGATACAAAACACATCATATTAAAGGCAGATTAGACATTGTCAACAGAAAGATTAGGGAATTTAATAGCTAGCAATAAGTACTATCCAAAGTGAAACACAAAGAGAAAAGAGGTGGGTTTTTTTCTTTTACCATTTTAATCATTTTTCAGTGTACAGTTCAACAGCATTAAGAACATTCGCCTTGTTTACAAGTGGCGATGTCCATCGCCACCGTCCGTATCAACTGCTTTTTCGTCACCCCGCACCGAAACTGTCCCCACTAAATAGCAGCTCTTCACTTCCTGGCCTCCCCGCGTCCGGCGACCGCCATTCTACTTTGTCTCTATGAATTGGGTGGCTACGTAAGTCTTTTGTGTACATGTAACCCTCAGCACTGGTGCTTCTGGTGTCTGGCTTGTTTCACCCGGTGTAGTGTCTTCAAGGTATCTGTACGACAGAGTCACAACCGCATTCTTTTTTGGTTTCAAGAGTAGAGTTTAGTGACTCATCACTTACACGTAACACCTAGTGCTCATCCCAACAAGCGCCCTCCGTTAGACCCTCACACCCACCTCCCCTCTATTGTAACCCTCAGTTTGTTCTCTGCATTTAAGAGTCTCCTGCAGTTTGCCTCCATTCGTTTCTAAGGCTGAATAATGTTCCAATGGATGTCCATACATTTTGTTTATCGATCTGTCTGCTGATGGAAACTGAGATTGTGTCTCCCTTCCTGGGGATACACATATCTGTTCCAGTCCTAGCTTGCGATTCCTTTAGGCATATTGCAGAAGTGGAAATGCTGCATCGAATGGTAATTCTTGTGTTTTCCACAGCGTCTGCACCATTTTCCATTCCCACTAGCAACGCCACATTTTAGTATTTCTCCACATCGGAACCAACCCATCTCCTCATCCGTCTGTTTGATGCCTTTTCAATAAATGGTATTAGAGCAATTTAATATCTATATGCAAACAAACTTAATTATATCTAGCATCTCTCTTTTCTTAAGCTGATTTCTTTTTTTATTTTCCAGGACTCTAGAAAATCTCAGAGATAAACTCATATGTGAAAGATAGTTGGAATTTTTTTTCTTTTTGCCAAATGTATGATAGGATATATCCAAGAGCACTCACTTGGCTAAGGTAGGATTATGCGTGCTTGAGAAACAAGACTTGCATACCTATTTCATCAATGTGGCAGAACGTGAGGGGATCATATGATAATTCTTCTTAAGTCAGTGATACAGTAAAGTCAGCACTAGCAGATAAATTACTGTAGTGAGATACCAGTTCCCTGCTACTCGGGAAGATTACCTAGAAGGTAATTAAGAATCTATGTTATCCATTGTCAAGAATGCTAAGCCCAGCTTTTAGTTTTAACACAGAAAGCTGAAGTCTGGATTTGCATTACTAAATATTTGTACAGTTTTGCAAATCTTTTATTCCATACAAGTAAGAGCCAATTTTGGAACAATTTTCAGACATTTTATTTCTTCTTTTCAGATTCATTATTTACAGTTATCAGAAATGAAAAAAATTTTTAATTTTCTTCCTGCCCACCTTCTATAACATTTCCTATGCGTACATTTGTCTCTGTCAGTATTCTCTTTTATTCTGGGAAAGTCATACTTCACCACAAACATATTTTCCTCTTTGGAAAATTAAAGTTCACCTGAATAGCTTGCATACATAGCTCAGTGTCTATCTCTGGGACTCCTGGGAGAGTCCCAATAATCCATATTCATTACAAGTTTTAGACAAAGCAACTCACTTATATTCCACAAAATAAAACTGGAAGTTATGTCTCAAGGCCTGTGTGTAATATGCTGTCATTTTACAGATTAGCAACATGTTGGATTAGCAACATTTTACAGATGAGCAACCCGTTGCACAACCTTCTACACCCTCGGATGCTACATTTACACCATGTTTGTAAGCAACATGGCTCTTGCTTTGGGCTCATGTTACGATCTCATAGTCGAGAGATTGAGCTCTGCATCAGGCTCTGTGCTGTTGGCTTGGGATTCTCGCTCTCTCTTCTCTCTCCCTTCTCCTGTGCTCACACTCTTTCTCTCTCAATAAATAAATAAATAGCAGCAGTATACAAATACAAAATAATGTTTAATAGTCAAAGTTTTATTTATTTTTTAAAGTTTATTTATTTATTATTTTAAAAGAGAGAGAGAGAGGGCAGGAGGGGCAGAGAGAGAGGGAGAGAGAATCCTAAGCAGGTCCCACATTATCAGCACAGAGCCCCATGGGGGGAACCCACGAAGCACAAGGGCATGACCTGAGCCAAAACCAAGAGTCGGCCGCTTAACCAACTGAGCCAACCGGGTGCCCCAGTAGTCAAATTTTAGTACTCGCACCTACTTAGAAATTATTTAGGTATACAAAGATTATTCATCAATCTATCTCAATGTATTATAAAAGCAAGTTTGTAAGTTATCTTTAAAATTCTGTTTAAGCTGACATACTACAAAACATAACTACTGTTGACTTTAAAAAGTTTCCAGTATAATGATTTAATGTAGTCAAATAAAATAAATGAATGTATTTTTTAAAAATTTTCATGTTTATTTATTTTTGAGAGAGAGAGAGAGAGAGAGAGCGGGGGATGGGCCAGAGAGAGAGGGAGACACAGAATCTGAAGCAGCTCCAGGCTCTGAGCTGTCAGCACAGAGCCTGACGCGGGGCTTGAACCCACAAACTGGGAGATCATGACCTGAGCCAAAGTCAGAAGCCTAACCACCTGAGCCACCCAGGTGCCCCATAAATTTTTTAATCGTACATACTACATAGGGATAATGTTAGCTTATTTGACCAGTAAACACATGAGAAAAGTTTAGGAAGTTCATATTAGTAGGGGTTTTCTTCAAGAGAAAACAAACCCAGAGCTTAGTTTTAAAATAAGAGTGTGTAGCTGCATTATACTTCATATGAATAAATCAAAGAAAAGATGTTTCTCTTTCTTAAGAAAAACTTATTAAACTGGTCTTATTTATTAAAAGATTTACCTTAATTATTTGTCTTAGATTTTTAAAGATGTTTTTTATTTATTTTTGAAAGACAGAGTGCAAGCAGGGGCGGGGCAGAAAGAGAGGGAGACACAGAATCCGAAGCAGATTCCAGGCGCTGAGCTGTCAGCAAAGAACCTGACACAGGGCTTGAACTCATGAACTGTGAGATCATGACCTGAGCCGAAGTCAGATGCTCATCTGACTGAGCCACGCAGGTGCCCCGGTTTGTCTTAGATTCTTAATATATATCTGAACCAGCAGATTTTTTTTTATTAAAAGTCTAGCACATGTACAGAATCATTAATTTCTTATTTTTGGTGAACTTTGAAATTATTAGATTTTTGAAAGCTCTTAAAAATGTGTATAAGCTAGTCAAAGAGAGCACCTTTAATTTAAGATATGCTCCATCATATTTATTCAAGAGCGACACATTTCTGCTCTTCCTGGACACCGCGTTCAACTATAGCGATACATACACTCTGAACGGGGAAGTGAAAGACTTGAGCTCAGGTCTTAGATTTGCCACCCACTAATCTTATGATCCTTGGCAAATCATTTTTCCCTTTAAATTCCAATATCCTTCCTTATAATATGAAGATGACAATATGATATGTTGAAATGATATTGATATATGATATGATAAATGTAAGTATGATAAATAAAGCAGTAAAATGCACGGCGGTTGTCTTTCTGGCACAGAGCTCTCTCCCAGACTCTGCATGGCCCACATCTCATCGCTGTGTTTCTTGGAGAGCTTGGCTATGGGCTACCCAATAGAATTTTCTGAGATGATGGAAATGTGGTATATCTGCATTGTCCAATACAGTAGCCTCACATTCAAGTGGCCATTGAGCATCTGAAATGTGGGTAGGACAAAAGAGAAATTGATTTTTTTGAAGTCATTTCACTTTAATTGATGTAAATGTAAACAGCCTTCTGTGGCTAGTGGGTTGCGTGTGGTACAGTGTGCATAACAACAGCAGTTCGGAGCAAGAAAGTGTAAGGTCTTGGACATCAGGCTACAAAGTGAATGGTCAATTCTTGATGATCAGAGGTTGAAAAGCGAACATAGGAATTAGGTTTCCTGAACGGTGTAGTTGACTATATATTAAGTGTAAGCTTAGTACGATCAGTTTCACTTATTGAATAATGTTTTTAAAAAACCAAGCCTTATGTCTAGCTCTAAATTTGAAGAGGGGGTGCCCCTGTTTCCTGGAATTTAATGAATTCAAAATTACATGTCCATAGTTAGGAGATTATCTGGGGTTTGTTTTTGTTTTGTTTTATTTTGTTTTGAGGGTTTTGTTTGTTTGTTGGGTCTTTTGTTTGTTTTTTGGGTTTTTTCCCTTTTGTTTGTTTTCGTTTTCGCCTTTTTGTTTAGCTCCTTCACCCAAATGCCTTTTAAACACTGTTCAGTTCCAGGGCGTCTCAATCTGTTAAGCGTCCAATTCCTGATTTCAGCTCAGGTCATGATCTTAATAAGTCTTGTGACTTCGAGCCCCACATCAGGCTCTGCTCTGACAGCACGGAGCCTGCTTGGGATCCTCTCTCTCTCTGCCTCTCTCTCTCTCTCTCTCCTCCTCTGTTGCTTTCTCCAAATAAATAAATAAACTTTAAAAAAATAAGTAGAACTGTTTCTTTCCAAAAGAACATAAATTCTTCGGACGTTCTGTTGGACGTTCCTGCATGCAGCTCTTGGGCATGGAGTTTGAATAAACTTGATTCAAAAAAATATAAACCACTTCTCCTTTGGTGTTAAATGTGTGCATGTTAATTTACCATGTGCGTATGTTAATTCACGCTATTAATTAGTAAGTTAGAAGATTTAAAAACTCACTTACTCCAGTCATTTAGCTATAAAAATGGAATGCGGAAGCTCAAATTACCAAATTTAAATTCCAGGGAAACAGTGGTCTTTTCATAAACCTAAGAGTCTTAATAACAGCAGAAAAAGCCGGTTTCCTGCCCATGTGAGAAACTGTTACATCACAGTCTAAACTACGTTCCCTTAAGGTGAGGCCACGTTCATTTCTTTACTCACCATCTGCTGGCTGGGAGCCCACCAGGCGGCCCAGACCCCAGGCGCTCAGGATACTGCAAAGGACGGGGTGCCTGGGTGGCTTAGTCGGTTGAGCGTCCGACTTTCGCTTAGGTCATGATCTCGCGTTTGTGGGTTCGAGCCCCGCGTCGGGCTCTGTGCTGACTGCCAGCTCGGAGCCTGGAGCCTGTTTCAGTCTGTGACTCCCTCTCTCTCTGACCCTCCCCTGCTCACGCTGTCTCTCTCTCTCTCTAGAAATAAATAAAACATTAAAAAAAAAAATAAAGGATACTGCAAAGGACACGACACTATTGATTCTTACTCCTACGGAACTCACTTTTCTTAAGCGTTTAAAAAAAAAAAAAATTGGGGCGCCTGGGTGGCTTAGTCGGTTAAGCGTCCGACTTTCGCTTAGGTCATGATCTCGCGGTTCGTGGGTTCGAGCCCCGCGTTGGGCTCTGTGCTGACTGCCAGCTCAGAGCCTGGAGCCTGTTTCAGTCTGTGACTCCCTCTCTCTCTGACCCTCCCCTGCTCACGCTGTCTCTCTCTCTGTCTCCTGGAAATAAATAAACATTAAAAAAAAAAAAGAATCATTAAAAAATAAATGCCTGGAGTAGGGTGGATGATCATACTATGTTAAAAACTACCTACAGAGCCTATTTGCAAACTGTAGCAGAGGAAACATTAGCCAGTCTGAATCAGCATGAGAACAATCCAGAGACTATTGTAGCTGCGTACTCCACCTTCGCTAACAACACAGACAAGAACTCAAATAATCCACAAATATTTGTACAATGTTCCCCGGGGTTCCCTTTGAAACTCCGAGAGCCCATCAAACTCACAGAACTTGTGACTGTTTCATTTTCTCAGATAATTCAAACACAAAACACTTTCAGATTTTTCAAGATTTCAGTTCCTACCGTTTATTATGACCCAATAAAACATGCTTCTCTCTTTTACTCTTCCTCTGTGTAAGTCATAGGCGTGTCTGCCAGTTGAACATTTCAGCCTTTGAGGGAGCAAACAGTGGCTGGTTTCTTCTGAAATGAAGTGAAAAGAGAGACAAAAAAACTAATAATGCTGGAACAATAAAGGTTCAAAACATAGCAATCAAATATGACCTTGCTGGAGACTAATGCTACAAACAATTCTGCAAATATACCATGTAGGAGAAAACCAAATAGCGATGAAAATGTACACTGCCCTCTCTTATTTTATAAACATCAGCACACAAAATGTGCACATTCATCATGCTGGTTGAATGCCAGCTAACGGTAGTGATTTATTATTCTTGGAGGGTTAAAAATTATTACCTGGAACTTTACACCGAATCGTTAAAATACATGCATATTTTATTCTTCAGCCAATTCTATGATAAACCAAACATCTTCATGTTTTCTCTCAATATTGTTAGATGTACTCTTATCCAGGTCAAAACTATAAAATTGCTGGCAAAGAAGAAAGCTGGAATTTTTGTCATTACATAAGGAAGCTGATATCCCTAAGTCACTGGTAGGCACCCAGGAAGCAGAAAAATGTTTCTGTATCTATTCTAAATTCCTGGCAACTGTATAAAAATAGAATTCTATGTTTTGCCTCTGCATCAGGGGAATACACATCGATTGTTTATGGAGGGAAAACCAAACAACTGTCTCATGGTAAACTTGGGAAAATAACAAAAGGGACAAAGAAGAAATTAACACCACTAGTCTTTCATTATCCAGAAGGGACAACTTGTTATATTTTTGGAGCCTGTCTAGGTTACGTGTGAGGGGTAGGTGTGGGTGGAGGGATTTGTCTTTGTAATTTGCTTTTACAAAACTGGAAACAGAGGTTATGTGCAGTTAAAAATATTAATTTTAGTAACATATCCTGAATTATTTTCCAAGTCCTTAACTATCCTTCAATAAAAACATGATTATTTAATGTTTTAATAATATCCTATTATATAAGTATACCATTGTTTAATTAATTAATCTCAATTTTTTACATACAGAATGCTCATGAGATTTTATTATTATAAACACTACTATCTTAAATATCTATTATCAAACATTCCTACAAATGAGTTTACAAAATAATGTGAACATAAAAAATACCATTTTCTTTCCTTAAAATTAATATTTAGTATATCTCCTTCTACAATATAAGTCAAGGGCACAGAGAGCAAAATTAAAATAATCAGAATGATTCATAATCCTATCCTGTTCCCAGTTTTTCAGTTTATATGTCCTGCGCATTTTCTAAAAAGTGGGATCCGACTTTACCTACAAGGGGAATGGTTTTATTTTTGTTCCAGATTCTTCCTGCCAAACTGCTTTTTCCAAAGTTTGCACCTATGTACATGTTTCACAGCCATTGTTACAGTCTTAGCTAAAAATAAATCTGTATTGTAGTCTCAGAATATGTTCATTTTAGAAACATTTCAAAATGTGTCTAAGCAAAATATGGAGCATTTTCAAGTCAGCACCATCCCCTTCAGGGACATGGTCGCTGTTCACAGCCTGGTCTACCCCCTTTCCGTGGCTGCAAGGGGGGGACCCGAGCCAGCCGGTGGAGGCACGAAGCCTGGTTCCTCCGGAGCGGCTGGGCACACGCTTCTCTGCGCCTTCCTCTCCCTGTGGGTGGCCTGGGACAACGGCAGTGTCTAAGTCGCTGAGCCGTTCGGAGGCTAGACTAACACATGCGGCCTGCGCGAAGCGTCCGAGGCCCAGAACGATGGCAACGCCGCTGCGTGTCCAGGCGGCGCAGGTGAGCCTTCCCGGTGAGCTCGCCAGCCTGCGCGGACAGCGGCCCTCGCCTCGCAAGGCCGAGCACCCCTGGGCGGGGGGACTGGCCTCCTGGGCTCCTCAGGGCTCTGGGAATTGCCCGCCGCAGCCTCAGGGGTCTCAGCGACACGGACGCGGCTGGGTGCTCGGCAAGGGCGGGAAAGGCCCCGGGCGCTGGGCGCCCGCAGGCGCCCCTGCCTCCGCCGCCCGGGCGACGTCGCCCCGTCCGCCTCTCTTCTCGTGTCGGGAAGAAGGTTTGTGCAACTCCTCGTCCAGTTTTGCAGCTGTTGACGGTGAGGGAGCAAATCTGCTACCACCGCGGAAGGAAACGGAAACCGCACACGGCGCCGCGGCTGCCGAGGAATCACCCAAGAGCACGCGACGCGTACCGTCCAGCGTCCGTGGGATCATTCGTGTGCCGATGGGTGCGCTCGTGGGTGCTCAGGGTTTCTTCGCTCGTCTTGTTGTTTATTTTTAGTTTGAGAGAGCGAGAGAGCGAGCGTGAGCAGGGGAGGGGCAGAGAGAGGGAGACAGAATCCGAAGCGGCTCCGGGCTCCGAGCTGTCAGCGCAGAGCCCGACGCGGGGCTCGAACCCACGAACGTGAGATCATGGCCTGAGCCGCAGTCGGACGCGCAGCCTGCTGAGCCCCCAGGCGCCCCGGTGTCATCAGTCTTAAAACACGCATGTCAATTTGGTTGATTCTAATAACATTCAGTATATTTATCACCAGGGCAAAGTTAATTATTCCTCAAATTCAGTCGTGGTCCCAACTCTATAACTTAAAGGCTAAACTATGGTTACTTATTACCTGCAACTCTTATGTAAATTAACAAGGGGAGAGAAAATAGGAAGATATCAGTATATACATGTCATGAGGGAGGATAGATGAGGAATACAGAGAGACAGAGAGATAGAGAGACAGAGAGATAGAGAGATAGAGAGAGAGAGACAGAGAGATAGAGAGACAGAGAGATAGAGAGAGAGAGAGACAGAGAGATAGAGAGATAATAAATAGATAGATAGATAATAGATAGATAATAGATACATAGATGGATGGATAGATAGATAGATAGATAGATAGATAGATAGATAGATAGATAATAGATGGTAGGTAGATGATAGATAATTAGACAGATAGATAGAGAGAGAGAGAGACATAGATAGATGATAGATAGATAGAACGATAGATAAATGATAGGCACACACACACACACACACACAGGAGGAGATAACAAGC
The DNA here is from genome assembly GCA_017311185.1 of Proteles cristata cristata. Classification (NCBI taxonomy): domain Eukaryota; kingdom Metazoa; phylum Chordata; class Mammalia; order Carnivora; family Hyaenidae; genus Proteles; species Proteles cristata. The sequence continues at coordinate 640,198 of JAESUZ010002468.1, forward strand.
AAGAACATGGTCCACACACAAACACGCATATATCAAACAATTGAGAGACAAATGACCTGCCAAACCACAGCCCTCACTTCTATAACTGAGCATCTCCAACCTCCTTCCATCAGCCATGCCATCTGGCCTTTACCCCTTCCTGGAACCTTAGCTAGCAGGTGTCTTTCTCTAATCCAACGACTGGAACTTTCAACCTTTCCTAAACCTTCCGAGGCCCTGGTTTGCTTTGCTGCTGTGGTTTTGCAGCCCCTGTCAGTGCATGACATGGTCGGTTAAGAGACGCTCCGGAGAATCCGGAATCCAGGACAGACGCTCCCTGCCCACGCTGTACAGCAGCCACCACGACCTCCTGCGTTCTTCTACCCTAACTGCCCGAGGAGTACAGATGTCATAGACTCCTGCTTTGTTCTTCGTCCCACACTCCTTTTGGAGAGAGGACAGGAACCCTTCATTTGTATAAAGGACACTTTCATCCCATTAGGCAAAGAACGCAAGTCTCATCTCTGCTTTGTGGGTCGCACGTGCGTGGGGGCCGTGGTGAGTGCCCAGGCAGAGGGCTCCTGAGTCAGCTGAGGGCTCTTGCTCGCTGCCTCCAAGCCACCTCTCGGCGCTGCTGCTCGGTGCTGGAGGTAACTCAGCTGGCTCTCCGCCAGCTCACGCCTACGGGGGGAAGGGAGTGCAGGAGGGGGTGGTTTTCATGGTTTGGTTTCCCTTCCAGCTCTCCACCAATCACGTCCCTTCCGTTTGACAGCAGCGTGGGTTCCAATGACGGCTGGTTCTATTTCCATTTTCCTCCCGGCCAGAAGCCGCTCATCAGCCTTCCCGAAGCAGTAGAGAGGCAGGCACCTTCTGCTCCTCAGACGTGCGGGCCCTAGTTAGGGGAGCCCTGGTGGCAGGTCCTGAGGGCCCAGGAGCTGTCCTTCAGCACCTCTTCCATGTCGGGCTCCCAGCTCAGCAAAGGCTTCTCCGGGTCCAGGATGTGCTGGCGTCGGCGAGGCCACCTCCCTGCTTGGAGCCCAGGTGTGTGTCCACGGGCCACCTCAGGTGAGGGTCCGTGTTCTGATAACCCCCAAGCGCTACTCCTTTAATCAGTAGCTCATGAGACATAGTTCACTTTGGCTCTGCCCCACTTCCTCTTTGTTTTCCTGTCTTCCAGTACCTGTTTAACCAATATCCTGGGTGAAATTCTCTCAGGTTAAAAAAAACAAAACAAAACTGCTGGGGTTTCTGCTTTCCCAATTTGATCTTGTCTGATACAGATGTTAAACTTCCTAGTTTGAAAGCCTATTAGTAAAGAACAATCTGTGAACAAAAACATATCACAGTTCTACTAAATTCTCCTTATTTTCACTAAAAACGCATCCTAGGTTATTTACTTTTTCTTTCCAGTAGTCTCTTTGGAAACAAAACTGGTCCTAGACACTCCCTATTCATTAGGCAATTATGTTAGTAATGATTACAAAGATCAGCAGGCAGAATTTTCCTCGGATGGTGGACGGCAGATAAATAATTTTTTTCTTACACCAAGTAATTTTTTATTAAAATTTTTTAGGGGCGCCTGGGAGGCTCAGTTGGTTAAGTGTCGGACTTCAGCTCAGGTCATTGTTTGTGGGTTCGTGTCCCGCATCGGGCTCTGTGCTGACAGCTCAGAGCCTGGAGCCTACTTCAGATTCTGTGTCTCCCTCTCTCCCTGACCCTGCTCATGCTGTTCTCACTTAGAAATAAATTTTAAAAGGGGCGCCTAGGTGGTTTAGTCAGTTAAGCGTCCGACTTTCGCTTAGGTCACGATCTCGCGCTTCGTGGGTTCGAGCCCCGCGTCGGGCTCTGTGCTGACTGCCAGCTCGGAGCCTGGAGCCTGTTTCAGTCTGTGACTCCCTCTCTCTGACCCTCCCCTGCTCACGCTGTCTCTCTCTCTCTCTCCTAGAAATAAATAAAACATTAAAAAAGAAAGAAAGAAATTTAAAAAAAAATTTTTTTTAATGTTTATTCATTTTGAAAGAGAGGGAGACAGAACATGAGCAGGGGAGGGGAAGAGAGAGACAGAGACACAAAATACAAAGCAGGCTCCAGGGTCTGAGCTGTCAGCCCAGAGCCTAATGTGGGGCTCGAACTCATGAGTTTTGAGATCATGACCTGACCTAAAGTCAGATGCTTAACCTACTGAGCCACCAGGCACCCTCTTACACCAAATAAATTTCTAGCATTAGTATAATCCCAATATTGGGTTAGGGAAAAGGAAAAAGCAGGGAGATGCTACTTAAAATCAGTGCCATTGGGATGAAAACTTCATCTTAGGAATAGCGAAAGTCAGTCTCCGAACCGAGAATCAGGATCATGAAGTGAAGTGTGTTATTTTCCCAGAAATAAGTGAGTATATTCTAAGTTAACAAGCCATGGAAAGGAGTCTGTGTTACCCCAGTGGACAGCCCCATCCATGCAAATTCCTTTGTATTAGGGACAATATTTAGATAGGCTCATAGGAGAGAGTATCATGTCCCTGGTACATATAACTTTAGTTTCTGTAGTTCCAGTTAATTTCTGACTCTGGCTTCCATTGTTCCATGTCCCTGCCCCACAGATTTATGGCACAGCGAGAGGTCTTCTGTCCTGCCAAGATGGGCCAGACCATGAGGCCTTCAGTCCTCAGTCCACAGATGAACGGGAGAGGTGTCCGTAGGATCTCATGGGACAGCCAGTCATGCTGCCTGGGGTTCTTTTGGTTCACAGAGACTTCTGGAAGGGCAACATGGAAGGGTCATCGCCATACCACACGGTCCTTGCTTTCTGGTGTCCTGCTTCCTCTCCACGGCTCTGTGAGCCTCAGGGAACCGGCTCCCTCTGCTCCCGGGATGGGCAAAGATGTCTCTCCTGTCCCTTCCCTAGGAGGCTGGGACAATGCCTTCATCTTGTGTGTGTGTGACTACCCTCAACATGTTACTCTTTGTATGAAAGGTGTCAAAAGTGTATCCATTCTCTGTGTCTTAAATGATCAGAGTTGTAAGAACCAAGAAAAATTATTTAGCTCCTTCATCCGTCATGCTCCGCAATTGTGCCTATTGCACTTAACACACACCCCGAGAAATAAATCTTTGATACGAGAACCTTGGGACACATTTTAGGTGGATGTTTCTCTAACTGGATTCCTCCTACAGGAGCAGTCGTTTATGAAAAGTTAATTATTTTACTATCGCCTGAGTAACTGTCTAAAAATGTTCATCTGGATTTCTCAAGTGTTTCTGAGAACACGTGAGGTTTCAGGGCCTGGGCTTGCATTTGTTTTTATTATGGTATTTGTCAGCAAGGCTTTGTTTTCATTTTAATAAAGCAAGTGTTTGTTATTTAAGGTTATTTAATTTTGAGGCACTTATAACAGAGAAAATTTATAAAGGAAGTGTATCCAGGGGAAAAAAATCCAGTGGTCATTTCTGATATTGAAATGAATTTTAAAAATATGTTAAGACACCTCACTTGACAATGCACAAATTTTTAACCAGCCTCCATTCCACAGTTTTACAGTGAGTTTTATGTACTTATGATCATGCAGCATTGGCGTTCTTGAAAACCCACCAAATGACTTCCCTCTTGCACCTCTAGAGGTTTGATTTTTAAATCGTAGCTCCTGTAACAGGTTGTAGTTACAAAAACAAGGATTGGGAAACCCACAAGGGATTCACAAGACTCTAAAAAACCCATCACGTATAGGTGGGTTAGGAGGAACTTAATGGAGGACCGTGGGGAAGGAGAAGGGGAAAAATAGTGGGGGAGAGGGAGGGAGGCAAACCATGAGAGACTCTGGAATGCCGAGAATAAACCGAGGGCTGATGGGGGTGGGGGACAGGGGAGGGGGGTGATGGGCATGGAGGAGGACTCTTGTGGGGATGAGCACTGGGTGTTATATGGAAACCAACTTGACAATAAACTATTTAAGGAAAAAAATTGATTTGTAACTAGCTCTATAGGAATGCAAAAATAATACCTGCTGTATTAATGACAACCAGATTAAAAAGAAAGTTTTTTTCTCCTTGCTCAAAAAAAAAAAAAAAATCCATCACCAAGGACAGGAAGAAAAGACTATCTCTAGCGTCTCCGGGACTTACACACAACTACGAGGCTGCAAGTGAGCAGAAGGAGGGTGGACGAGTCCGTGGACCCCTTCTCTACCTTGGGAGCACTTCCTGCCTCAGCTTTTGTGGAGCTGTTCGAAGAAGTCATGTATCCCCTGGACCCACTCTGACCATGGCCTTCAGTCAGTCAGCAGCCCGGCGAGGATCTGGGAGGAGAACGACCCTCCTGCCCAAATGTAGCAAACTGAGGCCAAAGATGGCAAAGACTGGCTCATGGGAACTGGGATAATTGGTAAAAACATGTTTTCAGCCAACAGCTGCTCCATTTAAAGGAATAAATGACCGGGGCACCTGGGTGGCTCAGTTGGTTAGGCGTCTGACTTCAGCTCAGGTCATGATCTCATGGTTCATGGGTTCGAGCCCCACATCGGGCTCTGTGCTGACAGCCAGCTCAGAGCCTGGAGCCTGTTTCAGATTCTGTGTCTCCCTCTCTCTCTGGCCCTCCCCTGCTCTCTCTCTCTCTCTCAGAAATAAATAAAACATTAAAAATTTTTTAAAGGAATAAATGACCTATCTTTTCACACCATGTGAAGTTATTTGTCTTCTGGGGTGATGCATCTCTACTCCCACATCCAGACTCTGGCAATCTGATTTTTTTTAGGAGAAACATGCGAGGCTGACCTGAACTTGGGTTCGTTTCTGAAGCAGGGTTGTAACATTTTATTGCAAATTCTTGTACCAGAGGGCTTCTTAGATCACCTGTTCTGATATGATCAATTTTCTCTCTTACCTTTTATTCACATTTTAATTATTTTTCCCTAATACTGTACTTCAGCTTTTTCTTCCATGCACTTTTCATCTGTAGCAACTAATTCCCATTCCTCACCTACCAAATAGGAGGAGTTGGAATAAATATTATGAACTTTATGGCTTGAGCAATAACAGAAAACATTTTAAAGGAATTTAGGTTTCTTTAAGTTTATTTATTTATTTATTTATTTTGAGAGAGAGAGAACGAGGGAGGTGGGCGGAGAGAGAGGGAAAGAGAGAACCCCAAGCAGGCTATGAGCTGTCAGAGCAGAGCCAAATTAGGGGCTCCAATTCATGAATTATGAGATCATGATCTGAGCCAAAGTCGGGCACTTAGCTGACTGAGCCACCCAGGTGCCTTGATAGGAATTTGTTTTAAAGAAGATATGGTAGGGGCACCTGGGTGGCTCAGTCGGTTGACGTTTGACTTCAGCTCAGGTCATGATCTCATGGTCTGTGGGTTCGAGCCCCAAGTTGGGCTCTGTGCTGGCAGCCTAGAGCCGACTTCAGATTCCGTGTCTCCCTACCTGTCTGCCCCTCCCCACTCATGCTCACTCTCTCTTCCTCTCTCTCAAAAATAAAATAAAAACACTAAAAACGTTTTTAAATGATGTGATATGGAATATTACTGAGAAATGAAAAACAATGAAATCTTGCCATTTGCTACAATGTGGATGGAATTAGAGGGTATTATGCTAAGTGAAATAAGTCAGCATAGAAAGACAGATTTTGTATGATTTCGCTCATTTGCAGAATTTCAGAAACTCAACAGATAAACAAAGGGAAGGGAAGGAAAAATAAGATAAAAACAGAGAGGGTCACAAATCTTAAGAGACCTGAGTACAGAGAACAAACTGAAAGTTGCTGGAGGGTTCTGGGTGGGGGATGGGCTAAATGGGTGTTGGGGTTAAGAAGGGCATTTGCTGGAATGAGCCCTGGGTGTTAAATGTAAACAATGAATCTCTGGATTCTACTCCTGAAGCCAAGACTACACTGTCTGTTAACTAACTTGAATTTAAATTAAAAAGAAAGAAGAAAAAAATAAATGAATAAAATTAGCTTTAAGGGGATCCTGGGTGGCTCACTTGGTTGAGCATTAGACTCTTTGAGTTTGGCTCAGGTCATGACACCAGAGTGATGGGATCGGGCCCCGTGCTGGGAGTGGAGACTTCTTGAGGTTCTCTCGCTCCTCCACTGCCCCTCTCCCCTGCTCATGCTCTCAACAAATAAATAAGTAAATAAATAAGGTCTGGCTCAGTCACTTGAGAGTCTGACTTGGGCTCAGCTGATGATCTCACAGTCTTTGAGTTTGAGCCCCTCATCAGGCTCGCTGCTGTCAGCCCAGAGCCCTCTCTAGATCCTCCATCTGCCCCTCCCCCACACCTTTCTTGCTCACACTCTATCAAAAATAAACATTAAATAAATAAATAAATGAACATAAAATTACTTATAAGATATTGGATTTAAACTTACGAAAATAAGCCCTAGGAAAAAGTTTTTACGTGTTTCACTCCTAGAAAGTCCTAGAGCCTGAGTCATGGTAACCACGTCCTCTAGCCGAAGTCCAGTACGCAGCTTGGGCCCCAGAAAATATGCCATTGATTTTACTTTTCAAAACACAGCTCCATATAGTCTCTCCCTGGGGTCTCAGTATATGACACGTACCTTTCAGGATGGATCATGTGAATGAGGACGAAACTGAGAAGCCATTCTTTAGGTCAGGACGACAGCTCACCAAGTTGAAGGGACGTGTATTTACCAGACTGGGAGCTGCTCTCAGATTTGCAGACTACCTCATTTATCTTTCTTCGTCCAGGGGCAATCTTTCAGCATTTCGCTCGCACCGCGACAGTAATAAGTGTGTCCCTGGGAAAGCGCAGGGCTGGCATCAGCTAGTTTACTGCCTGGAGAGGTGACTGGAAATGACAGCGTGGACAGCTTGTTTTCTCACATCTCCGTTGCGCTCCACGTAGGACCTGGATGCCAGTGTGCTATCTGACACATGTGTCCTTTTGCGAGCAGGGTGTCTGTCCCACGTTGCCCACGAGTGAGCAGATGGTGGGGTGGGTGGACGTCCCCCAAAGTCCTCTTTGTGTTTTCCGGGATTGATACTGTTTACAGTTGTCTTTTTCCTCTTAAGCCCTTCCTCCCAGCTGTAGGCAAATACTTCGCTCGTCCCACACCAGCCCAGCCTGGATCTGTCATGAACGTGTAGAGAAATATAGAATTTCAGGACTGTGAAGCCACAGGGCACTGTGTCCACTTCTTCCCCCCAGAGCGCTCCTGCCCGGCAATTCACCAGACCTCTTCTGACACGTGTGAGCCTGCAAGGGAAACTTCCCCCCTCTGAAGAGCTGCTGGCTTCTTCTAGACAAAGCCCAGAAGTGTTCAACGCATTAAAAACTTAACATCTTCCTCCTTAGAACCCGACACATTTATTACTATACCAACCTTTTATTCCCCTTATATTTATTATTTTTGAGGGAAAGAGAGAGAAAGAACACAAATGGGGAGGCGACAGAGGGAGGGGGAGAGAGGATCCGAAGCGGGCTTTGCATTGACGACAGAGAGCCCAATTCAGGGCTCGAACCCACAAACCACAAGACCATGACCTGAGCTGAAGTTGGACGTTTAACCGACTGAGCCACCCAGGCGCCCCCTGTACTAACCATTTATAATCACACAAAAATCACCTTACCGCTTAATAGAACATCTAAGCCCTGATATATGAGAAGTGGTACATGTGTTAGTAAACAGCACCTATCAGGGTCCTGGGGCAGAGAACAGTGAAACTCAGTCTTAGGGTGTCAACATTTTGAACTGATTTCAATAATGTGACCAAAATCCAAACAGGGCTTCTTAATATCGACTCAATTATAATATAATAGGCTAATTTTCAGGATCATCCGGCTAAGACATTCCCATTCTAAATGCCGCATAAGACAACCTATTCCAGTTATCAGCCTGAATGTACCTTGTATTATGCTAAGGTGATTACCTGTGCTATTTCTATGCATGTTGCTAAATCAATCACAACAATAGAACAGTGCGAGGCAAGAGCCAGAACCTCAATATTCAAAAGAGAATACAATGAGTATTTTCCACTTTCATAAAAATACTAGGGCACGTGCCAAGCAGTATTTCTGAATATTTTATATTAATACAGTGCCTGCTTATATCTTCCTAAACACCAATTCATGATTTTAAATGTTTTTGAAATATTAAATTACTATGTCAGATTAATGAAATATTTCTTCGTGGCATATTATGTAGAAATAAACGATACAATAAAAGTACTCACATCAGCTTTCATTTCAGAAACTCCAGAATAATCATTTTTCTGAAACAGTCAAGCCAACTTCAAAGTCATTTTCATGGGTTTCCGTAATAGTAATTATTATTATCCTGCCAAATGGATACATTATATTGTCTGTGTAGAAAATGCTCACATGAAACTTTTCCTATTATGTCTTTATTTAAATGAACATCCAATAAAGAAAATAGGAGGTTTTCTAAATTTCGAAAACATATCCTCAAAAATACAAAAATGCTGGTGAAAATAAGATTAGCATTCTTAAGAACAACCACGTGTTTAATGAATATCTTCGTGGCTGAGTTGGTACGACTTTCCTCTCATCTCCTCCAAATGCGTACATCCAATCACACGTATCAATCAAAGGAAATTAGAAGCATTTCTCTCTCTAGGCAAAGAGAGAGGAGAGAAGAGTGCATGCTTGCTGTTGAGAAGTATCTAAAGCTTCTCTACCATGGCGAGCCCAGCCCACCTTCTTCCCCGGGAAGGCATCCATCTGCCCAGAAGCTCTGCTTCCACACTCATCCCTCAAACCTCCGCTCTTCCACCTTCCCTCGTCACGATGCAGACCTTCTGTGAGCCGCTCTGCCTTCTTTTGTACGCTGTGTCTGTAGACCCCTACCTTGCTCCTCTACATCTGCACAGAGCTCTAACCCCTGGAGAGCCAGACGCAAGAGGGTAGGAGAACGCACCTTATTGGTAGGTTTCCTATAATATGAATATATGGATAGTTTTGACTACATGTCACACAAACTTAAGTTGCTTTTTCATACTACTTCCTTCTCCTGCAAATAAGCCACCCACTCCCCAGATGATGAGGTGCACACGCACACATGTAATTAGGGAACAACACTTCCAAACCGATCTGATTTTCGATAGCATTAACCACAGGAGTTCTCAATGGTATTGAACCCAAAGGGCATTTGGAAATCTTTGTGTCTCTTTTTTGATGGTATCATTGGCTCAGGATTGCAGCTGGCACCCAGTGGCTCCACAGTGCAAAGAATCATTGTACCCAAATGCCCATCATGCCCCATTGAGAAACATGGAGTCAGAACGATGAAAGTGGCATTCTTTGGAACATTCTACCATAGGGCTAGAGGGGGTTAGAGAGGGCACTCGGTTGTTTGCCTTTGAACAAGAATAATCTCACAAAATAGGGAAGGTTGGAAGAGAAACCATGGAGAGGATTGGAATTCCAGAAATCTCTCTAAGAATGTGGAGCAGGTGAGAGGACACAGCAGGGCCCCAGCTGCTGCCATGTGGAGTGGGGGAAGGGTTCCTAGGAAGAGAACAGAAGGCATCGACACCCCACCCCCAAGCTGGTCCAACAATGCTGCTTATCCTGGGGTAGGGCTTCCCATGCAGCTACATCCCCATCTTGTACAAACTGCTAAAAAGAGTGAAAATCGTAACTTCAGCAAATATCTGCACCCCCATGTTCGTTGCATCATTAATCACAATAGATAAGATTTGGAAGCAACGTAATTGTTTGTAGACAGATGAATGAATGGACAAAGATGTGGAGGATATAGATACGTACAGCGGAATATTATTCAGTCACAAGAGAAGGAAATCTTGCCATCTGCCACAGCAGAAAGAAATAGAGAGGACATTTTGTAAAGTGACATCAGCCAGAGAGAGAAAGTTGAACATCGTACGATGTCACTTATACGTGGAATCTAAAAAAAAGTGAAAATCATAAAAACAGAGACCGGGATGCTGGTTATCAAGGCCTAGATGGGGAGGTGGGGGCAGAAATGGGGAGACACTGGTCAGAGCCTTCAGCCGTTAGATGAAGAGGCTCTGGACAGATAATGGACGGCATGGTGACTCTAGTTAATAATACTGTTCTGTGTCCTGAAAATTTGCGACGGGAATAGATCTGAAGCCTTCCCACTCCAGGGGAAAAAGGTCACGTGAGGTGAAGGATGTGTTAATTAACTTGATTCACCTGATGGTGGTGATCATTTCAGTAAGTATACATACATCAAATCATCACGTTATGCACTTTAAATATGTTCAATGGTGTTTGTCAAGTAAACCTCAATACGGCTGGAAGAAAGGGAGTAAGTACTGGTCTAATCTCTGTTCCAATCCTCTGATCTAATGATATGCACTTTATACAGCAGCACTGAACCCCACCTCCATCCTCCAGGAGAGAAGATGGAGCCCATGAAGTTCTCAGTTGCCCAGAAGAAGACATCGTTTCCAGAACATAATGTAGAGGGCTGGAGGGCTCAAATCAGCCCTTGTCCTGAGAGCCAAGTGGAATTTGTCAGTTCAAACACTTGAGTGAGTGTGGGAACCCAGAGAGTTATACCGAGCACAAAACCTGATTTTGCCCTGAAAGCATTTGCCAAAGCAGGAAATTTGGTAAAGGGTATTTTTTCAAGTTTATTTATTTATTTTGAGGGAGAGAGAGAGAAAGAGAAAGAGAGCAGGGTAGAGGTGCAGAGAGAGAGAGACAGAGAACCCCAAGCCTGCTCCACCCTGTCAGTACAGATCCCAACATAGGGCTCAAACTCACAAACCATGAGATCATGACCTGCGCTTCACTGACTGAGCCACCCAGGTGCCCCTGTGATAAAAGATTTTTTAGGTTCGCAGTGCACTAGGGTCAGATTAACCCAGGACTCATGAGGTAAGCAATCTAATTGGAGACTCTTCTCCTTCAAACTGGGACCCCAAAGAGTGACTCCCTCAGGGTAAACATAAACAGAAATTACTATTCCTCATACGACCCCCGTCACACCCAGGAGTGCAAGAGAACTCACCACCTGGGGCTACACCCAGGGGGGACGATTACATCTCAGGACACAAAATGGCAGGATGTTCCTGTGTACTCTACACTCCAGATCCTTCCTGAGCAAAGCCTAGAATCCTGTGTGACTCCCCCTGGCCTGCTGACCCCCAGGAGCTAGGCAGACACACATGAAAACTACATTCTCATTCCTCGCTCCCCCTTTGGGGGCCACAGAGAAATGTCAGAGAAAACACACAGCATAGCCGCAACATAAGCACAAAGAAAGGGACCTCCTAAGTGAAGCCTCATGATTCCACAGAGAAAATTCACCAAACAAGACATGTGATCTGTCAGAGGGAAGCTGTAAAATACCTATGTTCTATATGCTTAATGGGCTTCACAAACATTTGAAAATATTTGGACAAAGAAACTATGAAGAATTCACAAGCAGATTTGAAAAATCTGGGAAATGGGATGAAATAGAAGAGAAAAAGAAGACACGTGACCTATGAAAAGGGCGTGACTCATAGCCAGGAAAAGAAAAACAGTGAGGGCAAGCTGGTCCGGCAGAAGGAAAAAGTGAATTACAGAAAGAAGTAAAAGAAAACACTACCAGTCGCGGCTTCCTCTCTAAAACACCACGCGGAACATTTAGACCCCACGCCCCCCACGCGCATGGGGTCTAACATGGATTAGTTCTCACAGTTCTGGAGCCCAGATGTCTGAAACCAAGGTGTTGGCGGGGGGCCGTGCCCTTGCTGACGGCTCTGGGACAGAATTCTTCCAGTGGCTTCTGCTTTCCGATGTTGGATGGCAATCCTTGCCGCTCCTTGGCTTCTAGATGTGTGGCTCCAGTAACAAGGTGGTCCTCGCCTTCAGACCGTCTTCCATGTCTATATGCCCGGAGCGTCCAAACTTTCCCTTCCTGGATTAGGGCTCATTTTAACTTAAAAAATTAGTTTTATGTTTTATTTATTTTTCAGAGAGACAGAGAGACAGCGCAAGCAGGGAAGGGACACAGAGAGGGGGAGACACAGAATCTGAACACAGACTCCAGGCTCTGAGCTGTCAGCACAGAGCCCAACGCGGGGCTCGAACTCCCGAACAGTGAGATCATGACCTGAGCCAAAGTCAGCTGTTTAACCAAGGCTCATTTTAACTTTTAACATAGGGTTCTCATTTTAACTTTCTCATCTGTTAAAGTCCCTATTTCCAAATAAGGTCACATTCTGACATCCTGGGGGTTACAACTTTAACCCTTCTTTTGAGAAGGACATAACCCATAACATCAAGCCTCTCCTTTTTTTTTTTTTTTTTTCCTTAACAGTAATCTTAAATTTAAAACCCTACATATTTTGAGGGTGTCTGGGTGGCTCAGTTGGTGAAGTGTCTGACTTCAGCTCAGGTCATGATCTCATGGTTCATGGGTTTGAGCCCTTCAGTGGGCTCTGTGCTGACAGCTCAGGGCCTAAAGCCTGCTTCAGATTTTGTGTCTCCCTCTCTGACTGCCCCTCCCTGGCTTGCACTCTGTCTCTCTCTCTAAAATAAATAAACATTAAAAAAAATTTTTTAAAAACCTATGTATTTTTAAAATACATTATAATTATTTTAGCTACTACTGGAAGGTCAGTCATTTTCTCATAAAACTTTTTTTTCAATTTTTTAATGTTTTATTTATTTCTGAGAGAGAGAGAGACAGCGTGAGCAGGGGAGGGTCAGAGAGAGAGGGAGACACAGAATCTGAAGCAGGCTCCAGGCTCTGAGCTGTCAGCACAGAGCCCGACGTGGGGCTCAAACTCACGAACCGTGAGATCATAACCTGAGACGAAGTTGGACGCTCAACCGACTGAGCCACCCAGGCGCCCCCTCATAAAACTTTTTTAACATTTGTTCAATTTTGAGAATGACAGACACGGCATGAGTGCGGGAGGGGCAGGGAGAGAGGGAGACACAGAATCGGAAAAGAGGCTGCGGGCACTGAGCTGTCAGCACAGAACCTGACTCAGCGCTCAAACTCATGAACCGTGAGATCATGACCTGAACCGAAGTCAGTTGCTTAACCAGCTGAGCCACCCAGGCACCCTTGTTTTCGTTTCTTTTAAGTTTATTTATTTTGCGAGAGAAAGAGAGGGTGTGAGCAGGGGAAGGGTAGAGAGAGAACCCCAAGCAAGCTCCTTGCTGCCAGGGCAGAGTCTGCCAAGGAGCTCCAACCCGTGAACCACGAGATCGTGACCTGAGCTGGAATCAAGAATTGAACACTTAACTGCCTGACCCAGGCGCCCACTTTGTAAGTGATCTCAGAAGCCAGAAGTTTTGATGGGGCGCCTGGGTGGCTTAGTCGGTTAAGCGTCCGACTTTCGCTTAGGTCATGATCTCGCAGTTTGTGGATTCGAGCCCGGCGTCGGGCTCTGTGCTGACTGCCAGCTCGGAGCCTGGAGCCTGTTTCAGTCTGTGACTCCCTCTCTCTCTGACCCTCCCCTGCTCACGCTGTCTCTCTCTCTCTCCTAGAAATAAAACATTAAAAAAAAAATTAAATTAAAATAAAATAAAATAAAGAAGCCAGAAGTTTTGAAATATTCTTTTGTTTACTCTAAATTCACTGTGTAAGGTGTCCTGGAAGGTATCCTGGTAAAATGAAACCCAAAAGTTACAAAAGCAAAGCTATCGTCTGAGTATTCCAATATCCTTCAATCTCCTGGCAGAGAAGGATGTAGGGGGAGGGGGGAGGGGGGAGGGGGGAGGGACATCCGGCCGTATAAGAAACAGTTCATCCTAAAGATGATGGTAAAAATAAAAGATTATTTTAACAAGGCCCTAGGTTTTATTTGCGTGCATGAAACAATGCTGTTCAAAAATACACAGGAGTTAAAACAAAGCAGATTAAAAAGAGAGAGTTCATGCACTGCAGAATGGATCTGAATAAATTATCCAGGATACAGAACCGATGGGCAAAGAGATAGAAAATATAAAAGAGAGGTTAGGCCGAAACACTCACCTGAAATGGAGGGCTGATTAAATTCTGTGATCTTAAATAAAAACGGGAGGGTGACGGCAGACATGGAGGAAGAGCACCAACAACATACGAAACAGAGTTCTAGAAAAAGGTTAAAAAAATGGGTCAGTGGAAATATTTGAAGAGATAAAAAGTAAGAATTTTCCAGAACTCTGCAAAAAAACACCTCACAGTTTCTGGAGACCGATGAATTCTTAAACACATTTTACATGCTGTCAAATTGAATATTTCTCCTTCGCCAAAAATGAATGGTTTATTTTATCCTACTTCTGTTTTCTAAACTGAAGTGGCATTTGTTCGTTTTATCTAAGACTGTAAACATTATCATTTTGATAATGACACAAATGAATTTTTAAAAGATTATTGATCTTTAGCATTCAATTTTTCCATTGTATTAGACAACTTTGTTTCCTTTAAAAATTTTTTTAACATTTATTTATTTTTGAGAGAGAGAGAGACAGAGTTGGGGGGTGGGAGTGAGAGGGAGACACAGAATCCAAAGCAGGCTCCAGGCTCTGAGCCATCAGCACAGACCCCGAGGCAGGGCTCGAACCCATGAACTGTGAGATCATGACCTGAGCCGAAGTAGCACACGCTCAACTGACTGAGCCACCCGGGTGCCCCTAGGCAGCTTTGATTTTTATATGATTTCAAGTAATGGCTGATCTGCTTACTATTGTATGTGTATTTTCTACTATTTTAATATATGCTTACACAATATGTTTATATTTCTACCATTATATGCCTTATTTCTCAGGGTCTCAGACTTCAAATAATACTTTCAAGAACTGCACATAGGAGCTCAGCGTCACAACCTAAATATCTGTGAGCGGAATGGATGTACTGATTCAAATATTTCTCCACTCAGCATTTGTAGTCACCGCGCCATTATTTTTCTGGTTTGTTAAATAACTTGAAGAAGCACACTGTCGCTTTCTTTGCACCATGTTATAAATAACTTTAACTTTTATTTTTAAAACCATGAATGCCAGTCAAGGGGTCACCTGATTACGACCAGGTGTGCCTCGTCGCGTTATGTAATCTTCAATCTTAGCAAGTCAGCTTCGACAAAATCAGATAATATTTTACTCACCCACCTTTTTCTCCTCTCTCTATTCTATTACATCTTTTCCTTCAGTGGTTCCATTTTTCCTTATGTATTATGACGGATATGTCCCTTATTCAGTATCTTATACCCTAGCCTCGCCTACTTACCTTCTTTCCTCTCTGTGATTGGGTCACAAATGTGCCACTAACTCAATTTCTGTTCTATAAAACCTGTTATTTAAACCATCGTGTCTGCCTTCTTGCTTTTTCAAAAAACCTTTGCTAACATTTTCCACTCCGATTATTTTCAATTTTGCTTTTACCGTCTCTAGAATGACCTGTCCTTTTTATCCTCGATAATTTTGTTTTATGGAGAACATGAAGACACTCTACTGTAATTCTGGTTGTGCAAAAAATCTATTTCAGAAATGTGTATTTTTCCTGCACTCTTGGCATATGCTGTCATCTCCTTTTGTGACAATAATTTTTCATACATCCCAACTGAATCGGTCTCCGCTAACAAGGCAGAGAGAAATCTATCTTGACACTTGACTCTCCTGCCTGCCCCCTAGAGCATCCTGCCAGCCAACAGTAGCAAAAGAGAAAAAGCAGAACCCAGAGTGTGTTTGCACTCTTCTCTCCGCTCCCACCGCCAGGCGAGAGGAATGACCAGCCCGCGCAGTGCCCAAGGTGGTCCCACAAAATCTTCAAGCTTAACATATTCCTGTTTTTCTGCCCCGCCAACCACTCCCCCATTACTTCAGGGATTTCCCTTTGTATGAATTTCTCCAAACCGCACCTCAACTCCTTCCTCTTGTGGTTGCAGAAACATAAAAACCAAATAATGCGTTCCTTTTTGTGATCACTGTATCACTCGTGTATCTCGGAGTACCTTGCTGGGCGCCTGGGTGGCTCAGTCAGTTGAGTGGCCAACTCTTGGTTTCAGCTCAGGTCATGATCTCGCAGTTCATGAGTTTGAGCCCCGCATCAGGCTCTGAGGTGACAGTGTCTCACTGCCTGCTTGGGATTCTTTCTCTCTGCCTCTCCCTGCTCACTCTCTATTCCTTCTCTCTCAACAAATAAACAAGCACTAAAAACAAATAAGTGGATAAAAGTATCTTGCTGAATGAGTCTTGCTCTCTGTGTATTTAGATTTCAAACATGCGCGTGGGCTGGTGAAATGGGAGGAAGGCAAGAACTCAAGAGGCTGGGATGTTTCGGGGATAATCTGCATGGAGGCTGAAAACATCAAAATGAACACAGGAGGGAATGACAATTCGTGAAGTGCTGAAATCTGCGTTTATGTCTTGGGAAGGAGTAAACCAGAAGTCTGGGGAGACCAGCAGAGAGAGAGGGAGAGAGAGAATCCTAAGCGGGCTCTGTGCTGCCAGTGCAGAGCCTGACACAGAGCTCGATCACACGACATTGCGAGATCAGGACCTGAGCCAGAACCGAGAGTCGGACACTTCACCGACTGAGCCACCCAGGCGCCCGCTGATTTTCTTTCCATCCATCTTTCTTCTGAAGTTGTGACATCATCTTTGCTTTCCAAAGTATTGAATGGCAGGCCAACAGCATTAGTTAGCAGCCCGCTCTACATTGTTGCAGGTCTCTGCTCACAGCCTTCGATGTTGGTGGTATCAGAACCATCTAAAATACCACTCGCCTGTTTCCATACAAACGGCTGGCTTTACATCTACAAGTGTGTTAGTGGAAACCAAAACCTGTGTGTCCACACGCACACAGTCAGAGTTTGGCTTCGTATGTCATTTCCTTGAGAGCCAACAACAGGGCGGGTGGCCTGAGCAAGCTCCCGATGGCCTCCAGCACACGGGGTCATCTCAGCCTGTCCTCCGATCCGCCGTGTGACTCTATTGTCTTACCTCAAGCCAGACTCTTCTTACATTAGTTGCTTCCTCATGCTGTGCAGACACACAAACACAAAACTCTAAAGGCAGTGAGGTAAAACATGATGGCGAGGATAATTTATTTTTATGTATCTGTGTATGGAGTCCTATGAGTATTTACAGCTAAGTTCATCCAAATCACAGAGACCCTTATAATAAGCTCTCTTATAATAAACACTGACAGTCTTGCCATATCCCGAATGCACATTTCTGAGCATAAGAAGTGTTTGTTTGGGGGCACCTGGGTGGCTTAGTCGGTTAAGCATCCGACTTTCGCTTAGGTCATGATCTCGCGGTTCGTGGGTTCGAGCCCCACGTCGGGCTCTGTGCTGGCAGCTCAGAGCCTGGAGTCTGTTTCAGAGTCTGTAACTCCCTCTCTCTCTGACCCTCGCCTGCTCACGCTCTCTCTCTCTCTGTCTCTCCTAGAAATAAAACGTTAAAAAAAATTATAAAAAAAAAAGTGTTTGATGAATGACGCAAGAAGTAGGTGAAAGATAAACCAAGTCACAGCACCAGCTCATCTGACACAATATTATGTTTGGTTTCCCCAGGAAAACTTTACAAAAATACTAAGTCTTGGGGCGTCTGGGTGGCTAGTCAGTTGAGCCTCTGACTTGGGCACAGACGATGATCTCCTGATTCATGGCTTTGAGCCCCGCGTCAGGCTCTGTGCTGACAGCTCAGAGTCTGGAACCTGCTTTGTATTCTGTGTCCCCCTCCCCCTTCTTACGCTCTGTTTCTCTCTCTTTCAAAAATAAATAAACATCAAAAAAATACTAAGTCTTATGTGATGTTTTTCAGTTGAAATGAAAGATTGCAAGATTTTACCTTTGCACCCCAAGGTCAAGTAGATTTTCTTTTATATGAGACTCAAAAGACTTGTGCTGGCTTTTTATATTTATCTCTCTCTCTTTAACACAATTAAAAAGCCTCTTGCTTCCTTCACAGTGATCGGAACATGACATAGTACCTGGTGTTCCAAAGGTAGCCCGTGGGGCTCCTTAGCATGTCTCCACAAGGCTCTCGGGAATTCGGCACAAATGTTGGGAAAACACGTGCTGGCAAACTCATGAGAAAAGAAGAAAACAGATGGTCCTTTGGCTTGAATGTATGCAGGCAATTTTACATGTTCAGGACAAGTCCAATTAAATAAAAATTTCAGTAGTATTTTTAACTAACAAATAACTGTCTGGCCATTTTCTGTTTTAGGAAAACTAATTGGCTTTTTTTACACTTCCCACCTCCCTCTTGCCCCATCCCCCTGGTGAGAATTTTTTACTTTTTCCATCTTAAGATATCAACCTTGAAAAAGGTTTACTCTACTCTGTCATCATGTCTTTTTTTAAAAAATGTTTATTTATTCATTTTGAGAGAGAGAAGGAGTGTGCGCAGGTGCAAGTAGGGGAGGGGCAGAGCGAGAGGGAGAGAGAATCCCATCAGGCTCTGCCCTCAGTGTGGAGCCCGATGCAGGGCTTGATCCTACAACACTGGGATTATGACCTGAGCCGAAATCAAGAGCTGGATGCTTAACCCACGGAGCCACCTAAGTGCCCCACGTCATAATGCCTTAGGGCTTGATTTCATCTTTTGTACTTCCTTTTTTGAAATGAAAACACACAGCCATGAATTCTGGCTTCCATATAGCGAAATAAGAGTTACTTTGGAGAATTTTTGCTGAAATGTTTAAGCCCCAAATACCTTTTAACCATTCTCATGCCTGCCATGATTTTAGGTATCATAGCCAAAACCTTTGATGGGTTTGACCCACAGTCCCTTCACACTGTTCCCTGCACACACGGACTAGAATGATACAAAGAATTTGTGTTGCATAGAAACAAGAAGGGAAATAAGGAGTCTGTTTATGCCTTACGAGGTAGTCCAAAGCTGAACTATATTCATTGCTAGTATTGCGTCTAAAACTCGCATCTGCTCCAAAATTAAGTTTTAAACTTCTGCTAATAAAATAAGCCATAATAGACTACTTCCACATGCATGCACAATGTTACAGAAATGGGAGATAATAATCTTCACATCATACATCCCCGTATTTGCAGTGCTTTTTAGTTTTTAAAATACTCTTGGTCACAATAGAGATCAATTGTGAGCTCTATTGCAATATTGGAATATCTATTGGAAGAGCTTGTAACTTATACCCAGGCCATTAAACTATTTTGTTAAAATTATGTAAAACTAACCTCTCCACAGACATAACTAGAAATATAGTAACAAAAATTAATATAATGGTGCAATCACTGAAATCAATACTTACATTGATCTGTAATTTTTTTAAATTTTGTAAATGTATATTTATTTTTGAGAGAAAGAAAGAGTATGAGTGGGGGAGGGGCAAAGAGAGAGAAGACACAGAATCTGAGGCAGCTCCAGGCTCCCAGCCGTCAGCACAAAGCCAGATGCGGGGCTCAAACTCACGAACTGTGAGATCATGATCTGAGCTGAAGTCGCACGCTTAACCAACTGAGCCACCCAGGGGCCCCTGATCTGTAATCTTAAAATCCAGGTTGGTGAATCATTGGTCTTCTTTTGGACTATTAAACTACATCCTCTGGTGCAGCTGAAGTGCAGATCCTCTCCCAGATCCTCTCCTGAGCCTCATCCAATAAACTGGGACACAGCAACAGCATAGCTCTGTCCCAGAGTTCCCATTATGTCAGATTCACTTTCCTAACTTCATTTTTTTTTTTAATGTTTTATTTATTTCTGACAGAGAGAGAGAGACAGTGTGAGCAGGGGAGGGTCAGAGAGAGAGGGAGTCACAGACTGAAACAGGCTCCAGGCTCTGAGCTGGCAGTCAGCACAGAGCCCAACGCGGGGCTCGAACCCACGAACCGCGAGATCATGACCTAAGCGAAAGTCGGACGCTTAACCGACTAAGCCACTCGGGCGCCCCTCACTTTCCTAACTTCAAGAAGTTTTCAAACACATATTGTTTGAATATTGCTCTTAGTTTAAAAATTTCTTTCTTACTATTTGAAAATAATTCTCATGACTGCCCTTCAAATGTTGCATATTTTTAAATTGTTTACAAAGACAAAGCCGTTCTTGGGTTTTCTGCCATAGGAGACAAATAATGAACGTAACGGCAAAGTTACATTCTCTTGAAAATAAAATTGACACCTTCTACACTGACTGGTACTGTTGATTCTGAAATCAAGAGTTTCTGGGGTGCCTGGGTGGCTCAGTCAGTTAAGTGGCCAACTTCGGCTCAGGTCATGATCTCACGGTCCACGGGTTCGAGCCCCGCGTCAGGTTCTGTGCTGACAGCTCAGAGCCTGGAGCCTGTTTCGGATTCTGTGTCTCCCTCTCTCTCTGTTCCTCCGCCGCTCATTGTCTGTCTCTCTCTATTTCAAAAATAAATTGTGTGTTTGTTTTGGAGAGAGAGAGAGAGGCAGAGAGAGAGGGAGAGAGAAACACAAGAAGATTCTGTGCAGAGCCTGACACGGGGCTCAGATCTACAAACCGTGAGATGGCGACCTGAGCTGAAACCAAGAGTCGGATGCTTAACTGACTGAGCCCCCCAGACACCCCAACAATTAAACATTCTTAAAGTAATTTAAAATATTGCCATTTTCCTGAATTCAATGTTAAAATCCATTGTTTTCTGAGTCAATATGAATGTTTCACCATTTAAAAATTAGGAAAACAAAGAGTGCCTTGTTGGCTTAGTAAGTAGAACCACCTGACCTTCGATCTCAGGGCTGTGAGCTCAAGTCCCACGTTGAGTTTGGAGATCACTTAAATAAATAAAACTTTTTTAAAAACTTAAAAAATGATGGGCATGGAAGAGGGCACTTGTGGGGATGAGCACTGGGTGTTAACGGAAACTAACTTGACAGTAAATTATTTGTAAAAATAAATAAATAAATAAATCAAGAAAAGGGGAAAAAACACTGAAAATATATTCAATGGAGAGTTGATAAAAGGAATACATATTATATTCCTACCAGGTTGCTAGAAAAGACTATAAGATTTGATTCTACAGAAGAAACCACAATGGGAGAAAGGAAAAAAAATTATACATAGATTTTTAAAATAATTACACATGAACTAACTACATATACGTATATCCTTAGCAAAAGGAAAAACACTATGAAGAAAACCGGAGGTTTAAATATATGTGAAGATTTTCTAAACTCATAAGAAATGCTAATATAGCTTCAGAAGATTAATTTGTAAGATGCACGATACATGATTTAGATAAATGTAAAAACAATAAGAAAATGAATATATGTAAAATTATTCAACTTCATGTAAATTATAATTGAATTGAAATAAAACTTTTGATGTATTGTCAGGCATTTATAAAAGTTTAAATGCCTAATTTCTGAGAATGTTAGTGACTTTGGTTGTCTCGGACTTTGCTAAAACATGTCATAAATCACATTGTTGAGGGCGCCTGGGTGGCTCACTCAGTTAAGCATCCGACTTCAGCTCAGGTCATGATCTGGCGGTTCATGGGTTTGAGCCCCGCATCGGGTTCTGTGCTGGCAGCTCAGAGCCTGAAGCCTATTTCAGATTCTGTGTCTCCCTCTCTGCCCCACCCCCGCTCATGCTGTCTCTCTGTCTCAAAAATAAGCTATAAAAAAAATTTTTGGAAAAACAAATCACATTGTTGATTTGAAATGCTAAGCCTGTACACAGTAAGAAATCTTACAATTTTCATGCTGTTAAAAGTCCCATATTCTGTAATCAATTCAAAAGAAGCATTATTAAATATAAAAGATGCTTATAAGTAGAAAGATTTTATAGTATTTTGAACATAATTAAAATCAGAAACAAAATGATTGTTCAATAATATGAAATAGTAAAGGAAATTATTCAGTAGGCTGTTATATAAAATAATTTAAAATAAGAAGTTAAGACGGTTAAGAAGATACAATCATGGCACAACAGTAGGCAAGATATTTACATAAGACCAAATGAATAAAAAGAACATATTTGCCCTATAATTAAAAACATAATAACAATTTTGTGCAAGGGTAATCAAGTTATGAGTGTCTTTGTTTTCTGTTTTGTCTCATTTCAAAATTGTGTTAAAATCATAATAAAATTTTTATATAAAAGTGAAACAAAATTAGTTCTTATTATACATTTATGAGTTGAAGCAGAGGTAATATATGTAAGAGCCATTATTACTGCCAAAAATCTCACAATTTAAGATTACTCTAAATAAAACTATTCAGCAATGGAACTAGATGAAATGAGAAATCTAATTACCAGAACCTTTATGGGGCAGGGCAAAAGGGAGGGAAGATCTTCCTTCTCTTCCTGTAAACTTGCGAATTTTGTTCCTAATGTTTCCACGTGAACTTATTTTTATAAATGTGCTAAATAAATGCAGAGTTAAAATAAACCATCTAAGTCTTTGCTTTAGAAAAATAGAATTCCACAGCACTGATCACTCTCGTAGTGCATGCATGCTACTAATGTCTACTCAATGAACTCAGTACGAGAGAGAAAGAGAGAGAGAGAGAGAAACAGGAGGGACGAGACGAAGAGAAGGAAAGAGTGCTGGTTTATCAGTTTATTACATTTTTAAATGTCTTCAGTTGAATGTCTCTATAATTCTCTAAAAATGATGTAGAACCATAAAATCTGTTGATATTTTATTCTATATTCATTCATAAGTATTTATACTATTCAAGACTAGCAATTTTTTCACTATTTCCAAGCTACAGTAAACATTTTATTATTTAAATAAAATAATGTTTTAAAATAATATAGTTACATAATATAGAACATTCAAGATGCATAAATCTTTTTAATGTTTTACTAAAATTATAAATGTTAAAGAATATCAAAATAATGCCCTTTCCACTCAGTTAGTTCATGAACCTAACAAAAGTATAGATGATAAATATGTCATCAGAAAGATTCCTTCTTTCTTTTTTTTTTTTAATATTTTTATTTATTTCTAGGATAGAGAGAGACAGTGTTAACAGGGGAGGGTCAGAGAGAGAGGGAGTCACAGACTGAAACAGGCTCCAGGCTCTGAGCTGGCAGTCAGCACAGAGCCCGACGCGGGGCTCGAACCCACGAACCGCGAGATCATGACCTAAGCGAAAGTCGGACGCTTAACCGACTAAGCCACCCAGGTGCCCCAAGATTCCTTCTTTCTCACATGAATGAGTATTTAAGACAATATCACAAATATTTTCTTCTGGGATATTTTCTTAAATCTGTTGATGATCGGTGATGATGGGTGAAAAGAAATTTTTCTAAGAAAGAAGGATAACACCTGAGTTATGGAAAGAAAGAAGAAGAGGAGGTACACAGATCTGAGTAGGAAACTCAGTGTTCTGATAAAGAGAAAATAAGGTTGGTGACAAGGGGAAAGGTCCATTAGAGGCGAATGTAATGAGTTCCATGATTCACTGCGTGTATTCCCATAAACAAATGGCAAGTGTTTGAGTGTTGAGGTCATATACAGCGAGTAACAATGTTCTTTAATAATCGTACAGTCCTTCATCAGCAGATATTAAGAAATGTGGAAGTTAGAAGATATTATTTATGAAGATGTGCTATCATGCAGCACCTGGGGGGCTCAGTCGGTTAAGCGCCCGACTTTGGCTCAGGTCATGATCTCATGATTCGTGTGTTCGAGCCCCGTGTCAGGCTCTGTGATGACAGCTCAGAGCCTGGAGCCTGTTTCAGATTCTGTGTCTCCCTCTCTCTCTGCCCCTTCCCCTGCTCATGCTCTGTCTCTCAGTCTCTCAAAAATAAATAAATGTTTTAAAAAAATGTTAATGAAAACATGCTATGGTGATCCTAAAGTTCCTTTTTCAAGGAACAATGCTGAAATATAAAGAATATCCCCAAACTCTCAACAGACATTGTGCTCAGCTCCTTCTGAACAAACAAGTCTGTGGAGTTTGATGGTGACTGCATTTTATGGGGTGTGTGTGTGTTTCTTTAGAATATAAACTCCGACAGGATAGGCATTTTACAAACTTGTTACAGTGGCTTCTTAAAATAGCTTGCGTGTAAAACTTGTCTGCAGAAGAACACATGATTCCAAATGATCAAGGGTCAAAAACACCCAGTAGCAGGTGGGTTGTGCCCTGGCTCGTAGAGAAGACCTGTAGCTCACGTCCATGGTTATAAAGAGCTCAGCAAGAGTACATCCTTACCTGCAAGCCGGCCTCAGTGTGGTCCCAGGGATGGTCTGCAACAAGACGGAGCTCCCGGGGCTCATCCCGCATGCCAGCTGGCCCCCACCACCCCGGGGCCTGCCTTTTGGTGGTTGACCTCCTGGTCGCCTGAAAGAGAGACAAAGGACCACGACCCCTGGGCTAGGGACTCCCTTTTAATGCATGGTGTTGGGTCTGGCAATCAGTAGGCTCTGAATAAATATTTGTTAAATATAATTAACTATCTGCCTCGGTGTTCCACAGTCTGAACTGAATTCACTTTTTCTTCCCGAAGCCTGTTTCTACACCCACTTACCCAATCTTCATCTTATTACCCTCCCAGACACAGGAGCAAGAGATTTCTAAGTCAAATTTATTTCTTACTTGCCTTTATTCACTCATAAATAATTCATTAATTCTACAAATATTGCTGCTAGGAACTAAAATAAGTGCTGGTGACACAGAGTCAAACAAACCGCAGCCTCTGCTTTCAAAGATAATTGTGTCTGGTGAGAAAGAGAGACAGTAAATCAAGATTTGGCGGCCAGCGCGCCACGCACCATGGCTGGACAAAGAAGAAGCGTTCGCTCGGCGGAGGCCAAGGGCCGGGGAAGTTGTCCGGGGGAGGGAGGCATACTGCGGAAGGACGGATGCGGGCAGCTGGGAGGGATGGGGAGGGGGGGAGGCGGTGGCGTGTGCGAACGTCCAGAAGGGCAGTGGTGGGTGCATGGAATGCAGATGGCCCGCGTCAAGGCCAACGGTCAGGAATAGGACTCGGGCTGGAGAGGCAGGGAGGCCGGGAGGCCGGCCTCGTCATCCAAATGCCCTGTGGGTGTCAAGGAGGATGAGGCAAACACACACTGCCTGGCGGGAAGGTCGTTTTGCCTTAGTTCTTGAAGGCTCTGGGGGGCGGTTGAGGGATTTCACGCAGGGCTCATCACTCTGTGTGCGTGCGTGTGTATTGCATGTGTGTGTCTGTGTGTGTGTGTTGTGTGTGTACATGTGCGTTACGATAAAGAATGTATTTCCCATTGTGCCACAGGCGTCTGTTGAAAAATCTCGTCAATGTTTTTGTACGGTTTCTCTCTGTTTTCAGCAATGTTCTAGAAGCTGTGAATTCACTCAAAATAGACACAACAGGGTTATGAGTGTTGTAGACGCTGAGGACCCAGAAGCAGACAGGAGCCGTGCCCCGGGGAACTCACAATCCCTAGGAAATAAAAGCACACGCGAGGCCCTGTGGGAAATGCGGGCACAGAGGTGGAGTGAAGGGATGGACGCGACAAAGCTCCTGCCGGGGGCCTGTGTCGCTGGGCTCCTGGACGCCAAGCGTCCTTCTCCACCCGCGCACAGACGCCATTCGGTAACTTAATCAAGGCCGGCCTGCAAGGCTGACTACAGGCTCCTTCGTCTGTGTGCGTGAGTTCTCCTCTGCCTTCAAATGAAAACTCAGGGTTGTTTTTTTTTAAGGTTTGTTTATTAATTTCTTAAAGAGATAGAAAGAGAGCGAGCAGGGAGGGGCACATACATAGGGAGACTCCCGAGCTGGCTCCGCACTGTCAGTGCAGAGCCTGACAGGACTCAGATTCATGAACCGCGAGATCATGACCTGAGAGGCAGTCGGACGCTTAACCGACTGAGCCACCCAGGAGCCCCAATAATATTTTAAGGAAGCTTTTATTACTACAGTTAGAACGGCATCTGTATCTATTAGGGAAGTGTGGTCTGTGTGTGTGTGAGTGTGTGTGTGTGTGTGTGTGTGTGTATGTGTTTGCGTGTTGTGGATGTGGATGAAAGAGATATTTGCAAGAATTATTTAAAACCAGTGCTAATGAGGTAGTGTCTGTGGTTGGGGGAGCAAAGAGTTAACTATGGCTTCTCAACATAAAAGAGGAGCCCAATCACATGACAAAGTAACAGAAGGCAACTGAGTGGATTAGCACATGGAAATCTCCCCCACCGTCCTGGGCCGTTTGTGCTCTTACTAATACTCTGCAGTGGGGCCCCGGGCTCGGGCTCCGTGTCACCTCCATTCCCTCCCTCCGTAGGGTGAAGCAGCTAAAAAGACAATGCAAGAAAAATAAGAGCTGCTTTCAAATATGTAAAAGGCTTGTTACGTGCAGCAAGGAATAAACGAGTAGTGGGGATGTCAGGGAATTAGATTTCAGTTTCAAAAGAGAGAGAGCTCTCGAACAACGTGACAGACAAAAGTAATAAAGCCTTATATGGGCGCCTAGGTGGCTTAGTCGGTTAAGTATCAGACTTCAGCTCAGGTCATGATCTCATAATTCGTCATTTTGAGCCCTGCGTCAAGCTCTGTGCTGACAGCTCAGAGCCTGGAGCCTCTTTCAGATTCTGCGTCTCCCTCTCTCTCTGCCCCTTCCCTGCTTACACTCTGTCTCTCTCTCTCTCCTGAAAATAAATAAACATTTTTTAAAAATTTAAATAATAAAGCCATAGTAAAAAAAACTTGACAAAATTCTATAATTATTACAACAATTTTCAAAAAAGGTGTGAGTCTGATATATGATTTTAAAACATAAGGGCGCCTGGGTGGCTCAGTCAGTTAAGCGTCTGACTTCAACTTAGGTCATGATCTCACGGTTCGTGGGTTCAAGCCCTGCATAAGGCTCTGTGCTGACAGCTAGCTCAGAGCCTGAAGCCTGTCTTCAGATTCTGTATCTCTCTCTCTGACCCTCCCCTGCTCATGCTGTCTCTATCTTTCTCTCAAAAATAAATTTAAAAAACATTTAAAACATTTAAAAAACACATAAATATACATTTTAGTGTAGAAAAATCTTGATATGTAAGCTGCAATAATTTGGAGACTTAATATATATAATATGCTGTCCGGGCCCAGGTAAGGCTTCCCCAAAATGTACCGCAATGGTGGGAACTGATTATATTGCTTATTTTGAATGGAAGCCACTAGAAGTGGCCCATGAAGGCCACTCAGACCCTCCTCTGCCCCTTGAAAGCAAGAAACAAATCTCCCATGGGAAAAACAGCCTACCCCTGCTAAGAAGTAAGATGACATTATCACAGGACCTTTGAGGTCAAGAAAGCTGTAGAAATAAACCTTGTTAGTTTTTCTTTTACCAATTTGCTACCTCAGCCTCAATACTGCTTAGAATTCCTCATTATGTAATGCTCCCAAACACCTGTTTTTCTTACCCTGTAAATTCCTCGCAAATTTATCATTCCTCCATCCAAAACGTGTAAACACTGCCGGCCTTGGTCATTTGTCTGGGTCTCCGTTTCATCATGAGGCCTCAGTGCGTATGAAATAAAATGAGTTTTTTTTCTCCTGTAAACATGTTGACTTCTTAGTCAGCTGGAAGACCTCGATGGCAGAAGAGTTCTCCCTCCCCTGCAGTTCAAAATGTAATCTGCTGGGGAAAGAATATCCGATGGAAAAAAGACAGCCTTTTTAACAGATGGTGTTGGGAGAACTGGACAGCAACATGCAGAAGAATGAAACTAGATCATTTTCTCACACCATGCACAAAAATAAACTCAAAATGGATAAAGGACCTGAACGTGAGACAGGAAACTATCAACACCCTAGAGGAGAAAGCAGGAAACAACCTCCTTGACCTCCACCGCAGCAACTTCTTACTTGACACATCCCCAAAAGCAAGGGAATCAAGAGCAAAAATAAATGTTGGGACCTCCTCAAGATTAAAAGCTTCTGCACAGCCAAGGAAACAACCCAGAAAATTAATAGGCAACCAACGAATGGGAAAAGATAGTTGCAAATGACATATCAGATAAAGGGTTGATATCCAGAATCTACAAGGAACTCACCAAACTACACGCCCGAAAAACAAACAACCCAGTGAAGAAATGGGCAGAAGATATGAACAGACACTTCTCCAAAGAGGACATCCAGATGGCCAACAGACACATGAAGCGATGCTCAGCATCGCTCCTCATCAGGGAAATACAAATCAAAACCACACTGAGATACCACCTCACGCCAGTCAGAGTGGCTAAAATGAGCCAATCCGAGAACTCTAGATGCTGGCGAGGATGTGGAGAAACGGGCACCCTCCTACACTGTTGGTGGGAATGTAAACTGGTGCAGCCCCTCTGGAAAACAGTGTGGAGGTTCCTCAGGAAACTAACAACAGAACTCCCCTATGACCCAGCAATAGCACTGCTAGGAATTTACCCAAGGGATACAGGAGTGCTGATGCACAGGGGCACGTGGACCCCAATGTTCATAGCAGCACTCTCCACAATAGCTAAAACCTGGAAAGAGCCTAAGTGTCCATCAACAGATGAATGGATCAAGAAGATGTGGTTTATCTATACCATGGAATACTACATGGCAATGAGAAACAATGAACTCTGGCCATGTGTAGCAACATGGATGGACCTTGAGGGTGTTATGCTGAGCGAAATAAGTCAGGCAGAGAAAGACAAATATCATATGTGTGCACGTATAGGAGGATTAGGAGGAGCTTAACAGGGGACCAAGGGGGAGAAGAAGGGCAGAAATGGTGGGGGAAAGGGGGAGAGGCAAACCATGAGAGACTCTTGAATGCTGACAAAAACTGAGGACTGGTGGATGTGGGGGGGAGGAGGGGTGGGCATGGAGGAGGGCACTTGTGGGGATGAGCACTGGGTGTTATGTGGAAACTAATTTGACAATAAACTATTTGTAAAAAAAAAAAATAAAAATAAAATAAATAAATAAATTAAAAAAATGTAATCTGCTGGGGCACCTGGGTGACTTAGTCGGTTGAGTGTCCGACTTTCGCTTAGGTCATGATCTCGCGGTTCATGGGTTCGAGCCCCGCGTCGGGCTCTGTGCTGACTGCCAGCTCAGAGCCTGGAGCCTGTTTCAGTCTGTGACTCCCTCTCTCTGACTCTCCCCTGCTCACGCTGTCTCTCTCTATCTCTCTCCTAGAAATAAATAAAACATTTTTAAAAAATGTAATCTGCTTATCATGTGGAGAAACTCACAAGTCTGGAGAAGGACCCACCATCCGTTTTGTTAGTAAAACTCCATGGGTAGATCTGATGCGTGTCAGGAATTGAGACTCTCTGGCCCACAAGACGCTACATTTCGAAGCAGCGTTAGGAGGCTCCCCCAAAAGAACGACAAGACATAGCTTTCCTGACATAAGAAAAGTCATTCTGGATCCCTGACCTTCTTGTGAAAGAATATCAGAGTAAAGAGCCACCATGGCCCAGGAGATGGCCTGTCACATCAGGGACAAGTCAGCGGTACAACTCCCAGGGCTGGTTCCACAGTGAGGAAGGACCTGAGGCACATTCTTGGATTTTGCCTTTGCAGGTTGTGACTCTCTGAGCACTCAGGTTCCGGGCCAACGGAGCCAGAGAATGGTGCTGACCTTGGCCGCCTTTAAGACTTTGATCTGAACTCCACCACTTAAAGAGGACTTTTGCCCAGCTCCTTGCTGAATCCAAGTCCCTTCATGAATATGCATGAACCGTTAGCTTAAACTCCCCCAGTTTGGTTGTTGTTCGGGGAGATACTATTTCGGGAAAGATCCTCTGTTCTTTCTACTTGTTGCAAATGAAACCCAATCTCGTCCTAGACTTTGGATTGGTTGTGTTTTGGGCTCAACGCCCAACCAAGGGGCGAATGTAGTTTTAGGTAACAGACTCAGATTAAGTACTTAAGGTTATGGCCAAGTAAGAATTTGAAATAATAACTAAATATATGACTGATAACTGATATCACTTCATATCATCAGGGGGAAAAACACCAACATGACTCTATTAGGTAATAACCTATTGTGGGCAGTGCAGGTACGGATAATATCTAGAAACTTCCTATAAAATATGCAGTTTCTGAAATATTTACAGTAATAGCATTTTTTTTCTCTGCTAGGCTTAGTCAGCATCTCTTCCGATTTGACGAGTGTTCCCATGCAACTATAATAGTAACATATTAAATAAACCTAATGATTTCCAGCTCATCTCTTTTTATAGATGAGTGAACAAATCTTTGTGATTATCCAGGGCCCCTCTGGGAAACCTCAAGCTACTTTTAGGTTTAAAAGATATCCTGAAAATGGTAATTTTTCTATATTTAAGATCCAATGTGGGGATGCAAAAATCAAAACAGTTGTCACAGAAAATTTGGATGTTTGATTAAGACAGGAATATGGGTGCCTTGAGAGGCAACACCTGCTTAACTATTTAATCAAAATGACAATAAAGCATTTAAAATAAATCCTGCCCTTTCGTCAATAACAAAAGGTGTCTCAGAGTTACATAGAGCTGAAAAAAGATATCAGTCACATTTTAGGAGAAGATAAAAGCAAGACAAACTGAGAATTGATGACTTTCTTGAGCCCATCAGAGAATGCAAGCCACAGGGCAGACAATGCTCTTGAATTCTAGAGAGACCCAGAGGCTGCAGAAAGAAATAGAACCTATGCATTTGCTTGGGGGCAGACACGTCTGGGTGCATATGGAGCTGCTATAGGAAGTTTAAGTAGAATTATTTAAGAAGGTGCAGTGCAGAAAGCTGAACGTGGGCTCTCCTGAGAGTGTGAAGCCCTTGGGGGACCCTGACATAGAGGGGCTGTCACACTCCTAAGGGCTTTTGCTCCAGGACACATCCACCAGGATCTCAAGCAAAATCAGAAAGAATCCACTTCTCTTCTTGGCAATCCACCTTGAAAATCCGCTTTCCTCACTAGAGAAAACACTGTCTGCGTCACAGAGATAGTACCGTTGGAGGAGGGGGCGGGGCCGGCACAGACTCATTCCTCCCTTCTCCCTCAATAGACAAAGGCTAATCTGCAAAAGACCAGGGACAAAATGGTAGCCTGGGGACGCTGCAGCTGGGGGGGCAGGGGGGAAGGGGAAGGAGTAACTACCCGTGAGGACAAGAGGTCTTGTGAGGTCCACACACCCAGCATCCAGGCCCCCAGGGCTTCCCTAAATCTGAAATCTAATCTGAGTGTGATTGAAAGCCCACGTCCTTTGTGCCTCCTCACTCCACAGTCACTGTGAAGAAGACTCCAGCAAAAATAAGGGTAGATCCCAGCAAAAGGGAAACTCTCTCAAGGGAGGGACACAAATTGAAGACCCAACACCAACCGGAGAGACAAAAACAAGCTATCACCAGAGCAGCTGAAAGTCTGTGGTGTCCAAAACAGCAGCACATTTCAACTCCAGTAACTAGAGCAAAAAATACCTTCAAATCCAGCACCGACCCTGCCTAGATGAAAGCAAACCCCCTACCAATGGCATGGAAGAAGGAACAGAGCGAACACTTGCCTTAGTATCTACCGCCGGATATGCCACGACCTGCTTTCAACGCAAAATTGTGAGACCTACAGAAAGGAGAGAAAAACAACAACACAGTCTGAAGAGTCAGAGTAATCATTATAACCCAAATCCATTAGGAAACAGAGTGAAACTATCAGACAAGGAATATAAAATAATTCTGATTAATATGTTAAAGGTTACACACAGAAAAAGCCAATAATATGCAAGATCAGAAGGTAATTGTGGCGGAGAGATGGATACTATAAGAAATGGTCAAATGAAAAGATTAGAAATAAGCACAGTGACAGAAGCTGTACAGTTTCGTCAGTACACTCAACACAGCTGAGGAAATAAATGGTGAACTTGAAATGGGGCAGAAGTTACTCTAACTGAAATGCAAAAGTAAAAGAAAGATACTAATAAAACCAGAATGGAGACGCCAGCCCCTGTGGGTGATATCAAAGACTCTAACACACATGTCAGAAGAGAGAGGCTGAGGAGCACCTGGGTGGCTCAGTTCCCTGAGCTCCAACTCTTCAGTTTGATTTAGGTCATAACCTCACTGTTTGTGAGATAGAGCCCTATGTTGGGTTCTGAGCTGACATCGTGGAGCCTGCTTGGGATTCTCTCTCTCTGTCTCTCTCTGCCCTATCCTCTCAAAATAAATAAACATAAAAAATTGAAAAAGAAAGGAAAAGTGGCTGAGAAATTTTCCAAAATTACTTACAGACACCAAACTACAGATCTGAGAATCTTGGAAAATAACAAACATGATAAATAACACACACACACACACACATACACACACACACACACACTACAGAAACCTCTCAACAATATTGCACAGAAGACCCTCAAACTGTGGACTGCATTCTCAAGGGCACAATTTTCTCCGCAGTTGGAATGAGCTAGTCCATGTGCTTTTCTGTCTTGGCTACCAGTATTTTATTTGCACAAGATTTTCTCACAGTCACAATTATTGTCATGAGGAGGACGTTCTCAGTTCAGAACTGAGGTAGTTAGAGTTATAAATATAGCTACAGCCTGGGATCCATCTAACCAGACTACAGATTTGCTCTCTCAGATCAACCTATATTCATAGCCATTTCACTCTGTCTTAGTCTGTTTGGACTGCTATAACAAAAGTACCATAGGCTGGATGGCTTATAAACAATATAAATTTATTTCTCACTATTCCAGAAATTGTAAAGTCCAAGATCAGGGTGTTGGCAGATCCAGTATCTGGTGGGGGCTGCTTTCTGTTTGAAAGATGGCCATCTTCCAGGTGTGTCCTCACCTGGCATGGGGAAAAGGATTCTGTGGCATCTCTTTTACAAGAGCCCCATTCTTAGGGATTAACCCATATGACCTAATCACCTCCCAAAGGCCCTACCCCCAAATACTATAACATTGAGGGGGGTAGATTTCAACATATGAATTTGGCGGGGACCCAACTCACTCTATAGTACATTCTTTTGCAAACTGTAAGCCTTCTACAATTTCTGCCTTATAATCTGTGTCTCTAGATTGCTCTATTGGCCAAGATACGCTTCCTCAACTACACAGACTTAATAGATTCTGAAATTACTAATAATGTGAATCAGCATTTTCCCCCTGAAATCTAACATTTTCTTTCTGATCAGTGTTACTTCCCAATATTTACTACCCTCTGCTGAATCTCCTCACCACAAGTGGCTAGAGACGGTTGCTCTCAGATATCCCTGTGGAGAACATCACAGACTTCAGCTCTGGTCGACCCCTTGAATCTGCACCAGCTTTATGCTAAGGCCATGATTTCTCCGGGTTGTTACCAATCAGTGAAATAACATGGCAGAGGTCCTAGTGCCAGCCCGTCCTTATTAATGGGCAGTCTTGCTTGGGAACCCCTCACTGATTGAGTAACTATGATCTGACAGTCTCCCTACCAAATGTGTTCTCCCTCTTGCCATGGTAGTCTGACATGCATCATGATCTGGAGACTTTCTTGCTCACTGCCTGTTCCTGATCCTTCTTTCATTATTCATCACAAATATCTCCCTCAATAAATTTTTTGCATTCCTGGTCTCATTGTGGCATCTGCTTCTTAGAGAATTGAATGGCACACCATCTTGGCATTTGTTAAAGTCCATCTTCACACGCAAATATCCTGTCATCATTTTACAGTGACAAAATTGTTCCGGGTAATTTGAATTTGCTTCTGCTTGGTTCCAAGTTTCATACTCTTTCTACTACACAACACAATCTCTATTGACAAGCACGCCTCTCTCAATGAGTCAGATGATGCCTGACTGAATAATATTTTTAGACAAATAAATGTTGTATATAGTTGTGGATTTCCCAAATGAAGTCCTACCTGATTTGATCAATTATATACATATGATCTGTCTCAATCTTGATTAATTGCACAATCACTTTGATGAAAACCTTTAGAAGCATAGACACACAAACAATTCCATAAAATGCAAATATGATCTATGTACGCTTATAAAATATATTTAAATCCTTGTTCTATTACTTCTTAGAGATTTTTCAATTTTATCTAATAGGCCACATATAAAAATACTAAGACATTCTGCTACCTAAGCAAAATGTAGAGACTTATAATAATAACCTAAACACGTGAAATTAAATCTTGAATCAAGGGGCTTTTAATGCAAAAAGGATGATATTTCAGAGTTAAAGAGCAAAAGAACTCTCTGAATGTAAGTTATGATTAAGAAGTGACACATTTACACCTAGATTCATTGTTCAAGAACAGAGCAAACTTTTCCACCCTGTAAAATCTGGCAAAATTCTTGAAAGATGAATGGCAGAACACTTGCCTGTAAATACAAGTGAGTTGGTGGCAGTGAAAAGCGCCAAACACTTCACCATTAATTACTCTTAACAAATTAGCAGACGAAGCCTCCTCAAGTGTCAGGCATAGAACATATGTTAGACTGGTTCTTTTATAATGAGATACCGCTCTCTATTTGTCACAAAACAATTTTAAAGCTATGATTAATATGAAACCGTAAAAGAATGCTAATACCTTCTAGAAAAAAAGAGTCATGAGCTACTGTCCAGAGACAAGCATAATAAAAATTCATATT
This sequence comes from Proteles cristata cristata, assembly GCA_017311185.1. Taxonomy (NCBI): domain Eukaryota; kingdom Metazoa; phylum Chordata; class Mammalia; order Carnivora; family Hyaenidae; genus Proteles; species Proteles cristata. The sequence continues at coordinate 674,595 of JAESUZ010002468.1, forward strand.
TTAGTGTCTTATTCAAAAGAAGAAAATGTGCCACTGTGTCAGCAATAGTTACAGAAGATTTTTGTTATGTCAGGCAAAAACTGTACAACTCTGACTTAAATGGAAAGAGAAATCAAAGTGGGATATAAAACTATGATGGTTCAGGAAGAATACTAATTGAAGAGTTGGACAACTCAAGCCATTGAGACAATTAGCTTTTCATGTGCACTTAGAACAACATTGTCATTATTTTAATATAGTCAAAAATAACAAGGCTGTTCTAGTCAAAAGATGATTGACTCACTAGTCAATTAGCAACTAGACTAACTAGCAACTAGTGCTTTTTTTTTTTTTTCTAGTAATTTGTATGGATCTTCCCACAATCTCGGTGGCCAAGTATATACGAGGCCATTGATCAAGACATTGTTAACATCTTGTAACACACTTTTCTTATCATAATTACCATCACCACCACCATCATAACCGTGACCCTATTGTCTTGATCTTGAAATGAGAATCAGACCTCATCTTTATTTACTTCATTTTTCCCAAGAGAGGTAATGTAATTTGCCCAGGCTGATCACCGCAGTCAGTTTCAGTTGTTCAAGGAAACAGTTTTTCTGCCTCTGAACTTAATATCCTTTCTCCTACTGAAAATAATCAAACAGGACAAAATATTTGAAGTGATTCATTAGTAGGAAATATGCAGTGAAACTTTTGAGAGTAAAAGGAACATTATCTTTGAAACTTACTCTGAACTGGTTGAGAGCAATAAAACAGCTGTAGTAATATTAATATTGGGGGATTTGATATAAGAGGTATCCAGGAATTCTTTGTATTATGACTGTAAATTTTCTCTAAGCTTTTAATTATATGTATTAAAACAATTTAAACCCAGTTTAAATATTTTAGTTTGTAAATATTTCACCACGTGACCACTTCATTGAGTTTTAGCCAACAATGGTAAGCTTTCCCCAATGATTAAGAAGTTACCTCTAATCCTGTAGGACCCTGCCTCTGTGATAACATGAATATTGAATATCATGGTACAAAAGTGCAAGAAATTGGCAAGAATGAAGAGACATTTGTGCTAAAGGTTTATGAATTATAAGTATTTTTGTCTATTTCAAACTTTATTTTAATTAATAACAGTATCTTTAATAAGAAAGAATGCTAACGGCCATGATCTATAGGGTTCAGATAGACAGTTTTATTGTTGCAAACTATTGTTCAAAGATACACGAGGTTTCTATTGGTTAAAAAACAATGTTGGTAATGAGATCCTTCTTCTTACTGTTGGAGAAATAAGTTACAACTAATCAATGAAGGGAAGCTAGAATGAGCACTAGAACGGATTAGAACAGACATCAGTAGGAATACATGTGTATACATACATACATATATATAGAAAGTGAAGAAGTAATTGTAGATGTATGTATAGGTTATTATGCATATACAATTTCCTAGCTCTGTCTACTGAGAGTCTAGAAGCTGTGACATCCAATATGGTGAAAGCACTTGGCACCCAATTCTTGGTTTCTCACTACCATTATCCACTAAAAGAAAACAAGGCATCATGGAGAAATGGCTGATTTTGAGAGCGGAGCAAGGAAAATGTAAGATGGTCCTAGATTTGTGGTTCCAAAGTGTAAGAAAGAGCTCAAAATAAAACAAAGTTATAAAACGATGGAGATGTGTCAAAGGACATAGGAGCCAATCTGAAAGATCTCCCAATGCATAAATCTGGAACAGTTTAAGCAACAAAATAAATAATGCAGAATTGATTTATATCCCATATCACAAAGTATAGGAACACATGCAGGAGTTCACACTGATACAAGTAAACAGGTAAAGAGGGACAAGATTTTCTTACAAAAAAATTTCAAACAATATAGTTAACTCCCTATTCTAGGAGGTGGAACTTAATTCCTCTTCCATAAAGAAATTATTTACAAAAAGAAAACAAAAACAGAAAATGAAAATAAAATAAAAAACCAGGCCCATTATTTAATGTTTTCTACATATTGTCACCAAAACATTTTAAAAATTGTAATGCCAACATACAGCAATTGCTCAACAATATTGCACAGAAAACTCTCAACTGTGAACTATATTATAGACCATTGGATCCCAGTTTATTCTCACCACTCAAATTGAATTCTTAAGCTGTCTAGAAAATTCTAGAGGAAAATCCAGATGCTGTGAAGAAAAGTAAAGACCAAGAGGAAAATGGTAGTCTCAGCTCTGAGAAACTTGGTTATTTTAAGAACAAAACACAATTGTTCTTTCCTTGAGTGGATATAAACATAAGCAAATAAATCATACCAAAGGAGAACTTCAATGATAAGTTGTTTGTGGATAAAAGTATTCTTAATTTACACTGGCAATTTATGCTTGGCAAGGCTACTTTTGATTAACTGTTACATGAATTTTAAAAATTCTCAGGACAATGAGTTGCCAAACTGACATTGCAAATATTGCATTTTTCAAGACTCGGGCATTCTTCATGAGGCTGGTTACTGAATGTAAATACCAGATTCAGTGAAAGGTTATTTTAATTGGCCCATTGATTTCCTTAATATAAATTAATTTCAAAACACTTAATCATTTGCAAATGCTGACTGGAGTGTCCTGTAAGAGCTAAGCACCAAAGATACAAAAGAACATCTGATATCCAGATGTCACGAAACGTTGGAGTTCTAAGTCAAAGATGCCCCACCCCCTTGGTAAAGGTGGTTACATAACATGGTTTCTTGTGTGATCGGAAATGAAAAGGGTGATTCCTGTGAACTAAGGAGGATGGGATCTCTAGTTAGTGGCACTTTATTGAAGCTGGAAATAAGGTGGGCCCTTGGCATATTCTACTCCTTAATCTGAGTTTGCTGTAATCCTAGCCATTTTTTTCTGTGTGAGAGTTATCAGTGAGGACTGCTTCAGTCTGCCATGTGTAATTACATAAACCTGGAGTGATTGATTGTGTGTCTATATTATATTACATTAATTATATATACTATTAATATTATGTTACTCATATATTAAATATAAATATTTAATAGAGGTCAAAAATACATACCATAAATATACCCTTTTGACAATTATAAGGTGATATTTTGAGCTCATATATTTTACATTCATTCTTTATGTATCTAGCAAGATAAAATAAATTAAAGGATAAAAAAACATCAGAGCATCAATAAGAGGCTTGGAGTGCTTTAGTCCAATAATATTTAATTGGGAAGACTCATTTAAATCCCTTCAATGACTATCATGGGCTTTTCATTCTTGTTGTAGAAATTCAGTGGCGCCCAGAGGTACTCACTCTATGGACTGTCTGACCCATGAGTGACGGGCTATGTAACCAGAATACTCAGAAGTTCTGAGCTGATACTGAGCATCCCCTGCACTGGGAGTCAAGAGAACCTGTAAGCCCATATTTATAGAAAGACTTTCACGAAGTTGAAATGTTGGTGCAGGGTCTTTAAACAATGGGTGGGATATGTGTGCAAAGCATGATGCCCATCTGCTTTAGAGAGTGTGTCTGTCCTCTCAACTGAACCACAGACATCTCACAAACATGGGCTGCCTTCTGTCACATTTCTATGACACAGCTAATACCATGCTTGTGCAAAGGAACCACTCAAGTGTTCGAAGACTTGAGATTGCCAAAGACAAAAAGAGACATCCCCAAAATACCATCTTGAGTTTTTCATGTGCTCTAAAATCTCTAGTTATGTCGGTCTTAATGAAGACCTGAAGGTGTCACACAGATTCACCATAAATATTGCCCCAAATTAATGGGCTCTAATGTCTGCCCTGGGTAAGGGCTAGCAATAACTACGGCAAAGAGCACCGTGATTGACAAATGATTTGTTGCCATCTATGGTAGAGTAAGCCAGAGGAAATTGTTGCCACATAGCTCATCAGCCAGGCTACATCAAGTGGCTTGGGTTAATTCAGTTTCCTGACATCCAGTTCTTTTAATAGGTTATTTTTCACATGGGGTGGCTTTGTTCTGTACAATATCATATCTCTAACAAGGTTGTGTCATCATCTATATAATGTTTCTAAAATGGGAAAACAATCACTCCTAAAGTGAAAACTAAGCTTGTATTCTCATTGTCATCCATTTGGTCAGTTTTTTCATTGTCTAACATTTTTGTTATGACAATCATGTGCTTGAAGGTATCCCTGCCTTTTGTGCTACCTTTAAATGTGTTGAAAATACAAAAGTCCTTTGTTCTTGTGTCCTTATATTTACTATGCTCCTTTACTTTAAAACATGTTTCCATTAGGGGCACCTGGGTGGCTCAGTCAGTTAAGCGCCAACTCTTGGTTTCAGCTCAGGGTATGATCTCATGGTTGGTGAGTTCAAATCCTGCAGTGGGCTCTGTGCTGACAGCACTGAGCCTGCTTGGGATTCTTTCTCTCACTCTCTCTGCCCCTCCTGTACTCTCTTTCTCTCTCTCTCTCTCTCAAATAAACTTAAAAAATTAAAATATGTTTCCATTAGTTTGAAGCTGAGGAAAGTTGTTACTTTCTGTTTACACCGCATTCCTACAATTCACTGTGCTTTTAAAAAATATTAGGCAACTGCCTAGATTTTCCTTCTTAGCAATGTTCTTAATGATACACTTATACATTCGTGCATAGAGGGAGCTAGTAAGTATCAATGCCATGTAGTCATGCTATGTGTTTACAGCTGCTTCTAAGAGTAGAAGTGACCATCTGGGTTTATCCATTCAGTATGTGAACTAATATGTTAACATTTAGTAAGTTAATTAATCAGCATCAAAAAGTATTAGTCCATTCCCTTTCCTTAAGAAAACGCAAGAATGTGATATACAGATTTAGATAGAAGATATAGGACAGACTCAGTGCTCTCATCATAGACAGACAGTAGGATCAAAGTAGAAATATATCATCAAAACCCATAACCAACTAGCAGAAGATGAGAAAGTTGCACAAAATTTTCCCAGTGGAAGTGAATAACAAGGTTACGGAACCATTGTGTTTAACTGCTCTTTCTTTCTATGTTAAACCTCTGGTAGTTTCAGGTGACACAAACCCAACACACATTAGCTTCCACAAAGTAAACAGAATTGATGGGCATGCCGTGGGTCAGCCCTAAAGCCCTGTGGAGCCAAAGGTTAAAATAATCTCATTCTCTGGCTGCCTTCGTGTGGTGGCCAAGATAGAGACAGGAAGTGTCTGCTTCTATCATCGTCTTGGCTAATGAGCCCGGGGAAATCAAAATCACATCACTGTTCCAGCAGATGACCTGGGAAGATTCTCATCAGCCCCGCTTGGGTCAAATGTTAATCCACATGGTAATTACTATGTACCAGGGGGACACAGGGCCTTTGTGAAGAATTCCTAGTTATTCCCAACCCCAGCACAGGACTGGGAGAAGAGTCAGGGCTACGGAAACCATGTCAAGTGAGCTCTACACAAAAAAGATGGGTTTGTTACCCTAAATGGAATGGAGTTGGCAGAAGACAGAACCTGTGATCTACCTGATCTGTAGCCATCGCTGGGCCACTAAAGTCTCAGCTCTAAGAGCCTTGTAGAGTCCACAGCCTTCTGCAAAGGCCCCAGAAAACCAGTGGCCATCAAGTGGGCATATATGTTGAGTGTTCCCGCCCTTTACTTTAGCTGCTTGATCCTAATCTCTGTTCTTAGCCTCATTTTCTATCAGCTCTGTTTCTTTTCACCACTCTCTGTGATTCTGATGTCAGCCTCACAATCTGATCTCAGTCACCCCTGTTACAGAGTCTTAGCAAGAATGGCCAGCGATCCTTGTATGCACATGGTTTCACAACTTCTTCCACTGTTTTTTGTTTTTAGTATTCTCTTCTGTTAACATTGCCCTTGAAGGGTCTTGGAGACAGATGTACTACCTTCCATCAACTTGAATCCCCTGGCCCATCGCTGGAGCATCCTAAGCCACTGTGCAGCTCAGTGTTCTTGTCTGTGAAACAGACATGATGTCCTTTAACTGAAGTAATGGCGTGCTTCTTGGTCAGTGTCCCTAGTAGACAAGATCTACTCAGTATTCAAGGTCTGGATTCCTCCTCTGATTTCCAACACCCTAATGGATTATTCTATTCAGGACTCCTACTCTTCAGTGTCTGCATGCAAAAGGCTCTCTGCTGGATGGTTTGAATCTTCCCTAGAGCATATAACACCCTCCTGGGTTTTAAAAAAACAATGTCCTTTTCTTCCTGGATGCTAACTCTGGGCACTGGCTGGCACTCTGGAGAAGGGTTTCGGTCATGGGCTCCCAAAGCTGGCTACGGATATCAGGTGACCACAGAGGACACTAAGAAGCCTCTCGATGGTATTTCTGCTTTTCTTGGAAGGACAAGATAACCTCACCTACAGTGGCTGGCTTTAAGTTCTATAGCTTTTCTGACTCCCAATGGTATCCCAAACCACTGCTAATATTGCCCAGAGTAACACTGCGATGAGATCTTTAGGGTGAAATGGCATCTCAGAATTGTGCCTTTACTTTGGGCATCGTCCAGATCAGAGCCAGAGCAGTGCAAAACAGAGTGTTTAAACTTGCTAGAATGTCTGAGTGAGCATGCAGGGGGCTGGGCCAGAGCCTCTTTAGAGTTTAGCCATAATGCCCTTGAATCTACTCTCTGACCCTAACAAGTTCGGTCTAAAATACAGACCATATTTTCTATGGATGTGTCACATGAGTGAATTAGTTAAGAGCATTTCAAAGTTCTGGGGCGCCTGGGTGGCTCAGTCAGTTAAGTGTCTGACTCTTGATTTCAGCCCAGGTCATGATCTCATAGTTCATGAGTTCAAGTCTTGCATCGGGCTGGCACTGGCAATGTAGAGCCTGCTTGAGCTTCTCTGTCTCCCTCTATCTCTGACCTTCCCCTGCTTACTCTCTATCGTCTCTCTCAAAATAAATAAATAAACATTTTTTAAAAAGAGCATTTTGAGTTCTGTATAAAGAGGATTATATAAATTATTTTGTTGGCACAAATATGGAATAATTTTCTTGAAGAGAAAGGAATTATTCCCTTTACAGCATACAGAGAGAACAGACACTCTGATGCTCTCCATACTGATTTGCAAAGAGAACATAGACTTAGGGCACCTGGTTGGCTCAGTCAGTTCAATTTTGGCTCGTGTTATGATCTCATAGTTTGTGGGTTCAAGCCCTGGGTCAGCGCCTGCTTTGAATTCTCTCTCTGTCCCTCTCCCTCTGCCCCTCCCTCGTTCATGCACTCATGTACCCTCTCCCCCCCGCCACCACTCTTTCCCCCTCTTCTCTCTCTCTCTCTCAAAATAAACAAATAAACTTTTAAAAAACATAGTCTTTACTACATGAGTAACTTTCACAAGCATTAAATTCATTCATAGTGGAATTAAATTAGAAATGTACAATGTCATACCGGCTATAATACCTTATGAATTTATATATTTCTCTCTAATTGTTTCAACTCTTAAAAAAGCTGCATTATGGTTTAAGGCTGATTTTACTATGCTGGGAAGTGGTAGAAGGGAGGAGGTATCATTGTGATGACCCATACATACCTCTAGGGTTGCATTCGCCGAAATTCCTAGCACTGGAAGGCTATCACAAGAGCTAGAAAGGATTTGACTTCAGCGTCTTACTAAATTCATATTCTCCCATAGTGTTCTCTGCAGGAACCTGAACCTTTGAGGGCACAGTTAACATAACGTGTCCAGCAAATGCAACAACACCTTAACCTTTTAAAGAAAGCTCTGTGAGATTAGTTTATTCAACACAAAGAAAGGTAAAACTCATTGACTAAGGCAAGAGCCCAAATTACAAGTTTTCAAAATATGTTGAGTGGAAGCGAGAGTTTAGCAGAGAGAACCATTCTATATTCTGGAATATCTATTATCTGGCAGTGTGTACGTGATAGGAGAGGATTTTATTTATGCATCTAACTTTTATTTCAACCTTGTTACACACAAATAAAGATGAATTAACTGAAACTGACTCACACTGTGTGTCAGCGATCAGCAATCAAACTATTCTTTGGATGATTACTATCAAAAAGCTAGGTCGATTCAGTGTTCATACCCATAAATTTAACCCAATACCAATAATCTCTCTCATATACTAAGTCATTTTACAAGTTTGAATTTTTCATCAGCCTAAATATATCAGATTTTCATCCATTCTAATTTTTTTTTCCTATGTTAACATCAGATAATCAGCTGCATCCTATCTTTGATGCTTATCATAGTCCAACGGGTGCTACATTGCCTTTCCTACTGGTATATGACAACCTAATGTAATCTTTAATGGATGGTATCTTAGTTTCTCAGAAACAAGGAATCCACACAATTTAGAAGGAAACAGAAAACTCTGGTGAATAAGGTATTACAGACATCCTGGGTTCAATTCCTGTCATCAGCGCTTGAGTGCTCTATAATTTTTGTAGATACATCTCGTCTAAACCTTAGTTCCTCAGAAGGCCGATGGCTTAGGATAGGAATAAAATGAGACACACAGAAGTATTTTGGCTTAGGAGGTATTCAGAAAGGTAGCTCCCTTTTCCCCGCGGTTTCAGTAAAAACACATTTTAGATAATCAAGAATACTGATAATTCCTGTGATGGCAGTTAATCACTTCTCTCTGCCTGGGTTTGCAAGTGGGAATGTTTCCTCCAAGACTTCCGGGCCTCTTATCCAACCTCCTCATCTTCTCCATGGAGCTTAAAAGAGTTATTTGACAGTAGGAGACAGTCATGGCTCCTTGTTCAAATGGTGGTAACTCACTGCCAGAGCGCCTTGGTCCCACGTCACTCGTGGGCCTCCTGTGGGTCAATGGGGGAGGGCGGCGGTGGGGGAGGAAGAGTCAGGGCACTAGAACAGCTCTGTCAGAATGGCTGCTTCTCACAAACGTGCCTTATCTGTGTGAGTCCTCGTGTGGTCCAGCTCCTCCACATCCCCCAACTCAGCTCAGCTTAGGAGAAACCTGTCTCATTGTTCTCCTTTCAGACTTGGTTCTCGGTCTTATAAAGAAGAAGCATAGTATTTCTACCTCAGGTGAGTCTTTCCTCTTCAGGAAATGTGTGTTTGTTCAAGCTTCCTGAGGTCAGGCACCAGATACTACTGTACCCTTATCTCCGTTCCTAACCTGTTAGTCCCCTTGCCAGTGCCTTCTACCTAATCTTAACTGCTTTTCGTAGCTCCTCAACTTGTTTTGGAATCTGTGGTCATGACAGAAATGGAAGTCTGTTTGGGTGGGGTTTTTTTTTTTCCTTTCCATTTTCCTGTTCGTGTTTGCATGGGTTTCAAGAGAACGGGCAAAATCTGACCTGACACGGCCATATTTCTTCCGGAAGCCACTTTTCCCTCTGTCGATTTAAAGTTCCATATTCATAAGGAAGCCTCTAATCTTCTAGGGACATTCTCTGAGAGGTTTTCTGATTATCAAAATGAAAAAAAACCTGTTCTCAGTTTCTATTAGCTAGAGTTCAAAAGAAACAGAACTGGTAGGATATATATAGGAGATTTATTATGAGAAGTTGGCTCTGTGATTACGGAGGCTGAGAAGTCCCACGATCTGCCATCTGCAAGCTGGAGACCCGGGGAAGCTGGTGTGCAATTCAATCTGAGCCTGAAGCCCTGGAAACCAGGGAACTGATGGTGAAAATCCCAGGCAGAGTCAGAGAAGAGAAAGAGATGCATCAACTCAGGCAAATGGGCAGGAAGCAGAAGGGGTGAATTCCCCCTTCTGCCTTTGGCCCTCAGTGGATTGGATGATGCTCCCACACCTGGGAGAGGGCAATCTACTCAACTGCCAATCAACTGCCAACAGTCTGCCAATCCAAATGCTACCCTCATCTGGAGAAACCTGCACAGACACATCCGGAAATGATGCTTCATCTGGGCACCCTGTGTCCAGTAAAGTTGACACAGGAAATGAACCATCACACAGTCCTGAAAATATTCTAGTCTAAATGAGGATCTAGAGGAAATAGTGCCACAGCAGTTGTGCCCTAAGCTTTGTAATACTGGCCACACTGAAAAGTAATTTGTAAAGAAGAAGCTTTTTTGGGCTAGAGACATCAGGGTGTGCTTTCTGGGAGATCCTGGCCTTGGATTTTTCTTGAACAAACAAAAACAGCAAGATAGAAAACAATGGGTTGTAGGAAGTTGATGCTACTTTAAAAGTGAACAGGGAGTGAAATGTGAAAAGCAAGTGACTTCTTTCTACTATAATTATGGAAGTACGAATTGACATGATACAGTGCCTTAAAGATCTCAAATAACTTTCCCATACAGCATGTGAACTGCTCTGTTAGATTCCCACTGGGAATATGGCCACAAAATTTGGAGGTTTATTTTTAAGAGCAACATCTTAGTAAATATTCTTCCAAACTCTTCTGTATTTAAAAGCAAAAGCTGTGTGTGGTCACTGATCAAACTGTTTGGATTGTGTGGTGAGGAAATGGATTGAAGACAGTATTTCCACGGGGTGGGAAAGGTTGATTATATATGGTCATTGTGATTTTTTTCTCACAGCTGATACCTACTTCAACGACTGAGACATAAAAGCCTATAGGACCTGTCAGTCTATTGGGCAATCAGTTGTGGAAATTAAGATGCTACAAATAAGCCCATCTAATGAAGGGAAGTTGGGCGTGACCAAAAAGCAAGGTCTTGTCACTACTTGGTCTGCCCAATGTAACCCCAGTACCTTCCTCTCCCAGCTCTGTGTTCCTAGCCGAGCCTTACCCCGAGCTCATGGCTTGCTTGCTCTAGGTCTTGGTGAATCCCATTCCTGGCCCCACTTGGACATCTGGTCAACTCTGCTAATCCCTTCCCTGTTTCTCGACTGCTGGCCTCACTCCTTCCTTGGGCCTGGTCTCCCACCCACAGATGGGTCACTTGGTGGCAATGCCCTGAGCACCCCTAGAAACACACAGGGACCTTTCTTGCTGGGAGCATCTACACACAGTGAAGTTGTCAGTGTTGTAAACATGGATACTTTGAAAGCCTCCAATCCAGAGTTTTCAAGGGTCATAAGGATTCAGATGTGTAGAAAGTGAGATCATAGAAAACGTATTGTTTCTATATCCTTATTTTTTCTTTTCTGCTTTTCATGTCTATTTTGTGTTTTCAATAGGTCTTCTGAGGTGTTTCACAGTGGTAATGCCTATTTGACATCCATGATCCTCGAGAGTAGGTTCTGAACAGCTTCTGCACAGATCAACCATATCTCACTCTCCCCTTTGCCATCCCACATGACAAAGTCACTTACAAAAGCGTGTTTAAGGAAGTAAACATGATTACATGCTTAATGTCCAACTGTACTTTTTAAATTACGATATTCCAATTTATGACATGATTGAATTTCCAAGTACCTTTGACTGACCTGGGAAGTTGAATAGATCACTATTTTTCTGTAGAAAAATTGCAGGGATCATTGACGATAACAAAACAATCTGTTCTTTGTTCACAGAAATTCGCCAAAATTCATTATGACACAGGGAGAAATGACCTCAAGTCAACTACTTTTAGTAAATTACAATTATTCAAAATGAATGTATCATATAATCAAGCTTCAAATGTATTGTTTCATTTTAATTTGGGGAAAACCCCAAGTACAGGTTTTGTTCATTCTGGTGTATGTCAGACTACTTGCTTTAATCACATCGGCCACTGTTAAGTGACAGCCTCATTTTGATTTACTGCCTTAAAATGAAGAGGTACACAGTGACAATTAAGTCTGTAATCATTTCCTCATTAACTATCATAGTGATGTTTATTTTCTTGATGTCATTCAATAATTTAGCCTTCAGAAGAAAATCTAAAGAAAAAAAATTTTTTTTTATTTTTTTAATGTTTTATTTATTCCTGAGAGAGAGACAGCATGAGCAGGGGAGGGTCAGAGAGAGAGGGAGATACAGAATCTGAAACAGTCTCCAGGCTCTGAGCTGTCACCATAGAGCCCGACACGGGCCTCAAACCCATGAACTGTGAGATCATGACCTGAACCAAAGTTGGACGCTTAGCCGACTGAGCCACCCAGATGTCCCATAAAGAAAATTTTAAAGCATTATGATAAAGGAAATATGTAAAATGAGCTCTTTTGTGCCGTTCTTTGTCATATCATTTTCTAATCATTATTACGTTTTCCAAATATCTGTCTGATTCTCAGGCTGCCAATGTTAGACTTGTTTCATAAAGAAAATGTTTTTTAAAAACATAAAGGATGCTTTCTGTGTTTGTACAGACTGAACAAATAGAACAAATAGCTCCTATCGATTTAATGGATGTTGACTGAGGGTAAGTACAGCATGTATAGGCATTGTGACTCAGGATAGAAGCTTTAGAGCTGGTTAGAATAAACGAGTCAGTCACTATGAGTTAGAATGTTCTCAAAAAGATTAGTTTTCTGATTTCTTTTTTTTTTATGTTTTTTTTTTTTAATTTTATTTCTAGGAGAGAGAGAGAGAGACAGCGTGAGCAGGGGAGGGTCAGAGAGAGAGGGAGTCACAGACTGAAACAGGCCCCAGGCTCCGAGCTGGCAGTCAGCACAGAGCCCGACACGGGGCTCCAACCCACGAACCGCGAGATCATGACCTAAGCGAAAGTCAGACGCTTAACCGACTAAGCCACCCAGGTGCCCTTGGTTTTCTGATTTCTTCATGCCACACAGTGGTCATCTGTTAGGTTGACTTTAAGCAGGAATAATATTTAAATGAAAGCAACACGTTGAGGGCACCCTCCTACACCGTCGGTGGGAATGTAAACTGGTACAGCCCCTCTGGAAAACAGTGTGGAGATTCCTCAAAAAACTAATAGAACTCCCCTATGACCCAGCAATAGCACGGCTAGGAACTTACCCGAGGGATACAGAAATGCTGATGCATAGATGCATATGTACCCCAATGTTCATAGCAGCACTCTCAACAATAGCCAAAACATGGAAAGAGCCTAAGTGTCCATCCACTGACGAACGGATCAAGAAGATGTGGTTTATCTATACGATGGAATACTACATGGCAATGAGAAACAATGAAATCTGGCCTGTGTAGCAACATGGACGGACCTTGAGGGTGTTAGGCTGAGCGAAATAAGTCAGGCAGAGAAGGACAAATATCATATGTGTGCACGTATAGGAGGGTTAGGAGGAACTTAACTGAGGACCAAGGGGGAGAAGAAGGGGGGAAATGGTGGGGGAAAGGGAGGGAGGCAAGCCATGAGAGACTCTTTTTTTTTTTTTAATATTTTTATTTATTTCTAGGAGAGAGAGAGAGACAGCGTGAGCAGGGGAGGGTCAGAGAGAGAGGGAGTCACAGGCTGAAACAGGCTCCAGGCTCTGAGCTGGCAGTCAGCACAGAGCCCGACGCGGGGCTCGAACCCACGAACTGAGATCATGACCCAAGTGAAAGTCGGACGCTTAACCGACTAAGCTACACAGGCGCCTCAACCATGAGAGACTCTTGAATGCTGACAAAAACTGAGAACTGATGAATGTAGGGGGAGGGGGGATGGACATGGAGGAGGGCACTTGTGGGGATGAGCACTGGGTGTTATGTGGAAACTAATTTGACAATAAACTATTTGTAAAAAATAAATAAATAAATAAATAAAAACTTTTTTTAAATTTTTAAATAAAAATAGAAATTGTAAAAAGAAAAAAAAAGAAAGCAACACATTGAGTGTTACTTGTATGAATATCTAGAAGGGAGCGTAGAGATTTTCAGGTTGGACAAAAAGTGAAAGTTGTATCTACATTTTGATACTAACATACAAATCATTAAGGAAAAGAAAAATATCTTTGGTCAGACTTGACATAAATAGAATTTCCCTGGAATAAAGGGTAGATTTTGATGGAAAATTCCAATTGGAAGGACAATTGTTGTCTTAAAATAGACATCATCAGGTTAAGTGTATATGTGGGAAATCTTATCCGTTTTAATTTAAAAGCTTCTGCATGTGTTAGTGCATATTGGGAAATACTTTATGTATTAGGATTTGTTGGGAGAAATTATATGAATGAATAGAACTATACAAAATGACTGAATCTTTTAAGGAAATATGTCTGGGTTAAAACAGCTTTAGGACTGTTGGAATATAAGTGGAAATAAGACAGCAATGATAAAGAGGCCATGATCGTACCATTTTGACTCCTCTCCCAAAGCAGAAGGAGGGCTGAATGTAAAGACGGGGAGCCCTGTGTGTCGGGGTTGGGGACTGAGGTCTGTGGGTCAATAATAAAAGGAGTGTATTGGGTCAGTCCCTCTCTGGTGGGGCCCCCGTCTGCTGTGAGGCTCTGGTAACCTTCCATGAGGAACCGAATCAGGGCTGTATCTTCCCATGGAGATTTCATATCTTTCAGTTCATCATCCCTGCTGGGGAGAAAAATCTAGAAACGGCAGTGTGGCAGATTCCAAGGATTTCACCTACTTTACCGGTCACTTCCCAGGTATGTTTCTCTTCATTTCCTAAATTTCATAGACTTGAACTCAAACGGCAGCAAGTACCACAAAACACATGCATACACACATGCACAGGCACATCGCACTGCTGTTTCTTTTTCTGGGGGTTGTGAGTAATGTCTAGAGACTGAGGATTGTGTCACAGCTTGCTGAGCACAATACCCGACACAAAACCAATGCTTCCTCATTGTTAATGTTCTTATTGATATTAGTGGTCATGTGGCCAATGAGAGACAATCATACTTAGAAATTAAATAAAATGACCCTAAAAGATGCATATGCCATGATATCTTCTGTTGTCAGAGACCAGCTTGTTTGATGGAGGCAATCTGTAGAAATCTAATGCATTTCTATAGGATCCTGTCTATGGGATCCCAGGTTTCAAATTGTCAACAAAATGTGTTTTTTAAATGTTTTTCTATGCTTATTTATTTTTGAGAGAGACAGACAGACAGATCGCAAGCAGGGGAAGGGCAGAGAGAGAGGGAGGCACAGAATCTGAAGCAGGCTCCAGGCTCTGAGCTGTCAGCACAAAGCCTGATGTGGGATTCAAACTCACGAACCATGAGATCATGACCTGAGCCAAAGCTGGATGCTTAACTGACTGAGCCACACAGGTGCTCCTGCCTTTTAATTACAGTTTTGTTTTGGGTCTAATTATATGTGCCGTCTAGTCTTTTTATAAAAGAGAAAAAAACCTGCTTCAAGTTCAATTTTCTCCCCGTCAGGGTGAAGTAAGAATTGTGGGAATAACTATAGCATTATCATGTAAATCAACTGTAACATTATGAGTGGCAATAGAGTGGTTTAGAGCATGAGATTTTGTGTCAGGCAGAACCGGATTCAAGTCCATTTCCACCAGATGGTAAATGAGGAGTCTGGACACGTTGCTTCACGTCCTTAAGACTCAAGTTGTTTCACGTCAAATGGAGATGATAACAATAATTACACTTACCTTGTAAGGCGCGTGTGATAATGGATTTAAACTGCTTGGCATGGTGCAGGCCACGTTAGAAAAGTTTTCATAAGTGATATTTATTGTGTTATTGTTGCTTCACTTTCTCTTCCCATTCTAGCAAGCTGCCGCCTGATTATTTTCTCTCTTGGGAAAATTGCTCACACAACGAAAGATCAAAGAACCTGAGGTCTGAAGCCTGAGAGTGGAGAAAGGGGCATCGGTGTTTTTGAGAGCTCCTGGGTGATCTTAATGAGAAGCCAGGGGTAAGAACTACTCTCTGACATTGTCATCAGAGTGAAAATCCTTCACAGATTTAACTCCCGGGTGTTCACACTAGACTCAGGTCCTGTGTGAGAGCATCTTTTCAACAGCAGTGCGGGCAACGTCTCCCCGCTGAGGTCAGAACCCACCTGACTGCATGGGGGATGGGAGGGACTATTATCCCAGGGGCTGGACAGACCACAACCCAGAAGGGCACTGGGGTCCCCTGTGAAAGCACAGCATTTAGGGATCATCTCAGGGACTTCATAGAATGAGGGACCTGTTCTACATCTTGGTGTGGGTGATGATTACTGAGGCCAAAAATCATCAACTTGAGTGCTTAAGGTCTGTACTTTTTATTACATATAAATTCTAAACAAATAAATACACCACTAAATTAACAAATAAATCACTTAATAGAAATACCTCAGTGACTCAGTTAAACTGTCTGGTGTAGTAAGAGGTAATTAATAATCAGTCTTCCGATTGTGTTCTGTATCACAGTCTACCATTCAATAAAATGAAAGAAGAAATTCAAAAGGAAGAGACACACACCATAGTTTCTTTCGATTTTTTTTGTATTTACAAATTCAAGTTAATGGATAAAATATGAAGAATTCCATACACGTGCACATTTATACATCAAATAATGTACCTACAACATTTAAGTACTCTCTTCCATTTTCTTTATTTATTATAAGTGGGTACACTGTTGCCAGATGCTTTATAAAAGGGGCTTTAGCATTAATATGATTAAAACATTAATAACATATATTCTCTTTTTAAATTCTAGTCTCCTATATATCATTTAAAAGGTGAAAGATTTATATGATCTGAAGAGAAACTAGAGTATTCCTATATATCATTTAAAACATTATTCCTTAGAATAGCATTATTATACTCATTCCCAGTTGAGAAAACTAAGTAATATTTTAAATGGCTCGATAGGAAAAAAATACAACTCAGAAATGTTTGTTCTGTTATTATTTGAGGCATGAAACACATATATTTCTAAAAGTACAATATTCAATAAGTTTATGCACACCATCGCTTCCTGTTTTGAATTACGAAAGAAAGAAATTAATGGCAGAGTATACTGAAAAGTTTATATTTTCTTGTACCTTATTCCTTGATTTCCTTTATGTAAGAGTCCTATTTAGTTTGTGTATTCTGTGAAACTCTTAGAAATACAAATGTTTGCAGGTGCAGCATTATTTTTATATTTGAAAAGTCATCCACATTTGCCCACATCGCTATACCTCTATACCCGCATCCTATATTCTGTAAACAAATTGAACACAATTATGTTACTGACTAATTGATGTATTCTTTTATCCATAGATATCTACTAAGCACTGGCTATGAGCTTCACCGTGTTTGATTATGAAGAGACATGATAGCCTCCCAGAAATGCTCACTTAGAAACCCTATTTCTTGTTTTGAGAAAGAGGTGATAAAGGTCTCTAAGGTAAAAACGTAATAATCGAGCTTGTGAAGAAAATGATGAGAGAAATTTGGAAGAAATATACTGGAAAGAGAATGCATGAGTAATGAATGAGAATCTCGAAAGCAGGAAAAACAGACCAAATAATATAGAAAGTTGGTCAAAGGTGAAACTAAAACAAAACAAAACAAAACACAGTTGAATCTGCGGCTTGAAAGGCATCCTCAAATCCCAGGATTACTTATCGACCTGTTTGGTATAATTCCTGAATTCCAAGAGAAAAGGAAATACAATGCACACTTTGTGATAGGAAGCATAAACTGAGAGAATGAAAATGAATTCAGGTTCTTTTTGGAAAAGCTGGTAGCTGGGAGGCAGCGGAGCAATATCATAAATTATGGCGACACCAGGACTGGTACCAAGAAGTCCATGGCCAGCCAGGTTGGCATCCATCTGCTCGTGCGAAATAGAGAGCGTCTTGGGATTGTGCAGTTCAGGAAGTGTCTGCCTGCCCCATGCCCTGCCCTTCCCCAGGGTCCCCATCCCCTTGCCAGCTGGCTCCTCAATACTGCCTGGGGGAGGAGGGCAGACACCAGGATCTTCCTCCCCCTTCCTCTCCGCCTCGGGTACAGCCTTGGCAGGGACTCGCCTGTGGTTCCCGCCCCACCGCGGTTCTCAAGACCACCTCCTCCCCTGATCCCTCCAGCCTTGATGAAATGGCTGCTCCTGGTCACTGCTCCCCACCCCCCACACCTCTGCCTCTGGTCGTGGCCGGTCTCTCAGCCACTGAACCACCTCCTGCTGACTGTATCCCACCAACTAGACCCTGATACATTGTGTACACTTGCCATTGCTCAGTATAGCGGGGACTCTGAGAAATGGCCATCAGATCAGAGCAGTACCTGCAGATGCACCAAAAGGAAGAAAGTGCGGGAACCACGGATCTCGCAATGGATGGATGGTTAAACAGTCATGGACAATGATAATGAACATGAGAATTTGAAAAATTCGTTGTTATGGGAAGTTTCCTAAAGAAAAAGAGATGTGCCATGAGGGTGAGTTTGATATTCTGGAAATAAGCATTTTAGACTCTCTCGGAGAAAAGAGATGGCAGGCAAATCCAAAGTATTCTCCAGATTTCATCTCGGAGCAGGCAACTATGGCAAGTCAACGTGTGAAGGAGGGTGTGCAAGAATGATTTAGCGTTGATATGTTCTTATGAAATAGGAAGCAGGCTTGGAAAACACACAGGAAACTCTAACATCACAGGAAAAGAAAAGAAAAGAATTCAAGCCATGAAGATAAATAAAGGGCAAAAGAAGAGAAAGTAGCATAAACATTTATTATAATTATTAGAGTAAGTTTCTCAAGACATCAATGGGTTACAATATTGTTCCACACACAGTGAGTGTCAGATTCTACTAGAAACAAGAAAAGTCCTTTATTGTTTATTATTGTTTACAAAAACACACAAAAAGGGGTGGCAGGAAAGAAAAGTGGACAGCAAGGGCATCCGAAGCAACAGAAAATGAAAGTCCACGATGTTACGTTCACATCAAGTAATACGGACCTTGAGGCTGAAGGCATTAACTAGAGCAAAGAGAAGTACCATATGTGATTTAAAAATTTTAGCCTTCGAAGAATAAAACTTGATGCCCAGAAAGAGGAGGCACCAAAGAAGAGATGTCTGTAATATGTTTGCTGCATGCCTCGCTTTCCCCAAGCCACTGACGGAGGGGACAGAAAGGCATCGTCTGACTCACGGAACCGGGCAGCAGGTGTACCCGCAAAGGAACATCTTTCTGACTCAGAGACCAGAGTAATGAAGCAGGTGTCTCTCCGCTTCTTGTCTCTGCAAACTTAGTAGCTGGACATTGAATTTGCACCAACCTCACAAGGCTCCTGAGAGCGGCTGGCTGGCTGGGTACCAGCTGCACTCCATGCCCATATCATGCTCGCCTACGTCAGCGGTACTAAGCGGCACCAGCATAAGGAAAGAGCTGCCCTCTGCCCACGAAGAGGAAGTCCACATGGTTTCTAGAGATATGTTACAAGTAGCAGCTAATTCACAACAAGGTATCCCCAAAACTCAGTCACCTGCTTGGAATTTCAAAAATATTTCCCCAAAGATCAAATAAAACTATTCAAATTTCCAGCCTGAGCTGCCAAATCAGGACCAAAGCAAAACATACACAGTATTGTCATGGGCAGGTGATCGCAACCCACCTCTTTCCCAGGGGTAGGTTCCATCTGTCTATCAACCTATGAGTGCCTTCTTAGGAGAACCCCATAAATTTACTTCCTTCTCAGGCTGAAGGATTGCAAAGAAAGAATCAGAAGCGTCTGGTGATAGAATGGATATAAGCAATCAAAATGTCCAATGGGTTAAATTGCTTTTAAGTTCTTAAACCTGAAAGACCAAGAGAATGTCAGAGCATGGGTAGAAATGAACAAGTCAGGACAGTTTACCTCTCAGAAAAATTAACGCGCTGCTGCGTGCATGTCAGGAATACGGTGGAAATGCTTACTAGCGTCTGGGCTGTTGAGACTCACGCTCAGCAAACGGCCCACGGGTGAGAATCTGGAAGGGGGGACTCGTTCACCCAGGGCTGCTGGATGTGTTGGTCTGAGAAGAATGGGGCACAGGCTGGAGGACAGCTTGGGAGGAAGCAGCAAGAGAGGTCAAATAAGAAATCGGGATCCTGCGCGTGGTCCTCCCTGAGCACCAAAGAAGACGGGATCATCACAAAGCTGTATTTTACCCCCACCTCCTGCGCCTCCTCCTAAGGCGCACACACATCGAGACTAGATTAGGGCAATGTTTTCAGATGAAAAACGGCAAGGGCGAAAGCTCACACAACGCAACGAGAGTAGAATCAGTTGGTAAGTCACACTCTGGGTTGGAGTCAAGATGTTGGACGAGAGAGAAGGCAGCCCCTGCATGGAGAGCGCCAGAAGCCTGGTGATTTCCGGCACCTGGAAGGGGCTCCTGTCAGAATGTTCACTGACATTCACTCACACAAATATTCCTCAGACCTATACACAAGAAATGTATAACTTCTTTTATCTGATGTCCCCCTGCACAGTCCCCCCTTAAGTAATCCCACTCTCTCTCTCTCTCTCTCTCTCTCTCTCTCTCTCTCTCTCTCTCACACACACACACACACACACACACCACAAGTATGAGCACAAACACTTCACCACTGAAGCCACATCACATTCTGAGTTGGGGTCTGCTTTGTTTCCTTGTTTTGATAGAAGTGATCTCCCCTGAACTGTAACTCCTTAAGGGCATGAATTTGATGTTTTTCTTCATCACGACATTCCCTATGTCCAAACTAGTGTCTTGGACATAAAAGGTTCCATGCACACATGCACGCATACAACACATGGATAATATCTATGTTACCTCGCACTGCTGCACAATATACCCCTTGGGGTATATCTATCAATTTTAACTTTCCTTTCTCCCAAGGATGGATAGTCAGTTTGAAACCAACTCACCATTATGCAAGTAACACAGTGATGAATATTCTTCAACACACCCCCTTAGGGAACCCGTGTGAGGATATCTTTGCATGTAGACAGCTAAGAGGACTACTATGCTGTGTGCAGAAACTGGCTAAATGACAGATGGCCCAATAGCCTACAAATGGCTTCCCCAATCTACACTCTCATCAGCATGGCACGGAGTTTCATATATGTTCGCATCCTCACTAACTCTTGGCAACAACCAGCATGTTAAATTTTTTTTTCATTTCAAATTTCAAGGGGGATATTTTTGTTTTATGTTTCATTTCTATATTTGTCAATGATTCTGAGTATCTTTTCATAAGTCGGTGAGCTTTTGGGTTCTTTTTTTCATATGAAGATCGTCCCTTCAGGACCTCCATTCATTATGACATCAGTTTACATTTTGATTTTTTGCTAAATTTTGATTAAATATTGCCTTTGACTTATTGTTCATTTCCAGGAATTCTTGGCACACTCTAGATATTAGTTGCCAGATGGAGGGTTGGAAATACTTCCTTTGTATTACTGTTTATAAATTTCAGCCATGGGGCCCTTAATTTGGTGCCCCAACTTATTTCCATATTTCTAACATGAGTACTTTTAACAAGTTCTGCAGGTGAGTCTACTGAGTAGCCAGGATTCATCTGGGTTCAAAACCAATGAACAAGATAGATGCTCAAGAATTTTGCTGCTGGTCTCTGAGCTGTTTTATTCTGAGGCCTGCTTGTCCACTTATGGTTTCAATTCTTTGAGTTACTCACTATCGTTCCAAGAAGTGCCTTTCTTCCTTAAGTAGATCAGAGTTGTTTCTCTAGGTTTCAATCAAGGGAAACAACTGTGTCCACAAGAGAATGGACTTCAGGGCCAGACAGTCAAGGAGTCACAAAGAGCCATCCTGTCCCATGCTCACAGGAAGGAGAATTGAGGACTTTAGGTGACGGGTATTAGTGTCAACTACAAAATGGCTTTCTCTGTGTGTCCAGCCAGAAGTCATAACTACTCACCCAACTGTCCCACTGACTCAGAGCCCCTTGGACAAAAGCGAGTATTTTTGAGAAAAACCGTGTCGTAAGTCTACACATATGGACTCTAAACTTTTCACTTATCAGATTCACTGCAAAATGTAGAAAATGAAACACCCACCACCCTCAAGGCCTCTTGGACCTACGTCCTAGGAATTCAAGGTTAAACAGGTCAAACCTAAATGAGAACAGCTCAGAAAACTGACAGTAAATGAAGTCTGATACTTGTATCAAACACCCCATGATGCAATATATCATTTGCAACTTGTTCCTCAAACACTGAGCATAGAAATAGCATGGACACCTTCAATGATCTGCAAACTTTCCATATTAATTTGTCATGTGTCATCATAGTTGGAGAGGCCAATGGGGGATAATGGAGCCAGGTGGTTGCCTATCAAAAAAATGCAACACTGTCTTTGAGGAAGAAAGATCCACAGTTCATTTTGTATGGCCAGTCTGAGATCAGTTTCTTCTCACGCATTCCCTTGCTTCTCTTTCTCTCTAATTAAAATGAAGATCTCAGCCCCCTCACCTAACTTCAAAATGAATTGTGGTGTGGATAGAATTAGAACCCAGAGTGGAAGAGGTCCCCAGAATTTGTGGGATTTCTACATTAGACGCTGGGCTTCATCTCGGCTGACAGGCTTTGAAAGACTTTCGGAGAAATAGAAACAGATGAGACTTGGTCCTAAAAGATGTAGGTTCCAAATAGGCCTCGGCCACTAGCCTCCTGTGTACGTTCTATTCTCAGCACTGAGGAGTCAAGTGCTCAAAAATATTACTTGATCGCATGACTAACTTGCTGTATGATCTGGACATGAGTTCTAACTACTTCAAAAATTTCTACCAGGTGGCTACTGTTTGTGAAGGATATAACAGCGTATTCTCAGTCTCCTTTAAAGTAAAATTTTCCTCATGTTTTCATCATATAGCAACTTAAATCTGCATAAACTGTATGAAATCCTTATTCCTAACAGTCTAGTACACCTATAAAATCCAAAGAGGGGCTCTTGGATGGCTCAGCTGGCTAAGCATCCAACTTCAGCTTAGGTCATGATCTTGAGGTTCGTGAGTTCAAGCCCCATGTCAGGCTCTGTGCTGACAGCTCAGAGCCTGGAGCCTGTTTCTGATTCTGTGGCTCCGTCTCTCTCTGCTCCTCCCCTGCTCACACTCTGTCTCTCCCTCTCTCAAAAATAAATAAACATTAAAATATATATAGATATATATATACACATATATACATATCCGAAATAAAATAGAAATAAATAAATGAAAATAAAACTAGAAAAATAAATTTATTTCAAATCAGTAATATTTATTCAAGTAGATTATTTTGTTGAAATTAAACTGCAAATATCACTGTAACGATAAAGAATATGTACTTAATCCTATTTCTACGTTAGCATTTTGTCCCATCTTGACTTAAATATACAATAGAGAAAATGCCTATTTGCATTGGTACATTTTATAAAATATTAATAACTTTGACCTGACTGCTTGATCTAATCAAGCTTCTCACTTTAATGCAACTGTCACAAAAGCCTCTCCAGTGATGATTTTAATTAGCATCCATGCATTATTTGAATACAAAGTTTGCATGGCTGCGTTACTGAATTCTGCATTTCATGGGAAGCTGGCCACCACGGGGAGCAGAAAAGTCTTCACTGGAAATGAACTGTCGCAAATGGACAAATGTGCCTGCCCACAATCTGAAGGTAGAAATGTTTGTGATGGCAGAGGTCTCTTTGAACTCACTCTTTCCCTGCCATCAGGAGATGTGTTATGGCCGCATTTGTCTGCCACTTTTCTCAGCTTCCCGAAAAACCCTCATTTCTACGCCATCCCGCAAATGCTTACACGCGGTCTTTAGCTGGGGCGATGTTAAACACAAAGGTAATTACTGTAGCAGAGATAAAGAGCTACGATTTAGTTACAGGCAGTAATTTAGTTAATCCAGAATATGCTTCCTATTGAATCGTTTTTGTTTTTGTTTTTATTTGTTTCTTTTAATGTTTGTTTACTTATTTTTGAGAGAGAAGGAGACACAGAATCGGAAGCAGGCTCCTCTGAGCACAGAGCCCAATGCGGGGCTCAAACCCACGAACTGTGAGATCATGACCTGAGCCAAAGTCGGACATTTAACTGACTCAGCCACCCAGGCGCCCCTATTAAATGTTTACAAACACTTAGTATAAAAATATTGAAAAACTCAAGGCCTCTGAGAATGTTTCCCTGGCTAGGAGGGGGTTTGGGATCCCAGCTGGAGAAATGCAGATTCTGAGCATAACAACTAATAAAAAATATTAAAGTTCTTTTCATAAGCGAATGCATTTTTTTTGGTTGAGACATTCCAAAGTAAGGAACTGATGGAAGAGGCTAAATACCTCATCAGGGTTCTAAATACTCCTGCGACCTGTTGGTACTCCCTGCTTTTCTAGTGAAGCTAATTATGCATAGTGACTTCCAAAGCTGTTGTGGATGAGAAATCGTACCGTTCTGTAGAAACCTGAGGTCCACCCTCAGACCCTGGTTTCACTTCCCTTATTTATCTCCTGTGCTGCTTGGAAGCGGGCGAGAGCAAAGCCCGGGCTCCTTCCTGCCTTTCCTTCGTGTGCGGTGAGATGTTAATGAGCCCGACACCTTCAGGAGAACAAGGAGGAGCAGAGAGGCACCCGGGTCCCCCGAGAACCCGCTCCCCCGCAGAGACAGCTGCTGCTCCCTCAGCTGACCAGAGGGCAGGATCGTTGTTAAAGTTACACATTGCTGGTATTCTGGCAAAGACCACGCCTGTCAGCCTGAAGCCTGCTCAAGTGAAAAGGAAAAGTGTGGCTGAATCATCCTTGTCGTTACAAACAGGTAAAATGTTAATGGACAAATGAACGGGGGTCACCTGGCAGGCCCTTCCCGTTGTCCTGTGCTCTCGGCGTGAGAACCAAAAACGTCAGTTTGACACGTAGGGGCTGTGAGATCAGTGCACTGCAGTCTTGAGGGGACAGTTGTAAGTAAACCTTTTAAGGACGCTGAATTCCCAAGAGCGCTAATTTAGAGTTAATGATCGCTTTTGAGCACACAGACTTCCATAACTGATACCTGGAATCAAATCATTGATTTTTTTTTTTTTTTAAATTAGAAAGGAATCCTAGACAGGGGCGCCTGGGTGGCTTAGTCGGTTAAGCGTCCGACTTTCGCTTAGGTCATGATCTCGCGGTTTGTGGGTTCGAGCCCCGCGTCGGGCTCTGTGCTGACTGCCGACTCAGAGCCTGGAGCCTGTTTCAGTCTGTGACTCCCTCTCTCTCTGACCCTCCCCTGCTCACGCTGTCTCTCTCTCTCTCTCTCCTAGAAATAAATAAAAATATTTAAAAAAAAAAAAAAAAAAGAAAGGAATCCTAGACAGGGGCTCATCCTAGCTCTTCATTTCAGAGCTAGGACTGACTCAAGGAGCACAGCCTCCTTGTTAGGGGCATGGAGATGATCATTAGACGAGATTGGGGTTAGGATGTACATTTCATGAACAGCTGGAGCACAGCCAGAGGTGAGAATACTAACTTCCTAAGCCTCACTGTTTTTATCTATAAAATAGGAGAGAATATCTATCACATGAGGTTGTCGTGATGACTAGGCCAGTTAGGAGCATAAAGTACCTTGTATACAAAAAGCGTCCTATAAATGGCAACTATAATTAGTAATGCTTGAAATCACACAATTAATGACTACTCTGTAATGGCATATGCCGGGGAAACATATTCTGCAGGTCAGTACTCCATGTAACACTAACCGTCGCAAACTATTACAGAAACAGTGTCGGATCAACACGATATGTTTCTTGTCTTGACTTGGATATCAGAAAAGTGTGTGATTTGGGGTACTTCTCTGTGACTTCTCTCAATCTTTATTTCTCCCAAGTAAAATATAGGGTGAGCCTACAGTTTCCATAAGTGCCTTCCCAGAGATAAAATTATATAATTATCTGCATCTGTCGGCGTTCCTACTCTATGAATAAAATGTAGAGCGCTCACACCTTTTAGACAAAGTAGGTGAAGACACTGCTCTTGACTTGACACACGGCTTCAGCCACCAATCGGGAAATGGCTGAATCTTGCCTGTGCTTTCCCTCAACAGTTTCTATTTCTTGTGACAATATGAAAGTTACAGCATGGCAGTTATGAAGACAAGATTATAGAACCGATGGGAAACCCACGTTTGAAAAGGTAGCCGTGCACGTAAGAAGAAAACTAACTTCATTCAATCCTAAGTAGAGTCTATGGTAACATCAGATCCTGAACTCAGGCTGAGCACAGTTAGGAATAAAAGAACAGGAGATTTAACATTAACTGGGTTGTTTTTAATGTTCTGTTTATTTTTGAGAGAGAAAGAGAGAGACAGAGTGCAAGGGAGGGAGGGGCAGAGAGACAGGGAGATACAGAATCCGAAGTAGGCTCCAAGATCTGAGCCGTCAGCACAGAACCGGACTGTGGGCTTGAACTCACAGGCTTTGAGATCATGACCTGATCCAAAGTTGGATGCTTAACCAACTGAGCCACCCAAGCGCCCCTAAAATAAAATCTTAAAAAAATTATGTGGGGACCGTGGGAGAGAATGGGTTAAACATTTTCTTGACTTTGTAAGGGTCTCTAGATTACCCCAGCACATCTTCCTGTGTCCCTAAGATGCTACAAAAGCCCCGTCTGTGAGTATGGTTTGAGCTCCTTCACTGCTGTATCACGAAGAGCTGTCACAGGACTTAGAAGGTAGAAACATTCAATGACGTTTCTTACGTGAATGAAAGAAATAAGCCAACACTACATCCTTTTTAAAAAATTGTTTTTTAATTTATTTCTGAGAGAGAGAGAGACAGTATGAGCAGGGGAAGTTCAGAGAGAGAGGGAGACTCAGAATCTGAAACAGGCTCCAGGCTCTGAGGTAGCTGTCAGCACCCCACGATGTGGGGCCTGAACTCACGAACTGTGAGATCATGACCTGAGCTAAAGTTGGATGCTTAACTGACTGAGCCACCCAGGCGCCCTGAGCCACACTACATCCTTGACAAGCCTTTGGTGATAAGTCAAATAAGGGACTGTAAGACTGATGTAAAATTCTGTATCTCCCCCTCTCTCTCTGACCCTCCCTTGCTCATTCTCTCTCTCTCTCTCTCTCTCTCTCTCTCAGAAATAAATAAAAGATTAAAAAAAATTTTTTAATGATGTAAGAGTCTAACAGGTTTGTGTCAGGCGGGAATGTGGCAGAGCCCTGAGTCTTCCTCCAAACCTGGCCTGGAAATATTCACTTCTTCTTCTTGCACATACTGTCAAGAGACAAAGGGGACCAGAAGTTCAGGTGGAGAAATTGTCTAGAATTGTCTAGATTCAGGAACTAATGTGACATTCAAATGAAAGTTTAAGGATTCCAGAAGGTTTTAAGCATCCAGTTATGGCGCAAGTCATGATCTTATCTCACGGTTCATGGGTTCGAGCCCCGCTTCGGGCTCTGTGCTGACAGCAGAGCCTGGATCTTGCTTCGGATTCCGTGTCTCCCTCTCTCTCTACCCTTCCCCATGCTTGCACTCTGCCTCTCTCTCAAAACAAAAGACGTTAACAAATTTTTATTCTAATTCCAGTTAGTTAGCCTACAGTGTTAAACTAGTTCTAGGCATATAATATTGCGATTCAACCACTTCCATCCAAAGTAAGCTTTAATATGCAGGTTCAGTTGCTGCCCACCAAACTGCTCCTCGTGGCTGACCTTGGAACGTGGATACTGACATGGGGAGCACTCACTTAGAGTCAGGGATGATAACTGCCCAGAACATAATTAACCGTATAAACTGGGATTCCCACCATCTGTCAATATTGTCGAATAACTGCAGCAGCGAGGTTAGCTGCTTTCCAAGAAGAATTGTTTCAACTCACCTATCTTATGAAGGTAAAATATTAGAATTCCTCCAAACAAATTGTAAAATCTTAGGGAGATTTTTTTTTTTTTGCAAAAACATAGAGTTTATCATTTCTTTATTGAAGATTCTTCTTTTTGTAATGTATTTGCTTTTTAACAAATTTAAATGTATTTATTTAAGTTCAAATTAGTTAACATATAGTGTAATATTGGTTTCAGGAGTAAAACCCAGTGAATTATCACTTACATGTAACATTCAGGGCTCATCACAACAAGTGCCCTCCTTAATGCGCATCACTCATTGAACCCATTCCCACCCACCTCCTCTCCAGCAACCTGAGTTTGTTCCCCATATTTAAGAATCTCTATGGTTTGCTTCCCTCTGTTTTTATCTTACTTATCTTTCCCTCCCCCTATGTTTATCTGTTGAGTTTCTTAAATTCTGCATATTTTTACTGACTTATTTTGCTTAGTATAATACACTCTAGTTCCATCCACGTTGATGCAAATGGCAAGACTTTATTCTTTTTGATCACCAAGCAGCATTAGTATATATATACCACATCTTCTTCATCTATTAGTCAGTTGATGGATATTTGGGCTCTTTCCATAATTTGGCTATTGCTGAGGGTGCCTGGGTGGCTCAGTTGGTTAAGCCTCAGACTCTTGATTTTGGCTCAGGTCATGATCTCATGGTTCATGACTTTGAGCCCTGCATCCAGCCCTGTGCTGATAACAGGGAGTCTGCTTGGGATTCTCTCTCTTCCTTTCTCTCTGCCCCTCCCCAGCTTACTCTTTCTCAAAATAAATAACTAAACAGATTTTTTTTTAAAAAATTGGGCTATTGTTGATAGCGCTGCTGTAAACACTAGATTCATGTGCTCCTTCAAAACAGCACACCTGTATCCCTTGGATAAATACCTAGTAGTGCTGTTGCTGAGTCCTAGGGTAGCTCTATTTTCAATTTTTTGAGGCACCTCCATACTGTTTTCCAGAGTGGCTTCACCAGTTTTCACTCCTAACAATAGTGCCAAAGGGTTCCCCTTTCTCCACATCCTCACCAACATGTTTATTTATTTACTTATTTTTGAGAGAGAGCGAGACAGAGAGAGAAGAGAGAGCTTACTCACACACAGCGAGGAGGGGCAAAAAGAAAGGGAAAGAGAGAAAATCCCAGCAGGCTCCATGCTGACAACCTATGTGGAGTTCGATCCCGTAAACCCGAGAGATCATGACATGAGCTGAAATCAAGAGTCATACACTTAACAGACTGAGCCACCCAGGCGCCTCTCTTTGTCGAAGATTCTCATGTGGATCCTTATTTCCTCACGAGATTCACACTCTAGCAGGAAAACTGCCATCCTTTGTACTCCCTAATCACTCCCTACCATACACCCTCCTCCAGCCATAACATCTTTCCTGCTCTCAAGACACAAACATTATCTCATGAAATAGGGTTTCATACTGCCCTGCTTGTCAGAAATGCTCCGCCATCTTTGTTGTTTTCGGCAAACTCCTACTCACTTTTTAAAACCTCCGTGGGGTGCCTTGTTCTTTCCTCTGTACCCGCACTTACTTGCTGAGACCGTCTAGTAGAGCCCGTACCAATTTATACTGTAAGGCGCTGTCTTACATTGCCTGTCTAACTTAATGGGCATGAGTCTTCAAAGACATGGGTATCATTGATTTTTGTATCCCCAGCAATTTGGGCTGAATCGAATAAATTCAAAGATTCAGGATCTCTCTAAACTTTGAAGAGGAAATGTAGGTACGTTTCAACAGCAGGAGACTCTAAAAGAGAAAATGCCTCAAGAATGATGGAAGCCTCTCATAATGAAATTGTGAACATATACTAGCATATGACCTAACCAACGAGAGAATTAATATCTATTTGAAGAAGCTTTTGTAGTTGTACAGGACGTTCTCTAGTGAGTTAAGATAGCAATGGGAATGGACATAAAAAGGAAAAGTTACTGGGTGCACAGAAAAGACAGGAACTCAGGAGGAAGGTGATTCATTCCAGAGCACTAAGCTATCAATAGAGCTTTATTCTGCCATTGGAAAGCAGGATTCTTTCATGGGGAAGAAAGATGGCAATGTCCACCAGACCACAGGAGATGTGCCTGGGCACAGTTTTCTATCCTATGTGGCTGACTGAGGTGTTGAGGTATATCAGTCAGATGGGTAAAATTTCCTAGTTTCACGCCTTCCCAGTGGTATTAACGAGGATCCTGACAGGTCTTCAATACAGGTCATACTTCTGCCCACATGGAGAAGAAGACTGGCAAAGAATAGACAGGTCATTAGAGCCACAGCCAAATAAGTTAGTGGGAGTCCATCTCCAGCGAGATAAAAGAGTGTAAATTGCGGGGCACCGGGATGGCTCTGTCAGTTGAGGGAAGACTTCAGCTCAGGTAATGACCTCACAGTTTGTGAGTTTGAGGCAGATCCTCTGCCTCTCTCTCTTTCTGCCCCTCCCCAACTCAGGCACACACACACACACTCTCCCTCTCTCTCAAACGAAGTAAACATTTTTTTAAAAGAGTGTAAATCTGAGTCTGAAGAGGGCAGTCAGTAGGCTGGGAAATTATAGCGTGAGATATTGAGATTAGGTGGCTCCTTGGTGTTTACAGAGATAGAAGAGTGTAGAAGGGAAAAATCACCACTAAGAACGTGAGATGTCAAGCTTAAACAGTGAGATTTATTCTCCTCTCACAGATGGAAGTGATGATATTAATGTTTATTGGCTATTTCAGCTAGGTCCTCTAGCAGAATGATGTTAATGAAGATGAAAATGGAATATACGGTCAACAATGCAACATGGCTATTGTAGGCTACTCAACCCTAAACTTCATTAATAAGAATAAATTAATAGAAATGTATTATCCAGAATAAACTATGTGATCAATACTTTATTTCTGAACTATCAAGTACACACCAAAAATGTCATGTTATGTTCTTAGCATAAATGTTAAGATGGAAAAAAGACACACAAACATATTAAATGGAGACCAATAGTCAGAATTCAAGATTATCTCCAACTCTGCTATATAAATGCAGGACTAGGTTTAGCCAGAAAAAGAAAAATGCGAATGATTATAGTACTATTAAAATGTAGATGAGGGACTAAACGGGTGAATCTGAAGAATTTGTGGAGCTGGGACTAGTACTAATAATTTGAAGTTTGAGAGTTTATACTCTGTATTAAAAACAAAGACCTACCTCTTTTCTCCAGTAATAGAGATGCCTAAACAAAAATAGAATAATCTGCCTTTGCAATATGTACTCAGTCATAAAATATACTTATTGGTGAAATATTTTGTCCTATATATTAACAGGTATAAAAGAGATTAGAATTCTCAACTCAGTGATATCTATGAATTTTAAAATCACCTCTGTGTGGTCCACATGGGTGGCTCAATCAGTTAAGCGCCCAACTTGATTTCGGCTCACGTCATGATCGCCCAGCTCGTAAGTTTGAAACCCACATCAGGCTCTGTGCTCACAATGCAGAACCTGCTTGGGATCCTCTCTCCCTCTTTTTCTGCTCCTTCCCCACTCGTTTGCTTTTTCTCTCTCTCTCTCAGAATAAATAAAAAATAAATCAAAAAGAAGTTTAAAAAAAATAAAATCAACTCTGTGTTTTTGCAGACAATAAAGTTATGAACACTAGGATCCATGAGTGAGACCATCTCAGGAACTACACCTAGGAGAAGACATTCTCATGGTCAAGAGCAGGTATTTCCTGCTAGTTATCTATCAACTGTATCTGAGCTTTATTTCATCTTCTCCAGTTCTTACAAACGCTATTTCTTTTCCTTGTCTCACTCCACTCTTCATAATGAGTGGAAACGGTAAGCATGGACATTTTGTCTCTTTCCTTATTTTAAGGAAATCCTTAAATGTTAGAAATGTTAGAATCCTCTAACATTTCATCTTTCAAAATTGTGCCAGTATAGTTCCATTACAGGAAATGAAATCACTTCAATTATTTTCAGCGTAAAATTAGTTCACATAGAGTGTTGGATACTGATAAGATATTTGAAAATGCTGGTATAGTGGAATCTTGACTGATTCATGCAAAAAAGTATGACTTTCCCGACTTGGCTTTCCAGAACATTATAGTTTTATAATTATATAAACAAAAGAGCCGCCACCTAACTTCCACCTTCCAGATCTCATATGTTTATCTAACTGGAAGCACTTAATTCATGTTCAGGACCCTGTCTGTGAGGGAAGCTCTCTACTTGCAAGTTTCTGCAAAGTCTCGCTAGAAGGCGTGCCAAGAGCCTCCACACCCCTATGTTCTCTTCCATGGACACTTGCACTTTCAAACATTCTTGTTACACTCCCACCCCCTTGAAAGGGGGGGAACCATAGTCCATCAATCACCATACATATCTCTGGATAACATCCTTCTGGATCAGTCATAAGTCATAATGCTGCCTTACTCTCCTATAACCTAAGGACTTAAGGCCAACCCCCATCAGCACTCCTTTCATTCACGCTGTAAAAAGGAGAAAGGAAATGGTTTGACTTTTATAAATACATGCTTAAGAAAGCAAAATGAAAATAGGAGTAGTTACTAGAGTCTTAGTTTCTGCAATTAATCAAGAGGTTGTGATTGATATTGAAAAGGCATTCTTGGGGCACCTGGGTGGCTTAGTCGGTTAAGCGTCCGACTTTCGCTTGGGTCATGATCTCGCGGTTCGTGGGTTTGAGCCCAGCGTCGGGCTCTGTGCTGACTGCCAGTTCAGAGCCTGGAGCCTGTTTCAGTCTGTGACTCCCTCTCTCTCTGACCCTCCCCTGCTCATGCTGTCTCTCTCTCTCTCTCTCTCCCAGAAATAAATAAAAACATTTAAAAAAAGAAAAAAAAAGAAAAAGCATTCTCCTTCCCCCCATTTTATATTTCCATTGCCTCAGTCAGCACCTTAGCTGGATGGGTTCTTTATTTGTGTTAAGAGTTGAGGTCAGGGACCCAAATCTTTATTCCCACTGGATCTGAGCCCCTCATGGTCCTGTCCTTATGGATTGCTGAAGTCTCCCATGAATTTTGACCACTGGGAGTGACATTGAAATGAGGTACCTCAAATGTTTATCTAGAATTCTAACACATTCATCCTAACACACATTGCCAGCAGCAGTGCTCTCTCTCCATGATTGTCAGGATAAACAATCCCAGCTAATGGAATATTTGGGGACTATTAGATCAATGGCACGAGGAAACCAAAATGGCAGATCCACGGTCTCAGTGGAAACATTGTTATATCCTGTGATGAATCATCTCTCCCTTAGGCCCTAGACTTCTGACAGAGCAGAGTCTAAATTCATGGTGATGGATCACAAGTATTTTGCAAATGGGCCTTAGGGGTAAGAGTGAGACTTGCTGTTGCTTCTCTTGCCACTGGGTTCTCAGTCCAATGTTCTGGCTACGGAGAGAGGACAGCTTTGTTTCTTCATTGATCTTTGAGTGCATATACATAGGACAATAGCCCACACTCACAGGGTATTTTCTCCCAGTTGATGCTGTAGCTGAATTGTCATGAGCCAGCTGCATCTAATAATTGGGTGCATAACATGAGTGAATGCCATGGTAAAGTGTGGTACCTTCTGTATTTTGCCATAAAAAAAAAAAACAGAGAGATACTTAATCAGAAATAATGTTGAACTGGGGAAAAGTAATGTTGTATGGAAGACTATGAAAAAGAATGAGACATTTAATCAGTTTACGTTGGTGGTCCTGGAAGAGATATAGCAGACATGGAAGTTAAATCCATATGGAAAGTAGCTATATAGGACCCATTATGATGGAAATGGGCCCGTGGAGTCAACCGACTGCCAGGTAGCTGGTGGCCCTCAAGAGAATGAAGCCATATAAGGGACTTGGCATCTGTCTCTACTTTGGTAGAGTGGGTCCAGAGCAGTGTTAGACATTGGTTCAGTTTTGTGGAATGTAAGTCTATATTATCGAGGCCTATGCTCAAATTTATAAAATTAGGAGGCCTTCCTTTGGTTATCTTGTATTTATTTCTAATAAAATTGCATTGGGTTCAGCGAATGTTCTAGTACCAGTTACTTTATTTGGCATTTGTTTGTTAATACCTGCTTAATGAGTCAGACACAATTTTTATAAATGCTTTACAGTACACTTGAGAAGAATTTATTTTAAATATATGTGTGTGTATATATAAACCAGGTTATATATATATATTCTGTTTTTAACTTTAACTTTTTTAATTTTTTAAATTTAAATTCAAGTTAGTTAACATACAGTGTAGTCTTGGCTTCAGGAGTAGAACCCAGTGATTCAACTCTCACGTACAACACCCAGTGCTCATCCCAACAAGCACCCTCTTTAATGTCCATCACCCTTTAGCCCATCCCCACCCACCCATCTCCCTCTAGAAACCCCCAGTTTGTCCTCTGTATATAAGAGTTTCTTATGGTTTGCCTCCGTCTCTGTTTTTATCTTATTTTTCCTTCCTTTCCCCTATGCTCATCTGTTGCATTTCATAAATGCCACATATGAGTGATGTTCTATGATATTTGTCTCTCTCTGACTTACTTCACTTAGCATAATGCATTCTAGTTACATTCACACTGTTGCAAATGGCCAGATTTTATTCTGTCTGATAGTCAAGCAGTATTCCATTATATATTATACAACCTCTTCTTTATCCCTTCATCAGTTGGTGGATATTTGGCTCTTTCCATAATTAGTCTATCGTCAATAGGGCTGCTATAAACATTGGGGTGCGTGTGCCCCTTCAAATCAGCATTTTTGTATCCTTTTGATAAATACCTAGTGTTTTTAACTTAAAAAAATAGACTATAAAAACTCTGACCCATGTTACTAAAAATAAAATTTTAAAACTTTAACCCAGAACTTGCCCACAGAAGTTGTGTGAGTCCCAGAATGCTCATCGGGGCCCATGGGTATCAGGCACTTAGGAATGTGTAAAACACAGGAGTCTTTGTAACTGCCCACATTGCTTCTGTTTCTTTCTTTCTCTACCTCATTCTCCACAGAGTCTGAAAGTAAAATCTTTCCCAAGGAGGAGAGTTCCCCTGCTCACTAAAAAGCATCAGTGAGAATGGAGAAGACAGGGGTCCATGTGACACCAGCATGAGGAGATTTGGCCACAACGAAGAATAAACAAAAGGTGCTGGCTTTTGAAGGGGGACCGCACAGCTGTGTTCCCCTGAATCTGTTGGGAGGAAGAAAGGGAAAATGTGGGCATACAATTTACAGAAAGAGGAGAGCGGGGGGCTCATTCCTTTTGGGCTCTGCCTTATCTCTGCGCTGACAGAGGGGATCCATTCCAGGTCTGCCGAGAAGTCTGCGCAATTTAACAACTTGACTAACACCCTTGCTAGGGACCAAGTCACTGAATTTTGCGACACTTCATCCAGACTGCGTGAAAAATAAGCCCTCGGGCTTCTGCTGACCACCTTCTAGAAAGAGGTCCACTGTCTGGTGGAGAGGACAGCGGGCTCACCCCCTTACCCGTCGCCTCACAGGGCCCTGGGTCTGACAGAGGCCGATCTTCCCAAGGTTTAACTATGCATTTCACAGCGACGTTCTCACCCCCATCTTCGCACCAGGTTTTCCTGACAGGGCTCTGGATCGGGTATCTGCTCAGAAGCCATTTTTTAATTTTAGCTTTGTTTGGCATCTGGAGAGCTGGGAGCCTTCCAAGCCAGCGAGTCACGATTTGGTTGCGTTGAAAGTCCTTCCTTTATGTGTTCCTGTCCTCCTGCATTTCATAACGAGCAACGGGAGCGAAGGGAACACACTAGCAACACGTGGTGGGAAGCCTTCTCTGCCGAATCACGCGGTGAATCAGGTGTATTTCCTACCTTCCCCGTGCCTGCGGATGACAGCGTTGCCCCTGTGTCTCTAAAATCACAAGCCCACACCTTGTCATTTCAAATCAAGGCCCCATTTACGGTGTACGGTCGGGGGTGGGGAAGGCATTTAGTCTCCAAAACCTTAGAGTAAATTTCCAGTACTACCTCTCAACCAGTATGTCCATCTTAAATTAATACTGCCATTTTCAGCTAAAGGCAACAGAGGAAGAGGAAATGGGGGTGGAGGGGGGGAAGTGCGGAGGGTGGGGCAGCAGCCGAGGTAAATTGGCCACAAATGGAGGAAAAAAAAGTAATTAAAAACCCCTATGCTTGGCATAATGTTTCCTAGGGCCAGTGCAGAATCTAGAATAAACGCATGGTTTAATCGTTAAGATCCTATTTCACGTCTCAGCTCCAGATCTGGCTTGACCTAACTGTATGACTTTGAGAGCATCAGGTAACCTCTTGGGGTCCCCAGTTTCCTCCTGAGACATGAGGTTCTATAATTTTTGGTTCTCAAATCCTAAACTTGTATTGCTTTTGACATATGTGCAAACAATGAGCTCCTCACCCTCCACGTCTGAGGATGATCATCAGGCAGGAAGTGCCCTGGGAAGCTGCTCCATCCCTGGTACTTCCCCAGCCCGATGTGTGCAGATCACAAACATGCCCTCTGTGTCCCCTGTTCAAGGAGACGTGACCTGTCACAGCTGTCACTGTTTTGCCCCATGTGTTCAGCTCTCCCTTCAGTACAGTTGTTCAAATCGAGACGTATCAACTTTGTCCTCTGTCACCAGAATCTCCTCAGCCTCCTGAGTGTCCTCTGTTAATTGAAAACAGATTGCTTCGTATTAGGCATGGCTTCTAACACTCTGACGACCAAAGGGAGTTCTGTCTCACACCTTGTGTCACATAGCCTGCTGGAGTCTCATATCAC
The DNA here is from genome assembly GCA_017311185.1 of Proteles cristata cristata. Lineage (NCBI taxonomy): Eukaryota > Metazoa > Chordata > Mammalia > Carnivora > Hyaenidae > Proteles > Proteles cristata. The sequence continues at coordinate 710,902 of JAESUZ010002468.1, forward strand.
TGACTATTTTTTGAAGGAGCACAAAAAGAAAAGTAGGTGTAGTTAAGGCCATATTAGCAACACTATGTTTGTCTATGCAGAGTAAGAAGCATTGACAACGTTGTAAACCAATGAAGCCCATCCTAGAAAGCCATAACAAAAGGAAGTCAGTTCAGCAAATTGCATTTTCTCAGAGACAGAAAGAAGGACATAGACATTTAAATGAGTTACCTTTTAAAGGAAACTACCAAGTATTAAATAAGCATGGAAGGGAATGTTTCTGAGCCCCTAAAAGTCCTTCATTCAAATTCAGTTGGCATTTATGTCAAATGGATGTATATCCCCAGCTTTTCCTGACTTGTCTTCTTTATCCAAATACACTGTACGTTCCTGAAGGACAGAAATGTGTTTTAGGTACTCAGTCTCTACACGTTCCTTCAGTGATTACAGTAATTACAGTTCGCGGAGTACCTTGTGGTAAGTAGTGTATAGATCAAAGCTAGGTGTCCAGGTTTCCAGTTTCAAGAAACTCACAGCCGTCTGAGGGAGGGTGTTGTGCTAACAGACGGAGTTGGAAGTCATGGTAGTTACATGACTGAATGTGGATCCTGGGTGAACTAATGGCTTCTTACCCCGTGGTTTCATCGTGTAAAGAAGAGAGCTAATGGTGCCCACCTCAAACTGGGGGAGACCCCTGGAACATCAGCAGTCAGCAAATACGAGATCCCAGCTTGTCTCTCCTGAAAACGCAAGAATTGTTTGTTAAACAAGCATTTACGTAACATTCTCTGTGCCCATTAATATTATGAAAATTATGAATCTCAACTCAATGAATCCTCACAATCTCTGAAGAAAGCACTATCGCCACCCCATTCTACAAGGTGAGGACCTTGAGGCCCAGAGATGTTACTAACAAGCTGCAGAGCTGGGTCTTACAACTGGTCAACCAGGCTTCGATTCCATGCTCTCAGCCACTTGCTTTGGCTTATAAACCAGGCATTTGAGAGAGGATCGTTTCTGACTTCCAACAGGTAAGTAAAAATTGAAAATTGATTTTGTTTTAAATTTCTGATGAGACTGAACATGGTATACCTTTACTTTTCATTGTGCTCTTTTGGAAAGTCTCTAATTTCCTTTCTTGTTGATATAATTCATCCGTTGTTGATTTGCTGTGCATACTTATCCTCCCCTTATTAAAAGTAATAAATTTTGGTCGTCATAATTTGCAAATATGTATTTCCATTCAGCCATTCCACAAATACTTATCAAGAGCTTATGATGGGTGAAGTCTTGTGCTAAGCCCTCGACACGTAAGGACGAAGCATCTCTTACCTCCAGTGATGAAAGTCTACCTAAAGACACGTTTAAACAAATACACATGTTCAAGGGCTATCATTTTGATTCTTCTTTGAATCTTCTTTTTTTATTTATTCACTGTAAGACACTAGCCAAATAGGCGGCATCTCTTTCCTTGTTGATAAAATCAAGGAAATACTGCCACTGGGTCATACAGAGAACTCACTGAGTAATTCACGTAAAGTGCCTAGCAAAGCATAAGTTGTCATAAATGTTACCTACAGATTAGGAGGCAATGTTTACCCAGTAAACATTAAATACAAACACTGAAGACTCTAAATGATGTATAAATAAACACAGAAGTAAAGGGTCAAGCAGATTTATGAAGTGAACTCACAGCAGAAGTTTCACGAAGGATGTTCCAGAAGTATTAAGGCTTATGGGTCGAGTAAGCTTTTATCCACCAGAAAGTCATGGGAGGAAAGGAATTCTTTATGGAGCAAAAGGACGAGAATGAAAAACCATAATTTCAGTAAGTTACCTGAAACATGGCCCACTGAAAAAGGAAGGAGGGTGGGGCAAAATGTATTGTGGTGACAGAATGGGAAATAGAAAGATACATACGCTTCATATTTATACTTATTCTATATTTGAATGCATTCTGCAAACTGAAGTATTAACTCAGAAATAGAGTTTTCTTTTTTTTTAATGTTTTATTTATTTATTTATTTATTTATTTATTTATTTATTTTTACAAATAGTTTATTGTCAAATTAGTTTCCACATAGCACCCAGTGTTCATCCCCACAAGTGTCCTCCTCCATGCCCACCCTCCTCCATCAGTCCTCAGTTTTTGTCAGCATTCAAGAGTCTCTCATGGTTTGCCTCTCTCCCTTTCCCCCACCATTTCCGCCCTTCTTCTCCCCCAGAAATAGAGAGTTTTCTGTTGGTGATTCTGTTAATGTGATTTCAAAACTGGTACATTGTTTAATAACCTTTTCTAGTGCTAATTGTCTATTTTAAGAGAATGAGCGCGGCAGAGGTAGAACTTCATAGAAATCAACACCTGAAGTCATTAAGCAGATTATTAAAATGTGTCACTAGCTGTGAGGACAAGAAGACAGACAAAGAGTGTCAATCTCACCACATGGTAAAGCTCGCACCTGTTCCTATGAAGCTGCAGAAAGAACACACAAACGCTTCAACAACTACCTTCATGCTGAGGATGTCAAGTCTCACAGGGTGTGGGTCACCTCATTATTCCTTTGATAATAAAAGTAACACTATCGTTTGAACCTGTCACAATATTGGGTATTTGGATTTTGTTTTTAATTCCGCTGGGCCCCTTTTTTGGAAAAGACTCAGAAATAAAAGGCCACACAGCTACTAACTGATCAAACTCGGACACTAGTTTTGACATTTTTCCCACAACACAATGCTTGGATGTGTACACATATGTGAACACACACACACACACACACACACACACACACAATGAGTGAATAAGAATGTGTTAATCAATACAAAGAGCAAAGCTTTGGAAGTCAGTAACCTCAATGGGTAATGCACTAGTAATGCCTTCAATTCTTATTCCAGAAAAATGAGGCAGGGACTATACTAATTTCCATTCCCTACTTTTCCTCCATGCCTCCCATCTTCAATCGTTTACTCTATAACCCGATTTTGCTTTAGCCCCATTGTCACCCATAATATTGCTTGCAGTAGAGTTTGGGTTTTCTAAACTTGGGTTTTCTAAATTTCTTCAGGACATAACTCTGAAACAAGAAAACTTCAATGATGAATTAGAAGAATCACAATTGTAATGTACCCAGTTTGGTTAATAAATTTTACTGGCTTTATTGAAGTAGAATTGACCTACAATAAAAAGGACTCATTTTAATGTTTATTTATTTTGAGAGAGAGAGAGAGAGGGAGAGAGGGAATCCCAAGCAGGCTCCACATGGTCAGTACAGAGCAAGACGTGGGGCTCAATCCCATGAACTCTGAGATCATGACCTGAGCTGAGATCAAGAGCCAGATGCTTAACTGACTCAACCACCTGGGTGCCCCAAAATGACTAATTTTAAATGTACAATCTGATGAAATTTCCAAATGTGTAGAGTCATAGAACTACAATCACATGACGTGGGGCTTTTCCATCATCTCCAGAGTCCCTTCCCACCCGTTTGTTACCAGTCCCAGGAATCACTGTTTCTGCTTTCTGTCAATACAACTTTGTCTTTTCTGGAATAATGTATAAATGGAATCATAGAGTCATAGTCTTTTGTGTCTGATAAGTGTGAATTCCTGAGGGCTTGACTAACAGAACCGATAGCTTAGTTTACTACCACAACACGGAAGCAGTTCACCCAGAGATTATATCTTTTTTTTTTTTTTTTAGTACATATTCAATGTTCTATGTGAGATGTAACCTGAATTCAAAAGTAATTTGCCTACAGCCCCAGAAACTAGTGAGAAGAAGGAAAGCTAATTGTGACCAGAGCTTACTGTTGGTTTTGGGAAAATCTCATTTAAGCCTTAAAAGATCATACAAACATTCATTCTACTTGTTAGTGCAAAGAAGGCCAAAGGTGGTTACGTGGGCAAATAATCAAACTAACCTGCTTTTGTTGGAGAAATCACAGGAAAATTATATTACAGAAATACTTCTAAGGCTGTCCCAATTCTCTACCATACTGAAGTGTTATCAGTTATTGTTTCTAATTTGTTTCCTTTGTTTTACCAAATATTGAGTTTTATTTGCTATTTGTGTTTTCACTTGTGGTTCTTATTTTTTATTCATAATTGGACCAACATCTATTTTGCAACATACAGCCTTGGTCTGTGATCATGACCATAAGACAAGCCTTCTGTCAGAGGACGGAGAAACCCGATGGGGTCATGTGAGGAAAGAAACAAGGGGGAAACACATTCAAACACGGGCTGCACTTTTCTCGATGCCTAAACGCATTCCTTTCAAATTCCTGTCACCGCAGAGTTTCTCTCTCCACTAACCCTCACCACAAGACCTGAGTTTCTGAGCCCAGACTTGAGTTACCCTCCCCTCAGACCTGATAAAAGGAGGCTGAGTTTCAATTTATGAATCCAAACGGTAGACAATCAAGAGTCAGGGAAATAAAATGATTTTACTGTGGCTCCGAGTTCAAGGCCTCTTTCTGCTCAAGACCTTGACTCTCTCCCCTTATTTTTCTTAATCTCTTACTTTATTTATGCACCAAGCTAACCCCTGGGAAGTCAAAACAACTATAAGACATCTTTCCCACCCTAGCGGGCCTCACAGGAAAAGGGAAGGTAAGTTACCAATTCTAGACTTGCATTGTAAAGACTGTAACAGACACTTGCATATACTACTGACATTCTCTGTGTGGATTAGAGAATGATCCAGATAAGAGGTGACCTTTGAACTCTTGGAAACGGGGCTGGCCAAAGGCACACCGCAAGAAAGCAGAAATAAGAAAGCTCACTGTGCATTGAGGGAAACTCATGAGTCATTCTCTTCACTTTCCTAAAACATTAAGAAGTTAAATGTCAATTATCTTCCCAAGCTAAAAATAAGAGATGGTTAAAACAATTCAATGCATGCAGATGGGCCAAGAAAACAAAACACAAAAATTCTAAACCTATTTTACATTATTACTAATCCCTTCACTATCCCTAGTTAAATGTTCTTGAAGCTTCTCTGACCTCCATTTGATGAAACCGGAAGCGTACGGAATCAATCAGTACATCTGGGAGGCAGCGAAATCAAGAAATCAAGGCACTTTCTTCAAGAGGTTAGCTCTTGTCTTGCTGAGGGTCCTCCCTTTGGGCCCTTTTCCTCCTCAGTATGCCCTCCAGCTTCATTTCCTGAGCTTTCTCATCCTGCACCCCACAGTTAGCCACTGACATCACTTCCTCTGCTTTTATTCTCTAATGAGGTGGAGTCTGCATGTGTGTTCTGTTCCATCTACCCAATGTTAACCTCCTGCCGAAGGCAGGGCTCTGATTAAGGACATTCATGATTAGATTAAAATGTTCCTTCTCACTCTTTTCCTAACTAACCTATTTTTTTTTTTAACACATTATGCTATTAAAATACAGCTGCAGTGTGCCTCTAGCTCCTTGTAGCTCAGACCAGAAGCTAAGTTCACAGGGGTCCCGGATATTCTTAATTCTAAGGATAAATTCTTGTTTAAAATAATCTCGGAGCGCCTGGGTGGCTCAGTCGGTTAAGCTTCTGACTTTGACTCAGGTCATCATCTCATGGCTTGCAGGTTTGAGCCCCGTGTCAGGCTCTGTGCTGACAGCTGGGAGCCTGGACCCTGCTTCAGATTCTGTGTCTCCCTGCTCATGCTCTGTCTCTCTCAATGTCTTGCAAAAATAAATAAGATGTTAATTTTTTTTTTAATATTTTTATTTCTAGGATAGAGAGAGACAGCATGAGCAGGGGAGGGTCAGAGAGAGAGGGAGTGACAGACTGAAATAGGCTCCAGGTTCTGAGGTGGCAGTCAGCACAGAGCCCGACGCGGGGCTCGAACCCACAAACCGCGAGATCATGACCTAAGCGAAAGTCGGTCGCTTAACCGACTCAGCCACCCAGGCACCCCTAAAATGTTAATTTTTTAAAAATAATCCCAAACTAGGTCTAAAATGAGCAGGAAAACAACTATAGCATTTCAGATGATAAATAAGGCAAAACAAGACTCTTACACTGATACCCTCATCACCATCCCTAAAGACATATGAAGCATCATGAGCAGCTATATCACAAAGACATAGGTATAAAATAAGGCTGTTGGATTTGAGGGCATTATAACCAGGATTGGAAACAAGACATGAAAATACGAATCCTAGTCCTGATGTATGGAAACAGCTGATGTTACTAGTATGCCTGTGATCAATTGCTTAATAAATTTTAAGAATAAAAATTGTTTCAGTTCTCTACGTCAAGTTGACACATAATGTACTGAATTTCTAGGTCCTTCCTTAAAATCTAGACATCCAATGCACAGCTTGCTTGTGACTTGGGCTTACATTTTGGTTTGCCAGCTAATAAATAAGTTTTCTTCTCTCCCAGGCTGGTTGGGGCTGGAGATAAGGGGAAACTAACCTTGGTTGAGAGGATCTTTCAAGTCTGGTGTTGTGTTGATAGTAACCCAGGTGCCCTTTAAAATTCAAGTTAAAGAAACTTTAAAAAAAACACCCCCATTCCCTAAAGAATTCTACCTGCCAACATCCTTGGAATGGGAGCAGGGGCGGTAAGGTAGAAGAGGAGTGATTTACAGGCTTCACAAGCCTTCTCCCTGCGACCCCTTGTGATAGACTGGGGAACTGGCCTCTCTCGTGGTCAAGTTTAGTCTGCGGGCCGTGGACAGGTGCTCTCCCACAAGGGGGAGACTTGGTTAGACAATCGATTTCTCTCTCAGGATCCTACATTCTGGTGTCTATGTTTGTCACTCACATGGCAGCGTGATGTTCTGCATTCTGTAACAATGCTGGTGGCTTGTCTCAATATCTAGCCGACTACCCGATCAAACCATCACCTCGTAGTTGAGCAAGCCAACCAACTGTCACTGGTGAAGGGACCAATATTTGTAAGTTGTTACCACAACAAAGCCTAGTAAAATCCCACGAATACAGGTAAGCTCATCCTCAGTGCTCCGGCCTCAACTGCAACCATCTCCCCCCCCTTCTGCATCAGACTAAGGTGTTACAGCCGCACACATGTGATATCTATCTTGTTCATGTGGCCCGATTCCCCGAAAGTCTTCCAAGCTTTCATGGCTTTCAGAAACTCTCTTAAGATGCAGAGATAGGATCTCTTGGTCAGTGATGTCTTCCTGAACTACTTAAGTGTCATTCCTTATGACCTGAGCAGGTCACTGACTGAAAAAAACCCAAAACTATACAACATTAGAATTACCTGTTTGTGAGGCTGTCTCCACCACTAAGTTATAAACTCTCCATATCGTTTCATATTTCTGCAATATGTGATTATAATATTTCAAGGGGTAATCTTTGGACTATTACACATCCGGATACCTCAAAAAGCCCAAATACTGTGACGTTTCATCTTTGGCTTCTAATCTGTGTCCCCAAAGCACCTTGCACTGTTCCAATGGAAAATGGGTGTTTAATATATATATTAGTAGGTCTGACTTGAATAATGAGCTATGCTATAAAAGGGCTGTATTATATCAATAATTAAAGTTTTAGTCAAATCCTGTGATAAAGAACAAGGCTTAATTCACCCTAGAAAGGGCACAAAGCTCTTGATAATGACAAGATTAAAGGCTTATTAATATTTCAGGGAAAGTATGATCATTAACATTTGTCTATTATGCCCTCCTATTTTTAGTGCTATGTCACTTCAGGACTTAACATATTAACTATAAGAAATTCAATTTTACATTTCTTTGATGTTTCTAGTTTGGTGCCTCTTGGATATAAGTAACAGCAAATATGAAGTTCTGGAAGCTCTAAAATAATATAATTCTAAGGAAAACAAACAAGGACAAACTATCGTGCATCTCTAAGTCAAATAGCATGTGTCTGTACTTGAGAAAAGAAATCTTGAGTTTAGGAAAGATACTTAAAATGTAGTTAACGGAAGGAGTCAAGTAGCCAAGGAAACATGTCTCTTAAAAATAAATGTCTAAGGGGCGCCTGGGTGGCTTAGTCGGTGAAGCGTCCGACTTTCGCTTGGGTCATGATCTCGCGGTTCGTGGGTTCGGGCCCCGCGTCGGGCTCTGTGCTGACTGCCAGCTCAGAGCCTGGAGCCTGTTTCAGTCTGTGACTCCCTCTCTCTCTGACCCTCCCCTGCTCACACTGTCTCTCTCACTCTCCTAGAAATAAATAAAACATTTAAAAAATAATAATAAATAAATATCTAAAATAATGATTATCATGGTTGAAATGATGAGTGAAATCGTACCAATAACAGATGTTCGAAGTGCATTTTAACTAAGTCACTAAAGCAGGTGACCTAGGTGAGAGCGTGTTACCCCTCTCTCGCCAGTTATTTTACCCAACAGGACACTGTCTGCTTTCTTGTCAGTGAATGAAATGTAGCTTAGAGAACTCAGAATTCACTTGCAGAGAATCCACTATCCGAATATAGTTTTATCAAGAGAAAAGTCATAATTAGATTACTAACCAGGCATAAGATTGTATCTCCCTCTATAATTTCTCTTCACTTTATTTCCCCCAAAGTTCCAATGCACACTTCAAATTAAGACTCACATACGCTTGTCGAGGAAAATACTTACTGCTTAAAGGAAAAATATATGATTAAGCATTTCATTTTATTAAAATCCTCCATCAGTTTGATATTCCAACAACAAAGGTATTTATTAAATTGCAAGGCCAAAAATATGTGGTGCTTTGGATAAAGATTTGTTCACACCCTGGCTCGCAGAAGTAACTTTATGTTTTACTCTTTGCTTTCAGTGGAGCCTCTATATAATACTGAGCACTCCTGGACAGTAGCCTGTAGAAGTTCATTATGCAATTAGAAATTGCATCATTACACACTGCATTATTTGTCATTTCTAGCTTAGGAGAGCAAATACCCTCAAATATCAATGATACTTCATCAAGGTGAGCCCAGCTCTGACCCTTGCACATACTGGGTGGCTTAGTCAGTTAAGCGTCAGACTTTCGCTCAGGTCATGATCTCGCAGTTCGTGGGTTCGAGCCCCGCGTCAGGCTCTGTGCTGACTGCCAGCTCAGAGCCTGGAGCCTGTTTCAGAGTCTGTGACTCCCTCTCTCTCTGACCCTCCCCTGCTCGCGCTGTCTCTCTCTCTCTCTCCCTCTTCTAGAAATAAATAAAACATTAAAAAAAATTAAAAAAAAAACAAAACATACTGGTGTGAAACATTATTACCATCAAATGAGCAGTGCCCGGTGTACTGGCTAAATTGCAAATACAGTGAATGGCATTATCATTACCTCTCAGAGACTTCTCCATGTGTGGCCCAGAGCTAGGCTCTCTGTATCTGTCTTCCCTGACAAATCCCTCTATATGGCTTCATCACTAGCTCCACATTCAGGGGCCCATATGGCTAAAGAGAATCAGTGTGAAAATAGCCCAATTAGTTGGCCCAGGATAGAACATACAGGCATATATATAGGAACAGACATATGTCTGAAAAAAACGTTAAACTCAATGAGACATTAATATATAAACAGTTCATGTATGTACGGTGAGCTAAAGAAAATTAAAATATAGTAGTATTTAAACTATATACTATTTTAGATGCATTCTTGCTAGTTTGATATCGTTGAAACATTAGATTGAAGGAAGCACCCTAAAAATAATTCCCCAATGAGGCCTTGCTCACCAGCTGTCATGCGACATGTGTCCATTATTTTATGACGGTCCATCATTGAGGTGCTCTGCTAATCCAAATGGAACTTCTCTTTGTTCCCTAGTAAATGACAAAGTCTCCCTGTTCACGCACAACGGTTGCAGTAGCGTGGGGTCGTGAAAAGGACTCCACTTGGAACCCGAAGACCTGCATAGAATTCGTTCTCCACTGCTCTGCGGACCTTGGGAGTATATATACTCACGATGTCTGCGTCTCCAGGACCTCATCTGTTAAATGGATGTAATAACAGGATGCACAGGTTTGTAGAAAAGAGTAGATGAGGGGCTCCTGGGTGGCTTAGTAGGTTAAGCATCCGACTTTCGCTTAGGTCATGATCTCGAGGTCTGTGAGTTCAAGTCCCGCGTCGGGCTCTGTGCTGACTGCCAGCTCAGAGCCTGGAGCCTGTTTCAGAGTCTGTGACTCCCTCTCTCTCTGACCCTCCCCTGCTCACGCTGTCTCTCTCTCTCTCCTAGAAATTAATAAAAAACATTAAAAAAAAAAGAAAAAGAAAAGAGTAGATGAGATGAGACACATAAAACTCCTCAGGACAGAAATGGCTCTTGTTACTACAGACTTTTTTAAAAATCCAATTTTAATGCGTACACCACATATGTGTACACAAATCTCCCATGAAAATGAGAGGTGCATGAATTTTTTAAATAAGTGAATGGTTTATAAATTTCCTTCAGCTCAGTAATTTATCAACCTATTCAAAGAAAGCAATACACAACTAGATCAGAGGTTTGCAAGCTTCTATAAGATGAAGTCAGAGAGAACTAAATAGTATACAAATTGTCATCCTGAAATTTGGGCAGAGCAAAATATATTATGGGGAAAGATACTAGTTATTAAAAGACAATTTTGAGTGAATATTTTTCAGAAGAACAGGTTGATGCCTAAGAAAGTATTATGGTTACTTTGGTTTTTACTAGACTATCTTTCCTTATATATATTTACCCAAGTGTCCTTTTATTCAGAAGACATTAATGTAGTTTTATCTGAGAATGTTTCCTTCAGCACTTAGATTTAGTTAAGAAATTAAAAGTAACTATCACAGGGACATCTGGGTGGCTCAGTCAGTTAAGCATCTGACTCGATTTTGGCTCAGGTCATGGTGTCATGGCTCATGAGTTCAAGCTTCATGATGGCCTCTGCGCTGACAGTGAGGAGCCTGCTTGGGATTTTTTCTCTCTCTCTGCCTCTCCCTTGTTCTAGCCTACAGAAGCGCTCGCTCGCGCTCACTCGCTCTCTCTCTCTCTCTCCCAAAATAAATAAATAAACATTTAAAAAAAAGTAACCATCACAGGTGCCATCTAGAATGTTGTGGAGAAGTCACTGCTCAGAATTTTATTTGAGTTTGTCTGATGATACAGAAATTAAAAAGTGCAAGTAACAAACTTCAGTTGGTAAAATAATGTCTGGCCTATTTAGCCAAACCCTGAGCTAAATTCAATTGGGCTTCAATGAGCAAGTGCAATGAAAATCGTTGGGTGGAGGTGGAGAGCCATGGTGAGGAGGAAGAGGCGGGCCACACGGAGGAACAGCCCCAGCACCACGTGGTGCAGAGGGAGAGACCGAGGTGGCTAATGAGGCAGAGTGGGGCCCCTTCCAGGCCTGAGCAACGTGTTCACATGGACCTCTGATTTTGAAAGTTTATAATCTTGAATTCTATCGTTTGTTTGTTTTCTTGGAGACAGATATCTTGATTCGTTTAGGCTACTGTAACAAAATAGCACGGATGGGTGGCTTCAAAAACAAACATTTGTCGCTCACAGTTCTGGAGGTGAGGAAGTCCCGGATCAAGGGGCCCTCTTCTTAGCTTGCAGCAGCGGCCTTCACACTGTGTCCTCATAGGGAGCAGAGAGAGAGAGAGAGCTCAGGTGTCTCTTCCTTTTTTCATGAGGGCATTGATTTCATCACAAGAGTCTCACCTTCTAGGACAAATCTGATCCCAGTCACCTCCCGAAGGCTCTGCCTGCAAACACCATCACACTGAGGATCATGGCCATGGCCTGAATTTCGACTGATACATTTGGTCCATAGTGAGGGTCTCCAAATTGTATGAGCTTCAGGCCCCACGGGCCTGCGTCCCCGCCAACAATCACTGCGGTAGAGCCAGGTGAGGGCTTTGCTGGAAAAGTCAGGGGAGAAAGTGTGTAGAAGAGAGTTACCATGTATTTTACAACTACATTAGCTTAGTTGTGCCTGGCTTGACCCACGAAGCAAATCTCTGCGTTACCTTCTTCTCAGGGTATTTTCTGCAGGGAAAAAGGACGGATGGTATGGAAGTGCTGCAGAAGCACTTCTCCCAGTGCAGCCTTGATCTTGAACTTGGAGGTGATTGGTCCCCCAACCCCAAGCCTCTGGAGAATCAGCTGTGTGAGTTGCACAGTTGCTTGGCTTTGCCACTTTTTAGTTTAGGATTAATGCTTCCTGTTCGTGCAGCTTTAGTTACTAGCGTACATCTGCTTTCCGGCTTGCAAAATTTTGCCCAAATTTTACCCTCTCTGTCTTGTCTCTCTTTCTCTCTCTCTTCTGCAGATTTATGCTTTTGAAAATTCCCAACAAAAATACTGACTGGATTTGGGGAAGAAGCTAAGCATTTGGATTCCAAAGAATGCAGGGAAAAGAGAATCTAGAAAATAGCTACAAGAATTCTGAAAAGCAAGTGAAAACAGAAAGCAAGATCATGGGGCTCCTGGGTAGTTCAGTTGGTTAAGCAGTCAGCTTTAGCTCACGTTATGATCTCAGAGTTTGTGAGTTTGAGCCCCACATCGGGCTCTGTGCCGACAGCTCAGATCCTGGAGCCTGTTTTGGATTTTATGTCTTCCTCTCTCTCTGCTCCTCCCCTGCTCACACTCTGTCTCTCTGTCTCTGTCTCTCTGTCTCTCTCTCAAAAAGAAAATAAAAAAATTAAGAAAAGAAAGCTAGAAAAAGAAAGAAAGAAAGAAAGAAAGAAAGGAAGGAAGAAAGAAAGAAAGAAAGCTAGAAAGAAGAAAGAAAGAAAGAAAGAAAGAAAGAAAGAAAGAAAGAAAGAAAGAAAGAAAGAAAGAGAGAAAAAGAAAAAGGGCCTTCTTGGATCCTCACTTGACATTATACCAGAACAAACTGCAGACAAAGTCCAGAGTCAGCTAAACATAACACTAAGCTATTCATTAAACCATAGGATAATTTGAAGGAAATAGAACTGCATCTTTAATAAATCTATTGGGGGAGGATCCAATGATCTTCAAAGTAATTAAAAAGGAAATCTCAAAGAAAATTGATCCATTTGGTGAAATTGGCTGAATTTAAGTTTAAACACAAAGCTAGCCTATGAGACTGACAGGGAATGCCTTTGTCTGTCTCTTATCATAGTTGCCCAGCATTTGGGGACCAACCTCAGCTGCATGGGTGAAGGGAGAGGGGTCAACTGCCTTATACGAGTCAAGGAAGCCTAGTTATTCCCTGGTCACGTAGTTTGTTCAGGGAAAGTCCAGTAGCCAAAGGAAAATACTGAAAATATGAAAGGGTATTCACTCAGGTCTTCTGGGAAAGGGGAGTTTTCTCATCTTCCCACAGAAGATACTAGGAGAAACACTCTCTCTTGCTTGTGGCCTATGTGATATGAGAATGGAGGGCTAGAGGTGGTCAAGCCATTTTTCTGCCCCAGGTGGAGTGACTGGAAGGGACACTATTGAGAGGCTGTGTAAATCCCGCAGGGACAGCGTGCGACCAACGCTGAGCGAGGCGGAGGGCACAGTCGGGATGAAGTGCCGCCCGCGGCATGTAGCTTCAGTCACTACATAAGGCTCTCCGAATGCCAGATTTCCAGTTACACACCCAGTTAGTTACCTGTGTTGTTTAGAACGACTTGATTTGGGGTTTCCATAATTTGCAATGCAGAACATTGTGATAACATATTTACTTTTTTTTTTTTAAGTTTATTCATTTATTTTGAGAGAGAGAGAGAAAGCATAAGGAGGGGATGGGTAGAGATAGAGGGAGAGAGAGAATCCCAAGGAGGCTCCGTACCACCAGTGTGGAGCCCAATATGGGCTCGAACCCATGAACTGTGAGATCCTGACCTGAGCCAAAGTTAGAAACCTAACCAACTGAGCCACCCAGGAGCTTTGTGATACATATTTAAATAGGTATTTTCTCAAGGCAATGTTTTGGATTTCAGGGAAAGCTTTTGCATAATCCACAGACAGCCCTCCAGAATATGAAAATCCACAATAATACCACAGGAAGTAATTCCTCACTTTATAAATAATCCACAATGGACTCCTCTGAATACCATACACACCAGTGCACTTAAGATGGAAACTGATTTATAAACCATTTCTATTCTTCTAACGTGAAAGTAATATCCTTCACCGCTTAGAATTTCACAATTTGTGAAGCTGTGTTACGTGTACTATCTCATTCAATCTAGGAAACTAAAAGAATCTTACAATGGCCAGGATCCAATGAGTATTTTCTAGGAAGAGTTACATCCATCTCAACCCACCCGACATTGGTATTGATTGACTTTGCAGTTTCCCATAACCATGCAAGTGCCATCAATCTAGAATGACCGCCACACACAAGGGACCTCCTATCTCCCAGAGCAACCCACATTTTCTGTTCGATGGCCTCTGGTTCCGTCATAGCCCCACTATCAAATGGGGAGCTCATGGGCCGGAGGGGGAGACAGACAGGTGGGAAACTACTCACGTTTAGTAAATACATGACATTTGGGCAAGTTCCTTAACCACTTTGAGCCTTGACTTTATCATGTGAAAGTGGGAACAATAAACACCCATATCAGAGTTTTGAGCACTCTCACATTTTTATTCTTCCTATGATCCGTCTTAACCTCTCTAATTCTTCTTTCATACACACATGCAAGTTTTCATATCTTCTTCATTTGTAAGTTTCATCATTTCATTCCCCTGCATAAAATGTCTCTGTGCTTACAGTCCGACGCCTGAACTCCGCCCCCGGACTTCCACCACCATCCATGATCTGGCCTCGGGCCGCCTTCTCCCTTCGAGTCACTTGGCCATGCCTTCCTGTCCTGTGCCCAGGACGGAGAGCAGCCCTGAACAACCCGAATGTTCCCTCAGTAAGAGGAAACTCCGGGCAGGCTTCCTCCCGCTCTGCTTACGGTGCTTTAGAAAGCTGGTGAATTCTCCATCTGCCCTTTGTGATGGGTGCTACTCTGTTTTAGAGCCTCGTGCAAGCTGGAGAACGCAGGACTGTCTTTCTGAAGGACTTGGAGTCATTCCTTCGAGGTGTAATCATCTCCCAGTTTCTCCTGGAGGGGTGGAGCCTAACTTTGGGGGGCACTTTGCTCCCAGAGGCAAAACTACCTCCCGTCACAAGTACACAGGTGTACTTTCTCTTTGGTGACGTCTAAGAGCAAACACAGATGGCTATGCTCTCCCCTCCTCCATTGTTCAACAAACCCACACCCTTTGTTTTCGCGAAGTGAAGGTCAGGCAGAGCCCTGGCCTTTCTCCCCTATTGCAATGACCTTGAATAGTCTCCTCACCTGTCTACCTTTGTCTGGTGTAGTTTGCGCTTTGACAACCATCAAAGGCACTGAGTGGCGCATTCATGGCTGCCTGAGCTCCTGTCCACTCAGCCTGGAACAACTTCCTGTCCTTACCCTCAGCTCTCCATGCATCTTATGTCAAAGGATTTATCATGTGGCAAATTGTGCTTGTTTCAACCCACTGGCCGCTTTAACTAGAAACTTCTTGAAGAAAGAAACGGCTTCATTTGAATTTTTGTTCTTAGAGCTACTCCAGTATTAGGTGCTCAGTGCACCCTCAAGAAATGGCTTGGTATCTATCAGGCAGAATAAACACTTTCCTGTACGAGCAGGGGAGAGGCAGAGTGAGGGGAAGAGAGGCAAAGAATCCATAGCAGGCTCAGTACTACCAGCACAGAGCCCGATTCAGGGCTCAAACTCACAAAACCATGAGACTATGACCCGAGCTGAAATCAAGAGTCAGTCGCTCAATCGACTGAGCCACCCAGGTGCCCCTTATTTTATTGAATCTCAGTAAGCAAATTCGATCCAGAAAGGAAGTTGGTGGTCAGAAAGAAAACCCCGTACGTAAATCAGAAACAAAATCATAGCATTGCTGCTCAGCACGGGTACTGAGGGAACTAACACCATAGGCCCTCTCCTTCCAGGAAATAAACAACTCTGTGCAAAACAAGTGATGATAACACCAAAGGCAGTTACTTCTTAACCTTCAAAGGTATAGTTTCCTCCAAATAAATTGGAAGCGTCTCATTGGTATTTCTACCTAGACTAAGGCTGTGATGTATTTCCCAAGTGTATTTTAAACATTAATAAAGCAGATGTTGAAACACAATAATTGCAAAATCAGTATAAAAAAGAAAAAGGAGAGGAAAAAAGAATACTAAACACTTGGGGCCCCTATAATTTTGGGGGGACTATTCTAAGCAGGGCACTGTGGCCACACGGCAGGCACAGAGACACTGAGGACACAGGCACTGAGAGGTTGGGTAACTGTGTCCAGGTTCACTCAGCTAGTGAGCGGCACAGCCCGGGTCGAAGCCCAGACACTGTGACACCAGACCCTGGGTTAACACCCACTGCGTTCTAATGATGCAACATGTTCACGAGTGGATACATTCAGAGACTGTAATCTGAATGGGGCCGTTAGTGATAAACACCACTGACACATGCACTTAGATGTTGTAATGAGCTTCATAGAAAATAATCACCAACCTTGCAGATAAACGACCCAAGATGTTGGGGAGAGGATTGTGTCAATCTCCCTCTCATTGTAGTTTGCCCACCATACCTTGCTTAAGAAGCATAGATGGGCAGGAGCGCCTGGGTGGCTTAGTTGGTTAAGCGTCCGACTTTCGCTTGGGTCATGATCTCGCGGTTCGTGGGTTCGGGCCCCGTGTCGGGCTCTGTGCTGACTGCCAGCTCAGAGCCTGGAGCCTGTTTCAGTCTGTGACTCCCTCTCTCTCTGACCCTCCCCTGCACACACTGTCTCTCTCTCTCTCTCTCTCTCTCTCTTAGAAATAAATAAAACATTTAAAAAAAAAGCATAGATGAGCAAAGAAAAGCAAAAGCAGACTATGCATAAATTAAGCTCCAGTTATTAGCGCATCAGTTTCATGTGCCCTAAAACCTCCCAACACTGAATAAATCTGGATGAACATTATTTTTTGATGCAAACCACCTGCAGTTCTTAGCAAAAGTGTGTTCAGATCAGCCCAAACAATTTTCTCCTCTAATTGAATATAAATGCATAGAATATTAACAGCAAAGGAAGCCACGTTTTCCCAACAAAAAGGGCAGACTTCGTTCCAGTTTGAGAATGACGAAATCCTCAGAGGAAATAATTGTGCCCCTATTGGGTGTTCTGGCTTCTAGAATTGGTTTTCACCTTGATATTAAATTAGTGAGAGGCCTCACTGGTCACTGTTTGTTAATGAGACAGCGAGGGTATTGGCAATTGAAAACATTTTCTGAGGGGCACCTGGGTGGCTCAGTTGGTTAAGGAGCCAACTTTGGCTCAGGTCATGATCTCACAGTTCGTGGATGTGAGCCCCACTTCGGGCTGTGTGCTGACAGCTCGGAGCCTGGAACTTGCTTCCGATTCTGTGTCTCCTTCTCTCTCTGTAACTCTTCTGCTCACATTCTGTCTCTCAAAAATAAATAAACATTAAAAAAATTTTTTTTAAAAAGAAAAGAAAATATTTTCTGAGACAAATCCAAGATATTCTCTTGGAGTTTTAATAAGAAGTGCCACAAAAGCTTGACAAGAAAATAGTTGCATTAACTTCAATCTGATTGTTTTTTGAGAGGTAGATACCAAAGTAGCTCAGATGAAAAATAAAATAATTTTATACTATTCTAGAAACTTCACATGGATATTAGGCATGACCTTCAGCAGGCATATTGGTTTTACCTATTTTGAAATGAGGGTAGCCAAGGACTTTTAGTTTAAGGAACTAAAAGTTAAACTCAGCTACATCCAACCACTTAAAACTGTTGACCTGAGGCACGTACTGGTGAGTGCAAGCCCACATGGCCGCCTCTTCCTCGTCATTTGGCAATCACTCTTTCTGAGGACAGAGCAGTTTATTTACTTTTTAATAAATTATCCCCTAGATTAATATACTTCTATTGAACCTTTTCCACAGCTATATGGTTGATCATGCTTTAAAGTAATGCTGGCTTTGACAAGGGCTTTGTGAACCCCACAGTGATTTTGTTTTCTCCCCAGTCTGTGGCAAGAGTATAGCTCCGGAGAGGTGAGTTTTGGATTTCAGACTTTAAAAAACATGACATGGTCAATTTTGGGTTTACACTTTTCTTAGAATGTAGCCCATCCAGCATCACAACTGAGGGTCCGGGATGTCTAGGAGGGGGCCTCCTCCCGGGGAAGGCCCAAACTCAAGGTCGTTCCTCCAGGCTGGTGAAACTTACACAGCAGCGCTCTTACAGCCTCAGCCTGGGGAACCGGGCCCCCCAATCCCAGCCGGTTTGGTAGGCTGAATTTCAGTCTTCATGACCGTGAGAGAGGCGCTGTGAGAGAGTTGCTGCTCTCTGTTCAGATTTCTCCTAGCTTTCCCATCCCCTTCTCCAGCTAATCTGAACTACGAGCAAACGCCTCCTGGGGTTGTAACACGGGATGCCAGGCTCAATGCAGTGATCTTTCTCTTCCCTCCGTGATATTGAACCTCAGATCTGGGGAGCTTTGGCTGCATTCTGATGTCTATGAACAGATTTTTTTCTTTGGAAGGGTGGGGAGGGGTACCAAGGGTTATTTTATATGCTGCTTTCTAATTTTGGAGGACACAGAAGGTGTGCTTTGCTCGAATCTAGTCCATCATAGCTGAGAACACAAGTCTCTGAGGGACTATTTAAAGGAAATTCAAGTTACTGTATCAATTTCTCTGTAAATACTTCAATATGTACTACCAACAAGTATGATGTTGCCTTCATTTAACACAAGCCTATTATCATAAAAATAACAATTACTCAACATAATCTAATATCAAGTCTACGATCACATCACTTCTTCTCAAGTGTCTAAAAAAAATTGTTTCCTGAATTTAGATGCGAACGAGGCCCAAACGTTGTATTTTGTTGATGCTTCTTTTAATCTCTAACAATCTCTCCCCTATTTTGTCATTTCCATTGATCATTTGAGAAGTAGTTGTATTTCACGTAGAAGTTGCCTTAGTCTCGATTTTGCTGATTGTATTCTTGTCATTTAATTTGCCCCTCTAACCCCCGTCCAAAATGGAAGTTGGAAGTTAGATACAGAGATCTGATGGCATTCAGGTTTTTGAAAAATACTTAAGAGTACTCAGGTAAGTTTTTATTAGCCTAGAATTCATCTTGTATTATATATACTAGTAGACTCAGGTGCTGTCAGCACAAAAGACGTTTAAGTGGGAAAAAAATTTGTCCCAGATGGATACCGTCTGGTCACTCCTGTGCCCGCACACCGCCCCTGGGCTCTCTCAGGTGAAATCCGTGGCGGCTCTTCTTTCTTCATTTTGCTCAGTGTACTTTACTTTTACTCATAGTTCCATTTTTATTCAGTTTTAAAGGATATATAAATTCATCCCAGAATATTCCAATGCTGTTTAAAAAACAGTACCTGCCCTCAAAGACCTGTCAAGAGTAGGAAAAGAGAGAGAGAGAGATTATTTAAGAGGTTAGGGTAAGAGAAATATCCACAAGAAGTCTAAACCTGACTCTTTAAAAATATATAATTTATTGTCAAATTGGCTAACACACAGTGTGTACAGTGTGCTCTTGGCTTTGGGGGTAGATTCCCGTGATTCATTGCTTACGTACAACACTCAATGCTCATCTGCACAAGTGCCCTCCTCAACGCCCATCCCCCATTTCCCCCTCTCCCCCACTGCCCCCCATCCACCCTCAGTTTGTTCTCTGTATTTAAGAGTCTCCTACATAAACCTGACTTTTAAAGTCAGTAATGCTTGTAAGCAATGGCTCCCAAAGGGGCGGTCCCTCTGCAGGGTGACAGTCAGGGACTGAATGCTTGTGTGCCCCCGGACTGGCATGGCGGCTGCCGGCTCCCTGGTGTGCTGGGGTAGGAGGCGGTCCTAGCTACCACCTGAGCCCTCCTGAGGCTGCCTCGAGCCTCCCAGCCTTCCTCACAGAGGCTCACCCCCACCCCGGCCTCCTGCTCAGGCCCTGGAAGGAGGCTGCACTGCACACAGGTACATGCCCCCCTCCTGGCGGGGGAGGGGCTTAAACTTGTCCTGCAGTCGATGAGTGAAGGAGCGAAGAAGGGGCCTGCAGAGCCTGCCCGAGTGTGTTCTTCACCCCGTGAACTGCGACTTCTCCCACCTGGCTATTCTCTTCGTGGCCCCATTTTGTAGCTCTTCTCCTCCAAGTTAGAGAAAGGCTCTCTCTGCCTGATTTCAGCTTGCCCAGCTCCCTGTTGGCCCAGGGCTGCTAAGAGACCTGGGTAAGTGGTGCCTATGTCCAGCCAACGTAGACAATGTGTCACTTTGCACACCCCCCTCGGCCACCGGGATCCCGCTGGCCACCAAGCTGTGTGAGGTGTCCACGGAGAAGTCTGGGAGGGACTCAAGGTTAAATTAACCATGGCCTCACCTCTCGAAGGCATTTACGGCATGGCCGGGAAATGACTCTTACACCAGAGAGCCAACAATGCCAAGAGTAGACGTGTGTTGCCTTGCTCTTAAAACACGGGCTGCTCTACACGCGAGGCTCTCCGACAGCCCGTTTCTCCTGCCATCGTTCTGCCTCTCCTTGGTCAGCACCGACGTTCGTCCAATAACCACTATTGAAAGGGGCGCCGGGAGGAAGGGATCCTTCCATGTTCTGGAAAACAAGATGACAAAGACACAGAAGGACAAAGTGAGGGACGCAGTCAGAGAGTAAGTGTTCCAGCGTGAGGGTGAGGTTGTAGGCAGAGGAGACATTACGAGCCATGTCAGTAAAGAACTAACTCGAAGGTCATCTGTAAATCTGCTTGCTCTTCCCCGAGTTCACACAAAGAAGGTGTGGGTGCAAAGATCCTCTACTGTGGGCCGTGTAATCTCTTTACACGCAGGTCGAGCTGGGCTGCGGAAGACGTCTTGGAAATAGACAGGGTGGGCAAAGCACCAGGACGCGGGAAAGACTGGCTCCCCCGTCACGCTCCGGGTCCGGGGCATCTCTGGGGCCCCCAGCGGTCCTGAGAGTTTCCATGGGGCCACAGAACTTTCCCCAAATCAGCTTTCTCTGCCCTCTCTCAGGCTTCACACCGCGTAACTCTAGGATTGCTTGAAATCCCATGTTCTCTCCTGCTTGGATGACTTCTGGTTTTACTCATTAGTTTCTTTATTTCTTACTGGATGACTCCCTAATGACCTCATAATTTCTCCATCATCTAATGATTATCTTGAATAATCAGGTTTCTTTCCTGAAAACTCATTGCATTTTTCCTAATGTGTTTAATTTTAATCAATCATTACATGGCCCACCATTAAGCAACACAATATCGCAGTTAAAAGACGGGTCCTAAGAGTTAGACGACTTGGTCTAAAATCCTGCCTCCTCCACTCAGTGGCTCGGGCGGAGCCCCTGGCCTCCATTTTGTCCTCTGTAAAAACGGGCATGATAACAGCTCCAACAGAAAGTGTGTTGTGAGTATTAGATAAATGACCCAGGATAAGTGCTCACAACAGTGAGAATGACTTATCCCTCAATAAATTTTATTTTTATTATTATTGCCATAACATACTATGTCATCCGCATCCTGAGAAGCTTTTTCCTCATCCGCGTGTACACGCATGGTACTTGCACATTTGAGGATAGTTTTTTGGGGGCGGGGAGGACTCACCCACGGCCTGTGGGTGCCTAGATGTTTTCGAGGCTACGCTCCACGTTTGCGATATTATCTGCTGCCACCTGCTGGGAATCCCAGGAATTGTTCCCAAGTACCAACTGATGATCGAAGCCTTGATGTTTCTTATAATTTCACATTAACACCAAAGAAAGCAAGTAAAATATATTACTCAAAGCAGGCATTCCACTAATGTTCATGTGAGCGATTGCTCTCACTGGGTGGCTCTATGGATAACTAAATGCCATCTTAAAATGCTCTGTAGCGCTGTGTAGACTGTGAAAAGCCCACACCGATGTGATTATGAACATTCTCATATTTATGATAATGACTATAAAGGCTCTCTTAGTTATAAGATCCACGCTTCAGGGAATATTGTAATGAAAAATAGAATTTGAGACCAATGTGACATTTGAAAGATTGTATTTTTTAAATTAAAAGGAATTTAAGTTATTGATACCGTAAAACCGTTTTCCTCTTGTTATTTAGAAATACTTTAGCATAAAATGAGGGAAATGGTTAAGCAAATAAGAGACACTGGGATAAAAAATTAATCGTCTCTTCAGAATTCTAAAGAAAATACAAAATGTACTTTTAAAATCTTTCCATTATTTTGCATTAGTTCTCAGAATTTTGTTTCACGGAGTCTAGGATCCTGTGGGGAGAGCCATATTTTTGTTCTACACTGTGGCTGAGCTTGGAGCCAAAGTGAGAGACAAATCCCTATGCAAGCCTAGAAAATAATATGGTAGAATTTCGTAAGTAAAGCTTAGAAAATATAATTCCTGATGATTTAAAGTTACTTAACCCCAGGGGCGCCTGGGTGGCTTAGTCGGTTGAGCATCCAACTTTCGCTCAGGTCATGATCTCGCGGTTTGTGAGTTCGAGCCCCACGTCGGGCTCTGTGCTGACTGCCAGCTCAGAGCCTGGAGCCTGTTTCAGTCTGTGACTCCCTCTCTCTCTGACCCTCCCCTGCTCACGCTGTCTCTCTCTCTCTCTCCTAGAAATAAATTTTAAAAAAAAAAATTAAAAAAAAAAGTTACTTAACCCCAAAGAGACTCTGAGGACAGTGTCATCTGTCGTCGTGGAATACTCAACGACAGCCAAGTATCTGTCCCCCAAAGGGTACAAACCCAAGTAACATTTCTCAGTTAGTTATGGTAGTGAATCTGCACAGATGCCTTAAGAAGCATTAAATTATCAAATACTGAATCTTCTGTCTAGAAGGAGCACAGAAGGCTAGGGCCACGAACGCCAGGGTAGAAAATGCGACAGCTTCCGAGCTTTCCTGCTGAAGGGGTCTGTGCGTGTAGGCACACCTCTGCCCCACTCAGGACTCTGATCCGGACCGTGTGGTATCAGATCACACTGTGGTTAACACGCTGTGTATCAAGAGCCCGTCTGAGAGTCATATGAAGGCTCTGGAGCTCTTCCTCCCAAATTCTCATATCCACCACACATACACGTGCATACATACACACACACATGCACGCACACACACACACACACACACACAGGTCAAACTCTTGAATCTCTTTCTTGGATCCCTTCGGGGTAAAGAATCCATGACCGTATCATATGTAAGAAATTTTCCAATACTAAACTCCAGATTATAAATTTGGTCTAAAGTGTCCTAGTAGAGAGCAGCTCATCGTGATGGGTAACTGTAGGTGTCAGCTTGGCTGGATGCCCAGACACTAGGTCACCTATCATTCCCAGTGTGTGCGGATGTATGGATGAGATTAACCCATGAATCAGTAGGCTGAGTGAAGCAGATCGCCCTTCCTAATGTGGGTTGCCTTCATCCAGTCCACTGGAGGTCCTAAGAGAACAAAAGGCTGGGGAACAAGACGTTTCACTCTGTCTTTCTTTGTGCTGGCACATTGGTCTGCAACTGTCTTTGGACTTGGACTTCAGCTGGAATGTCCACCATTGGTTCTTCTGGGCTTCCAGTTTGCTCACTTGAGAACTTAGAACTTCTCAGCCTCCCTAATCATGGATAGATTCATTATAATAAAGCATACATATATATATAATTTTGGAATATATTGACTAATCTAGGTACACAAGAGGAAAATCCACAATATCTTGGAATCAGGAAGCTAAAAGACTAACATACCTTAAAGTGGTTGTGCATATCTCCTGTTTCTTTGCTCTCCGGATGCTGGTGCCCAATGTGGGTACCCACAGAGAAAGACCTTTCCCGATACCATCAGGAAGCCCCAGAACTTCTGCGCAAGGCATGGGAAGGGCCCCTGTGCCCACGCATACTGGTGGTGATTCCCATGCAGAGGGAGCACGCTGGTCAGAGATAGGCTTGCGCCTCTCACCTTCCAGGCTGTCTGACTAATCAAGTAACAGTTTGTGCCTCTCATGCTTCACAGCCTCCTGTGAAAAGAAGTGGTCCCGACGCTCCCCTTAACTCTCTGCTAGTGGTCAGCTGTGATTCCACAGTGATCCATGTATTTATGGCTCTTTTGAGTCTATTTCTAGACCACAAAGTGAGAGCCTGACTCCCAAATCCTACCACACAAGCACATTTTGTTTTCTTTGTATTTGGCCACTCTGGGGCAAGCGCTGCGTTCACCCTCAAGTGGTGGCTCATCGTGGGGACTCATGAACCTCGGTTCAATAATAACAGGACAGGCAGGGCTGTTCTGGGGGCTTATTCTGAGCACTCAGGAGGCATTGCCGACAAGTGGGTGCAAAATGTGGCCAAACTTGCGATTTTAACATGTGGATCACCTTCTGTACATCAGACACTTGAGTAAGCCGTATATGTATTTGCGTACGTTCTCAATTTAAATCTGACAACATGGGCGCCAGGGCGGCTCAGTCGGTTAAGCGTCCAACTTTGGCTCAGGTCATGATCTTGCTGTTCATGGGTTCGAGCCCCGTGTTGGGCTCTGTGCTGACAGCTCAGAGCCTGGAGGAGCCTGCTTCAGATTCTGTGTCTCCCTCTCTCTCTGCCCCTCCCCTGCTCATGCTCTGTCTCTCTCTAAAAAATGAACATGCATCAAAAAACTAAATAAATAGATAAATAAATCTGACAACAACCTTTGAGGACAATACTGATTTTGGTAAATTTGATTTTGGTTTGTTCTTCTGTGAGGCACCGTATCCTTGAGCTTCCACTTTTTGGTACATATTTTCAGAAAAACATCTGCTAGAATGCCAAATAACTTCACTTCTTTTTCTGACTCGTTCATGCTAATAATCTGTTCTTAGCAACTACGGTATCCATAACTAACTTCGGGGTTCATGATTCCTAAGTAATTAGTGCTTTCAAAAATTTTATTGGAACAAGCTTTCGGTACTACCGAAGATCGCCATTTCCTTGTGGTCTTCCTCTCTATATCCATTAGCTTCCCATTCCCCGCACAAAAGGGCCCACTTATGGGTCATAGCGGCCAGTCTTCTGTCTTTTGCCCAACATGGCTACAAATCTAAACAGAACCATACGTTCAAACCAAGAGTTTCTTGCTCTAAAAGATGCAACCCAAGAGATGACATAACTTTTTTTTAATGTTTATTTATTTTTGAGAGAGAAAGTGTGTGGGCAAGCGGGGGAGGGGCAGAAGGAGAGGTGAGGAGGAGGACCCGAAGCCGGGCTCTGGGCTGACAGCAGAGAGCCAGATGCGGGGCTTGAACCCACGAACCGTGAGATCACAACCTGGGCCAAAGTCAGGCACTTAACCGACTGAGCCCCCGGTGCCGCTAGATGACACGCAATGTAATTAATGAAGACATTGTGAGCCTTCGAGAGTCCCTTGTTAGCACACCTGACAGTTTGTTGTCCTGACGCCCTCTTGCCCTCAGAGTTTTGATGGTTAATAATGAGTTTCTACTTGTGAACAAAACCTTGCCTTGAATTGGTTCCATAAGCGTTAAGTGTGTCACTTTTCCAAGAGAGAAGGCCACACGCAGAGCGCTTGATGGCTTTCCAGATGGGTCCTGAGTCTGGGTGCTGCGGAGTCTCCAGAGGTCAGCAGGCTTCCCGATTGCCTTTCACGGAGCCCTTCCACAGCGCCACCACAGCGCCACGGAGAAGTCACACCTCCCTCCCTGGAGGCTGACCGCCCTAGGCAACGACAGCTTCATGATGTTACCGTATTTCCCACTTGGAGGGAAATCAACCCCTTCGCAAGCAAAGCCTCCCTCTAGACCAAAAATGCTTTTGGGGTGTCTGGGGGGCTCAGTCAGTTACACGTCTGACTTTGTCTCAGGTCATGATCTCGTGGTCTGTGAGTTCGAGCCCTGAGTCGGGTTCTGTGCTGACAGCTCAGAGCCTGGAGCTGCTTCAGATTCTGTGTCTCTCTCTCTCTCCACCCCTCCCCTGCTCACGCTCTGTCTCTGTCTCTCAAAAATAAACATTAAAGAAAACTTGTTTAATGCTTTTTCTGTGACACAATGAGACTTCTTGTCTGTGACATGGATATAACAATAAAATTAATGACGGTATGGAAACAGGTCAGTATACAGAATAACCTAGTTTAAAGCCAAGCAGATATTTGAACAATGGAATATTTGATCCTTAACTTCTACCATAAAATGACTCAAAAAAGAACAAAAAGCTCTGACTTGAAATTCTAGCCATGATGAAAATTGCTTTCTGGGCCTTGGGCATTCCTCCAGGCTCAATTCCTAAACCCTCACTCTCTTTGGGATCTCCTCCAAAATTATCATTTTAAGTATTGTCTTATATGGGGCACCTGGGCGGCTCAGTCAGTTAAGCGTCTGACTTCGACTCAGGTCACAATCTCATAGTTTATGAGTTCGAAACCCGTGTCAAGACTCTGTGCTGACAGCTCAGAGCCTGGAGCCTGTTTCAGATTCTGTGTCTCCTTCTCTCTCTGACTCTCCCCAGGTCACATTCTGTCTGTCTGTCTCTCTCTCAAAAATAAAGAAACACTAAAAAAATTTAAATATTGTCTTACATATACATGCTGTTGATTCCAAAATTCACTTCTCTTACCCCAATGGCCCCTAGACTCCACATTCATACAATCACCTCCTTACTTGGCATCTTAAAAAGTTGTCAGTAAACATCTAAAATGTAATTTATTGGGGCGCCTGGGTGGCTTAGTCGGTTAAGCGTCCGACTTTCACTTGGGTCATGATCTCACGGTTCGTGGGTTCGGGCCCCGTGTCAGGCTCTGTGCTGACTGCCAGCTCAGAGCCTGGAGCCTATTTCGGAGTCTGTGTCTCTCTGTCTCTCTGACCCTCCCCTGCGCACGCTGTCTCTCTCTCTCCTAGAAATAAATAAAAATATTTTTCAAAAATGTAATTTATCTACAGGAAAACTTTTGATTCTTGTGACTCATGACTCATCAAAGGCACTTTTCTGAATTTGAACATGAATAAATACTTAATCATATTAGGAAATCTGTTCATTTCTTAGGGATGATAGCTATATTGTGGTTATTTAAAAAGGATTCTTTGTGAGATGCATAATAAATTTAATAATGAATTGATTGTGGGTGCTTGGGTGGCTCAGTTGGTTAAGTGTCCAACTTCAAATGAGGTCATGATCTCACAGTTTGTAGGTTTGAGCCCCACGTCCGGGCCTGTGCTGACAGCTCAGAGCCTGAAGCCTGCTTCGAAATCTGTGTGTGTGCATCTCTCTCTCTCTTCCCCCCCACCCCCCCCATTCTCTCTCTCTCTCCTAAAAAACAAACAAACGTTAAAAAAATTACAAACTGACTGAAATACATGATAACGAGAATATACAGTGTGAGGTCTGGGATGTGCTTGGGTAAGTAGTAGCGGTGGAAGGTGGCGGGAGAACCATCTAATTAAAATGAGGACAGAACAAAGACCTCAGTGAGCAGTGACTGCTTCAGCTGGGTGACGATGTGCTGGGAAGCCAGAGCTGGCACAGCAAATGAAGGACGTGCAGCTCGAGACCGGCTGCGTGAGGATGGTCAGGCCACGCGGGGGGTCAGAGCTCCCCCTTTGACGAAGTGAAAACCCTGGTCCTCTTGCATGAAAACATGGTTTCAGTTCGCCCACATAAAGGAAGTAGAGTCACAAGATTTGTTACTTGCAGATACTCCAAGGGGGGGTGGACAGTTGGGGGTGCAGAGTGAGCCAGGCAAAGCGTCGTCCTCTGTCCCAGGTCACCAGTGAGCAGGAGGTAGAGAGCAGGGTGACAGTACCCGCTACTTACAAGGTGGTTGTGGCCAGAGGTCACTAACTTTCCAAGGGCTCGACTCTAAGTGGTTATTTTATTTTATTCATTTTATTTATTTTTTATTTTATATAGAGAGAGGGAAGGAGGGAGCATGTGAGCTGGGGGAGGAGCAAAGAGAGAGAGAGAGAGAGAGAGAGTCTTAGGCAGGCTCTACACTCAGCATGGAGCCCTATGAAGGGCTTGATCACACGACCCTGGGATCATGACCTAAGCTGAAATCAAGAGTCAGACATTCAACCAACTGAGCCACCCAGGTGCCCTTCTAAGTGGTTTTTTTAAAGAGTGTCCTAGGAAGATGATGACCTGGGGAAGGAACCCTACTCTCAGATCCTTCTCTAAGCGTCCAGACTCAGGCGCGAGCAAGGGCATCGTACCGTGAAATGCCTGGGCACCAACTCACAACAATGTTCTCAGCACAGATGAGAATGTGGGTTTTTATATTACTACCCTTCTAATTTGGGGTATGTTTAAATTTTTCCCTAGTATAAATTTTAAAAGGAACTACCTCCTCACCATCCAAATAAAAGGAATCACCATTAACTCAGTTGCTGTGAACAAAAACCTTTGAATCATCTCTGCCTTATTTTTTTTCCCCTGTATCTCTCATATTTGCAAAGGACTGAGGTTTGGAGGGTTCTCGGCATGTCTGTATAACAGTAAAAAGCTGGAGCAGTGAGTATAAGGGATGTAAGAAATGGAATCAGTGAGATACCTTGATGCTTTTTAGTATAGGACTTCAGTGGTCATGGTAAGATTTTGTATTTTATTTTCTTTAACTCTGTGCATGATGCAAAATCTTTGGACAATTTTGTTCAGAGGAGGAGGGCGATCAGATTTGCTTTTGACAAATGTCATCGTGGACGGTGTGTGAAGAAAAGACATTAGGGGGCCAAGAGTGGAAGAGAGAAACCAATTAGATGCTATTTCAGCAAGTCAAGGAAATGACGGTGGCTTGAAATAGCGATCTCAGTGGAGGTGGACAGGGGGGTGGAGTGGGATTTAGGATAGATTTCTAAAGTATTGCTGACATGGTTTTCTAATGGATGAATAAATGTGAGGTGACACTGTTGAATTAAAAGCTCTCTAAGTTGTCCTTCAGGCTCATATTCCTACAAAATGTGCACGCCGTGGTATGTACCGATAATTCTGACTTCTGGGAGCCACCTCCTTGCAATGCATGCAGAGAGCAGAAGCAACACGTCCTTAGGGTCAGAGAACGGGGGTTTGAGTTGGAGTGGCCAGTACTGTGTATCCCGCAGGGCCGCAGAATGAAATGAGACAGTGTGTGAAAATCTCACTGTGTCCCTGCATGTCACAGCATGGGGACTCAAGAAGAATATTTCCTTCCTCTCTGTTACTTGCCCTCTGCAGGGCCATTCTCCCCTCTGTCTCACCCCGCCATGGGGTGTCCCCCTTCCTTGCATGCTCTTGGACTCTACACTCAAGGTTTCCACTATAGTGTGCTTTCTCCTTGCTCTTTGACTCTGTATATTTGTGTTTTTTGAAGCTGGGTTGACAAATCACTTTGCAGAGAGATGACCCATAATTGGGGCTAAAATGAAAGCATCCTTAGTTGGAAATTTCCAGTCTCTATGGCCTGATTCATCATATCTAGATCAGACGCACTTCTCATGTCTCAGCCTTGCATTGGCCTTTTTCATAAAACTTCTTCTAAATTTAGAATTAATAACATAAAATAAAGCTCTCACTTGCACATACGTAACTACTATATCCCTTTTCATTTGCCTCCCCCGTCTTCCTTTTTTATAAGCATTAATCAATGGTATATATTCCCATGTACATGTAGATAAGCAAAGAGGGGATAGAAGAAATTGGGTTAATAAAAAATACCTTTACAAAATCTTGACCATTTGGGGCACCTGGGTGACTCAGTCGGTTAAGAATCCGACTTCTGCTCAGGTCATGATCTCATGGTTCATGGATTTGAGCCCCACGTCCGGCTCTGTGCTGACAGCTCGGAGTCTGGAGCCTGCTTCAGATTCTGTGTCTCCTCCCTCTCTCTGACCCTCCCTCAAAAATAAATATTCAAAAAATTTAAAAAAAATAAAATCTTGACTGCTTTATTAGTACATTCTTTTGCTTCATATTGGATGCGTATAATTTGATGGGGAAATACCCAGTTCTATGTAATAGTGGCACCACAGAATTTTCATTGGGAAAGTTCAATCTTTACAAAAACAAGATCAGCGATTATTTCATTGAACAGATATTTAGATAGAATTTTCACTCGATAATATATAAAGTATTTATTTTAAAAATAAATCCTTAATAGCAACTGGGACGTCAGCAAACTTTTAGAAATTCTGCAAATGAGGTAGTTGACTTCCACTCACGCATACTGCCTTGTTCCATCCTCAAAATCTAGTACAGAACACGACAAGCAGGTTTTTAGACAGGGGAATTGTGAAGATAATAGAAGTAGCGTGCAAATAAAACGCATGGCAGCAAAGATAAATAATTTCCTCGCTGTGCACTGCTGTTACACTCCGCACTGTGTCTGCTAGCCAGTAGGGCAGAGAAACTCCGAAACATCGGCGGTCCTTCTTCAGCCTCCCGTCGGAGCCTAGTCATGAATCCACACGAAGCCGATTGCCGTCCGCTTCTATTCTCTCTATTCTCTGGTTTCCATTGACAAATATTTCCAAGTATTTTAAGCTAACTATTCTAATTTTATCCAATCTGTTGCAATTATTTTTCATTTTTACTGCTTACTAAAAACTATCCTGAATCTAAAGCGAGCTGACTTATTCATCGCAAGCAGTGAAAGTTGGAAGTTGGTGAATCATGCCCAACAGCCTTCACGTAGAACCACGGTCTTCCTGAGGCTTTCGCGGTGCTCTGGACCTATTTCCATTCGAGCACTGATGATATTCTGTTGTGATTCTGTTCTACTCCACCTCCCTTCCCTTCTTCAATTCCTTCGTCCTGAACCTTGGTCATTAAGGCCCATGGGCTCGGAGCGTGTCTTCTGTTGGCATTTTGCCCATCCCTCAGCACTGGCCTGGCGCAGAGTCAGTACTCAGGAAGTATTTTACTACTGAACATGTGGGCTAATAAGAAAATTTATTTACTATTTACATTACTTTGGATCCAAAAAATGGCATAACATCAAAACTAAACCCTACACCACTTACTGAAAGTGAGGACCAGCTCCTGGCAAATGTGCGGATTGCCGGCATCCATGTTTCTTGTCCCCACGGGCCCCTCCTTCCAGATGGTGCCATTCGCATGCCAGGCTTCCGTTCCTCCGCAACCCATTCTTGCCATTTTAACAGAGAGACTAAACTGTGCTCATAAATAGTCCCCAGAGGATAATGGCTCAGTACAGTAGTACCTTACTTCTCAATAAAAACAACAACAGTGTTAGATGGGTATTCTGAGTCACCAGGCGGTGTTCCTGCTTATGTTCACTCAGGATCCAGGTTCCTCCCCTCTACGGCTCCTCTAGAGAACAGGAGGGAAGAAGAAGTGAAGGTGGAATGTCTGCTTCTAGAAACCCCTGGTTCTGCAAGGCTGCAAGTCACTTGTGCTCACCGTCTATTAGAGAATGAGTGACGTGGCCACATGTCATGCTGAGCCACACGTCACGCTGAGCCACACGTCATGCTGAGGGGCTGGGGAGTGCAGACCCTCCCAACCATGACCCCCACCCGTGGGTGGACAACATGAGCTGCGGTCCAGCTCGCCATTCCTGCCCCACTGTGTACGCTTGGCACAGAGGAAGAATTAACCTGAGACTCATTCCTAATAAGCTCCTGAGGCTCCCTGCTCCCCCTGCTTAGCGGTCATCTCATTTTTATCTGAAATCAGAATGTAGAGCCCAAAAGGGAATTAGGTTTCATTACCAAAGAGAAGGAGAGGTGATAGGAATGTTAGAAACCCTTCCGAAATCATGCAGGACAAACTTCCGGTTGTGCATCAAATCATCTTGGTTGAAATATAAGATTTTCAAAACTGTGTATGAAGCATTGAAAACATATCCCCACTACAAGCTCGAGCATAAGAGACTCAACATGTGGGTAAACCTACCATCATCCCCATCTAAACAACCCCCTTTGGTAGAATTGCTTTAATTTCCTACATGAACAACTGGTCTACCCACGAGATGCTATTAAGGCTCAGAATATTAAAGCAGGCACTTCAGACACAAAAGAAAATGCCTTTTTCATTACAGTTGTGGCCCAATTCTAATGAGCAAGCAAATCTCCAAGACTGGAGCATGGAGAGTCCCCGGCCGTCCCCAGGCAGCACATGTCGCCCAGCTCCACATACAGACATCCCATTGCCGGCAATCAAAGCATCCTGGCCCGCGTCACACCAAAGGTGACAGAACAATGGCTTCCTGGTGAACTATTCCGCTTTCAGGCTAATACCAAACAGGAGTATGTTTCATTTGCTTCTGTGCCTTTTTCACTTACTCTCCTCTGTTGATGTGAAAACCCTCATAGGTGATGATTTAATAGAAATGGAAAGTTTTAAAACCCTGGGTCTCCACAATCTGAATTTATTATTTTCATGGTATGAAACTCTGTGATCAAATGTCTGACAAAGTCAGGCACACTGTGAACTTGAATGGGTAGCAGTTTCCCTGATTCTTGTATGAAGAGCTACAAGTTCTGAAGACACAGTCAATAGTCTGAGGACAGGTATTTATTACCCAACTCCTGGAGCCATTTTGGATGTTCTTAAATACTTGCAAAATATCCTTTTTAAAAAAAAATTTTTTTTGTTTGTTTATTTTTGAGACATAGAGAGAAAGAGCATGGGTGGGGGAGGGGGAAAGAGAGAGGGAGACACAGAATCTGTAACAAGCTCCAGGCTCTGAGCTGTCAGCACAGAACACAATGCAGGGCTCGAACCCACAAACCGTGAGATCGTGACCTGAGCAGAAGTCAGACACTTAACCGACTGAGCCACCCAGGCACCATGCAAAATATCCTTGACATTATAATTGAATGACTCTTTAAATATATTCATAAACAAAGTGGGAGCTAATTATGTGATGTTTTGCTCCAAATATTCTGTGAGAAGAACCGGTTTGTTGGTACACAGATAAAATAGAAACAAATGCAGATATTGGAGGTTTCCTTGCCTTATGCCAGGGATTAAAATATGTCTGTGCATCAGAATTATATAGGGAATTTCTAAAACTATAGAGCCTAGGCCTTATGTCCAGAGTTTCTCATTCAGTGTGGTGTTTGTGGAGCTTGATAATTGCATTTTTTTTAAAACTAACACACCAGGCAATTATGATGTGGCCAGGTCACGGGTTTTTTGAAAGCTTTGATAAGGGTTTTGAAAGATTTAGAACCACTGCTCGAACTTTCTTGTACACGCAAATCACCTGCTTCAAAGGAATGTTGAAAATATCAAATGAGAACGCCCAGGACTTTGCAGATTATGAGCCTTAGCCAACATTGGATGTGATTGGTTTCATTAAAGGCTAATGAAGGGTTAGAAGAAAGGAAAAATGCCCAACTATTGGAATAAAATTGAAAGAAAACTGAGTGTTAATGTACAGGGGAAAGAGGCACTGATTAAAAGTCAAGTGGTGTTGTAGGCCAACGGCCTGACACTCCCAGGGCCCACGCATTGTAATTACTGAAAGATAAATAAATAACAAACAGCCTTCAGATGGGTAATCCTATCTCCAGCCTCACTCCTTTCCAACGTATTCTCCACATTCGGGTCAGATACAGTCTTCTAGCAAGCTAGACTGAAGGTATATCACTCCCCTTTTAAAGTCCCCCATCACCCCTTAGGATGAAAGTACAATCCTCACCAGGCTCTGTCGATGCTGTTCTCTTTGCCTGGGCTCTTCTTTCTCCATCTACACATTCCTTCCCCATTAATCACCCTTCCCCACCTTAGACGCCATACCTTGTAGGAATCCTTTCTCCAAATCCTACTTCCCCAATCTAAGCATTGTCGTACTTTACCATGACTTCTTCCTTATTTTTCCGTATTCTCTAAGTCTGGAGAAACAACAAAAGCAAAGGTTTTCATTGTCTTGATCACTATGTAATTCCCCGCAGCCACATTGTGCCTGGTACTCAGTTGATGTTTAATAAATATTCATTCCATCAGCAACGGATGGATACATGAGATGCGGTATGTGGGTGCAATGAAATATGGTTCAGCCATGAAAGGACTTTAATCTTTTTCTTTTCTTAAATAGTTTATTGTCAAGTAGGTTTCCATATAACACCCAGTGCTCATCCCCACAAGTGCCCTCCCCAATGCCCATCACTCCCTTCCCCTCCCCCACCCCCATCAGCCCTCAGTTGGTTCTCAACATTCAACAGTCTCTTATGGTTTGCCTCCCTCCTAAAAGGACTTTAATCTTTAATCTTGCCATTTGGGACCACACAGCTGGACTTTGAGGACATTATACTAAATGAAATAAGTTAGACAGAGAAAGACAAGTTCTGTAGGAGTTCACTGATATGTGCAATCTAAAACAAACAAACAAAAAACTAAGCTCATATCTACAGAGAACGTAACGGTGGGGAGTGTGTGCAAGAGGTAAGGGGGAAATTGGGGAGAGGGGTCAAAAAGTACAAACTTCCAGTTACACAATAAGTTAAGTCATGGATGCTTATGTGATGTAGAACATGGTAACTATAATTAATAATAGTGAATTACCTATTTGAAAGCTATTTAAAGAGTAGACCTTAAAAGTTCTCATTACAAAAAAAAAAAATTCCATAAGTATGCATGGCCACAGATGCTAATTAGATTTATTGTGGTCACTTTGCAGTATATGTGAATATCGCATCATTATGTTGTACACCTGAAACTTATACAACGTTGATGTCCATTATACTTTAACTTGTAAATAAATAAATATTTGTTGAGGAATATATATTGTGACCTTTCATTAATTCTTGTGGAAACAAAGCTCTTTAAATTCTTCCTGTGCCTCATACTAAAACCACTTCCTTTGTGGGGCGCCTGGGTGGCTCAGGCGGTTAAGCATCCGACCTCAGCTCAGGTCGTGATCTCCCAGTTCGTGAGCTTGAGCTCCCGCATCGGGCTCAGAGCCTGGAGCCCGTTTCAGATTCTGTGTCTCCCTCTCTCTCTCTGTTCCTTCCCTGCTCACACTCTGTCTCTCTCTCTCTCAAAAATAAAGATTTAAAAAAATGTAAAATCCCTTCCTTTGTGTATTTTCTACTAATAATGTGGCTTGATCAATAGATTCATACCCCGCTTTACAGAATTTCTAGACGCCGTACGCGTGTCAGCTCTTCTTCCCTGCGCTCCTGTCCACGTACAACTGAGACGTGACCTCGGCCTCGGCGCGTGGGCACCCACCCCTGCCCGGCACCGCGCGGCTGCGGAGGGGGGCGCGGGGCAGCCCGGCACCGGGGAGCCACGGCGAGCCCGAGAGCAACGACCCACCGAGCCAGAAGTTGAAAGGTAACGTGGCGTCCCTGGGCAGAACCGGTCACGAGGGAACCGCGGAAGCGGGCAGTCACTGTCCCTCTTCACCTGAAGAGCTTCCAGGGAAAACACGCCGAGAGGGAGACCCCTGGCTTCGGGGAGGCAGACCCTCCATCTTTCCCTGTGGGTGCGGGTCTCTCCTGGGCCGCCGGCTGGTCCCCCGGCTCCAGGCCTCTGCGGCCTTACCGCCCGGTGAGGCCGTTCCTCCGGGAGGTGGCCGGCCGCCAGGTAGGTATGCAGCCCTGTGCCCGCCACCGAGCTGGCGGCGGGGGCTTCCCGCGGGAAGGGGGCCTGCGCCCCACGCCGCCCGGGGGTGGCGGAGACAGCGGCCGCCCCGCCCTTCGGACGTGCTCCTGAGGGGCCGTGAGGACTCCCTCTCTTCGGTCCCTGCCATGCCCAGACCGCGATCTCCCCCAAATCCCAAGACCCCCGGGGAGGCCGAGTGGCGCATGCAGGGGCAACGGGCTTCATCCCGGGCTCGAGCTCGGGCCCCCAGACCTCACCGGCGCTTGGGTCCGGGCTGGGAGCCCCGAGCAAGGGCGGATTGGGTTTTTACGGGGTTTGAGACCGGGGAGGTACAGAAGTTGTGGCCTGGGAACGGTGATCCAATCGTAATTATACAACAGCAGCGGGTTTGACCACCCACATTGTCTAGAGTGTTCCTTACTGTTGGCGGGATCCAATGACAACGTTTAGAGCACCTTTAAATTCAGCCAATCACAGAGCGAGCCTAGGGTCTTGGTCGGCGACTAACGGGTTAACTTTAACATCAGGTAACAGGGTCCTGTCTATAGTGTCTATCTCCAGGCCTCTCCCTTAACAATGTGGAGGGTGGTCGCTGGCCCTTCCCGACTGGGTGCTGCGAGGGTGGTTTCTCCTGCCTTGGGCGGGGTGTCACTGCCTGATGGTTTCGGGGAAGCTGAAACTCAGGCCGTCTAGTTCAGAGGGGAAACTTAAAGCCTGTCATGGAGTCAGTTTGGTTTAGACGTTCAGACTTGTGGCCTTACATCCCCTGTCATAAAGAGTTTTGACTGGCCGGGGCTGGGTGACCTCCCACTGCGCCTGCCAGAAGCATCTGCCCAGAGCTGAACACCAGCCCTACACCCCAGCGTTCATCCAACTCTCCCCTGCCTCCTTCAAGGTGGCTTCACTGCCCCCAGGAGACTGTTCTGTTCTGTTCCAGAGACTTAACCCTGGGGTCTCACTGCTGTTTCTCATGGGTCTCATCTTTTCTCACAGAGTACATCAAACACCAAAACAAAAACAAAAACAGAAACAAAAACAGAACAAAACCCACAGAAGCTCTCCCCTAACATATACAGCGCGATCTGCGTACGAAGATGAAGCAATTCTTCTGTGTGAGTTTTAAAAGACGGACACATGACCACAGAAAAAAACTAACTCAAGGTAGGGCTTCTAAGAACCCCCCACCCCCCACCCCGGGCGATTCTGGCCTCACTGCCAAGTCTGAATCTGAATAAGACATTCAAAGTTGCAACACTCTTGTTTCCCAAGGAAAAAACACCCACCCTCGGGACACTGAGCAAACAGGAATATTCATCCACCTTGAGAAAAGGTCAACACAACAAAGAAAGGGTGTTCCTTCTATCCGGCTGTCCCCAACGGACGCACAGTAATCCAATCAGACACAAAGTGGGGTCTAAGCAAAAGGCAATGGCTATTTCAGACAAGCTGACGAGTGCTGGCTAAATGGTATGGGGTGGTTACACAGAGTTTGGGTGAACCGCAGGGAGAATCTGAAATACTACAGAGCTTGGGAACAGTCTAGAGAGAGCACGAGTTAGCTACTGGCATGATGATAAAGGCGTTTTTGGAACGGAAAGTCTGTTAACAGGCAATAGGTACATATATATATTTTTAATGTCGGTCACTCTGCACAGACTCCACTCAGTAAGTGATCTAGATGATAGGATGTGAAATCAAAGTATGGAACTTCCACGGGGGGAGAAAGGAAACAGGAATATCTAGTCCGTGCACAACGGTGAGAAAAATATGGGGAAAGACAAAACAAAACAAAAATTGGTTCTCTGAAAAAACCTGATGTGGAAGGGGAAGCGGCTGGCCTGCCAGGCAGGGTGCTGGCCGGGGAGCTACAACCTTCACCCTGGGTAACGCGTTTGTCTCGGGCAAATGCACCTGCGCACACCTTCCCTCACGCTGTGCAACTAGTGGGTGTCCTTTTAAACTGCCGACATTTTTTGCCCTAAGCCCAGGAAGAATACTAGTGAATCAGGCTACGGTGAACATTTTTGGTCACTTACTACTGACCATGTTCATTTCTAAGCCCTTTGCTTGTATCTTCTTTCTTCTCCTCCGGCAGCTCTTTGAGGCTGATGTTCCTTTTTTTTTTAATATATTTTGAGAGAGCGCAAGCTGGGGTGGACAGAGAGAGAGGGGAACAGAGGATCCGAAGCCGGCTCCGCGCTGATGCAGTGAGCCCCAACGCAGGGCCAGAACTCACAAACTTGGAGATCATGACCTGAGCCAAAGCCGGATGCTTAATAGAGTGAGCCCCCCAGGCGCCCTGAGGCTAATGCTCTAATATCCCTGTTCTTGGATGAGAAAGTTGAGACAGAGAAAAGCTAAGCATTCTCCCCAAAATAAT
The DNA here is from genome assembly GCA_017311185.1 of Proteles cristata cristata. NCBI lineage: Eukaryota > Metazoa > Chordata > Mammalia > Carnivora > Hyaenidae > Proteles > Proteles cristata. Next base: position 748,690 of record JAESUZ010002468.1, read on the forward strand.
AAGTAGGATTTCCACCCCAGGTGCCCCTGGAGCCCCAAATCTGAACCATTTCTCTGTACTTCTTTTTTAAAATCCTTAAGACTGGCTTCGAATTCTCTCCCATTTGCTTCTTTACATCCTGAGTCGCCGCTTCGATGTCATCGCCTGGCCCTGACATTTCATTAAACCAAACTATGAACTCTGTGACCAGCACTGTGTCTCACTGCTACATCTTCTTGCCTGTCCTACGAGAGGCCTTCAGTTATATTTGCTGAATTATTGAAAGACAGACATAAACCAATGGATATGAAAACAGCAAGGCCAACGGAGGAAAGTCCCTTCCTGGCCAGTAGATGGCAGCAGTGGACCGAGAGCAAAGAAATGACCTGTGGTGACCTGACCAGGTCCTCTCCTGCGGGGCTCCCCGCTGGGCCACCAGTGAGGCCAGAGGAAGTCACCTTATTGTATTAACAAATTTAGTTTCTCTTCTCTGGGCACCTGCCAGATTGGCTGCCTTTTTCCAACACTGTAAAATCAGAACTGGGTTAATGATTCCATTTGTAATAGTATTTTTGTTGGATCTATTCCTCCACTAGCCTAGCCTGTAAAATATTTATTTTCAAAGAACTGATAAAGGGTTTATATATTTTATTCATATAACTTAAACTATATCTTAAAAGCACAAAGGATACACACCTCAATTTGAAAGTATACTTTCCTATTCTGTATTTTCTAAATGTTTCTTGTTATTTGAGAGGCAGAGAGAGAGAGAGTTCAAGCAGGGGAGGGGCAGAGGGAGAGAGAACCTGAAGCGGGCTCCACACTCAGCATGGAGCCCAACGCAGGGCTGGATCCCACGACCCTGGGGCCATGACCTGGGCAGAATCAAGGGTCCGCTGCTCAACCTAGTGAGCGCCCAGGCATCCCGACTCTCCTATTCTTGAATATTCGTGCCTTAAAGAAGTTGTGCTTGTGACAAGGGTGTGATATTAGAGGAAAATCTAGTTATCCAAAACTAGCAGGTGTGCTATTGAATGAGGAAGAGGAGAGTGAATGTGAACAGTCTTCCCTTCGGAGCTAACCGCGGTGCCCATCATTCCAGAGAAAGGGGTACTCTGCAATGAGATGAAGAATGCTCTCCCCACATTCATTTGCATTAACTTCCATTTCTTCTACTAAAACTATTTAAACTAGTGTTGCTCAGTGTTCAGTGTTCCAGATTTACATGTAAGGCACCCGGGTTGCCCTGTTACAATGCAGCTTCTGAGGCCGGGGTCTGGGGCAGGTCCAGAAGCCCCCCTGCATTTCTAAGGAGCTCCCAGTGAGGCTGGTTGTGCTGGACTCTGAGTACAATTATTTCCAGGACTTGAAAGATCAGAGTGACCTGTCCCTGTGCATGTTAATAGGTTTAGATAGCCTCTGATTGAATCTTGAAGACATGAGTATTTCTTTTCTTTCCAATTTTTTTAATGTTTATTTAGTTTTTTTTTATGTTTTATTTATATCTAGGAGAGAGTGAGAGAGACAGCGTGAGCAGGGGAGGGTCAGAGAGAGGGAGACACAGACTCTGAAACAGGCCCCAGGCTCTGAGCTGTCAGCACAGAGCCCGACGTGGGGCTCGAACCCACGAACCGCGAGATCATGACCTAGGCGAAAGTCGGACACTTAACCGACTAACCCACCCAGGCGCCCCTTTTTTTCTTTTTTTTTTTTTTAATGTTTATTTAGTTGAGAGAGAGACAGAAAGAGACAGAGCAAGGTTGGGGAGGGGCAGAGAAAGAGGGAAACAGAATTCAAAGCAGGTTTCAGGCTCTGAGCTGTCAGCACAGAGCCCGACGTGGGGCTCGAGCCATGAACCGTGTGATCATGACCTGAGCTGAAGTCGGACGCTTAACTGACTGAGCCACCCAAGTGCCCCAAGACATGAGTATTTGTTAATCATATTTCCACTTATCTTAATATGCTTAGCTAAAGCCATTTCCTGAAATTAATGTTACAGCTCTTCCTAAATTTAAATCAAAATGTACTATTTTAGTTACCTATGCTTGTGTACAAGCTCCCCCCAAACTCAGCGCCTGTAGACAGCAGTAATTTCACTCTATCCCACGGTTTTGAGGCCAGGAATTCAGGCAGGCACTGAGGGCACCAGCTGCCTTCACTCATGTGTCTGTAAGGCTGAGCTCCGCTGGGTCCCTGTCCTGTTCCTCGGTTTCAGGGTCCCTCGAGACGGTCGCTTCAGGAGGGCAAATGCACACCTTACATGCTGGTTCAGGCCAGGATCAAGGTAGAAGTTGCCGGCCTTCTTAAAAGAGAGGCATGGAACTAGCATGGCGTCACTTCCAGCATTTTCTGTTAGTCGAGACTACCACAGGCCAGACCAGGGTCCAAGGAAGGAGGAATAGCCCCTTCCTCTCCCTGGGGAGGGTGTCAAGGAATATGCAGCCATCTTGAATCTCCCAATTAGTGGCTATCAAGGAGCAAACCAACCTCATGGAAGAAGGGCACGTCTGTGTATTGTGTGGAGGGGCAGGAAGGGCCGGGATACTTACAGTGACTTCTGCATTCTGTAAAATTGGTCATATTTTCAGTTTGACTTCCTTTGCATCTCTCCATTTCACTTTGAAATCACTATAGAGGGGCGCCTGGGTGGCTTAGTCGGTTAAGCGTCCGACTTTCGCTTAGGTCATGATCTCGCGGTTCGTGGGTTCGAGCCCCGCGTCGGGCTCTGTGCTGACTGCCAGCTCAGAGCCTGGAGCCTGTTTCAGTCTGTGACTCCCTCTCTCTCTGACCCTCCCCTGCTCATACTGTCTCTCTCTCTAGAAATAAAACATAAAAAAGAAAAAAAGAAAAAAAAAGAAATCACTATAGGAACGTAAAGATGGATGGAAGTTAAAATGGACACACTAATGCCCCAGCAATGCTAGACTTTGAACACGTTTTTCTCTTCCTCATCCTTGAGGCCTCCCCCCGCTCCCCATCACTTGTATTTCTGTAGAATCCTTTGTCCCAGGGGCGCCTGGGTGGCTCTGTCAGTTAAAAGTCAGACTCTTGGTTTTGATCAGCTCATGATCTCCTAATCTGTGAGATCAAGCCTACATCAGGCTGAGTGCCAGCAGAGCCTGCTTGGGATTCTCTCTATTCCCTCTCTCTGCCCTTCCCTGGCTCACTCTCTCTTTAAAAATAAAAATAAGTAAACTTAAGAAAAAAGGTATCCTTTGTTCTAGGAACTTGGTATCCTTACTTAGCAACAAGACTCAGATGGCCACGGCCAGCGATAGACAGGAGGCCACCTTGAAGTCATAACGAACGCGGCTGGCAGCGTGTACCGGATTCCTATCGAAACCACCCAGATCCTGTGTTTTCCAGCCTTTTACCACGATGGGTCTGCAGTTTTGAAGGCATTACCCTGCTGTACCCTCCTTTGCCTAAATAAGTCATAAACCTGTTCCTCTTTATCCCCAAATTCTGTCTTCATGTTATGTGTTGGCTCCGGAGCAGAGAAATCCGTTTTCAGCAGCAACTGGACTATGGCGTTCACAAGATGGAACGCATTTAGGTTTGTGAATTTGGTTGTTGGAATTGAGGAATCCATACAGCCTCTCTAGGTCTCCATTTTCCCATTATTAAATTAAGAGTAAGAAGTTCTATGATTGCTAAGCCTCCAGAGAACCCTGTGATGCTAACAAATTAATCTATTTTGTCACCCATGTATAATATACTTGTCATATTAAAATATTTAATGTTTCAGAAATATACCATCCCAAACCAAAAAAGTACATATATATAATTATACATATATACACTTACCTACTTATACCCTAAGTCTCTGCCTCATCTTTATTTTCAGTAAGTGCTTCAAGAGCTTCTCCATAATTTAAGTACTGCTTATTTAAAGATTTACTAGTTTAATTATAGACAACCTCCCTCTTTGAAAATTCTTTAGATGTTTAGGGAAATCCTACAGCTCATTCAAACCCATATAATTTATTTATATAACATAATTTAAAAGCTTAATCAAAACATTCCTCAGTTCAAATTATTACTGCTATTTTGCATCTTTGACCTTTTTATGTTTCCTATAAAACATTCTCATGCAGCTATAATTTCCAAAGATTTTAGAGCATTAAAAAATTCCACCCATCTATTACCTCAAGGCAGCTCTGAAGAGGAGAGATTATGGATCTTGGGATGGGCATTCAGACTTAGAAGAGAGAAGGAAAAGGTTTACATGATCGTGAAAATATCATGGAACTTTCTAGACATTTCTTTAACATCACTGGTACATGTCGGTTTTTCCAGCAAGTAAAAAAAAAAAAAAAAAAAAAAGAATAAATAAATAAAAATCTGTAACTTAGGTCCCCAGAAAAAGAGGTCTCAGTCAGGGGGAAAGGAAATCTTCAGGTACATTAGGTTCAGGGAAGGAATGATACCAGATGACAATAAAATGCAAAGCCAGAGAGGAAAGGCAGATGGAAGGGAGAAAGTATGGGGTCTGTAGATTTGGGGCCAGCACTCATGAGAAACAGGGTCGGCTGCTCCAACCCGATGTCCACACAGTGTGTCTGCCAAGCATAAATGTCTCCAATGTAAGCTGGAAACAGACTTAAGAGAGCTTTTAATTATACATGATTCTAACCCCCCAAATGTGGGGCCCCAGGGGGGGCTCAGTCGGTTAAGCGTCCGACTTCGGCTCAGGTCCTGATCTCACCATTCATGGGTTTGAGCCCTGCATCGGGCTCTCTGCTGACAGCTCGGAGCCTGGAGCCTGGAGCTGCTTCAGATTCTGTGTCCATCCCTCTCTCTCTCTGCCCCTCCCCTGCTCATCCTCTCTCTTTCTCTGTCTCACAAAAATAAAAAATGTTAAAAAAGGAAAATTAAGTATACATGGTTTTATCCCCCCAAACGTGGGGCACCGGGACGGCTCAGTTAGTTAAGCAGCCAACTCTTGGTTTTGGCTCAGGTCGTGATCTCGCAGTTCATGGGATTGAGTCCCTGGCAGGCTCTGTGCTGACAGAATGGAACTAGCTTGGGATTTTCCACCTCTCCTTCTCCGGCCCTCCCCTGCGCTCGCTCGCTCTCTCTCTCTCAAAAATAAACAGACAAGTAAATAAATAAATAAGTAAATAAATAAGTATCTCCCCAAATGAAAAGTACCTGTATGAGTTGAATTGTCTCTCTCCCAAATTCCCATTTTAAAGCCCTTACCTCCAGTCCCTTGGAATGTGACTGTATCTGAGACTGGACCTTTAGGAAGGTGACTTAGTTAAAATGGGGCTGTTTGGCTGGGCCCCAGTGCAGCCGGACTGATGTCCTTCTAGGCGAGACGATTTGGATACAGAGGATGCCAGGGGTGTATGTAGGGCTGCGAGCCAAGGAGAGAGGCCATAAGGGAAACCAAACCTTCCATACCAGATTCCTAGCTTCTGGAACTGTGAGAGCAGACATCTCTGCTGCGTCAGCTGCCGAGTGTGTGGTGTTTTATGACGGCAACCTCGAAACACAATAGAGCCCCTGCGTGTAAGGCGATGATCGTGACTCTGAATCTCCCTCTCGCCACATACTAACAATGTTCTCTAAAGCACGTTTGTTTTTGTGTTTGTTTTGAGAGAGACAGAGCGTGTGAGCAGGGGAGAGGGACGGAGGGAGAGAGAGAATCTTAAGCTCCATCTCACAATGGTGAGATCAGGACCTGAGCCAGAATCCAGAGTGGGACGCTCCACCGACAGAGCCACCCAGGCGGCCCTCTAAGGCATTGTTTTAAATAAACATTTCTAGGGGCGCCTGGGGGCTCAATCGGTTAAGCACCCAACTTTGGCTCAGGTCATGATCTCATGGTCCATGGGTTCGAGCCCCATGTGGGGCTCTCTGCTGACAGCTCAGAGCCTGGAGCTGCTTTGGATTCTGTGTCTCCCCCTCTCTCTGACCTTCACCTACTCATGCTGCCTCTCTCTCTTGGAAATAAATAAAACATTTAAAAGAATTTTAAAAAATAAACATTTCTATTTTAGGGTAGTTTTAGATGTACAGAAAAGGTGCAAAGATAACACAGAGGGTCCCTACAAACCCCACACCCAATTTCCCAAACTATTACCATCTTATATTCGTATAGCACATTTGTCACAATGAATCGACACTGACGCAGTATTATAAAAGTTCATGCTTTATTTGAAGTTTCTTAGTTTTTACCAAATACGTCTTTTTGCTCCAGGGTCTCATCCAGGATACATCACATTTAGTTATCCTGTCTCTCTGGACTTCTCTGACGGTGACAGTTTCTCAGACTTTCCTTGTTTTTTCTTCTTCTTTTTTTGAGAGAGAGAGAGAGAACATGCACGTGCATGTGCGTGCAAGCAGGGCAGAGGCAGTTGGAGACAGAGAGAGGGAAGCTTAAGCAGGCTCCGAGTTAAGCACAGAGCCCTACTCGGGCCTTGATCCCACGACCATGAGATCATGACTGTGAGATCATGACTTGAGCTGAAATCAAGAGTGGGATGCTTTAACCAGCTGAGCCACCCAGGGGCGACGTGAGACTTCCCTTGTTTGTGATGACCTTGACAGCTTTGAGGACTACAGGTCAGGTAGTTTGTAGAATGTCCCTCTATTGAGATGTGTCTTATGTCCGTAGGTTAGATTTGGATCATGGGATTTGGGGAGAGAGATCATAGAAGTAAAGTGCTATTCTCACGGCATTGGATCCAGGGTCCAGCTATCAACACTGCTCATCACTGACGATACCGATCTTCCTCACTGGGCTGCGGCGCGATGCCGAGGGGTCTCCGCCATAACATTACTCCTTTCCCTCCGCTCACACAGTAAGGCAGGATTTCAATCACCCTGGACCCCAGTTTCTCTCTGTTGCAAAATATAAACCAAACTACTTCAAATCGTTTTGGGAGCAAATCTATGAAAGTATGTTTTCGTTTTACTGGCGGCCCAGGGCTGCTACTCACACATGTCGCACTCCCCCGTTCAAAGCCAATATGCATCTTCTAAAATCCCCTCCTTCGACCCGTCTCCAAAAGCCTCCAGCCTCCAAGTTCCGATTCTGTCCCCTTCAGTCCCTCTCTTTATTTTCTTAGTCAAAGAAATGTTGAGTCCTAACAGCAATCACTTAATACAGTCTTCGGGGGTACAAAGTCTACCATACTCTCCCCGGTAAATCTTATAGACATTTTTACTTAGAAGACTGGAGGCGGCACCTGGGGGCCTCAGCTGGTCAGGCGTCCAACTCTGGGTTTTCGGCTCAGGTCATGATGCTGCAGTTTGTGAGTTCGAACTCTGAAGGGGCTCTGCACTGACTGGGATTCTCTCTCTCTCTCTTTCTCTCTCTCTCTCCCTCTATCCTTTCCCCTACCCTACTTGCACTCATACATGCTCTCTCTTTCTCTCAAAATAAATAAATAAATAAATAAATAAATAAATAAATAAATAAATACTTTTTTAAAGACTGGAAAATAGTTACAAATAACTTCCTATCATCCCTGCTCTCTTATTCACCTGTATAAAACGTGGCATCCCGGGAACATAGCGGGACACCTGATGCACGGAGTTCTCTTGTTTTCTCTCAGTACTACCTTCTTTCTTTCTTTTTTTTTTTTAATCATTTTTTTTAACGTTTTATTTATTTTTAGGAGAGAGAGAGAGACAGCGTGAGCAGGGGAGGGTGAGAGAGAGAGGGAGTCACAGACTCCAAAACAGGCTCCAGGCTCTGAGCTGGCAGTCAGCACAGAGCCCGACGCGGGGCTCGAACCCACGAACCGCGAGATCATGACCTAAGCGAAAGTCGGACGCTTAACCGACTAAGCCACCCAGGCGCCCCAGTACAACCTTATTTCTGATGCATCTGGGAGATTCTCTTTCTGTTGATACACCTAGGGGAGGAGACGCTTCCAAGAAACGAAGCGGGTCGGGGATGAAGCTCGAGCTGAGAGGGTTTTAATTTACAAAAGCTGCCTTAGCAGTCGGGGCTCTGTGCGTGTGCACTTTGGAACGCGCCTTCCACACTCGGCCACGCCTTGAGGCCGCCGCTCTAGGCTTCTCTAGGCTTCACTTCCCGCTGGTTCGGGGCCTCAAGATCGGCCACAGGTGAGAGCTTGAGGCCTTTCCAGGTGGTTTCTGAGGACACGCCCAGCCCTGGGTCTGGATTCTAGACTCCCAGAATATGGGAGAGTTTCTCAGAGGCCCCCGGGGACAGCCACGCCCCTTGGTATTTAGGGTTTTCCCTTCCTTTCAGGGGTTCAGTTAGCTTGCAGGTTGTCCCAGCCATCCCAGCTCAGGCAGCCGCCATGTTGAACAACGGCCCGGGGTCCTGTCTGGGTCCAGTGACATTAAAGTTAGTCTTACAGTTGGGTTTGCCTGAGAGCGGCCCCATGGGCCACGTGAGGACCAGTCTCTGACAGGGTCTGTGTGGAGCCTCCTGGGGCTGGAGGAGGCCAGGATCACGGTCACTATAGTGGTCAGTCTTTACGACTGCGCTGGAATTAGGGTGAGGGCAGAGGGAACAAGACACGGGAAAGCACCTCAAAGCTCCCCAGTCTTTGTCTTCTTTCAATGTGTTAGGTTTATTTATTTATTTTAATGTTTATCTGTTATTGAGAGACAGAGCACGAGCAGGGGAGGGTCAGAGAGAGAGGGATCCAGAGAATCTGAAACAGGCTCCAGGCTCTGAGCTGTCAGCACAGAGCCCGACGCGGGGCTGGAACCCACGAACCGTGAGGTCATGACCTGAGCCCAAGTCCGACACTTAACCGACGGAGCCCCCCAGGAGCCCCCAAAAGCTCACCAGTCTTAAAAGTCAGGCGTTTGTCTTAGATAAACACCCCCTCGATTTTTGCAAGCCTTTAGTTAATTACCAGGTTGCTTAAAAAAAAAAAAAAAGTTGACCTTGACAAGTTTTGTAAGTTTTCTTGTTGCTTTCCTGGAGGAGAGGGTTTTTGGAAGCACATTCCTCTCTGCCTTTCCCGATGATACCAGTTGATATCATATCGAATTTTGTATCCATTTTTTAACAAGTTTCTTATAGAAGAGCTGGAAAGTTTTATAAGCTTTAGGCCTCCACAAAAATTTATCTGTCCCTGGTGCCAAAAAGTGGTTTTAAATCCTTTGCAGGTATTAAGGCTATTTATTCTTCTCTACTCTCCCTTGAGGGAAGCCCTTATCACGATTCTACCTAGAAGTGTGCTTTAGCTCAGAGCTCCCAAGCTCGCAGCCCAGAGTCACCCGGCCAGCGACACTGGCCCAGTCCCCAGTGCAACCTCGGCACAGAGCAACTTAAACCTGGGACAGGTGTTTTCTGCCACTGACAATCCCCCGCCCCCCACCCCACCATCTAGTGCCTCAGGTAGCTTTCGACTGTGTTTTAGAGTAAACTTCAGTGCCTCCGCCTGCTGATTCCTTATTAGCCTAGTTATATATATAAAATGCATATTGAATAATGAATATTGAATAATAAATATATGTATTGAAATTAGACGTCATTATCCCACTAGGGAGTTTTTTTTTTTTACTTTTCTAAATCTCTATTAAAAAGTATCAGTTCCATAAATTATCCATCAGTAATGCTATGAAATGATATTTCTTTCCCAACTTTTCAGTCCTAGAACTATTTTTTATTTTATCTTATTTTTTTATCTTACATTTTTTTTATTTCCTACTTATTTTACACTCCTTGGATAAAAATAGAAATCTGAAAGTAACAATGATATCTACTCGGCTAGCCAATAGGTGTTTGCTCTGTACCTCTATAAATTATAACTGAAGTCGGAGGGGGGGGAACCCTGAAAATGTGGGTAGAAGTTTGCATCTCCCTGAAAGACCTACTAAGATTACTATCACTATAGTAAAATAGACGGACTAAGTACCAATTTGTTTGGTTTAGGCTAATAACCATAGGATTAGAGGAAGTTAGGGAGATTAGAGGAAGGTGCATGGGCAGGTAAGGGTGGGAACGGACCATGCAAGTAGGTGAACGTTCAGAGGCAGAGACAGAGGCCAAGGGAATTCAAAAATGTCTTCGAACACAGGCAAGGCTGCAATTAATAACAATGCATGTACCTTTCCTATTTGTTTCCAGAATCAGCTATTCAAGACTGAAGGGCCAGTGGGACGCCTGCTGATTAGAACAAAGGTTTCCTGCTGAGGAGGCAGCTTTGGTGGAAGCTGGTGGGGATACTGGTGAATGGAAGAGCCCCTCCCACGACCAGGAAATAACATTCCTTCTGTGGTTTCTCAGGACCAAACCATTATTTTTTCTACCTGCTCTCTCTCTTCTGACTTTTATTCGTGGTCCTGAACAGGCCCAACTTGTGAGCTGATGTTTTATTCACACAGGAATACTAAACCGCACCCAGTCTTTAAGCTCCTCCTAAAAGTTCCCGAGACAGTGGTGAGGAAACCCGGAATCCTGCGGTTGAGTTACAATGCATTTGATGTACATTTTGGCTTCCTAATTTATGGTTCCTGTCACCTACACAAGGGCACCTGGTGAATTTCCACTTCTTATCTCACTCTAATGTGTTTACTACAGAATCAGTTCTTTGTTTAAAGAAAGTGGGGGTGGGGTGGGGGGAATGTGTCCATGAAGCTCCTTCTCACACTGTTGCATCTGGTAGCCTGGGTGCAGGTGCAGGGCTTCTGGGCAGGTGGGGCCAGCGTGGGGAAGGTAGGTTGTGATCCACCAGTTCCAGACTGGTGTCAGCAACACCCCTGATCAGGAGCTCCCAATTTAGGATTAGATTCAGACATAACTCCTGTTTTCCCACTAAGTAAAAGCTCGTGAAATAAATTCAGACATCATTAGAAAGGAGTAGATGTCTAAAACTTTAAATCAGCCAAGAGGAAAAGAGTGAACATATCTTATGAGTTCCAGTAGGAAAGGAAAATAAGATTTCTGATTTCTGTGTTCACTTTCAGTGTTTTGTGTCTCATTTTTAAGTTCCTACTGATTTCATTTTACTGGAGCTTTTCCCCTCAATACCAAAGTCCTTAAAAACACAGAAAAACATAGGGGAAAAAAGGGCAGTCATAACCACTGAACTCACAAATAATTGGTGTTCCTATTTTGATAGATCAATAAGGTTGGTTTTTTTTCTATGCATTCAAACTATGCTTTTTAAAAATTGCATACTGTATATACATTACATACATTGCATGCCATTAAATATCTTCCAATAATTTAACGGCTGCCTCTCATACTATTATATAAAGTATTCTATTTACATAATCACTTAGATTTTTCCTTGTTTTTTTTCTATTGCAAATAATATTATGATGAGCATCTTTGCACATCCATCTATCCATCCATATATTTGGGATTTCATTAAAGGATGATGCTAACCAGGAACTGGAACATTCTCACTATGTTCAAATAAATGAATATGATTAAAATGATGCATACCATCTCTACCTCTCCCATCAGGTATTTGATGGTAACTGATAATTAGCAACTGCGCCTACAGTGATCTCATTTACACTCATTAACGAAATCAAATAAGGTTGAAATTTATTGTCTTGTTCAGTGACTCATGAGTTTGGCAGCTGCTACTAAGGAGGCAAGCATTTATGCCTGGCTGTTAACAGATTGTCTGAAAAAGTATTTTGCTGATTATCTTCTCATGAATTTATGCTTAGGAGATAATATAGCAAGGAATACATGGACCAAATTTCTCTAGTGAGAAGAGTTTAAACTGATGTTACATTGGGATTTCCTTAACAAAAGGGGAAACTCCTTCAAAAAATAAATTTATATTACAGACCAGGATGGGCTAGAGAACGGCCATTTTGGGGCACCTGGGTGGCTCAGTGGGTTAACCGTCTGACTTCGGCTCAGGTCCTGATCTCACAGTTGGTGAGTTCAAGTCCTGCATTGGGCTCTGTGCTGACAGCTCCGAGCCTGGAGCCTGCTTTGGATTCTGTGTCTCCCTTTCTCTGTCTTTTCCCTGCTTGTACTCTCTCTCTCTCTCAAAACTAAATAAAAAAGAGAGAGAGAGAGAAAATGGCCATTTTGAGAGATACCGTGAAGGAGGGAAGTGTATCTTCTCCAAGTGTGTCCTTGGGTTTTATGAGGCAGAGAAAGGCCACCATTGCTGTGTGGAGCCTAATCCATGTAGCAATTACTGTACACTATAATTTTCCATCTCGCCCTTAATTTAGAGCATCCATTTTGGACGAGCCAGGCCTTATCTTCTTGTCTATATTCACCAGAAAAGAACCACTGTCCCAATGTTGCCATTGTCGGTGCAATAACAGCAAGGAGATAAAGTGGTGAGTCTCCGTCATGGTTAGACAAGGGGGTTGTTGTTGTTTTAAACTTTTTTTTACATGTTTTTCATTTATTTCTGAGAGAGAGAGGCAGCGTAAGTAGGGGAGGGTCAGAGAGAGAGGGAGACCCAGAATCTGAAACAGGCTCCAGCCTCTGAGCTGTCTGCACAGAGCCCGACGTGGGGCTCGAACCCACCAACCATGAGATCATGACCTGAGCCAAAGTCAGATGCTTAACCGACTGAGCCACCCAAGCGCCCCAGTTATTGTGTGGTGTTTTTTTTTTTTTTTAAGTTTTAATTAAATTCTAGTTCGCTAACATAATGACATTGTTTCGGGTGTACAATAGAGTGAGTGATTCGGCACTTACATCCATCACCCAGGGCTCATTGTGACCAGCACCTCCTTAGCCCCACATGCCACCCACCTCTCCTCTGATTACCATCAGTTTATTCCCTGTACTTGATAGTCTGTTTCGTGGTTTGATCTTTTTCTCTCTTTTTTCCCCCTTTGCTTATTTGTTTTGTTTCTTAAATTCCACATATGAGCAAAATCATAGGTCATGTGTCCTTTCTCTGACTTATTCCATTTAGCATAATACTCTCTAGCTCCATCCATGTCATTGCAAATGGCAAAAATTTTTTTTTAAGGTTTATTTATTTTTGAGAGAGAGAGAGAGAGACAGAATCTGAAGCAGGCTACAAGCTGCGCACTGTCAGCACAGAGCCCGACATGGGGCTCAAACTCATGAACCATGAGATCATGACCTAAGCCAAAGTCGGACGCTTAACCAACTGAGCCACCCAGGCACCCTGCAAATGGCAAGATTTCATTCTTCTTATGGCTGAGTAGTATTCCCTTGTGTGCAACATTGATATGCATATTGATCACATCTTCTTTATCCATTTATCAGTCAATGGACACTTGGGCTGCTTCCATAATTTGTAGATAATGCTGCTATTTAAATACCAGGATGCATGTAACCCTTTGAATTCGTATTTCTGTATTCTTTGGGTAAATACCCAGTGGTGCAATTGCTGGATGGTAAGGTAGTTCTATTTTTAACTTTTTGAGAGAACTACAGGCCAATATCCCAGATGAACATGGATGAAAAAATTCTTAATAAAATACCAGCAAACTGAATCCAACTATACACTAAAAAAATCATTCACTATCATCAAGTGGGATTTATTCCTGGGTAGCAAAGGTGGTTCAATATCCTCAAATCAATCAATGTGATATGCCAGGCTAATAAAGAAAGGATTAGAACCATGTGATCATTTCAATAGATGCAGACAAAGTACAACAGGTATTCATGATAATAAAAACTCCCAGCAAAGTAAGTTTAGAGGGGACATACCCTAACATAATATAGGCCATATATGAAAACCCACAGCTGATATCATTGTCAATGGGGAAAAGCTCTCAGCTAAGGTCAGGAATAGGACAATGATGTCCACTCTCCCCACTGTCATTGAACACAGTACTAGAAGTACCAGCCACCGTAATGAGACAACAAAAAGAAATAAAAGGCACCCAAATAGGCAAGAAAGAAGTGAAACATTCACTATTTGCCAATAACATGATACTCTATTTAGAAAGCCCGAAAGACTCCACCAAAAAACTGCTAGAACTGATAAGTGAATTCAGTAAAGTCATAGGATACAAAATCAGTGTACAGAACTGTGTTGCATTTCTATACACCAATAATGAAGCAACAGAAAGAGAAATTAAGTGATTAGACAGCGTTTTTAGAATTAGCACATATTTTTTGGAAAAATAAACACACAATGCATAGTTTGAATTTATCTTGGCTCTTATGCCAAAGATGAATGCCAGGTAAATTTAGTCAATATAAAAATGGATCAAGAAAATACACAAGTCTTCTTAATCTAGGCTGTATCGATTAAATGGCATCTCTTTGATGCCAACGAAATTTCTATGTGATTGAAGTGGCATTGTTTATTTGCGTGGCTTTCTTCAATAAACAAATGATTTTTATTTGAAGATCTTTTATTTCTTTGTACTGAATAACTAACTATGATAGTTTTTCAATACCAAATTAGGTATAAAAATAGTGTTTGTTTTCCTTGAAAGATGGTCATGCTACAGTCGCGTAGGGAAGGCAATAATAGTTCTTGTGTCCATGAGCAGTTCCATGGCATAAATACTGGAAAACACTAAGGGCTATGGTGATAATATTTATTGTTGTGAACTGGTATTTCACTTGGTGGCCCTTCCTTTCAATAGATAATAGATTTCAATAGATAATATGTAAACACAGTCAAAATCTAGAAGGTACAAATGAGTGTAAAGAAAAGAGGAAAGTGTCTTTCCCACTCCCGTATACTTAGACTCCCCGCTTCCTTCTCTACGGGAGATTGTTCCTGTTTGATCTGGAAGAGACAGGATAGTAAGTACCAGCATCTCCAACTTCTTGCAAGTTTGCGTTATGTCACTTTGCTTTTCTGACAAAGCTGTTCTTGCTAACCGTAAGAAATCTGAAGAGAGTTTTCACTTGTACGAACAACAGCAACGAACAACAGCAACGAGAAGAGCGAGAAGAGCGAGCGTTCTGCATTGGCTTTGCAGTGAGCTCCTATGGAGTCAGCGTGAGGCCTGAGCATCAGCACAGCCATGCGCAGCTCCCTTCCCAGGAAGCGCACCCACCATCTCCCCAGGAGGCCCACCAGAGCTCTGAGATGCATCTGTGAGCATCTGGGCTTTGCCTCAATTGATTTCTTTGGTGCTTGTGTTAGCAAGATGTGTCCCAAAGTCTCAGAAAAGTCTAAGAGACGTGACTTCCTGGGCCCGGGAGCGCTCGAAGATATTTCTGTATAAATTAACAGTAATTGCTTCTTCGCTTTATGTGAAGCTTAGGAAAGTTTTCATAGGAATGTTCTCTTTTTTGGATTATGGGGGGAAATCTGCATGAGCATCCTAGTATATATGTCCCCTGAAAACATAAGAATGGTTAAAGAATCTCCCAGTGCCCTACAGCTTCCTCAGATATATTAAATAGAAAACAAAGGAAACTCCTAGAAAAGAAAAGGCATTTCTATGTATATCAGAGTTTCATGGTCTCATGGACTGATATACCATCACTTATTTAATTTAACTTCTGTTAACATGATTGTTCTCTCTTTCATTCATGGTGTGATTTTACAGTAGCCGTCCTGTAAATATGTCTTTTGGACATATGTAACTACAGCTATAAGATAAAGCCCTGGAAATTAAATAACTTGGCCAAGGGGCGCCTGGGGGGCTCAGTCGGTTGGGCGTCTAGCTTCGGCTCAGGTCATGATCTCACGGTTTGTGGGTTCAAGCCCAGCGTCGGGCTCTGTGCTGACAGCTCAGAGCCTGGAGCCTGTTTCAGATTCTGTGTCTCCTTCTCTCTTTGACCCTCCCCTGCACATGCTCTCTCTCTGTCTCTCTCTCTCTCAGAAATAAATAAAACAAACATTAAAAAATTTAAAAAAATAACTTGGCCAAAATATAAGTGCATTTTAAATTTCGATAGGTACTACCACTTGTCCCCACAGAGAATCAATAATATACATGATATAAATATAAATATTTGCATTAAAAAGTATGAGAATATCCATTTTATCACTTTCTTATTGAAACAAAATATTATCAAAGTTTTGCTTTGCAACTTTCATTTCATTTTCAATTTTTTAAATGTTTATTTATTTTTGAGAGAGAGAGAGAGAGACAGAGAGACAGAAAGTGCAAGTTGGGGAGGGGCAGAGAAAGACACACAGAATCTGAAGCAGCTCCAGGCCCTGAGCTGTCAGCACAGAGCCCGACACGGGGCTGGAACTCATGAACTGTGAGATCATGACCTGAGCTGAAGGCAGAGGATCAACCGGCTGAGCCACCCAGGTGCTCCTGGTTTATAAGTTTTATAGAAAACAGAAAAATATGCTTCAGTATGTCTTTGTTATGAGTGAATGATCTACCTTTTTATAAGTTTAATAGCTTTTCTTACCTTTGTATTTGTGTTTTTGAACATTTTTTATATAAAGTCGTATTTGTTATTTACTATATAGTTAATAGACTTTCTTTAAGAAGCTCTTCACATCACAAAGAAACAAGTCATTTTTCTATTTCATTACAAATATTTTCCCTACTGTGTCACCGCCTTTGATTTATTTTCTGTATTTACTGCAGAGTATTTTTATAGATTTTTAAAATTAAATTTAGCAATCTTTCTTCTCTGGCTTCTATTTCACTTTGTTTTCAACACTTAAAACATTCTTATCCTAAATTTGCATTATTTGCTTTCTTGCTTTTAAATATCTGGTTTATATGAAATATACCTCGTTTAAGCAACCGGGGTTCCAAATTGTCTATCCTTTTTCTAGATGACTACATGTTTTCCCTCGATGACATGCAGTATTTCCTTCATTTTACCCTGAGGCTCGCACGTAGTAACCCATCTGATTTGACAAAGCTAAATCCCACAGCGGGGTTTACGCTGTAACAAGGCTAGCCAGCCCCGATATACCCCAGTGTGTCACCAATACGTATTTTATCCAGATTGATGCTGAGTTAAAGATAACATTAGTATGTAAATCTACAGGTTAGATGTATACGCAGGTTAGATGTATATGCAGTAGCAGGAAAAGATCACATTAGGTGAGATTAAGAGCTATACTGAAATTTTAAAACATTTATATGGTGAAAGCATAAAACAGTATTTATGACATAATTTACACTTCATATCTAGAGAAAAAAGCATACTGTATTATACGCAGTGCCCTGGTTTCTTGAGGTGTTTGCAAACCATTTTATTGTCTTCATTTTACTGGACAGTCTAAATTTCACAGTGACTCATGGGCCAGAAAGGATCCGTTTATAAATATAAATAATATAATTTTTCTATGAATTATTTTCATTTCTTCATAATCATTAAATTTGTATCAGGGATCCCTCCCCTCTTTTGCTATATACAGTGTTGCAAAGGTGAAAGAAAGTTACTCTAATTTAACAAATAGAGGGGCGCCTGGGTGGCTTAGTCGGTTAAGCGTTCGACTTTCGCTTAGGTCATGATCTCGCAGTTCGTGGGTTCGAGCCCCACGTCGGGCTCTGTGCTGACTGCCGGCTCAGAGCCTGGAGCCTGTTTTGGAGTCTGTGACTCCCTCTCTCTCTGACCCTCCCCTGCTCACGCTGTCTCTCTCTCTCTCTCTCTCCTAGAAATAAATAAAACATTAAAAAAAAAAATAGACCCCCAGGCAGAACCTAAAGTTTTCCTGATTTTAATGAGGCAATTTATATACAGTCATATATCAGCCATCTGAAATTGGCTTAGGTCCCTGACGCCTCTCTTTCTCATTATAAAAGTTCCAGCTTATCAAGAATCATTCAGTATCACTCAGGTCTTTGGGGTTTGGCTGCTAGTGAATGAGCTAGATCACAGCACAGGTCTCCCGGAATGGTAATTAATAAGAAATAGCACTTACAGAGGACTTTACATCTTCCAAGGACTTTGCAAACACTAATTAACCCACATACTAACCCCTTTAAAGGAACTAGGCAGGAATGAGCATTTGTTTAATGAATGACAAACTGACTCGCAATAAATTTGTAATGATGCCTGATCTGACGGTACTACTCACAAGCAATGTAATGTCTTCTCCCATTACAGTTCACATGATTCTAGAACAACTTTCTCCACTTCAACACTAGTGACCCTTTGGTCTAGTTATTTATTGTGGGGGAATTTTCTGTCCATTGTGGGATATATAATAGCATCTTTGGCCCCTGCCACTAGATGCCAGTCCCACATCCCCAGTCTTGACCCCTAGAAGGGCGCCTGGGTGGCCCAGTCAATTGAGTGTCCGACCTCTGATTTCGGCTCAGGTCATGATCCCAGAGTTGTAGGATTGAGCCCCGTGTTGGGCTCCACACTGAGCATGGAGCCCAACTGGGATTCTCTCTCTCTCTCTCTCTGCCCCTCTGCCCTGCTTGCAATCTCTCTCTTTCTCTCTCTCTAAAATAAAATAAAATAAAATAAAATAAAATAAAATAAAATAAAATAAAATAAAACAGAAGTGAAAAAGTCTGTAGATGCTGCCAACCCCCGGGGCGAGGGGCGGGGTGTGTGCGCAAAGCCCAGCCCCGTTGTGCACCACTACGTAGAAGGAAGAGCACACAAGGACTGACTGTGCCTATTACAGCGTTTCCCTTAAAACACAGTTCTTTCCTCCACGTCACACGTCGTGACTACCGTGTACCACAGAACCCTGCACCTGTTACTGTCTTTCTACATTACGTGCAAAAATAATAACTGATATGATGCAGTGTTCCAAGTATTGTTCTAAAACATGCCCAGATGCAGGTGTGCATGCGTGTGTGTGCGCGCCATTATTTCTAAACTAAAACTAGGAGCCATTATTTCCCTATTTATACAAGAAGAAACTAAGGCACAAGAACGTGTGTAACTTGTCCAAATACAGAAGTCTGGATTCTTGCTTCCAGGGCCTGTGTTCTCAACCACTGAGTTATACCTGTATGTGTGTTTTTTTCAGCAGTATTTTTTTTCTTAATGGTTATATATTTTTGAGAGAGACCGAGAGAGAACAGAGGAGGGGCAGAGAGAGATGGAGGAGACACAGAATCCAAAGCAGGCTCCAGGCTCTGAGCTGTCAGCTCAGAGCCCGACGTGGGGCTCAAACTCACGAACTGTGAGATCATGACCTGAGCCGAAGTCAGATGTTCATCCAACCAAGCCACCAGGTGCCCTCCCAACAGAGAGTTTTTAAGCACTAATGTCACTATGACACCACTAATGTCATAAATGTCACTATAAAGTCTCTTAAAAACGACAATGACACTGCAGATAAGAAGAAAGTGTCAGACAAGAGAGGAGTGAAGCAGCGCTGTGTGGCTGTACTCCAAATATATTTATGACATTAATAAACACAAGACACACTGACACATAAGAGGTTCATATGGCATTATTCATGCCCTTGAAGAACTCACTCAACAGATAACATCAGATGAATAGATTTTGAGGCAGAAAATAAGAAGCACAAATTCCTGTACAGTAAGGAGGAGATGTGTCATGGCCAGGTTGCTAGGGCAAGATCACGTGATAAAAATGGCATATCAGCTCTTCAAAGACGAATAGTGTCTAAAATTTGGGGATTGTCACAGCAGGTGCTCCAAGAGGGTATTTCAGAAGAGTAAACAGGATATTCGTGGAGGCAGAAAGGGTTAGTGGTAGTGGATTAGTTTGGCTGGAATTGACTACGCAGAAAAGGACAAGTTTGAAAAGTTGGCTTGTGGTCAGGTTATAAATGTGTTACCATCCATTTGGATTTTTTTCTAGTAAGTCTTACAGAGCAAACAGAGAAGGTGAAGGAGGAAATATTTTACTGCTTCTTAAGCACTAAACACTGCTAGCACTTTGACTTACATTCCTCATTTACTTAATGAAGGTTTTCAGAAAGAGGAGAGCATGATGCGAGCATGTACTCGTTCTCAGTTGCTGCATTTTCAACTGGAGACTCAATCGAGAAAATTTGCTCCCCAGTTCTCATGGCGGCCTTTGGTTTCTTGCAGCAATAGGATCCATGACAGCTTACTTCTATGATAGTCAGCAGAGAGAAAGAGGGGGAAAAGAGATGGAAGGAGAGAGGGAGGGAGACAGAGTGAAAGAAGGGACAGTCTGCCCGGAAGACTGCAACTCATGGGGCGCCTGGGTGGCTCAGTTGGTTAAGCGTCCGACTTCGGCTCAGGTCATGATCTCGTGGTTGGTGGGTTCGGGCCCTGCGTTGGGCTCTGTGCTGACAGCTCAGGGCCTGAAGCCTGTTTCGGATTCTGTGTCTCCCTTTCTCTCTGACCCTCCCCTGTTCATGCTGTCTCTCTCTGTCTCTCAGAAATAAATAAAACATTAAACATTTTTTTAAGAAGACTGCGAGTCACACAATATACGTAATCGTGGAGTGTTCTCTGTCATCTTTGTCATATCCTATTGATAAGAAGTAGGTCACAGGTCCTGCCCACAGTCCAGCAGAGAAGATTGGGCAAGGATGTGGACACCATATGCAGGGGTCAAGGGATCCGCCCTACACTCTGCCCACCAAAGTCCACCCTCTGACCCTTAATGACTGGCCCCCCTCCCATATACAAAATGCATTTTCTCCCCTTCTGGGGTCTCCAAGAATCTTAACCTACTATAGTCAGCAAAGTATACAACTCATGTCTAAATTAGGGTCAGGTGCAGATAAGGGGCCTCATATGGCTTTCCGTCTGTGGCCCTGCAAAAAGGAAGACACAGATAATCTGTCCCCCAACACACCCACTGTGCAATGGTGGGGGAGACACAGGGTAGCAGTTGTGGGCATTCCCCTTCAGTGGGGAGAGTGACTGGAAGGTAGAAAGGAGCATCTCTCCATAGCAGTTCTGAAATAGAGCTCGTGTTGGAAATTCCTGAATTCGTTTTCAAAGCTTGCGAATAATTCTCGGTGGCTCTTGGCCTGACTCTCTGTACTCCGTAGTTCTGCCCTTGAATTCATCCTTCGTTCATGCAAGAAGGCTTGTTTACAGCAGAGTCGTCTTCCAATGTGGGGAGTAAGCTTAGGAACTCCCCGAGCATGCACCCATGGGTTAACAAGGCTTAGGACTAGGAAGCCTCAGGATGAAAGCATCCAAGATTAGGTAATCAAGAGTAGGTATTCAGGGCGGAAGTGCCCCCAACTTAGTACAATAGCAGAAAGCTGCTTTCATAGGAGGAAAGGACCAAAATAGGTAAACAGGTAAACAGGGCTATAGACCACAGCAGGGCAAAGTTGCCCAGAGTGGAGCTCAATTGCAAAAGAAACGTGCCTTGGTGACCCTGAGGTAGCTTGCTCAGCCTGTCTTGTCCCCTAGGCTAGCTAAGATAAACAGATATGGCACCTCACTCCTCACTTAAACAACCCTCTGCCCTGCGGCAGGACTTTGTTTTGTTTTGACCCAAACTCCTAACACCGCATATCTTCGAAACCCTGTTTCTCTTGCACCCGAGTTAATGTTCATAGTTTCATTATCCCTTTGTACACATCCATCACGCTCATAAGCCTTCTGATCCTAATAAAAATGGAGCCCTTACTCAGGGCTCTTGTCTCCTCCCGGACATGAGCCTCTCTCGCATTTCAATACTGGGTCCCACTCTCTTGCTGGACAGGAGAGAACTCCAGACCCAGAGTCTATGACATTCTAGGACTGGTTCCTGCCAGTAGAGCTTTGGTGGTTTTCCCTGCCTCTTTCAGTCCATACTGGCAATGTTTCTGCTGAAATAAGTTCCCTAAGAATTCAGTGGATCTCCTGAGGATTTCAGTGGGGTTCTCTCCTCTCAGCAAAAGGCATACAGCAGACCTTTGCAAGATAAGATTTTCTCTGCTTCAACCTTCTGCTGAGGAGGTTCAGTAGCCTGACACATCTCATCTTTCCTCGGGCCCTGTAGCTTGAGAGGATCTAAGGCTGTCATTTGAAATGATGCTTCAAGAAGTTGAATAATCTGAGCCTCAGAATTTTTTTTTTTAGTTTAAATCTTTACTTAGAGAGAGTGGGGGGGATGGCAGAGAGAGGGAGGGAATTCCAAGCAGGCTCCATACTGTCAGTGCTGAACTTGATGTGGGGCCCGAGTTCACAAACCATGAGATCATGACCTGAGCCGAAGTCAAGAGTGGGGAAGTCAACCAACTGAGCCACGCAGGTGTCCTGAGCCTCAGGTGTTTATGAGGTTAGGGCAGAAATTGCAGAACCATGCCTTTAGCTTTTTCTGCCTGTGACAATTTTGAAGCGATTCCTTAACTTCAGCAGACCTTGTGTCTGGAGAGGCAGAGAATTTTCAAAATCATGAAACTGTAGTTTCTTTTTGTAAAAACAGATTTTGTTTAAATTCCTTTGCATTCTATGGTAAGCAGTGTGGTATGCCACACAGGTGGCATCAAGGACACTTGGAAGCAGGTATACATCCAAGTTCATCACCTACAAATTCTTTTTATACAATTGCAGGAGATAAGTTTACTAGACTTCTGCCACTACATCACATGACACCCCTTCCTTTTGAGCTCTCATTGGCAGAGCCCTTGAAATCCAGATTTCTACCAACAGTCTCCTTGGCGATTTTAGGCTTTACCCTATTGTGCTTCTCGCATTCCTTCCTGACTGTGCCCATCACCCATTACCAAAGCCACTTCATAAGCGTTTATTAAACAGCGCCCAACTTCTGGAACCAAAGATCTGTATTAGCTTCCTATTGCCACCTTCCCATCTGAAAGATTAACTCGGGAACCGCCATTTATGCGCTTATGGTGTGCCATGTGCTTCCCTGGGCATGTCCTTCAAAGCCAACCCGGGGAGGGCGACTCTCAGAGCTGAGTCCGTAGCTGCAGTGGAAACAAGACAAGACACTGCCTGCGTGTGTTATGAACACGTGGGCATGATGAAATGGTTGTTTTATGCCACTGAGGTTGGGGATGATTTGCTATGGACTCATGGGAATAGGAACAATATCCAGAAGCCCAATTTTTGCCTTTTAGTACGTACATTTTATTTTTTAAAGATATTTCTATTTTATGTTTATATAGATATATTTTTTTAAATGTTTTATTTATTTCTAGGAGAGAGAGAGACAGCGTGAGCAGGGGAGGGTCAGAGTGAGAGGGAGTCACAGACTGAAGCAGGCTCCAGGCTCTGAGCTGGCAGTCAGCACAGAGCCCGACGCGGGGCTCGAACCCACGAACCGCGAGATCATGACCTGAGCGAAAGTCAGACGCTTAACCGACTAAGCCACCCAGGCGCCCCATATATTTATATAGATATTTTAAATGTTTTATTTATTTATTTTGAAGGAGAGAAAGAGAGCAAGGGAGGGGCAGAGAGAAAGAGAGGAAAAGGGAGAATTCCAAACCCCAAGCAGGCTCCACACTGTCAGTGCAGAGCCTGACACAGGGCTTGGACCCACAAACTGTGAGATGATGACCTGGGTTGAAACCAAGAGTCAGGCGTCTATCCAACTGAACCACCCAGGTGCCCCAATTTTAATTTTTTTTTTTTTAAATGAATGAAAGTAAATCACGGTTTGTTGACAAGAATCTTTACCCATTGTGTTTACGGCTATTTGCTCAGGAACTTAGAAGACACTCATATTTGTGAACAATTACATAAAAAAAATGTAAGGGATGGTGGATGGGCTGGACGTGTTCCCTCAGAAGCCATAATCTTCAACCTGATACTTGGAAGTGGGGCGTGTGTGTTGGGGGGGGTGTCTTTGGGATGTAATTATGTTGGGATGACTGAATGAGGGGGGGGTTCCCTGTGAGAAGTTGTGCCCTTGTAAGATGAAGAGCCCAGGGCTAGGTCTCTCTCCAGCACATGAAAATACAGCAAGAGGGTGGCTCTCTGTAAGCCAGCAGAAGGGCCCACCCCAGAGCGCGACTTTGCTGGCACACAGATCGCGGACTTCCAGCCTGCAGAAATATGGACAGAAATGTTTGTTGTTTAAGCCACTTGGCTGATGGCATTTTTTTTTGCTACATGAACTTGAACTAACGAGAGAGAATCAAGAGATCAGCCTTAGACAAAAGCCTGAAATCCCTTGCTTAAAATTTTTCAATGCATTTTTCTTGAGCACCAGATACAACTCATATTCTGCAGTGTGGTATTTGAAATTGTCCACAATTGATCCTAATTTACCTGTCTCTCTCCCTCCCACCTAAATTGGAATGTTTTACAAATACTCTCCTGCAAATTTTTGTACTCCCCATGCTTGTATTTATAATCTTCCCTCTGCAAGGAAAAACTCTCCATACTAATATGCCTGATGGAATTCTACTTATGGTTCCAGAATGTACCCACTTGTTAACCCCCATTGGATTAATGAACCTCCACTGGAGAGGCCCAGATAAGAGCAGCAGATAAAAGCTGGAGAGTCCTTGCTGTATGCTGGGTGCTATAATTCTGTTCTCATACATGCTTTTTAAAAATGATTTCAAGTTTATTTATTTTGAGAGAGAGAGCAAGTAAGTGAGGGAAGGGCAGTGAGAGAAGGAGAGAGAGAATCCCAACCAGACTCTGCACTGTTAGCACAGAATCTCATGTGAGGCTCGAACTCATGAACCAGGCGATCACGACCTGAGTCAAAATTGAGTCAGATGCTCAACTGACTGAGCTACCCATGTGCTCCTGTTTTCATATATTCTCAGTGAGGTAGATATTGTTTCCGTTTGAAAGTTTAGAAACTAAGGTTTAAGGAGGTTATCATTTGCTCAGATAACACAGACAATTGGTGACAGAATTGGAGTTGAGCCTGGGAAAACTAGATTCTAAAACTTGTAATCATTTCTCTACAGCATATGGCTTTCCAGGGAATCCATCATTCTTTTAATAGGAAGCACTTATCTTTTGTATTCCAGTTATCTTTGTCTTTCAGTACTCTGTGAGTTCCTTGAAAGCAGAGACTGTCTTACTCATTTTTTTTTATTCAAATGACTATCAAGGAGAGCAAGAACCTAATATACGTTGGTTGAAATTGAATGGGAACAGTTTATAGACTAGCTCTATTGCTCAAAGAATTTCATATTAGATGTTTTAAAGCTACATCCAACCTACTTCCCCCAAAACAAGAGTTCCAAGTTTCCAAGCTAGCCCTGTTCACTCCAATGCCAGGTAGAGTGCATGACTATGAAGCAGCTAGGTTAGCTACTTGATCTTCAAAGAAGGTGCCATCAGGCCTAAAAAAAACAAAATCAAAAAACCCAAACAAACTCAGGATGGTGCTAGGTCATCAGGAAAGCAGAAAAAGTTCTTGAACAGTTTCTTGCCTTGCTTCCTGGCAAGAACCCAGAGCCTTGGAGAAGAGCAAAGTAGGTTTTCCAGTCTGATTCAGAGAATTTATTCCATTAGTATTTATTGAGTGACTGATTACAACAGTGAATGAAACATAGTGAGTGACGTCATTCATGGAGTTTGTATTCTACTGGTAGGAAATAAAGAGGCAGTGCCTTGTAAAAAATAAAGCAGAGTGAAGGGATGGTGTTGGGGGTGTGAGTGGGGGAAAATACACGAGCCCTGAATGAAGTTCAAAGGAGAAGCACACAGACCGAGACTACAGTGTGGTGAACAAGCGGGTAGGTGGTAGGAAATCAAGTCAGGGAGCTAACAGAAGACAGGTAATCGGGGCCACCTCCAATAGGCCATTTACGACTTTGGAAGTTATGAGTGATGGAGATTCCGCAGTTTGGACTACTGGAGGAACATGCATTGACTTCATCTTTAAAAGTGAGTGTCCTCAAGAGCTGACACTAGTGGGTAGGAGTACCAAAAGGCCAGTGAGAAGGCGATCGTGGTCCATGAATAATGGTGGCAGGCGATGGTTACTAGAAGAGTGATGAGAGGTCGTTTGAAGTGCTAGCCAACAAGATTTGCTGTGTATTGGAAACATGAGAACAGACAGAGCCAAGGATGACAGCAGTTTCCAGCTTGAGCAGCTGGGTAGATAGATGCACCATTTAGTGAGGAGGAGAACACTGGGGAAGATCCTAAGTGTATTTGAGAAATCCAGAGTTCTGTAAAGAAGACTGGTGAAGTAAGGTAGGTAATCTAAATGACTGCAAAGTAATCCCGAGGTCTGTAAATAGGACAATTGTTCCAACTGAGTGCTGTGCACATGCAGTTCATTATACCATTCTCTCATGCATTTAAAATTTTTCTATGATAAATATTTTATAGTTCCAGTTAGATGCATTACACATGAAAGGCTCATTAGACTTCATGTGGAGACCTTATGTGGATATATACATGAACTGGAGTTCAGCAAAGAAATCAGGGCTAAAAATACGTGGAAGTTATCCGCATATTTAAAGTCAAGGGATGTATGAGAATACTTACTGAGTAAGTTAAGATAGAGAACGGGTCCAGTACTAAGAAAACAAACTATCCAACATTTAGAGATGGGGAAGGGAAGAATCTAGAAAGGCATTTTGCCATGTTTTTGAAGTGTGTATCCATTTACTAAAAAATAGGTAACTGAATCAGCAATTCCATTCTAAGAATGTATAGGAAACAAACAGGACTAGGGGCACCTAGGTGGCTCAGCTGGTAAAGCGTCCAACTTCAGCTCAGATCATGATCTTGCGATCTGTGAGTTTGAGTCCCACTGTGCTGACAGCTCAGGGCCTGGAGCCTGCTTTGGATTCTGTGTCTCCCTCTCTCTGCCCCTCCCCCACTCACATTCTGTCTCTCACAAATAAACATTTAAAAAAATTTTAAAAAAGAAACAAACAGGACTAGAATACACAGTCTGCAACACAAATTTATTACAATGTTTGTTAGGAAAACAAAAAGGTGGGCAGGTCACATAACCTAGAAATTGAACAGTAATGGGCTAGCTGAATACATTACATTCAATGGAATAGTATGCAACAATTTAAAGTGATGTAGATATATTTTAGTGACCTGCCTGTAAATTCTATCACTGAAAAAAGCTGATCAAATAAAGCATTATAGTTTTATGCTTTTCTGTTACACTGTAAATATGTATTTTATACTTCCCTTACCGTCAAAAACCTGAAACAGTGAATGTTGTTATCTTTGGTGGTAAAATTACATATTTTTTTCTCCACTGCACTCACCGTGATATATGTTGTAGTTTTTCTCAATAGCTATTATAAAAATACACAAGTTTAAATTTTTTTAAAAATCACCTTTTAATTTTTTTTTTTTTTTGTAGAGAGTGAACGAGTGTGAGTACAGGAGGTGCAGAGAGAGGGGGAAACACAGAATCCGAAACAGCTCCAGGCTCTGAGCTGTCAGCACAGAGCCTGACACAGGGCTCAAACCCACAAACCATGAGATCGCTACCTGAGCCAAAGTTGGATGCTCACCCAACTGAGCCACCCAGGCTCTTCAAGTTTAAATTTCTAATAAAGTTCATTCAATAATGTGAAACACAAAGGACCTCAAACAGGAACCTGATTTGAATCAAAAATTATAGGTACCATAATATCTGATCTGATTGAAATAACTATTACAAATTGTCTTAAAATAAATATATCACACGGGTGCCTGGGTGGCTCAGTCAGTTAAGCATGTCAGTCTTGATTTCGTCTCAGGGCATATGATCTCACAGTTCCTCAACTGGAGCCTGGCATCAGGCTCTGTGCTGACAACATGAAGCCTGCTTGGGATTCCTTCTCTCCCCCTCTCTGGCTCAAGCTCGTGCTTTCTCTCAAAATAAAATAATTAATTAATAATAAATCAATACATCATAGATTTCAATAGCATATTAAATATTTTATTTAAATTAAGAAATAAAATTACATTCTACTATTTCAATAAAATTTCAAACTACTTACAAATAATCTAACACACAGTTCCTTGGGTTCCATATTTCAAACATTTCAAAAGTGTCATGAAAAAACATTTTTCGAAATGAATACACTGTATTCCAAACTTTGGTATATAAATCTAGACACAATATATATTATACATACTGACTTTAAATAATCTAAGGATAAAAATAATTTTAAACAGTCAAAGCAATGAACCTCTCTGTAATGAAAGTCCCAACACATATGCTATTTTGACATGTACTCGGTGGATTATATCTAGGAAAATTACTCTTTGCGAATACTATTTATGCTAAAGTTCACATAAAAACATTATCATTGAAACATGCTCTATTTTAGAGAAACAACAAATGTGGGCCAAGTACTTTTAAAATGGTAAGCTTCGTTCAATCAAATTGATTCTAAGTTTTTAGACCACCGAGTCTCATTCAATTTCCCCTAATTTATGTAATGCCATCAATAACAGGTTTTATTCATGAGCTTGCCCTTAACCTTAAAAAACAAATTTGTTTACAACATTTTACACTTAAAAGAATTTTAGCCTTCAATTTAAAAGACATATTTTTATAAGTCTGACTATAACAATTCTTTTTTATAATACTTTATTATATAAAAACTATTAAAATTTTTATTTGACTCCAGAAAATCCATTTAGATCAGTGTTTTTAATGACCCTAAAAGCTTCTGAATTTATTAAAATTGGAGTCAAAATTCTAGCTTTCCATAGGGATTTTTTATCAACACATCTTCCTTAAACTTCTTATTTCATCTTGGTTTTAAGTCATCAAATACTACACTGCTAAAAGAATGTTCTCTTTCTGGCTTTGGACCATTCAGGGTCTCACCTATGTCAAAAGTTGAAATTATTGTTTTCCTATTCTATTAATACCATTTAAGCATAAACTTTAAGGGATAAAAACAAAATGTAGTTTAACATTTTATCTTTACCACCTGTTACAATGAGTACACAGATCACAGGCCTTCCTCACTAGAAAAGCTGGCTTTAAACCAAGTATTGATTTTCCTCTTGCAACTCAGACTTGTCTATTGAATCAGTGACCCAATCTTGTTGCAGGATCTTAAACTTTCTCTTAAGAGTTCTTCGAAAAGCTTTCAAATCTGCAACACGGCTACGATCCTCCCCAATGATTACGTGGGACACTCCCTGAGCTAAACTAGAAACTACTTTTGCTCCGTGAAATCGAAGCTCCAAAGCTGTGAAAGCTAACCTTGTCCCCTCGATTTTGGTACTCACGTCGTTAATAACAGCATACAAGTCCAAGTAAATAATGTGATGTCGAAACATACTGAGCGGGGAGCGGTCCCAGGAGTACCGATATTCTAAATTAGCAATCGCGGAAGCTACTTCTCCAGGACTTAGTTCACTGGAATTTTTCATTGCTGAGAACACTTCTTTCAGTTGGTTAAAATCTGCATCAGTGAAGTAACTGTCACCGTAACGATCATATTCACGGGCAAAATGCTCCCTTGTCGATGGGCACATATGAATCATAAAGCGAGGCTGCCAGGGCACACAGCGTTTGGTCCTAAAACACTCTAACAGCCACTCAGGCCTGACAACATCATGTTTATCTGAAGAAATGATGTTTTTCACTCTGATGTTCTCGGACCCCGCAATCACACAGTAGGTGTCCGGGCCTGGATTTTGTACTATATAACCACCGAATTCTGCAAGTCTGTTCTCCAGGTCGGGCTTTGGATGGCTGTCTGTTCCGCTCATAACACAAAACTCCACGTCTTCAAATATATTAGAAACTTTGTTTACATTAGAAAGGTTAGGTGCTTTCAAATGCTCGATAATCCCAATAACTTTCTTCATCTTTGGGGCAGCTTTCCGCCTCTTCTCCTGTGGTTCATCATCGCCAGCGACAAAAAGGTGTTTAGACGCAAGCTTTCCAGATGCTTTCCCTCGAAGTTGTTCCAAGTCATCCAGGGTGGTACATTCGTACCACTCTTTGTCTTCTCTGATCTTTTCAATTCGGGGGAAACGCAACGTGCAGCCAGTTTTATACATATCGCTGGAGACGATCTCTGTCGCTTTAATCTGAACAATGACGGAATTGCAAGGTTCAATGTACACCTCGGGCTTCTCTGTTCCACACAAAATGCTACTTGGTGGAGCTTTTCTATGAAAAGGCTTCCAATGCTTGGCCAGTTTCAAACCCAGATCATACAGTTCTTTCATGGTATAACCTGAACCAACACGACAGAGTGTGTGAAACACAGAGGGTTTTTCACCAGGAGGAGGTTTCTCCGCTACAGCACACAGAAAATGAGACATCATTCCGCCCCGCGAACCCGTACCCCAGTAGCCCCCGACAATTAAGATGTCTAGTTCGTCCATCAGCCCATCCACATACTCTGGTTTAATTTTTAACCATCCTTCACCTCTTTTGTCTGGCTTGTAAATGGATAGAGGATGTTTGATCATGATTCCCTCTTCTCTTTTGTCTATCGCTTCATTCAGGGCATCAATTACTTCTTTCTTCGTCTGAGCTTGTGTTTTTTGCACTATGTCTATCCTCCCCGGTATTGGTGTAAAAACACTAGTGAGAATTTCATACCTCTTTTTCAGGGTCTCACGCCCTAGCTTTTTGTTATTAACCATCAGTACATCAAACACGCAGTAACAAGTCTGCAGTTCAGAATCTTCCACCATTCTTTTGATATCGAACTTAGTCCCCTTTTGCATAAAAGTTTGTGTATCAGGGTTGAAGGCCATCATCTCACCATCCAGGATGCAGGTGTGCACGTCCGTCTTGAACGCCCTGTGAATGAACGGTGTCAGAGAGCCTTCCCGTGGAGAATCTCCAAACTGTTCCGTGTAGTTGTACCCGTTCCGGGAGAAGTACCGATACACATCCCCGTCCCTGTGCATTTGCATACGCTCACCGTCCAGCTTGGTCTCAATGTAGAAACTCTGGTGTTTCATGTCCTTCTCAATTCGCTCAATATTTGCGATGGCAGCCAGCATGGGTTTAAAGGCAGAGAATAAAGTGATAGAAATATCGCTGAGTCCGACCGAAGGGTCGTGCAGTTGCCTGCAGACCTTTTCAAGATCCGTGGTGACATTATGCAACTCGGCAGCATCATTGTGGAAAACGGAAAACACAGACTGCTCACTGAAGCCGAGTTTCAAGTCCTTCACGATCATACGTATAAGCCACTTTTGTTCTAGGGCTGAACTCTGAGTGATCAGCTGAAGAAGGCTCTTTTTCACCAGGTCCTTTCTTCTGGTAGAATTATTGCTGGCGATGGAGTCTAAAAGGTCATTAACCTGCCGTATGGTTAAACTTCCTTTCTGCAAACATCTTGGTTTCAGCACGAAATATGCAATCATCGCAAAGTCCCCGGCGTCACCACGCGTTCCGGTGGGCGTCCTGTAGTTTAACAGCTTGAGGGCATCTTTTCCTTCTCTGGGTAAATTAAGCAATTCAATATAAAGTTTAGCAAGCATGGTTTCTTTGATTCCATAGGCCATTCTCTCTCTTTCGAGCTGAGGGAGAATAAGTCTCATTGCTGGGTAAAAAGAGTCCCTGACGTCTTTTTGGTTCTTATGAAGCGCATCGTGAAATCGTCTCCAAGAATCTAAAAATTCCCTGAAGTGTCTGATTTTTTCTGCACGTCCTTTACTTCTCTGTATTCGTTCTAACGTGGAACACAAATCTGCGAAAGGAACGTGAGCCGCAACAGTCTGTGGAGTCTGTGAGGAAGCCATAGAAACGACGGTGAATGTGCTGGTTTGACTAATAAGGCAAAAAGAGAAGAGCTTTAAGTCAAATATTCAACTAAATATTTAATGTAAAGACTTCACAGACAGTGCTTCGTTCATAATAAGGATTTATCAGCATTTGCAAACTCAAAGTGAATCAATGCTGTACGTTATATCTCTTTTCCATCTCTACATTTAATGAACATCAACTATTTTACTCCAATTCTGTTCCGTACTTATTACCAAAAGTGTCAGCAGCCCCACACCCTACATTAGCGATGTTGAAACGGACTACCCTGTCTTTCTCCCTGAATTCCAACTTCTATTGAGTTAATTATGCCGTTCTTTATTTAGCACACAAGGAACACAAAAAGGCTCAATGCATTTCATTTCTGGCCTTCAGAGGTAAGGCCCTTCCTTTTATTTCTTCCCTTTTTCTGTCAGACTACCACACAGCATCAGAAATAGAGGTTTCTAACAAATCACTCGCTCATAGAATTGAACTCGGCTCTGCAGGAAGTTTGGACTCCTACACAGGTAGCAGTTCACAAAAAACAAAAACAAACAAAAACAAAAAAACCAACCCCCCCCCAAAAAAACAGCCACCTTCTTTCTGCCAAACAAAGCCTAT
This sequence comes from Proteles cristata cristata, assembly GCA_017311185.1. Lineage (NCBI taxonomy): Eukaryota > Metazoa > Chordata > Mammalia > Carnivora > Hyaenidae > Proteles > Proteles cristata. Next base: position 780,635 of record JAESUZ010002468.1, read on the forward strand.
TTCTGTGTTTCCATTCACATCACCACTAGCTTTGCCCAATCACTCGAATATTCAAACCCCCCCATGAAATCCTTACTTGACCTACCTCTTATAACTCTATTTTATCACAGTTACTTCTAGCTTCATAAATTTAAATCCTGTAGTACATTTCTCTGTTAGTATTCTCGTGCCTGTTACCCTAACAATTCCCTGACACATATCTACCAGGTACCATGCTATGTTTCTGCCTTCAGAGAGCAGACTTTCTGTAAAGAAAAAGGGGGCATAATGGGAACTAATTATAAAATGCTAAGTGCTTTAACGAAGGTAAATTGTCATAAGACAGAGTTTTCTACTGAAGTATCTTCTAAAGTCAGAGAGAAAATAATGAGTACCTTGCTGGGCTAGGGGCTAGACTATTTCCTAAAGTGCTTACTCACAAGTGTTAAATTTCTTTGAAGTTTTAAATATTCACACAAGTCCTATTAGAACCTATACGATACCAGTGCTATTATATGATATAAACTATAGAACATTAAAATCAACTAATTTTCCCAAAAAACGCTTCAAGAAGGGGGACCTGGGAGGCTCAGTCGGTTGAGAGTCCAACTCTTGGTTTCGGCTCAGTTCATGATCCCAGGGTCGTGGAATCCAGCCCCGTGTCAGGCTCCACACTGAGCATGGAGTGCGTTTAAGATTCTCCTTCTGCCCCTCTTGGGTGCGTGTGCCCCCCCAAAAAAGGACTTCATGCAAAATGCGTGTTCTGGGAATAGAAACCATGTTTTAGCTTTGTGGTTTCAGACATCTCCTGGCACATCCCCCACTGAGCCTCGAAGGGCAGGGAGTCAGAGCAGCCTTACAGGGAGGAAGGAGCTCTGTTGCAATCTCCGAGACCCTGAGATTCCCCCACAGCAGCAAACGAGACACACAGACCGTAGTACAGGCTACACGGCCTCACCTCCAGCATCAGAAGTCACGTGGCAGGTTATGGTGATGGTACCACACTTAACTAGATCAGGAGCTATAATTTGTGTCAGTGGAGCCTGGCAGGTTTGTTTGCTGAATGCATTTCTGAGCACCAAGAGCGGAGTTCCCAGAAAAGCACATGAGAAAATGCCAGGGGCTGATTACGTTCATGCCCCACTACGCCTGGTGGGATTCAGTCTGGTCACAACCATTTAGCAGCTCTGACTGCACGGGGCAAGTTCCACAACAGCCATCTGGTGGCCTCTGAGGGAAAAGCCTCCACTTCTCAGTCTAATTCCTGACAAAGCAAACTCAACTTCTACTGGGTCGGTTAAGACCAAGAAATAAACCCGAGAGACAACTTTCCTGAGACTTTTATCTCTGAATACAGACAGTAACTGCTTCCTCTCGGAGTGTCTCATCAGCATAAACTGACTGCACCACCTGCTCATGCTTACGGTCTTACTTCGCACAACATGCTCCCTCAAGCCAGTACTTTCCGGTAATTATGTTATATTTACAATCCATACACAATGCATAAAATGAAGAATGTTGAGAAGTATTTCTTTGAATGTACAAGATGAGAGTACAGTTTCTGATCTGTCTGAACATTCTACTTGGTCTCAGCTTCCCTCAACAAGTTCCAGGCAAAGACTCAAATTATAACAACTGAAATCTAGGTAACGGTGTGGACACACACATAGGCCAAAACTGCTCTATATATGACACGGATTCCAAATTAGAAGCAAATGAACAAGTTGAAATATTTATACTTATTAAAATTGTACCCCTGCTTTTACATGTTCCCTAATTTTATCTTCTGGATTCTGGGGTTGTTAGTTGGTGTTTCTGACTTGTGGTTTGGGGCTAGGCTTCAGGCTCGAACTGAACCCTAGTTCAGTTCTATTCTAGACTCAAAACTCAATAGCTGTGTGAACATGGGGCAACCACTTAATTTCTCTGAGAGTCAGTGTCCTTAAGTGAAGAATGGGGTTAATAACTGTAGAAGGTAGCATGCGGATGAAATCAGGTAATTTACATAAGGTGCTTGACACAGTCGTCGGTAGCTGGTAAATCCTTGATCAATGCTAGTGCAATACTACCTGTTGATGCAAGTGACATTTTAAATATAAATATTACAAAAGATTAAGGAAATACGGGAGGGGTACGCTTCACTTGTTAAAGAACCAGCAACTTTCAAGAGAATGAATACAGTTAGTATTACAATAATGACCCGTGGTCCATTCAGCTGCTGCCCATCATCCTAAAGCGACACAGGGAAACATACCTGCAAGGTGGCATTCAGGGGAGGTGATGATTCAGGGCTACTTGATTGCAGAGAAAGTGACTGGTACCATTTAAGTTTCCTTCCTGCGGCCCCTGAGAAGAAGACGCGCTTCCCAGTGAGACCACGGGTTTACAGCAGCCTTCCCAGCACCTGGGTTACCTGGGGAGACTCTAAGCAGAAAGAACTTTGTGAGGGAAAAAGCCAGAAGCCTGCAGGAGCCAAGAGGCTGACGGAAGACGAAATGTGAGAAGAGAAACCGGGCTCCAAGGATACGGTATCTCCCCGCAACTGCACCGGCACCCGCCCGCAGCCAAGCAAAAAAAAAATCCCAAAAAACAAAAAAACAAAACTCGCAACGGATCCGGGGTAAACTCGCACCGGCTGGGGGGCGGGGGTCCCCAGAATCGGCCAGTCCGCAACCACAGCCAGGTTCCCGGAAGCAGGCCCCTCGCCTCCCGCGTCCCAAGGGTGCGGGTCCAGACCCAGAAGCCCGAACCAAGGACCCGGCTTCCACCGCACGCCGTCGCCAGGGCGGCCCGCGACCCTCACCTGTGGCTCCGGGCGGGGGCGGATGGGCCGAAAGACTTTCTGTCCCGAAACAAGAAAAAACACGTTAACGACCACGAGCAAGAGAAGACGCGCGATGGTGCCCTCGGCCGGGTCACTGGCGCCCAGCCTCCGTCCGCTAAACGTCCCCCACCCCCGCTCGCTCCGGGGGCTCCGACGCCCCTCCCGGGCCGCGCAGCCGCACAAACATCCCGCCGGACGCGAGGCCCCAGGTGCGTTCTCCACACCGGAAGCCGCGGCCGCCGGAGCCCGTTCCACCAGCTGTTGCCGGCGCAGACGCCATCGCTCTTACGGCCCCGGAGACCCTGACGTCATCCCGAAGCTGTGCGCAGGCGCAGTCGCGTCCGCAGGCCCTGAGGGGCGCAGGGATGACGTGCGCACGCGCAGTGACGCTCGGGCCGGGCACCGGTCCGCCTTGCGGGCCCACGAGGACTCCCGGGAGCCTGGTGACAGCGTGACCACGAATACAACTCCAGTTAGCCTCCCAAAGCCCAGGTGCTCTTCGCCAGCGCTCCACCCAGGAGAGAGGGTTTCGACTCTGAGCGAGACCCCAGACAGCACTTTGTGTCCTGGCTCCTTACCTGGAATGTGACCCGAGTCTTCCCTGTCCTTCGCCTGCTCACTAGCAAGTGACAGCTTCGTAGGATTCTGCTCCCTGTATGTAAACGGGGGAACCAATACTCATCTCCTTGGTTGGTTGTGAAAGTGCCCATAATTGAAAAGGGCATCTTGCCTCCCCAAACATCTGACGTTTCATTTAGGTGGAAAAATAGGCTTTTGCAAAATTGCTGAAGGCTGCCCTTTCCCATTCGTTTCTCACGACGGTACAACTTTGATGAGTTCTTGTCTCTTAATACAGAAATAATACATAATTCATAAAAATACATAATCTATAATTCATAATATAGACGGAAAGAGTTGCATGCCTAGAAATCAAGTATGGATTCTTCTAGTGTCTGTCCAAGGATTCAAAATAAAACTATTTGGCAAACGTTTACTGAGCACCAACCATAATATAGTAATTGTGCGAGGCATTCAAGATTAAGATGAAAACAAAGTCCTTACGTTCCAGGAACTGTTGATTTCTACTAAGGTTTTGTTTTGTCTTCTTTCATGGGGAATCAAGAAATTACCCATGACGGGGGGGCGGGGGGGGAAGGGGACAACTTTGAGAGTTATTTCCTCTTGCCATAAAATACTGTTGCTATAAGATGTGATATTTTAAGAAAGTGATATTTTGCTGCAACGGACTCTGAGAACATGTTATAGTTGTTAAGTGCCCTTAGCGGTTGTCTAAAGTTCAAGAATCTCATTTTACAAAACTGACGCTTATTTAATTCACAGTATTAGTTTGTAGCGGAGCTACACTTAGCCCAACAACCTTGAATTAATTTCCTTGCGGGTCTAATGCACCTAAGTTATCCAAGTATTTCTCCGAAATCAGCTATGAAGTTTAAAAGTCACATGATACTCTTGATGATAATTCCTGTACCTACTCTTCAACTGAATTATCACTTTATTTTGGAGTAGCGCCCAACAGGGTTGGAAACAGACCCCCACAAGTGTCCATCTTATCAAAGGCCATTTGTGCACAATTTGCACCTTGTGCAGCATCTACTGAGCTCCCACAATGTCAGAGTTTGCACTTTGTATTACTGATGTAAGAGAGGAGCCACGGATTGTGAAACCAAACTCCAAACGGATTCAAATCCTAGTCCATGATATGTTAGCCTTTCTATGCCTGATTCAAAGATCATTAAGAGTTTTTCATTAAGTAGCTTCTAGAGTTGCTGTGATTATCAGTTTATTTAAGTAGTCTGCCTTAGTGCCTGCCATATGTTAGGTGACAAACAGCGTGAAGCTATTATCGAGAGCCTGGCTTTGACCGGGACCTCTCCATCTGATGGCAGGATAAAGGTTTTTTTTTTTTTTTGTCTTGTTCTTAAACATGAAAGATTCTTTGTATATATAAAATAAGTTACAGAGAATAGGGAATGACCAAGGGAGGGGGTCATTTTCTTCAGACATCTGTAGAAAAACAATTTAGTACAACTTGGTGCCCAGGGGCAGGGAAGGTAATGAAGCACTGGCTTCAAGGGCTCTTTGTGTGGCCACGTCCTGGGCCCCGGGCTCTAGCCACGTTCCCCCGGTCTTGTGCTTTTGGACAACGTGCAAAAGTAAGACCATTTTGCATTCTTTTCCTGTAAAAGGCCCTCTAAATCTCCCCAGGTTCGGGCGTCACAAGCCCTGCATCTGCCCCTGCCGGTCCACTCCGATAGAGGCAGGAGAGCGCTGGGATGGGAGAAAACAGAAACGGCGAGTTACGGATGCGTTTTAAGTTAACTACGGGAACACACTGGAACGCCCCTCCTAAGCCTATGAGGCAGACACACCTTCTTATGTAACGAATACTGCTGTGTGTACGCGGTTAGAACTGGGTCCCCGAGGGGGATCTGGTGCGTTACCAACACTCACGCTGGGGGCCTCCGATGAGGGGCTGGAGGCCTCCAGGGGCCCCAGGCCCAGAAGCCGCCGGGTAGGGCGGCCCACAGCGCGCCGGCGGCCAGGCTCCCACGTATCTTGTCCGTGCCGGCCACCGTCGCCGGGGACTTCCCCCCTCCCCCCGACTGCGGCTTGTGCGCATGCCCGGGAGGGCGGGCCGGGTTCCCACTCGGAGGAGGAAGGCGGAGAGGGGAGCAGGTGATGTGGGAGCCGGCGGGGACATTTGCCGGCGACACCGAGCGTGGGCCGGAAGTGGAGGAGCCGAGAGCGGCGCCGCGACAGCTCCGGGCTAGACCGTGGCGACGGCGGCGGCCCCTCGGCTGGAGGACGATGAGGAGCGACGGAAGCGGCGCGGGGGGACGCTGCCGCGCGGCGCCGGGTTCCGTGTCCGCGGCCCACTGCGCAGCCTGCGAGCAGGTCTAAGTAAGTGCGGTGCGCGGCCGCCGGGGAGCGACGCGGGGGCGGCCGGCGGGGCCTCGCGCGCCCGGGACCCCGAACCGCCTCCCGGGGGAGCGGCCCCGCCCCGCGGCCCCGCGGCCCCGCGGCGGCGCGGGGCGCGCGCGGGTTGCCGACCGCGCGGCGCTGGGCGCGGAGCGCGCCTCCGAGCCCTGTCGGCGGTGTGCGCAGGAGCGCGCGCCGACCGCTGCTCGGAGCTCGCCCCTCGCGGCCCGCGCCCCCCACGCCCGCGCGACCCCGGGCGCCCCCAGCCGCGAGGCCGCGGGGCCCGGCGAGCCCCCGGCCGCTGCCCGCCCCCGGCAGGTGTAGACCTGCGGGTTGCACGGCAGCAAGTTTGGGGTGTCTCATAGACGGCGCGAGCGCACCCCACGCAATTGAAGTCGACTTTGCTGTCGGGTTTTTTGGGGGTTGTTTTGTTTTCTTTTTCTTTCTTTCTTTTTTTTTTTTTTTGGTTAGCGTTTGCTTTCTGCAAAATGCGTTGCTCGGGCTACTCCACGGGGCATCCTAACCAAGAACAAATCCTGGATCCGGCGGCTTGACAGAGGTGCACCAGGTCACATTAAGCGTTAAGACGCAAGATGTCAAGTTTTGGGGTTTGATTCCCGTTGATCGGGGCCCGGTTTCCTCGGCACGGGCTCATACTGACTTGTGTCCATACTTAGATGAACCCCTGGCCTTTTACTAAGAAGTTGCAGTCTAGTGGAGTGAAACGATGACTTGCCGTCGTGCGTGTAATGTCGTCTCGTGACCATCCTACCGAAAACCTACAGACCGTGCCGGCATAGCGGTGAGCGGACTTCCTGAGTGCCGGCACGGCCTGCTGCAGAGTGCGCGACCCAGCGGCGGGGTCCCGGGCAGCGGGCGCCCCCGGCGTGTGTACAGAGACGGAGTAACTCTGCAGGAGTGCGCGTCGCCACGTGAATGTGTGCAAACCGCCGGGGGCGGAAGGGTCGGTAACCGGGAGTAGAGAGCGCTCCAGGGAAGGCGTCCCGAAGGAGCTGCCGCCTGGCCCGGGTTCTGACGGAGGACTAAGGCATCGCCCCAGCTCTTTCCTGTGTGCGCAGCCTCGGGTATTCTCCGGCGCGGCTCAGCCGTTGTTTAAGCCAAGTCCAGCCGATCTCGCAGTTGAGCTTGTCACTTACCCGCTCTGGTGGATGTTAAAACACTTAAATTCTGTCTTCTGCACGTGGCTGCATGAACACACTGCGTATTGCATTTGATCCCAGCAGTTTTTGCATGACATGTTCCGTCTTCCTGTTTCATACGAAGAAGTGTATATTCAGAGAAGCTAAGTGAGTTGGCAAAGGCCACCTGGCTATTAGCGGACCCAGCCGGGAAGCAGGTCTCTTCCACTGGTGGCCGCGTGGACATGATGGATGTGAGCCCGCTTTCTGGCTTCTGTGTGTGCGGACCCAGGTACGTGCACCCCGCACCCCATGCCTTCTCCAGAGGGCCTCTGGCCCCTTGGGCTCTCAGGGACAGGCTCTCCAAACCCCAGTGTCGTGGGTTAACAGTATCACCCAGTGACTGGTTCAGAAGCTGTCCGGCCCTAACGCTGCTCTAGAATCCCCCTCCCCTGTTACTCATCTCATGGGAATCTTTTTCTATTTCTCTGTTGCTCACTAATTTAGAACTCAGTTATTACTCAGATTCTAAAATCTTTCTGAATCTTGTTTCATCACCTCAAGAATGCCTGGGGCCCTTCTATGTGCTTCTTAAATTCTGACCAAAAGTTTTAGTTTTTCTAATTTTTCTAATTAAGATTTTCCCCCTCAAATGGTACACTTCATAAGAAAGCATTGTATTTTATGTTACTGTTTCTCGTAGGTCTTAACTTCTTTAGGAGTGCATTCCACCAAAATTGCAAACTTGTATTGTTTCCAGGACATGAACTATATGCATTAATGCATTAGCCTAGAATCTTACCTTTTCTGTAACAGTGTTGTCAGAAGAAAATAACGTTTAAGTTCCATCCATCTAGTTTATAGTAAAGTGTCTAGAACAGTTGGAAACATACTGAATTTCATTATCAGTCTTTTTTTTTTTTTTTTAGTGTTTATTTTTGAGAGAAAGAGAGAGAGCGAGACACACAAAAGTGTGTGCAGAAGAGGGGCAGAGAGAGAGACACAGAATCCGAAGCAGCTCCAGGCTCCGAGCTGTCAGCGCAGAGCTGGATGCAAGGCTCGAACTCAGAAGCAATGAGATCATGACCTGAGCTGACTGAGCCACCCAGGCGCCCCTCACTATCAGTCTTAATTCTAATGTCATTTCCATTTTTAGACTTTGTGGGTTTTTAAAAACCATATTCTTACAGATATTTCAGATACTCTCAGATAATGTTAAATATTTTACAGATAATCTCAGAACAGACTGTGATTGGCAGTGACAGTGATCTCTCACAGTCTTTGTTCCATCAGTTGACTGTGTCTGCCAACCCTTCCATGCTTCTGGTAAAGGAGAAATCGCCAAAATGCTCTGTGTCACCACCTGGTGTGTTTGCGATTCGTCTGCCCAAGTAGAGTTCAGTCCCTGACCTGGTCTGCCATCCACCATTTCCACAGGCAGCTGGCGCTTCATTTGTCCCCTGGGGCTGTTCGTACACACGTCTCCATTATTGATGACCTGCGGGTAACCGCCGGGGAAATGGAGAATTCATTCTGTGCTGTCTCCAACCCTCAGAGAGCTGTTTGTTTTCCCTTTCCGCTGCACAGCTGGCTTGACCGCTTAACTTCGCGGCACTTAGCGGAGAAGGGGGTATACATCACTGGGAAGGCCTAACTTCATAGCGCTTAGCGGAGAAGGGGGTACATCGGTGCGGGAAGGCCGAGTCTGTGTTCTTCAGTACTTGAAATGTGATCAGAAGCTGAATTCCCTTAGAGGACTTAGTAGGAGTGTGGATACTCTTTCTTCCCCTCTTGTACACCTGTTAGCCTTGCACGTGAGTTTGCTTCCGCTCTTTACAGTCTCCACGTGAACCCACACACTGTTCTGTCACTTCTACGTAGGTTTTTTCACTTTTGATCAGTTTTTGTTTTTAAAGCTATTCCTAAAATTACCAATTTGAGATGGACTCAAGGGGCTTTAAAAATAATAGTACATTTATGAGTTAGGACCTTTTTGATTGCATTTATAATTGGTTAGTATTTGGTCAGATTGGGGGAAATTCATGTTTCCCGCGTAGGTAAACGTCTTTTGTAGTTTTTAAAAGACTTTTTTCTGTCGGCAGAATCAGTGAATCGGTAGTACAATGTAAACTGCAATTAAAAAATAATTAAAATAACGGACATTTACTTTTTTGTGTGAGAATTCCAGGCTTTATTAAAATCTAATTTTAAGTGTGATTAAAGGAATAGCTTATATACTCTGCTAGTTGAAGCAGTAATCAAAAAACGTATTTGTTCAATTAGAGAAAGACAGCATGTGACTTCACTCGTGGAATTTAAGATACAAAACAGATGAACACAAGGGAAGGGAAGCAAAAATAATATAAAAACAGGGAGGGGGACAAAACACAAGAGACTTAAATACAGAGAACAGACTGAGGGCTGCTGGAGGCGCTGTGGGTGGGGGATGGGCTAAGTGGCCAGGGGCCTTGGGACGCTGGGGTGGGCGCTGGCTGGTAGCCTTAGGGGATGAATCACTGGATTCGACTCCTGAAATCGTTACTGCACTAGATGCTAACCAAGTTGGATGTAAATTATCAAACAAGTTAATTTTAAAAGAAGGCAGCCACACACCGGAAGCGTCAGGCGCGTAGGAGGGGCTCAGGGAGGCCCCTGCCCTGCGGGGTCCAGGCGCAGCGGGCCAGGCCCAGGCCGATGGCGCCGGAGGGGGTGGTGTCTGGGGCCCTCCCTGCTCCAGACCCCGCAGGACTCAGGCCCGGGAAGGGCTGAGGTGGGCCCTGTGTTTGCATCCCTGCACCTGTGTCTCGGGTTTCTGCGTTTTCAAGGTTGGCTGCTTCTGATCCGTTGCTTTCAACCAAGGCCTGGACCCAGGTGTCCCAGCAGCCTCTCACCCTTTCCTTCCCACCGCACCCCCGCTGCCCCCCAGCCCCCGGAGGCTGCTCTGCCCGCTGCCGGCCCTGCTCACTACCAGGGTGACCTCCGGGGCCGCCCGCTCCGCCTCCCCCAGGCTGCCCGCCCCCACACAGAACTGAATTCTCGGTAGCCGAGCCCCTCAGGCGCTGCTCCCCGGCCCACACCGACCACCACCCTGCAGGCCTCGCCCGCCACGCCCAGGGTGCGGGCTCGGGCACCACAGCCCCAGCCCAGGGCGGCCAGCACCCGGATGAGCTCTCCCTCCGCTCGTCAGGACCCGGTTTCCGTGCCTAAGCAGAGAAGAGGTGGCCGTGGTGCTTGTGCTTCTTTTCTGCGGTGGTGGTCTGGACCCGCCGCCGGACGGCCTGGTGCCAGCTCGGCGCCCCCCCAGCCCCGAGTCATGTGACCCTGGGCGCATCCAGTATCTGTTGAAAGGTTCAGGGGTTACCTGAGGAAATACCAGGATCGCCGTACGTCGGGCTGTGCCCAGGACAGTCCCCTGGGAAATGCTGCCCCGCCGCACTTCATCGTGCCTCCTCTCGCTCTCGAGTGTGGGTGTAGACACTAACTCGTGTCTAAGCCCAGGGAGAGAGGTGGGGAGCTCGCAGTGTGCCCGGCAGGGCGTTCAGTCTTCAATTATTATGACAACGCTCTTTTTTTTTTTTTTTTTTAAGATTTATTTATTCATTTACTAATCTCTACACCCAGCATGGGCTCGAACTCACTACCCCAAGATCAAGAGTCGCAAGCTCCAGTGACTGGGCCAACCAGGCACCCCTATGATATCGATTCCTGATTGCTGAGGTCACGTGAATCTGGATGTGATAGAATGGCCCAGAACCGTAGGCACACACAGTACGGGCGTCAGGTTCCCCGTGTGTTCCCAGCGAAGGGAGATGTGGCCGTGGGGGAGACCTGGGCGATGCGTACATGGGACCTCTCTTTACTGTTTTAGCATTTTCTTATGAGTCTGTACTTACTTCAAAATGAAAAGTTTAAAACCATATTAGTTCCTGTAGTTTCAGTTTTAGTACCTGATATATTTAAGTTGTTCTCCTCTTTAATTTTTGGATAGACTGTGCTGGGTGAAGAGTTGATAATAGGTTACCAGCTTCTCTGGGGGAGCAGGGAGGAAGTTGATGGTAGTGGTTACTCTGGACTGGAAGTTAATCTTTAATGTAGTGTTTGCCGTCGTGTACATGGCTTTCATTGGAGAGAATGACCTGAGTTCCATTCACAAAGCAAAAGCAAAGCATTGCCGAGTTCATAGAAATTCATGATAGTTCCTTATGTAGTCCCGGCTTTTCTTTCTCTCCTCCCAGCAGATACTCCGAAAACATGTGTGTCTGTTGTTTTCTGTGAAGGCTGCATAGCGAAGCTTATTTGCTACAACCTAAAGTGTGCGCTCTTTAAAAATATGTTTCTTTGATAGTAATGGTCTGGGAGGGAGACTGAAAATGTATGATGAATAAAATATCTTACAAACCTCAGTTGAAATATGAAATCACTGTATCTTTGCACATCTGAGCTTTCTGGAGACTCATTTTTAAATTTTTTTTTAAATGTTTATTTTTGAGAGAGTGAGTGAGCTCAGGCGGGGGAGGGGCAGAGAGAGCAGGAGACACAGAATCTGAAACAGGCTCCAGGCTCTGAGCTGTCAGCACAGAGCCCGTGTGGGGCTTGAACTCACGGGCCAGGAGATCATGACCTGAGCCGAAGTCTGACACTTAACCAACTGAGCCACCCAGGTGCCCTGAGACTCATTTTTAATCTTGGTGCACACTTCCCTCTTACTTTTCAGTTACTCTTTAAAGTCATGTGGGGCGCCTGGGTGGCTTAGTCGGTTAAGCGTCCGACTTTCGCTTAGGTCATGATCTCGCGGTTCGTGGGTTCGAGCCCCGCGTCGGGCTCTGTGCTGACTGCCAGCTCAGAGCCTGGAGCCTGTTTCAGTCTGTGACTCCCTCTCTCTCTGACCCTCCCCTGCTCACGCTGTCTCTCTCTCTCCTAGAAATGAATAAAAAAAAAAACACATTTTAAAAAAATAATAAAAAAATAAAGTCATGTAACCGGGCCCTCCAACCTCTGCTAGTTAGTAAAGACAGTATCTTTTATAATCTAATGTTATTTTCCAGCTGTACCTTTACTTTTTCTGTCACCCATAAAATTAATTTGTGAGACCCTAGGGATTATCCAGTTTAACAGCATGCTTCTACAGGTACGGAAGCTGAGGCCCAAGGTAAAAAGTGATAGACAGGAAGGCCATTCAGAAAGGGTCCTCATGTCTAAATGTGGACTTAGCTAGTGATTTGAGAATGTGTGAAGCACCATCCATTGGGTGAGAGCCTCACCCAGGTGCCACAGGACTTCTGCCTCAGCTGAAAGTTTTCTCTCTCAAGCTCGTCATTTGTCTTCCGTTTGTGATCCTTGGGAACCTGATGAATGTTAGGTGTTTTTATTAAAGATATTTATCTTCCAGAATCCAGCAAGCTTTAGCACAGAATATTTAAATTAAAGGAGTACACCATTCTTTTGGGGGAGGGGGTTCTGTTTTATTTTAATTCCAGCAGAGTAACATACAGTACTGCGTTAGTTTCAAGGATTTATTCTGGGGTGGCAAAAACATTTTAGCGTTCTCAGCATGCTATAACACGTTGACAAACTGTAGGACAAAAACCATATGATCGTTTTGATATTCAGAAAAACCATTTGAGGGGCGCCTGGGTGGCTCAAACGTCCAACTTCGACCCAGGTCATGATCTCACGGTTCGTGGGTTCGAGCCCCACGTCGGGCTCTGTGCTGACAGCTCAGAGCCTGGAGCTGCTTCGGATTCTATGCTCCCTCTCTCTCTGCCTTCCCCTGGTCTCTCTTTCTCTCTCTCTCTCAAAAATAAATATTTAAAAATATTTTTTTAAAAGATTTGAAATACTTGAGCATCATTTCATGATAAAAGCTCTCAACAGAGTGGGTATAGAGGGAGTACATTTCAGACTAATAAAGGCCATATGTATAGAAATCCCACAGCGGCGCACTGCGTGGCGGCCACGGGGACGGAGCTGGGTCTGGAGCAGAGCAGGAAGTGCGCCCCCCACGGCCGGCGTCGCAGCGCGGGGCCCGGCTCGCGGGGTCTTCAGCGCGGCCTGCTGTCGTTTTGTCGTCGAGTTTGTTCCCTTCTGTCGGTGCTGGGGGCGATTCCCAGGGCATTGCGGGCGGTTTGAGAGTTTCCGGGCCGCGTCCCTGGGACGAGAGCGGGGCGGCCACCCGCCGTCTCCGGAGCGGCGGCAGTAGGGCCCCGCGGCCGGGCCCCACGGGCAGCGGCGCCTCCTCGCGCCGGCCTCCCGGCCCCTTTACCCCTCAGACGACACGGGGCCGCCGGGGGCTTGGCGCGCTGCTGTGCGGGGGCAGCCATTGCGTGAGGGGTTCCGGCCGGGGGTTCGTGCCGTGCGCAGCGGTCACTTCCAGGCGGCCGTGAGCGCTTCGGCACATACTGACCGTCTTCACCCGAAGCGGCTTAATGAGGAGCGAGGCGCTGTTTCCCGCGGCCGTAAACGTGTGTGGCGTCCGCGCGCACGGGGCCGCCGGGTGGGGGTCGGGCGGTCGGTCCCGAGGAGGGCGGCTTGAGGTCCTCTCCGAAGGCGGCCGGGCCCACGCAAGCCTGCGGCTGCCGAGGGAGGACCGTCGTGGCCGGTGTGCGACACACGCCAGCGCGCGGCAGACGGGGCCACGCCGAAGCCTGGGTCGCGGGGGCTTTCGGCCTGGCCACGCCGAAGTCCGTCGCTTCTCTCGGAGTGAACGGTTGCCCGTGCCGGGTCACGTGGCCTCGTTCGCCGGGGCCTTGGAAAATGCTAGTCTGCGTGTGGGGCGCACTCTTCCCCGTATTCACTCATTTTGTAGGTTACCGGCCCCACCGCGGCGCCGCCCACGGCCTCCGCAGCCACGGGGTGCGTAGTGGCCACGTCTCGTTCGCTCTTCACAAAGTGTGCGCCGCACCTCTGACTCCGAGTGGCCGCAGGGCCGCAGGTGACTCGGAGTACGAATGCCGGCACCCCGAGACGCAGCGAGGTCAGCTCCCCACGCGGTCGGGCTCCGGCCCGGAGCCGTCCGGGCCCCCTGGTGTCCGCAGAACGGTAGGGACGTGTGCTCCCCGGGGGAGGTACAGCTCAGTTCATGGCACAGCTTTCTTCGGTAAAAAGCCTCCTCTTCCCTGGAGTCTCGGGGATAAGGAGGCCTTGATCCTTGCCTTGATCCTTGCCGCCGGTCGTGGGTTTTGTTCCATTAATGCGAGTGTCCAGCGGTGAAAAGCCAAATACAGCGGAGGCAGATAATCAGCGTAATTATAGTACTGGCCTCGAAGACACCGCCGACGGGTCTTGGGGACTCCTAGGAGCCTGCAGCCACTCTTGGAAACCACTGGCCTAGAAAGAGCTCAGGTTTAAGAGGGGCCTCAGATCATCCCGCTCTGCTGCTCCGGGTTCCTCCTCACCGGGCTTTCCGGGGATTTACTTAGATTATGCCTGAAGACTTCCCGTTCCTGTGAGTAATTGTGCTAAGTGGGTAAAAACAAGTGGCATAGACAGCTCTTTGATATCAGGTAAGAGACATCCTTAATCCCGGAGCTAACGCTTTGTCCTGTGTTTTAAACGTTTGCACAGATTTCCACTTGGTTCCTGAAAGTAATCAGGCATGATGAAATGCAGGCCTTACTAAGAATTACCTTGTAAAGAGCACATAGTTACAGTTTTTGTGTATTTAAGGACAACTGTGATCCTCGATTTTCTTTGTCTCTCATAATTAAATGCACTTATGTTCAACATGCAGTGTTTTAGACGCCCATGTCTGTTTCCTCAGTCGATCACGAGCGACTTGACAACAAGGGCTGTACATTTATGACTTTCAAATAGTCTGTGGCACCCAGACTGTCGTTCCCCCAGCAGGCTGTGCCCCTGTGTGTGGCCGTGTCTTCAGTCTGTAAATTGTGCGGTGGAGGCGCTGGAGTCTGAGCAGGCCGGGGAGCCAGGGCTGGGCTTCAGCGGCCGGGGCGGGCCTGGAGGGCTCCCCTGGGCCACGGCGGTTCTGTCCTGAGGACTCAGGTCGTTGAGGATGGGCGTGACTTCCGCACTGATCTCTGTATTTTTTTTGACCATCAGCTTTAACAATATTTACATATTTTTCCTAGCGGTGGAGCCATTTGGGTTTCTCCAAGTGCGTATGTGTGAGGGAGCCCACGAGGTGATTCCGGGAGATCAGGTGAGCAAGCCCTCACTAACCCCGGTGACCTGTCCCGGGGGACGCTACCGACCTGAGGCTTCTGACACTTCTGCGGCTTCAAATTATTTTTTATTTTTTAGTCTTAAATTAATTGTTTGTTGTATACATATAATGGCCTAATACTTAAACACCTGAGGCATGTGGAGCACTGAAGTTGAATAAAACAAGTTAATCAGGAGCATAAAATTCTCAAGATGATCATCGCCAGACCTGTAAGTTGTATTCCTAGGATTAAAGTGCTCCTATAGTCCATCAAGGTGTTGCCGATACTTGAAAACCATTCTTCTGAAAGGAAAGCTATCATAATTATTTCTACTTTGTCATAAGAAAATCATAGTAAAAGCTAGTCATGCTTTCAATAGATTATTTTTATTTAATTTTATTTTTGAGAGATAGTGACAACATGAGTGAGGGAGGGGCAGAGAGAGAGGGAGACACTGAAGCAGGCTTTAGGTTCTGAGCTGTCAGCACGGAGCCCGATGCGGGGCTCGAACCCACGGACAGTGAGATCATGACCTGAGCTGAAGTCTATACTTAACCTGAACCTCCCAGGCGCCCCTCAATAGATGATTTCTTGAGATGTGCTTACTAATATCAATATGATACCCCTAATCACTTTATCTAAATATAAGCACAGAATTATATTTAGTTTGATTGATTTTCATTCAGAGTCAAGACCTGTGCATATTATGATAATGTGCTTATTTTTGAAACTAACACATTAATTAAATTTTAGTTCACTGTATTATATATTGAGCCCCAGAGTTTTACTTGCACTTTTGAGTAAGTATTTGCACATCATGCTTTTTTTTGTTTGTAATTAATGAAAAACATGGGAAATGTGAGGTGGAGAGGGATGCAATTAGTTGTAGAGAAGTTTGAGGTGTCAGTGAAATATCAGGTATTCAGGGAGCAGATAAATTGAGATTTTAGGGGGAGTAAACAGAGGATCAGAATAATTTATACACGAGCGTGATAGATGGAGGCGAGAAAAAGAATGAAATTGCTCGGGGCACCTGGGTGGCTCAGTCGGTTGAGTGTCCAACTTCGGCTCAGGTCATGATCTCACAGTTCGTGGATTCAAGCAAGCTGACAGCTAGCTCAGAGCCTGGAGCCTATTTCAGATTCTGTATCTCCCTCTCTCTATGACCCCCCTCCCCCCCCGTTCATGCTGCCTCTCTCTCTCTCTCTCTCTCTCAGAAATAAATAAAACCTAAAAAATTAAAAAAAAAAAATTGCTGAGCCAAAGAAGGTAAAGGGACAGGACCTTGGAAAATGCCTCTGGGGGTGGGTCCGAGGGAGACTCTGGAATTCGAGTAACTGGGAGCTGAGGGAGAGGCAGGGTTTGGTGCTGCTGCGGGCCGAGGGGCTGCGCTGTGGATTGGGAGGACCGCTTGCATTGGCGAGCAGGTGAGGTTTCCTTCTCGTGAGCGGTCATGGGGAGAGGTGTGCGTCCGATGCTCGGGGAGTAGGTGCTGGGGTGGTTTAAGCCCCAGGGAGACGGGCTGTAGCGACATCTACCGTGTGAGACCTGCTGTGAGAAGGCGGCGGAGGCGGGACTGAGAGACGGGGACACGTCAGATGTCCAGGATGTAGGCCTGCGGTGGAAACACGGTGATAACGTAGCCGCATGAAGATGGCACAGTGGGGGTGACCCAGTTCTCCTGTCTTCGGGGCTCACGAGAGCTCCTTCCCTCGAAGCCACCTGTCCAGTTAGATTGAACTTTGGTTTCACTTTGAATGTGTGCATCTCCCAGTTCCGCCCCATAGCACACCCGGTGAGCGTGTGCGGGGACGGCCAGGCCTGGCTCATGGCCTGTGACCAGCAGCCCAGAGTGTCACTCAGGAGAGCCGACAGACCGCCCCGGCACCGTCTCTCTCCCCGATGCTGAAGGACGTGGGATGGGAAACCTGGCGCATCGGCATCCGGTGTGTTGTCCCCAAACAGTAGCTCAGGCCGGTGGCAGGTGATGTGGGTGGGAACGGGTGTCCCCTGACGTGGCTCCTCCTCGCTTCAGGGTATCTAGTATCTTTTGTAATAGCACGTGGGCGCTCATCCAGGACGCGGCAGGGGACAGGCCAGCCACAGGCTGGTCCCCACTACCGAGGGCCCCTCTTTCTCCTCCCCGTGGGTCATGTGTCACCCTAACCAGGTCCGCTCACCGCGAGGGGTCAAGTTGACCACGCATAGTGTCGCTCAGAGACAGCCGCTGTCCCACCTTTATGAGGTTTCCAGGGAAACAGCGCTGGAAGGTTAACCAGAGGTCATGTTTTTCATGCTGTAGAAAAGGTTTTGTGAACCCTTTACTCGCACGAATTTACTGACAAAACCGACGTCAGACTTGCACACCGCCAGCTGTCGGGTCTGTGCGGGGCGCTCTTTCAGAGGCTCTGTGCATTTGCAGAGGCTTTCGTGACGTCTGGGTCTGGATGGAGTTGCCCCTGTCAGCAGGTGACTCCAGTAATTGTATTCTGCTGAAAGCCTCAACACGTTTCATAAATCAAGCATCCTTCCCGTTTTAGGTTTGCTTGCTCCCGTCCCCTTAGAGGGTAGAGGCGAGACACAGACTAGGGAGCAGAAGTCACCAGCAAATTGGGTCGGGTGAGGGTAAGGCGGTCGGTGAGTGGGGGTGCTCTTCCGTGTCAAAGCATATGGAAGAGAAGACAGCATACACACTTGAGAGCAGTTTCTATTAACCTGTCCTCAGAATTGATTTCCATTTGATATTCCTCCAAATGGACTGACGTTTATTCCGGCTTCCATTGTTTAAGATGATAAGATTGCCTTTGTTTATCGCAGAGTCTGTTTAGTTAAGGTGACTTCTCAGTTTAATTCCTGTTATTTCTAACCAAAAGTGGACTCACGTTTGCCATATTTCTGATGTCCAGTCTTAAATACATGTGTCCAGTGCTCAGAACACAGTTACGTTTTCTTAGAAGCCTAATAGTACAGGTACACGATTTGTTTGTTCATTTGGAACACATTTTAGTTCGGAATGTATGTAAAGTGGTGTCCTACCCAGTAGGGATACGCTAGTGAAACAGGGAAAAACAGTTGTTGGATTTATAGATTTAAATTCAGTATTATACGTGGAAATTAGAAATTAAAGAGGCTACTTTACAAAAGATAATTTTTCCAAGTTTGAATATTTGAAAATTGCAACTGTTTTTCTGAATGTATGAGATATATGTATGTATGAAATGTTCAGGTAGTTTTTTGTAACGATTTTGTTTGATTGGAAAACTGAGTCAACTCCTGGTTATCTGGGATATAGGAACCCTTATCAAATTTCTAGATTTGCTTCGTACATCTGATGTTAATGTTAATTTGAGCAGAACATGGTTAAGAACATGGTAGAATAGCTACAAATACTAGTCACAAAGGCAAATAAAGTTAATATATCTACAGTATCTGTAAATGCTTTTTAAATTAGTTTCATTTGGTAATGCTGACCAGCCTTATACGTAGGTATTTAAAAGTTCTCCTTCTATGGAAAAGAAATTCAGACTGGAAATAAATAAGTGATAAACACAAGATTGTTCAGCAGATACTTGGTAGAGCAGAATTTTAGGGTGATGGGATTTTAGCTGTGTTCTTTTTTTCTGCTAAATCCCAAATAAATGGTGTTAATTCTCATAGCACTGTCATAAATGATTGGCTTTAACTATGAAAAAGACAGTAAAATTGTTCACTAAAGAAATGTCTTAAATGGTTATCTTACTTTCCAAATAGCGTGGTGCTCTAGTATATTGGGATTTTATATCCCAGACCTGGTTAATCCTAATCGTTACACAGAATTTCTTCATTTCGATGGATAAAGTTAACAATGGTGGGCTTTTACTTTTCCCCAGTACAGCTCTTGGTACAAATGAAAATCCTTAAAAAAATAAAAGTGAGTAAACATTAGATGAAAAGCGTAAGCGGGCCAGATGTGTCGTCCAGACTCACGCACGACGTGGAAGGGATGCAGCAAAGGCCTGTGTGACGGGGCTGCTGCTAAACGGCCATCAGGGGTTGCACAAGGCCTGGACTCATTCGTGATCTGGAATGTTGGCCTGCTTGGCCTGCTTTGTACGGCCCCTTGCGGTCTGCTTTTTAGCCAGGTCGGGACAGCCACTGCCCGGCTATTTTCAAACTTGAATTTTTTGCTTTACGTCCTGTGTCTTACCTACTTACCATAGTGCTCATGTAATAAAACTTGCCACAGCTGGGTGGCAGTGTAGATTGCAGAGAAACTTCAGGAAATGCTGTGCCCTCGGTTTATGTTCAAAGAGAGTCATTCGAACAAGAATTCACATTTGAAAGTCTATGTTCAGTAAGCTAGTAAGATAAGTTAGGTGAGGTAGTAGTGAAATATCAGATCTATTAAACCCTCTAACTCACCTTTATAGCCAATCTAATTTAATTTGGTTTTCTGATTTTGTCTTCAGTGTTTAATTCAGTGAATGAAAATGTCCTGTTTATGAGCTTATGGAATACAGTAAAATTTAAAAAATCAGTCATTAACAATTATTTATTTAAGTATAAAATATGGTAGTTTTGCTTGCAAGTAAAAGAGAATCTAATAATTTTTAAAACTTGGCAAACGTATAAAGAGAGGACTGCTAATAAGAAAGCTTACACCGTATCTCACCTTTTTTGCCTTTTTAAGGCAATTATGCATAAACTTCTTTATTTGATAACCAAAAAATGTTGACTTGAAATGCTTTTCTTCTGCATTTTCTTTTACCAATTATAATTTTCAGAAGTCTTTAAAAAAGTTTTTCTCCAGAAAGTCCTTTTCTTCATTTTATCACTGGTTCTCAGATAGAATTGCCATGTGTTCATTTTACATTTCTCCCCCAGCTATTTATGACGTGATCAATACATCATACTAATCTGGATTGACTCACTGGTATGAAATTGCAATAAGGGCTGTATACAAGATTGTGTGCTATTTCATGATACTAGCAATCTGAAATTTCTCTTTAATCCATTGTGAAAGAGAAATTATTAAACTCTTTCTCTCAAAAATAATACAATACTGGAAACCTGTAGTTAATTTGAATAAATTATTGTTTAAGTTTAACTGTGAAAACCTCCAGGTAGAGGAGAAAGCAGTTTACTCTTACCTCAATTTGTTTCGGTATAATTTATAATGTGAAAAAGAAAACTGACAGTACATTATATCAGATTGATCTTGACTGATTAGAATATGTTAACTGTCTCTTTAATAAAATTTGCCTTCAACCTGCCTACCTCATTAAAGTTGTAGGATAGCAAATCACTACACAAAAATCTGTTTTGTTTCTATATACTAATAATTATCAGAAAGAGAAGTGAAAGAAAATGGTTTTATTTACAATTCCTTAAAAAAATACAATACTTAGGAATAAGTTTAGCCAAGGAAGGGGAAGAGCTGTACACTGAAAACTGTATGACATCAATGAAAGAAATTGAAGAAGACACAAATAAGTGGAAAGGTACTCTGTTCTCATGGATTTGAATTGCTATTATGCCCATATTACCCAAAACAGTGTACAGATACAGTGCAATCACTATCAAAATTACAATGGCAATTTTTACAGAAATAGAACAGTAATCCTACAATTTGTGTGGAACCACAAAAGATTCCAACTAGACAAAGCAATCTTGAGAAAGAAAAACAAAGCTGGAGGCATGCTCCCTGATTTCTAACTATATTACAAAACTGTGTCAAAACAATGTGGTATTGGCATAAAAACAGACACGGTGATCAGTGGAGCAGAATAGAGAGCCCAGAAATAAACCTACATGTAAATGGTCAGTTAATTTACAACAGGGTGGGAGCCAAGAATACACAGTTGGGGGAAATGGCACTGGGAAAACTGGCTATCCATGTATAGAAGAATGAAAGTAGGCCACTATCTTACACATGCACAAAAATTAACTGAAAATGGATTAAAGACTTTAAGACCTGAAACCATAAAACTGCTAGAGGAAAACTAAGTAGTAAGCTCCTTGATATCTGTCTTGGCAAAGATTTTTGGATCTTTGACCCCGAAAGCAGAGACAACAAAAGCAAAATAACTAGGTGGGACCTTGTCAGACTAAAAAGCTTCTACACAGCAAGGGAAATCAACAAAATGAAAAGAAAGCCTTTAGTAAAAGGGGAGAATATATTTGCAAAGCATATATCTGATGAAAGATTAGTATCTAAAGTATAGAAAGAACTCACACAACTCAATAGCAGCAAAACAACATGATTATGAAATAAAAGATCTGAATACGTTTCCAGAGAAGACATACATGGCCAGCAAGTACATGAAGAGATGTTCAACGTCACTGATCATCAGGGAAATGCAAATGAAAAACCACAGATGTTACCTCGCACCTGTCAGAATGGGTATCATCAAAATGACAAGAAATAAATGTTGGTGAGCATGTGGAGAAGAAGAAACTCTCGGGTGCTGTTGGTGGGAATGTAAATTGGTGTGGCCCATGAAAAATACTGTGGAAGGTTCCTCAGAAAATAAAAAATAACAGCTACCATATGATCCAGCAGTTCTGCTTCTGGCTGTTTATCCAAAGAAAACAAAACCACTGAAGAAGACATACGGACACCCATGTTCATTGGAACATTATTTACAATAGCCAAGGTACGGAGACAACCTAAGTAGCCAATGATGGATGAATGGATAAAGAAAATGTGGTGTGTACACACAATGAAATATTACCAAGCCATAAAAAAGAATGAAATCTTCCCGTTTGCACAGAATGGGTGAACTTGAGAGCATTGTGCTAATAAGTGGGATAAGTCAGAGAAAGACCAATGCTGTATCATTTCATTTATGTGTGGAACTAGAAAAGAAGAAAAGAAAAAGACCTAACCCCCAAGTTTATAGCTACAGAGAACAGATGGCTGGTTGCCAGAGGCAGGGATGGATGAAATGGGTGAAGGGGATCAAAGTGTATGAACCTACAGTTATAACATGAATAGTCTTGGGGATATTGGGTACAGCTTGGCAACTGTCATTAATGCTGCATCGCATACTTGGAAGTTGCTAAGAGAGTGGATCGTAGAAGTTCTCATCACAAGAAAACCAGACAGACATTAACTAGACTTACTGCGATCAGTTCTTAATATAGATAAAGATCCTTATGTTGTACTCCTGGAAATAATAAAATATTATATGCCAGTTATATACCTCAATACAAAAGAGAAATTCTCCCAATCTGCCTAACTCACTGGTAGGCACACCAGGAGCTTTGGAATCAAGCTCATTGGCTTCTGGGCTCTTCTACCTGAGGAGCTGGAAGCACGGCCATCTACTTAGGCCCCTGAGCCTCCATTCCCTCAAACAGATTTGGGAACAGGGCATCAACTGATTTTTCTGTCACATCAAGGTGAATGCATTAATGAAAGGACCTGGCAGTAATTAAGCACTTTTTTAGAAAAATGAATATATTTTGATGAATATTTGTGTTTTATAATTCTAGCAGTGGAAGGAGAAAGGAGACTGTTGAGAACAGAAGGAACGAGGGGAATGTGAACAACGGTGGACGGATCGCTGTAGCCTTC
Source organism: Proteles cristata cristata (assembly GCA_017311185.1). Classification (NCBI taxonomy): domain Eukaryota; kingdom Metazoa; phylum Chordata; class Mammalia; order Carnivora; family Hyaenidae; genus Proteles; species Proteles cristata. The sequence goes on from JAESUZ010002468.1 coordinate 803,237, forward strand.
CAGAGACTCTCCTAGTGCCGTGATTTACTGTATCATGGATCTAACTTTTAAAATAATCGTATGTTGAATGACTGACTCTCTCTCTCTCTCTCTCTCTTTAGGACACTTACGGAGAGCTACAATGGAAAAGTCCTGGATGCTTTGGAACTTTGTTGAAAGATGGCTAATAGCTTTGGCTTCGTGGTCTTGGGCTCTGTGCCGTATTTCTCTTTTACCTTTAATAGTGACTTTTCATCTGTACGGAGGTGTTATCTTACTTTTGTTAATATTCGTATCAATAGCAGGTATTCTATATAAATTCCAGGATGTATTACTTTATTTCCCAGAACAGCCATCTTCTTCACGCCTCTATGTTCCCATGCCCACTGGTATTCCACATGAAAACATTTTCATCAGAACCAAAGATGGAGTGCGTCTGAATCTTATTTTGATAAGATACACTGGAGACAATTCGCCCTATTCCCCGACTATAATTTATTTTCATGGGAATGCAGGCAACATAGGTCACAGGCTACCGAACGCATTGCTTATGTTGGTTAACCTCAAAGTGAATCTTTTGCTTGTTGATTATCGAGGCTATGGAAAAAGCGAAGGAGAAGCGAGTGAAGAAGGACTCTACTTAGATTCTGAAGCTGTGCTAGACTACGTGATGACTAGACCTGACCTTGACAAAACGAAAATTTTTCTTTTTGGCCGTTCCTTGGGAGGAGCAGTGGCAATCCATTTGGCTTCCGAAAATTCACATAGGATTTCAGCCATCATGGTGGAGAACACGTTTTTAAGCATACCGCATATGGCCAGCACTTTATTTTCATTCTTCCCGATGCGTTACCTTCCTTTATGGTGCTACAAAAATAAATTCCTGTCCTACAGAAAAATCTCTCAGTGCAGAATGCCTTCTCTTTTCATCTCTGGACTCTCTGACCAGTTAATTCCACCAGTAATGATGAAGCAACTTTATGAACTCTCCCCGTCTCGGACTAAGAGATTAGCCATTTTTCCCGATGGGACTCACAACGATACGTGGCAGTGCCAGGGCTATTTCACCGCCCTGGAGCAGTTCATCCGAGAAGTAATAAAAAGTCATTCTCCTGAGGAAATGGCAAAAACTTCATCCAATGTAACAATTATATAATGTTTCTTCTTTTTGATTAGTGCACTGTATTTTAATTTTGCAGAGTGATAAAGAATGTTCCTTTCTAGCAGTGTGTCATGTCTGTACTTGTCTGAAGAGTGACATTAAACTTTGAAAGGACTTCAGTGCTCCTTTGAGATGATCCAAATAGTTTTTTACATTTGAAGAACTGGAATTCTTGGGATTCTTTCATACCTTTTTGTCAAACCTTTCAATGTGGTTATGTGTCCATATCTTTAGTTTAATATGCCAGTATAATAGCATATTGTATTCAAAAGTTTCTTGTTGCTAAAAGGGTGTACTTCATGTGGCACTTAGATTCGTGGCCGGGTGTGGAAGGAGATCTGTCAACGAGAAACCTTTGGGTATTCTTTATTCCTTTAGCAAGTACCGGGACAATCGTGGTAAGCAAACTTAGTTCTGTAACTGCATTCTTCACCTTAAAAGTTAAAATGAAATGCATGATGGTATTTTATTCCCTGAATTATGCAATGCATTGTTTTTAATGTAAATAGTACTGGTCTTCGACCGATGTATATGGTAACCTGGGTTATATCTATTTTTATGTAAACTCTATTTTGTTTTCAGCGAGAAGTGACAGTGAGATCTGTGTGCAGATTGTCATTGAAGTTTGCTCTGGTGAATGCTGAGATCCAGCTTTTTCTTACAAATCACTGGGACCCCGTTTTCCAATACCAACGTACCATGTTTTGTTAGGTACGGTCTGGATCATGGCATGTAAAAATAGAAATTTAGAATTTTACTGCAGCTTTGATGTGCATATTTGAACTTTTTAACATTTGTAACTTTGGTGGCAAAGAGAATTTTAGCTTCTGTCAATTTTGTAAGTCTACAGCTGAACCCCTCACAGCAGTCATAACGACCATCAGAACTTGTTTAAGAATTAAATTAGCAAGTCCTGTCATTCCATGGTTGTACATACTATTTTACAGAAATTCCCACACTTGATTTTTAAGTCCAGTGTCTAGGTATATCAGCCCATGAAAGCCGAGGTATCATTTATTGGACTTTCTGAAAATAAAAGTTACAAAATCAAAAGCAAAAAACCTGTTCTTTGGTTTAATGTTTCAGTTGTTCTTACAGAGAGCATTACAGGACAGTTTCAGGAAGTCGCCTTTATTTTTCTCCTTGTAGGAGTGTGGGAATGAAGGAACTCAAGGACTTTTTCTTACAGAACCTATTACCACATTTAACAGTTAAGTGGCTGTAAGTGAGAAGTAGTATTTAGAAATAGAGAAGAGTAAGAAAAATCTTACTTTAAAAAAAAGCCCCTTAAAATCTGCAGAATATACTTTAAAAAATACAAGCTACGGGGTATAATGCTAAGTTGTTTCAAGCTGTCCTCAAAAATTAGAATTGAGCTCTGTACCTTATGTCAGCTTTAACGTAGAGTATTTTGAATGTTTTAGCTATATTTATTGGCTTTGTGCAAGCAGCTAGAGCAGAGAAATCAGGGGTCAATATTCTTGACCTTAATTTTAGACTCTTTCCATGGAGATGGGGCTAGAGATACTTTTGCCAAATAACATTCTTATTCACTTTATGTCAGTATTTAGAAAAAAATTAATCCTAGCAATTATGATTTCTAAAAGACACTTTTTCTATAAGTTATTGTTTAAGAGTCATGCTTTAAGAAAAAAAAAGTTGGTAACGCATATCGTGGGAGATGTATTTTTATGTATACATCCACCACAGTGAAAGGATGCCTCTCTTCTTGTGCATCACTGCGCTCAGTGACCCCTACACGGTGGCGCCTTCCGAAGAAACAAGTTACTACAGCAGAAGTCCATGTACTTAGGCATGAGCTTACTTGGTGCACCTCAGCTTTACCATCTTTAAGGTTCAGAGCAGCTTTGTGTGTTTCCATGAAATCACTGAGTGTTCTCCTTGTGACCCAGTTGTCACCTTCTCTCGTAACTATGCTGATGAAGGGTAAGAGCTTTTTCTTCATCAGTGTTTTCTTCTTATGCTGCTTTTTTTTTTTTAAGGTTTATTTATAAACCATTTTTTTCCCCACTAAAGCCAGGATTTCAAAAGTCGTACAGTACTCCTGTTCATCCCCACCTTCGTTCTCTTCGGATTAAGGGACATTTGTTCCTGAGGCTGTGTTTAGGGTAGGAGGACATCTTTCTCGGCTTCTGTGTCCGAGACTTCCTTAGATGGGAAGAGGGTAGAAGACAAACTCTTGTGGTCAGGGGGCCATGAAGCCCATAGCATTATTTTTTCAAAACATGTCTAGTTTTGTGGCCAGAGCAGTTGGTCTTAATAAAATGTGAATTCTTCATGAGTCACTTCTTCATTTAGACCCAGGTCTTAGTTAGAATGGAAGCATGTCTGCCTTGTGTATTAATTTCCGGCCCATTTTGCAAGAGCAGCTGTAATAAGAGTTTATGAATGAATTTTTAAGTTTTTAAGCTACTGTAAATGTGGAAGTCCCAGAATGGTTTTTAATCTGGCAAGATACAATCCATGTAGATGAAGATCCATTATTTTAAAAGGGATTATTAGGGTGTGGTGGGAATGGTATAAAGGACACTCTGAAGGATATTGCAGAATATGGGGAGAAATAATTTGTGACAGATAAAAGGTGCTAAATGAAGAGAAATAGCCGGAAAGGGGCCCGGGACGTGGTTCTTAAATGGAGATCCAGGAAATGATTAGTGATTTACTGATAAGATTGGGGGAAATGGCCACCTAACAGTGCAAAACACAACATTCGAATGCAGCCATCTCTAATCAAGAAAGTGACTAGAGCACTTGACATTGCGATACCTTGGCTGTAAAATTGATATTTTTGTCAAAGTGCTGTTTTCAGTTTTGTTACAGGGCAGCTTACACTTACTTTGTCATGATGAGCCGCAGGCACTTGGTTCTTACTGAGAATTCATACCACCTGCTGCATTTATATCTGTTTCTTATTTTTGTAAGATAGATTTATTTGGTCCAGTTACAGAATGAAGGCCATGTTCGATTTTATATAAATTATCTCCCAATCTCAGTTTGAGAGACATTTTCATTATTGAGTCCCTTTCTTCCCTTAAGGTTAGGAAAAAAAAAAAATAGGGTAAATTTTAAAACGATGTCCCACAAGTCACTTTTAAACTTGGGTCATAATTGAGATGTACTGAACTCCAGTGGCCCTCCCCTCCGTTTTTCCTATTAAGTTTGATAACAGTTTATGAGGGAAAAAAAAAACTGTGAAAAATACTAGTTATAATGCTTTTGGATTATCCACTTAAATTATGTATTTTCATATCACTCAGGTAAAGTTGGAAATGACAGAGCACAGACATCTATTTTTTAAATCAATAGGGTAGAAAATGAAAAGCACTTCAGCTTATTTATATTACCATATATGCAATCATCTTAGCGAATCAGACGTAATATATTCATTTGTATAGCAAAATAAGTGCATTCATCCTAATTATAGTCAACACGGTTTTGCCAAATGGTGCAAATATACCTCCATTTATATTTTGTATCTTAAAATTGTAGTTTAAAAATAGGACATGTATAAGCGACACTTTTTACGAAAAGTGCCATATATACATATGTAACAGGGATGACTGTGTTAACATAATTTATAACAGTTTCTGTCAGTACAGTGAATATTGAAAATTCAAGTTGTTTTCAACACCTTCGGGTACATTCAGGATAAGAGAAAGTTAACCCAGTCTCATGATGTAAATCATATTTTTGTTATTTGCCATATTTTATTTGAAGCAGTAATACGGTTTTATAACAGATTTGAATGTTACAGTACACAGTGTACTAGCCATAGCAAGCAAACATTTACATTTGCTTTTTTTTACAGTAGATTTCTTTTAGAGTATACTTTCTATTTTTCTGTACTGACATATGCAATAAATTGATAACATTAAAAGTTTGATTAATGTCTTAAGATAGTTTGTATTTAGTCTCTCCCCCCCCCAATTTTCTATTAACCTAAATGATATGGTAGAACATTAAGGTTTCCTTAATGGTTAAATAAATTTTCTGAATTTGTGCAGAAATTAATGAATTTTTATTGTAATAATGCTGTGGACGGTAAGTGTAAGGTAGATTTATATTCTCTTTTTTCATATTATTCTCCCACAGACATTTAATTTAAGCTAATAGTAAATGTTTTCTGTATATGGGCTGCTGGTGAATGAATAGGCCCCAAAGCATTTGATGAGTTAAATGAGTCTGGGAATGAATAAATTCTAAGTGTTCACAGTCCTGTGGCGTTCAGATCTCGTAAGTGCCTTTTCACAAAATTCTGGTCTTCTTTTTTTTTTTTTTCTATCCCATTACTATTGAGTTGATGGTTTAAAATGATGATTAAAAATGGCCTGATACTCATTCAGTCTTTAAGAGTCTGTAGTTGTCTTTCCCTGAGAAGAAACTCGCATGCCTCTGTCGTGTCAGAACCAGTTGGATAATAGGAAATGTATGAGAAAGCTACATGGCCCTCTGCAAGTGGAGATGAAGAGTTCACTTATTCGAGACCACCCTGCATAAATAGGTGTGGGAATCCCGTGGATTCCCTGAAAGACTGCCAGCCTGAATCCCAAGAGGAAGTAGTTTTTAGATTACTAGTTCTTACTTTCAAAAAAATTCTCACATTTCTGTTTCACTCTCCAACTCATTTTGCATTCTGACATGCTAAAAGTCATCACACTTGGGTCTGGTCAGAGAGTAGAAGTTACCTTGTTAAGGACGAGGGAGGGAAAGACATTTTTTGAATACCTACAAGTGCGATCACTTGTAGAGCATGTTGATCATCGAAGCCCCACGACCAGCCTGTGAGTAATGTGCTCAAGAGTGATTTATTCTTTAGGAGCACTTCCAACATAATTGGCTGTTGATGGAAAATTAGAAATATTATGCGGCAAACCACTTTTTTCCCAAAGTATTTAAATTTGTTTTTCTGTAGGAAAATCTAGAAGTTAGCCATGTAGTACGTCTCATTCTCTTTTTTCAGCCCTTGGTAGATAACCAAAGCTTAAAAAAATTCGGGAGTCCTCTTCCTAATGTAGTGAAATGGATACTTTGGGAACTGATCTGTTTGTTTTGCCAGTCAGATTTATTTTCCATCCTCTACCACCAGGGGCATATGACTCCCTGAAAGTATTTCACAATAGGTAGGTCTTCTGGGAATGCTTGTGACATACCAGGTATTGTTCGGACTCCTTTTTGTTGCTTATTCTTGATCACTGAATAGTCCGCAGAACTGGTTTCCAACTCCGCTGATCTCACTCCTTGATCTTTGTCCTGTTGGAACTCGCCAAGACAAAACGGACACCTTTCCCTCACAAAGGGCGCTGAGTGAAGGCCATCTCTCTGATCTGAAGGAGATCAGAGTCGGACTTCTTGGTCTATAGGGTCCTTCACAGAGTGAACCCAGCCATGTTCTAAAAGGTGGCGACTCAGGAGTCAGACTCCTTTCTCTTCTATGTAGTAACGCATGTGCGGGGCTCTCACCGCTGGATCGAATATCCTTTCACCTCGTTAGGCTCCCACCCCCTTAACCCAAATTCCTGGTAGTTTCGGGAATAGTTTCTCCTTTGTGTAGAGCTCTTGCACTCACTGCCTTTTGTGGTTTGATACTTGGTGATACTCACTTCAGTCACTTCAGTTCTTTATTACTCACTGTCTGATTTCCCTTTTGTATGCCTTGCTTCTGCAATAAACCCACATCTGACAGGCTGCAACGTGATCTCTTTGTGTCTGACCTACCACCTAGCACCGTGCTGAGCACCTTCTGCTGCCCCATAGGTATTCCGTGTGGAATGTGTTCACCAAAGTTAGTCCACACTTTTCCTTCTTCAAGATCGGAGATGCACAAATATTTTGTATTTCTTTAAGGTTTAGACAAAACCTGTAAGGGAAAGTCAACACACCCACACACACAACTAGCCGGTGATTGAAGTAGAAACATTAGAAGTTGCCTGGGTAATTAAATCATCCTTCAGGGGAGGAGGGGAAGCGATAATTATGCAGGATGTATGCCACTTGCAGGCTCTAACTTGAGCTGAGCAGAGGAGGGAGACAGAGGTGAAACTACACCTAAAAAGAGACCAGGAGCAGGGAGGGTGGGTATGGAACAGAGAAGAGATGTGCTCACTAAGCCCGGCAGTAACTAGTAAGAGTGGTATTGGGTAAGACAAGACAGACCACAAAGTGAGCAAGCATGTTGGCAGAAAGCCGAAGAACCCCTTGTCCTGGGATTTCCATTCTGCCTGATAGTGATTATGTCCCAGTTTGGTTATCTTCCATTATGTATTTTTAATCATGTACCTCTAATTCCCTGTAAAAATGTCTTCTCAGGATCCCTTTTGTCACCATTTAAACCAATTAAGATCTGTACCTAATGTGACATATTGGTATTTGTGTGGCCTTTATTCCCAGGATATTTCCTTGGGGCGTAAGTGAGTTCAAGTCTCCTCTACACACGATGCAAGCCTGTAAACCCAGGACAGGCTGGTTTGGGTAGAGGGAGGCTCAAAATCTCTGGAGACCGTTGGTCAACAATTGTAATTCTCACTCAGAAGCAGACAGCTGATGGAGAGGACAGCTGATTTTATCGTGCTCCAGTCCCTCCCAGTCCATTTCTGTATTCACCACTGTTAGGGCCTCCTGCATTTTAGTCACTACCGCTGTGAATGGCAGACACACACACATCAAGTACACAGCGTCATCCAGTAAACTTTGGGAAGCTGGGCACAGTTTTCCCATAGCCCTGGACACTAGGCTGGGATTCAAGAAATTCTTGGTGAATGAAAACTATCCCTTGGAGATAGCAAGTACTCCACTTATAGATGGGAAATATATGTAAATACATTTGCACTCCACAGACATCTGCAAGAGCAGAAAACCCTAGAACCATTAGTAGCCTCTGTATCCCTGGGTCCTCAAAAGGCCGCAGTAGTCACTGCAAAGTTAATGTATATTGAAGTTAGGATCATTATAAAGGTCATAGGGTCAGTGTAAGTGATGTTTTTCTCCTCGAAACACAGAAAGGTTAGTTTATGTGACATACTGTGTTCACTAGAATACCAGGTAGTCAGGGTAGGTGGCTAATAATGTTTCATACTTTCTTCCCATTAAAAAATATAGGAGCTTTTCTTGAGGAGCAATTTAAGCATTTTCATATACTCTTGACAAATTGTAGATTCTAGACCATTTTCCAATAGGTCTTAATAGCACTGCCCCATGAAGACTGTTTTTTCTCAGGTTGACCTCATATCTGGTATGTGTATATTACATACCTTAATTATTTGTCTTCCATTTTTAAGGGGGAGCTAATTCAAAATATAAACCATTTGTGTTCTAATAGCATCATTTGTTTCCCTTATAATAATTGTTGCTTAGAGCCTAAAATTTAAGAAAATATATATTAATGGGGAGTAATTCACTGCCCTTTAATTCTTATTTACTGTTAGTAGAACTGGAAGAGAAAAGGGGCTGAAGGTAAATCTACCTGAGGAATAGGTCATTTTAAAAGCAAGGTGTGTTCTTCTCTCCTCCTGAGCTTTGGGATAATGCAAAGGAGTAATGATCCTGGCATTGGAGAACAGTACAGACCTAGGTTATAATGGGGCACAGAACATAGCCCTCTTTTTTACTTCCCTCAAGATTAAAAAGCCCTGTGACGTCTTGTTGAATTCTCCCTTCCTACTTAAACTTCTCACTTCTTCCTCTGGGGACAGTAGTCTTGTCAGTTCTCCTCCCACCCTCCACTTCTTGATTCTCTACTCACTCTTTCATTATGTCATTCTTGTTTTTGACAATCACCAGCTTATAAGAAAAGAAGTTTTAAGGGAGCATGTGAAAGTAAATTCCCAAGGGAATGCCCCATTGTCTCTGAATACTTCAGCCTGTTTTTAGTAAACATCCTCCTGCATGCATACTCAATGCAAACGTTAAAGCCAAGAGGCTGACACAAGTCCATTACTGTACCTAATTCTCAGATCTCATTCATTTTTGGGCATTTATCCCAATATCATTTATGAGGAAAAGGATGTCCTTATTGAGTGTAGATGCAGAACCCCTCAACAAAGTACTGTCAAACTGAATCCAGCAAAACATAAAAGGATTGTGGACCATGACCAAGACCATGCGATCCTTACCACAGCAAAGTAAGGTTGGTTTAAAACCTGAGTTAATGCTATACATTAGCTTGGGCTGCCTTCACAGAATACCACAGACTTGCGATTTAAACAACAGACATTTACTTTCTCATGGTTCTGGAACGTAGAGGTTCATGATCAAGGAGCCAGCAAATTTGGTTTCTGGTAAATGCTTTTACTGGCTTGTAGATGTGTCCTCCATGGCCTTTCATCTGTGAATTGATGGAAAGAGATCTCTTCCTCTTCTTATGAGGACCCCAGCTGTCAAGTTAGGGTACCACCGTTATGACCATATTTAACTTTATCCGTTTAAGGGCCAGTATCTCCTAATGCAGTCACACTGAGGGTTAGGGCTTCAACACAGGAATTTCTGGAGGACACAGTTCAGTCCCTAATACCACATGAACAGAAAAAAAGCACTTGAGAATATCCATCACACTTCCCTCATGAAAAAAAACTAAGAATTGAAGGAAAATTAAGCTCCTCATGAATATTTATAAAATGCAGCTAACATTGTACTTCAAGGTAAAAGACGGAAAGCTGCTTCCTTAAGATCAGGCACAAGACAAGGAGAGGCACTCTTGCCGTGTCCAGTCAACAGCACGCCGGACGTTCTGTGCAGACCAGTTAGGCAAGAAAACGCGTATCCAGATCAGAAAGGAAAACGCAAAACTGTACTTCTAGGCGAAATTATTTGTATATAGAAAAATCCTAAGGAAGCCACTAAAATGAGAAGTAATAAATGAGTTCATTCAGGGTTCTGGATTCAAGATCAAGGTACACAAAATTTTATATCTATGCATTATTAGTACACAGTCTAAACATGACAGTGTTGTGGATTGGATTGTGTACCCCCCCAAAAAAAATTGATTTTTGAGAAAAAGGCCAAGACAGTTCATTATTGAAAGGACAGTCTTTTCAACAGATGGTGATGTGTTGACCGGATCTTCACATGCAAATGAATAATGTGGATTCCTACATCACACCGTATAAAAAGTAACTCCAAATGGAACAAAGACCTAGAAAATATAGCCACAATCTTTGTGACCTTAGTTGGATTAAGCAGTGGTTTCTTAGGTATGACACCAAAGAACAAGAGCAAAAGAGAAAAACATAGACAAATCGAGCTTGCTAGATTTTTTTTTTGAATGTGCCTCAAAGAACATTATCAAGAAAGTGAAAAAAATAAACTACACAATGAGAGAAAATATGCAGGCGTCACATATCTGATAAGGGACTTGTTTCCAGAATATGCAAACATTACAACTCAACAATATGAAGACAACCCAATTTAAAAATGGACAAAAGGATTTGAATGCATTTCCCAGAGAAGATAAACTCATGGCCAATAAGCATGTAAAATGATACCCAATGTCATTAGTAATAAGGAAAATATGACTCAAAACCACAAAGAGATAGTGCTTGACACTCACTAGGATGGATATAATCAAAAAGAAAACATTAAGTGTCAGTGAGAATGTGGAGAAATTTTGAACACTCACATTGCTTGTAATGTAAGAGGGTGGAGACATTTTGGAGAACAGTCTAACAGTTCATACAATGTTAAAAATGGAGTTAACATATGACCCAGGATTTCTGCTCTTGGGAATATATCCAAGAGAATTGAAAATCTATGGTCACCAAAACTTACTTGGTTGTACATGATTATTCATAGCAACATTATTCATAATAGCAAAAAAAGTAGAACCAATCCAAATGTCCATTAAGTGATGATTGAATAAATAAAATGTGATGTGCCCATACAATGAATGCAATGTTATTCTGCAATAAAGAGAAATGAAATACTCTGAGATGCTGTAACATGAACGAACCTTGGAAACATGCAAAGTGAAAGAAGCCAGTCACAAAGACTATGTACAGCTGACCCTTGAACAACACGGGTTTGAACTGTGCAGGTCCACTTAGCCATGGATCCTTTAAATATAAATAAAGTATGTATTTTTCTCTTACAATTTTCTTAACACCTTTTTTCTCTAGCTTTATTGTAAGCATACAGTATATAATACATATACGAAGTATGCTTTCATCAACTGTTATTGGTAAGGCTTTTGGTCAGCAGGATGCTAGTAGTAGTTAAGTTTGGGAGGGGTCACAAGTTATACATGAATTTACAAGTGTGGGGAGGTCAGCACCCCTAACTTCCACTGTTCAAGGTTCAGCTGTACTATATGATTCCATTCATTCGCATTATCCAAAATGGAGGACCCTGTTGAGACAACAAATAGATGAATGGCTGTCTAAAAAGGGCACTGGGAGGAAATGGGGAGTGACTGCTGATGGGTACAGAGTTTCTTTTTAGGGTGATGAAAATGTTCTGAGATAGATTATTACCTACTTGTAGTCACTATGCGAATATGCTGCAAATCATTGAATTACACCTTTTTTTTTTATTTCTAGGAGAGAGAGAGACAGCATGAACAGGGGAGGGTCAAAGAGAGAGGGATATACAGACTCTGAAATAGGCTCCAGGCTCTGCACTGTCAGCACAGAGCCCAACGCGGGGCTCGAACCCAGGAACCGCGAGATCATGACCTAAGCGAAAGTCGGATGCTTAACCGACTAAGCCACCCAGGTGCCCCTGAATTACACCTTTAAACTGGCAGAGTATTGCATGTATATTACATCTCAGTAAAGCTGTTACAATGGGTGAGACCATTTAGGATTATTGTAAGTAAAAAAATCTTGGATTCAAATGATGGTGTTGGACCTGGATAAAAGCGGATGGATTCAAGATGTTCTTGGGATGTAGCTGATGGGGAGAAGTGCGGAAGAGTACAGAATGGATATCAATGTAGTTCTGCCTTTAATACCTGGATGATTAGGAGAACACAGGTTTTTGAGAGAAGTACCAGGAGTTCAAGTTGATTTTATAATGAGTTGGAAGTGCCTATAAAAGAAAATAATGAGCATCTTTCATTTTTTTTAGCTGCCCCGCACGCATCCCTTGCTCTGGCGGTTCTATCGGATGAGTCCGATGCTCCTCTTACAGCAAAGATGCAGGTTCTGTCTGTGACCCAGACTTTGTCAACCAGACACCCTTCCCCAGACTTGGAAGTGGAGGGCGGCGTCATGGAAAAGGAAGGCCATACAAAATCCACACTAAGGTGGCACTAGCCATGGACGCAGCCACAGCCAGCCACAGATCTGAGAGCCTCCTGAGCCTGTGGCTCTAACGGTTTCCCAGATGTCGGAATGCAAATGGCGGTGCAGGCTGAAGGGTCTGTGCTGAAGGGTCTGTGCTAATGGCAGCCACGGAGGTATCTTTGTGGGCCCAATTCTGCAGTATGATCAGGAGAGGATATACAGATATCCACACATGATTCCCTAGTTCTTCACAAAGATTCTGGAAGTTACCCCAAATGTGTTCAGTGAAATCCTTTTCTGTTTAATTAGCTAGCCAGAAATCCTTTTCTGTTTAATTTGTCACTTGCAAAAACAAGAGAAGCCTGAAGGACACGACATCCAGCAGGTCATTAGGTTCTGGGACGGAGATGTGAAGCTGAGCATTGGCGTAGCCATGAGTGACACCACAAGAATGGATGGTGCACGACAATGTGTACTTGATGCACCAAACTGTATAGTTAAAAAACAGATACAGTGGTAACTTTTATGTTATGTGTGTTTTACCACAGTTTAGAGAGAGAGAGAGAGAACATTGAGGGCAAACGTCTAAAAGGAAAGGAAGAAGCTAGGACCTACCCTGAGGAACTTGAACATTGAAAGGATAGGAGGGGAGAAGATCTCCCTAGAGGAGAAAGAGAATGAGACACCTTATTGGACTCTTTGCATAGCTGGGACTTGGTAGTTCAGAACAAGGCTTGTTCACAACATGAATGAATGAATGAATGAGGTTAATGCTCAACTAGAGGGCTTCTGAGGTTGTCGAGTATTGATTGTTTATGCAAATACACACGAGTTATAAAAGTTGGTGGATAGTATCCTGGTGAAAAAGATTAGCAAATTGGTGTTGCAGCAAAGAACGGCGTCTTTATCGCAGTGCAGAGTCCACAGGAACTAAAGTGTGTCCAGGGGACTCTCAGCCCAGTCTTGCTGACTCTGCGGGTCACAAGAAGCAAAGCACCGCCTCTGAAGCACTTCGGTTAACAGTCTTAACCTTTAACCACATTCTCAAGGCACACTTTGATTCAATAGATTGTTTGTCTATTAAGATTTATTAATGGATTTAGGTCATTATCAATAACCTTCATTACTACTGGACTACCACACCTTTATTTAATTAATAATGTCCTTAGGTTGACTATCAAAGTGATGGCAAAGTCAAGTCTTGTATTTTCTTTTTTCCCATAGCTGGATACTTAGAGGTTGCAGCAACGAACTATTCACAAGCAAGTGTAGAAAGAGGGTGGCATTTATTTGGACATTTAGACATTTAGGTTTAGACTTCTGGTTACCGTTAAATTTTTCCTTTTTGAAAAATTTTTAAAAATATTTTGTTTAGTTTTTGAGAGGGAGACAGAGTGTGAGCAGAGGAAGGGCAGAGAGAGAGAGAGAGGGAGACACAGGATCCAAAGCAGGCTCCAGGCCCTGAGCTGTCAGCACGGAGCCCAACACTGGACTCGAACCCGTGAATTGTGAGATGATTTTTGTTTGTTTGTTTGTTCTGACATATAACCAGTCATTAACCAAGAGCAGAAGATCAAGGCAGTCTATTCCAGTACTGACTGTCTCTGCTGCCATTGCATGGGGGTGGGGACAGGGAGGTTGGTTGGTTGAGAAAAGCTATCTCTGGCCTTCTTATTTTGTTCCGTTGACTTCTCTGTCTTTATTACACTACTACTCTCTTACTGAATCTTTATAGAAAGTGTTGAAATCGTTTAGTGCAAATCCTCAATATTTGTTTTTATTTCAAGATTTTTTGACTGTTGGGAATCATTTGCATTTTGATACACATACTGAAATCAGCATGTTAGTTTCTAAAAAGAAAAAGCCTGCAAATTGGTGAACTTTTTATCCATTTGGGTCAAGTTAATATCCTAAAATGATTCGTCCTTAGTCTTTAAGTTATCTCAGCATCCTTTTTAAATTTATGATTTATCTTCAAATAATACTTTTGTTTTTCTTTCTCTTGCCTTTGTGCTGCTCTTTTTGTCACATACTTCGCTTTGATGCAGCTTATGCATTTCTTAATTATTTGTCATCAGTTAATTATCTTTTTTTGTGGTAAAACTCACATAAAAAATGTACTATCTTAATCTTTTTTTTTTTATTTTTATTTTTATTTATTTCTAGGAGAGAGAGAGACAGCGCGAGCAGGGGAGGGTCAGAGAGAGAGGGAGACACAGAATCTGAAGCAGGCTCCAGGCTCTGAGCTGGCAGTCAGCACAGAGCCGACGCGGGGCTCGAACCCACGAACCGCGAGATCATGACCTAAGCGAAAGTCGGGCGCTTAACCGACTAAGCCACCCAGGTGCCCCTATCTTAATCATTTTGAAGTGAACAACAGTGTTAGCTATTTGCACCTTGTGCCTCAGATCTCTAGAACATTTTTATCTTACAGAACTGGAGCTCTGTCTCCACTGAATGACTCCTTTCTTCCCCAGCTCCTGACAACTGTCATTCAACTTTTTGTTCCTATAAATTTGGCTACTTCACACATGTCACTTGAGTGGCAGTAGGCAGTGTCTTTCTTTTTGTCACAGACATTTCACATAGCACAAGGTCCTAAAATTCATCCATGTCGCAACTGATGGCAGGCTTTCCTTCTGTTTTAAGGCTGAATAGAATTCCATTGTACGTAGACACCACAGTTTCATTTCCCAGTCATCAGTTGATGGACATTAAGGTTCCACATGTCGGCTATTATGAATAATGTTTCAGTGAACATTGGTGTGCAAATATCTCTGAGATCCTGTTTTCAATCATTTTGGATATACACTAGGAAGTGAGAGTTGCTGGATCATACGGTAGTTCTATTTTTAGTTTTTTGAGGGGCCTTCATACTATTTTCCAAAGCAGCTACAGTATTTTACATTCCCACCAACAGAGCACGGCGGTACCACTCTTTCCACATCCTTGCCAACACTCCATTTTCTGGTTGGTTTGTTCTTACGGTGACCGTCCTAATAGGTGTGAGGTGGTATCTCAGTGTGATTTAGATTTGCATCTCTCCGATGATTAGTGATATTGACCATCTTTTTCATGTGCTTGTTGACCATCTGTTTGTCTTCTTTGGAGAAATGTCTATTCAAGTCTTTTGCTCATTGTTAAGTCCGGGCAAAAGTTTGCTGGGCTGTAGTTCTTTATATACCCTGGATATTACTGCCTTATTAGATATATGGCTAGCAATACTTTCTCATTTTGTCGGTTGCCTTTTCCAATTTCCTTGGTCAGGCAAAAGTTTGTAAGTGTGATTTAGTCCCAATTGTCTATTTTTGCTTTTTATGTCTGCTCCTCTGGTGTCATCTAAGAAATCATTGTCAAATCCAACATCAGGAAATTTTTCCTGTATGCTTTCTTCTAAGAGTTTATAGCCTCAGGTCCTACCTTTAGGTCTTTACTCTATTTTGAGCTGGTTTTGGTATTTGGTACTGATGTAAGGGTCCCACTTTCTTCTTCTCCACGTGGATGGCCAGTTTTTCCCAGCGCCATTTGTTGAAGAGACAGTCCCTATTGTGTAGCTCTGGCAACTTTGCCAAAGATCCTTTGATCATACGCATGGCCACACGTTTATTTCTGGGCTCTCTATTCTGTTCTCTTGGTCTGTATATCTAGTTTCATATAAGAAACACACTGTTGTCGGGGCACCTGGGTGGCTTAGTCGGTTAAGCGTCCGACTTTCGCTTAGGTCATGATCTCGCGGTTTGTGGGTTCGAGCCCCGCGTCGGGCTCGGTGCTGACTGCCAGCTCAGAGCCTGGAGCCTGTTTCAGTCTGTGACTCCCTCTCTCTCTGACCCTCCCCTGTTCACGCTGTCTATCTCTCTCTCTCCTAGAAATAAATAAAAAAAAAAATTTAAAAAAAAAAAAAAAAGAAACACACTGTTGTAACTACTGTCACTTTATGGTATATTTTGAACTTTAGTGTGAAGGTGCAGTTTTGTTTTCTTTTTCCCTTAAGGTTTTTTTGGCTATTTGCAGTCCCTTGAAATTCCATATGAGTTTTAATACAATTTTTTCTATTTCTGCAAAAAAATGCCATTGATATTTGGAAGGATTGCATTGAATCTGTAGGTCACTTTGAGTCTTTTGGCCGTTTGAACGATATTAAATCTTCCAATCCAAGAATACGGAATATATTTCTATTTATTTCTATCTTGTTTGATTACTTTGAGCATTAGTTTGTAGTTTTCATTGTTCAAGTCTTTTGCCTATTTAGTTAACTTTAATCCTCATTGTTTCATCCTTTGTAAATATAGTAGGTGAGATTATATTCATAATTTCCTTCAGTTTGCTCATCACTTTTATACAGAAGCACAGCTGATTTTTGTGTGTGCATCTTATATTGTACAACTTTGCTGAATTTACGCATTGCTTCTATTTAACAGGGTTTTTACAGACTCTTCTTGTTTTCTACACATAAGGTCATGTCATCTGTAAACTGAGAAGTTTACTCCATCCTTTCCAATTTTGGATCCTTTTATTTCTTATTCCTGCTTAATTGCTCTGGCTGGGACTTCTAGTACTATTTTGAATAGAAGTGTCAAGAATGGGCAGATTGTCTTAGAAGGGACCTTGGAAAAGGGAGGTGGACATGATAAGCTTGCCTTTTTTTTAGCATTTTTAGTACAAATATATTTGTTTTGGAATATATGAGTTCTAGAAAGATTTGTTGGCAATTGCATTTTAAAACCATAAGAATTTGGGGCACCTGGATGGCTTGGTCGGTTAAGCATCTGACTCTTGGTTTTGGCTTGTTTGTTCGAGCCCCATATTGGGTTCTGTGTTGGGCATGGAGCCTGCTTGGGACTCTCTCCCTCTCTCTGTCCCTTCCCTACTTGCGCTCATGCTCTCCTTCTCTTTCAAAATACATAAACTCCTAACACCATAAGAATTTAATTTTTAGTAAAATTAGTGTAGGATTAGGACATTAATTTTTAGTAAGGTTAGTGTAGGATTAGGACATTATAACATGGAGGTAGTTGGAATAACAATTTAATTTGGTGTCAGTGTATGAACAGCACACCGTTTTGTGTATCTGGGTTAACAGGAACAGGAGTTAACAGGTTGATAAGACCCCATGCTGACAAGGCTACAAGACAGCGTTGCTGGCGCTGTTGTGAACTGCGACATTCTGGAGACCAACTGGCATCCATGTATTCACCTTGAAGATTTGTTTTATCACTTTTAGCCCAGTGTTTTCACTCTGGGGAGTCTATCTCCAAAATATAATTAGATGAAGGCATGTGTAAAATTATATTTTCATGTGGCTTTTTTGTAGTAGCCAGTGGAACCTGCTTCAGATTCTGTCTCTCTTCCTCTCCGCCCCTCCCCAACTTGCTCTTTCTCTCTAAAAAATAAATAAACATTAAAAATTAAAAAAAAAAGAATAATGATATCTGCCTGCATAAGCACATTACCAGTATTACACCTAAGATAGTGAACAGTAAAGTAGCCAATTCACATCCAGCTCTCCTCATTTTCTCCTCGTAGGTCTATGAAGCTTTATTTATTTATTTATTTTTGAACCAGGGTCTTTATCTGGTTGTACACTGCATTTGGGCTTTATGTTTTATATTGCAGAACAGACTATAATAAGTTAAAAGTATGCAAAGGCATCTTAAAAAGTAGAGCGGCCCATGGAACAAGACTACCAAATCCAAAGGAAAACCAGCGCCCCCGTTAGGGAGGAGTGGTCAGGCACCAGGGCTTAGACCCAGTGACCAGGAGATGGTGACCGGAGAGTGTGGGTGCTAGAGCAGACGTGCCCTTGTAGAGGGGGTAGGTTTATGTAGCTAACATGGGTTGGTAACAGTAACTACGAAATTAATCCAAGTCAGTCACCTGGTCAGCTCGGCAACCTTGTGTTTCTAATTGTGCTTCACTAATGTGTCTGCAAAAGAGTCAGATATTTGAGAAAAGTTACAGATCAGTGAGTACACCTCTAGTTTTAATTCACATTGCAAATAAGTTATCATAGAAAAAAAATATATATGAATCGGTCTTTGACTCTGGTTCCTAGATCCTTTGGAATATCCTACGTGACATGAGTGTCTTTTGTTCTACTGAGGTGACTGGTGGGCTCCTGGATGGGTCTGTTCACCAAAAAGACCAAGCCATGCTTAGAGGCTTGGAATTTTCAGCAGCCTACCGCCTTCTCCAGAGACAAGAGAGGGGCTGGAAATGGAATTAATGACCCATCATGCCTAAGGAAGCTTTCATAAAAACCCTAAGCGTATGGGGTGTGGAGAGCTTCCGGGTTGGTGAACGCATGCAGGTATGGGCGAGTGGTGTTCCTGGAGCGGGTGTGGGGATGCCGCACCCCTTCCCACATGCCCTGTCTTATGCACCGCTTCCATCTGGATGTTTACACGTATCCATCATATCCCTTCTATAGCAAACTGGCAAACAGTAAGGAAGCTGTCGTCCTGAATTCCGTAGGCTGCTCTTGCTGATTCACCAAACCAGAGGAAGGGGTGTTAGGGACTTGTGATTTACAGCACATCCAGTGGAAGCAGAGGTGACCATGTGGACTTGTGATTGGCATCTGAAGAGGGGCAGGGGCAGTCGCGTGGGACTGAGTCCTTCACCTGGGGAGCTGACCTTCTCTCCGTAGATGGTGTCCGTCAGAACTGAGTTATGTTGTAGGACACCCAGTTGGTTTTGCAGAGAGTTGCTGATGGCGGGGGGTGGGGGTGGGGGTGGGTGGGGGTGGGGCGGCACACACACATCTGTTGTCAGAAGTGTTGTGAGTGAGGTAGTCACGTGACAGCAAAAGAGATACATAGGTTGGAAGACAAAAGTTTTCTTTACAAGCATTTGTGAGAAAATGTGCTGGTCAGTGAGCAAGAACTGTGTTCCACTAGTGGAAAAACTGGTTCCCCACTAATCAGGGAAATGGAAATAAAGCCACAGTGACACATCGCTTCACATCCAGCACGATGGCTTCTGTCAAGAATTAGAAAGTAAAAAGTAACAAGTGCTGGCAGGGATGTGGAGTTGGGGGCCCTGCTAGGGGGACTGTAACGTGGCGCGGCCACTACAGAAAACAGCATGGAGCTTCCTTGAAAGATTAAAAATAGAGGTGCCATAAGACTGAGCAATTCCACTACTGTGTATATATGTCTAAAAGGATTGAAAACGGGATCTCCATGAAGTCTTTGCACATGAACATTCTCGCAGCATTGTCCACAATCCCCTAAATGTGAAGCGGTCCGAGTCGATCATCTTCCCTCGCTGATGGGTGAGTGGGTAAACAAAATGTGGCGCTGCCTTAGCCTGGGCTCTCCGCAGAGATGGCAACAACTAGATGTGTGTACATGTGTACATTTTCTACCACAGATCCAAAGGCCTGCGATGCAGGAAAGCTGATGCGGTAAGTCCAGTCGGAAAGCCAGCAGACTCAAGACCCTGGAGGAGCCAGTGTTTCCGTTCAAATCTGAAGGCAGGACAAGACCTACGTCCTCAGCCAGCAGGAGGACTTCCCGCTTCTCTGAGAAAAGACAGCACCTTTGTTTCGCTCGGGCCATTGACGGAGTAGATATGGGCCACCTGCGTTAATCACAGGCATACGTACTCAGAATGGAATAGTATTCAGCCTCGAAAAGGAAGGAAATTCTGATGCAAGCCATCGCAGGGATGGACCTTGAGGACATCTTGCTAAGTGAAATAAGCTGGTCACAAAAAGACAAAGACTGTACGATTCCACTGACGTGAATATTTAGAATGGTCAGCGTCCTGGAGACAGGAAGGACCATGAGGTTAATTAGGCTCTGGGGCAGGGCATTGTCAGTTTAGTGAGCATAGAGGTTCAGTTTGGAGCTTGAAAAGGTTCCGGACGGATGGTAGTGACGGCTGCCCACCCGCAGAAGGTACTCCATTACTACTTTACTACATTACAACGTTACTACTACACTACCAGTAGTAACACTACTAACTTGTACACTGAAAACTTGTTAAGACGGTATATTTTATGTTGTGTGTTTTTTCCCACCATTAAAAAAACAAAACAACCACAACAAAAACCAATATGGGACCAGAGGAGGCGTTAGAGGCAAAGGAATTTCCTAAGAATCAAAACATGTTTCTCTTTACCAAGTAGAGTGGGGTGATCTACCGTCTCTGCCAGCCTGCTAGAGCCCAAGGTGATGTATAAATCCTCTTCATGCTGCATCATCCCTGACATTCAGAGGTTTCCCAAAGTGCAATAGGTTTCCCTGTCTGAGTTTGGGTGAAAATTATAAATTCAAAAGCCACCTGTGTTGAAGAGAGATCAAAGAATAACTTTATAAAGGGTAAAGTGGTAAATTTTATGTTATGTGTATGCTTGAAAAAAATTTTTTAATGTTTATTTATTTTTGAGACGGAGAGACAGAGTGTGAGCGGGGAAGGGGCAGAGAGAGAGGGGGACACAGAATCTGAAGCAGGCTCCAGGCTCTGAGCTGTCAGCACAGAGCCTGATGTGGGGCTTGAACCCACGAACCTGGAGATCATAACCTGGAGCTGCAATCAGACACTTAACCGACTGAGCCACCCAGACACCCCTTATGTTATTGTATATTAATACAATTTTATAAAAGTCCCAAAATGTCTACAGTCCATGATTTAAGATTAGCGTTCTGAAATGGTGAAGGATTTTTTTTTTAAATATTTTTATTTATATCTAGGAGAGAGAGAGAGACAGAGCAAGCAGGGGAGGGTCAGAGAGAGAGGGAGACACAGACTCTGAAACAGGCTCCAGGCTCTGAGCTGGCAGTCAGCACAGAGCCCGACGCGGGGCTTGAACCCACGAACCGCGAGATCATAACCTAAGCGAAAGTCGGACGCTTAACCGACTAAGCCACCCAGGCGCCCCGGTGAAGGATTTTTTAAAACTTCTTTTTATTAAGTAATCTCTATTCCCAACATGGGGCTCAAGCTCAGGACCCTGAGATCAAGAGTCACATGCTCTACCGGCGGGGCCAGCCAGGTGTCCCTGAAGTGGGGAAGGATTTTAATAGTCACTGGCAGATACAGCTTATACTTTACTGGATTTTCCTTGTTATCCTCGGTTAATTATTAGTAGTGCTGCTGGTTGATAAGTGATAATGAAAATTTCACAGGACTTTTGCACTACATCATGATTGCCTCCCTTAAGTATGGAAACACCAACTTGTGTCTGGATTGTGTTTAATTTTTAAACTATTAGAAGCTCGTTATTCAGTTTAAAATATGTAAACAGCTAAAGCTGTGAGATAACAGATTATGCTTTTGGTTAAAATTCTGGAAATCACCCTCTTTTTAAAACTAGAATAAAGAGACTTATTTTTGAGAGGAATAGACCAAAAAACCAGTCCATTTTATTTTTTTTTTTTTATTTATTTTTTTTAATGTTTTATTTATTTCTAGGAGAGAGAGAGAGACAGCATGAGCAAGGGAGGGTCAGAGAGCGAGGGAGTCACAGACTGAAACAGGCTCCAGGCTCTGAGCTGGCGGTCAGCACAGAGCCCGACGCGGGGCTCGAACCCACGAACCGCGAGATCATGACCTAAGCGAAAGTCGGACGCTTAACCGACTAAGCCACCCAGGCGCCCCAAAACCAGTCCATTTTAAATGCATTTTAAATTTTAAATTTTGAAAGGAAATTCAAAAGTATTTGCAATAAGATTTATGAACTCTTACTAACATGTTAGATGAGTCTTCATAGTCTCCCCAATTCTCTAATATGGCTTTTACAAATTTTCCTATAAATCTGTTGGGCCATCAGACTTGGTAATAAAACAGCTTGAGTACAATAGAGTCTTTATATTCTTTATATTTTGAGTAGCAGGAAGACACACCAAAAGAAATTGCTGATTCCCAACAGAGGACTAAACATAACGGGATTTAATTTTACCAGAGACAGTATATATAAGTGCTTTTCTACCATTTCCTCCTCCGCCCCATACCCCCCACCCCCATGGATAAATTCTCAACAGCAGGGCTGTTGAGTTGAAGTGCGCTTGTGTTTTCAGTGTTACTAGGTATTGCTAGGTTGGTTTCCAAAACAACTTTTTTTTAAATGTTGCATTCTTGAAAGAGTTCTCTTTTCTCACATTCTAACCGGCAGTACACAATTAACAACGAACCATCAATGTTTATTACTTAATTTTCATTTCCTGAATGACTCTGGCTTATTTTTTTCCCTTTCTGATTTCTTCAGGATATTATGGTGTTTTGATGATAGCTCTGCTTTCACTGCCCTTTAATATAAACCGTTTCCCTTCTCGTTGCTTCCCAGGTAGTTTCTTATCTTCCGTTTCGCATACCTCTTTGATTCAAATTTTATCTGTGAATATAGTAGGTTTTACCTTTTCCAGTAAACAACTCTTTGATCAGCTTTTTTAAGGATTTCTATTTTTCTTGAACTATAATCAGTGAGTGTGATATTTCAGTTATCTACTGCTAAGTGACAAGCCACTCTTATTTAGTGGCTTATGACAGCGATGATTTATTATTTCTGTGGCTTGGTGGCTGGGGCATCTGCCGGTCCCGCGTCAGCTCACTGCTGTGACCGTGTACCTCTGACAGCCTTGCGGGCTGCAAGGCTCCAGATGGCCTCCCTCACACGTTTGACACCAGATGCCGGCCCTGAGCTGGGACGCCGGGCGGCTTCTCCATTTGTTTTCTCATCCCCCAGTGGGAAAGATGGGCTTTCTTACAGGGTGGTCTCAGGGAAGCAGTCCAGGGGAGCGTAAAGTGGAAGTGGGTCGCATCTGCGCTGTTCTGCTGGTCGCAGCAACTCACAAGGTCAGCTCGGATTCAGGGAGCAAGGGGACAGAGAAACTGGTAGGAGGAGCTCCAGAGCCGCAGGGCAAATGGACCTGCGCCAAGGGCTTATGCTCACAGTGTTCCAGAACGACGCCTCACAGCAGCTTATACAAAGCTCTACCTCTGTGGGGCGCCTGGGTGGCCCAGTCGGCTGAGCGCCCATCTCTTGATTTCGGCTCAGGTCATGATCTCACGGTCGTGAGACTGAGCCCCGTGCTGGGCTTCACGCTGAGTGTGGAGCCTGCTTGAGATTCTCTGCTTTCCTCTGCCCCTTCCCTCTTCTCACATGCACGCTCTCTCCCTCTCTCTCTCAAGAAAACAAAACCAAACAGCGACAACAAAGCAACAGCAAGCAACAAACCCAGAAAAAATTCTGCCTTTTGAGGCTGGTTAATGTTGACTACATTTTGTGTTTCTTGTACGTTTGGAAAAACATCTCTTGGTCATAAGTATGAGTCATTCTTTTTTTTAATCTTTACGCTAATAATATACATCATGTTAAATAACATAACGTTCAGTATTTTAGCATCAGAACTCATAAACCTCAACCACAGAAGGAACTGGAAATACTCAAGTAAAATATTAGTATTAGGAGGCTTAATTCCATCTCAGTTAGTTGGCGACATAGTCTAACAAACAAAACAAAGGATGTTGCAGACTTAAATAATAAAAGTATCCGTGTCATAGTCACACAAATGAAAATACTGTTAATCTACAAAAATCTTTAAACTTCAGAAATAGAAGTAGGAAGGGAAATGATCAGAATGCAATACAGTAAACTAGAAATGGGTAAGAAAAATGGAAAAAAAATAAAGCCTGGAAATGAAAACAAATTAGCAAACATCTCTTAAAGGACTTTTGAGTCACAGCCAAAAACCAAATCAAGTTGTGAGACTTTCTTGAAAATATTAATAATGAAAACATTACATATCAAATAGGATTGAATTCTGCTAAGCAGTGCTTTTAGGACATTTAATAGTCTATTTGTTTATATCAAATAAGAAAGGAAATGAGTGATTTAAGCATTCAGTGGAAGGAGGAAAACAAAACAAAACAAAAACTCTAAAGCAGGATGAAACAAATCCTGAAGATAACAAGTAAAATCCTCTGCGGATCCCTAAGCCACCAGTAAGCAAACAAATGAGTTTTGGCTCTCCCGTCATGAAATAAAGGGAGAAATCTCAAGTACACAATTTAAAAAATAGTAAAAGCCTATTTTGTATTTAATACAAAATAAAGTGAAAACCAGATAAGAAACTACTTTGCTTCACTCTATTATAATGTGAAACTGTTTCAAGTGGATGATCTCACACAACAGAATTTAATCTCCACAGAGCAGGAATTTTCAACTTCTCTTTCTTAATGCCTTTTTCTATTCTATTTTCTCTGTCTTTCTTTCCTTCTCGTCCCTAGCACCTAGAGCATGAATGATGGGTGAAGGGAAGTCATCTGGCCTTTGCTTTCCCTGATTTATTATTTCACTTTTCTTGTACAGAAAATAGAAAGAATATAAACTCTAATTTCCCCTTATCCATGACTGCAAAAATTAGTTCATCGCAACCTCTTATTATCTTTTTGGCATCAGAAATAGCTCTAGGAATGTCTCAGGTTTCATTTTTGTTAATATGAGCTTAAACTTTCTGTTTTTTTCCTTTGTTCTTCCTAAGTTACTCATTTTATTTTTTGTTTCCAATAATCAAATTCCTTTAGCCCTTCCAGTGTATTATCGCTTGCCAAGTATTTTATTCCTTTCTTATCTTCTTTTCTTATCTTTCTTTTCCTTTAAGCTTCACTTGCTCTTATCTCTTCGGTTTTTCAGGAGTCCGAGAACTGTGTACTTAGCACACTGCTGGCCATCCTTACCTAAAGTACACAATTGAAATTCCCTCGTTTCTCTGCAGATCACTTGAATCCTTCACCTTTTACCAAAATACACAATTGAAGCTATCACTTTTTTCATAAAAGTGGCTTTAAATGCATCTCTCAGGGTCTGACATGCTTTAATTCTCTACGTAGCCCACAGATGTTGCTGTGTTCAGGGATTTCATCAGGCTTTCCGGGTCTGTTTTTCTTGGAGTTACCACTGGTGATCACTTTCAAACTGGTTTTAAGTCTTTATGGGATTAGGAAAAAGGTTCTTTTCCCCTTCCTGTTTTTAAGTCACTGTCTTTAACTTATCCTCTTACATCTCCTATCTTTTGTGGGCTGTGTTCTGAGGTTTGACTCCCACTTGGGCCTGTGGGCCAGTGTTTCAGAGCTCCAAAGTGACCACCCTTTCCTCCTATTAAACTGTGTAATAGAAAATTATGGGACTCCGTCTCAGTTCCTGAAAAAATTCGCTGCAATAGGATCTTCTGTCAGTTTTAAAATTCACATCATCTGTCCCCTCTCCTTGTGTATACGCAGGGGGATTTCTGTGTTCAGTTTCTTTCTGGGAGCGCCACCCCTCTCCCAAACATCTCATTGGCTCCCTTTCAGGGCAAGGCATGGTGGGTCATGTGGGCCCAGCTGGTGGGAGGTCATGTGTCTCTAACCCCATGTGCCATCCCTGGACCCCAGGGAAACTGCGGTCTGCTGGTGGGCACTGGGGCACCCTAATATTCTCCCAGCCTCGGGACCCAAGGACTGACTCTGCCCGTGCCCGGACCTCCAGATGTGGCTCGTTCCCAGGGTGCTGATGGGACCCCTGCTTGCTCACCCTTCCCTTCGCAGACACAGGAGCCCCCTCCCCCTCTCTCACATAAATACGTAAATGCTCACTTGTGTGAGGGCAGGGGGGGAGGAAAGCCTGGCCCCATCCACCTGCCCCGGGGCTTTCCTGGGGTTTGTCTAGGGAAGGACAGATAATCGGGAGCAGGTAGGAAGGGCAGAAAGATGGTTCACACTGTGCTCTTCCCACCTGGCCCCCAAACACTCCAGGCTCTCCTTTCCCTGTGTGTGTGTGTGTGTGTGTGTGTGTGTGTGTGTGTGTGTGTGTGTGTGTGTTTGAGGTGACTACCTCCCCACGCAGAGACTCACAATTCTGATTTCAGAGTTCTCTCTCAGAAAGAGGTGACTGGGTTTCTTCTAGGTCCACACAGACAAGACAGCTCCGGACACACATCTCCACGTGGCAGCATTGCCAGACAGGTTTATTTCTTCTGTTTCCTGACATGATGAAATAACTGAAATTGTCCAAAAATAAGTAAAATCAGAAAGAAGACTCTTAATAAAGGAATCTGTTTCTTCCAGCTGTGGATGCTGAACTTTCCTCTCTTTACATGATACTTCTAACGATGTGGACGTGTGGAAAAATTCTGAAAGCCCGTTCAGAACTGTTCAGTACAGAAAGTGTAATTGCAGGACTATAAATACCCTCCAGCTAGCAGAGTTAGTTAGGGCGTCTCTGGGCACATCAAAGTCTAGTCATGTAGCAAATCGGCTTAAGGAATCAGGAAAATGGAATCCTCGGAATACGAAATCCCCGAGCAGGGGGCATGAAGAGTTGATTAATTCAGCAGCACATAGTGTAGTTAGAGACCCAGGACCCTGCGGTCAGCCCAGAAGCCTGGGCAGACTGCTGCCTTGCTTCTATACCGTCAAATCTAGACGTGTGACAGAGCAAGGGCTTCTCTCGTTTCTCTTTAAAGATGATGAACTCTTTCTCATGAGCTCCCCTCACACGTGGATGTTAGAAACCTCACTCATCCGTCCGTCCACGCTTAGCAAACAGCGACAACGTGCGTGCAGTCACCAGAGCGGCGGTTCAGTGATTAGGACTGAAGCGTGTGATTGGTCCGCATCCCACAAAGACAGACGTGGAAACATCGAACCAAAGTCACTTGCTAGATTTGGGGCAGAGAAGTGAGATGGGAAAGCAGCCTGGGGCGTGCAGACACGTCCGTCTCAGAGCCTGCGCTCTTGACCTCCATCATTTTCCTTCTGACATTTGCTGGGCACAAAGTTTCCAAGAAATTATTTTAAATGCTTGCAGGTTCTGCCTTAGTTTTTAGAGGCAGAGAGTGCTATTTCTTGCACAGGTAGAATTGCTCCATCATTTCTCCCAATGTTTTTGAGGTGGTTGAATCCGACCAGGTTTTATTCGGGCATCTCAGCATGCCAGTGTGTGTTCTGTGTCTGTATATGTGACATAGAAAAATACATCGAGGCATGCGGAAGAGGCCGATGATGGCACTGATGGACACATATCCATCTTAATACTAAGTACAGTTTTATCCATGTGGGTATTATAAAGGTAAAGAATAGCAAACTAAGCCACTGTAATTGAAAATAGTATTGAGGTAAATGGAAATTTTCTAAAAGCATGCACTTGAACACCGTTATTCAAGAGCATTACATCGGAAAGCGGTCCCACAACGAATTAAGAACATATTCACAACTGAAACTGGATTCTTAACAAAAGTGGATGTTTTTCCCAACAGTGATACAAACTGAACTCCAGTAAATGCACACATTCCTCTTCTTAAATATAACTGTTTAGAGATAGAAATCACCATTGCCGACATCATTTTTCATATATGAAATGACCAGAGGTGTCTATTTTCAAAAACATCTCATTAGTTCACAGTTATGTTACCTAGTGATTAGCAGTTAGCCTTCCAAACCAAGTTTCGCTGACTGCATATATATTTCCAACAGAAAATGTGACTGCTTCTCAAATGTAATAATTACTCGTATCCCACTATTTGCCGTATTTTGAGCACTTTAGGAAGCCGGTTTTACTGAGGTCTATTGTTAGGTACATCCACATATCTAGAAGAGTTGTCGTCACATGCTGGAGTGGTCCAAATCCTCAGGAAGGACACTTTTTGTCTTCAAAGAAGGTATATAAGAGAAGCTAATTCTTCATCATACTATTAAGCTAGAAGTTTCTAATTAAGCTTTTTGGAGATTTTGAGGTTGTCAGTGTAAGAAGCAAGCAGCTGCTTTATTCTCTGGGTCATACCCTTTGATAAATGCAAAACTTAGATTTTTTTTTTTTAATGTTTATTTGTTTTTGAGAGAGAGACAGAGCTTGAGCAGGGGAGGGGCAGAGAGAGAGGGAGACACAGAATCCGAAGCAGCTCCAGGCTCTGAGCTGTCAGCACAGAGCCCGACATGGAGCTCTGATTCACAGACTGTGAGATCATGACCTGAGCCAGTCAGACCCCCAACCGACTGAGCCACCCAGGTGCCCCAAAATTCTCTTCAAATATGCTGTCCCATATTCCCATCCACGCAATCCTGAGCGGACGGGACAAGGAACACGTATTTCTTTATTACATCCGGTATAGCTGTTACAGGGGAATGTTGTATATTCCAGGTGAGAAAAAGAAGTGGGTAAAAAGTAGCGAAGTCCGGACAGAGAGCGCTCTAGTGTTCTGTGGCTCAGGAATGCCAGCTTCCTTCACTGAATAAACTTGTGGTGTGGCCTGTGATTCAGCGAATGGCATGCAATTTGCGTAACCGAATTTCAGTTAAATTATTGTCAAGCCATTTCCTTGGCAGGAAACAGATCCTTGATTTATGGAGTGATAACTTCCTTCTGTTCCTCTAATAAGAAATCCAGGAGCATGTGAATGCTGCGTAGTTCCTACCTGCCTTCGGAGGAGCGCGATCGTGTGATCGCTGTGGCAGACCTGCACGTGGCCGTGACCGCTAGCCTCCCATCTGGGTCAGGGGAAGCCGCCGCCCTGCTGCCTCCGGGGAAGAGGCCGCGCCCTCCCTCTCTGTGCTGAGGGCTGCCCACTGCTTGCTCCAAGATGAGACACTTGTTTCAGGGGGGCCCGCGCCTGGCCTGGTCCGTGGCTCTCTGTGGAGTCAGCTGGGCATGAAGGCCTCTGCCCACAAGAGTGACGAACACAGCTAACGCTCCTAACACAGGCACGTTCTTCCCTCTCTGTGGGATTGTTACAGCCGCATCTGGAGGGCAGAATCTCCCCTCAGAAGTGGGAGAGAGTTGAGTTACAGAAAGCAGCCGTGGCGGCCACGGGTCCTGAGTAAAAGAAGACCTTGATGGCTTCAGGCATTGCCTGGAATTCTTTTAGTTCTGTGTGTATTTAGGTCATATGCATAGACGCATGTAACCTGAGTGGGTGCACAGACTGTTAGTCAGAAGCGCCTCATACAGTCCCCAAACTATTTCTTTTCTTTCTTGCCTTCCTTTGTCTCCTTCCTTCCTTCCTTCCTTTGTCTCCTTCCTTCCTTCCTTCCTTC
This sequence comes from Proteles cristata cristata, assembly GCA_017311185.1. Lineage (NCBI taxonomy): Eukaryota > Metazoa > Chordata > Mammalia > Carnivora > Hyaenidae > Proteles > Proteles cristata. Next base: position 832,625 of record JAESUZ010002468.1, read on the forward strand.
TTTCCTTCCTTCCTTCCTTTCCTTCCTTCCTTCCTTCCTTCCTTCCTTCCTTCCTTCCTTCTTTCCTTTCTTTCCTTTTTCTTTCTTTCTTTCCTTTCTTTCTTTCTTTCTTTCTTTCTTTCTTTCTTTCTTTCTTTCTTTCTTTCTCTCTTTCTTCTTTCTCTCTTTCTCTCTCTTTCTTTCTTTCTTTCTTTCTTCTCTCTTTCTTTCTTTCTTTCTTTCTTTCTTTCTTTCTTTCTTTCTTTCTTTCTTTCTTTCTTTCCTTCCTTCTTTCTCTCTTTCTCTCTCTCTCTCTTCTTTCTTTCTTTCTTCTCTTCCTTCCTTCCTTCCTTCCTTCCTTCCTTCCCTTCCTTTGTCTCCTTCCTTCCTTCCTTCTTTCCTTCTTCCTTCCTTCCTTCCTTTCCTTCCTTCCTTCCTTCCTTCCTTCCTTCCTTTCCTTTCTTTTCTTTCTTTCTTTCTTTCTTTCTTTCTTTCTTTCTTTCTCTCTCTCTCTCTCTCTCTTTCTTTCTCTCTTTCCTTCTTTCCTTCTTCTCTCTTTCTTCCTTTCTCCTTCTTCTTTTTTTTTTGGAACATTATGAAGCGTGTCAGCCTGACTGGCCTGGAAACGGGGCTGTGAAAGAAGACCTGAATACGCGATGCCTGACGTGAAGGAGGAAGCACACGCACTCACCGACAGCTTCCCTCCAGCCCAGAAGCTGGACAACAGCTGACTTGGGGGACAAAGGTAATCACGAAAAGATCTTAGAGTTGTATTTTTTAAGTTCTTTACAAGTCATTTTAACTTTTTTAAATGTTTATTTCTGAGAGAGAGAGAAGTCATTCATTTACAAAGGTGTCAGAATTGGGGAGCTTGGGTGGCTCAATCGGTTAAGCATTCGACTTCAGCTCAGGTCATGATCTCATAGTTCATGAGTTCGAGCCCTACATCGGGCTCTGTGCTGACAGCTCAGAGCCTGGAGCCTGCTTCGGATTCTGTGTCTCCCTTTCTCTCTGCCTCTCCCCTGCTCTCACTTTGTCTGTCTCTCTTTCTCTCAAAAATACATAAACATTCAAATTAAAAAATACAATAAAAACAAAAAGGTCTCAGAACTCACAGACCCAAAGGAAAAGAAAGAACAATCCTAAACAAGTAAAAACGGATGTCTGATGACATCACGCCTCGTGACAGAGCGAAAAAAGGGGATCTTGTCCGAGGGCAGCTCCGTGACTCCCCATGGAGGTGAAGATGTGCAGGTGTTTGCTTGGAAACTAACTCCCTGCACGTGTTACAAGGAGACATGTATGAAGGTGTGTACAATGGTGCTGTGTGCAATAAAGGAAACTATTTCCCGGAAATGGATGAAAAATGGAAGCATCTTACATATAGCTTGTTCCGCATTCCTCTACTCCTCCTTAGAATTCCCAGGGACACTTACCATCCCATTTCACACATGCGGAAACTGAGTCACAGAGACCCAAGGAGAGTGAGGGGCAGAGCCAGGACCCACAGCCGGGCTCGGGGGCCCTTGTCCTCACTTACATCATGTCAGGAACTTTCTTTCTGACGCTGGCATGGGACGAGGTGGGACAGACTCTGTGTCACGTAGCCGGAACTTTTCTGAGCGCTCAGGAACGTTTGCTGAAGCGTGAGCGCACCTTACAGGACATGCCGGTGCCGGAGGCAAAGAGCCTGAAACCAGGAAATGACCAGGCAGGCCCAGTGTCTTTTCAGCAACTTCAGGTCCAACAACGGAGATTTGAAAGAAGTGAGCCGAGCCAGGTTGTTCAAACACGCATTAGATGTGGGCAGTCAGCCTACTAGGGACCCGTAGATAAGCTGCTTTCGGGAAGGGGCCGCTCAGGGTGGGTCTGGACTGAAGCTTTGGAGCCGGAGACGAGGCCCCTAGTCTCGGACAGCGTGGGGCCGAGCGGGTCCTGGGAGCTGGCGGGAGTGCCCCTGCGGCTGGCCCACCGCCCACACCCCTGCACGTCAGGGACCCCTGCATCCAAGCCAAATAGTGTCCAGCAGGCCCCGCATTCCCCTGCGCGCCCCCACCCCTGCGCTGACCATGCAGAGCCTAGTCCCCAGTGGGCTTCCCTGCGCCCTCCGACGACGTCTGGTTGTATTTCGCACTTAGAGCCCGATCCTGAGTCACTGAGCGGCGGCGGACGGTTCAGTACTAACGCGCTTGGCTTCTCGGACCTTCTCATTAATTATCGGAACAGCAGAGCTTGAGCGTTCTTTCCCCCTGCCCTCCGATGGCCCAGCTCCGGCCCCACCGCAGGGAGCGCCCCTGGCTCGTGCTGGGGCTGCAGATGCCCCCTGGGGGCGGGGGGCGTCCCCCCGCAGCCCCGCAGGCGGGGAGACGCCAGGGGCGCGCGCGCGCGTCCGGGTGTGTGTTTGGAGATGCCATTAGAATTCTTACAAATACTGAAAGTGAAATGAGGAAATGATTGGGCAAGCGGATGGAAGGGCCGGTGCCAGGAAGACCTATCATCCGCCGGGGGCCGGGATGCAGCGGCGCAGACGGACGGAGACTCAGGGGCGCGCTCCGGGGCGCCGGGGCACAGCCCGGCCGTGGAGTCGGTGTGGGGCCTCGGCGCGCACAGCTCACAGGAAATGATCCACTCCCCGCGGCCGCTGACTCGAAAGGCCCGGACCCGCGGACTCCCACGAGTGCCATGGATGGCGGCGCAGACGGCGAGCGGTCACGCCTCCGCCCGCGCCCGGAGAGCCGAGCCGAAATGAGAGCGGAGGAGCGCGTGGCCACCGGCCCGCGCGGCCGGCTCTGCGGGGACGGCGCGCTGCTGGCCGCCTCCCTGCTGCTGGCGCTCGCGTCCTGCTGCCTGTCGGCGGCGTCCCTGTGCCGCGCGGCCGCGCTGCAAGCCGAGCTGGGCGGCCTCCGCGCGCAGCTGCGGGCCGAGCCGGGCGCCCCCGCGCGGGCGCCGCAGCCCCGGGGAGCCCGCGGCCCCCAGCGCGCTGCAGGTGAGCGCGGCCTCCGCAGCGCCCCCGGCCCCGCCCGCGCGACGCCCCGGCCCTAACTGGGGGCTCCTCTCTTCCCAGGGGATCTTGGCACCGGCCGCGGCGGGAGGGAGCAGAAGGAAGCGCGCCTCCCTGGGGCCCGAGGAGACAGGTAGGCTGGGGCGCGGAAGCCTTCCGGAGGATCCCGGCGTCCGCAGGCGTGCAGTGTAGACGCTGGCCTCCGGCGTGGGCCCCCTCCGCTCCCCGGGAGCGCTGGCCGGTGCCGGGAGACCGTGAACGCGGCCTCCACACCACCTTGGCTTTCGCGCGGCGCCGGTGCGCCCGCAGGCGTCGGCCCGCTGGGCGCGTGGGCCCCCGACGGGCAGGGAGGGCTGTGCCCCGCCCGAGCGCGGACCGGGAAGGGGCCCGGGTCTCCCTCGCAGCGCGCCCCTCCGGGAGAAGCGCCCGGGGCGCCGTGCCTACGCGAGCCCCGGCGGGCCGGGTGCGGAAGGACCTTCCCGGAGGGTGCGCGGCGCGCGCTGGGGTCATGCCCGGAGCAGGTGTGCGGATGCGAGTCTCACACTCACACACACACACACACACACACCACTTTAAAGCTTGTCTTTAATGACTCTTTCGCCGGGAAACCCACAGCTTAAGAGTTCTTTAGCCACCTCTGCCTTTCTTCACGCTCCATCTGTGCCCCAGAATCTTCTAGATTCCGGAAACCCCAGGCAGCGCGGGGCGCCCCAGAATGCTCCATTCTAGCGCCTGCATTTCAAAGATGAAAAAGGGCATCTGCATTAACTTCTGTAGTATCACAACTTCAAAACCCCTTGGTTTTACTTCTCTTTTGTGTTGAAAGAGCATGTTTGGAAGTCATAGGAGCCAGGCGGACACGTGCCGGATGGGATTGTCGCAGCTACTGTTTCTTCCCATCCTCACGTTGCCTGTTGTCCTGTGAGCGGAACAGGTGACCAGGAGTAGTTGTCCATGTCTGTATTTGCACTTCTGACTCACACAGTAGGTGTTCTTCCACCCGGCAACACACAGCCGCGCGCACAATGCTCTGACTGTAAACACAGTTTTCACTGACTGCCTTATTCATGGAAAAAATTCTTTCCTGTTTTATAAAACCATGATTTTTACATACGCTCTGTGTCAATTACCTTTTGTGAGTCTTTGTGTCTATTATCAGACACAAATGGCTTTAAACAAATGTAGACTATGGAAACACTCATGTTTTTACCCCACTTGAACACATGAATTGCTTTCATAGTTTGCATGTTATCAGCTGCAAAAACACAGCATCTATACTGCGGTATGTTTTTGCGTTCACTTACCGTTATACAATAAGCATTTTCCCTATTGCTAGGGAACTTTCTAAGTAATTCTCACACATCCATGTTGGTTCGTTATCATACAGTTATTTAACTTGTTTCCAAAGCTGTTATGCGGATCTCTGATTCCCGAGGAATTTTATGGCTTCCACGTAAATCCCCAAGGTGAAACATCAGAGGTGAAGAGGGTGAACATCGTTTTCGCCCTTGCTGCCTCCTGCCGCGTTGGTGTCAGAGTGAGTGGAAAACGTGTGCAGTCAGAAGTGCAATGCACAAGGTCTCGACATTCTTACAGCGTTTTATCTTGTTAAATTTATTTTGGCTAGTTTCGTAGTTGTCAAACACGATCTCACATGTAATCTGTTGCTTGCTTGAAAACAAGAATGAATTTTTGCACATTTGGGTAACTTCTAATTTTATCCGCTGCTAATTTTTATTTATAGCTTCCCTCATTTGTCCTTATTTGCTGTAATTTTGAATAAGCTCTATTAGGCATACTGCTTATCCAGAGTTGGTTGTAAATATTTCCATAATATCTTGCTGCTTTTTAAAAATTTGTACAGCTTTACATCTATGTATTTGATGTGATAAACTTTTCCTTTTGCTTTTCTCTACTACATCAAAGCTAAAAACATATGAATCCATAATCTCTTAAAAAGCCTATTCTATAGTAAGCTACTTTGACTTTTTCACAAGTTAGTGTGTTAGTTTGGTATTTAACTCCTTAATCCTTCTGGCCTTTGTTTGGTGGATCACCTCACACCAGCTTTAACCTTCCTTATTTTTCTTTTGTTTTCCTACCAAATTGCTATAAAATATAGCCAATTTATGGGATGCTTCCTTTTAACTTGTTTGCATTGGAAAGCTTACTGTGTTACTATTAAATCTCTCCTGACTCTATCTTGAGACTGTTTTTTCATTGATTTATTATTCTGTTTATCTGTATTAAATAAAATATTTTAAGTATTTTGTAACATAATGAGCTTTAATATCTAGTAGGGTCAGAATGCCTCTGTCTTCTTCAACCTCTCTGCTATTACTCCCCAGCCTCTGCACATTCATTTTACAAATAAACCTTAACTTTACTGTTGTAGAGAGGATATGGGCTCATTACAGCAGATTTAAGAAGAAAGAACGTTGAGTAAGAAATTAACTTCCGGAGTCCCACTTCCTCAAAATACCCTCTATTATATTTTAAAATTTCCTCCCATGTGCACATTTTTACAAATGTGTGATGTGATGGCATCGGAAAATTAAATCAAAAATTTTTCCTAAATAATTTTAATTTTTAGAAAGCTTGGAAAGTAATAGAGAATTCTATCAAGGGAATCAAAATTTACTTGGTTTCTACAACCCGGATTTAATTTCTATTGTCATGAACATGGTTTGCCTAAGATTTTTATAAACCTTTCATATAGTATATCAATCTATATAGTATATGTATGTATAGTATATATGCATATGGATATATACGTGTATATATACAGTATATAGTACATCTCTCTCTCTCTCTCTCTTTCTCTATTTCTCTCTCTCTCTCCCTGTATATACACTGATAACATTCATAGATCTGAGATGAAAGATCTGAAGAAGAGAACTTAGTGACAGGTCATATCTGCTACTCCTCATCAGTGAAACTGACTTGAATGTCATTTTAGACACCATCCTCTTATGAAGGGAAATCATATTTGTTTAGCACTACAAAAATAATGGGTATATAACCAAGAGGTTTCTGAAACGCCTTGATTTTATTTTTCTGTTTGGTAGGGTGCTTTTTTTTGGAGTTGAGAAAATGCTGTACAATTTGAATCTATACAGATTTGTTTCTTTCTTTTTGTTTTCATTTTTGTTGTTGTTTATTTATTCTCTATTCTAGTTCTGATTTAAGTAAGGGTCAAAAAAACCTTAGGTTCTACCTTTTACTTTCAAAGTGTCCATTTATGTTCTTATATGTTAATCTTCCCAATACTTTATAGATCCATTGACAGTTTTTGGTTGGAATGTCATAAAAATTGCAATTCTGAGGAAGAAAATGAATTTTTACGGTGTTTCATTTATATATCCAAGAATGCTTAAATGTGTAATATCTTTTTACTAAATATCAAATGATAATTTCTCAGTTAGATATTCTTTTCCCTGTCTAGGTTTCTTTGATTATTTTATCGTTAATTTAAAAAGGTTTTCTTGCAATTTTGGAGTCCTGGGATTTTCAAATAGCTTTAAACTCTTTAAAAATGTACAGAATTAAAAAAAAATAATGCAGCCTTTGATCACATGGTTATTTTTAAGCCACATCAACACACATATTGGGTTTATACTTAACAGAATTCTAATAAAATTTTAGACTTTAAAAAAAAAATACTCTGCTTTCTACCTCTACTACTCAAGGTCAGTTGCCATCATTTTATGACTGTGTCCAAAAGGTTCAGAGCAAAGTATTGCTAAAATACACTCCAGAATGGCACCCATTTTTATTTTTCTATAAATCCAACCTAAACGTCACCAGGCACTTTGGTCTTACGGTGCGTATACTCATTTTGTGTGTAAACTCCAGCATGTTGGGCTAGAAAGCCCCTGCTCAGTACACAGCATCCATAGCGGTGCATCAGTATCTGGGAGTGTCACATATCACCTGCGGGGCTTTTTGCCTTGTCATTTGTACTGTCCTGTCTATACAACTAAAGAGTAGAGGCTCCTGTGTCTGGGCCGTATTTCCTCTTCACATGCATCATGGTGTTTGCACGCAGTAGGTGTTCTATGAATATTTGTGGATCGATCTCGGGCTCACTATGAAGTAAAATGCAGTGATTTGGCAATCACTGGGAGCGGGACTTTCCCATATTTCTTCACTTCTCAGGTTTTGATCAGAGGCCATCTTATGTAATTTTTCAACTCGACATTTAAAACAACGGTTTCACCAAAGAGTGAATTTGATCGCAAGGCTAGAGTCGCAGGGAGTTTGAGAGCCCCTCGCCGCCGCCCCTCTGGGTTCACCGGGAAGAGGCACAGATTGGGCTCACTAAAAGTCCTAGAGACACTCATATTTAGCAGTCTAACTCTAATTTTGTGGATTTCTGGCTCGAATGTTTTGGTTTCAGTTGAAGTATTGTCTACATGCGGAGAAGGGCACACGTGTTAAGGGTCCGGCTTGGTGGTATTCACAGACTGAAGGGCAGGTGTTGAAGGGGCGGACATCCCCATCGGCCTGCGTGCCCACCCGGTGCTCCGTCCGCTCCTCCGGGGGTAAACGCTTCAATTTAATTGTGCAGATTGGTTATTTGGATCCTGTTTTGTTTTTCTTAATTGTGCTGTGTTTCAGATGGAGGTCTTATTAAGTTTTCTGTGTTTCATAAGATAATTTCTGATTGTAGTAGAACAAACAGAAATGTGGGGAAATCCAGGATCAAAGAATTGCCAGATGGCTCGTATTAGCCAAAAGGCGCACTTTTAAGCCCATATGCGTATTTGGAGATATTCCTCATTAAAAATAATAATGAACGTGATATGGCTTTGAAATATTACATCTTAGAGTTTCTTCACACATGGAGTCATGATGACCCATGTTGTCAGCTCTCGTGTTACTATTATGCTCACTCTAAGAACCTAGACAGAGACATCCTAAGAGTCCATCAGGAGCATGAATTCTTTCAAATGGATCCCCGCTGAACAAAAGCAGTTTATTAATAAAATCAGATGACCTTTATATTTTCTCCCTTGTTATTCAGTAGGGATTTTAAAAGGTAATAGAAATACATGTGTTTTAGGATGCCGGTGGGGCTCAGTTGGTTAAGCTTCTGACTCTTGGTTTCAGCAGGTCATGGTCTCATGATTTGTGTGCTGATAGCGCAGAGCCTGCTTGGGATTCTCTCTCTCCCTCTCTCTCTGCCCCTCCCCTACTTGCACTTTCTCTCTCTCAAAATAAATAAATAACTTAAGAAAAGAAGTGCATGTGTTTTGGATTATAGAAATACAAAAAATGTTTGTTTTACCTGTCTCATTTATAACAGTAAAATGGCGTTGAAAACATGAACACAATATAAAAACAAGAGTGGGAAAAATGACCCATCTTTCATCTTCTACATAAATATTTATTGTAAGATTTTGGTCAGTCTACTTAATGTTATTTTTCTCTATTTTATAAACTTTTTTTCAGTTTGGAGTTATTTTAGAATTACAGAGAAGTTGCGAGAACAGGGCAGAGAGGCGGCATACATCCCTCACCCAGTGTCTCCTGTTATCTTACATTACCATCCTTTGTCATAACTAAGAAACTAACGTTGGTACTTAACTAAAAACTGGACTCCATTTCTTTTTTAAAAAAGTTTTTATGTTTATTATTGAGACAGAGAGAGAAACAGAGCATGAAGGGGAGAGGGGCAGAGAGAGAGGGAGACACGGAATCTGAAGCAGGCTCCCAGGCTCCGAGCTGTCAGCACAGAGCTCGACACGGGGCTTGAACCCACGAACCGTGAAATCATGACCTGAGCCGAAGTCAGACGCTTAACCAACTGAGCCACCCAGGTGCCCCATGGACTGAAACCCATAGTCTGTCTCCTTTGCAAGAAAAGATGGGAGGTCCACAGGATCTGTATCATCCAGGCTTTGTTTCATTGACGCTCCTGGCAGGGCGGTATCTTACAAGACTGTAAAGTGAGCATTGAAAACATATGCAAGTCGAACTCAACCATCCAATTTGTGCCGTAATTAGGCTAACCGGAGCCTCTTAGCCAGTAAGGGTGTGTTCCTTCCTAGAACAGAAACAGCTGGCTGTTGTCATGGTGATCTTTGACCAGAATCTTCCCTGAGTGCTCTTTTTTCCCCCCTGCTTCAATAATGACTTCTTTTTCAGTGTTGCAAGAGCTGGCTCCTGGTCAAAAACAGTAATAAAATAAAATAGTGACCTCACAACCAAATCTCTGAACCCTGTTCTTGTCAAGTTTAAAGTTTTGGGAAGCAGAAGAGCCAGGAAATGAGTCAATCAAAGCAGGCAAAAGTGATGTTGCATCTTGTCCGTGTACGCCACAGGCCTGCTAGCTTTCACTGTTCTAGGTGGTGAGTGTTGATCTGAAAACACAACAGATAGAAGTCTCCTGCCCACTGGAGATTACACCGTAGTGAGGTGGAAAGACACAGAAAGCAGTCAATAAACACGATTAACGAGTAAGTAACAATACTAGAAAATGGCAAATATCATGAAGAAGTAAAATATCTAAGGCAGGGTTAACAGAATCGGCAGTGTGAAAGCTGAAGTGGGGAGAAGAAGCTGCGTAAGGGAGGTCAGGAAAAGTCTTTCAGTTTCTTCCTGAAGATTCAATCATTCGTTATACCATCAACTGAAAAAAATTTTGTGGAAACGGGTAGATATTTAAAAAATAAATTCATAATGTTGAGGAATGTGTTGTTCTCCTAACCCTGTAGGAATGGATATTAGTTTTAATGTTTATTATGTTTATGAATTAAGTCCTATTTAAAAGAACCGTATTGGACACCTGTACCTTTGTTACGATACGATTGGATTTTGGTGGGCGGGGGATGGGCATTAAGGAGGGAACTTACTGGGAAGAGCACTGGGTGTTGTATGTAAGTGATGAGTCAATTCTGCTACTTCTGAAACCACCATTGCACTGTATATTAACTAACTAAAATTTAAACAACAAAAAATAAAAATAAATAAATAAAAAGTATTCTCATTTCTTAAGAGTTAGAGAAAAACAGATTTTGCTCAAAAATAGAGGTCGGATCCTCTGTGCCAAGGTTGGAGGTGGGCACTTAAGAATATATAGGAAAATGGAGGGGCGCCTGGGTGGCTCAGTCAGTTGTGCGTCCGACTTTGGCTCAGGTCATGATCTCCCGGTTCGTGGATTCGAGCCCTGTGTCGGGCTCTGTGCTGACAGCTAGCTCGGAGCCTGGAGCCTGTCTTCGGATTCTGTGTCTCCTTCTCTCTCTGATCCTCCCCTGCTCACCCTGTCTCTCTCCCTCTCAGAAATAAATAAAAACATTAAAAATTAAAAAAAAAAAAGAATATATAGGAAAATGGAGAAAAAAACAAGTTATTAGGTGTTTTCCACGTACAAATTCTGGAGTAGGCTCTATGCCATCATTTACCCTCTCAGTTACCCCTATTAGGCTGGCATTGCCGTCTTCATTTTAGATGAGAGACTTGAAGCCAAAACATAATCAGTCCCTTCTCTCAACAAGCTAAATACTGAGTTGGAGAAATGAAATAAACCCAATGTAAATTTTAAAATAACAAAGAAGCTCTTCAGCCTTTGCAGAAAGCACGTGTAAACTATGACTTCAGTTGGTTCTCACAACAAGGCTATGAAACAGCTATTGTTATTCTTATTATAGAGATAAGAGAAAATATTTTAATGTCATATTAAGTGTTAATTTCAGGATTAAACAGCTGAATTTGTTTGAGAACTAAGGTTTGCAATCATTCTATAGTGACTCCGAATTCTGAGTTTTTTCCCACTGTGCGAGCTCTAGGCACTTCACGGTTGAATGATACACCAGATCTGACACAAACTGTTGGGTCTCGGAATGCCCCAGACTGTTCTCAACATTAGTACCAACAAGAAGACAGTCACCTGTGGCATCATGGGATGTTAGTTCAGGTCACAGCCTGAAAGATTATTGAAACCATGATGGATAAGAGCTGAGCTGAGTTTCGAAGACCGACTCGACTCAGGGACGAGGAGACAGCGTTCCAGGGCGCGGGGACAGTAGTGCAGCAGGAGGCAGAGAAAACACGGGAACAGGCCTTACCGTAGCGGGGGGGTGGGGCGTCAGGCAGCATGCCCGCCGACACCTTGGTATCATTCCTTTGCTTGGATTTTTGCAAGAGTTTGTTGGCTGTGATGTTTTCACAAGCTCAGGCTTTCTCCTCCTCTTTCTTTCTTCTTTTTTAAGCATTTAAAAATTTTTTAAATTTAAATCCACATTAGTTAACATACAGTGTAGTGTTGGTTTCAGGAGTAAAATTTAGTGAGTCATCACTTCCGTATAACCCCGAGGGCTCATCCCGACAAGAGCCCTCCTCAATGCCCAGCCCCCATTTAGCCCATCCCCCGCTCCTCTCCAGGAACCCTCTGTTCTGTGTGTTTAAGAGTCTCTTGCGCTTTGCCTCCCTCTCTGTTTTTATCTTCGTTTTCCTTCTCTTCCCCTATATTCATATGTTGTGTTTCTAAAATTCCACATATGAGTGAAATCATGATAGTTCTCTTCCTGACTTATTTCACTTAGCATAATACATTCTAGCTCCGTTGATGTTGTTGCAAATGGCAAGATTTCATTCTTCTTGATTGCCGAGTAAAACTCCATTGTGTGTGTATGTATATATATATACCACATCTTTTTTAAAAAAAATATTTAATGTTCATTTATTTTTGAGAGAGAGGCAGAGTGTGAGCAGGGGAGGAGTGGAGAAAGATGCAGACACAGAATTCAAAGCAGGCTCCCGGCCCTGAGCTGTCAGCATAGAGCCCGACACGGGGCTTGAACCCACGAACCATGAGATCATGACCTGAGCCGAAGTCGGACACTTAACCAACTAAGCTTCCCAGGCGCTCTTTTTTTTCTTCTTCTTCTTTTTAAGTTTATTTATTTTGAGAGAGAAAGCACAAGCAGGGTAGGGGCAGAGAGAGAGAGGAGAGAGAGAATCCCAAGCAGGCCTCACACTGCCAGCACAGAACCTGACACAGAGCTTCAACTCATGAACCGTGAGATCATGACCTGAGCCGAAGTTGGACACTTAACTAACTGAGCCACTCAGGCGCCCCTATACCACATCTTCTTTATCCATTCGTCAGTCAATGGACGTTTGAGTTCTTTCTGTAATTTGACTACTGCTATATTTATATTGCTATATACATTGGGGTGCATGTACCCATTCGAATCAGCATTTTCGTATCCTCTGGATAAATGCCTAGTAGTGCTGTTGCTGGGTCGTAGGGTAGTTCTGTTTTTAATTTTTTGAGGAACCTCCATACTGTCTTCTAGAGTGGCTGCACCACTTTGCATTCCCATCAACGATGCAAAAGTGTTCCCCTTTCTCTGCATCCTCGCCAACATCTGTTGTTTCCTTAGTTGTTCATTTCACTCATTCTGACAGGAGTGAGGTGGTATCTCCTTGTGGTTTTGATCTGTATTTCCCCGATGATGAGTAATGTCGAGCATCTTTTTGTGTGTCTGTGAGCCATCTGGATGTCTTCTTTGGAAAAGTGTCTATTCATGTCTTTTGCTCATTTCTGCATTGGATTGTTTGTTTCTGGGTTCTCTTCCTCTTTCTATGGCCAGGCCGTTTGAGGTAGACAGGGGTAACAACTGTAGGTAACTGCTCTTTTTTTTTTTTTTTTTTTTTAATTTTTTTTTTTAATGTTTTTATTTATTTCTAGGAGAGAGAGAGAGAGACAGCGTGAGCAGGGGAGGGTCAGAGAGAGAGGGAGTCACAGACTCTGAAACAGGCTCCAGTCTCTGAGCTGGCAGTCAGCACAGAGCCCAACGCGGGGCTCGAACCCACGAACCGCGAGATCATGACCTGAGCGAAAGTCGGACGCTTAACCGACTAAGCCACGCAGGCGCCCCTGTAGGTAACTGCTCTTTGACAGCTTCTGACATGGACTGTGAAGTCACACTTAACAGTTCATCCTTTTTCTCTTGTTTCTGCTGCTCTAGAACATCTTCTGGGAAATAAGGGTAAGAAATGTTAGGGAAATACACAACCATTTGCTTTAAAAAATATATCATAGGATGCTACTGTATTACAAATGAAAGTCAAAATCCTTATTATTGAAGATTATCTGTTATGGAAAATGTTGTCCATACAATCCTGAGCCCAAAGATTTATTGTTAGAGGGTTCAGATATCATGGCAATGGTGTTTTTTTTTTTTTTAATAGAATCTATTTTCTCTAAAGCATTAACTTAATTTGACTTAACATGGAGTATAAAGTTGGCTATAAGATGAGGGATTTTTAAAGTTTATTTAATGTGTGTGTGTGTGTGTGTGAGAGAAAGAGAGAGAGAGAGAATGCAAATGGGGGGGGACAGCAGAGAGCGGTGAAGAGAGAGAGAATCCCAAGCAGGCTCCACACTCTCAGTGCAGAGCCTGATGCAGGGCTTGACCTCACAGACCATGAGATCATGACATGAGCCAAGGTCAAGAGTTGGACACTCGGGCTCCTGGGTGGCTCAGTCGGTTAAGAATCCGACTTCGGCTCAGGTCATGATCTCACGGTTCGTGGGTTCGAGCCCCGCATCGGGCTCTGTGCTGACTGCCAGTTCAGAGCCTGGAGCCTATTTCAGAGTCTGTATCTCCCTCTCTCTCTGACCCTCCCCTGCTCACGTTCTCTCTCTCTCTCTCTCTCTCTCTCTCTCTCTCTCTCTCTCTCTCAGAAATAAACAAAATATTAAAAAGAGAAAAACAAAGTGAGATTCTCAAAGCAGCATCAGCATTATGGGGCACCTGGGTGGCTTAGTCGGTTAAGCGTCCGACTTTCACTTAGGTCATGATCTCGCGGTTCGTGGGTTCGAGCCCCGCGTCGGGCTCTGTGCTGACTGCCAACTCAGAGCCTGGAGCCTATGACTCCCTCTCTCTCTGTGACTCCCTCTCTCTCTGACCCTCCCCTGCTCACGCTGTCTCTCTCTCTCTCTCTCCTAGAAATAAATAAATTAAAAAAAAAGAGTTGGACACTCAACTTGAGCCACCCAGGTACACTTTAAAGATAAAGTTTTTGAGAATCATTTGGAAAAGTTGGATATTGTTACAATACCTATTTTTTTTCTAAATTGGTCCACAGATATATTTTTTTTAGTCTGATGTAAACCAGATGCTGTGCAGATTTGTAACTGATGGTTCTTAATGTCAAGCGACTCAGCCTAGGAAAAGAGACAGTAATAGAAACAATTAGGATATATATAGTGAGATGTTGTTTCACTATAGATTCATAGATATATGCACAAAGTATAGTGGGATCAAATATTTAGCTGGAAGGATCAGGGAAAGAGTTGATATTTGGTCTGAGCCCTGAGGGATGGACGGATTTCACCAGGTACTAAGGTGAGGAGTATTTAGTCAGATGGGATAGCACATACGCAGTCCCGGGAGCAGGAGAGTGAGCTTCTATGCTCTTAGGCAATGGGAGGGTAGAGGTTGTGGGGTTGTGAAGGGAGATTTGGGTTTTGTGTGCAGGGGAACCCCACTTGAAGGTGTTATAACCATTAGAAGGATAAGATAAAATTCCGATTTAAGAAGGCAAATCTGGAGGAAACATAAGCAATACAGTAGAACTATTAGAAGAGCGACTCACAACTTGGTGAGTAAGTGTAATCGTCTGGAGAGCAGTGAGGGTGAAGCTCTGAATGAACCTACCTCGACTGCTCCTCTGGTCGTTTTTGATTTTTCTCTCTGTCTCTGTCTGTCTGTGTGTCTCTACACTCCCTTCAGCCATGAGCTGTATCCCTCCACCTCAGCCTTTACGTATACTCATGGCTGCTAATTTTGTGTGGAATGGTCCTACCCCATTCTTTCTACTTCTTAAAACATTTTTTTAATGTTTACTTATTTTTGAGAGAGAGAGAATGGGGGAGGGACACACAGAGAGAGAGAGACAGAATCTGAAGCAGGCTACAGGCCCTGAGCTGTCAGCATAGAGCCCGACGGGGGGCTCGAACTGTCTTTCCGCTACTGATTCATACTTCTTCCTCCCTCTAGATGGCAAGTAAGCTCCATGGGGGTAGAGACGGAGTCTCCTTTTTCTGTTCTTTTTCTTTTCTTTCTTTTTTGCTTTTTCTTTTTTCTTTCTTTCTTTCTTTCTTTCTTTCTTTCTTTTCTTTTCTTTTCTTTCTTTCTTTTTTGCTATTCCGAGCACAACACATGACCTAAATTTAGTGCTCGGTAAAACTGTTGAATGAGATTAATGACAGAATCCAAACTGAGCAAAAGTTGAAAAATTCAAGCCATTAGAACTTGTTTATTTATGGGATTTCAAGATTGCAGAGGAAAGAATTAGGCATGTTTACAAAGTTTCTAGCTTGGGTAACTCAGAGGATACTTATATCCATTAAGAGAAAACAGAAGAATAAGAGGTACATGGGTGTGAGGAAGATAAATAAATTTGGGTCATGTTGAGTTTGAATTATCACTGTGGCATCCAGGCAGAGATGTCCAAGGGGAAGTTGAAGGTTAAGAGCCAGCTGTGCAATTCACTGATGGTTTTCTCCAAGCATTCAGGTATATTTTTGTGTTTGCCTTCCTTGAATTCAAGTCAAGTATGTTTGCATATTGTATCATCAAGCTAATTTTCTTAGTTACCAATACCCAGTGCCTTATGAGTATACACCATTAATAATGAGAAATGCTCTAAAGTAAGGCAAAGAATTCATGGTAAAAGGAAAAAAATACCCTGTGGAGATGATGACTCAACTATAAAATTAGTAATTTTAAATTAAAATATTTCATCAATTGTAAAATGAAATGACTTATGAAGATGGCATTTTGTTTTCTGAGGTTTTGTTTTGTTTTTTTAACTCTTAGTGTTCATGATTCAAGGCAAAGGGCCGCCATTTTATACATTCTACAGTGCTTTAGACATAGAAGATACTCAAATTATGAGCTGTTCCTGACAATGTCCAATTAATGCTTAGGGCTCTGTACACACACACACACACACACACACACACACACACACACACTCACACAATCTTCCATTCGGATATCTTTCTTTACTCCTGTCACCTATCTTGATTTCTGTTTTGTTTTGTCAACTTCTTTCCAAAACCCCCAAAGACCCAGCATCCCTTTTTACTTCCTCAGGGCCATTATAGTGTTACCATCTTTCTGAATTACCCAGAATTGAAAACTTGTTTCTATTATTAGTTTTTAATTCTCCTTCAAACACACACTCAGTCACAAACTTTTAATTTTTTTTTCACAATTTATCTTGGATGCTCTATTTATATAATTGCTTTTGGGATCAAATCATCCTCATATTATATTTATGCCAGTCCACAGCTGAACCTTTGTTTTCACTATTCTCTGCGTCAATTTATTCTACACAAGGATGCATGTATGACCTTTCTCAAGCACAAGGTATATCAGGCAAGTCCCTCTCAAGATTAAGAATTTCTGTTTTTTTTTCCTGGTAGTCAAATACATACTTCTCAATTTAGCTCTCTCAAAATACTTTTGAAACTCTTAACTAGTATTGGTGAACTGTTTATCACCAATCAAATACAATTTTATAAGGTACCTGGGTGGCTCAGTTAGTTAAGCGTCTGACATTGGCTCAGGTCATGATCTTGTGGTCCATGGGTTCGAGCCCTGCATTGGGCTCTGTGCTGACAGCTCAGAGCCTGGAGCTGCTTCGGATTCTGTGTCTCCCTCTCTCTCTGCCCCTTACCTGCTCATGCTCTGTCTCTTTCTGTCTCTCAAAATAAATTTAAAAAAATTTTTTAATACAATTTTATAATCCAGGTTTTCACCCCTAAATTCTTGTATTCCCATTCCACAGTAGAAATATTTATCCCGAGATCATGCGTTCTTCAATGTCTTCATAAATCTGTGTTTGTCATTAGTCAGTATTGGTGTCTTTATGGGATTTTTCCTAGTTAAACTTTTCCAGCCACTGATTATTTATTCAAAACTAGTTCACGAAAAATCAAGCTGTATTTCTCGTGACTTCATACACTGACTGGGGCAGGTCAAAAGAAATAGAAGAGACGTGTTTCCTTCAGAGTCCTCATTCTTTAAAAACTGTGATGCAGGAATTAAGAAGACAGAAGGAGGAAGAGACACAGGAAAATGAAGGAAGAATATCTCATCCAGACTGAAGAGCTTGGAAGAAGGTTGAATGAGATGAGAGAGTAAGAAGGACTATGAAGATCACCTGGTTGGGACAAATGCAATGGGAAGAGCTCTGTGCTTTCCACAGAGTCATGTATAATCTGCATAATTGCAGTACTCACACGGTAGTTGATATTAGATTGAAGTTTTGTTCCATTAAGAGAATAAGCCCGCTTGAAATTAAGAGAATAAGCCTCATCCGATCTTGAAAAGGTTTGGATTCAACATAGAAAACGATACAGCAGATACTAACAATCTCGTAAACTTTCAAATCCCTTTTTCTAATTAAATGGTATTCGAATGTGACATAAGGGTCATACATAAACAGATGGCTTTCAAATTCAAAGAGTTTTCCATAAGGAAAATACTTCAATGCAAGTCTGGTCGTGAGGTTGGTTGGATTTTCTTCTATCAAATATTGAGCAATCACAAATTATTTTGGTTTTGAAAACTGTTATTTTAGGAATTCTTTTTTGTAAACAATTTTTGCTGTCTGTATCATGTATTGCTTTGGAAATATTTTACATGCAGTTTAATATTATGGATAAATATTAAGCTGTAAATTTGTACTTAAGATGAATTTTCCTTATATCTTTGCTACTGGGAGATAGGAAAACACAGCATTGCCATTCTGAACCACTTTTTGTGAGCTACAATCTCTAGTTTAAGATCAGATCTGTGTTGAAAAGAAAGTCCTAAAGGACTGTTGTACGAGAGATAAGATGACAGTGGATTTGGAATTTCGTAAAAAGGAAGAGCTGAAAGTGAAGAGTAAATAACACTGATAAGGTTGATGGGACCTAACCAAAATCCCTGGAGGCCAGAGTGGGAAGTCCTCTGCATACGTCCAACAAAACTCCTTCAAAAGCCCAGTGACTTTCTCTGGAATTTCTGGAATTTCTAAGGAACATTAACGAATGGCACTGGCTTCAGTGAGTACAATTCAAACACTATTATTGAACTTTTCTTTTAATATTCCATTTTCCTTCCTGAAGAGTACTTCTTCAAATACACTTTTCTCTTCCCTCCAACTTTTCTTCTTTTTTAAAAAATTTTTTAATGTTTTATTTCTGAGAGAGAGAGAGAGAGAGAAACAGCGTGAGCAGGGGAGGGTCAGAGAGAGAGGGAGACACAGAATCTGAAACAGGCTCTAGGCTCTGAGCTGTCAGCACAGAGCCTGATGTGGGGCTCGAACCCATGAACCCTATGATCATGACCTGTGCCGAAGTCGGACGTTTAACCAACTGAGCCACCCAGACACCCCTCCTCCAACTTTTCTTCTAAAAGTTAGATTTCTGCTATTACCCGATAGAATAGATCATTGTTTCCTAACGTGTAGGTTGTAGCCAATTGGAGTTGGGCTGCAGGAGATTAAAATTTAGATGTTTTCTTATCAGTTTGTTAGTGTCAAGGCATCAGACTTTCTCTACACTCCTGTGGAGTTTTGGATAAATAGTCAAGAAAAGGGTCAGCTGAAACAGAGAGTAACCTGATTTTCTCTTTATTGGGGTTCACTTGATCTTCATGCTCTCCTCATGCCCTTCCATTATGTGCCCAATTTACTGGGTTCAGTCAAGAGCGAGAATGCTACCTCTACTACTGCCGTTATTACCAAGCTTGATTTCCCGATGACTGTCTCTCAGGAGTGGCACGCAACACTCCATACGCATTTATCTCATTTAATCTCTACAGACGTGTACACATTCACCAAAGGAAAGACGGAGCATGTGGAAATATGACTTTGACTTGTGTGTACATGCGCCTCTTCTTCTGTGTGGAAGAAAGATTAGAGCTTCACATGCTCTCATCAACCTTTGCATCTGTCACAGAACTGAGTCGTTAGCCCTTAAGAAGTATTTGTTAGAGAGATAGGGACACATCTATAGTAGGTTTGGTAGGGCTCCCCTAGATCCTCTGCACGCTCCTCAGACATTCACTGCTTTGGCTGTTTTGTTAGCTGCTT
Source organism: Proteles cristata cristata (assembly GCA_017311185.1). NCBI lineage: Eukaryota > Metazoa > Chordata > Mammalia > Carnivora > Hyaenidae > Proteles > Proteles cristata. Next base: position 851,712 of record JAESUZ010002468.1, read on the forward strand.
TCCCTCAAGCTGCCCCTATTCATGACCATCCTGCCTCTTTCGATGCTTTTACATATTTGTCCTGGCAGAAGGTCCGTTATCGTAAGAGCACTGAGTCACATTTTCCCTATGTCACAGACAAGGCTCCCGTTGTTTGGAGGTCAGTAAAAGAGTCACAGAGTTGTCCAGAATGTTCTGCGTCTATCGAAATGATCAGATTAGCCTGAAAACATGGTAGAAAGGTTTCAGAGTGACAAAGGAATGGCAGTCGTTAACATGCTATTTCCGCCTTGAAATACTAAGGGAAACTTGGTAACAGATTTTCTTAAGTGATCGCTCACTATATCATCTGCAGACCTGGGTGTTTGCACCGCTTAGGAAGAACTTTTCATGATTACCCCTGTTACGCCATGTTGTAAATATCAGAATGTTTTCAATTAATCAAGTGAAGCAGGAATTCACTGTGTCAGACTCTAACATTTATACAGAGAAGCATGTTCTTAAAGTACCACTACAACTTGGAATAAACTACTTACTAGATAAGAAAAGCTCTAAACTAATATTTTCTTAATTTAAAATAGGCACGCTTAAGTTTCTGTTTCATGCTTTTCACAGATACATACTGCTTTGTTTTCTTTTCCCATGGAAAAATGTTCTTATTTTGTGTTCACCTGGAGGCATCTGTCTTTATTTAACAGAACAATTCTCTCTTTTCTCCAATATTTTCTGGAATATTGTACATCTGATAAGTGATGCGAATTGACGCTTCCCAGAAGTTTACTGATTATGCAGTTTCAGGGAAATCTCTCATTTTATTTTTAAAGATGTTCCCTCTTTCTCTTTTTGGTCCAAAATACTTTACCAAAAGCCTGACTTTGGCTCCAGAGTGAAATAGGCGTGGTTTCAATTCTGGCCCCGTCACTTCCCGCTGCAGGCCCCGAACAAGTTGTTTACACTTTCCAGGACTTAATTTCCAGTATGTAATTTTTAGGATTTTTGTGAGGTTGCCTGCATTTCTATCCGCTCAATACATGTTAGCAATTGTTTTTATTTTCAGTAATGTTAATATTATTAGCACTACCACTGAGTTATTATTTAAGGTTACGGATTTTTTTAAGCAACAAAAAAAATCATGTTAGAATATTCTGGTAGTTTGGTTCATATCTATGATAGACTTGAAAAATACATGATAAACTCACTTTCTGTCTATATTTGAAGGCAAGTTATGATGAACTGTAAAGGTGATAGACTTACCATTTGGCAACAGCATGTAGGGTTTTCTACACCATGAACTTCAAGGACATATTATATTTTAAGTAAAATGTATAATAAATATCTGTGGGCAAATTGTGTAAAGAAATTTTAGAACAATTAGCAAGCTCCATAGCAGGTAAAACTGGCTCGATGTTTCAGGAAGAACAGCTTTCTAGCTTTGTGAGCTCAGACACCTTCTTCCTTCCCTTACTGTTTCCTATTCAAGTGACTAAAAGGATATATTTTTGCTTTTCAGTCATTCAAGACTGCTTGCAACTGATCGCAGACAGCGCCACACCTACTATACGAGAAGGTAATGAGATGCCCCACCCCACCCCCAACATCCCCCGCCCGGTGACTTTTCTACTCACAGAGCCTCTGGGTCCAATCACTTGTGATTCTCTGTTCAAACTTCATCGCACATCAACTCTCTGCCTCACACTTCTTAGAATCAGATGTAAAGTAAGAAACTTAAACGTAATCAAAATGACTGGGGAATAAATATTTGGGTCAATGTAATAATCTAACAAGCAGACTTACCTTAGAGGCACTAGCACTTAGAAATTTAAAATAATTAGCCTACGATCAAACAAAATCAGTACTAAGCCAAACTCAACTTCTTATTTCTTAGAAATCATTTTGGCTTCTCTAATGACTCGAGAGTATCTTCACAAATATTAATTCTCCTATCTGTTAGGTTTTAGAAATCATAACAGGATGAAGATAGAATTGAACAGATCATAAACATTTTCTATTAATTAATTTATTTATAAGTGTATCATATGTGCAAATAAATATCACACTTTTATGACAATCCGATGCGAAATGATTGCTTTGTATTTCACATATATTGGTTAAGAACATACTATGTTCCAGTTACTGTGTGGGCATTGGGGCTTAGCAATGGATAAAATATGTGTGTTCCTCACTTTTATGGCATTTACCTTCTGATGGGAGGAAAACTGGAAAAATAAAAAGCAAATGAACATGTAAAATTCAGAATGATAAAATTAAGTGAGATGGAGAAAAATAAAGCAGGCGAGGGGCTAGGGAATGTCTGGGCCGTGAACCAGAACAGGGAGTTCACAAGTGTCAGAGGGTTATGCTGAAGGTCAGGAATGGGGAAATCAGAAGGAGCCCAGAGAATGAATTTGGATTGGCCTTCATAATGGCTGCCAAGAGCGCTAGCTTGTATCTGTATTTTTCTTTGTGACATTAATTACCCTGAATGTAACACAGATACTAAACTATTTGAAATTCGATTATTTATTGCTCTGCGTTTTCCAAAGTCATGTGTTTGTAACTTTTAATGGGCAGCAGACTGCTTACTAAGGATTAAAATAACATCAGAAGAAGACCTTAAGGACCAAAGATAAAATTTTTAACATATGACTTAGAAGAGGTTTGTTTCATACATTTGGCCCAAACAAAAATGCAGTAAATCACTCTCAGAGATGAAGCAGCTACTTGATCGTGAACGTGACTTGCACAGAGTAGTATCTATGATCTTGCTGGAGGGGTGGCTGCTCTCCACTAACCTAAGGGTGCTTGTGTGGGTCCTTTGCCCTTTGGACCCATGGGTCTGCCGTATGAGGCCAGCAGGCCTTGAACAGCATGTATCTGGAGTACGCATGGGCACTTAAGCATTGCTTTCCTGCATCCTATAAGTCTTGGTATGTTGTGTTTTCATTTTCACTTGGCTCAGGACATTTTTTAATTTACCTTCTGATTTATTTTTGACCCGTTAGGTGTTCAGGAATGTATTGTTTAATTTCCACATTTTTTTAAATTTTCCAGTTTTTCTCCTGTTACTGATTTCTAGTTTTATACCATTGTGGTTAGAAAAGATACTGGATGTGATTTCAGTTTCTTAAATCTGTTCAAACTTGTTTTGTACCCTAACATTTTCTTTATCTTCGAGAATTTCCTTGGTGCATGTAAGAAAAGTGCATATTTTACTACTGTAGGATGAAATAGTCTGTGTATATCTGTCTGTTAAGTCCAAGTGGTCTGTAGTGTTATTCAAGCACACTATTTCCTTAATATTTTCTTTTGGATGACCCATCCTTTATTGAATTGTAGGGTACTGAATTTTCCTACTGATATTGTATTGCTGTCTATTTTTCTCTTCAAATCTGTTAATATTTGCTTGATACATTTAGGGGCTCCAGTGTTGAGTGTTATATCCTCTTGATGAATCAATCCACTTGTCATCATGTAATGACCTTGTTCGTTCCTTGTGACATCTTTTGACTAGTTGAAGTCAACATAAGACAATATTTTGACGATTTTTGACAAATATTTAGACAATATTTTGTCTAATATAAGAATAGCCACTTCTTGTCTCTTCTGTTTACCATTAGATGAAATATTGTTATCCTGCCCTTCACTGTGTGTGTCCTTAAAGCTGAGTGACTTTCTTGTAGGCAGCATATGGTTGGATTTTATTTTTCTTTCAAATCATTGGGCCACTCAATGCCTTTTGATTGGGAAATTTAACCCATTTACATTTAAAGTAATTATTGATTGTGAGGACTGATTATTTTCCTTTTGTTAATTGTTTTCTGGCTGTTTTGTAGTTCTTCCTTTCTTACTCTCTTGATGTCTTTCTTTGCTGCTTATTTTGTGTACTGATAGCTTTAATTCCTTTCTCTTCGTATTTTGAGTGTCTATTGCAAGTTTTTTATTAGTATTTACCATGAGACTTGCATAAAAGAACTTCGTTACAGTAGCCTATTTTTTTTTAATTTTTTTTTTTTATGTTTTATTTATTTCTAGGAGAGAGAGAGAGACAGCGTGAGCAGGGGGGGTCAGAGAGAGGGGAGTCACAGACTGAAACAGGCTCCAGGCTCTGAGCTGGCAGTCAGCACAGAGCCCGACGCGGGGCTCGAACCCACGAACCGCGAGATCATGACCTAAGCGAAAGTCGGACGCTTAACCGACTAAGCCACCCAGGCGCCCCTACAGTAGTCTATTTTAAGCTGATAGCAACTTAACTTCGATTTCATAAAACTACACTTTGACTTCTCCCTCCCCCATACTCTATGTTATTGATGTATACCTGTTTACATCTTTCTATATTGTATATCTACTAACAAATTACTATAGTTATAATTCTTTTAATACTTTCATCTATTAGCTTTTATACTTGAGTTGAAAGTGATTTATAGTTCACGAGGGCCATTTCTTCCAGGTTCATGGAGATTTGTTTTATCCCTTTATTCATGTTGGGTTTTCTTGGTTCTTCATGTTGCTCGTAGAGTTGCTTTGCTGCCTATGCACTTGAAGAACCATCTACCTCTACTGTTCCTCATGGACTGACTTTCCCCTGGAGACACTTTCACTGCTCACCAGTGCTTGATATTAGCCGCTCTAAGGCCAGGAGCAAGGCCCCCTTGGCTTCCTCCCTTCCCTCCTGGAAGAAAAGAATCTGTTCTCTACTTTTCCTCAATCCTACAAAAAAAAAAAAAAAAGCTGACTATAAAAGACCGTCCTGTTCTTCCCCTTTCTTTGTTTCTAACAGTATCAAGGACCAAGCTCTTTTGGTTGTGCTACACTAAGTGAGATGACAGAAACTGGCTCCCCAAAGGCACTGTCAGAGCCATGGCGCCAGGGCCCACTCCAATCCCACCCTCCTTGGAGGAATCCCAGGCTGAGGCAGCCTTCCTCATGCTGAGCTAGGGCTGTTTGGGGATGGGACGAATGTGAATAAACTGAAATCGCTCCTCTTCCTGTATAAACGTGACCATCTCAGTGTTCACTCTACTACTTAGCTTCTGCTTCTTGGCTGGATCCTGAATTTCTTTTCCAGGTATTTTGGCACCAATATTATTGTTAAATCATATTTGATGTGTTAAATCGTTGATGATGTGTAAGGCTTCCTGCACTGCCGTCTTGCTGACATAATCCCTCATTCGGAACTTTTGATGTGTCAGTCCACTGCCTTCTGCCTACATGGTTTCAGGTGTGAAGTCAGCTGTTAAGATTATTGAACATCTCTTGTATTTGAGGGATTGCTTCTCTGCAGCTGCTCTCAAGGTTCTCTTTTTGTCCTTTCTTTCATCAGCTTCATTATAACTCACGTTGGTAGGGATCTATTTGAGTGTATCCTTTTTAGGATTCATTCAGCTTCTTGGATGTGTGGATTCATTCTTTCTTCAAAGTTAAGAAGAGTTTGCCTGTGGGCCTGGATGGCTCAGTCAGTTAAGCATTTGACTCTTGGGTTCCACTTAGGTCATGATCTCACAATGCGTGAGATTGAGCCCCACATTGGGCTCTGTGCTGACAGCACAGAGACTGCTTGGGATTCTCTCTGTCTGTCTGTCTATCTGTCTGTCTGTCTGTCTGTCTCTCTCTCTCTCTCTTTCTCTCTCTCTCCTCTTTGCCCCTACCCTGCTTGTGCTCTCTCTTGCTCTCTCAAAATAAATAAATAAATATTAGGAAAAAAATAAGAGTTTGGCCGTTATTTCTTGAAATGCTCTTTCTGCTCCTTTCTCTTCTCCTCCCATAATGCGAATGTTAGTCTGATGGAGGGTCCCCTATGCTCTGTTCACTTCCTTCATTCCTTTTTTCCCCCTCTTCCTCACACTGGATACTTTTAATTATTCTATTTTCAAGTTTGTGGATTCTTCTACCTGCTCAATCTGCTTTGTAACCTCTCCATTGGATTTTTTTAATGTCAACTCTTTTACTTCTTAGATCACAAGTTCTATTAGGCTCCTTTTTAAGAAAAAAATATTTTTTATCTCTTTACTGACAGTGTCTCTTCGTTCATATGTCATTCACCTGGTTTTCTGAGGTTCTTGGTCTGTGGTTTCCTTTTGCTCTTGAGTATGTTTAAAAGCTGTAAATCTTTGTCCGGTAAGTTCGATGCCTGGGATTCCTTGGAAATTTCTGCCATGTTTGTTGTTGTTGTTTCTGTGGATGGTCCTTAATTTTTCCATTTTTTGTGTGCTTTTGTCACTCTGCTGTCCCTTGTTCTAGAAGGCCACAGGTAGTGTATGTCTTTAAAGCTTTTGATTGACACCAGCATGGGAAGCTGTTCCCATCTGAAAGAAACCTCCAGACAGATCAAACCGCATAGCCACAGTGTTTTGCGAACAAAGTAAGTATCATACCCACCGGTGCCAGCAAGGTGCCACCTAGAACTCAGGCCATCATCAGTTCCATGGCCACTGCCAAGCTGGAGAATGGGGGATGGGAAGTGAGTAAGCAAAACTACAGTACTTTTAATTGGAATTTAATAGCCTTTTTCTTTTTTTCATTAAGTACTCCCTTGGTAGCTATAAGGTTGTTGTTTTTTTAATTAGCTTTTGTACATCTAAGAATACTGATTCTATACATTTGCCAGCTTAATTGCGATTTCAGTGAAGGGACTTATTTTTGAGCTTTCTACTTGGCCATATTCCATGACATCACTCTGACATCTATATTTACATCTTTTTTTTAAAATATTTTTATTTATTTCTAGGAGAGAGAGAGAGAGACAGCGTGAGCAGGGGAGGGTCAGAGAGAGAGGGAGATACAGACTCTGAAACAGGCTCCAGGCTCTGAGCTGGCAGTCATCACAGAGCCCGACGCGGGGCTCGAACCACGAACCGCAAGATCATGACCTAAGCGAAAGTCGGACGCTTAACTGACTAAGCCACCCAGGCACCCCTATATTTACATCTTTAAGGGATATCTATTGATGATCTGGTATTTGGTAAAATTACATGATTCCTGTTTATTCTCTGCCCCCCACCATACATTTTTGGAGCACTAATGTTATATCTCTTAATGTTTATCTATATATTATTAAAATATTCACATTTCTGTTCCTTGATCTATCAACTCTAATTTCTATCTTTGGTGCCCGGGGTGTTATAAATGAGGCAATTGATGAATTTACTATCATTATTTTTCCTCCTCTACTTCTATTTGTTAATTTTATCATTTCTACCTTGTCATGGCATAAAACTATTCCATTCTTTTCTGTCAAACCATTCTCCTTATGTGCTTTCATCTTGTTTGGTTTTACAGATAAATATATTCAATACCCGTTGCAGGTGATTGAACAGTGCTTTCCTCACTCACCTGTTAGTTTCTGGAATTTCATTCTTTTTTCTTTTTTTCTTTTTTTTAATGTTTATTTTTGAGAGAGACACAGAGACAGTGTGAGCAAGGAGAAGCAGAGAGAGAAGGAGACACAGATCCAAAGCAGGCTCCAGGCTCTGAGCTGTCAGCACAGAGCCCGATGCGGGGCTCAAACCTATAACCATGAGATCATGACCTGAGCTGAAGTCAGACACTTAACCAACTGAGCCAGCCACACGCTCCTAAAGTGGTTTTTATACTTTAAGGACAGTTGCCTAGATATGAAATTCCCATTTCTTCATCTGAGTTGTAGGAATTTCTCCACTTTCTTTGGGTATTAGATGCACCTTAAAGAAAACTAAAGTAAGAGAAATTTTTCTTCTCCTAAGTGGCTTGACTTTCTTGCCTGAGTGTACAAAGAATTATTTATATACTTTAAAAAGTCACAACTCAGCGTTGACTATTGTGGTAATTAGAATAACAGCCCCCAAAGACGTCTACAGCCTGAGCCCTGAAACTTCCGTGAGTGTTTTACTTTGCGTGGCAAAGGAGACTTCGCAGATGTGACTGAGATAAGAAGTTTGGGGAAACTACCTTGGCCGGGCCCGGTGTGATCACAAGGGTCCTCACAGAGTACGCTGGTAGGGTCAGAGTCCAAGAAGGAGATGCGATGATGAGAGCAAACCTCGGAATGATGTGGCTGCTGCTTGGGAAGACGGAAGAAGCAACGGATGGGTTTTCCAGCTTCCAGAAAGATCACGGTCTTGCCAACACCTTGAGTTTTGCCCAGTGAGACTTCTCACGTTTCACGCTCTGTGACATGACACGTGTGTGTTGTTTTAAGCCATTGGGTTTGTGGTCATTTCTTACAGCAGCTACATGGAACCAGTGAATTTTGGAATCAACGCTTCCGGGCCCAGGATGTGGTCTCTCGGTCTGTGGTTGTTTTGCTTGACTTCTGGTCGTTGCTCATACTTTTCAGGCTTCCAGTTCCGTCTATGCGGGTAATTCTTTACCTGTCTTCCATTTTCTGTAGCTCTACACTTTTTTCCCCCATTCTAACCCCTTTATTTCCATCTTCCCTTGTGCAAAACCAGCTTTCCATTCTGAAACTTTTTATTTTCATCTAAATGAGGGTTTTCCCTCCTCGTCTTCCAAGTTCTTTTAACCCACACTGAAATTTCCGGGATTGTAAGATTCTAGATTTCTATGTGCATACAAGGGCTTCTTTGCCTTTAGGGAGCTGATTTTTGCCGGCTCTTTGTGAAGTTGGCCACTCCTGTTTGCTCCCCCTTCCACACCCAGCCCCAGTGTGATCTCAGTGACTGTGGTAGCCCTTTTAAGTTACTCTGGAAAACATGCCTCTGTCTGTTGCTTTCACATGACTTGACAGGAGGGAAAAGAAAGGGTAGATGTAATGTCCACCATCGAGATGATGGCGGAAGTCCCTTGTTTATTTCTGCTTTGCCACGTGATTGTTTTGTAATTATTTTGTAGAGGCAAGGATGAGATTTACTTTTAATCTCCCTGTAGAATTTGGCACTCGATGACTCCCATTTTCTAGAAACACGGGCTTCTAGAGGTTTGTTTTTCTAACCATTTTCTTATCTTTTCAGCCCCTCTTTTTACATCTCTTTGCAAATTACTCCTAAATGTATCTCCTCCATATTGGTGTCTTTCAGACCTCTGACGTAGTCCTGTTCTCTTTCCCTGTTTCTGTGGCGTTCTTAAACACTGTGTTGTCATTTAACATCCACGTGCTGATGGTTTAAATGCAGACCTTTAACCCAAGCCACCGAGCTCCAAGCCTGTACACACCTCTAACCTCTCTTCCTTTACAGCTTGCTGGCACCGCAGCCTGGACTGTAGAACTTGTCCCCAGATCCCGTCCTGCAACGTTCCTGTGTCATTTAGTGTGATGGCCGCATCCTTGCTTCCTTAACCCAGAATGCTGGGAGCCATCCTTGACTGCCCCCTCTGGCTCCTTACATTAGTCTCAAAACTCTACCAGTAATTCCCCATGAATACAGCCTGTATGAATCCATTTCCCTCATTCCCAACTCACCATCCTGTTACAGACCGCCATCATCTCCCACCTTGGCTGGTTCCTTCCCACCAGTTTTGTACCTTTTCTTGACTGGCAGCCACATTGTGATAGTTCCAAAAGACAGAGTAATCATTCTCTCCACCACCCACAGCCGACGGGTGCCTCCAACTCACCCCTATAAAGCTCCGCCCCCGGCCCTGCCCACTTGCTTTTGTTTTCTCCTGATTCCCCTTGCTCTACCTCAACTGTGAAATCAAGCCTATGATAACTGTGGATCTCCATGCTGAAGGGTATTTGCTTTTTTTTTTTTAAACTTTTTTTTTTAATGTTTTATTTATTTCTAGGAGAGAGAGAGAGAGAGAGAGAGAGAGAGAGAGACAGCGTGAGGGTAGGGTCAGAGAGAAAGGGAGTCACAGACTGAAACAGGCTCCAGGCTCTGAGCTGGCAGTCAGCACAGAGCCCGACGCGGGGCTCAAACCCGCGCACCGCGAGATCATGACCTAAGCGAAAGTCGGACGCTTAACCGACTAAGCCACCCAGGCGCCCCGAAGAGTATTTGCTTTAAAAAGAAAAAGAAAAAAGAAAAATACTATTTCTTGGATCGGTTTACTTAATCTAACTTTAAAAAAGTATTATTAATATTTTATCCCATAAAACTACTTCCAGCACCTGTATGATAATAAAATCTAAAAATCAAGAGAACTAACAAACATATCAGCTCTGACTGACAACTGCTCCCTGTAGCATCTATTTTCAGCTCTTGAAGGAGGTAAGACTGAGGGTACGAGTGTTTGCGAGGAAATGTCCGATTCATAAAATAGAATAAACAGCAAATACTAATGAAATATGTCTGATTCTTCTATAAAATGTTGTCAGCCTAAAATTTATGTATTTGATATATGTCAGAACAGGAGAGATCTACTCTTTCAAGAGCAGACACCTTCAAGTATAGGTGTAAATTCTTTTCACATACTAATACTGGCATTCTTTTTATTGAATGTCACATGTCATTGCACACAGAAATTTTCTTAAATTTTCAGAGGCAGAAAAGTCCATCAAGTATTTACAGCTGAGTGGAGGTGGGAAGCGTAGGCTTCATAAGCCACAGCACATCTGTATTTTGGCTGTGGACCAGCAAAGATAAAATAAGCAGTAATACTCTTGGAGTTTACTTCCGAATTCTCAAATACCGACAGAGCAGAGATGCATTCTGGTTTAGAAAAGCATCGTACAGAAAAGGCACTCCAAATATATTTTTCCATTCGCATTTCTCTGTAGTCCAATTTGCATGCTAAAATCTAAGCACGTTTTAAGATGTAGAAACATGTTATAATATTTATGCCTATGTTTATAATGACTTTTAACTTACTATTTGGTCTGTTTCCTTAAAGGATTTAAGATTCCTTCAGTCGCATGTATCACTGGGCACATATGCTGTGCTGGGCTGTATTCTTGGCATTTGGCCGTAGGAAATATAATGCGTGTGTGCGTGTACGTGCCTGGGTGTGCAACGTGTGTGTGGTGTGTGTGTGCAGTGGGGGGAGAAAAAGGCAGATAATACATAAAAACGAGTAAAGATGCATTGACTCTCTAATAAGAAAATTCCAGCAAGATAGGATGAAATGCCAAAAGAAAATACCGAGAGAACCTAAGAATATATACTTAATAACTATTTATTTTTCTTTCTTTTCTGACATTATAGTGGTGGAATTGGGTACAAAGCACCTCACTGATTTTATGGATATAAGTATGGTGTAAAGAAATAGGAGATCAACCCAAGATACTGGGAAAAAATGTTTAGTAAGTAAACATCTCTAACCAGAATGGAAGCAAGCAGCGTGAGGACTGTGCGTGTCACTTGAGTTCACGAGCCCGTTTCACAGTTTCAGTCACTAGCTCACAAAATGCTTTTCAAGTAAATAAACAAGTACGTAGATAGCAGAATGCTTTTAAAAGACAATCGGATGCTTGCGGGTAGGGGCCCAGCGCGGCCACCATTTTCAAGTAGCTTATGTTAAAAGTTGACATCGCTGGTTCGGTACCTATTGGCCGCAAGTCTGGGGAGGCCAGGCCCGGGTTAGCCCTGGGGAGGGCAGGGAAGCAAAACACAAACAGCGTCTGAACCCAGAGAAGTCGGGATCCAAGACGCGTACCCTTGCGAAGGGACGAGAAGCCCTTGTTGGGTCAGAGCGCCGAGCAGGGCCCCTGGCGACCGCGGGCGCAGCCGCCTTCACGCCCAGCACGCGTCATTCTGCCTCGTGGTTTCAGCTCTTGGCCTTTCAAAGTGCTTTGGGTACATGATCTCATTGAGGCAAACGTGAAACCACCCTGCTGTCATCTTGTCACTGAAATGACACGGTTTCAAAACGGGACGATGAGTTGGTCTCTGTGATTGTCCCTGGGGGGATCTTTTATGCAGGGACTGTCACCTTCCGGTGTGGCCCTGGTGGGTTTTATGGAAGTCAGGTTTCCTCGCAGGCCTTGCGGGGTGATGAGGGCCCTGCCGGATGCTGGGGGGAGGAGCAATCCCTCCCGGGGGTGGGGGGCCCAGGCAGGTCCTGGGGACACAGGAGAGGAGGGGCCAGGGCACCTGCCGCTCCTCTCTGGCTCTCCCTCCCGCGCCTGCCCTGCACCCGTGGGCGAGCGAGCCAGGAGAGCTGCCTTAGGGGACGGAGCTCAGCTCCACCGGGTGGTTTGCTTTGTGTGAGCCCCTTGGGTCCTTTACTCCTCCAGCTCTTCAGAGAACGCATGGTTCTCATTTTATGCTCTTCCTTCAAGAATCCCTTTTGGAAAAAGTTCAGACAGGACGGGCTTGCCTTGGGGGAGCTCGCTGCAGTGGGCGCACCCTCAGCAGTTGTGCTTAGGAATGTGAGAGCCTCACCAGCGACCCGTCTACCGCGCGGCCCCTTTCAGAAATCCCCAGGGAGCGCTTTCCTTAAACTCAGTCCAGGACAAGTTGTTTTTTCCTTGTGCTTCTGGCATATTGTCCTGTGGACTCTGGATTCGATTCTTGTTTCCCTTTTTGCTACGACCGAGGCGAAGCTTGGGGACGCGTGTGGTCAAACAGGACCGACTATACGGGAGCACTTTTTATACTATTTTATTTCTTTATTTTTGAATTTTTAATGTTTATTTATTTTTGAGAGGGAGAGAGACAGAGGTGAGCTGGGGAGAGGCAGAGGGAGGGGGAGACACAGAATCAGAAGTAGGCTCCAGGCTCCGAGCTGTCAGCACAGAGCCCGACGTGGGGCTCGAACCCACGAACCGTGAGATCGTGACCTGAGCTGAAGTCGGACGCTTAACCGACTGAGCCCCCCAGGCGCCCCTGTACTATTTTAGACCACCAGTTTCACTTTGCTATTCTCTACGTATGTTACCATTTCCCTAAACTTCTTTTCAATTACTATATGCCATTTTACTTATCCCCTCCCTCATTTCTTAATCTGGCCTTAGGGTTCACGGTTTGTTCTAATATTTACACGACAGTGAGAAACCCAGTGGCTTTACGCTGTGAATTCAGAGAGAGAGGAGTATTTATACCCTCTCAGGGGTGTCTGTCCTGAAGCCCCGTGTTCTGTCACAGAGATTGGGTCCCCACCTGCTGACCCATTTTCTGTAGCTGCTGGCTGCACCCTTCCTGGGGCTCTTACACACAGCAGCCCCGTCACCGCCCTGGGGAGCCTGAGGGGTCCCGGAGGAGAGTTCACGTGCTGAGCAGAAACCACTTCTACTTGAATATTACAGAGGCATGTGGCCAAGTTCCTTGACCGTGTCCGGGAAAGGTTATGTCTTCTGTTGCCCAGCGCGCTGGGGAGGGGCCTCCGTCCCCCGATGCCCTTCCCTAAACTCTCCCCCTGCGATCTCCCTCTGCTCTGGGAGGCGAGAAAAAACTGGACCGTTTGTGTTGTGTATCATTCAGAGACATTTGGTTCTTTTTTTTTTTTTTGCCTCCAACTCTGCCACGCAGTCCGGGCTGGATGATGAAAATTGCTGAAATGCACAAGAATAAAAGAAAATGCAGAGCATTTCTTACGAAGCGTTTGCCCTCAGGTTCCTGTATCCGACGGCTGCCGCGGTTAACGTGCCAACCACAGCTGAACAAGCAGCAGAGTGCCGCGATGTGTCTTCTCCTCTTTTTTTTCCCTTAAAGATGAAATTCAGCTCTTCATTTCAGGCATGGTTTAGCCACTAAACAGAGGTGAAAAGCTGCTTTTCTCACAAGTTACTCTCTCCATGGCAGGATCTTACACGTTCGTTCCGTGGCTGCTCAGCTTCAAGAGAGGAAGGGCGCTGGAAGAAAAGGAAAATAAAATTCTGGTGAAGGAAACCGGTTACTTCTTTATATATGGGCAGGTAGGTTCAGTGCCCAACCTGCACCACCGCCCAGTGCCCCCTTGTTGTGCTCACTTCTGACAGAGTTCTTTGGTTTGTTTCTCAGGTTTTATACACCGATAACACCTTTGCCATGGGACACCTAATACAGAGGAAAAAAGTCCATGTCTTTGGGGACGAACTGAGTCTGGTGACTTTGTTCCGATGTATTCAAAATATGCCTGAAACACTACCCAATAATTCCTGTTATTCAGCTGGTAAATAACAGTTCTGTTAAATAGACAGAGAGCGTCCTCAATATGCTGTGTGCTTTTTATTCTCTTGACTGATGAGCTAGGTCCTTTTAATCCAAGCAGAAAAAAACCGTGACTACAGAGCTTTGTCATGTTTATACCCTGAGAGAGGGTACTACTGTCATCGCAGTGAACACCGAGAGCTCTTCTAAACTGCGTTTCCCTCAGCAGGTACTGCCGTGTAGTAACAACGGCGGTGCTCATAGAACGACGCACCAGCCGGTCCGACCCCAGCGTGTGAGCGTCCGAAGTGTTGTTGTGGTGGTGGTTTTTACTGTGCTGGAGAAGAACACCCTGGCCGGTTTGAGGGTCTGGTCAAGTTGCGCAGTGGCCTTCTGTCGGCCTCATATAGGTGACGTCTGGCGGGAACGGACAGCAGACAGATGACTTGGGGACGAGACGCAAGGCTCTTGCAGCCACAGGCAGTGAAGACGTGGAGGGAAGGAGAAGGGGCGGGATTTGTTCATTTCAGGCCTTTGGCCTGTAGCTGCCACCGCAGTCTTCGTTTTATTGTGGGAGTGAATTCATCAAAGTCCGTATTAGCGGGGGGGGAAAACCCATATTTGCCTTAAACACATTGATGCCTCCCTGGTGGTTTTGAACAAACACTGAGAACCCTGAGGAATGTCTTCAGTTCCAGACAGTGACCGTGAAAGACGGCGTGAAACACAGGCCCGGGGATCGGCCGCCCTGTTTGAAGCACTCAGTTGCGAAGGCACAATAACACAGATAGGAAGGAAGGAAAATAGTTCATAAAAACAGAGACGATCGTCATTCTGGGTCCACAGCCTTAAATAGCCGTAATGGGTTGATGAGGAAGTGTGTTAAATTGAAACTCCCTAATTTTCATAAAGAAAAGTTCCCCTGTGCCCAGCGATGACCAGGGTAAACGGCCAGGCCGCCCGGGTCTGTGCTGTTCATTTGCAGCAGTAATTGCGGCTTCTCGAGCTGCTCTTTGAGGCTTTCCGGTTGCCCACCCCTCGGTGTTCACGTTCTCGGCCACACTTCCTAGGTGCCTGCTTCTTACGAGTAATTAACTAGACCTCAGCAAGGGTAGAGCTGTGTCTCAATGCCGTTAGCATAGTGTTATCTATGAGAACCATTCTCTAGGACACCTCGGGTTTGCAATTTTAATCTGCTCTACGGCAAAGCTGTTTAAAGCCATGAAAAACCACATATTAATATAGAAGTGCACGAAGCCCTTCCGTACGTAGTAACCTGGAAAATAGGTAAATGGTCCATTCGAGGAGCCGGGCATAAGGCCAAGCACCTGTTTTACACAAAGCGGGGCCTTGTTACTGTTTCACGGACCAATTGTGTATATCTGCTGTAGAAGAGGCTACGACTCGATTGCCACAATCTGGAAGAACCAAAATAGCCAGTAGCTCAGGGTTAGAATTTTAAACCGAACCCGCTTGAAAATAGTTCACGCTGACGTTATTTTGAGAGTTAATATTACTTAATGCTCTGTAATCAATAGCCTTATCTTCAGTCTTTATAGCCACTGACTTATTCAACAA
This sequence comes from Proteles cristata cristata, assembly GCA_017311185.1. Taxonomy (NCBI): domain Eukaryota; kingdom Metazoa; phylum Chordata; class Mammalia; order Carnivora; family Hyaenidae; genus Proteles; species Proteles cristata. The sequence goes on from JAESUZ010002468.1 coordinate 867,212, forward strand.
ATAAATTCCTATTTTTTTCTTTTTACTATTTAATGTAGTCATCAAATGCTTTGCTAATCCTAGAAAGTGTACACATTACCCTTCAGAAAACCTGAAACTATGTTCTTCTGTTTGTTCTCTCTCTTGGTCTATTACAAAACACAAACACAAAAACAAACAAAAAATCAAGATCCTTAGAGACGGAATCTTTTGTCATTCTTATCACAGCTCTGTGCATGTCTAACAAGGTGGCTGGTACATCGTTAAGTGCTCAGTAAATAAATACTGGCTGTCACCGAGAAGATCTGGGTGCTTTGAGTTTGATGATGGATGTTAACATACATAGTGCATATAGGTACATTTTCCATGCATATTCATGAAAACGCAACTACTTTTTAATTGTTGGTTGAAAGTATTAACAATTTTGATATTATTTTGTTTGTTACTTTCCTTGTTCCTTCTCCTCCTTCCTTTTCCTTCATATTTCCCTTTTAACGTGGAGTCCGTATTGACGTACTTACTGAGTGTAGTTCCCAAATTGTGTTTTGTATTCCTCAATCACGGGACACATCGTTGTAAATTAGGCACACAGAGATTTATTGGTCAGTTTTGAGAAGCTAAGTACTTTCTTGCTTTGATTATGAAGACAGATATGGTCCTTTAATAAAACGTGAAATTTAGAAGGCTATAAAAAATAATCCAAATGTGTCCTAATCCTGTGGTCTGGACTGTAGAGAAAACTATGTTAACCGATGGGCTCTGTAATAAGTGGCATTTTGTTTTTTATTTTTAACAATATATACATTGTATGTGCACATTTAAGTGTGTACGCGCATCATATACATACTGCTTAGTGTGTATGTCGTTTTTTCTATTTCTATTTTTGTATTTTTACTTAACATTATTATAAACAGTTTTCTTTGCCAGTATAGTGAAGCAAAACCACTTTTAACGATATAACATCCCATCAAGATGACGTGCTATGATTTACTTAACTTTTTTCTTACAACAGGACATTGGTTTCTGTTTAACATCTCCATTCTATAGGCAGTAGGTGATACATTTATATCTGTTATCATTCTTTCTGCGCATTCTCTTTGGCTTTTGTTTTTGTTTTTGTTTTCTGGCTGGTGGAATGGTGTAACTGGTTACGAAGTCTCCTGCTGTGAGTTGAGGTGTGAATGCCGATGTTAGCATTTTACCAAAATGACATAGTTTTATTTAATGCGCTCCCCTGACCCCCGCCCCGCGCATTGTACAACCACTTAAAGTCCCTGTAAATCACTGTTTTCCAGGCATCGCAAAGCTGGAAGAAGGAGATGAACTCCAACTGGCAATACCACGTGAAGATGCCAAAATATCACGAGACGGAGATGGCACGTTTTTCGGAGCATTGAAACTTCTGTGACCGACTTGTCCCTTATCCGTGGCTCTATTCCTTCCTTTCTCTGTACCTCTACGGAGAACACACTTAACTGGAAATACCAAAGGAAGAAAACCAGTAGTAGCTTTTCTGTGAGCTATTTGTTTTGATTTGCTGAACCTTGACCAAAACAGGAAATTTAACAGACAGCCACAGCCGAGGGGTGTCATGTGAATTACAAGAAATAGAACCCGTTTGGGGAAAGATAGAAGTAGACGTCTCCCTCTAAGGCCGTGTCGAACCACTTAGTCATCGCGGCTTGGCTTGTAGGAAGCGCAGGTTGGAAAGGGGCAATACTCATTTCTTCAGGGACGACATCCCACTGTAGTCCGCGGACAAGTGCCCGTGTCTGTACGATATTAATTGAGACATTTTGGGGCATCTCAGGATTCATCCCTGCTCTTTATGTCAATTCTGCCCTCACCTCCTCTTCCAGTTAACATTATAGGAAGTGAGAAAAAAAAAAAAAAAAACTTAGAGAAATCTTGCATTTGACACATAAAAAAAGTACTTAAATAAACCTTCCATTTAAATGTATTAAACAGTTGGACTTAAAATAAAATACAAGTGCTATTTAGAGTTTTTTTGGTTTATTTCACACTTGCAGTTTTTAATCTATAATATTCCGTATTACCTGATGGAACCCCAGATATTTTTCACAGGAGGGAAATAATTCTCTCATGTGTCTACACTCACCACATATTTTTTCTAGCTTATCCAGTAACTTCAGAAACTTTCACTGCAGGGTAATTCCAATCCCTATGCATATAAGCATTCAGTGAAAAAAAATACCTATAATTGTTTGTCTATAAAAATAAAATCTCCATTAGAAGTTAATGAATGCATTCATAATAATGGGATGTATTTCCCTTTCTCTCCTATTCTTCTCTTTTTTTTTTTAAATGTTTTTTATTTATTTGTAGGAGAGAGAGAGAGAGAGAGAGACAGCGACAGCGTGAGCAGGGGAGGGTCAGAGAGAGAGGGAGTCACAGAATCCAAAACAGGCTCCAGGCTCTGAGCTGGCAGTCAGCACAGAGCCCGACACGGGGCTCGAACCCACGAACTGCGAGATCATGACCCAAGCGAAAGTCGGACGCTTCACCGACTAAGCCACCCAGGCGCCCCATGTTCTTCTCTTTTAAACTGAGGCCAGTATCCCAGCCTTTAAAAGAAAGCACTCATGTTATTAGATTTACAGAAGTGGAGGCTTCATTAAAGCTCTTGGCACCTCAGAAGGACGTGATGTGCCGTGTGCTCATGAAACAGATCCTGATAATGCCAGGGATGCTGTCCTCATTTTCGTCTAATAGGGAATCACATTTGCAGATGGCGGCATAACCATCTTCATAATATCAATCACCCTCGGTTCACCTGTCTTCTTAAAAATGTCACTGGTATAAATTCATTCAACAATTTCCTTCTCTAGTTTAAATAGTAGATGGGAGAATAGACCGTTGGCTACAATAATTTTCTCCAGTCTTAAATGTTTTTACCAAGATGCTTTTCAAAACAGAACAAACAATGATCTGGATTTTGTGTCCAAGATTAAATTTTCTCTAGAACTCTGATTTCTACAATTTTGGCTTCGTTGTTTAAAATAAAATATTTTGCAACTTACTTCATTTTACAGTATTAGAATTACAAAGTGTACACAGAGCACGAGTCCTGATCAAGGAGGTGAGTCATTTTTCTGGTGTTGCTGCTAACGTGAGTCACCAAATAAAAATCTTCAGCGCCTTCTGCCTGGCTTTTTTGTGGAGTTTGGCTGACACTGCCCGTCGCTGGGTTTCTCCCCATGTACTAAATGTCATTTTAAAAATTCAGGCATTTGGAGCACCTGAGCGGCCCAGTCGGTTGAGCCTCCCACTTTGGCTCCGGTCACGATCTCGCTGTTCCCAAGTCTGAGCGCTGGCAGCTCAGAGCCTGGAGCCTGCTTCAGATTCTGTGTCTCCCTCTCTCTCTTTCCCCCGCCCTGCCACCCACACTCTGTCTCTGTCTCTCTCTCTCTGTCTCTCTCTCTCTCAAAAATAAATAAACATGAAAAAAATTCAAAATTCAGGGCATATTCCTAAAACATGATAAAGTAATATGTGTTAAGGTATGAAACAAAGTGTTTGAAGTTATGAACATTTTACATATTTCGAAAAGGATTTGTTCACACCAATACTATATATATAAAGACATAACTTGAGTACTTCTTGGAGCATATGGTTAAAGAAGATCGTGCTACTGATCCACAGGCTTGCACACCAAGCGACGGGGATCGACCGCGGACTCCCCTGGTCTTTGATGACTTTCCATCATTTAGCAGCAGGTGCAGAACTCAGCACATAAACTATCCTTACAGTTTCAACCAGCCTCGAAATGCGAATCCTGTCTTCCTCCAGCGTGAACTTGCATGGAAAGTGAGCCTGGTTCAGGGAGTGTATTTAGCAGTGAGGACGCGGGTCGGAGGTGAGGTAACACAGCGGTGTTGGGGGCGGGCTCCCCACTGCAACGCACCCGTTTACATTGCTGCCTGCAGTTTACTGGAAGGAAAATGATGTTCTACTGGAATTTCCTCTAACAGAGTGTTTCCAAGCTTAAAAGTGTATGGGCCCAGCCCTGATACTCTGGCCTTAAACGCCAAGTCAGGAATCATGCTGGTAAAGAGCCACTTGAGGGCGTGGACTTGCTGTCTGTGCCGGACGGAGGAGCCAGCAGCCAGCCAGCCTCCACGGCCAGGTGCCACGCAGCCCACCTGACGCCCGCGCAGACCAGCTGGACTTCTCGGCCGTTGTGCGGAGAGGGGCCTGCCCGCCTGGTTTGTGATGGGGACCGCTGCTGACTCAGAGAGGACCTCCTAGTGATACTCATAGTAATTTGGGGTAGGCATCCGCCTTGCTCACGCGAGGGGGAGGGTTGTAACCCCTGAACAGCACAGCAGGGCCGGCAGCGGGCACGTTTATTTGCTTTGGCTCCCATGTTGCTTTACAGTCTTTGACTCGCTTGCTAATGCAGACATCTACGCTCACTACGTGAAGCAGGGCGTTCAAGCTTCTTTTTGAAATACAGAGGTTTTATTTTAAAACATGCATGCAACAGGGTGTGAAACCTCGGGGATGCAGCTTGCTGACACGCTTTTACAAAGCGGACATCCCCCGGTGGCCACCGCCAGTGTAAACATGGAATTCTGCTGGCCGCCACCCCCACCTTCGTGCTCCTCCCCAGGTTTGAAGGTCAGTGCCATTTTGACTTTCATCATGAAAGAAAGCCTATGCCTTTTAAAATGTTTTACAAATGGCATCGGTGGGACGCAATCTTTTCTACACGCTGCCTGCCTTCCCTGCTTCCCGCCTGGCCCGTGAACAGCTCCCGTGCGGTTGCAGGTGTTGCGCATTCCCTTCACTCCGTGAATCCATCGTCTGCATCCATTTTACTATTGAAGGGCCTCCAGTTGGGGGCTCTTGTGACTTCTGATTCTGTGACTATTCTCTGACGTGTTTGGGGGAAACCTACGTACATACTTCTGTTGGGCTGATACCTAGAAGTCGAATTGTTGTGACACAGGATGTGCCTACTTTCAGCTTTAGTAAATCTTGCCGAAAAGATTGCTGAGTGAGAAACGGGTATGAGAAAAGCAGACAGAACCAGGCTACTGGGGGCAGAGGGGGCCTGGGCTGGTTTCTGAGCACCCGCTGCCCAGACACGCACTTGGCCACAGACCCCGCTCCTCTCCCGGCCCACCTGTCATCTGTCTGGCCCTCTGCCAGGAGGCCGGCGACTTTCAAATATAGTTGATCCTGATTGGCTGTGGGCACATTCGTTTTCATAACTTAGTTCTGTAAATTTACATAAATTGGATTAACTTTTGTTAAAGGGGAGGCGTCCATGATCCCTGGTCCTGCTGATAATCAGGGCAAGTTCTCCTCCTGGGCTCCAGTGAAGCCACAAGCTGGGGTCATCTCTGCTCAGCCTCGCCCAGACCGCCTTCGAGGCCTGGTTTGAGGTTGTCTTTGACGTCCTCACCTTCATCATCATCCTTACTCAAGTCGACTAAGTCTTGCGTTATTTAAAAAATGGTGCAGTGAAATTATGTTCAAGATCGATTAGAAATAACGATAAGGAATGAAGCTCTGTCTGCTGCCAATTTTGTGTCCACCTCTTCATTGTTTGAAGCAGAGAGACAACGAACCCTGGGTATTATGGTGAAAATTCCTGCAACATTATGCTGGTGTGATCCTTACCAGTACTTAGGATGATATATTTAGAATATAGGACACTTCATGGGGCACCTGGGTGGCTCAGTCAGCTGGCAGGAGATGATTCCTCAGCCGGCGGGGCTGCTTGGAAACATCTTGTTCAAGGGGACTGGGTGACTCATTTGGTTGAGCATATGACCTTAGCTCAGGTCATGATCTTGTGGTTCATGGGTTTGAGCCCCACATCGGGCTCCTGGAGCCTGCTTCAGGTTCTGTGTCTCTTTTCTCTGCCCCTCCCAGGCTCACACTCTGTCTCTCTCAAAAATAAATAAACATTAAAAATTGTTTTAGAATATAGGACACTTCATTTTGTGAATGTGAAAAGCTGTTAGGTGGGAGCTCCCTTCTACTTGCTAGATGAGATGCTGCCTGAGTCATTTCAGAAAGGAAATTAGATCTTAACACATAAATGAATAAATAAGCAAACAAATAAAAGATGTTAGGCAATTTATTTTGTTTTGTTTCATGCTACAATCACACACTGGATTTTTTTTTTTAAGCTTATTTATTTATTTTGAGAGAGAGAGAGAGTGTAGATGGGCAGAGAGAGGGAGAGAGAAAGAATCCCATGCTGGCTCTGAACGGTGAGCACAGACCCAGACACGGGGCTCAAACCCGCAAACTGTGAGATCATGACCTGAGCTGAGATCAAGAGTCAGAGGCTTAAGCAACCGAGGCTTCCCGGTGCCCCCACACACTGTGTTGAAAACTAGTCACCAAGATAGGAACTCTGGGCGAGGAGAGAGGGCCGAGCCCCGTCTGCTGGAGGAATGGCTGATACCGTGCTATGAGGACTGTCCGTCTAGACCACCCAACAGCTAGTCCTTCTGGAGGAGTAAACAAGCGACTCCATTACCAAACAGCAGTATCCGTGGTGGGCACCAGACCAACTTAACTTCTGTGTCGCCCTCTTTCCCTCGATATAAAGCTGGCAGTAATTTCTCACAAATGCACACCCTGGGCGCACACCTTCCGCACGCACCCCACGACGGAAGGCAGCGCTTGGCGACGGAGCTGGCTTCTCGGGTGCCCCAGAGCCTCTTTCCTTATTTAGTTTAATCCTCTGCTGCAACATGTAATACTTTTTGAGCAAGGGGCCGTGCATTGTCACTTTGCACTGGGCCCTGCAACTTCGGGAGGGGTCCTGCCTCGAGCTCTTGGAGAGGAATACGGGTGGTGAGTAAGGGCTCATGTCTAGGGCGGTGCCCCTGGAGCTCCGGCCCCTGCCGGGCTGTTCCCTGGCTGGACTGTTGGGACTCGGGGACGGCAGCACGGCTCAACCCACGGAGTTGCTGGGACAAATAAATGAACGTGTGGAAGAATAGAATAGTGCCTGGCACGTTATCTGTGCTAAATGTCGCTGCTGAGAAGACGCACACGCACACGCACACACAGAAGAAAGGCTGCCACTGGAATTCGAAAGAAGAGGCGCACGCTGTGTGGTTTTATTTTAGCAAAAGATCTGAAAGTGACATTAGCAGGAAATTGAAAGAATCTGGTTCTTGAATTGACCACAAATCAAAGAAGAAGAGGAAGAAAAAGAAAAAGGAGGAGGAGGAAGAGGAGGGGAGGGGAGAAGAGAAACGAGGAAGAGAGAGCCCCCTCCCCACCCCCCGGTGTGGCGCACCGCTGCCCTTCTTCGGGTCCCCGCAGGACACCCGCCCAGCACCCCAAGGAACGACAGCAGTTCTGACTGCACCTGCCCTGGCGCTAAGCATTCCCAAGATTCAGGGGGCAGACGGGGGGCACCTTGCAGGTGGGGCGAGGGGCCAAGGTCACCCTCCACGCACCGGGTAGGAGTGAAAGACCAAGGATCCCTGGGGTCAGGTGTCAGGGGCCAGAAACCCGGGAAGGGGCTGGGGTTTGCAGAGAAAGAAAGCGTCCTCAGAAAAGATTCCCCCGGGCCTGGGGACCCTACGCGGCCCAGCCTGCAGGTGCGAGCAGACGCCACATGGCCCAGGGCCACCCCGCTGCCCTCAAGCCACATGCGGACCCCTCGCTCGTCAGGGAGGGAGCGTCCACTGGGGTCCCCGGCCACCGCCGGGGCAGGAGCCACTCTCAGGGTGGGCAGGCCTGCGCGGGTGAAGAGTCACGTGGCGATGAAAACAGCCTCATTTGTATTCGCGTTTCGGGTAAGTCCACGCAAAATACGCGGCAATTTGACTCCCTTGGAAGAAGACAAATGGATTAAGTTTTAAAGGGTAAACCGCAGAGTTGCTAGGGCTGCCAAGTTAGAGTCCAAAAACCACAGTAAAAATGAACAAGATGTTTCTTCTCTTTTTGTAATGTTTGTTTATTTTTGAGAGAGAGAGAGAGAGAGAGAGAGAGAGAGAGCAGAGCATGAGTGGGGGAGGGGCAGAGAGAGAGGGAGACACAGAATCCGAAGCAGCTCCCGGCTCGCAGCTGTCAGCACAGAGCCCGACGCGGGGCTCGAACCCACGGACCGCGAGGTCATGACCTGAGCCCAAGTCGACGCTCAGCCGACTGAGCCCCGAGGCGCCCTGAACAAGATGCTTCCAAGCAGCCTCGCCTGCTGAGGAACCGTCTCCGCCACCGTGGAAACCTTCACCCAGCCTCGGAGCAAGCCCCTCCAGAGTGCAGGTGCCGTGAGCCCCCACCGGCGGGACCCGGTCTGTCTCCCCCCACCCGGCGGGACCCGGTCTGCGCTCCCCCCACCCGGCGGGACCCGGTCTGTCTCCCCCCACCCGGCGGGACCCGGTCTGTCTCCCCCCACCGGCGGGACCGGTCTGCGCTCCCCACCCGGCGGGACCGGTCTGTCTCCCGACCCGGCGGGACCCGGTCTGTCCCCCCACCGGCAGGACCCGGTCTGTCTCCCCACCCGGCCGGACCCGGTCTGTCTCCCCACCCGGCAGGACCCGGTCTGTCTCCCCCCGCCGGCGGGACCCAGTCTGCGCTCCCCACCGAGGCGGGACCCGGTCTGTGCCCCCGCGGCCCCGTGAGCCCCACCCGAGGCGGGACCCGGTCTGTCTCCCCACCCGGCGGGACCCGGGTCTGTATCCCCCCCCCCACCGGCGGGACCCGGTCTGTCTCCCCCACCCGGCCGGACCCGGTCTATCTCTCCCCACCCGGCAGGACTTGGTCCTGTCTCCCCACCCGGCAGGGACCGGTCTGTCTCCCCCCACCCGGCGGGACCGGTCTGTCTCACACCCGGCGGGACCCGGTCTGTGCCCCGCCCAGCCCGTGAGCCCCCACCCGAAGGGACCCGGTCTGTCCCCCTCCACCGGCGGGACCGGTCCTGTCTCCCCCACCCGGCGGGACCCGGTCTGTCTCCCCCACCCGGCGGGACCCGGTCTGCGCTCCCCACCGGCGGGACCCGGTCTGTCTCCCCACCCGGCGGGACCCGGTCTGTCTCCCCACCGGCCGGACCCGGTCTGTCTCCCCCACCGGCGGGACCCGGTCTGTCTCCCCCACCCGAGGCGGGACCCGGTCTGCGCTCCCCACGAGGCGGGACCCGGTCTGTCTCCCCACCCGGCGGGCCCGGTCTGTCTCCCCCCACCCGGCGGGACCCGGTCTGCGGCTCCCCACCGGCGGGACCGGTCTGTCTCCCCCACCCGGCGGGACCCGGTCTGTGCCCCCCACCGGCGGGACCCGGTCTGCCCCCACCCGGACCCGGTCTGTGCCCCCCGCAGCCGTGAGCCCCCACCGAGGCGGGACCGGTCCCTTCTCCCCCTCCACCGGCGGGACCCGGTCTGTCTCCCCACCCGGGACCCGGTGTCTCCCCCCCACCCGGCGGGACCCGGTCTGTCTCCCCCCACCCGGCAGGACCCGGTCTGTGCCCCCGCAGCCGTGAGCCCCCCACCCGGCGGGACCGGTCTGTCTCCCCCTCCACCGGCGGGACCCGGTCTGTCTCCCCCCACCCGGCGGGGCCCGATTCTGCGCTCCCCACCCGGCGGGACCCGGTCTGTCTCCCCACCCGGGGCGGGACCCGGTCTGTCTCCCCCACCCGAGCGGGACCCGGTCTGTCTCCCCACCCGGCGGGCCCGGTCTGCGCTCCCCCCCGGTTCCGGTCTCTCCCCCACCCGGCGGGACCCGGTCTGTCTCCCCCACCCGGCCGGACCGGTCTGTCTCCCCCACCGGCGGGACCCGGTCTGTGCCCCCCACCGGCGGGACCCGGTCTGTGCCCCCACCCGGCGGGACCCGGTCCTGTCTCCCCCCACCGGCGCGGGACCCGGTCTGTCTCCCCCCACCCGGCGGGACGGTCCTGTCTCCCCCACCCGGCCAGGCCCGGTCTGTCTCCCCCTCCACCGGGTCCACCCGAGCGGGACCCGGTCTGTCTCTCCCCACCCGAGGCGGGACGGTCCTGTCTCCCCCCACCCGGCGGGACCCGGTCTGTCTCCCCCTCCACCGGCAGGACCCGGTCCTGTCTCCCCCACCCGGCGGGACCCGGTCTGTCTCCCCCACCCGGCGGGACCCGGTCTGTCTCCCCACCGGCGGGACCCGGTCTGTCTCCCCCACCGGGCGGGACCGGTCTGTCTCCCCCCACCGGCAGCGGGACCCGGTCACCTGTCTCCCCACCCGGCGGAACCCGGTCTGTCTCCCCCACCCGGCGGGACCCGGTCTGTCTCCCCCCACCCGGCGGAACCCGGTCTGTCTCCCCCCACCCGGCGGAACCGGTCTGTCTCCCCCACCGGCGGGACCCGGTCTGTCTCTCCCCCACCGGCGGGACCCGGTCTGTCTCCCCACCCGAGCGGAACCCGGTCTGTCTCCCCCACCCGAGCGGGACCCGGTCTGCGCTCCCCCCACCCGAGCGGGACCCGGTCTGTCTCCCCCCCCACCGGCGGGACCCGGTCTGTCTCCCCACCCGGCGGGGTGCGGTCTGTCTCCCCCACCGGCGGGACCGGTCTGTCTCCCCACCCGGCGGGACCCGGTCTGTCTCCCCACCGGCCGGACCGGTCTGTCTCCCCACCCGGCGGGACCGGTCTGTCTCCCCCCACCCCGGCGGGACCCGGTCTGTCTCCCCACCCGGCGGGACCCGGTCTGTGCCCCCCACCCGGCGGGACCGGTCTGTCTCCCCCCACCCGGGCGGGCCGGTCTCGCACGCTTCCCCCACCCGGCGGGACCCGGTCTGTCTCCCCACCCGGCGGGACCCGGTCTGTCTCCCCACCCCACCGGCGGGACCCGGTCTGTCTCCCCCCACCCGGCGGGACCCGGTCTGCGCTCCCCCCACCCGGCGGGACCCGGTCTGTCTCCCCCCACCCGGCGGGACCCGGTCTGTCTCCCCCCACCGGCGGGACTCGCGAATCCTGAGACTCCCCAGAGTCCCGGCTGCGGGCCCAGCGCTGTCCCGGGAGCGGGCGCCCCCTCCGTCTCAGGGGGGCCCGTCTCCTGCCCTGCGTGGGCCTGAGCGACCCTCCAGTTCCCGGCGGACACCCGACGTGAGAAGCACAGAAACTGTCCAGGAATGAAGCATAACGTGGAAATGTCTACACAGGAGGACAAGGCCTAAAACAAAGCCCCCTCCCCCCCCTCCCCCGCCGCCAAGAAATCCAAACCCAGAGCATAAGAGGAAGGAAGAAAAGAAGGAAGGAGGGGACGGGAAGAAGGAAGAAACATTTTCAATATTTAAAGAGCCAGAGAATAAAGTTAGAATCAACGCATAGGCCTCACGGGATTGTCTTCTTCTAAAAATTTGTATTAAGGTACAAATTACATACTATAAAATTTACCCGTGTAAAGTGCAAAACTCAATGGTTTTTTAAATGAATTTGAAGAGCTGTGCAGAAACTTACAGAATGTCATTAAGAACATTAGGAACTTGAAATTATATTGCCAGGAAGGAAGGGGAGAGGGTTTAAGGAAGATTAAAAAAAATCTTTTAAAGAAAATGTGTGGGCGCCGGGTGGCTCAGTCAGGTAAGCGCCAACCCTTGATTTTGGCTCAGGTCGTGATCTCACGTCTGTGGGTCTGAGCCCCGCGTCCACTCTGCGCTGACAGCGTGGAGCCTGCTTGGGATTCTCTGTCTCCTTCTCTCCTCGCCCCTCCCCTGCTCATGCGTGCTGTGTTTCTCTCTCAAAATAAATAAGCAAAACTTAAAACCATTTAAAAAAAAGAAAATGTGTGAAGTATATACATATTTTTTATTTTAAGCTGGACTTAGGCTTATAGGAGGTTACAAAGGCAGCACAGAAAGTTCTAGAAACGCCTCACCCAGGCTCCCCTACTGTTAATGTCTTACATCCTCACAACCAAGGAACTAGACGGATACACCACCATTGACTGAAGTCCACGCCTGCTTAGGATTTCATTGCTTTCCCTCTTGCAGAATCTCATCCAGGCGCCCACGTTGACCTCAGCTGTCCCGTCCCCTTCGTCTCCTCCGGTCTGTGACAGTTTCTCCGACGTTGCTTGGGTTCACAGCCCTCGAAGTTTTGGGGGCCGCATTGCACGATGTCCTTCCGTCTGCGTTTGCCTGATATTTTCCTCACGGTTGGAATGGAGTTAATATGCCTTTGGGGGAAGAAGACTCAAGAGGTCAAGGACCCTTCCCCCTCCTGTCAAATCAGGTACACGGTCGCCTGGCCGGGTAGTGTTTGCCAAGTTCCCAAGAGGCTGCTTTTCAAGTCACGTGTTTCTTTAGTCGCGAAACTATTTCACTGTACATCCTACATTTATTTGGAAAACCGCCCTCAAATTGCTGATTTTCAGGCAACAGAAGAGTCCGGCCTTTGCCTTGCGGAGATGTCATACCCACGTGCCACCACGAGAGGGAAGCACTAGAACAATGAACGTGAACGGCCTGCATCCTCCTCCAGGGCAGTTAAAGAGAGAAATATCCAGAAATGATAAAACCAGGAACTGGAAGAAGACTAAAACGGCGAACCAGCCCCGTTAGCGTCTCCTCACATCATATGCAGCTTTTAAGGAACATGTGCAGTCTCACAATTTCTACTCTGTTCCTGTCTGACGGACACTGATCTTTGTTGAGTTTACGAAATGGTTTGCAAACCTGAGAACCTTGGCAAAGGTATTGTCTTCAAAAGTTGGGGGGCAGAGGGAGAGAATAGTGGCAAGGAGAGACGGGGGCAGAGAAGTTGGAGAACAGTGCTCTCTCCTCAGCTGGCCCAGGCTTTGCAGAGATCTCTTCTCACCTCTGACTTTTTAGGAAGTGGTTAGTGACGTATTCTGATGTCTACATGTGACATATACATCTGTTAGATTTTTAAACCGCTTACGTATTCACTGCACGGAACCAGTTTGCACTGGTTCCATTAATTTTAATGAAAAAAATCAATAGACTATTTTTAGAGCAGTTTTAGGCTTACGGAAAATTAAGCAGAAGGTACAGAGTTCCCACACCCCCAATCACCACCTCCCTAATTCCCTCTACTGTTAACATATCGTGTTAGAGGGGTAAACTGGCTACTATTATGAACCGATACTGATACACGATTATTAACTGAAGTCCACAGTTCACGTTAGGGCTCACTCTCGGTGTTCTGCATCGCATGGGTTTCAACAAGTGCATAAAGTCACATACCCACCGTTTCAGTATCATCCGGAACCTTTCACTACCCTGAAGGTGCTCTGCACTCCACCTATTCACCCCTCCCCACCTAAGCCCCCTGACAAATCACTGATCTTTTTGCTGTCTACCGAGTTTTGCCTTTTCCAGACTCTCATATAGTTTGGATCATACCATATGCAGCTCTCTGCAGACTGGCTTCTTTCACCTGGTAATGCAGGTGATGCACGTTTCAGGTTCTCCATGCCTTTTCGTGGTTTCATGGATCGCTTCTATTTACTGCTGAATAATATTCCATCGTATGGATGATCCAGGATATCTGTTTTCCCACTGAGGTGTTGAGTTGCTTCCAAATTCGGGCCATGATGAATAAAGCTGCTACACACATTTGTGTGCAGATTTCGGTGTGGACGTACGTCTTCAGCTCATCTGGGCAAATATCAAGGAGCAGAATTGCTGGACCATGTGGGTGAGAGGATGCCTAGCTCTGTAAGACACCGCCACCGTGCCTTCCAAAGTGGAGGCGCCATTTTGCATTCCCAGCAGGCACGAATGCGAGTCCAGTTGTTCCACATCCTCCCCCAGTATTCGGGGTCGCATTTTAGCCGTTTAAGAGGCGAGTCGAGTTATCTCATTGTTTCCGTTTGTAACTCCCTTGTGACGCAGGATGCGGCGCATCTTTCGCATGGTTACTCGCCATCTGGTTATCTGGCGAGTGTGTTCAGGTAATTTGCCCACGTGTCCCGTTGGGAAGTTCTTTTTCTTATTGTTGAAAAGCTCCGTGTATGTTTTTGCTACAAAAAGGCCTATATCGGAGGTGTGTTTTGCTAAGATTTCCCCCTAGCCTGTGATTTCTCTTCATATTCTCTTATCTGATTTAGTTTCTGCAACAACTCGGTGAGGCAGGGGTTACTGTAGCGAACGGAGGAAGTGGGATCACGCAGTTATGTGACTCACCCAGGCTCTGAAACCCTCTGAAATGTGAACCCTGTCAAGGCAGCATTTGTTTAGTTGATGGCTTCTTTGCTCACATAGTCAGTGCTCACAGGCTGGGCACTGGGGGCTCCTAGTGCTCGACTGAGGTCCATAACGATGATGAGACCCCGATACTCATCTGGTTTGCACTCACATTGCTCTAGATACTAATGCTTGCTTAGAAATGCAGTAGGAGACGCTTAAAAGTAGACTTTCAAGTACCGTAAAATCAAAACCAGCCTCAAAAACGTGGAGTTCAGACCAACAGTGGGGATTTTTCAATGTCAGGGAACAGGATGGTTTCTGGAAAGGTCGCATAAAATTCCACTGAAACTCAAACAAGGGGATTTCAGTTGTTTTCTTGGAGGAAATGAAAGTGGATCTGCCGGAGTGGAGGCATGAGGTCAACCAGCATTATTTCAAACACTTTGGCCTGGAAATTTCCAAGGGGAGAGCTGCAAAATTCACTTAACCAAACACAGAAGGAAAGTGGACGGACGGTATTGTGAACGCATTATCAACTACGCCAATTTCTCCACAAACAAAATTTAACACGATGGGGGGGGGCTTGGGAAGCAAGGTGGGGGGCAGCAGGGTGCATGGACCTTACCCCCGGCTCTTTGAAGGGCTTTCTTGAAGAAACGGCAGGGGGGTTTTGGTTTGGCATCCCTCCAAAGACCACAGTGGGGCTCAACCTGAGGCAAATTTTTCTTTCAACACAAGGAACCTTCTTTCTGGAAATGCACCTGCCCCCACGTGGAGATGGGCTACCTCGCCCTCCGTGAGGGTCTGGGTTGCTGGCCCACGCGCACTGTGGCACAGAGCCCACCGTCTCGCCAGGGGGCGTCGGCACCGGCCAGGCGGGGAGGGGAGGGGAGGAGGAGGCCGGGTCTCCGCCGGGTGCTCAGGACTGGGTGGAGCGTCTGCGAAAAGTGGACATTTGTGAGCGTGGAGTCCGGAGTCACGTGGCAGCGGGTCAAGTCACAGGTGGGTGTGGGGAAGAGCAGAGGGCGGGCGTATTACCCCGAGCCATTCTCATGCCCGAAGAGGATCGTTTTCAGGCCGTCTGCGGATGAAGGGGAACCTGGCAGTCGTTGGAGGGGCCCAGGCTAATCTGGGTGAAGCGACCTCTGAAGCCATCTCCTTGCTGGGAGAAGGAGCCGCCTTGAGCTCGCTCTTCTCAGCAGGTGGGAGCTGAGTGTCCTGAAGGCACAGAGACAGAGCCTGCAGGGCTGGGGTGGAGGCTCTCACCCTCCTGGGTCCCTGTGCACGGAGTCTGGGCTCAGGTGTTTGTGTCCCCCTCTGGGGACAAGCCATTGTGCCCCCCCCTCCGATCTCCACCCTCCTCCCCACCCTTCCTCCAGCAGCACAGCCACGGAGGACCGGGATTCCTTTCCTCCTCTGTCACTCAAATCAATGTGAAGACGCCCAGGGCTGGCAGCATCCTTGCTGAAGGGCCCGGCGGGCCTATTTTCGGACAGTTAAGTAAAGGCAGCAATCGCCAGCACATGTGTGCCGAACTGTTTCACGATCTGTCCACAGGGAGCTCTAGAATGTCCAGGGGGCAGATCGGCCCTTCCTCCTCTAGGCCCGGCCCCCCTGCCCTGGTCAACACCCCCACTGTCCGTCAGGGAGCCCCCGCTGCACCCAGCCTAATGGCCTCCTTTCAAACAGTGGCAGAACAGCTCCTGTAAATTGGATTCTTGCCAAGTCTCGACGTGCAAAGTCCATTTGAGTTTCCCCGGAACTGGGCAGGTGCAGACGGCACGCGTCGACGGCCCTGTTTCTCTTCATTTCTAATTAGCTTTTCAGTTTCATAATGACTTAAGTTTAATAGACCCCGAGCCTCGAGGCAGCCTCATTGAATTTCACTTACTTGAGCTTGAACTAGATGAGCCACGCATTGCGAAGATTCGACGGATTCATCTGTATTGTGAACTGTATTAATGATAGACTATAAAGCATAAGGATTTTAATGGTTACACTACTAATATCTAGAAAGATGATCATTTTAATGATCGTCTTATCCATATTTATCTCGGAGTTCCAAATCATCGGTTTTCTTTTAAATTAACGCACCAGACCAAAACAATGAGACGACACAGGCGTATTTGATGTTTCAAGGACCACACACGTTTTACTCTTCAAAAAAAAAAACAAAAAACAAACAAAAAAAAAACACCTATAAATCTTCACCCACACAC
Organism: Proteles cristata cristata; assembly: GCA_017311185.1. Taxonomy (NCBI): domain Eukaryota; kingdom Metazoa; phylum Chordata; class Mammalia; order Carnivora; family Hyaenidae; genus Proteles; species Proteles cristata. The sequence goes on from JAESUZ010002468.1 coordinate 883,517, forward strand.
TTGTCTTTGAACTTCCAAGCTATGAATTAATACTCATGGCACAGTCTGTGTATGTCTCTAAAAAGGCAGTTGGGATGGAATCACTTCCATTTTGCTGTGTTTCATTCAGAATTGAATGCTAGTATATCCTTTTGACGAGGAATTCACTTTCTTTGCCATGAAGATTTTGCCTCTTTCTCCACTTGGGTTTGCTTAAGCCTTCTTCCGAAGTGACACAGACCTTCATTTTCACATTTTTGATGCATCTGATGGCATTCACTTGAAAAGCAGCGTAGAACCTTGACAGGAACATGGGACCTCAAGCGCCAGGGAGCTGGTCCGAATTCCGGCCATTAGGATGCTTTGCTCAGCAAGTTGGGAAGTTCTGGGAGCCTCTGTTTCTTGATCTGTGGAACAGGGACAGTGATCTGTACAGAGTGAGACTCACATATGTTTGTAAGACAGGAAGCTCCCTCCTGCCCATGGTGGCCGTGGCATTTTCTGCATCCACGTGTCCTCTGTCACTAGGCTGATGCTGGCCATGGAGGGCAAAACCGATTGCCATCTTACCTTTCTACCACCATCACTTAGCAGATTAAGTCAGTTTTTAAACAGATAGGGTACTTCCTCTTTGTATCATCTAAGGTCTTATCGGGAGGAATAAGATATATATTGTTGGGAGCTGTTTCCTAAGTTGAGAAAAAACTCCTTGTGAGGATAAGGTGAGTTGCACAGACTCTTACTGTCAGACGGCGACTGATACCCACCCTCACCCAAATGTTCCTGCTTGAGCACCGACCCCCAAGGCACCTTGTTGATTGGTGTTCAGAGTGACTCATTCTGACCTTGATATGCTGATTGCACTTTGTGAGGGAACTTACCGTAGGAACTTCTTTTGTGGTTATGAGAGCCACACTGCGTTCCTGAAAGACCGGTTTTTCTTAATACCTCCCATTAAGCGATAAGCAGGCTATTGAGCCCTGCTCACAAAGAACTAACTTTGGCCTTTACTATGCTAATGCCACCTCTGGGCCATTCCCCATCCACCTATGCATATCAGTGTTCTGGAAAGTTTTTACTGATAAAAGAATTTATCATCAGAAGGCCGCTTCTGTGCCGTCCCCCAAACACTAAATCATAAAATAAAGTTGAGTCTCAGTCAGTGCGGAGAGGCCTGGCTGGTGACCAGAGAGAATCTCGCGCCTCCCTTTCCGACACCATCCATCCTTCAGGGACCCCGGACCTGGCCGGAGCTGGACTCTGGCGATACACTTTTTAACACTTCAAGTAAATAAAGGGGGTTAAGATGCCGACAAAGAGTGTGTTAAGTGCGGAGTCGTTTCCTGTGCCCACAATTCTCTCGGGGCCAACACAGCGGTTCGACCGCACTTGTCAGGAGGCCAGTGATAGCAGTGGCCCCGGAGACTCACCATTCAGATACCAAAGATCCACTGTAAAGATTTGATGACACCGGTTTTGTTCCTTATGGATAAGGTCTGTGAGAGTTTGTGACAATTATCTCGGTCATCTCTGTTCCTGGATTTTAGTGTCCTCGAAACAGGCAAACTGGGAAAGCACTGTAAGCATCTGCATGGCTGGATTAGGAAGCTTAGAGTGAATACACTTGGCTTACTGGTCCCTCTTCACTGTGCAAACCCTCTCCTTGTGCGGGGTCTGGTAATGACGGTAATTGACGGTCAGAAGTAGTCGGGGGGCTTCTGCTCCAGGATGTCCCTACTAAAAGTGGATTTAGTGGATGTGTCCACTAAAAGTCTCTGCTAGGGGCGCCTGGGTGGCTTAGTCGGTTAAGCGTCCGACTTTCGCTTGGGTCATGATCTCGCGGTTCGTGGGTTCGAGCCCCGCGTCAGGCTCTGTGCTGACTGCCAGTCAGAGCCTGGAGCCTGTTTCAGTCTGTGACTCCCTCTCTCTCTGACCCTCCCCTGCTCACGCTGTCTCTCTCTCTCTCCTAAAAATAAATAAAACATTAAAAAAAATAAAAAAATAAAAATAAAAAAATAAAAGTCTCTGCTAAACAAAACCCCAGAAGAAACAGCTATAAAAACCGGACATGCACAAAGCAGTTACCTGGAGGCTGTGGAGGCTGAGGAGAAACAGAAAGACCCTGAGGGAGTGTGCATTTGCCGGGGGAAGGGGAGATGAAGCTCTCCCAGGAACGTTCTCCAGCGCTTGTGGGGCACGTGTAGAAAAATCCAGTCTTGGGGCACTTGAGTGACTCAGTCCATTAAGTGTCCGACTTCGGCTCAGGTCAGGATCTTGCAGTTCGTGGGTTTGAGCCCTGCATGGGGCTCTGTGCTGACAGCTCGGAGCCTGCGGCCTGCTTTGGAATCTGTGTCTCTTTCTCTTGCTATACCTCTCCCTCACTCATTCTCTCTGTCTGCCTCTCTCTCTCTCTCAAAAACTTAAACAATTTTTGAAAAATCCCATCTTATTCTCTAGAAAGTCAGAAAAGAACTGGTAACGCATAGCTGTTGAGTGGTGTTGAAAGGACAGGGTGTGGGAACGGCGGTCCAAAGCCCACCCACCTCTCTGTCTGACCCCCGACACCCACGTGCAAAGAACAGACTCAAAGCACGGAATGAAACACAAAATATCTGAACTGAGTTCAGGCTTCTGTCCATGAAATAGAGTTTGTAGTACAAACTCAGCCAACACCATTTTGTACAAGTCATGAAATTCACCAGCCCATAGTTATGAATTGTAATTCATAAAATTACATCAACAATACCTAAATTCATAAAAAAATACCCAAAACTATGAATGCTGTTTGTGTGGAAGTATTTCCTGATACAAAAGAAGCATGGGGATAAATGAAGGTCAGAAAAGCCTGATTTGACAATAACTGGGAACTTTGCTTATTTTGTAGGCTCATCCGTTTTTAACTCATTTAATCTTTATTTAAATTTTTTTAATGTTTATTTTTGAGAGAGACAGAGACAGAGACAGAGCATGAGCAGGGGAGGAGCAGAGAGGGAGGGAGACACAGAATCCAAAACAGGCTCCAGGCTCTGAGCTGTCAGCACAGAGCCCGACACGGGGATGGAACCCATGAACCATGAGATCCTGACCTGAGCCAAAGTCAGATGCTTAACTGTCTGAGCCACCCAGGTGCCCCCCATTTTTTAATAAGTGTCTTCAAAAGATAAGTGGTGTACCAAACGATCTTTTAAGATTTTTTATTGTTGTTTTTAAGTAGTTGATGGATTCAAAATGTGTGGAATCACCTTTATTTCCCTTTACATAATTACTTTTTCATTCATTTACTACTAGCATGTGGGGTTTCCCCCCCAGAAAACAGTTAATCTTTACTTGTCCTCTTAGATTTTGGGTTCATTGCAGTCAGTATTGGCACATCCTGCTATGTCTCTCATTGCTTCATGAATTAAACGTTTCCCGAGACAGATATACGTCTGTTAAAATGTCACAGAAGTCAATTTAGTGATTCATAATTGCATATCCTTTTCGAGCGTCAGTAGTTTTCTAACAATTGGAGGCACCCCCCACTGCCACACCCCCCAGCAAAATGTCCACCAGGAGGCAGCACTTCAGAGAAAGAGAGACAGAGAGTACTGGCTTTGGCCACACAGTCAGACACTCAGCTCTCTGTCCTGGTAGGTACTTCAACACGTGGTTTGCAGAAAGCTGTACTCAGTTGCAAAATCAACGATGCTCTGAAGGTAGATCTACCAAAGTTTTGGAAGCTGTCGGTCACAGGATCAACCAGAGGTTTAGACCTTTGGCACCGTTTGGAAGGTTAAGCTCTTTACTCGCCACGTTGTTATACGTGATCTCGTAAGAGCTGAGATGCCTAAAACTATTGCCAGCAGCCTACGGTGAACACCACTCGTTTCTCCGGTGAAATATTATGGTGATTAACAACCCTCCGGGGCAGATTGGATGGTGTTACTCCTGGAGCTTGAGACCCGAGCCTGTGGCGTGGGGAGTCCTGACTAGGCCCTTCGCCGCCCACCCTGGGGCTTTTTCTGTGCTTCCTCTGCTGCTGTCCTTCATCCCCGCAGCAGAAATTAAAAGCATCCCCACGTCTGTGCAGAAATATACAAAGAAAGGGGCGCCTGGGTGGCTTAGTCGGTGAAGCGTCCGACTTTCGCTCAGGTCATGATCTCGCGGTTCGTGGGTTCGAGCCCCGCGTCGGGCTCTGTGCTGACTGCCAGCTCGGAGCCTGGAGCCTGTTTCAGTCTGTGACTCCCTCTCTCTCTGACCCTCCCCTGCTCACGCTGTCTCTCTCTCTTTCCTAGAAATAAATAAAACATTAAAAAAAAAAAAAGAAATATACAAAGAAATTACAGATGGCGTAACAGCACTAGCAAGAAGTTGTACACGATAACCGCTATTTTAAAGCACTCCGTGGTTCTGTAGAGCGCCGGCGGCTTGGTCCCCGAGCAGCTGCGGTGGAGGCCAGGTGGCTGTGGGAACCGCAGGGAGCGGGGTGGCATGGGAAGGCCGACTCCCCGAGGGCGGAGAGGACCCCCAGAGCGGCCCAGCTGGTGCGCAAGGGCAGCCGGACAGCACGGGCAGCGGGTCCGGTGTGCAATCTAGCGGGGGCAGAAGAGGTAGCGGAGGTAAAAAGCACACTGCGAGTGTCTTCTGCCTGTTCAAAATAAGGAAAGAGACAGCTCTCCTCTGTTTTCCTTAGAGCATTTTTTTTTCTTTAGAAAACTCGCAGGTTCTTTGTCCCTTTGAATGCACGTCCATGTTTTTATAAGCTAAACTTGCCCGTTTCCCAGCCTGGGCGAGTCTTTCTCAAGGACCGGGAAGCTTTCTGTATGAGAGGTAACATCGAGGTAGTCGTCCCACCTCCCGGCCCAGAGGTAGTTTCTTTTCCTTTGTATAAAGCCACTTAACTAACGCGGAGGGTCACCCCGATTCGCAGGTGGATGTAGGATGAACCACGTGGCACAAGAAGGGCTGTCGAGTCCTGTCACTTGAGGACTAGTTACCGTCTCTCCTGAGAACAGACGTAGGGGTTGCACCTGTCGTTGTGTAAGTGGATGAGATTTCGTTCCCTCCTTGCAGATTTCCTGTTACACGCACCACCTGCTGACCTAACGCTTCTTCCGTAATACAACCGTTTTCTTTCTGTTTGCTTTCTTTCTGATTTCTGAGTTGGCAGACGATTTTAAGTTCTATTTCCCCACGAAAGGCTAACGCGTGGGGGGATTCTTTGATCTCTGCTGCAAAAACAGGGCCAGACGTGCTCTCCAAATATTTTCTCTTTGTTCATGAAATACAGTTTCTTTTACAGGGGAGAGTGTATTGACTTTCTCGCCTCTGATTGACCACCGTAATTTAGTTCCTCTGGTCAATCTAATTGTTCTCCCTGGCTGAGCCTTGCGGCTTGCGGCCCACCCTACCTGCCCATCGCTGATTTGATCAGTCTCATTTAGCCAAGCATAAACTCGGCCCCGGGATAATTTAATCAGAATAATAATGTTAGAGATAATAACCAACATGCACAGATTTTTTGAACAGTGATTCTTTTGATGCATCGTTGGAGTTTTGCGTCTCATTCCGTCTTTGAATATTTTCATCAGATTCTCAGATCTTTATCAATACCTTCAATTCCTATGTCCTAAATTTTCTAATTGATTTAGCTCTATTTTAAATAGATTGAGGGAGAAAAATAAAATCACCCCCCCCCCCGAGAACACATCCTAATATTAATGACCCAGAGACAGTCATTTTAAAGATGTCACAATTTTCAGCGTGGGTATCTGGCGCTTTCCACACGTTTGCTACTGAAAAGAGAGCAAAGCGGTAATCAAGAATATATATTTTTAAATTAAAAAAATGCTAAGTTTATTTATCTTTGAGAGACAGAGAGAGAGAGGGACAGAGAGAGAGTCAGGGCGGAGCAGAGAGAGAGGGACACAGAATCTGAAACGGGCTCCAGGCTCCGAGCTGTCAGCACTGAGCCCCACGCCAGACTGGAACTCATGAACTGTGAGATCACGTCTTGAGCTGAAGTTGGACGCTTAACCGACTGAGCCTCCCAGGTGTCCCAAAAGAATATAGATGTTTAAAAAGTAAATTACAAAAGAATACAGTAGAAAATCCCTTCCCCCACATTCTTAATGGCACCTAGATATTTTCAGAAGCACCATAGTTAGAAGACAAACACATCACTGGAAGAATATTCAGTTTCAATTAGGCTTTTATGTTGAACTTCATACTTTACTTCTACCACAGGAATCCAAATGGCTTTGGCTAAATCGCTTTCAGCCTAATCATACGCCATTTCTTAACACAGTGCTGTGTGTGTGGCTGCTACCAGTTAATTGAAGTGATCTTAAAGGGTTCTCTTTCATTAGAGAGATTGTCTTTAGGGATTAATCAATCATTTGCTTGGAGTTTATAAAGAAAAAATTCAGGATTGAGAAACGGTTTTGAAATTGCAAGTCATTCCCAGTGTCTCTTGTTATTTAATAAAGTGTAAGCCTCTAACAAAGTCACCTGCACAGAAATGGGCCACTGAGTAAGGACAGTAATAGCAAAAGGGTACTGACCAGAAATCTAACTTCCTGCGTGAGAAAATTACATTAAAGATGCCTTCTTCAGGGGCGCCCGGGTGGCTCAGTTGGTGAAGCATCTGACTCTTGATTTCAGCTCAGGCCATGGTCTTGTGGTTGAGGGGTTCAAGCCTCATGTCGGGCTCTGTGCTGACCGTGTGGAGCCTGCTTGGGATTCTCTCCCTGTCTCTGCTTTCCCCCCACTCATGCTTTCTGTCTCTCAAAATAAATAAATACACTTTTAAAAATAAAAGCGCCTTCTTACGAGAAGAAAGAAGGAGCACAATAAAAGGAAAATGATGATTTCTGAAGCTAATTGTGGGCTCGAATGACCTTTGAAAATGATCACTTTTATTTCAAGTATTTGGAGAAATACTTTTCTTCATCAAGCACCAGTCTTAAGTTTCACTGGCTAATACGCTCATGGATTAAAAACAAATTAATCTACTTTTCCAGGAGGTTTAATCTCTGACGGGGAGCACTTGAAGGCGTGAGAGAACTTGGCCCGGGTCCCAGCCGGGTCCTCCTTTGTGAAGACAAAGGCTGCTTCTGCCCGTGGGGCTGGCCGCCAGAGGGAGCGCGATGGCAGTGCCTGCGGCTCCAGTTCTCGGGTGGCTAATAATAGAATGCTCTTCCCAGGAGCCATAGACGCTGTAAACCCAAATAGCCATACAGTTTATAAATTGTATTTTTAAAATAAGAACTCACTGGCTTAACTGCCATTGAACCCACCTCATGTCTTGCTGGGTGTGTGTTTTTTGGAGAGCCCTCTGCCGGGCCTTCTAGTTCCTTCTGAGCAGCAGCAGCAAACGGGTACGATGCTGAGGTCACCAGTACGGACAGAGCAGCGGTGACATGTGAGTGTCGGCAGTTTGGGGAATCAGGAACAGGTTAGCAGGCAATAATAATATCCTAAAATTTTATCTAAAGGACCAAAGAAGGGAGACCCGAGCCTTAAACTCTCCAAAGCCACAATCAGCAGTAACATTTCGTCTGTGCTGCCAAGGACAGAAAAGGAAAACTAGAGATAGAGGCCCACGGGAAGGCGCTTACATTTCGGGCTGACAGCTCTTACATGCAGGAACTGCACGTGCCTCGCTGTCAGATACAAACAAGCAAACAAACACCAAAGCAGTACAAACTCTGCACCTTAGGAAAACCCAAAGGTAACGGGTCACCTTGAGGAGTTCCGGTGCCCCAAATGATCAGTCCCTGACTACCCTGCATAAACCTGAACTTCCACACCTGACCAGGTATGAAGGACAATGGCTTTGAGCTTCAGGAAGTCAGGAAAGTGATCTGTCGGTGGGTCCCTGGAGACCGCAGCGCCCTCAGCTGTTGAAACTCCTTTACTGGCAGCTTCTGCTCCCAATTCTCGGCGAGCCCCTCTCAGTGGTGACATCTAAGTTAAAATCCTGCAGGCAAGCCAGAAAACGTAGTGTGCGGACTTCCAGCCCCCGTAGGACAGAGAGACTGTGGACGTGGGCAGGAAGATCCCTGTGTTGGACACAGAAACGCCAGCACAGACTTTATAATAACTATAACCCGACTCAACCCTCATATTATATACACTCAAAAATTGACTTGTCCTCACCGCAAGTCCCTTGTTTGTGGAGTGGAACCGTAGAATCAATCCGCAAAGCATGCTGCCTGTTCTCACCCTCCAACAGCAGGCTTTGGAAGCAGCCACGTTTGGGAGCACATCCCGGGGCCTCCGTTGCCCAGCTGTGTGACTGGGGACCTCCATCTGGGCTTTGTAATGGGGCCGATCAAGCGATGCACCTTCAATCATCCTCAGGATTAGCGGAAATCAAATAGGTAAACTGCCTTTCAGCTTGGCCATCACCAGCGTTCAGTAAATGTTAGATTTTTTAAAAATTTACTTCATTTACTTCAATTTGAAATTAGTGATTCACATCTGGGTGGGACCGTAGAGTCCTAATTGTCCGGGGGGTCTTGTGTTTTCTGTCTTACATCAGTGAGCAGCACAAGGTCTAACACCTAGTCGGGGCTCGTGAAATGGTGTCATTCTTCTCAGACAATAGCTACAGTTCTAAAGGTTTTCATGAGGTTCTTTTTTCCTAATGTTTATTTATTTTTGAGAGAGAGAGACAGAGTGTGAGCTGGGGAGGGGCAGAGAGAGACACACACAGAATCTGAGGCAGGTTCCAGGCAGCACAGAGCCTGATCTAACCATAAGTCTGTGGGCTTTGAACCCATGAACTGTGAGACCATGACCTGAGCGGAAGTCAGATGCTTAACCGACTGAGCCACCCAGGCGCCCCTAGGTTTTCAGGAAGGAGGCCTTAATTAACTCAACCAACAATTCCTCCATCATTTTAAGGGTAAGCCTGCAGACCTTCTAACATTCACATGAACCTCTGAATTCCGGGAGTTTTGTATTCCTATAGGCGAAGAGATTAACAATACAAAGTGGGGAGACTTCCTCTAAGGGCCCAAGTATTAGGGTTGGGGTTGGAGGCAGGCATCGCGTAATGGAAGAAGCGGAGGTGTAGGTGGGCAGAGCAGGTACTTACGGGGTAGCGCCGTTCCGATGATGCTCTTTGGCCAGCGCTGTGGACCCCCGGGCTCAGAAAAAACAAGTAAGAGAGGGGTGTGACCCGCACAGCGAGAAGGCCCTCGGCGCAGTGCTGGCGTCCTTCCCGGCCTCGCAAGAGAAGAGGTGTGAGTCCGCAGGTGCAGGCCTCTCCGACCCACACAGGCTGCATAGACTCTGAACTCCCGCTGCTTCCGCGAGCCCTGCGGGCTGGGAGAGCTCCGCGCCCACCTGAGGCCTTGGCCGGGCCCGAGCCGTCTGCCGCTTGCTCAGTGGCTGCGCCGTGCGGTCCAGTGGAAACGAGCTGATTCCACTTCCCGCCCGGAGCCCCGTCTAGTCTCCTGGTTCACACACAAGAGCCGTCGAGGTGAGAACAGACATTTCCAACTCATCTCAGCGGCTAGGAGATCTTTGCTGCCCTTGGGGAGGGCGGTTTTAATCCTGCACGAGCATCAGGGGATGGGGAAACTTGGGCAGATAAGGATGTAGGGGCCCGGGGTGCGTTTCATTCCATTCAATCAGCTTGTGTGTGAAAAGAAGGAGAGTAAGAAGGATGCGTCTCTTAGCTCGTCGGTTGAAGTGTCCTTTATATTCAGTTATGGACGTGGCACTTCACTTTACTGTTTTGCTATAAAAGGAGCCATTGATTACATGATTAAGTAGGAGAGGCCAGTAAGTGGCCTCTCTCTCTGTTATTTCCCAAGTCCCCCAAGTGCTCCCTCGTGGCCAATAATCATAAATCCGTACTCCCCAACAATAACAAAACATTTATTTAGGACGTGCCCTCCCACGAGGCCAGGCTTTTGAAGCAAGCGAACACTTACATGCCGGGCTTTGGGGGACTCGCTTCAAAAGATGCCTCCTCCCTCATCTATCATGGACCCCAAAACCCCCAACGCAAAGCACCTGAGCTTGCTTCGCTAGCAGTGGTACCGGAAACGTACCTCGGTGGAAACAGGGAAACACTGCACGGGGCCCTAAATCTGGTAGAATTTTTGAGACTAGCTCTAGATTTAGAGAAACAAATGGGAAGTTAGTACAGAATTCTCATTTGATTTGTACCATGTGTCACAGTTAACGAGCCAGTGCTGATACACGACTATCAACAATGACTGACGCTTTAATTACATTTTCTTAGTTTTTACCTGATGTCCTTTTCGAGTTTCGTATTCTTATTTCCTACCAGACAGTCGCATCCAGAGTCCCGTGTCACACGTAGCTGCCCTGTTTCCTGCTTCTGTTGGCTGTGACTCTTCTCACACCTCCCTCGTATGTGAAGACTGTGATAGCTTTGAGGAGTGCTCCTCCGGCATCACGCGGCATGCTTTTGTATTCCAATTTGCCTGATGTTTTTTTTCACGATGAGATGAGGGTCATGGATTCTTGGGAGGAAAACCATAGGCATAAAGAACCACTGTTATCCTGTCTTGATGAGTATACATGTTGTCAACACGATTTACGACTGGATATTGACCCTGATCGCCTGGCTGCGGTAGTGCGTCAGATTTCTCCACTGTATACTTCAGAAGGAGATCACCATGTTCAGCCCAAACCCGAGTGAGAGGTTACCTTCACTTGAGGTGTAGACCATTGATCTAAATTATTCAAAATCCTTTCGCATGGCAGATCTGTTTCTTCTCCCTGTAGCTATTAGTTTATTCCATTGTTTCTTTATATCAGATAGACTCGTGAATGTTGCTTGATGCATTGTGTTATAATCCAAGACCACTGTTCCAGCTTAGGTGACTGGGGGCTCTTTCAGTTGACCCCTTCAAAGTGCCCCCATCACTGTGAGATTTCCCTGCCTCCTGCTCATTATGCATATTTTTCCTTAATAGGTGGAAAAGGCATCTGGTTATGGGGAAACATATCTAGAATTGCACTTGGGGTCTTTAACGTTCTTCCATATTCTCTGTCCACCGGGTGCCTCCTGCACCAGGAGTGTGTTTCTCGGTATCCCTCTCTCCCATAGTTTTGTCTCATGGAGGAGGAGATGTGAGATTTAGTGCCTAAGTATTCATGCCTTCTAGGTCTTAATATGAAATATTTAAAATAATGAGATGGCATTTAATTTGTTTCACTGAAGGCTTTTGATTCAAATTCCACTTTGTCTCTAGCAGGATGGACATTCCAACATTTTCATGATTTCCACGGCCTTCTGCGCTTTGTGCCGCCTCTCGTGTTAGCTGTGCTGAATCACTGATCCGAGTGTGTCTCCTGTGTGTGGCCCGTAGCTAGCTCTTGCTATTGATGACACTGATATGATTGGTCTCAGCTCTGTGATGTTATTTTTGTTGAACATGTTGCATTTTCATTTACATAGTTTTGCTAAAGGCAAGATGTTGTGTGGGTCTATTTGTTCCTCTTGGTGGTCTGTGTAGAGTTTGGGAGGGTTATGCAAAGTGGTGCCGATTTAGTTAAGGGACTGTCATTACCTTAGTCACCTGGAAGTTCCCCCCTCCCCCACAAGTTTCCTCTCTCGTACTCAAAGAATTCCACCCAATATACATGAGATAAGCTACCAGACAAAAATGGTATTCGAGTTCCGCGGCTGATTTGACAGGCGGTACTGGCCCAGCCGCCCATCCGTATGCAAGAGAGAATCTCAGGCCACGGCGCCGTGGGTCCCGGTCATGGTCAAAGAGAAGCAGGCGGGCAGGCCAGCAAGCGATGTGGCTTTTAGACCGTGGGAGTCTTCCCACATCACAGAGGAAGTAAAATTCCACCTTGTAGGAAAACAGGGACCGTTTTTTCTATTAAGCAGGAAGAAGACAATCGCATATGTTTTAGGACAGAGTTGGCAGACATGTGAAGAATCTGTTGGAGGGGAGAGATTCCTGTGACAGGAAAGTGCACAAGAGGGTTTGGACAGACAAAGCGTGGGGGTACAGTGTCTCACGTCTCAGGTGCTGAGCTCCGATAACGGGGAACAGACGCCTGAGACAGGATTTACCTGCTATATCATTTTGCCAAGAGACTCTTCCTCTTCCCCTGCCATACGCATTTCAAGAAAACTCCTGGTCTCCAGGGCTTTCTCTCCTGTTCAACAGCTGTATTGGCCCAAAGAAGGCAGAATGTGTTCTCAGCCACCAAAGGTTTCTTTCCAAGCGTAAGGGGAGGTGCGTCATCCAAACGCTGCTTCATGTCACCGAGTGATGGCACGGCAGGCAGACTGCATTCCTATCTGCAACTCGTGGTCGGCAGCTGGTTGTCTGAGGAGCAGGTGAAACCCAGCTGGACCCAGCAGGCCTCCAGCTGCTTGACTGGGATGGCTGAGGTGTAAATCTCTCCAAAAATAAAGCGGAGATTAGGCTCGAAATCCAGTAAAATGTTGTGATGCAAAAGGTCTTTGTAAAATCAAGGAACATAAAACTGAACGCAATGTTGAAAATAAATGTCTTTGTGTCTTCAGGTTATTATGAGGATTTCTGTTTTCTTTTTTTGTTTCTTTCTTTTATTTTTAATTTCTGAGAGAGAGAGAGAGAGAGAGAGAGAGTGTGAGCAAGAGAGTATCAGAGAGAGAGAGAGAGACACAGAACCTGAAGCAGGCTCCAGGCTCTGAGCTGTCAGCACAGAGCCCGAGGTGGGGCTTGAACCCACAAACCATGAGATAATGACCTGAGCCTAAATCAGACGCTTAACTGACTGAGCCACCCAGGAGTCTGGGATTTCTGTTTTCTGTTTTGCAAACCATGCCATGACTATCTTGAAAGATCTAAAGGGCAATGCCTTCTCTTTCCTCTTAGGCTTCCTATTTATTACTCTTTTATTATTATTAATTATTATGATTATACATTAATTTTTCAACAAATACTTTGTTCCAGGGATTTTTAAAAAAAATTCTTTAATGTTTATTTTTGAGGGAACGAGAGAGACAGAGTGTGAGTGGGCAAGGGGTAGAGAGAGAGGGAGACACAGAATTCGAAGTAGGCTCCAGGCTCTGAGCTGTCAGCACAGAGCCCGACGCGGGGCTCGAACTCGCGAACTATGAGATCATGACGGGAGCCAAAGTTGTACGCTTAACTGACTGAGCCACCCAGGTGTCCCCCAGGGATTTTAATAAGAGCATTTATTCTCATTATAATCTTCATTCTCAGGTCATTTTATTCCTAGAACAATATTTATTCGACGGCAAGATTAATCAGTTTTCTACAGTGACACGGCCAAGAAGTAAAAACCTTGTCATTTAAATCGAGTGTACACAACCCAGGGAAGATGCTTTACCACATTATATTTCCTGCCAGTTAGACCAAAGCAACTGGTTCAAATAGAGAAAAGTCAGAGTGATTTTGGTCATGCATTTTTCCCTTTACTGCAAATTGCTTTTGTGCCCGTAACCTTCATTCAGTTGGGTGAATCATCTAACCATGTTCATGTGAGCACTGCATCTGAAGACGGTGACAATGTCTCCAGCTTTTTTCCTTGTACCCATACTTACCGGCCAAATTTAGAGTGCGGCAGTCATGACACTAGTATTTAGGACAAGCTTTTAAGTTTTCTAAACCTCTGTTTACTCATCTATACAATGGTTGCTCTAGACACTGAATAAGAATCTTAATGAGGGTGATATCGGGGCTTTGGGAAACTGAGGCTGTAGGTTTCTGGAGATTAGGCTGTGGATAAGATTGCCTTTTTCTTGCAGTGTAGTAAGTTGCCAGTACGCTGGAGGGGACTCCTGTCCTGAATGACTGCGATCTTCATCGGTCAGCCATTTGGTTTCTTTCCTCTTTCCTTTGCCCTGTTCTTGGGCAGCCCGGACCGTCTGAGGAGTAACACACGTCCCACCTGGCAGGGGTGAGGCTGCTGTCAGCCCGTACTTTTCCCTCAGCTTGCCCCTTGCTCCCTCATCGGTGAGGATGGCATTTCACCCCCAAAATAAACATTTTATAGTGGAATCTCAGTACTCGAGTAAACAGAGGGAGAAAATGATGGGTTGTAAAAGCTCAGTCACCTGGCATCTGTTTCTTTAAAAAGTCTCATGAAATGTAAGCTGGGCTGGTGGTCATTGACACAGTCTGATGTTGGAAAGAAGGGAAAAAGCCAGACAAGTGCACAGGGAGGTGAAGACCAAATTTTTCTAAATGAAAACATACAAAAGTGGCAAGAAAATAGTGAGGACATAACGATCAAAACCATTCTGATCGACAGCTTTGAAGCTGTTAGTATTTAATATTGTCATTTTATCTCTGGAGGTCATAGTGTTAAGAATAATTTTTAAATCCATTTGGACTGATACAAATCGAATAGTCCTGTGGATTGTCTCAGCTGGACTAGCAGAGGGTGGGGTGGAAATACAGGGTGCCCTTCAACGCTAAGGGACAGAAGCCACACGTAACACAGAGTAAGAAGAGATTCAGAGTATTCAGTATTCAGGTTCCATTTTTCTGGAAAGTTGTGGTCATCTATTGCAATAGTCTTCGGCTGAAAATTGTGCAATTCGCCTCCAGAGACTTCGGTATGGTTCCTCCAGAGAACAATGCTCTGCCGCCCCCCGCCCCCCCCAACTCATCTTCCTGTCCTTTGGGGATACCATTCTTTATTTAAAGAGACCAAGTCTCATTTGGCTGTGTTTCAAAGAACCTGGAATTCCATGAGGACCAGAGGAGAAAGAACGCCATTGTGCCTACATGATTTGTTAGCCTCAAAGTCTCTGTCAAGTGCACCGCTTTCTTAGGTAATCCTCTGAGAAATTCTATTTAAAGTCAAAACAGAGCCAGGGATGCATTTAACCTCTCCCCGGTGGCTGTAAGAGGTCTCTCCGCTGAGTAAGGCACTTATGTCCAAAGTGATATACACAAATGTTCCAAGCCACCTACTGTCAAAGAAGACAGATTGTTGGAAGCATCTGCCATATTTTGAACTTTGATGTACAGGAAATAGGCTAGTAAAAAGTGTCCTGTCGTTGAGTCTAGGTAATTGAAGAATCACTGAGTTGAAGCCTGAACAGAAAAAGAAAGACAGGAAGATGAATTTAGCTTTCCTTTTCATCAATATGCTATTGACAGGATGACTAAGAATATAGCCCCTGGATGAAAAATGGTTAAGTAAGGTTGACAGATAGGCTGGTTGAGTTCTGCCCACTGGCTTTGCTCTAACGGGCTTACCTCGGCAGCACATTAGCTTTTATGGGACATATTAAATGGAGAGTTGGTACACAACAGTTTATTGGGAAAGCTTCCATGAGTCATCCCATTAACAATCATTTTTTTAGTACATGCAACATGAATGCCAGACTCATGGCATTCGAAATGCAAAAGACAAGGGCCCTCTTTCCCAATGAGCACTCAGTGGCTGGGGGCGCTAGAGTCCCTTCCCAAGGAGCGGAACCAGGGAGGTTTGTATTACATTCTAACCTAACTCTGCACTTGTGAGCCATCAGGAGCTGGGGAGGAATCCTGCAGTCTTACTTGATGACTCCCTGACATGACTGTGCTGGACTCTGCTCTTCTGCTGCAGGTGAACCCAGGGGAGGAATCACGTACAAGGGACTAGTCCTCCAAGGAGGGTGCCATTTGAGGAATGGTTACAGCTTAGAGCTCTTGGTGGTAAGGAGCTCCGTTATGCCTTTTTAGTTTATAAGGATGCTGTGCCAGGCATGAGACCTGTTGCTAAAATTCTTTTCATTTTAATTTTTTAATGTTTATTTATTTTTGAGAGAGAGAGAGACAGCACAGGGGAGGGGCAGAGAGAGAAGGAGACACAGAATCCGAAACAGCTCCAGGCTCTGAGCTGTCAGCACAGAGCCTGACGTGGGACTTGGACCCACGAACAGCAAGATCATGACCTGAGCTGGAGTCGGACACTTAACTATCTGAGCTGCCCAGGCGCCCCCTGTTGCTGTATATTCTCATGTCCAGTTTCTATCTGAAGGAAGAGGGTGTGTTTGCTTCTCTGACCAACCAAATAATTTCTGAGCAACTCTCATTGATGTGAAGGTGGCTCCACAGTCTCAGGAGACAAATCCATGTAACACTCTCCTCCAGACAGGGTTTGTCTTCATTGTGGTAAGAACAGAGAACGTGGGATCTACCCTCCTAACAACCCCTGTGTACAATACACTACTGGTAACTATAAGCCCATGTTGCACCCCAGATTTCTGGAATTCACTTCTCATTTTGCAGAACTGGAATCTTCTGTCCTTTGAACAACTCTTCCTCATTCAATTTCTGTTTTATTTATTTCTTTCTTGAGAGAGAGAGAGAGAGAGAGAGAAAGAGAGAGAGAGAGAGAGAGAGAACCATAAGCAGACTCCATACTCAGTGTGGAGCCTGACCTGGGGCTTGATCCCATGACCCTGGGATCATGATGTGAGCAGAAATCAAGTTGGATGCTCAACCTAGTGAGCCACCCAACGCCCCCCCCAAACTTCCTACTTATGAGAAATATGTAAATACTCAAGCTCATGGAAGCTCCTGATATTTTTGAAATCTAACCGTCATGACTCTGATGTGAAAAGGGATATACAGTCAATGTCCCCATAGGCTACTGAGTTACCTCATCACATGAGTGGATTCCAATATGAGTCAACTCTGTTTCTTTGTTCAGTTACTCAGCTGAACACCGTCCCCTGATTTCCTGTTTTGATGGTGCTTGTATAAATCCACAGGTCAGTGCCTTACTCTCTGGGCCACTGTTGTTGTTGTTGTTTTTTTAATGTTTTATTTATTTCTAGGAGAGAGAGAGACAGCGTGAGCAGGGGAGGGTCAGAGAGAGAGGGAGTCACAGACCAAAACAGGCTCCAGGCTCTGAGCTGGCAGTCAGCAGAGAGCCCGACGTGGGGCTCGAACCCACGAACCGTGAGATCATGACCTAAGTGAAAGTCGGACACTTAACCGACTAAGCCACCCAGGCGCCCCTCTGGGCCACTGTTCTTGAAGACTCGTCCTTCAAGCCATGTGTGGGACTATGAGACAATTTTTAATTGGCAGCCTGGTAAGTTTTAATTTTGGGGAAATGTTGTAAGGAACAAGACAAAATCTTTGTTTGGGGAGCTAATATTCCAGTGAGGGCAACAGACAATGAGCAAGTTGAACACATAAAGCACACAGTATATACATGATAGTAATACATGCTTGAGGGAAAATATAAAAGAGGGAGGAGGCTTACATAATGTCCGAGTCCAAAGCAGAAATGAGCTCCAAGTCTCTGGTCATTCAGTGGTACAGAGGCAGGGAGCCTCAAGAGTGAGCAACTCCTGAGTTAAAACTGATTGACGAGTAGGGCTGGTCATGTGGTAAATAGTGGGCCAGGTGCTGATGGATGGCCACGCATGTTTGGGGAATTGAACGCTGGGGTGGAGGCGATGTGAGGGAGACCAGGAGGTGAGGTCAGAAGGGCCAGGGCAGCCCACAGGGAGAGGGCCTTGTGGGGATGGAAAGGAATTTGGCTTTTTTCTCTGAGCTGGGAATCAATTGTTGAGTCGTGCACAAAGCAATACTAAGATATGTTCAAGCAGGCTTATACTGATGGTTGTGTGAAGAATATTCCATAGAGAAGCTGTGGCAGAGGCAGGCAGGAAGTTAGAAGTCAGGGCAAGGTTAAACCCAGGGTCAGGGATGGCCTTGACCAAAGAGTTGGCCAAGAGGATGGAGGGAAAGATAACACGGCTTACAGCAGGGGGTGCGGGGGGAAATACAGGTGTGAGAGTGGTGGGGAGGCTCAAGAATGAGGGTTTGCTGGACCGAGTTGCCTTTGCCTGAGGCTGGGAAAACTCATGGGGTGAGATCCCGCTGGTGGGAATATAGAAGTCTGCTTTGGGGTGGAGGGTTTTGATGATTCTAAGTGGAGAGACCAGGAGACAGGTGGACATGTGGCCTCTGGAGTTTGGGGAATAGTCTAGAGAATAGATACACATTTGGAACTCATCAGCAAACAGGTAGCACTTAATATTGTGAAATGGATGATACCAGCTACAGCATGAATAAGATTTAAAAAAAATTTTATTAAGCTTATTTTTTAGAGAGAGAGAGAGAGGGAGGAGGTGGGGCAGAGAGAGAAGGGGACAGAGGAGCCAAAGAAGGCTCTGTGCTGACAATAGACAGCCCAATCCAGAGCTGAACTCAGGAACCACGAGATCATGACATGAGCTGAAGTCGGATGCTTAACTGACTGAGTCACCCAGGTGCCCCTGATTTTTTTTTTTAAATCTTCATCAGAAAAGACAAAGAGGCAGAGATAGCAGCAGAGGCTTGGCCATTCTGGAATGTTCTGAGCTTGCTTGGGGCGGCTACAGGAATGTCAGAGGAATTCCAAGTACCAGCCTTGGGAACAGCTTCTACCCAAGCCTCCCAGTGGACCACCTGGCGTGGTTAAAGGCGGATCTTGGGTCTGAATATTACAGACCTTGGAATCCAAGTCTTCATTCTCTGCAGAGGAGGGGACCGGGACAGCAGAAGAGAAGTGTCCCCTCATCAGCCATTCTGTGAATACAAAGATTCTGTCACAAATGTCAATAACTGTATTCACCTGTGAAAACACTTCCCCACAAAGCTGAGCATTTCGTTTTGTTCTCAGTTCTCGTATTCATACAACTAGTTTGCAACTAGATAGTCAAGTGTTCTGTTTTTTACAGACAAAGGATACTTTTTTTTTCAAAATTCACAGGAATGTTAGACACCTGGTAGGCAATAAAGACTTCTTGTTAAGAGATCGTAACTGTATAGTCATGTTTTTTTTCATTCTCCAGAAGTGAGCATGGTCCTGGTTTGGCCGATGAGTGTATGGAAGTATCTGCATGATCCCCGTTTTCACGAGCAGATCTTGGTGGTTACTTACTGACCAGACCATGAGGTGCTCTTTTCACCTGTATTGGGGTTTACTTATCTGCAGCAAACACAAATTAAACAAAAAAAAAAGAGAGAGAGAGAGAAAAAGCCCAATTCCCTTCCTGGGACCCCATAATGATATTCCCTTTTAACTATATTTTGACTCATGCCTCCCGCATTTAGAGAGTGTGCTGCTAAAAATACAATCTGGGACAGCTGGGGGTGGGTTGCAGGAATTACAGCTGTTCTGGGGTAAATGTTTGATCCTTGTCACCAGAGGACCAGTTGCTAATCACTGCCATAGCAAAGATTTGCTTTTTCTTAAAAAAAAACTGAAACGGTAACAACAGAATTAGGTCTTTCATGCATCACGGACTACTTTAAAAAATTCTCATGATACCACGCCGCAGTCTAATGAGGTGCGCAAATGATGCGTCTGCACAGAGTAGCAGGGAAGGAGCTGACAGTGAAAAGCTCAGGAAAGATATGTAGCATAATCGCATAAACTACTAGTGAGAGACACACAATCAGGAAACAAGGACAAAAATCCCAAGTAGATTTATAGATTCATTTCCAGTGGGGTAAAATACATACAGCACGAATGCTGATCATCCCGAATCAGCCTTCCTGAATTGATCCGGGCCCTAACTGAGTGCTTTCAAATGGCATTTACAGAGCACTTATGGCCGTCCAGGCATTTTGCCAGCTACAGCAACATGCATGCTCCCATATAATCTGTGCAACAAGGTTTGGAATGGGTGTTGACTTCCACTTCTTACAGGTGTGGGGACATATCCTCACATAGGACAGTACTGAGCCCCAGCCACAACCTCAGTTTGTATAGGCTCACAACATAAAATTATGAGTTACAATCTAAGGATATAAAATTAATATACAGAGATCTGTTGCATTTCTATACTCTAATAATGAAGTAGGAGAAAGAACAATGAAGAAAACAATCCATTTAAAATTGAACGAAAAAAGTTCTAAAATACCTAGAAATAAACTTAACCAAGGAGGTGGAAGACTTGTACTCTGAAAACTGAAAACTGTAAAACTCTGATGAAAGAAAATGAACACGACACGAACAAGTGGAAAAATAGTCTGTGCTCAAGGATCAGAAGAGCCGACATTGTTAAAATGTCTACACCACCCAAAGCCATCTAAAGACTTCATGCAACCACTGTCAAAACACCTACAGCAGGGCACCAGAGGAACTCAGGTGGTTAAGCATCTGACTCTTGATCTCAGCTCAGATCATGATCTCACTGTTGTGGGATCGAGCCCTGCCACTGGGCTCTGCTCTGGGCGTGGAGCCTGCTTAAGAGTCTCTCCCCCTCTGCCCCTCCCCCATTCATGCGTGTGCCTGCACGTGTGTGCGCTGTCTCTGTCTCTGTTTCTCTCTCTCTCTGGAAAAAAAAAAAAAGCAAATACCAACAACATTTCTCACAGAACCAGAACAAATAACCTTAAAATTGGTGTGGAGCCAAAAAAAGATGCCAAGTAGTCAAAGCAACCTTGAAGAAGAACAAAGCTAGAGGTGTCACAATCCCAGACTTCAAGATGTACTACCGAGCTATAACAATCAAGTTATTATGGTTCTGGCACCAAAACAGACATAACGATCCATGGGGCAGGCTAAAAATCCCAGAAATAAACCTACGCTTACGTGGTCAATTAATTTATGACAAAGGAAGCAAGAATATACAATGGGGACAAACAGTCATTTCCACCAACGGTGCTGGGAACCCTGGACAGCTACATGCACCAGAATAAAACTGGACTTCTTTCTGACACCATACATGAAAAAAAACTCAAAATGGATTAAAGGCCTAAAAGTGAGACATGAAACCACAAAACTCCTAGGAGAGGGCACAGGCGCCAATTCTGGACGTCGGCTACAGCCACACTTTCCTAGCCATGTCTCCTGAGGCAAGGGAAACAGAAGCAAAAATAAACTATTGGAAAAGTAAAAAGCTTTTGCACAACAAAGGAAGCAGTCAACACAGGGACAAGCCACCCCCCGAATGGGAGAAGATATTTGCAAATGTTATAACTAATAAGGGGTTAGTACCCAAAATATATTAAAAATGTACACAGCTCAACCCCAAAACAGAAACAAATAATGTGATTAAAAATGGGCAGAGGACTTGAACAGGCATTTCTCCAAAGACGATGTACAAATAGCCAACAGGCACATGAAAAGATGCTCAAAATCGCTCATCATCAGGGAAATGCAAATCAAAACCACAAGGAGCTATCACCTCACACTTGTCAGAATGGTTAAAATAAAACAGACGAGAAAACAAGTGTTGGCAAGGATGTGGAGAAAGGGGAAGCCTCGTGCGCAGTTGGTGGGAAGGCAAACTGGTGCAGCCACTGTGGAAAACAGTACGGAGGTTAAAAATTAAAATTAACATTACGAATTGAAATACCATATGACCCAGTGATTGTCCTGCTGGGTATTTACCCAAAGAAAATGAAAACACCAATGGGAAAAGATACATTCATCCCTATGTTTATTGCAGCGTTATTTACAAGAGCCAAATTATGGAAGCAGCCCAGGTGTCCCCTGATAGATGAATGGATAAAGAAGATGTGAGGTGCGCACACACACACACACACACACACGTACGCAAGCACACACATGCATGTGCACAATGGAACATTAGAAGGAGAATGACATCTTGCTGTTTGCAACAGCACGGATGGACCTGGAGGGTGTGATGTTGAGTGAAACAAGTCATAGAAATACCCTATGATTTCATTCATAATTAGAACTTAAACAACAAAACAAATGAATAACAAAAAGACACAAAGGAAACACATACTCTTAAACAAAGAGAACAAACTGGTGGTTGCCGGCGAAGAGGTGGATCAGCGAAATGGATGTGACAGACAGAGGGATTAAGAGCACACTTATGACGAGCACTAAGAAATGTATAGAACCGCTGAGCCATTACCGTATATCCGAAGCTCACACAACACTGTACGTCAATTATACTTTTAAAAAGTTTCAACTTAAAAACCGAATTATAAGCAGTCCAAACTAAGGATGAAAGAAGCGAAGGGAATTCACGTGGTGTGACCCCCAAATCCATGCACAGTATGGGGGAGACACTTGGGGCTTCCTCTCCAACAGCAGGTCACAGATTTCACTATATACCAGAGAGAGGGCACATTGAAATGAACAGGTCGTGATTTTTGAATCCCAAATGGACTGGCACCACTATTTTTACCTTTAAAAGGAGGTGACAATGACATTCCGTGTGGCACATTATTAGACCAACTGTCTTTATAATTGTAAAAGTACACACTTAGCAGGCATTTCAACAACAGCAAAAAATTAAGAATAATAACGCTCTTTGTAGAGCGCCCATATATTTGCTCTGAATTAATTTCTGCTAATGTCGTTTTGCTGGAATGCTAATGTAATTGGCGAGGGCAGAGCTGTGACAGTGAGTCACACGGCCAGGATTTTCTCTGAGAGCTCCTCACTTCTCTTGCATTAACCCTAAGCTTTAATGGACTTGGTGTTAGTGATGACATCCATGTAGAAAAGCAAAAACAGAAATCACAAAAATGGGCCTTAAGGGGAAAAATGAAGCTTATCTTCCTGTGTAGTGGATGGCTCTCTCATGATCAGGGCTGGTCAGGATGCCTCCTACGTCGTCGGCCCTCACACCTGTGATGACCTTGAGTCCTATGATTTGATGCCTAGACTCTGCTTTGTGCCCATCCGCTATGTCACCCAGACTCTCCATGGCCAGGTTTCCCACTCTGTTGAGAAGAACAGTGTTGTCTTCACTGCCAGGGGATTCCCCTGTGGAGCCAAGGTTGAGACTCACGGGGTTGGGGGGTGTCCAGAGGACATCTACCGCACAGTGTGCTGTCTTCTGACATGACTCCACAGTCGCCGAGGACAGGCTATTCGCCCCAGAAGACCTCGGTCTCAGACATATTACTCCTACCCAACGCTGTAGCCCTCCCTCCAGTGGACGGCATAGCTTATGGGATCACATGGACCCGCTGACAGCTTGAAGCCTAAAGAAAGGCTCACAAAGGACGGATCGCAAGATGTCTAAGAGACAAGCACATAGTACACACTTTCCCCCCAAGAGCCAGTTCAAAATATGAACTGTTTAAATAATGAAATGTTTCTGACCCACGGTAGAAAGAGCCATTTATTCAACTTATGTGCATACCTCAAGATTCAATGTTTTTAAGTTTATTTATTTATGTATTTATTTATTTGGAGAGAGAGAGAAGAAGTGGGAGATAGCATGAGCAGTGGAGGGGCAGAGAGAGGGAGAGAGAGAATCCCAAGGAGATCCATACTGTCAGTGGGGAGCCCAAGGCAGGGCTCGAACTCCCAGACTGTGAGATCATGACCTGAGTCAAAACCAAGAGTCAGATGCTCAACAGACTGGGTCACCCAGGTGGCCTTCAAGCCTCAATTTTTAAAAATTTTAATTTCTTTATTGAGCTGCACTTGACATATAACATGGTATTAGTTTCAGGCGCACAATGTAATGATTCGATATTTGTATGTATTGTGAAATGGTCACATTATCCACAATAAATCCAGTTAACATCACCACACTTGGAAGACGGTTTTTAAAGATTATCCCAAATTCAGGGAGTGGAGACAGTTAAGGCATGAATGAAGAATTTGGAATCAGATGTGAACTTACTGACTGTAATTGTGCTGTTGATGAGGTGAGTCACTGATTCTTTGGATGGGTATGGTGGGCTGTCTGTATGGCATTAGAAGCTTTAAATATTTATTTCCTGCACAAAAATGCTTACCCACTCAATCCTTGAGAGTCCACACGACCCAAGGAGATTTTAAAGACGTACTTGAAAGACAACAGTTCATTTTTGTGGAGTCAGCCGGCAGCTACGTATTCATCAATGGAGCAATTAGCAGTTAGCAGCCCCATGTACAAGATGGGAGTTTCAATGATACTATTTCACAGTCAGTCTGAAGCACCAGGAAAAGTAATTTCAGCGTGGACTTTGCCTTCCCTCTGTCATGGTTCGTTAATTTCAGCAACAATATTCATGCAATGTACACATCCGCATAAATATGAGCAAAGAGGGCCATCAATTTTAGGATATAAATGTGGCAGGGGCCTGCCTTTCACCTCTGAATTTTGATTTGGGGAAAAGCGAACAACACAGTAGTCGGAGTAGCAAGGGCTGAGGGCCTGAGACTTACTGTTCGCACAGGTCCCGGCGATGCCCGTGCGTGAGCTGTAATAAGCCCATCTTACATCCTATGCCTTCTTGTCGTCCACACACCTGAAAACTCCTCTTTGCCCTGAATGAACGAGACAAGCAACTATCTGGACATTATTTAGATAATCCAAATTCCCATAATTGAGTCCTGAGGCTGATTGCTTATCAATGTCACTTTGAGTTCAGGTCCCCTTCACAGCATCGATAACTTTAGGGCAAGCCCAGGAAATGGACGTACTGGAAGTCCAGCTTTTAGGCATCCTATTGAGGGCGCAGATGGGTGGAGGACGCAGGGCATTGGGACTTTCTGTCAGAGGAAGGGCACCGAGCATTCTGTGTTTCTATTTTGAAAATAAACACAGAGTCGATGCCAGTTTTGTTCAACGGTGAAGTGACCAGCCACCTTCCTCGGGCAGAAAACAAGCCTGGAAAAACGTGAGAGTGAAGTGGATTCCAAGCAGGAGCGAAGCCAGTGGCGATGCGGAGAGGACAGCTGGCAAGACCCGCTGAGGGCACGGGGACCAGTGCTGGAGCGACAGGTGAGGGTGCTGGCCTTGGGGAGCACATGGCGCACCTGCTGGGCGCGGGGCGGGGCCGCCACAGCAGTTGCTCACATTAGGCGTGGGAAGGAGCAGGTGATGGGGAGGACCCAGGCAGGACTGTCATGATGGAGCTGTGACAAATGAGCGACCAGTTGTCTGAGTGGCCTTGGCGTCCCCGGGATTCGAGTGTGAAATGCAGAGCACAGCAAGGAGTGGGTTTATTCTCGTTTACTTCCGGGCCTCCTGCTCTAGACTACAGAGAACGGGTATGTGTGTACATCCACGTGTATTTTAATCTGCACAGTGTGCTGATTCAATACATTCCCACCAAGAAATCCGGAGTGGCTGGACGTGCCTGGAGTCAGCACGTGGGCCTGAACGCCTGTCGCACTGTCACCTCCCAGATGTGTGACAGTCACATAACCTTTCCGTGTCTCCGTTTCCGGGCGCGGGCACCTGGATTATAACAGCAACGATTCACGGGGCTGTTGTGAGGAGGCTCAAATACATGCATTCAGGAGGAAAACACGAAGCCAGAAAATAATGACAGCTGCGACTTTCTCAAAAGCCTTTTAAGCAAGTAGACGAATATATACCATCATGAAGCTACTGAATCGTTGCGACTTTTCCAGCCCAGCCGCTTCATCGAGCGAATTAGCTCAGGGGCAGAGGTACGGCACTCAGGGTAAACTCTGATTAATGGGTTGTGTTCATCTCATTACCAGGAATGCAGCCGAAAAAAAGGAGCAGTTTCCTTTAAATATAAAATTAGGGAATGTCATACAAGTCATACGCATGTTTAGGAAAGCGAATGGTGCGGAAGGACTTCTAATAAAAGGGCGTTGTCCTCTGATCCAGCGTTCCTCACTCTCGGCCTTTACTCCGAAGCAGTAAGGTATTTTTTAAGTTGAAGAATCATGCATATGCACAGGAAAAGGCACAAATTATCAGTATCCGGGTGGATGTTTACAGAGTGAGTGCACCCAAGTAACCGGCACGCAGGCCGAGCTGGTAGAACCGCTATGTCCATGCAGGCCCTCCAGCACACCAAGTGGCCACTGGGCATTTGCACTGGCCTTGCTCACAAAACCTCGTAAATGGCTCAGTTGCTGGACAGCACTTACGCACATCTGGAGCAGCCTGGGTGTGTGCGTCTACTTTTTAATCTACAAAATGCAAGTACAGGCCAAAAATTCCTGTTGAAAAATTAGCATCCGAACTGCAAAGGGCTATGAACATTAAAAAAAACTTGATTGCCAAGACTTAGTACATAAAATATAAAATATCTCAATAACAGCTATAGTGATTTCCTGTTGGCTTAAATAAAGTGTGTAACATTGGTTTTATCCATTTCTTTGTACTCTTTAAAATGCAGGTGCGCCTGTGTGGCTCCGTGGGTTGGGCATCTGACTTTGGCTCAGGTCATGGTCTTGCAGTTCGTGGGTTCTAGCGCCGCACTGGGCTCGGTGCTGACAACTCAGAGCCTGGGGCCTGCTTCGGATTCTGTGTCGTCTTCTTTCTCTGCCCCTCCCGTACTCACTCTCTCTCTCTCTTTCTCAAAAATAAACATTAAAAAAAATAAAAAATGCAGCTGCCATTTAAATATTTATTTGTTTTTATTATATCGCTTTTATTTTTTATTTTAATTATTTTTTTTTTCCTGAAAGAGATAGAGAGCATGAGCAGGGTAGAGGCAGAGAGAGAGAATCCCAAGCAGGCCGGGCATGGTCAGCACAGAGCCGAGCCTGACATGGGGTTAGATCTCACAACTGTGGGATCATGACCTGAGCGGAAATCAAGAGTCCGAGGCTTAACTGACTGAGGCACGCAGGCGCCCTCCAGACATTTTAAGTCGGGCCGAGCTCGCGGTCTGTTTATGTTGGTCAGCGCTGATTTTGGATGTTACTAAGTACCGTTGCCTTCCTCCTGCGCATGCCCAGCTAGTGGTAGCCGTTCACTTCTCCATTATTCTTCGATATTCCATTGTTTTAAAACACGGTAACTTGGGGCGCCTGGGTGGCTTAGTCGGTTAAGCGTCCGACTTTCGCTTAGGTCATGATCTCGCGGTTCGTGGGTTCGAGCCCCGCGTCGGGCTCTGTGCTGACTGCCAGCTCAGAGCCTGGAGCCTGTTTCAGTCTGTGACTCCCTCTCTCTGACCCTCCACTGCTCACGCTGTCTCTCTCTCTGTCTCTCTCCTAGAAATAAATAAAACATTAAAAAAAAAAAAAAGAAAAGAAATGCTTTAAAACACGGTAACTTATTTATGCATTCTGCTGAGAATGATCCTTTGCATTCCACCGTCCCCTGCAGTTTTTTGTTTGTTTGTTTTGTCTGCCTGATTACTATGTTCTAGAAACTTGACTTCTGTAACCTTCCAAGGATCCAGTTTTCATGGAGTTTCCCTGTTCCAGCAGTTTCCGTATGCCTGTGGTCCTGCAGTTCTCTCTGGAGCTCATTGGCTTCGCGTACTATGTGGCTAAAAGCAGTTCACCTTTTACCCAGATCCATGGGCTCACAGGCTGCGGTTTCACCAAATGCTTTTCCACTGCCCAGCACGCGTTTCCTGTCATCCACCTGCAGAAGGTGTTTCCTGACTCCCCCCACCCGGCTGCAAGCCTCGGCCACTAGTTTAGATTTTTATCACAGCGCCCGCCCCCACGTCAATATAACCTATTTCTATTTTAGTCAGCCTGTCTGAACGGTTGAACAAAAAGCCCCCAAATCTCAGTTTAACAGAACAACGGTTGTGTCTTGCTGCCTCACAGTGTTGGCTCGGCAGCGTGATGCCTGCCTCTGAGCTCAGCGGTGTGTCCCTGGAGAATAGGAACGACATGGGTCGTAATGACCCTGACATTCTCTGCTGCAAAGTCCGGGAAATTCCCTGTGGTGCCTTCCCGTTGAATGCCTCTGCCCTTCAACTTTGGAAATGATCATGCTTCGTCTGATAATTTATTGCTCTCTTTTTTTGGGAAGTTGCTATAAACGGTAGATGGTACCTCCTGAAACGACAGTCTATGTCGCTCATCTTTTGCTCTCATTATTTTTTTCCTTTTTTGTTTCTTGAATGTGTATATGCTTCCCTATTATTCTTTCTTGTTGTTCTTGCTTTTATTTTTTGTTCCTTGAGTTGTACCCCTGGACTTTTTGTCTTTTGTCCTGGATTTCCCCCTTCGTATTAGAGGGGTTCTCAAAATAGCTGCTCTCTCTACTGTTCACATCAAAGAAAATGGTGACAAAAAGGCTGAATGGAAACTGTGTTTGTTGGTGGGCTTGTTAACTAGACAGACTTCACCCTCTGGTGATTGGAAAAGTACCAGGAGCCTTAAATATGAAAACGGATCGTCTTTATGCTGGGATTCTAAAATCATCTCCTTTTCCCTTATTCTTCCCTCAAAATGTCTTCAGAGAATAACCGTAGCATTTGTTTCATTTATGCTTTTGGTGTTATCCTAATGCACGTGTTCTGTGTTGCTTTCAGAGAGAGCCTGTAGACGGCCCCCCCACCCCCCGATCTGCCTCTTCTCACCCTAAAACCTCTCGTGGGCTCTGTCCAGAAGGTTGGCTGCCGGCTCCAATCCGGAGACCACTCCATAGCCGACTTCATCGTCCAGATCTCCTCTGGCCACGCTCTGCCTTTGGTTACTGTCTCGAATGGCTTGTCCTCCAATGGCTTATACCCGTATCTCTTCCGCTTAATGTGCCTGTGGATTTCCTCCCCTTTATTTTCACTTACATCAGATCTGGGAAAAGAGAATGTTCTTAACCTGTCACTTGAACAGACGTTCCGAGTTGTTACCCTGAAATTGATCCAACAGAAGGTACATCTTTTCCTGGAGGCCAAATGCGTGGTGAGATGGAGTAAAGAGTCAGATGGTTGTAGAACATGAGGCAGAATATTGATCTCACTGGGCTATTCAAGAAAAGTCAGGTGTGCAGACAGTTTCCTCCTATTTTTTGGTGTTTTGAGGGCTCCTTACACAGTCTACTTGAACCGAATGCCAGGAACCTACCATATTTTCATAGAGCTCAGGTATTAGTGTCCTTTTTTTAAAATTTTATTTTTAATGTGTTATTTATTTCTGAGAGAGAGACAGACAGACAGACAGCGTGAGCAGGAGAGGGTCAAAGAAAAAGGGAGACACAGAATCTGAAGCAGGCTCCAGGCTCTGAGCTAGCTGTCAGCACAGAGCCTGATGTGGGGCTCGAACTCACAATCTGTGAGATCGTGACCTGAGCTGAAGTTGGACACTCAACCGTCTGAGCCACCC
The DNA here is from genome assembly GCA_017311185.1 of Proteles cristata cristata. Lineage (NCBI taxonomy): Eukaryota > Metazoa > Chordata > Mammalia > Carnivora > Hyaenidae > Proteles > Proteles cristata. Next base: position 912,413 of record JAESUZ010002468.1, read on the forward strand.
AGGTGCCCTTTAGTGTCCTTTTAAGTGTGTGGTTGGCATTGCATTTTATCTGGAGGCTAGTGATAAATGTTCTGTGTGTGCATGTGTGTGTGTGTGTGTGTTCTCAGAGCACTATGAGCCATTAACTTTTGTTATATTGATTGTATGGAAAAATTCTCAACTACTCCCAAATCTCAATACTTAAAATACGATCCACAGTTTGAACCGATGGTGGTTTAATATGAATTGTTGCCAAGTAGCTAATAGATAGAGGTGTTTGCTTAACAAGAGAGCAAATCTTGCTGTGTGCATTCTGTACTGAAGAAGATGTTTTGTGATGAGCCCTCTGGCTAGCACTTATTAGATGCCAGAGAGCTGACCAAGGGTTCCCATGTGAGGTCTTGTTTAATCCTCTCAATTATTCTTATAAGGTAAAATGTATGATTCACTCCGATATAGAGATGGCGAAGTTGAGTAGTAGGGGATTTATTGGCCTGGGATTCCAGGGATGGTAAATGTTAAACACAGGATTTAAGAAGAGGGAATCTGAGTCAATGTCCACACATGGGAATGCCATGAGCGCGTTTCTCCAGCATCGGTTGCTGGGAACCGTCAGCCTTTCCGCCACGCCCCTTCCATTAAGGGCCACGTTCATGGTCTTAGGCTATGTTTATGCCCCACTTATACCACCAGTTCTGTGGTTTACTTAACACTTGTATTTTGATGCGTTCACTTTTCCATTTGACTTAAATCCATTTATTTTACAAAGAAACCTTATATCGCCAACCCAGAAGGAAAACGGCCATTGTTTGCTGTGTTGTTACCAGGGCGACAGTGGTGTGATTGAAGGAAAGGCACAGATAATCGAAGGACTAGAATTTTATTTGGCCAATGATGGAAAATTAGAGTATGACATGAAACAGAAGACAATTGAGCATATTCACAAATGGAGATTCGGGCTTCGCCAGGTCTCACAACTTCCCAGTGCTTGTCAGAATTCTCTTACATGTCAGAAGCTTAGTTTTTCCATTCTGAAGTGTTGGGTTTTTGTTTTTTTTAAATGCCATCCTGGTTAGAACAAAGGACACCCTTGACTGCTCTGGAGATGCCAGTTGCATAAATCTCTGCATGTTGACTACAGGTCACTGATGCACGAAACACCCAATGTGTTCTCAAGTTGCACTGCAGAGGAATGGCTCTCCCGGCAAACCTCAGTTAATGGATTGACCTCGTGGCAGACCTCAGCCTTCTCTAGAAAAGGGGACTAGGGTTCTAACGCACCCTAACATCCAACTTAGACTTATTCCTTGACATTATCTAATGATTTTAAAGAGAAGTAAAATTGGAAAAAAACGTTTTCACTTTGTGACGACGTGATATTGAATGACCCATGTAGGTATCACCTAAATCAGCAGGGACACGCCCTGTCTTTCCTGTCTTGGACTGTGGGAAACTCCACTCAGCTCTTACTGGTCCTAAACTGACCAAACTGTTAGCCAGTACTGTGAGATGCTCTAGCACACTATCCGGTTAACCAGTTGATTTCTCAGCGTTTTCATTTCCTAGAAATTTTACGTAAAGTAAATTTGACTTTTTTGGTCATGTACGTTCTATGAGTCTTAACACATATGTATGTTTGTGTAACTACCGCAATCAGGATATAGAACAATTCCATCACCACCGCCCCCAAAGCTCACTCATGCTGCTTCTTTGCAGAGAGATTTTCTCCCCACCCGAGTGACTGGCAACCACAAATCTGTTCTTTCCCTAGAGTTTTTCCTCTACCAGAATGTTGTGTAAATAAAATCATGTCAGATGAGACCTCTTGAGATGGATTTCTTTCCCTAAGGTATGCTTTTGAGGTTCATCTGCCTTTTTGAAGGTATCAGTGGCCCATTCTTTCTCATTCTGGGACTGCACAGATGGACCACAGTCTGTCCATTTATGCACTGATTAGACACCATTCGGGCTGTTTTGTCTTTTGACCACTATGAATAGAAATGCTATAAACATTCTTGTACAGGTTTTGTGTGAACGTAATTTTATTCCTAGGAGTGGTATTGTTGGTCATAGGATGGGTGTATATTTGGCTTTAGAAGCAATTGCTGAAGTGTTTTCCAGAGAGGCCATGTCTTTCTGCATCCCTGGAGAGTGTGAGAATTCCAGGTGCTTCACATCCTCACCAGCGTCTGGTATTGTCAGTTAGTCATTCACTAGGGCATTCATTCGTCGAAAGTTGTAGCAATTCTAACGGGTGTGTCATGGTATCTTGTTACGATTTTAATCAGCATTTACCTAGAGCTAGATATGTTAAACATCTGCACACAGCTTGTATATGCGTTAGTAAAGCACCTATTCAAAATTTTGCTGTTTCTTTGATTGGATTGTTTGCTTTCTTACTGTGAAGTTTAGAGAGTTCTTTAAATATTTGGAATACAAGGCTTTTGTCACATACATAATTTGCAAATATTTTATCTTATCTGCTTGTCTTTTCATTTTTTTTTAAGTTCATTTATTTATTTTGAGAGACAGAGAACGCACATGAGTGGGGGAGAGGGGCGGGGGGGGGGAGAGAGAGAGAGAGAGAGAGAGAGTCTTAAGCAGGTGCCATGCCCAGTGAGGACCCTGATGCTGGGCTCAATACCACGATTCTGGGATCATGACTTGAGCCAAAATCAAAAGTCGGACGCTCAACTGACTGAGCCATGCTTTTCGTTTCTTTAACTCTGTGTCTCTCAGAGCAAACTTTTTCAATTTTGATGAAGTCGAATTTATTTTCCTTCCACCACTTTTGCTTTCGGTGTTGTATTTAAGCGTCCCTTGCCCTAACACAAAGTCACAAATCTTTCTGTTTTCTTCCCAAAAGTGAGTTTTATTTTTTTCTCTTAATTATACCGTCCATTGAATGATTTTTTAATAATGTGTGAGGTCTATTTTGCGGTTGGTTTTTGTTTGTTTGCATATAGATCCCCGACGGGTGAAGAGATCATCTTTCCTCCATTGCTTGTGCCCACGGAACTGCTTGCCCTGTGTCTGTTTCATGCATATACGTGCGTGTATCCTCCTTGCTGCCAAGGTACTGTCTTCATTACAGAAGCCTCAGAGTACAAGCTAAAATTGGATAATTTTACCTATTCCAGCTACTTTGCCTTTTATGATACACTGTAGAATCAGCTTGTCTGTGGGGCACCTGGGTGGCTTAGTTGGTTAAGCGTCTGACTTTCGCTTAGGTCATGATCTCGCGGTTCGTGGGTTCGAGCCCCGCGTCGGGCTCTGTGCTGACTGCCAGCTCAGAGCCTGGAGCCTGTTTCAGTCTGTGACTCCCACTCTCTCTGACCCTCCCCTGCTCACGCTGTCTCTCTCTCTCTCTCCTAAGAAATAAATAAAACATTAAAAAAAAAAAAAAGAATCAGCTTGTCTGTATCCACAACCTGACCCAAGAACTCAGATCTTTGTCCTTTCTTTGATCCACGGTGACCTTTCCCTCAATACCAACTCCCTCATTATCCCAAGACTCTAACTGGGGAGTCCACACCAATTTTCGCCCTGCTTGGGGCAGAGCTGTATCTTATATTGAAAAGTTGTCTAATGTTTTTCTAAAAAATATCCCAATGACGATTATCTAACCAGTTAGTTCTCTTTGAGAAGGAAGACATTCTCCAAGAGCTACTCAGTATTTGACACCCAGGTATTTGAGCATAGCTCTTGATTCTTAAATTGGCTTCTTTTTTAAAAAGGTTTGAAACTATTCGTATAAGTCGAGTCCTAAATTTACTGTGGATGTAGTTATCCCAGATATGAATATTAATTTTGGCAATTGTTAGAGAATAATTGCTTAATTAATCAATTTATTAAGTGAGAAATATCAGTATTGTGGGGTTTGTTTTTGTTATTTTGAGGGGTTTTGTTTTGGTGTTTGTTTGTTTTTGTTATTTTGAGTTTTGTTTTTTTAATATATATATTTTTAATATTTTATTTATTTCTGCGAGAGAGAGAGAGAGAGAGACACTGTGAGCAAGGGAGGGGTCAGAGAGGGAGATACAGAATCTGAAGCAGGCTCCAGGCTCTGAGCTAGTTGTCAGCACAGAGCCTGATGTGGGGCTTGAACCCACGAACCGTGAGATCCTGCCCTGAGCTGAAGTCGGATGCTTAACTGACTGAGCCACCCAGGCGCCCCTGTTATTTTATTATTTAAAAGTACCTATTAAAGACACACATTTCATGGGCGGATAGATATTTTGACCACGAATTCCATGTTTGTGGGTGTAGGAAATAGTAAGTTAACAACCAATCCAACGTTCCTTAAAGACATGAAATACGTTTCTCAATTTTAGGTTCAATTTTCTGGTTGATACTTTTATGAGGAATAGTTGTCAATGAATTAAGTCCCACTGTGTTTCAGTTTATGGACTTTGGATATTCGCACATGCATTACGGAAAAAAAGTAGCGACGGATAACCAAAGTTTGTAAATACATCACATCCGCGCACTCTACAGTTGGTTTAGGACGAGTCAGAGCTCCACTTTCAGCTCACCACATTGACGCACTGAAGGCCCTATGGTGTTATGCTCAAGTATTTCTGAGATGCTCCACCTTCTGGAACATCCACATAACAGTCATCCTACTATTCAAGCTGGATAAAGTGCTGGGTTTGCTTCCGAGGAAGAAGAACCAGCACAGGAATCACTTAAGAGGCACACGGACTGTATGACATGGATTTCCTCTGAAACCCAAGGGGTGCAGGCCTGGCACCCCAGGGTGGAGTTGCTGGGACTAAGAACAAGTCTCCTTTTACATTGCTTGACTGCGTTGCTTCCACAGTAATTAGTGGGAAGGCAACTTCACTTTCTGTGAGTTCAGGGGCTACATAATATGAGTCAGAAACTGGGTATAAAATGCATCCAGTTTTATGTCCTCAAATCACATCCTCCTTTAGAATTTTCTCCCTTAAAATCTTTACCATCTAGGGGAGGCTGGGTGGCTCAGTTGGTTAAGTGTCTGACTTTGGCCTCGGTCATGATCTCACCGTTCCCATGTTCAAGCCACACAGGCTCTGTGTGGACAGCCTCGGATTCTGTCTGTCTGTCTGTCTGTCTGTCTGTCTGTCTGTCTCTGCCCTTCCCCTGCTCATGCTCTGTTTCTCTCTCTCTCAAAAATAAATAAACTCTAAAAAAACTTTAAAAAGTTAAAAAAAGCCCTATGCCATCTAATTTATAAAGTGTATTTTAAGGGTATCTTAAGTGGACTATTCACTGACTAGAGAACTAGCTTATATTTTAAGAATTTGGAGGATTTTACATACTTCCATTCAGATTTGTAAACCAGTTAAATCGGGTTTTCTCAACTGTGGGACTATTGACATTCTGGATGGTTGGGAGCTGTCCTGTGCACAGTAGGATCTCTAGCATCACCCTGGTCTCCCCCCACTAGATGCCAGAGACACCCCACTCCCCACCCCCCATCAGTCATGACCATTCAGAAATGTCCCCAGACCTTGCTAGTGGCCCTTGAGGGATGGTAGCAGAGGTGTCCTCAGCCGAGACTGGGTTAGATAAGAGCAGCACTGCGTCGTAACTTACGTTTCTACAGACTTTGTGACTTCGGTTTGGAAACAAGGTTTGTTAAACCAAAGATGAAAAAAACCATGTGTCAGAAAGATCATGTTAAAATCAGCACATTTATATTAAGTGCTGTGTGGAAATATCCCAATGCTATGTCATTTTCCAAGTGTTCCGATCTCTCTTTGCAACATAAATTACATACAACTCATATGTTACCCATACGTGCCAAATTTATTTGTGATTTATTTTTGCCATAAAATGTATATTTTTCTGCACAGACGAGTGTATTTTTCTGGCTGCTGGATATTTCTATTTTATGCTGATCTCAAAGGGGTATTATAGGGCAGCTGTTTGTCGAATCATGTGAAAACATTCACGTCATTTTATTTGAGAATCCCACATCTTCATATTCGGTGGTGCAATTTTATGCAATTCACGTATGAAATGATTCTATTCTGGTTATTTGGCACTCATTTACACCCCCTTTAGTACCCAGCAGGAAGCCTTTAATCATTAGGATGTGCTATCATTCTGTTTTACTTGGTTCGTCTTCCTACAAGAGACCAGCGACTACTGATCTAACTCTATCTCCCTCTCTATCACGCTGTAGGTGAAGTTCCACCGATTTTTGGTAGACCTTAAATGGAGAATGGAATTGTTTGCTTAGGATAGTAACAGAAAATCTTTTATTCATACTAGCACGAGTTAAGTTTTAAGGGCACGATCCATGAACAAACCAACAGCAACAAAATAAAAAACGTAGAGAATCATAAATATAGAGAATGGGTGGAGGGTGGGTGCAATGGGTGACGGGGATGGAGAGGTGCAATGTTCCGGTTATAAAATAGGTAAGCCATGGAGACAGAAGTACAGCGTAAGGGACACAGTCAGTTATGCTGCAGTAACGCAGTGTGATGAGAGATTGTGGTTACACATCACAGGGAGCATTGCGTAATGTATAGAATTGTAGAACTGCACTTGTGCACCTGAAAGTAATACAATATCGTATGTCGACTATACCTCAATAACAAAAGGAAGTTAACAAATGAAAGGTAAGAAACAAGATTCAAGGGTGTGATCGAAATATAATGTCATCTTTTGTTCTATGATTGTTTTTGTTTATTTATTTGAGAGAAAGAGAAAGTGTGTGCAAGTGGAGGGTGGACAGAGAGAGAGAGAGAGAGAGAGAGAGAGAATCCCCAGGAGGCTCCACACAGTCAGCACAGAGCCTGATGTTGGGCTCCATCTCATGAACTGAGAGATTGGGACCTGAGCCAAAATCAAGTCAGATGCTTAACCGACTGAGCCACCAAGGTGCCCCTCTGTGGTCAGTTTTTTTTTATTGGAAAGCAAAACCTTGTAAATTACATATCTTAACATTCTCACTCTTTTTTTTAAAATTTTTAAATATTTATTTATTTTTGAGAAAGAGAGAGACAGAGCATGAGCTAGGGAGGGGCAGAGAGAGAGGGGGACACAGAATCTGAAACAGGCTCCAGGCTCTGAGCTGTCAGCACAGAGCCCAATTGTGGTGCTTCAACCCACGGATCGCAAGATCATGACCTGAGCCAAAGTCGAATGCTTAACCGACTGAGCCACCCCAGCACCCCAACATTCTCACTCTTAAAAATGCCATGTAATTTAAGTAGTATCATATAAATTATATATCTTAACAGTTTTCCCTCTTAGAAAGCCTCAGGTAACTCAGCAGTAAGAAGAAATATTTTCATAATTTCAAAAATGTTCACCATGACAGTGCAATTTAAATGATATTTAGGAATATAAAATTTTAAACACTTTTTTTCTTTAAATTGTTTATGAAAACGGTAAGGGAGAACTCCGCTAAAATATACTATTTAGTGAATTGAAATCCCAGCTAATGATGGTCCTTTCTTCCTTTGGAAATCCTTCTTAAGTGAACTGTAAGTAGCATGTTGACGGTACGCTAGCTTTCGTCATCGGAGCACGATCATCCTTCCTTATCTGGGTGAAGGTGACTTTCACTGCTGTATTTAGACACAAGGACTTGCCAGTGACTGCAAGAAACTATACTTAAAATTATACTTAAAATGATTTTTTAAACAAAAACAAATACAAAGCACATGCTCAAATAACGAATGTGATTGTAAATGCCTCCTTAGCTTAAAAGTCTACCATCAATTTCATTGCTACGTTTTGGTTACAAAGCCCAAGAGAGGAGCCTGTTAGTGGTTGCAAATGAGACACATCTTCAAGAGGCTCCTTGACCTCACAGCCAGTGACCCCGAGAAGGTCAGAACCTCAGGTCGGTGATGAGGAGAAGGGTTGGGGAAGCACTACCCCCAGGGAAGCAGCCTGGGAGTGGGAGGCTTGTGTGTGTGGCGGGGGGTGGGGAAGGCTCCCACTTTCAAATCCTACAATTGTTGGTGGAACGTACGAAGAGATTAGCAGACTTGAACAAGGCTGGGCTAGTCCCCGGGGATGAAATCAAACACTTTTACATTACCTGTAATGAAACTGATTACATTAAGGTCTTACGGTTCTGCGAAAAGCACGCGCAAGTAGATTATTCTGTCATTTGCCTTTCTGCCGTGGAGGGGAGAACGTTTACTGCCCTGACCTTGCCCTGTCATATCTGCCTGCCCCAAAACTCAGAAATGTCCCAGGAAACAGGGAATCTGTCTTGGCAGTTTGCTGGGCACTGGGCACTGCCTCCCGCCTCCTGAGCTCACAGCCAGGTGTACCTGCTCTACACCGCTCCCCTACCCCACCCCCCGCCCCAGACGAATTCAGGAAAATGCTCTGGGGAGATGGTTCTGCAATCAGTGTAGCAAATGGAAGTTACATTTTGACTGTGTTTGGCAGCAGGTTGAGGAGGGAGGTCTGGGATGTGGGTTGGTGAACAGGGGCGGGCATCCCTCCTGCACCCTTAATACCTGCAGACATTACCAATCAATCACCGCTCTAGCCTCAATGAGGGCAGGGTTCCTTGATCACACAGCCCCTGGGGCAGCCAATTCTTGGAGAATTTATCAAGTTGGGACTAGAGGTGAAGCTCTACATCCTCCTGACTTTAATTCTCTCTAGGCCTCTCTGACTTGACCATGCCTCTAGGTCTTGACTTTTTTGTCCATAAAATAAAAGGAGGCTCATTTTTCAAATCCATCATCATTAGGCTGGCTGGAAAAGGGAAGGTGAAATATATAAAACTGAGGCTTCTTCCAGCTCATAATATAGTCATAAAAACATGCAATATTAGATTGCTTCAGAGGATCCGAGTATTTTAATTGCTTACTGTGACTTATGTATGGGAAGATCACATTAATCCAGAGTGTTATCGCTCTTGAAACACATTTATAACACTTCTACTTATAAAGCAAAGCTAGATTATTACTCAGAAATTATTTCTTGGTGCTGATCAGGATTTCTGTGAGTTAAGACCAACTAACAATACAGCAATGTCTTTTTTTTCCAGCCATCCTTTCCAAAAATTTTCAAGCCTTGGTAATTAATTCCAGCTTCCGATTACACTGATTTTAGCACTCAGTGTTCACATGAGAGCAATCCGAACAAAATCGACTTAACATATGGAGCTGCAGCTGTTACAGGAAATTGAGCCGAGGAAGACTCTGATGTTGGTCCCCAGGTCCAGGTATGGCCCCCCAGATCCAGGGTTGCAATCCACTTCCCCGTTAGCAATTTGATTATGTAAGCGGCATGCCCTTTAGAAATGGTTAGGCATCTGCAGGGAGAGGCAGAGATGTACTTAGGAGACATGAGGTCACGATGCCCAAAACGACAGCCTGTGGAGACAGCTGTGTTGGTGCAGGGCACTTGTGTAACCTTGTGTGACCTTGGGAAGCTTTGAGACGTCTATGTGCCTTGTTTCCTTCCATACGGGCAGAAAGGAGACTTTCTACCAGCCAGTGTGCTTGTATGGCTAACTGGGGTAGCATACGCATGGTTCTCTGAACACTACTTGTCAGCTAACGATGGCCCAACAGATTTTAACTATTAATATGTGAAATCACGAAAACTGTTTCCTCCTTAGAGTTTCCACTTTTTATTTAACTTGAAGATTATCTTACAGAGCGATGAGCTGCAAACCAACATATTTGTAGCCGTACATGAATGGATGACAAGAATATTGCGAATTAAATACAAGAATAAATAGTACCTCAAGAATGCCTATGCACATTACCTGAAACACCATTTGAGGCATTTAAAAGTATTAAGATACTTAAGTATCCAAGCTGTTCACGATGATGAGAAAGGATGTGGTACACAAGCATAACTGTCTGGTTAGCGACATTGATGTAACGTCGGAGTGGATGATGCAGTAGGTAGCATGGGGGCCGAAGTCATTCAGCAGACTGATCTTGCTACAATTTAGCTTCCAGGATTTCCTGGAATGTATGGGGCGAGAGTGATTATTGGAGTACCCAATATCCCATCCAGTTGGTAGATATTCTTTACGTCAGCTTGAGCGCCAGTGATGTCTGAATGCTGGAAGGTGCTACAGCAGCAACCCAATGTATAAGTGCACAGAAATGGCACCAGAATTGGGTGTCTGTACCCAGTTAGCACCTCTCTAAGGATGCTCTGCGTCTGGGTTACCAGAAAAGCTGCCTCTAGTGAAGCTTGATTGCTTCCCCCAGATCTTTCCTTTTTTTTTAAAATTTTTTAAAATGTTTATTTATTTTTGAGAGACAAAGACAGGGAGTGTCTGAATGAGGGAGGAGCAGAGAGAGACAGAGACACAGAATCGGAAGCAGGCTCCAGGCCCTGAGCTGTCAGTATAGAGCCCAACGTGGGGCTCGAACTCATGAACCACGAGATCATGCCCTGAGCCGAAGTTGGCCGCTTAACTGACTGAGCCACCGAGGCACCCCAGAACTTTTGTTTTAAGCACGAACAACTTTGGTGGGCAGATAAGTACTACAAAGCTTTTCTTGGGCAATCGGAATAATGAAAGTGAACTTGAGCAACATAAATTAAATCAAAATTTCTCCATCAGTGTAATTCATTACCGTATGTCCACAAACCAGGATATTAGATTGCAGTTGTTTTCTTCTTCTTTTTAACTTGGATATTAAGACTAAACTAGATCATGCAATAAACTCGTATTTTACCACTGAAAAGTTTGGCTTTTTAGAAAAGGTGATTCAATTCAAATTACTTTATATAGGACATTGGCTTTGTTTAAATTAATCTTTTTATGTGTTTTTAACATAATGTAGAGCCATACATAATAAACCTAATGTGTCAGGATATCATAATCCATCATTGAAAATGAATATAAATATAACATACACTCTTTTAAAAACATGATAAGTAATTCTTTACAGGGTACATCTAAGTGGAAAACAATTTTTGCTGCATTTTGTATTTATGTAAGAGTAACTTCATATAGACTATTAAAATTATTGGAGAGTGTTATTTGCAAAAACGAATTAATTTCCTTTGAGCAGAGTGGCATACATATATCATTGAAAGATGTCTGGTTGACAAGATGCTGTGATATCTTGTGTGATGGAAGAATTTACTTATTAAGGTTTAGTTGTTTATTTTGAAAGAGAGAGAGCACAAGTGGGGGAGGGCAAAGAGAGGGAGAGAAAGAATCCCAAGCAGGTTCCACACAGTCAGGTCAGAGCCCATTGTAGGGCTTAAGCCCACAAACTACAAGATCATGACCTTAGGTGAAATCAAAAGTTGGACACTTAACCACTGAGCCACCCAGGGTGCCCCAAGATAATTTACTTATTAAATGTACACACTATATCTCTCATACACACACATGTGCACACGTGCACACACACACACACTCATTCACTGACACACACACACAGACATGCACACATCATGTTACATCCAACCCAATAAAGGATATTGAATAGATGGAGCTAAGTTTTGGAAAATTAGAATAGTCAGTGAACTGAAAAATTAGAATAGATCATTGTTAGCTGGGCTACATGTTTGCACTTGCACATTAGTGAAAAGAAAAATGAGTCAAAATGACTCTTAGAACATTCCGGCAGTGATTGGAAGCTTGGTATTCTGAAAGAGATGAGACACTAATTAAAGAGCCAAAGTGGTAAAATTGCTATTCAAATTGCAAAAATGAAAAAGGAACTCCTTACTAAATGTAAAATATGGGTAAGATATAGCCCTTCATATCTCGGTGACTTTTGTCAGGTCTTGAACCACTTTATTCATCTCTAAAGTAGGATAACCCAGCTTCATTCCGAGACAGGCTTCTCTCTCAGGGAAGCTCCTTGACCATGACAGACAGAGAAAACCTCTTCTTTCCATGCCCCCTGTCTGAAGAGTTCTGTGATTGCACTTAAAAATTATTAAAGGATCTTATACCTGATCTACCACCCATTCAACACACACACACACACACACACACACACACACATACACACACAAACACACTTATGGGATTTTAGGTGTTTTGAAGGAAAGAAAATTTTCTCAGTGTATTTTCTGCATTAAGCGAGTTAACTTCGTATGTCTTTGATATTATTTGGAATTAAATGAAAAGTATTCATTTCTTAGAGATGTTAAATAACATCCTTAATGTCAATGTAGTGAATGATGCTTGTCATAATTTGGTGTTCAGTAAAGTGTGATGTTCCAATTTTAGTTTACAAATGGCAACCAAATCCCAGCTCAATAAGATTTCATGGTAGGCTAAGTGCAGCAAGTGAAATTAAAATAGAGGCATAAAATGTGAACTTCATGAATGTGCAAGAGCATTGAAACAAAGTCTTAGATCTCGCAGGAGATTCTGGGTATGTTAAGATTTGGGATCACTCTTGGTGCAGAGTAAGTGTAAATTCATATTCTGAACATTATCACCACCCTCATCATCTCTGTCCTTGTCTGGACTATAACAACTCTCAACTTACCAATAAATACCAATGATGAAGTAAAAATCTTTCTTCACCACTGGGACCTGAGGCTCAGTGTCAACTCAATGACAGACTATGGGAAGAACCCATTCTAAGGATCAGGTGGGTGTGGAGGGTTGAGGACAACCTAGAGAGCTCATGGAAGGAAGTTCTTGGTTTCTCTTCTGAAAGCACACAACACCGGAGAAAAGGAAAGACAGTGTTTTCTGTCAATTGCGGCATCTTGCCTGTGATTCCGAGACCTGGCGAGGAAATAATTAAGTGCTTCCCAGGATCAGCAATGGTGTGAATGACACTGTCAATGTTAAGAAACAAATGTACATGACATAGAGCCAAGCTGGCAGTGGTGTGGTGCATTCTGGGGAATACCAAACCCCAAAGGCAACAATGCCCAGAATAAGTAAAAGGGCAGGAACCTGGTAACAGAGGCAGCTATAAATTTCAGGTTCCTTGTGCTCAGATCTCTTCCCTGCATGGAAGAGGGTGTGGGGGCTGCGTTGGCTGTGTGGGTGAGGGAGGTAGAACACAAAGACAGAGGAAATCAGCCTACTGCACGTTGGACTTGGGAATTGGAGTGGGGTGCTTGCATACCCATCTGCTTTTCTTTTTTTTTTTTTAATTTTTTAATGTTTTATTTATTTCTGAGAGAGAGACAGCATGAGCAGGGGAGGGTCAGAGAGAGAGGGAGACGCAGAATCTGAAACAGGCTCCAGGCTCTGAGGTAGATGTCAGCACAGAGCCCAATGTGGGGCTTGAACTCACGAACCACGAGATCATGACCTGAGCCAAAGTCAGACGCTTAACTGACTGATCCACCCCAGCGCCCCCCATCTGCTTTTCAACAGTAAATTTGAGAAGGTTCATCCATGAGTGGTCAAAAAATCAGGACCCAAAACTCACTTTTCATCTCAGTAAGTGTCAAATATTAGTCCTCGTTCAAAGCCAAGTATAGAAATCAAGACACACACACACACACACACACACACACACGCACAGAAAATAGAATCTATAAAGAAGTAAAGCAAACTATGAAAGAACAGACAAAATGGAATCATAAGTTTGCAATGAACATATAAATATTTTGACCTTTACTCCAGGATGACACTCAGATCCATCCAAGCAATAGGAAGACAACACCAATGACTGAATGGCAACAGTGCAGAAGATGGTAGCACTCTGGACCCACACACCCTCTCCCAAAGGGAGACTGATTGCTCCTTATCACCACTGAGGGTTTTCAGATAACACAAAATCTCCAAATTTTTATGGGAGCTGACTCAATGTTTTTAATATCGTGTGTGCCAAACAACACATGTCTGTAAGCCCCACGTGGCCCAGATACAACCCTATTCGTGCCCCAGAGAAGATTACATTAAATATCTGTATCTAAAAATGTTAGAAACCCAAGGTTTTAAGTCACAGGAAGGTAGTACCTTCGGACTTCGACAGAACAAGGAGGCAAACCCCGAACAAACAAACGGAAGCTGACGCACGTGTACACGTGTATACGATTAGGCTGCCGTCAGCCGGGCTCATCTGAGAAACGTAAGCTCAGTCCAACATTAGGACATCGTAAGTGACATAACATAAGCCTTTGACAGCAAAAGGGCAGGTAGGAAAATTCAGTATCCCTTCCAGTTACAACATAGTATTCTGTGGGGCTTAACACATAAGGACTCGTTACTGTAAAGGCTATTTTTAGGTCAGTTAACACCATCCCCCCATCTCGCCCCAACACCTAGATGCCTAACCACCAGACGAAACATTACAAAAGTCTTTTCTATAGAAACTTGGCCCCAAATCCTCACATCATAGCCTTCCAATTTACTCTCCTGCCTCCTTCATAATTACCTAAGATAAGGCTGCTAATTGATAAGACTTGCCCATACAAAGAGAGCTTCTGAGTAGCTTTTACTGTTTCCATCTCAAATATAAGTAAACCACTGGATTACTTAATGAAATCCTGTGATAACAAAGGCTCCAAGATTAACTAGAACAGCTGGTCACAGAAGCAACTGATACTCCAGGAAGTAGATGAGAGCCAAAGAGAAAAAAGAAATGTCCACAGAGAGATTCAAGAAGGCAAGTTTCAAAAAGAAGGTTCATCCCATAAAATAAGAAAAAAATGCTGTAAGAAATTGGAAGCCAAACAACACTAGGAAATTAAACTATGATTGAAGAGACTTTAAAATTTTCAGTAACAGTAGTAAAAGTTCGAAATAAAGGAACTATCCTAGAAAGTGGAATAAAAATTAAAAACATGGAAAATATGAGTGAAAGGATAATATGAAAAATCATTCCCAGAAATCGCAATCAATTTGCACTCAATTCCAAGAGTTCCTCTCAAGAAAAGAACAGAAAAAACAGATGGGGAGGTGACAATAATTCTAACACAAACCATTTCCAAGAGCCAGTGATCAAGGAGTCAGAGGTAAAAGATGACCAAAAAATGCTCAATAAAATGAGTAAGAAAATAATCACATTAAGTATATCATCACAAGGGGGTCTCCGATTGGCTCAGTTAGTTAAGCTGCCGACTTTGACTCAGGTCATGATGTCACAGCCCATGCACTTGAGCCCTGTGTAGGGTTCTGTGCTGACAGCTCAGAGCCTGGAGCCTGCTTCTGATTCTGTGTCTCCTTCTCTGTCTGCCCCTCCCTGCTCTCTCTGTCTCTCAAATAAATAAATATTTTTAAAAAGCATATCATCACAGTAATTGAAAACAACAAGTCTAAAGAGAAGTTTCTAAAGTTGTTAGAATAAAAATCACCACAAGGAGATGGGAAACAAAAAACTATCAAATTTTCCCGCTACTAACAATAACACTTCAAAGTAAAAGGGTTAATGTCTTCATAACTGTATATAAGAAAGAATTTTAACTTAGAATTTTGTTTCAGCAAGACTTTCAGTGAAATACATTTTTAGAACAAAGACATTTTCCAATTACAAGGGCTCAAAATTTATTCCTACTCATCTTTACTTTCAAATGTGCTTTTTGGAAATAAGGGGTAGTTCCTCAAATAGCATCAGTAATTGGATACAGGTAGTAGTAATCCCTCTTAGAGTAAGGATGAAGGAACATAAAACAATAGAAGACAGATAGCAGACATAGAGAATATAGAAAGCCAAGGAAAGAAGAGGACTTCAAGAGATGATACAAGGATGAAAAAGTAACTAATCACAAATGACGTAATTACAGTAAGTAGAGGCAGTTCTAGAAAAACAAACAAATGCATACACAGCAACAGAAGATAAAAACTATCTCTCTAGTTAATAGATGATAGATTGATGACTAGATAGAGACATGGATGACTAGATAGATGATTGATGGATGGATGGATGGATGGATGGATGGATGGATGGCAGGGTGGATGGACAGATGGATGATGGATGAATAGATAAAGACAAATACAGTGATATAACTCAGAATAAGAGAAGCTAGGGGCACCTGGGTGGCTTAGTTGGTTAAGCGACCGACTTTCGCTTAGGTCATGATCTCGCGGTTCATGGGTTCGGGCCCCGTGTTGGGCTCTGTGCTGACTGCCAGCTCAGAGCCTGGAGCCTATTTCAGTCTGTGACTCCCTCTCTCTCTGACCCTCCCCTGCTCATGCTGTCTCTCTCTCTCTCTCTCTCTCCTAGGAATAAATAAAAATATATATATAAAAAAAGAGAAGCTATTGATTTATAGCAGCACTATTTCCAATAGCCAAGATATGGAAACAGCCCAAATGTCCATGGACTGATGAATGGATAAAGAGGACGCAGTATACATGCACAAGAGAATATTACCCAGCCATAAAAAGAATGAAATCTTGTCATTTGCAATGATGTGGATGGAGCTAGAGAGCATCCACATTATATATTTATTATATGCTAAGCAAAGTAAGGCAGCCAGAGAAAGACAAATACTGAATATTTCACTCATGTGTGGAATTGAAGAAACAAACAAACAACAGGGGGGAGAGAGAGAGAGAGAGAGAGAGAGAGAGAGAGAGAGAGAGAGAGAGAGAGAGAGAGAAACCGAGAAATAGACTCTTGACAATAGAGAACACATCGATGATTATCAGAAGAGGTGGGGTGGGGGAGAGTGGGTGGGTGAAACAGAGGATGGAGATTAAGGAGCGCTCTTGTCATCATGAGCACCTGGTGATTTATGGAAGTGCTGAATCATTATATTGTAAGCCTGAAACTACTATAACACTGTATGTTAACTAACTGGGATAAAACTTCAAAAAAAAGAGAAGCTATTGAAAAAGAATGAGCATATCAATTGTTTATCCATAGGAATAAGACTGTATACCTGTGAAAACTTCAGCTTTGAATCAGAAAAGAAACTGTTATAAACCTAGAAGAGCAATAAAATCATAAAAGAAGTGTAGCTTCATGGAGGGGCATAGAAAGAAATAAATGTATATTAATTTCATTATCTTTCTACCAGGAAAATCAATCAATACTGTCTGATATTGAAACACAGCTTAATTTTTTTTAATGTTTATTTATTTTTGAGAGAGAGAAAGAGAGAGTATGAATGGGAGAGGGACAAAGGGGTGGGGGAGACACAGAATCGGAAGCAGGATCCAGAATCTGAGCTGTCAGCACAGAGCCGGACACAGGGCTCGAACCCAAGAACTACGAGATCATGACCTGAGCTGAAGTTGGATGCTTATCCAACTGAGCCACCCAGGTGCCCCTGAAACACAGCTTTAAAAAAACAAGAGTAGTGGGGTGCCTGGGAGACTCAGTCACTTGAATGTCTGACTTCAAATCAGGTCATGATCTCACTGTTTGTGAATTCGAGTCCCACATCAGGCTCTCTGCGGTCAGCACAGAGCCCACTTCAGATCCTCTGTCCCCCTCTTTCTGTCCTTCCCCAACTTGCTCACTCTTTCTCTTTCTCTCTCAAAAATAAATAAGAAACATTTAAAACAAAAGCCAAGCACAAGGACTCCAAATATTTAAAAAAAAATTTTTTTTGCTTATCCTTAACAGTATAAAATCTACATCTCTTGCACTAAAGGAACGTTTATCTGAAGTTCACAGCTGTCTTTAGTTTAACTTTTTCTTCCTTCTGTTAAATTCAACTTATATTGAGTTGTATACCATTAATTTAAAAGCAGCATGTTTATTAGTGAATTTACTAGTAAAAATTTCTGACTTAATAATTGTTACATTTGTTTTACTTTTTTTTTCATTTCTGAGAGAGAGAGAGAGACAGCGTGAGCAAGGGAGGGTCAGAGAGAAAGGGAGACACAGAGCTCGAAACAGGCTCCAGGCTCTGAGCTGTCAGCACAGAACCCAACACAGGGCTCAAACCCACGAACCGTGTGATCATGACCAAAGTTGGACGCTTAACCAACTGAGCCACCCAGCTGCCCCAATAATTATTACATTTGTAATAACACAGCCGAGGGACTATGTGGGAACATCATTTCCAAGTACACAAGGTGATCTGCTCATTGAACCCTGTCATTTCACACAGCATATTACTAAAGAAAGTTCAGGCCCGAGTCTTCAGTCACAGAGAATCGAACTACATACCATCAGTGGTAATGTGTTTTGAGTGAAGACAAAATGATTTGTCTTTGGAGGTCTTATATTCTTTGGATGTTACTTTACTCACCTTCCAAAATGATAAAAACTTTGGTCCTTCACATTCTTGTTCGATTTCTATGACATCACCATATTCTTTCCTTAATAGACCAGTGCATTGATGTAACAATGCAAAAAACCTAGTGATTGATTTTAAGGTATTCATAAAGCTTTAGTCATATCCTGAAGGGCCCTGGTTTAAAATGCTGGTTCCTGTGAATCTGGTCAGTTGTCAGTTCAGTAGATCAACGGCAGATCTGACTCTAAAAATATTGTATAGTTAGACTGCTTGGCACTTTGACCAGTCACCCTACTGTAAACCAATTAATGCCTTGGGTTCTCGGCCAAACAGAAGTTTAGATCAATTTGGCTTTACATTCAGGGTATGTCGAGACTACATTTATGAATACATCTTTTATGGCGAAGAGTTATAATACTTTTAGAAATTTTCTGTATAAATTTAAATAGATGAGGAGTTGGGTTTTCAGAAATCAAAAATGTTCAGGATGAAATTTGTCTAATTGGTAGACCTTTGTTTATACTTACAAAATATTAGAGATATAAACTGATATCCATTGGAGCCGAGATAAAATTATAGCCATGCATACATTGACACCATTTTAATAAAGTTATTTTTATAGTTTCTTATGACTCCCTCCGACTAGAAAGATACACACACACACACACACACACACACACACACACACATTTGGGTGTCTAGGTGTTTTCTGAAGCTAAGTCATACACATGATTCTATAATTTTAGATAATGCAGCACCAACAAAAATCCCAAAGTCCTAAAGACAAGGAAGGATTCCATAACTCCTGTCTAATTCTAGACTTCTAGGATTTCATATTGGCCAATAGAATTATCACCAGTTGTAACCTTTACTATCAAATGTAAGACCGAAAAATCTGACTACATAAAACTTTACAACATGTGTACAGAAAGTGACATCAGAAACAAAGTAAAAGGGGGAGTGGGGTGCCTGGGTGACTCTGTGTTGACAGCTCAGAGCCTGGAGCCGGCTTTGGATTCTGTCTCCCTCTCTCTGACCCTCCTCCGCTCACACTCTGTGTGTATCTCTCCCTCTCAAAAATAAATAAACATTAAAAAAATTTTTTTAGGGGCACCTGGGTGGCTCAGTGGGTTAAGTGTCCGACTTCGGCTCAGGTCATAATCTCGTGGTTCATGGGTTCGAGCCCCGCATCGGGGTCTGTGCTGACAGCTCAGAGCCTGGAGCCTGCTTCACATTCTGTGTCTCCCTCTCACTCTGCTCATGCTCTGTCTCTCCCTGTCTCAAAAATAAATAAATGTTAAAAAAATTTAAAAAAAATTTTTTTTAAATGGAACAAAGTAAAAGGATAAGGTCTCCATTTATGACCATATGGCCAACCATCAAAGCTAAACCTCCCCACTATGAAATACAGAAAAGATGCCAGGTCATACATTCAGACTTTTTAATGCATGGCTTTGCCCCAAGTAAATACAAACAATTCTTGGTTTTCAAAATTTCCAAAGCCAATTTTCCAGAAAGGTAAACCAGCACCATGTCCCTCCTGTTGCTATGCGGCCTGGATTCACACCACCTGTGTGCTTTTCATTTTCATTTTCTTTCTTTTTCTTTTGTGCTAATATAACTTGAGCTAACTTTATGGAGGTTGATTTGGCAAAAGCAATAAAAATCAAACTACATATGTGTGTTCTCAGCCAAAAACTTCACTTCTAGATTTATCTACTCATACAGGTGCACATAAAAAGAGCTACAAGGATGTTTTTGAAGGTAAAACACACAAAAAGAAAACAAATATATGCCCATCAATAAGAGTATGGAACCCTATAAATTAAAGAATTGCCACTTTATACAATAAAAATACTGGGCAGCTAATAAATAGAAGAATGAGTCTGGGGCACTGTCATGAAATATGGCCACTGAGAATTAAATAAATTTAGTGTGAGCTCATTGATGAGTGTGTACATGTTCCCATACAAACAAATAAATATATAACATGCATGCAATTGTTAAAAGTGGTTACTTCTTAGACAAAGGAGATGCCGGGCGCCCGGGTGGCTCTGTCGGTTAAGCCTCTCTGACTTCGGCTCAGGTCATGATCTCACGGCTCATGAGCTCAAGCCTCGAGTGGAGCCCTCTCATCTTCTGTCTCTCTCTCTCCCGCCCTGTCCCCTCCCCACCTCTCACAAATAAATAAACATTAAAGAAGTAGATGCCATTTTGTAATATAATTGCAATGATCATTTTAACAAGTTTAAGAAAATGGAAAATTTTGATTTGGTTTTTTATGTGAACTCAAATTAATCAAGATCAGGGTCAAAAAGCCTGTGCCCCTTGTCCTTCCTTCTGTTTTCTGTTATCTGAGACAGTGACAGAGCCCTGAACAGTAAACCCCATTCAAAGGAAAGATTCTGGGGGAAACATGTCTGGAGCTTTAAAAAGTGGAAGTTTGGAGTAATATAGTATATATATAGTAGAATGGTGAGCACAGAAATCAACAAAATTCAAACCTTTTTTTTTTTAAAGTAGGTTTTATGTCTAATGTGGAGCCCAGCGCAGAGCTCAGTGTGGAGCCCGAGCTCACAACCCTGAGATCAAGACCTGAGTGGAGATCAAGTGTCAGACTGAGCCACCCAGGTACCCCCTCAAAGCTTTTTATAAATGTACTGCTATGCTATGGCCTTCAATGCATACACTCACGTCAGCAAGAGATATATGTAGATTTCATTTATTTTCAGGTCATGATGGCGTGTGCATATCTAATGTCTTATCAAGCATCAAGGCAATGGGGAAGACTTTCTACTCCTCAGTCTCCCTGAATCATGCCAACCATACATCTTCTTGCCCCCCATGGGCCCTGCGGGCATGATATAGGGGTGCGGGGTCCTACACACTCACCCTTCAAGGTACGCAGACTTGGTTGGTTTCCATCTGAGTCTTACTACCTTCATGGGTAAGGAGGCATCAAAGCAGCCAAGCCATGGGCCAGGAGACTCTGCTCTCATAACCCATCCCCTCCCCTCGCTCCCAGGTGTTCTGGGACTCCCCGCACCCCACTTTCTGTCTTTCAAGACTGCCCTCCCCCCCAGACCGCTCCGGAGAAGCCAGGGAATATCTCCAGTAGGTTTAGTTCTCTCAATAGATGAGAAGAGACAGATTGCCTTTGCCCTCATCACAGCCAAAACCGCCAGAGGAGGTATGCATAAGAGAATTACAAAGTCCGGCTACTTGCTCAAAATGAGGAGAAAGATGAAAATTACAGGAAGGACCAAAACAATCCGCTATTTCAATAACTTATTTTGGCCACATAAAGAAAGTAGATTTAAGCAAGTCAGATCTGTACCACAGTGAAAATGCTAATGGCAAGAAAGAATCAGAGAAAACAAAGATTGGCTGTCTCATTTAAAATCAGATTTTAAATAAAGCCATAGCTTCAAGTAAAAAGAGACGGACAAACAAGGCTCTGAAGCCAAGAAAAGGAACTAACAGAATTGAAAGCCTGCGGTCCAGCGAGGCCTCCTACCCTGAACACAAACATGCTCAGCATGAGGTCCCTGCCCTGGGGGTCACAGAGGAGCAAGGAAGAGCCCAGGGCAGGGGAGGAGGTAGCTAGAGACGTCCTAGCTCCCAGAGTGAGCCCCCTGCCCGCATAGGTCAAGTTCACCACGCCGCCACAGTGCTTCCTTGAGTTCTGCTACAGAGCAGACAGATGTTCCCAGTCGCCACCTTCTAAGTCAAGATCATTTTATTATTTTTAAAAATGTTTATTTATTTCTGAGAGAAAGAAAGAGACGGAGTGCCAGAGGAGGAGGGGCAGAGAGAGGGAGACACAGAATCCGAAGCAGCTCCAGGCTCTGAGCCGTCGGCACAGAGCCTGATGGGGGGCTTGGACATAGAATGCTGGAGGTGATGGCCTGAGCCAGTCAGACGCCCAGCCAGCTGAGCGGCCATGCACGGCCAAGTTACTTTTCAAGAGTAATCGCGTTTATCTTTGCATCCCCCCCACCCTGTACAGTGTCACTGGGAATATACATGATGACTTGCATATCACCCATGTCACCACTCGGATTAGAAAGTCTAAGTGAACAAATATAATTCACAAGTGCATTACAGGAGAGGACGAGGGAAAATGTCTCTGGTTTCACTGGGGGAGAAACGGAAAATTGGGGCAGAGGGACTGAGAGGCACAAACGAGACACAGAGAGGTTTTGGTTTTGGATTTGTCCTTCTGTCCCGACCGAGAATTAGGAGCACGTAGGAGGCTGATGGAACGACGTCATGAAAGAGGAACAAGCAGAAGGGGGGCCACAGTCAGTTAAGCTTCAGACTTCGGCTCAGGTCATGATCTCACGGTTCGAGGGTTCGAGCCCCACGTCGGGCTCTGTGCTGACAGCTCGGAGCCTGGAGCTGCTTCAGATTCTGTGTCTCCCTCTCTCTCTGCCCATCCCTTGCTCATGCTCTGTCTCTTTCTCTCTCTCTCTCAGAAATAAACATTAAAAAAAAAGAAAAAATAGAAAAAGAAGGTGAAGGGACCGATGCCTGCCTGCTGGTGGGGAGGTGACCTCCCAGCCCGTTCATCCTGGGAACAGGGGACGGGCGACCGAGAGCACCTGCACTGGGCACTGAGAGGCAGGGGCCTGGCGGCTCGAGGGGCGTCTCCTCCCCGTTACAGGGGAGCAGCAGCACCAGGCGTGGACAGAGAAACCCTGCCAGAAGGTCCTCAGGGACCAACGCCTCCCATTTCCTGGGGTCCTTGGCCCTAAACACTCCTCTCTCGGTCCACTGGCTCCTCTTCTGTAGAAAAGACGCGGTGGAGCGGGCCCCACTTTAAACCATCCTCCAAATGGTAAGCACTCTGGCTCCTGTTAAACTCCAGGCTAATAATCTGAAAATTGAATGAAATGATGATTGTCTAGGAAAAATGAAATATTTCACGTTGACCTCGGAAAATGTACGAAATCTAAAGAGAAGCGACCAAAGCAAAAATTTAGAAAATTAGCAAATAGCTTCCTCTTATAAATAAAGTGATATATTATAAAAGCAACGGCTTGATCCAGGCTGAGACATCTAATTGATAAAATTTTACATTATTCTTTTTTTTTTAATTTTTTTATTTTTATTTATTTCTAGGAGAGAGAGAGAGACAGCATGAGCAGGGGAGGGTCAGAGAGAGAGGGAGACACAGACTCTGAAATAGGCTCCAGGCTCTGAGCTGGCAGTCAGCACAGAGCCCGACGCGGAGCTCGAACCCACGAACCGCGAGATCATGACCTGAGCCAAAGTTGGACATTAACCAACTGAGCCACCCAGGCGCCCCTACATTATTCTTGATAAAATGACTTCTGTAAGCTAAGTCAGGTTATAATGCTTTTCTCTATAAATTAATCCAGCGGGTCCCTTCTGCCTTACAGATAATCTACAAACTCATTTTATTAGCACACACACACACACCCCTTAATGAACCGGCCCTCGCCTGCCTCTTCATTTCCTAGTTTGTACATTTTATTACGCTACCAGCATGCCGAGTAATTTGTGTGTCTCTAACCTTGACATTGTCTGTCCATTACATTGTAAGTAATTTCTTCTCTAGAATGTCGTTCACTTTCTCATTGTGCTAAATGCTAATTCATTCTTCAAGAGGCAGGTCTGGTGTCCATGTGCACATGAACTCAAATCCAGCCTGTTAATATTTTGTATTCACCTCTATTTTAAACTGTATGCTGTCTTTAGTGATAATTATCACCACTCAGTAGATTGAGCTCTTTGAAGTAATGGTTTTGTTTTAATCATCGCTGTGTGCCCAGAGCAAAGCATAAACCGGGAGCTTCATCGCTACGTGTGAAACAGTAAATTCGTCGTCATTCTTCGGCTCCTCCACTCTTGGAGTCATCCTTTTTTCCTAGGTGTCCAGGGCTTTCATACGGAACTTAGTGAGAAAACATCCCATGCAAGTCTGCCTTGGCTAATTTATTTGGCTCTTAGAGATCGTACATTAATATAATAATAATCAGAATCCTAATGATTAAAATTACACTGTAGCATGTCTCTGGAATGACATTTTGTGGCTGATAGACTCAAGCCCATAACTCAGGCCATCGACTTAAATCTGTCAGGCCAGCCTTGACCGTGGGGAAAGTCTGCGAGTGATGGAAAAGGCAAAGAGAAAGGGGTGGCTTGGGGCAGGAGGAAGAGCTTATCTGTTTCCGATGTTTATTTTTATTGCTTTATATTTCTGTTTTTTAGTTTAAAGACAGAGAGAGAGAAAAGAGAGAGAGCATGAGCAGAGCCGGAGTGGGGAGGGCTGAGAGAGAGAGAGGGAAAGAGAGAGAACATCTCAAACAGGCTCCATGCTCAGTGTGGAGCTGGACATGGGGCTCAATCCCATGACCATGACCTCGATCATGACCTGAGACTAAACCAAGAGTTGAAAGCTCAACCACCTGAACCACCCTCTTTATATTTCTGATGCAAGTATTGCCTTTGTATTCTCTGTTCACATCAGTAAATACCAGTTTGAAGAGCGTGTTTTTCAGGTGGGAAGACAGCTCTGTGAAGGAGATATTTCCCTCTTAACACCCCCCAACCCCACCTCCATGGTTAGTGAGGGTTACGGCTGCATGCGATTGCTTTTCATCAATTGCCTTCTAAGCCTGACGCACTTCCTGTGGTCATGTGTATTTTGTCCCCGGGTAAGTAAAGTAACTACACCATCTTGAAGTAAGTGTTCTGCTATAATCAGTGCCGTTGCCTCGCTCTGAGAGCCTCGCACGGCTCCCGTACATAATCTCCCAGGATAAACGGCTTTCTTGAAATAGTTTCCAAAGACAGAGTCAACATACCCAAGGTGTTGCAGCCTCATATTTATTAGTCGTTTGTTTTTGCCCCTTAAACAACCAGGCAAGTGAATCAATTCGACAAGATAAATCAGTTAACCTGACTGTCCTTGATCCACTGGAATTACCACGGGATGGCTTTGGAGTATTTTGTTTTAAGAGAAAGGAATGAAATAAGGTCCATCAACAATTAGGTGTCTTCTCTTTATATGAAATGTAAAAAGACTGTCAGTGGTCTAATGTATGCTTTTAGCCAGTGGACCCAAGGATCTCCTACTCAGGCACTAACTTATAATACAACTTTTTAAAAACATTTTTTCATTTTCGAGAGACAGAGACAGAGCTGGGGGGGTGGGGGGTGGGGAGGACAGAGACAGGCAAACACAGAATCTGAAGAGGGTTCCAGGCTCTAAGCTGTCAGCACAGAGCCCAATGCGGAGCTCGAACCCACAACCATGAGATCATGACCTGAGCCGAAATCGGACGCTTAATCAACTGAGCCCCCCAGGCACCCCTATAATACAACTTTAAAAAAAAACAACAATGCTATGGCAGTGAATGATGGTGCAATGACCCATATCTATTCAAGAGTAAGTCTGTCTAAGGGGCGCCTGGGTGGCTTAGTCGGTTAAGCGTCCGATTTTCGCTTAGGTCATGATCTCGCGGTTCGTGGGTTCGAGCCCCGCATCGGGCTCTGTGCTGACTGCCAGTTCAGAGCCTGGAGCCTGTTTCAGTCTGTGACTCCCTCTCTCTCTGACCCTCCCCTGCTCACGCTCTCTCTCTCTGTCTCTGTCTCTCCTAGAAATAAATAAATAAAAATATTTAAAAAAAAAAAAGAGTAAGTCTGTCTGAGAGTATAAAATTTGTGGCCCATATTTTATCATTTCATTTATAAAATGTTCTGAATAGGCAAAACTAGAGAGAAAGGAAGGATATTAGTGTTTGTCCGGGGCTAAGAGGAGAAGAAAGTTGGGGGTTACTGCTAATTGAAAGGGTGTTTCTTTCTGGGGTGTGAGACTGTTCTGGGATTAGACAGTGGTAATGATTGATTGTGCCGTTCTGAATATACTAAAATCACTGCACTGTTCTCATTGAAAGGGTAAATTCTATGACACGTGAATTACATCTCGATAAAAAAATGGCATGAACAGATTATATCCATGTTGTATTTCAGTTTGCCTCAGTATTGAAAACACAGTAATTCTTTCCTTCAACTATGCTCATTGTCTTAAGGCCAGAAACATTGTTTTATGACTATATTATTCTTATATTAATTATAACTTATTCAGATAGTGTTATAACTTTTAACTACCTTCACCTATTTTTGCCCACCCCTTACCCCCCGGCCTTCCGCCTCTGGCAACGATCAGTTTATTCTCTGTATCTATGACTTTGGGTTTTTTAGATTCCACCAATAGGTAAAATTATATAGTATCTGTCTTTCTCCAACTTAATTCACTTAGCATAAAGCCTCTTTGGTTTTCATGGCTGAATAACATTCCATGGTATATATGCCACAATTTCTCTACAGACAAGTAAGTTATTGACATAACTTGGCTATTCTAAATAATGCTGCAACGAACATGGAGGTAGAGATATCTCTTTGAGAGAGTGATCTTGTTTCCTTCAACTATGAACTCAGAAGTGGGGTTGTTGGATTATAGTTCTATTTTTTAATTTTTTGAAGAACTTCTGTACTGTTTTCCATAGAGGCTGCACCAGTTTGCATTCCCACCAGCACTACACAAAGATTGGCTTTTGGAGGCACGTGGGGGGCTCAGCTGGTTAAGCCTCCGACTCTTAAGTTCAGCTCATATCATGATCTCCCAGTTCATGAGATCGATCAAGCTTGGCATGGGGTTCTGAGCTGACAGCACGGAGCCTGCTTGGGATTCTCTCTCTCCCTCTCTCTCTGCCCCTCCCCTTCTCGAGCTTGCTCTCTCCTTCTCTCAGAGTAAATAAATAAACTTAAAAAAAAAACAAGACAGAAAAAGTATAAGAACAAAACAAGGGTTGCCTTTCTTCCACATCTTTGTCAACCTCTGTTACTTCTTGTCTTTTTAATGATGGTCATTCTAACAGGTATGAGGGGATCTTATTGTGGATTTTTTTTAAGTTTATTCCGAGAGAGAGAGCACACACAAGTGGGAGAGGGGAAGAGAGGGAGAGAGGGAGAATCCCAAGCAGACTCTGCAGTGTCAGCACAGAGCCTGATGCGGGGCTCGATCTCACGAACCGCGAGATTGTGACCTGAGCTGAAATCAGAAGCACACACTCAGCCGACTGAGCCACCCAAGCGCCCCTCTCATTGTGTTTCTCATTTGCATTGTCCTCATTGTTAGTTATGTCGAGCACCTTTTCACGTATCTGCTGGCCGCTTTTCATATCTTCTTTACAAATTATGCATTCTGTCCATTGTTTAACCGAATTATTTGGGTTCTTGTCATTGGGTTGTATAAGTTCTTTGTATATTCCAGATGTTAACTCCTTATCAGATACATTATTTGCAAATACTTTCTACCTTTCTGTAGGTTGCCTTTCTATTTTATTAATGGTTTCCTTTGCTGCGTGACTAACGCTTTAATTCCTAGTTTTCCGTAAGGAAACTTGTCCTTGAGTGCATTTGCTAAGATTCTAACCCACAGCTTGCCTGTTCTTCCTGGAGCTAGACCTTTGGTCCTGGCTGGGTGTAGAGCAGAGGCACCGGAGTCTGATAAGACAGCCTGTCTGTGACCCCTTCCACCATTATGCCACTTCACCTCTGAAATCCCTGCAAAGTACCTCTGATTCACTTCCAGAAGGGCTGGTCTTTGAATCTTTTTGCCCACAAGGAACACCACAATGGTGCGCCCTTTGGGGCACCCGTTAGGAAACATTGCTGTCCCAACCTGTGCTCTGTATCGTCGTCTTTCTGTGGATGCCTTTGTTCTATTATGAGAAGCTGACTTGTGTTCAGCCTCAATAAGTAAATAGCAGGACATGATGATTGTGCCCCTGTTGAATATTTTTTCTTTGAATTCAGAGAAAACTGTAAGAAAAGAGGAAGAGTAAATCCATACAAGAATGAAAAGAATATTCAAATATTGGCCAAGAGCATCATTTGATATGAACACACAAATAAGTCTAATCTATCCTCGATTAAAGAGGGAGGGTGTATGTTGTAGGATTTTTACTCATCTCAGAAGCTACATCTGGGCCTTTTCTTTATGAGTTTAGCTAAAATTAATTTCTTCTCTATGCAGAATTTGAATACATCATAAAAATAAGAGCAATCATCTTTCATACAATAAATCATATTTACATTTCTTTTCTTATCTTTTCTGTTTTTATTTTTTCATCCGAGGAGAAAATAGATGCTATAGATGCTGGGTCCAGGTTCACAAAAAGTTACCAGCTAAAGCCAGGACAGATTATGATAAAATCTGGGTTTTTTTCTCCCTGCAGCTTATAAAGAAGGCTGAACTAAAATATAGTTCACATAAGACGGGAGGTGCAACCGATCCAGCAAAGGTTTATCAGTCTGTGTATAAAAAGAGGCTGATTATTTTGCTGTAGCTGGACTTTGATGTGTGAATGGTTTACATACACTTTAAAATCTTTGTTTAAATTTAAACGAACAGGAAAACATAAGTATTTTATCTAGCAGTAGGAACGTGCTAGCTTTTAAAGTTTCTTTTTTATCTTTTCCCCTTTATCTTTAAAAAAATATTCTGTAATTAGTATTTCAAATGGCTGGCTTGTGAAAAGTGTTAAATATGAGAATTTAGCCATGTTGGGTGCAAAGCTTTGTAAACGACTTGAAATCAAGATATTTATCGATACTAGTAACGACAGATTTATTGAATCTTTTATCTTGCCTTGTTAATCTCCAAGGAGACCCAAGATAAAGACTTCATTTTCGGTCTTTCCCACCTGTGTCTGTGAGTACATAGCCGGGGACTCGTACATCACTGGACAGAGGCTACAAGATGTTCACCACACCGTTTAATAAGCTGGCTCAAAAATAGTTTGTAAATATGGAAAAAATCCCTACTACAGAGTACTTTGAAGACAATGTCTAAGTGATAATTCAACAGAAGAATGTTGATTTGAAAAATGCTAAAAATAAGTGACTGGGATCATTCATTTGGGCTTGGAAGTCTTTTCGTTGCATAAAAACAATCACTGTTTCCAGTCTATGTGCAGTGTAAGAAGGCTTGATTTATACCAGAGTCACCTGCTCGTTACGTGAGCAGATGTAAGGCTCACATCATTTACCTGGTGGTAAATCATGCAAAACCAACACAATACAAAGAGGGTCCGGGGAGATTTGTTGGTTGGTTGGTCTGCATATTTATTTTTGTTAAGGCTGAGAGAAATCATTCAAGAGCTGAGGTGGAGACTGAGGGGAGTCTCTTTTCTGGGAGGTGGCCCGGCATCGGCAGTGAATGGAGCAGTGTGGGGACACATACACTTTGAAGCAGTGCATGTTGGCCCAGACACTCTTCCAAGACAACGTAAGATTTTGCGGAAAATACTTTGTCTCATTTGCCACTGCATTCTCAGTGCCTAGAATAGTGTCAGGAAGATCGTGGATGCTCAGAAAATATTTTTGAAATTCATAATTATCTATTTTGAGCAAGTTAAATTTTTTAAAAAATTGTAACTACTTTTGTTTTTATGGTATTTAAAAACATTGGAACAGAATTTCATGGACAAGCACTATCACATTCCCTCTTCTGGAAATGTTGACCAAAGCTTGACTTTCCTCTGAGCTCTTGACTCTTATTTATTTAATAGCTCTTGATGTGGTTTAAAGATCGCTGGGGCTCACATAAAACATCAGCTGCCTGTGTTTACCCTCATTTGTCTTGAGTTTGGAGCTAATGTTACTAAAAATTGTGTTGTTTTGAGATTTTTTTCAACTTTTTCTTTTTTAAAGATGCTTTTCTTCTCTCTCTCTTTCACTGTAAAAGTAAATAAACTTAAAATAAAATAATTCTATAGAAAGAGAGACAAAGAAATAAGTATAAATGCTTCAGCTTATTACCCTTGATCTTAGCCCAAAGGCCAAGAAGCAATAAAATGCTTCAGTTTATTACCAATCCAGAAATTCTATAACTAGTACACAAATTCAAGAATTGCTATGCAAAATTTGCTATTTGCATAGCAACCATGAAGTAATTAGCTTAATTAAGATAAAAAGTACAAACTAAAATCAATTATCAATAAAAAGACACAAAATAGAGATATGTGCTCACACGGCATTGGAACACAGACACGCTGGAGCGTTTGGGGGTTTCTTACAAAACTAGTCATACTCTTACCATCATCCAACAATCGTGCTCTTTGGTATTTAATCCAAAGGAGTTGAAGACTTCTATCCACAAAGTACCTACACCCAGAAGTTTACAGTAGCTTTATTCATAATCACCAAAACTTGGAAGCAAGCGAGATGTCCATCAGTAAGTGAATGGAGATAGAAACTGTGGTACATCCAGACAATGGGATATAATTCAGCACTTGAGAGAAATGAAGTATCAAGCCATGAAAAGACACAGAGGAATCCTAAATGTGTATTACTAAGTGAAAGAAGCCAAGTCTGAAAAGACTACATAATATATGATTCCAACTATAGGGCACTTTTGGAAAAGGCAAAACCATGGACCCAGTAAGAAGATGAATGGTTGCTAGAGGTTAACAGGGAGGGAGGGATGAATAGAAGGAGCGCAGAAGACTTTTAGAGCAGTGAAACTACCGGTACGATACTATGATGGTGGATCCATGGCATTAAATGGGGAAGGCTGTGCAGATGTGGGGGCAGAGATCTGTGGAAACCTCTGTACCTTCCACTCAGCTTTGCTGTGAATCTAAAAGTGCTCTGAAAAAATGAGGTCCACTAAAAAAAAGTCTATGACCACAAAGCAAGCAATTGCTCGAAACAAACGAAGAAACAAATGCCATAGAGACTTGTCTGAAGAACACAAGGAAACCACACATAGGGCGGTGTGGCCAAATCTAGAGTTGACTCTTTAGTAAAGGACAAACAAAACAGAACAGAGCAAAAAGAATCTTCAAAGAACATTATTGAGACATCTGACAGATTTGGAATGTACATGGTAGATTAAAGTGTTGTATGAAGATCAAATCTTCCTCATTTGATAACTGTAGTGTGGTTACACAAAAGGAGGGAACACCCTGTTGTTAGGAAACGCAATTTGAAGCAGTGAAGGATCAAGGAGCACCGTGTTTCCACCCCAGCCTTGAGGAGCTCTGGAAAACAAGTGCAATTTGGGGCGATTGTTAAAAAAAATTGGCAGACCTGGCTGGAGATGATTTGTAAGTTCTTCATGCGGTCTCCAGCGCTTCTAAAAGTCTAAGCCTATTTCAAAATAAAACCAAAATAAAAATTAGGAAAAAGAAAACCCTGGTCTTCACCGCCCATGGTATGGAAAGCACAGGACAGAGCCCTCGTTGGTAGAGCTGAGCTCATGGTTTGCTGGTCAATGTGTGAGTTTTCCCAACATCACACATCCTCGTGCTCAGAACGAGGCACTGGGAAGCCAGCTCCTGCCATAGGAGTTGTGTTTCGTGTGCTATGGGGATACTGTTCTGCTGACACACATGGAGCCTACACACAGCCTTTCTCTAGCCCTCGCGTGTCACTTGAAATGGATCTGAAAGTCTTTAGTGTTTAGGGAAGGGAGATAGAATAGAGCCGAGCATACGAGGTGTGTGTGAGCGAGTGCTATTTTCTGTATCTTGGCTTATCTGTGCTGGTTAGCTATCACCTTAACCTAGTAAACAACTGGTGATTACCTGATGGCAGCTAACCAGAGAGGAGGACAGAATAACCCGAGAAACTTCATCTTTCTGGGACTCCTGGATGAATTAGCTGCCACAGATACGTCACAGTGACCTCTCAGAGTCATACATTTTCCTGGAGTCCCTAGCCCTTATGACATTTCTAGCCCAGGTCAGTGTACTTGAAACTGGATGTTGTAGGGTTTGGGCAGAGGCCCTAAGCTCTAAACATGATACAAGAGTAACAGTTGCCGAGAACATCCATATGCGAACAGGAACCCTTAGAGCTTGGGAAGTGTTTCTGGCAGCCCATCCTCCACCTTGTAGATAAAACGGAGATGAAGCTGAAGACACCAGAAAGTGAGAAAAATGTTGCGTTCCTGTGTAAGGGGCGGGGCTTACCTCCCCCAACGCCAAATGAGAGGGGCTCCAAGAGCATCTCTGGGGGCTTGGCTGGTGTCCCTGGAGTTGTGAGAGACATGACCCCTGGTATTTGGTTCACACCTAAAAGATCTAAAGGCAAGGGGCTAGAGGCGGAACTGCCGACTGAATGTTTGAGAAGCAAAGTCAGGTGGCTGTGCGGACACCAGCTAATACTTCCCCGGTGCGAGGAAATGTCTGAGCTTCAGGGGCAGCCATGAACCTTGCCCGTGGTGGTTGGCTTGCAGTTAACCCAGAGGGATCCCACTCAGGAGAGGATGCCTGCGGGTGGGAAAAGACCCACAGGAGAGATAGGCTTCAGAAATCCAAGGTGAAGGTACATCTTAAGCCATTGGTGAGAGAGCCTTGTGTCAAACAAATCACATCTGGAAGTCCCCAGCTGGAGATACTCACTAAAGCTCGGAAAGCAAGCTTTGCACACATCCACCACGCCTGCAGGACACCAGCGCTGGGTCAGCCAGGGAGTGTACAATAGCATCATCCCCTAATCTGCTCCACACCGTGGGCCTCATCCTGGAAAGTCAAGTGTGGGAACCAGGAGATGAAGGAAGAGAGGCTGAAGAAATAACCCAAGCAGATGCCTTTTGTGCTTTGTGGACTTCCCAGCCCGAAGCAGGCAAGGCTGGGGACAGGGAACAATTCAAATGGGATAGGAGCTTGGGATTCTGGTCACACTCTGGCAAGGACAACTCTGAAGCCAACATGAGATGGCGTCTGTGATTCAGAGACTGGGTAAGTCCCCTGAGTTCCCTCTGAGAGGCAGGCACCATGGGAGTGCTGACTGGATGGGCAGTGCTCTGTCTCCACACTTGGAAATCCAGCGTGCTCAGTAAAGTGGGTAAATGCTTAATGTCTTCACTTGGAGATCCTACAGAAATTTCAATATCAGGGTCCCCAGGCCTGACTTCTTCATTACCCAAATCTTATGTCATCTTTAATGCACACGGTGGTGAACAGACTGGTATCCCCAGCCAGAGGCTGGTGTGTCACCTCCAGCCTGGCAGATCTGGAGAGATCTATCTTGTTTTCTTCCAGGTAGCTTGCAGAGCTACGTTCGTTCTACTAAAGAATCAGTTCATGCCAATTCTTGTTCTCAAGTCACCTGTTTTAGTTTAGAAGCAGGTGCCCTTCGTGTGACCTTCCTATCCACCTGTGTCATGTAGATCTTCTCCCGCCCCCTCCCAGAGATACCGATCACTCTAGGACCCCTTCACCTCCCAGGTCCCCGATTATATCGTGTTTCATGACCACTCCGAGACATCACCCATCTTTTTGGCTCCCTCCCTTTCTTTCATTGTATCTTATCCTACACAACTCAATCTAAGCATCATGGGAATCTTTTCCTGATGCTACTTTGTGATTTCCGGGCTCCATCTGCCCCTGCCTCCCCCCCAACCCCAGTTATGACTTTCAGTTTGCTTCATTACGGCCCATGTCACACCCCACCAGGAGCAGGGATTTAATTCTTTCCTCACTGCACCTCATGCTCCTATACGTCTTGTTTGAGATTGCACTTCCTCACCCAGCAAGATGCTTGACACCAATTATACATCCGCTAGGTGTTGAAAAACTGAATGAAGGAAAGATGGACGGATGGTTTTGTCAACACAGTGTATTATCGTTACTGTTATGATGATGATGATTTATAGCAATAACTTGTGTCAACAATCCTTCCAGTTTGCAGTGTTTTGATATGCATTATCCTATCCTGTTTTTTCTTTCACTGTATATAAGAAGAAATCAAAAGTAAGAGAGATCGATGAACTTACACAGTTTAAGAAGTATTGTAAAACCTTGGATTGTGAGTAACTTGTTCTGTGAGTGTTCCGAAAGATGAACAAACACTTTTAATAAGTTTTAACTTGCTAAACAAACGATACCTTGCAAGATGAGTAATATGTGATGCTGAATGTCCCATAATCACAATTGGGCCCATGGTTCCTCTCTCTCTCTCTCTGCAGGATTGTGGGTGATTGTCTCCCATGCTTGGATGCTTGGTCTCAGGCCGTGGTGTTTAGCAGAAATCAGTGATTTTCCAGGACATTAGAAGGTGCCAACAGTTGATACTAGTGTACTTTTTGTCACTTCAAAGCACTTATGGACCATCCTTTGCTTTCACATACAAGAGTGAACTTAGGAACACTTTGCTTCGCTCTAGGTCAGGTTGCCTGCAGATAGAGACCCTTCTTCTGCCGCCTTATTGCCAGTTATGTTAAATACAGTGCATGACAAGAGTTTATTAATATGGTACCATAGTCAACATCCATGTGAGCGTATACAATGGCCCCCATGCAGAAAAAGGTTGAAAAGAAAGGAGGTAAGAAGAAGGAGATGATTATGGTGGAAGTTAAGAAGGATTCGCCAAGACGTATTAATGAGGTATGCAAGTGGCTGAAATTCCAAGATCTTATAAGAAGTCTACGTCAACCATTTGCACACAACTAAAGAAGAAAGAAAAAAATAAGGGGGCCAGATGCAGCAAGAGGAGTCACAAAAATATCAAAGCAATGGCCACATGTTCTGGAAAATGTAGAAAAGTTGCCCTAAGGTTTCCAAAGGTAAGTGCAGGTTAATTTATTTTTCTTTACATTTTGTTCTTTCCTTATTATTTTGTATTATATTACAGTATTGTAATCATTTTTATATGAATATTTTTGGGCTTGTGGAACGAAATCATCTGAGTTTCCATTATTTCTCTTTGGGAAATTCACTTTGATATACAAGTGCTTTGTTTGACAAAGATGTTTCCAGAAGGAATTCTGCTCACAAACCAAGGTTTTATTTTATTTCTTTTTTCCTTTGAAACAATCACAGCTTTACAGAAAAGTTGGATTACTGTGCAAAAAAATTTTTTTCCAGAACCACTTGAGAGTAAGGAGCCAAACACTCATTCTATCCAGCCTGAATACTGTAGCTTTCAAGCAAAGAAAGACAAAGCAAAACCCAGCATCAAGATCAAGAAACGGACACCACCTTAAAATCTTCAGGTATATGTCATCTAGGCACTGCCAGTCATATCCATAGTGTCTTTTATATCAAAGGATCAGAAGCAAGCATTGTCACGAGAAGCCGTCACATCTTCTTCCGCCTGGAATGAGTCCTCAGTCTTCTCTTGATTTCATGGCCTCGATGCTTTGGAGGATGATGTAACAGTTCTTTGGTGGGACAGTCCTCCACGTGAATCTGATACTTAGTCATGATTTGATTCAGGGTGTGGGGCTTTGGCTGGAGAGCTACAGAAGCAACACTGTATTCTCCACATTCAGGTGGCATAAGATCTTGATCTGTCTACCCTGATGATGTTCACGCTGACTGTGGATTAAGGTGGTGTCTTCTAGGTCTTCCATTGCTAAGCTACTCTTTTCTCCCTTTTATAAGCAGCATGTACTTTACAAGCATATATTTTGAAAATATGCAAATAGTCTGTTCTTCATCATACTTTCAAATTATTAACTTGGTTTTAGTTATAGGTCTCCAGGGTCATATGGGCTAAGAGTCCTCATTTTTATTCAACAGATTGCAAATTATTACACTCATTATGTATGTTGATGCTTCGCTCATCCTTGTGCTGACCAGTGCTGTACCTTCAAACTGGTTTCTGGCTCCTCGAGACATTTCTTCCATACTTGGGGCCCTTCTTCTTCTGGCAACACAAGATTTTGTGGGTTCATTAGATAATGTTTTTGGTCCAACCACGAAGCCAATCATTTCTCCAAAGACCCTTTGTTCTTTGCGGTGAAAAATGGGCACTGAGTCTGCTCATTCTTACAGGAGGGTCACTGCTCTCAGTTTCCCTCCGTGACAGAGCTGGGGTGACACCCACAGATGCACATTTATGTTTATTTCTATACCTAAATAGAAGTATTGAAAACAGTGAGTTCACACCAATGCATCCAACACAATCGCCGTCAAGAGTTTCATTGTAGTGGCTTCCTTTTGTTTGTTTGTTCGTTTTGGTAACTCCTCCTCTGATGATACAAAACAAAAAAACTAGTTCTAATCATCCTTAAGATATCTACCTTTTGGGTCACTCTCCCTTAGATTACCAGTTTCCTGTCTCCTCTGCTCTTCTCTTCCCTCTTCAACCTGCTTGGGCTTCAACTTCCAGGCCAGACCACATCTCAGTGGAAATCACTTCTCCCCCCTGCCGGGGCCCTGACATCCCATGGCGACAGTTCCTTCCCTGAGGAGTCCTACCACGGCACCCCAGCCGGGAGCCCCTCTCTTGGCCACTGTGGCTGTTCACCCTCTGCTCTCTAAGCAAAAAATGGCCTTGCTTTTAGCCCACACAATGGCACTAGGCTTGAGCTAGTGCCTTCAACACAGGAAGGGAAGGGAGGAGAAAGAGAGAGTTCTCTAAAAGTGGCTTTAGTAGCAGAAGAAATAAGAAATTCAGGGCTTTCAATTCTAATTTTCTTGCCCTTCAAACAACTCCCCGGTATTTCTATACTTACAGAAGCTAAAAGGCCTCAGTTGGCTTAATCTAGTGAAGCATGAAATAGCCATATGCCTTAATGGGTTTAATGGCTAATTTCAGGAACAACAAAATATGACTTGGGCTTTCCTTCAAGGGGTATTCAAATTGAAGGGCTCACTGAAAGCATTAGTTACTTATTTCCATTTTTTTCTTGATGAGTAATGCTTCAACAAATATTCTTGTAAGAAAAATCTGATAATTTTCCTAAGATAAGTTCCTGGGTTGAAATAAATTATTGGTTCAAAGAATAACTATTTTTGAAGATATATATTCATACATATATTTATGTGTGAATATATATGTATATATATGTATAATTCATTCTTATATGTCTATATTGTGCCTAAAATATACCAGGTTTACTATAAAATATGGAAAAAAGCAAAGCAAGTAAAAAAAGAACCAGCCTATAACACAGAAACAATTGTATACCTCTCTATATATCACACATGTTATTCAGAATGCCTAGAACTGTGTCTTGTACAGAGTAAATGCCCAATAAATTTATTGAACAAATAGTGTTTTCACATATGCCACATGATATAAGAGTGTGTGTGTATGTACATACATACATATACACATGGCATTTCACATGTACTACATATGAAATATATGTGAATATACATGAAATCTATATTTGAATATTCATATGAAACATATACATTATGCTTTACACACTCTCAATGTTTGCCATACATCTTTGGGTGAACCATATAGACAGAACCATTCTTCTGACTTTATAGACTACAGGAAATTGAACAAGTTCCTGACACTGTCTGAGAAGATCCCAGGGACCCTGGACGATAGAAGTACAAAAGTAGCATAAAGCCAACAAATGAGCCTCAGAGAGTCTGAACTTCTACAAGGGAAAACCAAAGGGCATTTAATGAGATGAGATGCATGTCTGTTCTAAGGATACAACATTAGATTGGTTGCAATGTGTTCTCTACCCATAGATGAAGTCTTGAGAGACCGGAGTGAAGAGAAGTTTGATTACAAAGAAATAACGCTTAAAACTAGGGATGCTTAATAATGGAACTGGTTGCTGCCTGAACCAGAAACACCCTAAACCTCTAGCCTGAAACAGCCCAAGCCAAAGCTTCCGAGGAAATGCTCACTACTGTCACCTCCGCGAATGAGGAAACTGAATGTTGGTCAGCCAGTAGGGCCCTGCTTCTTAGAATGTTTTTACATAAGGTTCAAAGTATCATTTGGTTAATTTTATAAATGGCAAAATACCGACATTACATGTATACAAACATAAAACAGGCATCTTCAACCAACGTAACTGCCACATAAGATGGGAAATTGGGTTCAGATGTAGACTGATCGTACCACACGTGCACCCATGAGCCAACCCGATGGGCTGATTACTGAAATCTATGTTTACATTTTTGCCATTACTCAAACTGAAAACCGACTCAGTCAAAGGTGAACAGCCATGATGCTTTTCTTACAACAATCAAAAGCAGGGTTTATGATTTAAACCTTGTATACCCTATCTGTGTAAGTGGCTCTCAACACCTCCCTGCTCCTGGAATCACACTCTGATTTCTGCCTCATTTGCCATCCCCTCCTCGACCACCGTTTTGTACAGTTTCTCCAAACAAGGGAACGTTCACATCTGATTTATCAGTAAAACTCTTGTTTCTATTTTGTTTTCATTTAAGGCAGGACAGCCACATGAGATTTAAGAATATAATAGAAGAAAGAGAGTAAATAACAGTGCCAACAGATCCTAGCAAGAATTTAGAGAAGTTAAGAATGTAAGCATCCCGGAAAAAAAAATTAATAAGCATTTATCTCAACCAGGCTGTTTCGTGATTGGAAATGGGCTATCACTCAACTTGAACTTCTGCCATTGGTAGAGAAGACTGGAATATTTTGAGATGGAATTATGTTGGCTCGAGCCTAAATTGCCACTGAATAAATTGTGAGTGCCTTCAGTTCTCATCTCCATCCTGAAGCTTCGACGGACTACACAATTTGTCAGTGACGCATTGCTGGTTCTACTTGACTTTCACGTACAACACACATTTCTTTGCATGGCTCGGAATGCTAGCTGCTCTATGTTTTTGCCAAGTCTCTGCAGTTTTTTTTCTACCTAGGAGATTTTATTTTGTAAATGCAACAGTGTATTGTTGCAGATGTTGTTTGTTATTGATTTCTGTCTCTCTGGTATTTGAATCATTGATGGAAGTAGAAGCCATGGCTCTAGAAAAAGGTGTCTTTCAGCGCAGACCAGCTCCTGGCTGAAATTCCTATTATAACTGAATGAGATTAAGCCCACAATGAATCTGTATTTAGATAACCTTGTCACTTTCCATTACCTACTTGTAAATACTTATGAATAAGTGAAAGCACCCACTGTCCTTCCCGGATTATGCCAATGTCAGGGAAATGAGCACAGTGCCCACACAGAATTGTGTCATCAACCTACTGCCTTCAGCAGTTAGCCGATTCTATGGAAACAAGATTGATAAACTATTCTTAGATTTTCTATGGGATCAAAATATCATTGAGGCTTCTTTGTTGTTATATAGGTAGATCAACATCTCCAATTAATTTGGACTTTGTAAATTAAAAATTTCCATTCTCTCAAATAAAACTGGTTTTCTTACCACACAGCACAGGTCATTGTGCTCAACATCGCAGTCTCCAGGGGCAAGTGTGGCTCTGCAACAGACATGTAAGCTACAAGAGAGAGGCTAACGCTTGTAGGACAGTCTCAGAGCTAACTACCCAATGGCGGTTCCAATAGCCCATCATGGCACTGCTCAATATACTCTTTGGATATGCTTTGAAAAACACCCTTTCTGGCAGCACACACGATGGGTGTCCTAATGACTACAATTATCTCTGGATACTGACAGTGACAAGAAATATCCAAAAACTAAATTTACTTTTTAATGTTTATTTATTTTTGAGAGGAGGAGAGGGAAGGGCAGAGACAGAGAGAGGGAGACACAAAATCCAAACCAGCTACAGGCTCTGAACTGTCAGCACAGAGCCAGACGTGGGGCTCAAACTCATGAACCATGAGATCATGACCTGAGTGGAAGTCGGATGCTCAACTGACTGAGCCACCCAGGCACCCTCCATAAGCTATTTTAAAATAAGGCAGTAGATTTTTTTTTAATGTGCTAGATCAGGGGTCAGCAAACTATAGCCTACCAACCAAATTCCAATATTTTTGTATGGCCCCTAAGCAATGAGTGCTTTGTATATTTGTAAATGGTTGGAAAATATCAAAAGAAGAGGAATATTTCATGAAACGTGATATTTATTTAAAATCCAAATTTCAGTGTCCATAACTGAAGTTTTATTGGCACACAGCTGCGCTCCTTGGCTGGCATCGCCCATGTCTGCTTTCGGGCTGCAAATGCCAGTGGTTCTGGCCAGTGGCTGAATCAGTCTAGATACAGAACAAACTCTCTGAGATTGTCTCCATCTGGGCTTTGCCAACAGGCATGCCTGATCGTCATTGTTTGTGTCTTCATGATGAGTTGAGCTATGGACTCATGCCAGCTGGGTGGCTAATTAATTAGAGGGGTCCCTTTGTGTTCTGACAACTCAGAAAATGTCATCAGGTGCCATCACCAGTGTGACTGATATGTCCCTTCCTCAGAGGGAACTATACCAGCGGCGAGGAAAGAGTTACTAGTGCTTGTTACCATCAGAAACGATCTTAAAGCTTTTGTTCTTATAACCAAAACACTTTTGAAAACTAATTGGATGGGCAGTATATAAGGTCAAAATCCATATTTGCATCTTTGTTTTAGAAAACAGTTACTTCTAATTCACTTATCTTTCCTCAGAGTTGCAATACGTCATGAACACGTATCTCTCTGGGGCATACAATTTGACAGGTGCTGCCCATGCTAATGCTGTGTTCATCCCATTGAGGTGTTCAACTAGTTTTGGGCATGTTCTCCAACTCACCCAAAACCATGGGCTGGTTTAAGGGTAGGCAGAGATAAGCACGTGTCTGGGCTGTGACACACGACGATATTGTGAGTCATGATAGGAACTATAGAATTGGTCACCATCCCCATTTCTGGCACAAAGGTCCTAAAACTCTAGGAATTTCAAGTCCAAGAAGTAACAAAGTGCCTTTTGTTACA
Organism: Proteles cristata cristata; assembly: GCA_017311185.1. Lineage (NCBI taxonomy): Eukaryota > Metazoa > Chordata > Mammalia > Carnivora > Hyaenidae > Proteles > Proteles cristata. The sequence continues at coordinate 953,110 of JAESUZ010002468.1, forward strand.
TTAATGAGGTAGTTTTGGAAAGCACCTAAGGATGGGGGCTGGCTGCTAGTGGAGCCAACCATGAATAGAGAACTTTCTGTCTAGCCTCCTGATTTCTGGGAAGGAGAGGGGGAGTGGAGGTCGAATCACCAACAGTCAATGATTTAATCAATCATGCCTCTGTAATGAAGCTTCCATAAAGAATAGGGTTTGAAGAGCTTCTAGGCTGGTGAAAACCTAGAGATATGGGGAGAATGTTGTACTCCGAGGGCAGTTGCCTCATGCCCTGTCCTAAACATCTCTTCCCTCTGGCTGTTCCCGAGCTGTACCCTTTCATAATAAACCAATGACCTGGTGAGTAAAATGTTTGAGTCCTGTGAGCCACCCTGACAAAGTTACTGAATCCAAGGCAGAGGTCATTGGAACCTCCAATCTATAGCTGGTCTGTCGGAGGCATAGGTGACAGCCTGGGCTTGCAATGGGCATCTGAAGTGGGGAGTCTTGTGGCTTTGAACCTTTAAGCTACAGAATCTGATCCTATCTCTAGGTAGATAGTGTCAGGATTGAGTTGAATTGTAGGACACCGAGCTGGTAGTACTGAGAATTGCTTGGTGGTTTAATAAACACCTCTCCCTCTCCCCCCGCCACACACATTGGAATTTGGCCATCAGAACCACCATTAATATGCACTAACCCTGAGAAAGGACATCGGGGTCTCCCCACCTGAGGTTTGGATACTTGGAGCGCAATATACAATAACTCATGGGAAAGATTCAAAATAAGACATTCCAATCCAACAGGAAATTCTGTTGATTACTGATTTCTTGTCACTGTAGATGTTCCTATTTTGATGGATTCCATGTTTCTATAATTTTCTAAACTTCAGATAAGAGACAAAATAATAGTGAATCATCCCAGAGATACCCCCCCCCACACACATACAAATATATGCCTATCTTACCAACCTAGCTCAAAAACAAGCTAGGCAGCATCCACAGCCTCTGCTCAATTTTTCATGGTAGAGAGCTCAAGACCCTGCAAGGAAGTGCATTCTAGTTTTGCCGTCTTCAGTTGTTAGGTCTCCTTCCCACTTCCTTTGCACCCTGTGAGTGCCTTCTCCTGAGCCCCGAAATAACACCATTAAAGACAATTTATTTTCTCCAGCATACCATGTTAACACATACCGGGTGATTTACTACTACATGAAAGGATGGTGTGAAGTGGTGTTCAAGGTAAAAACCAATCTCCACAAGCTTCTTCATCATATGCGGTACATGTTATGTAAGTAAGAAGACAGACCGAAGCACTGAAATTAGCTCACAATTGCTTAGAATGGAAGAGCCAAACACTGCCAAATCCAACTGAATTATGATGGACTGATTTCGAGAGCAGTTACTATCAAAAGATTAACACTACTCTGAATTGATTAGGCATCTTTATTTTTGGCTGAGAAAATGAAGACAAACAGCAATTGCTTTGTTATTTCTGAACTGATCCCAACTTGGAAAGCTTTGTAAGCCACCAAAGAAAAGAACCCAATATTTAAATGGAACAAGAAAAGTTAAAAAAAATTCTCATGGGAAATAACAAGGTAATGTTTAGCCTGGGTAATTCACGTTAATAGATCCAGGGACCAGCAACGCAGACCCCAGTCGATCAGCAGGGGATACACTTAGAATGTCATGAGCAGCGGTGCTGAAAAAGACGTTTATGCAAAATAGTTTGCAATTGGAGAGTAAGCAAATCCAGGGTGACTTCAGCGATAACCAAGAAATCATCATACCCTGAGGTATATACAATCCTTCCATCTGCCAGGCCAATAATTCTAGATCTTTCTAAGTAGACAGAATGAATTCTACGGCATTCAGGGTACCTCAATGGCATAAAGATGTGATCAAGTTTGAGGAATATAAGAACATGAATACCGAAGGAAGAAAGCAATTGGCTTAGAAAATATTTTAAGAGAACGGAATCTACCTGAATACTCAAGCCTGTTATTTTATGTGTGCTGGAAAAAATAATGAAGATATTTTTTAGGGGGTGTTTTGCCAAGAGCACAGCATTATGTGAATCATTTAATTGCATGCAAATGATAGATCCAGACTCAGAGCATAAGTCATTTGCATTCCAATCTCTATGTGTGAGGTTTCCACTTGAAAATATCGGAAAGATGTAAACAGGAAGGAGGAAAAGGGGTTGATTCCATTTATAGGCAGAATCAGGGTTTAGAGCACAGAAATGGCACATATTGGGGACGTATGTGTTTCAAGATAAATGGTTTAAGCCTTCTGCCTTATTTCAATTATATAGCAGCTTGCGTCCATTTTCTCTAATATCACTAGGCCCATTGTGCAAAACAGATGGCCTTAGAGCCCAGCAATGCCAATACCCGAAATTCCCTGCCCAACTGTAACAATAATGTCCTTTCAAATTTTAATAACACCTGTCACCCAGGGGACTCATGACCCTCTCGAGTTTCATTACATGCAAGATTTCCATTAGGTTGGTTGTCTGTTTTGCTATTCTCTTGCAGGGAAGGAGCACGTTGGAGTGTGCAAATTGGCTGACATTATGATTCAAATTAGTTAATTTAAGAAAAAAACATGTATAATAATTGGACTCGCAATTCCCTACACATTGGTTCATCGTGTATCTAATTACTATATTAATTTTTGCGGAACTGCACCTTGACAATTAACGTACCTAAAGAGGGTGAACTCTAAATGTACTTTCCTTTCAAACGTAAGCCAAAAGTCGTGTCTTCCTATGCCTGACATTGGACATGAAACTTGTTTCTGTCTGCTCTTTGTGAATTCACAGAGGACTCTGTATGGACTTTGAACTTAACTCGTTCACTATTTCACAAAAAACACAGTCCTGTCTATGGAATATTATGTCCTTGGACTTGAAAGCCAAAGGAAATGGGGCCGCCTGCATTACTCCAGTGGGAATACTTAATGGGATAGCGGGTCCACGGATTCACTGAGCACAAATGTCAGTTATTAGTGCCGAAGGACTCAGAGGACAATCTCTTCGCCACACCCCCCGTGCCTCTTATCAGGTGTGCTCTTCCTGCCCTGTCACCGCCTGCTGCCTACCCCACCCTTCTTCCAAAGACCCCAGTGCTTACCCCTTCTTATGTTCAAGATGGCCCATAACTGGATAATGAGAATATCACTAACGGTTAGTATTTGTTTTAAGCGGAACAGTCACCTATCCACATTCCATCGATATGGCTAATTTTAAGTCCTCACAGCCTTGAATATTCTTGTATGTGTCTGATGTATCTGGAAGATATGTAACCAGCCAGTCGAGTCAATTATTTCATTGAAAGTGTAAAAAGTGAGCTTGAGTCTTTCATCATTTTTGTCACTTTTACACATGCAATTTGGGGAGTTGAGTGCTGGTTGGGCCGGGCTGTTGGCAGTCTGGACTGGATTATTTTTCCCTTAACTGTTTCACACTAGCAGCAACAGAACAATAAAAAGAAGTGAAAGGGCAGCTGACGTGGGCACGCCATTGCCGGTGACAGGCACAGCAATGAGCGCCATCCTCATTTTAGGGGATTGTGAAGTGGGTCCCAACACATCCCCATTTTAGAGGTGAATAGACAGAGGCCAGAGAACATAAGGATCTTACCCAAGGCGTGGAGCCAGTAGGTGGAGTCAGCGACACTCTTAACTCCTTGCTCCCCAACCAGGGAAGGAACATTAACCCAGTGCCTGGAATGGCTGCATCGCTTGCAGGGCCCAGTGCAAAATGAAAATAAGGGACCCCTTGTTCAAATCTGTGAACCATTTCACAGCAGTGACAGCAGAGCATTAAACCAAGCACCGGGTCCTCCTATGTGTGGCCCCTGGGCAACGAAGTTGGGCCAGCTCTGCTCATAAGCCTCCACTTCCTCAACTAGCAAGGGAGGTGCCAACCTGCAGGAAGACAGTCTCCTTTCAGGGAGTCCATCATGGCAGCACTTCCTTGCCTGGTCTCCATTTCTGTCCTCAGGAGAAGAGAAAGGTGCCTGTGTTTCCCAAATCGACCAGTCTCCTTGACTAGTTTTACACATCCGGGTAAAATTTGGCTTCATGATTATATTACATCCTGTATCTCTAGTCAACCCCAAAATTGACTTGGTCAATTGGTTGGTCTTTTCACTGCACATGCATGTGCATATTTTTCTCATATATATTGCCACTGTCCAAATGAATCTGATGCTTCCTGCCTTCCCTAAGTACGAAGAACTTTGTGCCTTTCTACAGACAATGAGACTCGTGAGTCTCCCACGGTCGATTGTCTACAGGGGCTAATGCATCATTTATTCCAGAGAGTACCGTGCTTTACCCTTTTTCAGGAACACTAGTGATGGAGAACTCATTGTTTTATGTTCGTCTTTATCTCTTAATCTTCACCAATCAAGAAACTTCAGATTTATTCCTTCCTCGTATCGTATATTTTAAGAAATGCAATGTATAATTTTTCTCATAAAAAAAGCGTTTAGTTTATTTATATCAGATAGCAGTGTTTGTGCCTGACATCCACTTCAGATCTCATATCCAAGAACTTAAAAGTGACGATTGCTCCAGATTCTTCCCTTTCTACTTCATTTCACGAAATCATGAATTCTCCATCTGTCCCCTGAACCAACGCTTCAGGGCACCTCCTCCCAATATAATCCAAACCCTTATTACCCAGCTTAATTGCCCCTTCACATAATAAGCATCACTTGCATGATAAGGACTATGATTTTGTGCTTGAATTTTGTAGATATCTTAATGTGTGTGTTAAGTAGTCTTTTAAAGTGCTTTGTATCTTATTTTGCTAAAGTAAAAAAAAATTATTGACTATTTTACCAGCCTTTTCTTCATTTGCTAACGCACTGGTAAGAGTGAGTTCTTCCCCACGTATACTTTTAATCCTCACACCTATGTGAATCTATTCCTCATATTCATTCTATAACCAATGTTTTACTTACGGAATTACAAATACACTTTAAGATAATGCAAATGCTCAACTTAGAATTAGTTCCACAAAAGAAGGTGTTTGAACAGCAAACAAAACTCCCAAATGATTTTAACCTTGAGTTATTTTCATAATGAAAAGAAACAGGTGAAAACTCATTTCACCTGGAAAATGTAAAGAAAATATTTCTGTGTAATATTGACAGCAGCTAATATTTTTCCAAGCCACAGCACGTCCTTATTACTGGATGGGACAGTCAGCTTCCAAATGATCCCCAGAACACCCTCCTCTCTTCTTCTCTGTCCCTCTGACACACACATTCTATCACACTCATGCACACACTCTTTTTCTCTCACACATACTCTCACACACAATTGTCTCTTATACATACTCTCTCCCGCACAGACTCTCACACACACTCACACACATACTCGTTCTCATAAACACACTCTCTCACATGCTTACACACATACTCTTTTGCACGCACTTTCACACTCTCTCACACACATATGCATTCTCTCTCTCAGACCACCGGATCTGGCGGAGGCCCGCTGCTGGGTTGTTAGTACACTCTGGAAGCCCATGAAGAGACTTGCATGTCAAGAAACAGAGATCTCTGGCCAAAGCTGGTGAGGAACCAAGGCCTCCTCACAACCATGAGTGAGCCTGGAAAGTGGATCCCTGAGCACCAGACGAGACGTGTGATGGCATCACCTAGGCTGGGAGCTTGACTACAACCTCCTGAGAGACCTCAAGCCACACCCATGTGGTTAAGGGACACTGGGTCTGTGACCTTCAGAAATCATGTGAGATCAAAAATGTTGTTGAAACCGTTAAGATTTAGGAGTAATTTGCAACACAGCAATAGATAACTTATACACTGGCCCAACATTTTTGTGAACAGAAAACAAAAGGACTAAAATATCTAGATAATTCTATAACACTGAAGAGTTTTCTTTTGTGTTCCCTATTTAGGGGTGTCTGTTTTTATTAGCAGGAGATGGTTTCGTCACAAATGAACACATTGATGTAGAAATAATTGTATCTATGATCCAGACATAATTTTCTTCATTATCCCCCAAATCCTCTGCCTGGCTTTAAGGTCTTTTTTAATCTGGCCCTGTCTTTCCTGTTTAACTTTATTTCTACCATTTTTCAGTAGGGAATAGGGTCTAGCTTCTCTACCAAGAAGAAGTCTTCAGTGATCTCATGTTCTCACTATTTTTTTATTCTATTCTATTCTATTCTATTCTATTCTATTCTATTCTATTCTATTCTATTCTATTCTATTCTATTCTATTCTATTCTATTCTATTCTATTCGATTCGATTCGATTCGATTCGATTCGATTCGATTCGATTCGATTCTAGAGAGAAGAGAGACAAAACCTTAAGCAGTTTCCACGTTCAGCATGGAGCCTGATGTAGGGCTCGATCCCATGACCCTGGGATCATGACCTGAGCCGAAATCAAGAGTCAGATGCTCAGTCGAGTGTCCCTGTTGTTCTCACTTCTTCATCCCACCTTATAAGATCCTAACTCTCCTCCAAAATCCTGTTCTGATGCTGCCCTGTTTGCCTTATGGGGAGAGCTCCCTTCGGTGGGCTCAGTTACCTAAGTTTGTACCTATTACAAATCTGGCTAGTTTATATGCTTTTCATTGAGTATGTGTTAGTTATGATGCTTTTTACTATGATGAATTCCTAAAATACAAGGATTCCGCATGCAGCTAGCTCAGCACTGGATACAGTTGATTCGCATCATTAAATCCTGGTGGATTGAAAAATGCAGTATGACCAAACAATAAGGACCTTCTGTATAGTGTTTGCCGCCATTTTGGTAAATGTTATCTCATTCACTCTCATGACAACTCATTCAGGTGGGACGTGGTTATGAGCTAAATTGCATCCCCCTCTAAAATTCCTCTGTGGACACCTGAGCCCCAGTAGCTCAGAATGTGACTGCATTTGGAGACCAGAACTTTAAAGAAGTCATTAAGGTAAAATGAGGTCATGTGAGCCAGCCCCAATCCAATCAGATTGGTCTGTTTTTGAGAAGAGATGAGGAGGGGGTGGCTGCGTGGCTCAGTGGCTCAGTCAGTTAACTGTCTGACCTCAGCTCAGGTCATGATCTCGTGGTTCATGAGTTTGAGCCCCGCATCAGGCTCTGTGCTGACAGCTGGGAGCCTCGAGCCTGCTTTGGATTCTGTGTCTCCCTCTCTCTCTGCTCCTTCCCCACTCAAGCTCTGTCTCTCTCAAAAATAAATAAAGAGTAAAAAGAGAGAGCGAGCAGGATACAGGCACAGAGGGAGCACCATGTGAGCGTAGGGGAGGAAGGACGCCATCTGCAAGTCAAGGAGAGAGACCTCAGAGGGACACCCTGACCTTAGACTTGGACCCTGCAGAAACGTGAGAAAATCGGCTTCTGAACAGGACACTCTGTATAGCGGCCGCCTCGCAGACTACAGCCGGCATTCCACCCAGGTCAGGCAACGAGGTCGCTGCCTCCTTCCGGAGCAGGCTAGGACCTGAATCTAAAACCTCTGACTCCACACAGGCCTCCAGCCCGGTAAGCACTCGATACCTAGAAATAGATGTGTATTGAGTGCGTCTGGCTTTTATTTTACGGTCTTGACTTTATGGTAACGAGTTCACCTTGTATGTCTTTTCAAATAGAAGTTTATCAAGTTGGTTAGGGCCAAGGATAAAACCTTAATAACTGCTTGGTTCATAATGAAATGGATGAAGATTTAAAATAAGCAGATTATGAGGCACATCAGTTATTCTGACGACAATAGAGGTGGGAAAAAAATCCACTGTATTTGTGCTTGATTTTTTTTTTTTCCGGAAAAATATAGGTAACATTATGAACCAAACTTCTACACTCCATTCCTTACTTGCAGTCATTACTCCAATGCAGATTTATAAAGAGTAATCTATTTGGAACATTAAAAAAGTGGCAGGGCGCCTGGTTGGCTCAGCTAGGTAAGCTTCTGACTTTAGCTCAGGTCATGATCCCACGATTTGTGAGTTCAAGCCCCATGTTGGGCTCTGGGCTAACAGCTCAGATTCTCTGTCTCCCTTTCTCTCTGACCCTCCCCCACTTGTATTCTATCTCTCAAAATAAAATAAAACATTACAAAAAACAGATTCTCTTGGGGCGCCTGGGTGGCTCAGTGGGTTGAGTGTCTGACTGACTTCAGCTCAGGTCATGATCTCACGGTCCATGGGTTTGAGCCCCGCATCGGGCTCTGTGTTGATAGCTAGCTCAGAGCCTGGAGCCTGCTTCAGATTCTGCGTCTCCCTCTTTCTCTGACCCTCTCCTGCTCACGTTGTCTCTCACTCTCTCAGAAATAAATAAAAACATTAAAAAATATTTTAAAGACCCACAGATTCTCTCTCCTTCTCTCTGCTTCTCTGCTCACATGTGCCCGTGCTCTCTGTCTTTCAAAAAGAAAAACATGCATTAAAAAAATGAAAAAAAATAAGGGCATCTGGGTGGCTCAGTTGATTGAGTGTCCGACTTCAGCTCAGGTCATTAGCTCACGGTTGGGAGTTCAAGCCCCATGTCGGGCCCTGTGCTGACAGCTAGGAGCCTGGAGTCTGCTTCCAACTCTGTGTCTCCCCTTCTCTCTGCCCCTCCCCACTTGTTTTCCCTCTCTCTCTCTCAAAAATTAGTAAACATTTAAAAATTTAATTTAAAAAATGTGAGAACTAAAAGAGAAGGTGGCAAGGTTATCAGAGATGAAATGGCATGATGTCTGGTATTTGCTTCCAGAGTTGAGGGATGTGAGACAAGACTGGGAAAATGCTAATAAAAGTTCGGATTGGATGATAAGCACATGACATTCGTTTTAATATCGTGAATTAGTTTAAGTAAGTTTGGCACCTTTTTCTGATGGACGAAGAAAGAAAAGCCTCTCCAAAACCTGCCCGTGGCTTGCTGACTTTAACATTTGGCGAGCGTCATTGCTAATTTCCTGACGAAAGCAAATACAGAGAAGTGATTCAGGTCTTGCTCTGAGGCAAGAAGGGAATCTTGGCTTTTCCGCAGGAGCTGAGTAGAGCTCACCTACTACCCAGTCTGTTTCCTCCACTGTTTCCTCGACGATGCAGCGTTTTTCTTGAAAGGACCTAGGGTCATTCTCAGAGAATTAAACACTCAGCTGCAACTTAAACTTGACTTGAAGGACGATCAGTCGACTGGAAGCAAGACAGGCCAATGAGAAGGCAAGTCACTTGGCAAAAGGAAATTCCAGAAGTAACGCGGCTGAACTGGTCAGAGAACGGGGCCCTTGGCAGAGGATGCAGGGAAGCTGAGCAGCACCACGGGGCAGGGGCAGTGTCTTTGACCTTACACCTGGGGGTAGTCATTGCTGCTGGCAGGACACCGTGGAGGCAAAACCATTCGGCTGTGGGTACATGTCTGGGCTGCCATGGAAGTTGATGTGAAATCCACCTACAGATGACAGAATCCAAGAGGAGACTGAGGGAACAAGTTCAGCTTCTGAACTGGAGAGTAGGCTGGAGGCACGAAGACGATAGTGTCATGACTTACGTTGCGCTAGCCTTCTGCCGAGGCTTACGAGTCTGGCCACTTTCCCGTCTCAGCCTGCCCCCCTGGCCTTTTGGACTTGATGTTCTCCCTGCCTGCAGCCATGTTCCCACCCTGGATATATTTTGATTTTTGCTGACCATCCCCTTTTTTATTATGTTGCCTTTGGTAATCACCTTTTTGTCAACACTTCCTGCAGAAGGTTTACTAACATCACTAATAGTGATGGAGGAGTTTCTCACGTTGAGGACAGAACCAGTAAAACTGGGGTAAAAGAAGAGTGGAAATGAGGCCAATCCATCAAAGACAATATCCACGTAGCCTGCCAGAATGAAAAGGGAGGTATGGAGAGACACAGACATAGAGATAGAGACAGGCAGAAGCAGCCACAGAGGATTCAACAGAGAGCACAGCGTTCGCAGTCAGGAGCTCACTGTTAAAGAGCAAAGTAGCCTTGGGACTCAGCTCGGGGCCGACCTCTGATACTTATTCTCAAGTTGCCATGGGGTCTCAAGTCACAGGATGCGTCCCCTTTGTATAGAAGGTCAGGAATGGGACAGACCACTCCATTCTACTTGCTGCTGTTGAAGGAGAATGATGCCAATATTCTTCTAGGTGAGAAGCCGACAGTTTGCTTCCTAGTGCCAGCTTGCAAAGAATACCATATCTCTCGGTCATTCATGAATTCACTTACATATCAAAATCATATGACACGGCAAGCGTGTGCCAGGCCCTGGGGCTACAACAGTGAACTGGATGCAGCCTGTGTCTTTGAGGAGCTTCCCATGTACTGAGATGCTCAAGAAAATATACCATTTCTCTGCAAAATAATTGTTAAGAAAGCACTCTATGCTGACCTTGAGATGAACTGATGAGAAGAAATCCATGCACCGAAGGCCTTCTCAGTGAAAGTGGTGATCTAAGCTGTAGCCATGCTGAGTAATAAGTGATTCTGAAAGCTGATGAGTTCAATAGTTCCTGTACTTTCACCTCATGAGTTTGCAGTTTGGTGATTTTGGCTGGTCTCAGCTGCCTTGCTCATGACTGGAATCAGATGTCCGTGGCTGATGGAGGATGGCCTTGGCTCCTCTCTGCTCCCCATGTCTTTTGTCTCCCAGTGGGCAGTGGGCTAGCCTGGGCACATGCTCATGGCTGTGACAGAAGTCAGCAAGCCCCGACACACCTATGGCTCAAGGCCATCAGCCAAAGCAAGTCATGTGGTCAAACTGGAGACACAGCAAGGGGTGGAGAATCCAGCCTTTGAGGTGACCTTGCTAACACGTGGCCCCAAGACACAGTAAACTGGCACCATTTTGTTCTATCACCAGCATCTAGAGTGAAGAAAGGAATCCAACCATGTTATCAATGAATAGGGTCTTTAAAAGTATCTCAGTGAAGCAAATGCAGCCGCAGGGAGCTGGATGGTCATACTTTATTCAGGGCAGCCAGACTAGGATGCATCATTTAAGCCACAACATCTCCCTGGGAGGTTCAGACACTCTGTTGTTTTATGCTGACTTCCCCTTTGCCACACAGCCCTCCCCAACACGGGGCTCAGCCGCACATCCAGGGAGCAAAAGGTCCCACTGTGCAGTGGAGGGGGAGACAGGGGCATGGAGCAGAAAGGGCCAAGCTCTCAACGCTCCATCACTGACTCTTCCTGCCACGTCTTAGATCAGGCAGGGGCCGTGCTACGGAATAGATCCCTGCCAACCTGGGGGAATTTCACAGGAGGAGGACCTCTTCTCTGGAGCCCAGGAAAGAACATTGCCATGACAACACTGAGCTAATGGGGGTCCTAGAATGCAGGGGGCCCTTTATTGTCTGTAGATCCCATAATTAGCTCAAAGGAGACAGAGAATGAGAAGGACTTGCTAAGGTTTGTTCAAAGTAGCAGGCAGGTCCTTTGTTACTTAGGGAGAGGCTAATCTGATTAATCATCTGTAAAGAGAGAGCAAAGGTAACTAACTGCTGGATTCCCCCTAGAATCAAAACCACATCAGCCAAGGGAGCAAACATTTCGAAGAGTTACAATTACTCAGTAGACGTAATTACATGTCTAAGCATCCTGATGTATTTTGGATCTTTGAAATAATTTTGGTTTATTTCACACTTAATTATCCATCATAGATGTGTGTGTGTGTGTGTATAAAACTTAAAATATTTTACATAATGTCTATTTATATTTAAATACACAGACATATTTCATATATATCTATGAAAATTCAATCAAATTAAAAAGTTCTCAAAAATACATCTATTGATATTTGGATAAAACCAACTGAACTGAATTACCCTAAAGGGAAACAGCTCCCTTGCTGCCTCAGTCTCTCCCACTCTCCTTTTAACAGGGAAAAATCCTATTGCCATTATATAACTACCCTAAATATCGCAGGATCACACTACATATCAGCTGTGCACACTTTGGCAAGTGATTTTATCTCTGGAATGTACAAAATGGTAATATTAATCATACTTAGACACAAGGCAGTTGTGGGAATTAAGAATGCGAAAATCTCTTAGCACTGTTCCTGAGGCGTTGCGCTGGACGTAACTGCTGTAGTCACGAATCTCCCACTAACCTTGGTGATTCTGGTGTCGTAATCCCCAACATTTAATTTACATAACATTTGTGAAGTGCCTACCCTGTACACCATTCTACCAGTCTGCGTGTGGATATAAAAAGGAAAGTGATATTCACCCTGCTCTGAAGGAACTTACAAGCTGTGGAAGTTGCCTTAAATATATAAAAACAATATGTCATAATGACTTAAATATATACAGACAATATATCATAATGAAATGATACAAGAAAGAAATGAAAGCCGAGGGTTTTTGACAGTGGACACTGACGGCCAGAGAAATAGGCTAGAGAAATCAGGGTGGGCATCTAAGAGGAGGTTGAGCCTTGGGGTTCCTTGCAGGGAAAGGAGGGGTTTTGCATAGCGACAAGGCAGAGAGCACTCCCGGCCAAGGAATAACTTGAGAAAACTAGGGAAGTGGGAAAAATCACGTGGCATTTTATCTCAGTCACCCCACTAAAGGTCAGAGAAATGAGCTCCTGGTCATTGCGATTCGTATCATATGATCCACATGCGTCATATGTGAATTCACAGATATAATTCACGTAGAACTACGCTTAGACGGTTCTGATTGTTTGCAGAGTAACACACACTTTTAGGAGTGCATGTCATCTGCAGTACTATCAAATAGCGTAGTAATGAATGCAAACGCCACTCGTTTATTAATTCGGTGACCATGTCCGCTGCACTACCAGGTACCAGGCATCACAGGAGGGACTCTGAATGCAAAGATGCACACTTTGTTCTCGAGAAGTGTGCAGTAGGGGATGGGGGGAGAAAGACGGGTCAATGGGCCACTCAGAGGTTGCGGGTGGTCCTAGGGAGGCAGTGAGAGGACAGTGAGGAAGACAGACGGGTTTCTGGAAAAAGTGACAGGTGGACCCCGCAGGCAGGATAAAGAGGAATCAGAGAGGCAGGGGAGAAGGGGAGAGGGCTCATTCACAGCATAGATTAGAATATGCACGAGGCTGGAGGTCTGAGGATGAAAATTGGAGGTATTCCAAGCTGCTGAAGGCTGCTTAAGTGTAGAATGAGAAAGGGGGCTGGCGAGATGAGAGGCTGAAAAGATAAGCGAGGGACACATAATTAAGGGCCTTCCATGCTAAGGAGCTAGACTTTTATCCTGTAGGGACAGGAAATGAAGGAAGGGTTTCAGATAAGGCAGAATAAAATTTGCATTTAGAAAGGCCACTTTGGCTGCAGTGCAGAACCTGATTGGTGGGGTCAGCTCTAAAGGTGGGGCTGACAGGGGTTTCAGACCAGGGAAAATGGTGGCGTGATGGGGAAGCCGGCTCTGAGGATGAAGGCAGGAGAGGACTCCACAGTGGTTGAATCTCACTATAGGGGGAGAAGTCACAGATGTCACTCAGGTGTTCAACCCGGCGTTTGCATCAGTCAGGGGAGTGAACCAAAGCTTCTGTAACAAACAAGTCCAATACAGTAGGGCCTCCAACGCCATCTGGCTTTATTTTATTTAGCACTCAGCGGGCAGTCTGATGAAAGTGAGGAGAGTCTCCATCAAGCAGCATCTTTTTGGGGGCCATGTGAGAAGTCTGTGAGATAATGGGGGAGACCTCAGGGCCAGGCTGGTAAGGGGGCCCACAAAACTGCTGTCCATGGTCCTCTACCAGAACCTGGCCACACCATCCCTCCAGATGCAGGGAGAGCTGGAGAACATGGTCTTAGTATCAGGTTGGACAAGAAACCAGTGTAGCACAGCATTGTCTCTGCCAATGTATCCCTTTTGGGGACAGAAACACTGGAGGAAGAGCAAAGTTTGATTTTGAACTTACCGAGTTTGACCTACAGAACATGAAGGGTCTATAAACGGAGACATGGGAAATCAAGTCTAAGTGTCAGAGCCCAGAAGACGATCCTGCAGTGACGATGGCTGTTTCGGAATCACCAGCCTGTGCTTCGTAGAGAAAGCAGGTGGACGCATTGCTCCACACACGGAGGGCGGCCAGGAGAGAAAAGTGGCTTCCAAGGGAAGCATAGAGACACGGAGAATGAGAACGTCACCCAAGACCATATGCCCCAGAAGCAGAACCGTGGGTTAAATGATTAAAGGAGGCACAGGATGTGTTGTCCCTTAGTATTACAGAGACGTCAGGAAGTTAAAACAGAGAAGTTCACTGGCGACACAAAACGTGTCCATCAATACCCACAGAGAGAGCAGTGTCGATCAAGTGGAAGGGAAGTTGCTAGCAGTCAGTACATGGGAGACTGGAAGGTAGAGAGAGGAACCAGTGAGAGTAGATGTATCTTTCCAGTAGCTCAGGAAGCAGAAGGGCTAACGAGCGCATTCTGCCATTTTCCTGGCACTTTTTTTTTTAAATATTTTTATTTATTTCTAGGAGAGAGAGAGACAGCGTGAGCAGGGGAGGGTCAGAGAGAGAGGGAGTCACAGACTGAAACAGGCTCCAGGCTCTGAGCTGGCAGTCAGCACAGAGCCCGACGCGGGGCTCGAACCCACGAACCGCGAGATCATGACCCAAGCGACAGTCGGACGCTTAACCGACTAAGCCACCCGGGCGCCCCATCCTGGCACTTTTTTAAAGGAGGGAGATGTTAGTCATTATCAATAATGAGGAGGAAGGAGGGGAGGGATTGTAGAGGAAAGATGGAAATGCAGAGCAGAGCGGGGTAACTGACGGACCGAGGACGTTGAAGGGCCCAGAGAGGACGGACCCTGCAGGTGAAAGGGCCAACTCGGAGAAGACAAAGGCCATCTGATCCTTTGCACGGGGAGGTGCTGGCTGGAGGCCACGATGCGTCCGGAGGTGCACACGGCTGGGGGTTGGCGCGTGGCCCAGCCTGCGGGAGGCCGTTGTTTTTACGTGGATTGGTTATCGGCTTTTGGAAGGGCCAAAGCGCATTCTGTTTGGTTTGGCCCAGGGGGGTACGGGACTTAATGAGGAACAATGAGGGTCCTCCGTTGCTGTATCAACCACTTTCCCAAAGGCAGCGATAGGCTTGTGTGGCGGCACAGGGCTCGCGTGGGCTGACGCCCCCACCCACGCCGGTTGTGACGTGCCCCTGGGTGGCAAACATTTGGTGGGTGCCCGGTTTATCAGGCATGCTTGGCTTTTTTTCGTTCTTTTTTGTAAGATTTTATTTTTAAGTAATCTCTGCACCCAACGTGGGGCTCAAACTCACAATCCCAAGAGATCATGCGTGTTTGACATTTTTAAGGTGAAGATTGTGACAAAGGTTATAATTGTAACTTATGCTGTATATGCTTTAAAAATCTGGTAGATTTTTTTTCACGTTCTCTAAATTTTTTCCGACTTCTGGACTTCTGCCCTCAGGGTAACAATATTGTTAATGCCAGAAATAGCAGGGAGATGAGACCCCGTGTCTCTACATTGTTAATCTGGGATTTGATTTCATTTAAATGTTTTCTGATTGTGAAAACTCATAGCTCACTGTTACTTTCAAAAAATGTTCTTACCATTAGTAAAGGTAAGCATCTTCCTCTATACTATTGGGCATTTTAATTTCTTTTTTTTAATGTTTATTTATTTATTTATTTATTTTTTAAATGTTTATTTATTTTTGAGAGAGAGACAAAGACAGAGCATGAGCAGGGGAGGGGCAGAGAGAGAGAGGGAGACACAGAATCCAAAGCAGCTCCAGGCTCTGAGCTGTCAGCACAGAGCTCGATGCAGGGTGCAAACTCACAGAGTGTGAGATCATGACCTGAGCCGAAGTCGGACACTCAACTGACTGAGCCACCCGGGTGCCCCTTTAATGTTTATTTATTTTTGAGAGACAGAAAGACAGAGCATGAGAAGGGGAGGGACAGAAAGAGAGGGAGACACAGAATCTGAAGCAGGCTGCAGGCTCTGAGCTGTCAGCACAGAGCCCGAAACAGGGCTGGAACCCACAAACTGTGAGATCATGATCTGAGCCAAAGTCGGACACTCAACTGACTGAGCCACCCGGGTGCCCCTTTAATTTCTTTTTCTATGTGAATATCCCTTGCTACTTTTGTGTCGGGTAATTTGTTATTTTTTTGTCAATTTTTCACTGTTCTTTTAATTTAAAAAATGCCATTTCCTCTCATACAAATGCTATATGGTTTTTAGGTATACTTTTAAAACTCTCCCCAACCTGTACTGTATATTTCTTGCTAAGTTTAACCTCCCTTTGGGGCGGTGGGGTGAGGGTTTATTTTAAACCCGATGTTTTCCTTTCAATTAAAGATAAAAAACAGTAAACAGTGTTTTCGTTTGGGTGTTTTAATGACCAACCTCTTTCTGGCTTGTATTTAATAGTTTTTTAATGTATTTATTGTATTTGTATTTAATAGAGGTTTTTTTTTTTTCATTTCATTCTGTTGTGTTTAGGTTTAGAATGGTAACACCTGTAAATGATAGCTTTGTCACCTCCTTTTTAAAAATGTTTATTGATTTTTGGAAGACAGAGAGACAGAGTTTGGTGGGGGAAGCAGATAGAGGGGGAGCCACAGATCCGAAGCAGCCTCCAGGCTGTGAGCACAGAGCCCAAGATGGGGCTCGAACTCATAACCATGAGATCATGACCTAAGCTGAAGCCGACACTCAATGGGCTGAGCCACCCAGGCACCCCGGTGTTGGAATTTTTCTCGTGTCATGCTTACGTCCACAGCAATGACAAGATAGTGCTGTTTCCATTGTGGTTTATGTTAATATTTTAGCGCACACTTGACAATTGCCTTCCAGGGATGAAACTCTTGGTGTGGGGCTCTTCCTCTTCTCATTTGTGCTGGAGTCTAGTTGCTCTGGGAGGTACCCACATGCCGTACTCTATGCCGCTGAACCTTCTTCTGACTCCTTCTATTGCTAGCAGCTTCCCAGAGGAAACAATAATGCTTTCTCTGTGTTTCTCCCTGGCCTTCCAGACCTCCAGTGAGACACTCTTACGCGTGGGCTCAAAAGTCTCAACTCTTCCAGGAAAGTCTTGGAAAAGTCCAAGAATCTCTTGGACAAAGGAGGTAAGACTAGAATGTGTTTGTCGTTCTGCTGGAGTAGCTAAGAGATATCATCACGGTTACCGTCAAAGAATCAACGTTCATCTCTCCTCCTCTGTTTTACCTCTTATTTTAAATTTTAAATTCCCAACTCATTGCTTTAAAAAAAAAATATATATATATATATATCATTAGTTCTTATCTTCTCCTTTATTTTGTTTTGATATCCTTTTAACTGAAATTCCCAGGAAATGCCTTATTTAATTTAATCTATTCTTTTTTAAAAATTTGTTTTCTCATTGTGTTCATTCAAGGAATTAATTAAATTTAATTAATTAATTAATTAAATTTTTAAAAAAGCAGACTCCACTCAGGGCTCAAAGTCCCCACCGTGAGATCAAGAAGAGTCACATGCTCTATAGTCCCAAGCAGTCAGGCATCCCTTTAATCCATTCCTTTTTGATTTAATCCATTCTTTTTAATGACATTAATGGCTTAGGTCAATGAATTTTATCTGAGCACTGCCTTTTACCCACATCTTAAATTTCTGTTACTTAGTGAAACACATGTATTTTCCTCTCCTGAAAATACTACATGTCCATCAAATTTCCGCCAAGTCAAGCCAGAACCAGTAAAAGGGATGAGGGTAAGCATTCCCATCCAATGTCAATGGGAGTGTGAATTCAGACGTTTCTAAAAAATTGGGGGCATGCATAGAATACACAGTGTAAATTTATGTCTTTGTTCAATAATGACATTCCTAACTTATCTTAAAAAAGATTATTAGAAATACATAAACACCTTTTTATAAGAAGGTGTCAATCTCAGTTCTATTTACAAAATTTGGAAGCTGCAAAAAAATTCCAAACACTGGAACTATAGTTAAATATAAGGTGTGGTACGTTATGTGATGGAAAATTCTGCAGCCAGATTTTTTTTATTCTAAAAATGTTTACTAAGACATTAACAGCTGCTTTCTTGAAGAATATTTAAAGATACAGGGAAATTCTTTTTCTTTCTACTTTTTAAAAATGTTTCTTTATTGGGGGGGAGGCACACACACCGATAAGTGGGGGAAAGAGCAGAGAGAGAATTCCAAGCAGGCTCCGAGCTGTGGGTGCAAAGCCCACGGTGGGCTCCATCCCATGAACTCATGAGATCATGTCCCGAGCCAAAATCAAGAGTCAGAGTTACGCTTGGGTGGCTCAGTCGGTTAAGTGTCCAACTTTGACTTTAGCTCAGGTCATGATCTCACGGTTCATGGATTCGAGCCCCGCGTCAGGTTCTGTGCTGACAGCTCAGAGCCTGGAGCTGCTTCAGATTCTGTCTCCCTCTCTCTCTCTGCCCCTCCCCCACTCACACTCTGCCTCTCTCTCTCAAAAATAAAGTAAACATTAAAAAATAATTTGAAAATATTGAAAAGTCAGACGCTTGACTGATGGAGCTACCCGGGTGCCCCCAAGATATAGGAAAATTCTTATATTTTAAAATGAAACAAGAGATCATATTTATTAAGAATAGTATGTCTCCAATTTTATAAGACAATCATTTGACAAATATGTGTTACATATTTAGAATAATGCTTTATGGGTGTCAAAGATATAAATACATTATATTTCTAATATTTTTGTCAGTTTCTCCACATTATTCATTCATTACTTTTATAGTAGTAGAGGAAAAATATAAACATTTTTCATAACAAGTGGGAAGTAAATAGGCCCAGTTTAGGAAGCAGCCTGAGCATACAGCTCACTGAATAAAACTATCTGGTAAGCAGCCTGGGGCCGCCTTTCTCCCAGAGCATGAAATCTGTAAATCTTCTGGGTCTCCTGCAAGGATCATCAAATACTTCACATTCAAAATCATTCCTCGGCATGCGCATTTAACTGTTAGTTGACATGATATACCGAGTAAATAGATTTTAACTGGAGTACTTACTCCAAGTAAATAGGAGCTACCTGGGCTCATGGCTTATGAGAAAGAAAGCAAATATATATGTTTCAGAACAGGAGAAAAGAAAGCACCAGTTTTTCTTCCTATTAGCTGGGCATGTCTCTAAAATATTCATGGAGATTAGTCGGGAACCTGAGTGATTGGAAGGGAAGGTAGTCACCATGAGCCAAAGTTCCATGGGAGATCTTCATCAGATAGAAAATTGAGAGACCGGGGCGCCTGGGTGGCTTAGTCGGTTAAGCGTCCGACTTTCGCTTAGGTCATGATCTCGCGGTTCGTGGGTTCGGGCCCCACGTCGGGCCCTGTGTTGACTGCCAGCTCAGAGCCTGGAGCCTGTTTCAGTCTGTGACTCCCTCTCTCTCTGACCCTCCCCTGCTCACTCTCTGTCTCTCTCTCTCTCTCTCTCTCTCTCCTAGAAATAAATAAAATATTTAAAAAAAAAGAAAAAGAAAAAGAAAATTGAGAGACCAATTGCAGGTTAGCAGTCTTGATTTGTCAAAGCTCAGTCTTAAATTAAAAGAAACATTTTTAATTGAAATTTGAAAACAAACAAACAAACAAACCAGAGGGGCACCTGGTTGCTTGGCTCAGTTAGTTAAGTGTCCGACTCGGGTCATGATCTCATGGTCGGGAGTTCAAGCCACACGTCGGGCTCTGTGCTGACAGCTGAGAGCTTGGAGCTGCTTCGGGTTCTGTCTCCCTGTCTCTCTGCCCCTCCCCCGCTCACACTCTCTCTTGCTCTCAAAAATGAATAAACATTTAAAAAGTTTTTAAAAAAGGACTTAATGTTGAATGAAAGCTGTTCTCATGGATACTATTTGCAACACACACTGAAGAAAAGTCAGGATGTAAGTAGGCGCAGGGGGGGTTCTGAGATCTCAGAATGAGCCATTCTAAGTGAAGAAAGCAAAAAAAAAAAAAAAGGGAAAAACGTGGGAGGGTATTTTAAAGTCTGCTTGGATGATGTTGCAGGAGGACCATCTGGGAATTATTGACATTTAAAAACTATTTCTGTGAATTAAAACTAGACTACGTGAATAAACTTTGTCTTTCTCATCATTGAGACATAGAAAAAAAATTTCACCATCTAATTCACAAGTACACCTGTACTGTGTATCTTCTCTATCCACCTACCCAAAGTAGGTCTGTGCCAATGACCTCCAGGAAAAAGGTCTTTCTCACTCAGTCGTAAGAAAAATTTAATGTTCTATTTTTTCTCTCTATGACTTCTCTCCCCTACTAACGCATTTATCCGGCGAAGGCGGCTGGTCAGCTTCCTAGGACTACGTGTGTACTCAGTCCATACCTTCCGTATCCGTTTCGCGGGAGAAGAAATGAATGGTTTTGCCATGCAGTCTGTGACATTGAGAATCTGTTCCGATAATCACATGTGTAACTGGGTTATTATAATCCTTTCAGTGGAAATGTAATTCAATAACACGAAAAACAAAACTGGGCTTTAAAGGATATGATGGAGACAGTATAAAATTTACTTTTGCTACAACAGGAACAGTCAATGAAAGATAAAAGACCTTGCATTTATCTGTTAGGAAGAATTAGAAAGTCCTGGGAGAGAACTGCTTCTTATCCAGGAGCAAACAGCTTCTCTTAGACCAGTGAGAGCCTTAGTGATTTTCAGAATGTGTTTTAAGAGTGACAGTGATGAAGACAGAGAAAGTGTGCGATTGTATCATTCTTACTTTGAAACATGAAGTCTAAACGTCTCTAATAGTCACTTTTGTTTCTTTTTATGAGAACACTAAAGCTGAACAGCGAAATCATTGCTTCTAAAGAAGGCGAAATGCAAGTTCAAATTATTCCTTCTTGGAAGGCTGAACAGTGCATCTTCAGAAACACCGCACCTTGAGATATTTTTCTTCAGTGACTCTAGGATTTAGAATACAATTCCTGCTGCGTCTCCCAATGTCAGGTGACCCCTGCGAGTCAGTTTGCGGTGTTATCTAAGAGGGTGGACTTGATGTCTGATTACCCGATCTGAAGCTGTGTGACTTGGAGCAAGTTGTTTCTTTCTGCCGGATTCGATTATAAGGTGAGAATTAGCAACGGCGGCACCAGCATTAGGATTACACGTGGGCTCGTGTGTGGGTACAGTCGGAACAGTCCTGGTACACACGGCACAGCCGCTTCTGCGACTGCTCTTACGATATTACCATTGCTGCTATTTCGTTCTTCAGGAAGCTGCCAGTGACCTTGGGAACCGCCTAGACGATGAAGGAGCACGTGCGCTGAGCGACTTCACGGCCTCTCTTCTGCGCTCCCTTCCAGAACTTCCATCTCCCTTCTGGTTTCCTTTCTCTCCCCAGGAAGTTTCCAGACATGCACCTGTCCGCTGGTGTTGCCTCCTTCACCAGGAAGGACCATGGAGGCAAGACTCAGCAGTGAGGGTCTGTTTCCTCCGACGTGTATTTCAAAAAGGAAGAGCTAAGAAAGCAGGACCATTACAGTGAAAATGCACATTTTTGGTGATGGATAGATAGATGGCAATGAATTCCAGCCTGAATTTGCAGAGGTTAAAGATCATTTCATAGAGTCCAGGAATCCTGCATGAATCGTGATACTAATTTACACTGTGGCAACAGGCTCTCCGGGCTTTACATGCATTAATTCGTTTGCCCCCTTAACAAACTTACAAGGCAGTTGCCATTATTATGCCCATTTTATGGACATGCAAACTGAAGCTCGGAGTATTTCAGCTCCTTGCACGAGGACACTGACTTCCCATGGCAGAGCTGCAGAACCATGGTGCACGCCCACGGCCAGGACCCTGTAGCCCCAGCCAGCACCTACAGACCCGTGCATTTACGCGTTAGCCCAGAACGCGCATCTGCTCGAGGAACCTCAGGGGTATCAGGACAATTAGTGGACTCTTGTGCTACCTCACTTTTCTTCTGAAAGAAGGTAGGAAATCGTGTGCCGTGGCTTTCCTACACCCCACGGTTTATTCGGAATAGAGTCTGTTCTTTCAGTATATTCTTCCTGCTTCCTGACGAGTCGTTTATTTCCCAGTTTAAAAATTAACAGTGGTTTGAAGGTTTCTCAGAGCATCACGCTTCTGGCAGGCTACGTCCAGACCTTTGCTCTGACAGGCAGAGCAGGACGGAAGACACGCTACGAATGGACAGACACAGGTGTCCAGGTTGAACAAATGCACCAGGGAATGACCACGGAGTGACGGTCCCTGGCCCATCCACCACCTCGCCCCAACTTCAGCTGCGGCAGCTGAAAAGGCAGCAATCCCTGCACATCTCCGTTCATCCTGGCACCCAGGTTATAAAGAACGGGGGGGCGTCCCCCTACTGTGTGGACTCTAGGCACTACCTTCTGCCAGCTAGGAGTTCGCGAGCCAGGAACGCATGACCCAAAGCTCCCACACGGCTCCGTGTGTTCTGGGCGTCCGGGGTTCCTTTGCCCTGTGTGTTAACCAGTCTGATGATGATACCCAGTGAACGTAACCAGAACCAAGGTAGTTGTTCTTGAAATCAGACCTCGTGGCTCGGTCGTCATTTCAACTTATTTTTGCTCTGAATTGAATACAATTAAGCGATCTGAAACCCCAAAACATACGTTATTACGCATTATTGATGATCTTGTAAAAATGATACTCTACTCTATTGGTTTTCATTATCAAGTAAAACAAACTGCAAATTCCCCAAATGTTTTTTTTTACCCATAAAGGTAGAGGCATGGGCTCTTTCATTGTGAAATTAACATCAGAGTCATTGCATCACCGAAGTTTTTTGCAGTTGTTCCACATTAATTTTTTTAATGTTTATTTATTATTTTTGAGAGAGAGTGCGACCAGAGCAGGCGTGGAGAGAGAATCCAAAACAAGCTCCAGGCTCTGAGCTGTCAGCACAGAGCCTGACGCAGAACTCGGACCCATGAACTGTGAGATCGCGACCCGAGCCAAAGTCAGACGCTCAGCCCACTGAGCCCCCAGGAGGCCCACAGTTGTTCCACATTAAAAACGAAATGATCAGGAAGCCATGAGGTGGCTAGGACTGCGTCAATCAGAGAAAAGGGTTAAGACTCCAGCAAGTTAATTATGACTTTAGAAGAGTCATATTTTGGGGGAAATGTGGGTAAGTCCAACTGCATGAATTCTTTTTTGAAACATTTTTTTTTTGTGACTGAGGTCCAAAGTCTATGGCCCTTCCTCGTTCCTGACAAAATGTTTTGAATTGGCTGATTGCACACTAAATAAACGTCTGAAGAAAGAAAGTCACTGCGTGGTCCCCTCCCAACAGCAATATCCATCTCAAGCAAGATGGCTGCTTGGAATCATTCACTGCTGGTTTTCTCAGTCCATTTCCTTCACTGAACCATTATCTCGAGTGTGGCCAGGAAGCAAGATTGTGCTCCCCCAGTTTTGAATAATCCCGAGTCCAGAGTGGAGACATGGTCTGTCGACAGAGAGACTTCCAGAACACTTAGGTCTGTTCTGCGGACCACCCCACCCCCACCCCCCCCCGATGCGACTGTTACACGTTGCCAGCTACTTTGGTCAGTATTGATGGCATATGAACTTTCTGGTCCTCTTCCTGAAGACCCAGTGTGTGGCCTGCACCCTGCAAAACTTGGCTTCAACCTGTCACAAAGGTCACAGAGCTAGAAATTCCTATGGGAACTGGGATTTGGGAAGTTTCACGCAGAGAAATCACACAAGGGCTTGTTAAATGCATGGCCAAAACGAAGACGCGCTACGAGGTTTGGTCTGCACTGTATAAAACGCTGTGAAGAGAGCAGATTTGTTAGTGTAGCACACTTCAGTTTTGGAAAACCAGAGAGGGCGGCAGTGTGATAAAACGCTGTAGTAGAAAAGACCAATATAATTAACGACAAGAAAAGTACTTTCTAAGTGACTGGGAGGGGAAGAAACTGCTTATCTTACAGGGGCAATGGAGTTCAGTCCTTGTACAAGACTTTCACTTTGGTGTTTGGCTTCCAAACCCTGTGAACCTGTTGAAAATACGGGTTCCGAGAAATCAAGACTAAAAAAAAATTACCAACCCCCCCAAAAAAAACGAGGCTCTGAAAATGAGTGCTAATGCTTTTGTAAATCTGCCAAGGCGCTCAATACCACAGCCACAGTTTTGATGCTCAGAAAAACACAGCGGAATTGCTAACATGCGTGCCGCGTAAATGACTATTCACTGCATCAATGCTGGAGCTTATATGTGACTGCTTTCCCGGGCTGACTAATATATCAAGCCTGGTGCTTGTTTTGTGCTCTGAAAAACTTTCCCCATTACCATAGTAACCCCTACACGTTGGCGGAAGCTGATGTCATCCAAGGTATTATTCATTCTCAGTGAATTGATACTCAGCGTGCTAATAAGTTTCAGGGAGATAAAAGGAACTGAGTATACATACTGGTTAAACATTACTTAACCCTTTTACCTCACATGGTCCTCAAAGGCCCGCGGAGGGGATTACTGTGGAAAATTCAAATGCAGCCTGTACTCAGGATGATTTTATAGCAAGGGTCACTGTCAAAGTGCAGCTTACTTGGCTCATTGTGTCAATCCGCTCGGGCTGTCCCCACTGAGTACCGCACGCTGGGTGCTGTAAGCAGCAGAAACCTATTTTTTTTACAGTCCCTGTGCTGGAGACTTTGGTTTCTGGTGACACTCTTCATGCCTCAGGGTTAGCTGCTTTCTGGCTGTGTTCTCACGTGATGGAGGAGGTTGTGCTGTCTCTTCCTCTTCTTTTTTTTTTTTTTTAATTTTTTTTTAATGTTTTATTTATTTCTAGGAGAGAGAGAGAGACAGCGTGAGCAGGGGAGGGTCAGAGAGAGAGGGAGTCACAGACTGAAACAGGCTCCAGGCCCCGAGCTGGCAGTCAGCACAGAGCCCGACGCGGGGCTCGAACCCACGAACCGCGAGATCATGACCCAAGCGAAAGTCGGACGCTTAACCAACTAAGCCACCCAGGCGCCCCTGTCTCTTCCTCTTCTGACAGGACACCAGTGCTGTTGGACTAGACCCCCATCCCGATGCTCTCACTTTTCCTTAATTTGCCTCTCGGAAAGCCCTGTTTCCAAATGCCATCACACTGGGTGTCAGGGCTGGAACAAATGAATTTGGGGGTGGAGGACGGGACACAGCTTGGTCCATAGTAATCATCCTTCTTTTATATTCAGGAACAAAATCCTAACCAGCACATTTCTAGTGGATGTACGGTTTTCATCATTTTGTTTGAACAGGGAGATGAGGCTGGGTTAATGGATCATGAAGACCAAAATAGTCTTGACCTGAATCTGAGCCCCAGGTTAGTATCACTGTGAATATACCTCGGCATCTGTATGTTGTAATGCAGTGTATACATCAGCTTACATTAGAAATATTCAAAGTTCAGGGGCGCCTGGGGGGCTCAGTCGGTTAAGTGTCCGACTTTGGCTCAGGTCATGATCTCACGGTTCGTGGGTTCGAGCCCCGCGTCCGGCTCTGTGCTGACTGCCAGCTCAGAGCCTGGAGCCTGTTTTGGATTCTGTGTCTGCCTCTCTCTGATCCTCCCCAGCTCATGCTGCCTGTCTCTTTCTCAGAAATAAATAAAACATTTAAAAAAATTAAAAAAAAGAAATATTCAAAGTTCATTGCCACTTAGTATAAGAGCAAAAGGAAGGAATTGCTACATTACATTGTCTTTTGCCCATGCATAGATATTCGAATGAGTCTCAACTTTCATTTATGTTTACACTTGGCTTTGTCTTCATGTTGGAAATGTTTGCTGTCGTTGCCCACAGGAAGCCAGACTAAGTTTCCAGTAAGAATGTGCACAGACCCCATCACCAGTATGTTCCAGGTGATGAGGAGCTGACTCAGAGCATGCTGTGGGCAGGGCATGGACAACTTGTAAGACACAACGGTAGTGGCTCCCACTTCACCAAGCCATTCAGTAAGAGTTTAGGCCTTTGGTAGGTGGGCAGTAACTTTCTAGAAATGGAAAGACAATATGTGAGAAATGGAGGCAGTCACTAGTGGTGAATTTCAGGAACAGCAAGTATTGCCTAGGTCTGAAATAAAGAGCAAGCTAGAGATTGCTATGGTCTGAGTGTTTGTTTCCCACCAAAATTCATCTGTTGAGGACCTAATGCCCAACGTGATGGTATCAAGAGGTGGGGTCTTTGGGTTATAATTATGTGAGGGCTGGACTTTCAGGAATGAGACCAATGTCCTTATAGAAGAGACCCCACAGAGCTGTGTGAGGACATGGTGAGAAGTGTGCCCTCACCCGACCATGCTGGCATCCTGATCTCAGACTTCCAGCCCCCCAAAATAGGAAAGATACATCTCTGTCATTTATAAGTTCCCTAGTCTGAGATAGTTAGTTCTAGAAGCAGGATCAGACTGAGATTGAGACTAACGAGGCCAGAGAGGCTGGAGGAGTTGGTCTACAGGGACTTCATATGCTAAGGTAAGGAGCTGACCTGGATTCTACCCGAAGCCAAACAGGGAAGAGGTTTGTGCAGAAGGATGTGGCCTGACAAAAAATTTCATTTGGTAAAAATAACTCTGATAGAAAATTAAAGGACCCTGGTCCTTCCTCTTCATGGCTGAGCCCCTCACACTATTTAGCTCATATCTTAAATACTGCCCCTTTAGAGATGCTTTCCCTTTGCACACAATCTAAGTTCTTGGCATTGAGCCTGCTGCTAACTGATATTTGATGAGTTGGTTGTTAGTTTCTTTGTTTTGTTTCTCTGGGGGATTCCAGTCTCCCCCTTCTCAAATGAAAGCTCCTCAGGAGAAGGTCCGTGTCTGCATGGTCACTGCTGAGAATGGAGTTTGGCACATACCAGGCAGTCAATAAGTATCTGTTGAATGAAGGAATGAGTAGATATGGACAGGACTGGGGATGGGAAGGCCAAGGAAAACCAATGGCAGTAATCTAAGCAAAGAGTAAGAAAATCCTAAATTAAGCTAGTAGTATGGAGGGTGAAGGAGAATATACAGATTTGAGAAATATCTAAGATGCAGACTCAACTGGATTTATTGACTAATCAAATATGGACAACGGCTATGAATTTTGGCCTGCGGATGGTGCCTTCTTGGGGATAGAGGACCACTCGGGGCCAATGGGACAGAAATGGCAGAGGTCGATGACACAATTTCTGTTTGGGACAATCTGCTTGTTTCAAGGGACAGTATCCAGGGAAAATGGCTATCACAGTTGGAGATACTGATCTGACTTTAGAAAAAGTGAAACAGCACACGGAATAAATTCAACAGAAGGCTCAGAGTGGACCCTGGCAACACTAGCATCCATTGTGTTGAATAGGAAGAGAGAAGCCCATAAATATGAGGAGAAGGCAGAGACGTAGGAGGGGAACTAAGGGAGAGAAAGGTTACCAAGACCCAGGAGGAAGACATTTTCAGGAAGGAGGAAGGGCTCGCCAGCCACAGGGGCAACAGGGTGTCACACGGGATCAACGGGAAAGTGCTGTCCTAGATTTGACAACATACAGATTATTGGTGACCATGGAAAGTGTGGCTTTAATGAAGGAGTGGAGACGGGCCCCATATTTCAATGGCTTGAGGAGTGGACAGAAAATGAGGTGGGAGATACACAGAGCTGGATCATGAAGAGTGAAAGTGGCAGGAGTGTTGGCCAGTGATTCCAGGACAGTTTCCGGGGACAGATTTGAGTGTATGCATAACCAGCGGAGGAGAGAAGTGAAAACTAGAGGAGACAGACACTGTCGTGGAGTTCGGTCCCAGAGAAGGCAGGAAGTCTTAGCGGAGAAGCAAGTATTGGTCTTGAAAGACACGGGAAGGCATGAAGGGTCCACACGCAAGAGGCAGCTGTACGACCTCGCCCCCTGGGCTCCCTCTCAATTGCACATAAGTCAAAATTATGTATGGGGGGGTGAAATTCTGGTTACAGTTAGGAAAGAGTGACAAGGACTGGATCCACCTTCTCACATGAAACAACTAGCAACTGGGACAAAATACGTGAAACAATAGTTTTCAAGAAACTACGCATCAGACAACGAAGGAGAGTGATCCCTGAGAGACGGGAAAGAGGGGAGCTTGGGAATCCTGCGGTGCAGGCAGAGGATACCGAGGCCCGACGCAGAGCTTGGCGGACTCCTCGGCTAGACAAGATGGGGGAAGAGGCAAGGTTGACGAGAAGGGCGAAGTTCCCATGGGAGATGCTGGAGAAGGTAACACGTGGGGAGGTGTGTTCTGCAAACGCGTGGCAGGTGCCCCCTGAGCATAAAAAATAAACAACTGCAGAAGGAGAGATCATTGAACTTGTAGACATAACAATGGAAACTACTGAAAACAAAACATGGAGACAAAAAGGCCCCAGATACTGAGAGCATCAGTGAACTACGACACATCGTCACTTGGCCTGATGATATGCAAGTTACTAGGATCTTCACCAGACATTGCCTTCTGTGACTTCTATTCAGGATCATATCAAAGGTTCCAGTCAGGTGAATACGGCAAAAAGGAGAAATGTAAAGTGTCCAGGTTAGAAAGAGGTAAGTTTGATCTTCCTAGGTCTTCCTTTTAAGATTTGGTCGGGGAGGGAAGAGCAGCATTTAATCTAGGGCTAAATACTCTCCAGTCCTGAGATTTTCAGATGACATGATCATCTACGTAAACGATCACATGAGAATACTCAATAAATGTTTAAATGTGTGCAGGTCGCTATAATCAATTATACTTCAATAAGGTTGTGGAAAATGTCAGTCGTTGGAATATTTTCCCCTTCGGTAAGGCTTAGGTTTAGATCTTTACCATTATTCCTTGGGAAAAAAAAAACTGATTAAGTAAAGAGAATAGGTCTCTCCCATACTCCCAGAGACCAATGATTAGGTCCCTGGGAATTAAGATTAGGAAACGTTTCTGAAGTTTTAGGCAAGGAGGAGAGGAGTCCTTAACTTCAAGAACAGGAGGTATTTTGGGACTGAAGAGTAAATGTGAAGAAATGTCAATGGGTTATCAATACATTTGTTCATTCAAAAAATAATGAACCCACAACAAATAGCACTGGTCACTGATGTCGCAGAAATGAGCAAGAGACCATGTTCCTCCTTCTGCTGAGCTTCCTTTCTATTTCAGGGGACAGAAATCCAACAAGTAAAAATGAAATACTCCAGGGGAAGACCCTCACCTTGAGAGAATAAAGCAGGGAGGAGGGAAAAGGGTGGGGAGGAGGGCCTGGGAAGGGCTCTCTGGCAAGGTGGCATTTGGAAAGAGACCCAAGGAAGTGAACAGATGAAACACACTCTTACGCGGGAGGCAGACGGAAGAACCTGCAGACTTTGTGGGCCCCAGAGGAGGGGAGGCATTGGAGGTGAGGATAAGGACCGTTTGGGACTTTGAAAGGGATGGGAGCCTCGGAGGGATTTCAGGAAAGGGGAAACGAGACCCAACTTGGATTTTAAAAGGAACATTCCAGCTACTGTGTGAAAATGGACTGCAGTGGGGGTGAGGGTAGCAGAGATGGCAATGTGGAGGCCACTCGACCAGCCATGTCATAGACAATGATGGCTTGGACCACATGATGGCACAGGTGATGAGAGGCAGGAAGACTCTGCCCGTGATCTGAAGGGGGAGCCAGCAGAGCTTGCTCCTGGACCGCACGTGCAAGAGGGTGAAGGCTCCGGGCTGCCCTTCAGGTGTTAGGCTCAAGCACGTGGAGAAAACACAGTTGCCCTGGACTTCGATGGGTAAGACCAGAGGACGATATAAAACAGCTTGAACAAATGGGTCATGGGAGCCGATTTGAGATGCTCGCCACCAAACAACGGTAGACTAGTATCATGGTATTTTCATTCTTATGGGGGAAAACATTCTGATTAAACCTAATACCAGATTACCTAAGGCCCTACCTTCACAGCGTAGGAGAACAGCTAAGGACGAACAGAGCAGTCTTGTAGGATTAGCTTCCCACATATCACCCATTAAGTCTCTAAATTACCATTCACAGAAAAAAACAAATCCAAACAGCTTGGACCAAACATGAGCATGTA
This sequence comes from Proteles cristata cristata, assembly GCA_017311185.1. Taxonomy (NCBI): domain Eukaryota; kingdom Metazoa; phylum Chordata; class Mammalia; order Carnivora; family Hyaenidae; genus Proteles; species Proteles cristata. The sequence continues at coordinate 983,095 of JAESUZ010002468.1, forward strand.
TTCATTTTGTGAAATAAATCCTCTAAGTTTGGAGTTTAACAGCCACGTAAGAACCGGTTTTAAAGGGATAATGGGAATATCATTGCATGCCTGAGATACCGAAAGCATTCTTCCTTACTGTTCCCGCCTGCTCTGCCCTGCGTCCCTCCTAAGAGCTGTGAGTCCCTTAGGCAAGGACCCTTCTTTCAGGCTTTACTTCTTGAGAGCCAGTCCTGAGATACATAAACACACAGACAGCTTTTCCAGGGGCTTAGAGATCTGATCGCCTAAGAAAGCAAGCAGATGGATGAACAAAGAAAGCCAAAATCAGGTTAGCCCCGACACCCACAGGTTACACATATTGGCATGTGTTAGGCACACCATGTCTTTTCCACGTATAACAATGTGGATGTTATGAAATTACACACCAGCTTTGCTATTCTGCGCTTGCATCTCCACTAAATTAACGAGGCTCAGACGCCCCTGTCTGCCATAACACTTTTTCTAAATCTTTGTTTATAAGGGCTGCATAGAATTCTATGGCTTGGGAGATGGAAACAGCAATTGGGGTCACCCTACTTTCTGAGCTGTAGGTAAGATTGGCTCCGAATCCTCATATAATAGATAGTAGAAAGTTCATTGCCCTCCGCGAGATTTCTGTCAATGATGAGGGGTATCGTTTTCCCACCATTAATCCTGACTCTATGTTCAGGCTTCCATTCAATGATTTTCTCTCTTACAATCTCCTCACTGTCTCTCCTAAGGCCTCCTCGTCTGTACCACAGTGACCCAGATACAAATTCCAGGCATTTTCTTTCTTTTTTTTTTTTTTTTTAATTTTTTTAATGTTTTATTTATTTTTAGGAGAGAGAGAGAACAGCGTGAGCAGGGAAGGGTCAGAGAGAGAGGGAGTCACAGACTGAAACAGGCTCCAGGCTCTAGGCTGGGCTCTCAGCACAGAGCCCGACGCGGGGCTCGAACCCACGAACCGCGAGATCATGACCTAAGCGAAAGTCGGACGCTTAACCGACTAAGCCACCCAGGCGCCCCTCCAGGAATTTTCTTTAATAGGAACATCGCAGAAGGCATTTCTGTATATGGCCAAAGATTTGGGAGGCCCCGCTGCTGCAGTGAAGACACTCGAAGGCTCACCCTCGACATCACTGTTCGCAGACATTTCCTGGCTGGGGACTCGTCTGTGGATACTTGGTTTGTCAGCCATGACTGCCCTTCCTTTTCCCCCTCCTCCATTTCTGCCCCCTTTACTCTCCAGAGAAAACCTGAGTTTCTCTCTTTTATTTCTGGACACACTTGATCCTGTGGCAGTGCCTGCCACCCAGCTGAGCTGAGCCGCTTTCTTTGAACATCCTCTGACTTAGAAGAGGATCCCTTCCATTTTCCCTTCTCGTTTAGCTGAGGGGGTGGTTTTCCCATTTACATAATTCCTCCGATGTTGAATATTTAAAATGCTTCCATTTTTTTCTTTTTTTGGCCAATACAAGTAACTCTACGATAAACATCTTGTGGCTAAATCGCATCTACATTTTGTATTTTCTTATTCTAGATGCTGGGAACGAGAATTTCTATATAAAACATATGAACACACACTTGTTGGCAACTTGCTTTCTAGAAAGTTATACCGCTTAACGCCACCACTAGGAGCCTATGTGAAGGAGTTTGTCTTCTCTTGGATGTTCTAATTCGATTTAATTTCTACCTCTCTGACAGAGGCCCCAAAGGATCCCGCGATGACTGGAGTGTGGCTGCCATTCTCAGTGACCAGGAGTCAGAATCACCCGCCTGGGCCACCCCGCTTCCCACAGACCGACACGATCCATGTGTGCTGTTTCAAGCTGCCAAAGTTTGCAGCAACTCATGATGTATCAGGAGAGAAGTAAGACAGTGGTTGCCTTAGAAATCCTTGGGCTCAACGTGTTTTGAAACCCACCCATAATTCAGCCTATTCTCTTATACTCTGGAGCGCACGGGGATTATTTACACCAGCGGGTCCTAAATCTCCTTACCCTGCCTACCCCATGCCTTCTCGCAGACGCCACAATACAGGCGCTGGCCCGTGTCTTGCCCTTGTTGATTCTGCCTTCTGACCACCTTGGTGCTTCTCTGAGGGACCCTGTGTGCATTGTGCGGCCCTCCTCTGGGGTCTGTGAGTGTAGTCACCAATCTCTTCCATAAGCCATCTCCTGACCTATTGGCCACACAATGCCTGAGTAATAACAACACCTATATGTTAAAACTTACAGTATGTGTGTGTCACTATGTATGTATGTATATAGTTACTCTGCTACATACATATGTGTAAGTGTGTATATGTATATACATATGCACGTATGCACACATACATATATGCAGTCACATATTCACAGTGCATATATATAAAACGGAGATGGTTGCTCTTGTTTTAATAAAATTACTCTGCTAAGGTTATTTTGGACAAGGAATTATACTATCTTTTTTTGTATCCCCAGTGCCTGTTATGCTAACTAATTGGATGAACTGGGGGTGGGGATGAGACAGTTCTGTAGTATGTGGTATTCCTTTTTTAAAAAAGTTTTTAATGTTTATTTATTTTTTGGTTGGGGGGGGAGGGCACAGAGAAAGAGAGAGACGCAGAATCCAAAGCAGGCTCCAGGCTCTGAGCTGCCAGCACAGAGCCCGACGCGGGGCACAAACTCACGGACTGCAGGATCATGACCTGAGCCGAAGTCGGACACTTAATAGACTGAGCCACCCAGGCGCCCCTGTGGTATTCCTTTCTCAATCTCCTGTGGTGATGACAGACCTCGTCTGCAAGCTGTATGCCTTTAATTACATGACCATGGACGTCACGAGATGCTCACCAGCCCCCTCTGCTCTGCACACAGATTGTCACCTCGCTATCATTGTCTATCACTGTAGTTTTCTCTGCTGGAATTTACAGTGTTTCTCTTACGGGCAGTTGCCAGCCACCCCTTGTGCGCTCACCATGAAATGACGCCGCAAGCCTCATCTCCATCGTTCAGCATTTATGGGTCACACAGTGTGGGGATGAGACCCAGAGGAGGAGCGAGCAGCTGAGCCCAGTCAGCCAAGTGCAATGTATTCCTCTGACCATGGGGAAGGCAATTTTCTAAGAAAATCACATAGGTGGTAAAACTCAAAATAGGAGCTTAAAGAGCAAAAATGTAGAAAATTGCTCCCAATGTATTGTATTTTCCCACAAGAAAAAATAAGCACCTAAGAATGTAGTTCCAACCCTTTTGCTAATTATATAGGAAATTCTCCTATTCTATGGCTTTAATAGAGAGAAGTAGAGCTAAGGAAGGGCTGCGATGATCACGAAGGGCCAGCGAGGGAAGTGACAGAGTGGACTAAAAGCTAAATGGAGAGTCAGGGCACAGAGAAGTGACTCGGGGAAGCGGCGGCCTGGGCGGAGACTGCAGTGGGCACAGAAGGGCGAGCTGGGTGAATTCAGCACAGGTGGGACCGGGGGTCCCGGGGGAGAGCATGACCCGGGGGACAGTACCTGCTGTGACAGGGGTGTCTTGTAAGGGGATGAAGGAGCCGCCTGTGCTAAAGACACTGGGTCTTCCCAGCCAGCTGGGCCCCGGGCTCTGCACGCACCTGGCTGCCCACCTCTGCATTTGCCGACCCACAGCGGCCTAGCACCCCCTCGCATGGGAGAGTGTCCTCTGCGGTGACGGGGTGGAGAGAGCTTTGGGACCCGAAAACCAGACCTTTAAAACTTCCTTTCTTGCCAGCTGAATGGTTTTGAGCACCCGGTGACCTCCTTGAAAGATTCATTTCGTTGGTAAAATAAGATCAATAATAGCAATTCAAAGCTCACACATGGAAGGAGGTTGCTATGAAATTCTCAAAGGAGATACTCTCTCCTACGATCTGTAAATGGAGAGACTCCGGGGTGGGGAGGGGAGGCTCAGTGGGTTAAGCCTCGGACTCTTGATTTTGGCTCCAGTCAGGATCTCACGGTTGGTGAGATCGAGCCCAGCGTGGGGCTCTGTGCACATAGCTCAGAGCCTGCTTGGGATTCTCTCTCTCCCTCTTTCTGCCCCTCCCTTGCACATGCACACATGCACTGTCTCAAAATAAATAAGCAGATAAGTAAATAGATGAACTTAAGAGAACATTGTAAATGGAAAAGAGCTACACAGGTCGAGTGAGGGAGTCCAGAGGCGCATGCAGCATGTTGGAAAATGCCATGACGTGAGCTAGGCCTTGCTGTCTCCTGAATCAGAAGCTGTGCTTTATTTAACAAGATTCCTGGGTGATTCCCAGGCATGCTGGGGACTGAGAAGGAGTCTTTTAAATCATCTTGGGAGGCAGGAGACTCCTTACTTTCTACTTTCGAGAATTTCTTGAGCTCATGTGCTCCTGAAATTCTTCTCAATGCTGGGAAATATACTGACCTCTGACCATTCAGAAGAAAACCTTGTTAATGTGAATGAAAAATGGAAGTGGTAAGTTTAGGATAAAAAGCTTATGCCTCAAGTTCATGAGTGGTAAATGTGAAGCTGGTGCACTGTGGAATTGTGGGATCTGAGCTGGAGTCTCTCGATCTTTCCTTCATCCAATCAGGCCCATTGCTCATGAGCTATGAGCCTAGCCATCTCACACATGATAGGCACTGGATAATAACCCTACTTTTCCAAGAACAGTAAGAGGAAAAGACCTATCGTATATAAAAGTGGTTCATAAGCCAACTAGTTAGTAATGGACAGACATTGTTGAACTTATGTGTTTCCTATCTTGAAATGTTTGACCTTTTCTTTTCTTTTTTTTAATTTTTAAATGTTTTTATTTATTTTTGAGAGAGAGAGAGACAGAGAGAGAGAGAGACTGAGAGAGAGAGAGGGAGGGAGAACAAGGTGGGGAGGGCCAGAGAGGGACGAAGACACAGAATCAGAAACAGGCTCCAGCACAGAGCCTGATGTAGGGTTCGAACTTGTGAACTGTGAGATCATGACTTGAGTCAAAGTCAAACACTTAACCAACTGAGCTACCCAGGTGCCCCAATGCTTGACATTTTCTACATCTGTGTATCATAACAGGTAAAAGTAGCTATAATCATTCTAGAAATGCTGCTTCATAGACAGTTCAGTTATATGTGTCTCTAAATAAAATGTCCCACGGAAGGTATTTTCCCAGGCCAAAATCACAAAAATGTGTGGCTTCTCCACAGCGAGTAGTACACATGAAAAATGCAAATGTTAACATATATTTGCTTATCTTATCTTTTATCTTATCTTATCTTATCTTATCTTATCTTATCTTATCTATACATTCACTTTTATGGCTTACATTGGAACAACGATGAGGTCAAGTGCTAGTGGCCATTCATGCTCACAGTATTATCAATCTCTTATTTATTATAGATGCCATTCTGGACAACTTTACAACACACAGCACCATACACCAAATACTTCTCTCATTTTACAGCTTTGCCTCAATTTCGCTTTCACCTTTATTCTAATCCTATGTATCTCTTCCTATTTTATAACATTTCCTCCTTATAAGCTAACTTATGTCCTTTCAGAAACAGAAGAATGGATACAAATAGCTAAATAGATAGATCAGAATACCACTCCTAAGCAAGTTATGTTTGAGATAGATGTACATTATGTATCTATGTTATATATACACACATATATGCATATTATATCAGTTTTTAAATGTATCTTATGGTAGAAGCAAATGGAGAACGTTGAGTAACGTAATAACCACATATCACTATATCACTATTGTACTTGGTATTGTTAAAAACCTGAGATATAGGGGCACCTGAGTGGCTTAGTCGGTTAAGCATCCGACTTGGGCTCAGGTCATGATCTCAACATTCATGGGTTTGAGCCCTGCATTGGAGCCTGGAGGCTGTTTCCAATTCTGTGTCTCCTCTCTTTCTGCCCCCTCCCGGCTTTTGCTCTGTCTCTGTCTCTCTCAAAAATAAATAAACATTAAAAACAAATTAAAAAAAAAAACATAAAAAATACCATGAGATATAATTGCTAAAAGTTAAGTTTTGAACATTGTGTTTCCAGAGATCAATACTATATTTTTCCTTTTACTCTTAGCAATGTTCTAATAAAATAGGAATAAAGAACAACCACATGAAAATCTAGTGGGTAAAACAAACCCCTTCGATCTCTGGAGATTTGTTTGAAACGATGCCTCATTTTCTCTGGCAAATGCAGTCTAGCACAAAGAAATTTCTGGAATGCTCAGAGGTGAAGGCTGGCTTCCCTGGTTAAGGTTTGAGCACAGTTCCCAGAGGAGCCTGACCTTGGTTGAGACTCCAGCTGGCCTCTGGCGTGTTGGCTCCCAGGCAGGAGATGGCTTTCCAAGAGCCACGTGGATGTGAAATGTTTTCAGGAGGAACCTCTGTCTGCCCCAAACTCCTGATCATGAACGAACAGAAAAATGACAGAATCAGAAACAAGTGGCTTTGGGATTTCCAGCCGATGCTGGGCTCTCTCCCAACTTCCAGTGGTACCTTCTGTACTCTATTCCCTCCAGGGTTCCTCAGGACTTTGTAACAAGTGCAAGAGACATTGTATCTTTATTTCCACTCATTACCAGGGAATTCCCTTGTCCTATGTTAGCTCGCATTCTTTCCAACATTTCTGTCCTTAAATATGTTCTTTTTATTTTTGGAAGAAAAGAGTTTGTTGCTAAGAAATATCAGCTAGCATGAAAGTAAGAGTTTATTTTTTTAATATTTATTTTTGTTTTTTAGAGAGAGAGAGACAGTGTGCAAATGGGGAGGGGCAGAGTGAGAGGGAGACACAGAATCCCATAGGTTCTGAGCTGTCAGCACAGAGCCTGACGCGGGGCTTGAACTCACGAACCGTGAGGTCATGACCTAAGCTGAAGTTGGACGCTCAATTGACTGAGCCACCCAGGTGCCCCAAGAGGTTTTGTTTGTTTGTTTGTTTGTTTTTCTGTTTTTTTTTTTTAACAGGAGGATGATGCTCTTACTTAAGATGATATCCTGCTTACGAGCAGTGGGACAGTGACCTGTTTGCTCGTTTTCCTGGCTGCGTGAGGAGGACGCAGAATCCAGAAGGTGGGCTGGCTGCGGACCCAGAGACAGCTCTGCTGCGCCCCTTGACTTTTCCTTCTGTGGCGGCAGCTTTCCTGACCTGGCCTCCTCGGCGGGCCCCCGACCCCCTTAAAGCCCCTCCTAGGACGGCGCCTCCTCGTCCAGGGGCTTCCGCTTCCCATTCGTGTCCCAAGCAAGCCTGCTGTCACTTCCCTGCATTCATTCCGTTTTTACCATCTCAGACTCAGCAGCTTCTCACATTTCTGACCTGACCAGAGAGCACAGGAAGAGCAATTTTAAATGCCTTGTCTGGTGGGCATTTGGGAGATCTGGAAGATTGGGCAGACTCTCCTGGATGAACTTCTAAGGTCATCTAAGACCCGAGATCATGGCGGAGATGGGTTAGGGACAGGAGAGCCCTCGATGTCTAAGAATAAGTACCAAAAATGTTTGCCTTTTAAAATCTAGAAGAAAAATATTTAATGTTTATTTATTTTTGAGAGAGAGAGAGAGAGAGACAGCGCCAGTGGAGGAGGGGCAGAGAGAAGACAGAGAGACAGAATCCAAAGGAGGCTCCCAGCTCGGTGCTGTCAGCGCAGAGCCTGATGTGAGGCTCAAATCCACAAACTACGAGATCAAGACTTGACCAGAAGTTGGCCACTTAGCCGACTTCGGCTCAAGTAGAAGAAAAAAATTAAAATATAAGTTGGGGCTCCTGGGTGGCTCAGTCGGTTAAGCGGCCAACTTCGGCTCATGTCTTGATCTCGTGATTCGTGGGTTCAAGCTCCGCGTCAGGCTCTGTGCTGACAGCTAAGAACCTGTGATATGTGTGTCTCCCTCTCACTCTGCTATGCTACTTATGCTCTGTCTGTCTCTCACAAAAATGAACAAATGTTAAAAATGTTTAAAAAAATGTAAGATGTTAATGATCATAAGCAATAGATCCTATTGGACTAAGTTATAAATGTAAGATTACAAAAACAACCTGTAAGAAGCAACTAAAAGCTGGTGTGGCTACTAGGAAAATAATGTGAACTACAACAGTTTAAATGAATGTCTTACCTTGTTTGATTAGCTCGAAGTACCTACCATAGATAGCAATTACAGAAATCCCTAAGTTTGTCAGATTCAGAGGCTTGAAAGTGTTTATTGCAATACGAAAAGATTAAGAACTGTTGGAATTTGGAATTTTAATAAGGTTTCATGATCACTATTCTGGTCATTGACTCATATCTTTAAAAATATGTAGCTAACACTAATGAGAAATGGCTGAGAGCCCCGCTGTCCTGTGTAGACTAGCAATGACAAGTAAAACACCAGCATCAGAGGAGAACAAAACATGGAGTCATAGCTTAAGCAGATTTCATAAAGTTGGAGACAGAATTGGGGCGCCTGGTGGCTCAGGTCATGATCTCACAGTTTGTGGGTTCGAATCCCCCATCAGCTCTGTGCTGGCAGCATGTAGCCTGCTTGGGATTCTCTCTCTCTCTCTCTCTCTCTCTCTCTCTCTCTGCCATTTAGCACTCACCCTGTCTCTGTCTCTTTCAAAATAAATTTTAAAAATGTAAAAAAAAAAAAAAGGTGGAGACAGAATCAGTTTCAGCTTGATGGCGCTGCTCTGGGAAGAAAGTTTTACTAGAAATGAAAAGAAGGCTCAGAGTCTTGGTTTAGGAAACACATTCTATTTTAGGTCAGCGTGTAAAAGGTCTATATGAACAGAGAGGGGTAACTGAGGGAGGCATGAAGCTGGAATCAGACTCTGTGGCCATAAAGGCTGGAAAGGACTAAGCCTAAGGCAGTAAGAGCCCTGAGACGAGAAAGCAAGACGGAATGAGGACCCTGGAGAAAAGGGGCTGGTGTGTGGCTTTACGAGATGCACCCGGGTGCAGAGCTCACGTGATACACACATCCGTGGGGTCACAGGTCGACCAGCTTGAAGCTCACACCTGGAAAGCAACCTGCTCTGTGTCTGATAAAGTGAAATACACCTGAATGTTAGACCCTTTGATGCACCCGAAATAGTATTTTTTAAATGTTTTATTTGCTTCTGAGAGAGAGAGAGAGAGAGAGAGAGAGTGTGATCAGGGGAGGGTCAGAGAGAGAGGGAGACACAGAATCTGAAGACAGGCTCCAGGCTCCGAGCTGTCAGCACAGAGCCCGACGCGGGGCTCGAACCCACGAACCGTGAGATCATGACCTGAGCGGAAGTCAGATGCTTAACTGACTGAGCCCCCATGTGCCCCTGAAATAGTTTTAATGTAAACTGCACTCAGGTAGCAGTGCTGAACACTTTAGCAGAAACACGTCTTCTTTACCTCAGGGGCTTTTCATACCACTGATCATTGCCTAGGACCGACTGGTCAAGTCCCAAAGGAATGAGAAGAAAAAATAATGCGTGATTACACGTTAGTGGTGAAATGTATTTTAAATACAAAACTGTGCTCTAAGAATATTTTATTTATTTTTTTAAATATATATATTTTTTTATTTCTAGGAGACAGAGAGAGAGAGAGAGAGAGAGAGACAGCGTGAGCAGGGGAGGGTCAGAGAGAGAGGGAGTCACTGACTGAAACAGGCTCCAGGCTCTGAGCTGGCAGTCAGCACAGAGCCCGATGCGGGGCTTGAACCCACGAACCGCGAGATCATGACCCAAGTGAAAGTCGGACGCTTAACCAACTAAGCCACCCAGGCGCCCCTAAAGTAAGAATATTTTAAAGTTAACAATGTTTCCGGACAGCCGGAAGCTACACTGGTGGTGAGTTTGCACAATGTATTGACTTGTCAAACCCCTAAGTTGCACACCTGCACTAACGTAACGCTGGGTGCCCACCAGGCTCGAATTTAAGGAAACAAACGTTTCCAGGTCATTGTCAAGTTTATAAGATTGTTTACTCTTTCATGAACAACTCCTAGATTTATTGATAGATTTCACACCACACACATGGCCTCAGTAGCCACCAGGTCATGTCTGAGGTTTTCTATAAACCTCATCTTTCCGTCAATAAGTTGTGCATATACAAATGACATTAGTGTCACCATGGTAACTAAGGCACGTTAATGTTGGTTTGCAGCCTCAGGGTGGGGGTGGGGGTGTGAAATTTGAAACTGGGCTGCCATTCACAGAAGGCTCATAGAGGTCAAAGCAAGAAGCAGAATCCCGGGGAACTCACCCGGGAGGCTCACCTGGGGAGTTGCGCCAGAAGCAGATTTCTGCACCAGCCCTCCAGACAGAGGCTTTAGCGGGTTCAAGTGCATATCCCCCATGGGATCCCAGAACACATTATTCTCTCGAGGCTTGTCCTAGAAAATGGCTCCTCTCCTCCGTGGGAATGGTGAGCGGAATGTACGTTCCAAGGTGTGGAAACTGCAGGCGGCAGGAGGCAGCTCCCAGGGCAGGCTGTGCTCACCTCCTTCAGGAGAGGATGGGTGCGTCCAAGAGGAAAATATGGGAGTGAGAATGAGCTTGGCCAGGAAGCCTGAAAAGTAGCACCCAGTACTTTTTGGGAGACGCCAAATTCTTACAGGTTAGGGGAAAATGGGAATTTCACAAATCCTGTATCTCAGGTACCTTGTGGTTCAGAGAATCGGAATGTGTCTTTATGACTTACTCATGGATAGCATCATATCCCCTTGGAAAAGACTTATGAAAGATTGTCTACTATTTAAAAAAATGTCTATTTATTTTGAGAGAGAGAAAGAGAGACAGAGTGTGTGTGGGCATGCATGAGAATGGGAGGGAGGCAGAGGGAGAAGAAAGAGAGAGAGAGAAGCCCAAGTCAGCACAGAGCCGGACTCGGGGTTCGATCTCACAACCGTGGAGATCCTGACCTGAGCCGAAATCAAGATTCAGACGCTCAGGTGCCTCACGACTGTCTACTATTGAGTGGGAATACTAATTTTTAGATGAACTTGAATTAAAATATAGATTACAATGACAGGATAAATGCTGGAATCCTTTTTTTAACGTTTATTTATTTTTGAAAGGGAGAGACAGAGTATGAGCAGGGGAGGGGCAGAGAGAGAGGGAGACCCAGAATCCGAAGCGGCTCTAGGCTCAGAGCTGTCAGTCCAGCTGCTGGAATTCTTATAATTTTTTCTGGGTATTTTGCTATGAGATACACTTGAGGTATTTTATTTTTAAACTGGTTCATTCAAAACTTATAAAGCACACAGACAAGGGAAGGTTTTCAGTTAGTTTGCATTTTAGAAGCCTTTATATTTGAATCAATTTTCTTTATTTCCCTAAACTTATTTTCTTCATTTCCCTTTGCCTCAGATAGTGATTGTTCCAGAAAATTCTTACAAGTGCTCTGACGACAGAGTTAAAGAACACATAAGTGAAGATTTCTACTTCTGACCAAGAAGGACTTGTACAAACCAAATTTACCCTCCTGCCTAAAACAACTAAAGAGTGAAACAAAATACAAAATACATTGAATAATAGTTTTCAAGATGTTGTACATTAGCAATAACAGACAGTGATCCCTGAGCTTAGTGCCCAGAGATGTCTATGGAGAAACGGGCTGAGCGTCTGAGAACACCGTGTTGACCGGATTTCGCAGACAGAGCTCCAGAAGTGAGAGGACCCCAGAAATCTGCAGGTCGCCTTCTTCAGGTCTTCCAGCGGATGGGAAGTAACTACTCAAAAAATTATAGGGAGTAATCAATGGAGCTCACACAGGGCGAGGAATAATTTCTATTTCCAATAGTCACAGTGGGAAACCTCTTAACTTGAGGAGCATGAGGTAGAGAACTTTACATAGATATTCATAGGGCTCAAATGCAGGGGACAGTTGGACTGAGACTGAACATTTCTTTTGTCCAAAATGACAGCTTAAAAGCAACACCCAAAAAGACCAATCAATTTTCAAGTAACTTAACTGTATCACAGAACAAAGTTCAAGAATGTTTGTAGGAACACAATCTAGCTAGCTACCAAAATGGAAAATTACACGCAATCAGAAATAACCAGGCACGTAAAGAAATACAAAAATGTGTCTCATAATACGAATAAAAAATAATCAGTGGAACCCAAACCAGATGACAGAAGTAGTAGACAAGGACATTAAGACAAATCCTAGAGGCCAATCCTCTGCTTGGGAAGAACACAGGGCTGTGGTCCTCTGGGAGCCGATGATCATCTTCAGCATGGGGGAATAGGCATTGCGGAGGAGACTTGAGTGTCTACAATACTGTTATAAATCAAGGATTTCCACCCACAGTTAGAGGAAACATCATCCAAGTTATGCTACCCATGGATTTTTTGGGGGGTGTGATTTTACCAGAATGTTTATATTTGCAGAAGAGTTGAAGGTGGAAAGAACAGTAATGAGCTGTGTTAGTTACAACGAAGTTGTTGGTGATGACAGAAAAGGGAAACTCAGCTCCCACCTTGTTTGTTTCCTTGTTCTTAGACATACCTTTTCTTTCTTTATTTTTTTAATGTTTCTTTATTTTTGAGAGAGAGAGTGCAAGTGGGGGAGGGGAAGATACAAAGAGAGGGAGAGAGAGAAAGAGAGAGAGAGAGAGAGAGAGAGAGAGAGAGAAGGAGACACAGAATCTGAAGCAGCTCCAGGCTCTGAGCTGTCAGCACAGAGCCTGATGCGGGGCTCGAACCCATGAGCTGTGAGATCATGACCTGAGCTGAAGTCATAAGCCCGATCAACTGAGCCACCCAGGTGTCCCTGACATACCTTTTCTTTAAATGATTACACAGGCCATTTTCTTCACAGTCTGGCAAATAAAGGTGAAGATTTGAACAATAAATCTCCCAGATATTTAAATGATCTCCATGACCTGCAGCCACAGAACGGCTCTGTCGTCGTGGGTTGTACCATTCCCGTGGATCAAGGGAGCGTGGCTTCTCTGAGAGCCACTCAGCCACATACATTGCAAGAAAGATTCGGGAAGTCCTGAAATGTGTGCTCTTGGGGAAATAGATGATGCTCGCCCAGATGGCCAACCTATGGCAACTTTACATGACAATGATGTCACGGTCAAAGGTAGAGTCTGAAGGAACAGTGCCATTTTGGAGCCACTGAAGTGTTTACTTAGGCTCCTTGTAGGAAAGAACATATACATTTTTGGTCGAATGGGTTCTGCCCACAGAGGAAAACATTAAGACCTCGCACCACGACTGTGAACGGCAGTGTGCTAGTTCATTATCTTTCCTAGATCCGGATGTAGCAGGGCGGACCACGCTGCTATCAGATTCTTGGGAAGATTAAAAACTACCATCAAGTCAGGACAGGAGCTAAACCCAAGCCGTTCCAGTCGTGACTCAGTCGTACATCGGGGATGGCCGAGCCAGCCGCGAGAAAGCTCTGAACAGTCAGGTGCTTGGAAAAGATCTTTGCTACCTTGATCCCGACAAACTGCTGGCCCCGTCACAAGTTCAACAAGTTACCGCCGCTGCTAACCCGTGCTGGGCAGTGGAGTCACGTCCCTGCAGGTGAGGATCGTTTCCGCAGAGGACTCGACCCGCAGTAGCAAGGTGCCCTGTTAGATTTCCCAGCGGCACCAGACACGAGGGGGTTCACTGCAGTATTTGGGTTCTTCTAAGTAACTTTATTCTCTCATAAAGTAACTAGTAAAATCAACAACAGCAACAAAAATTGGATCATAAACCCATGAGGGGGACTTCAGTGGAAAATAAATCAGGTTCTAAGTACAGAATGACATTTCATTGTCATTTTGCGGCTAAATGCTTCTCATCGTAGTGGTCCCGGGGTGGCTATGCCAAGGAAAAACGAAAATCCTCCGACTTCACCGGATGTGGATGGACTAGGTAGTTGTCTCGGCTTGAGAAACTTCTGGCTTCCGCACTGTCCTGGGCACACAGAAAACTGTCTTTTCTTGGTTCGTACTGTGATGCTAGTTGTACGAGCCACCTGACTTGATTCCTTTTGACCCTTTAGAGTGAGCCCAGGGCTTAAGTAATTATTAAAAAGATGCAAGTTCAGAAATTCTGCCATTGACATTTCATGATTTTCTGAAGCTCGTGATTAAGATACAAAGCGAGTAATGGATTTTCTTGATCCTTTTCAGATGGATATATTTGAATACATTTGGGGTCAATGCATCTCACTGAGGGCTTCAGTCTCTTCGTCAGTAAAAGAACTTACCTTTAAGATCTTTCTTCAGGACCGTCATTCTGTCTTTTGATGAAATATCCACATTTTCTTGAGGTACGTAATTGAAATTGTCATAGCTTAAAATTCAAAGTTAAAGTACATGGGGGAGCCTGGGTGCCTCAGTCGGTTAAGCGTCTGACTTCGGCTCAGGTCATAATCTCATCATTTGTGAGTTCGAGCCCTGCCTCAAGTTTTGTGCTGACAGCTCAGAGCCTGGAGCCTGCTTGGGATTCTGTGTCTCCCTCTTTCTATGCCCCTCCCCTGCTCACACTCTGTCTCTTTTTCTCTCAAAAAGTAAATAAGCATTCAAACAAAATTAAGAAAAAAGGTAAAGTACATGTCCTCTATTGCAGAAGGAAGAAACATCTAAACAGGACATAGGGTTTGAAACAGTGCTTTAAATTTGGAAGATTTTTGAAAACGCTCTAAATGTTCCATCTTTTTTTCAGTTTTCACCATAAAACTGTAAAGTTCATTTACTCCTGAAATGTAAACAGGGCCTAGCTTGCTGACGCTCCTGGCCCCCCTTAAAGAGGCTGGGAGGTGTCAGGAACCCTCTGCTTCTGGTGACATTTAGGCCCTTCAGGAATGTTCTGGGTCTCCTGCCTCTTCAAATCCAGACTCTACATACAGGACAGAAATTGCAGAGCAGATATTTCAATCTGCCTCCCGCAAACCCTGTAGGGCACCGGCCTGTGGTTTTCACACCTTACGTCCATTCATTTAGGCTGAGTAGCCCTCTGCCCAACATTCACACACAAAAACTCAGGCGAAGGAGGGTTCGTTATTCAGGATTGATCTGCATGGGTGTTCCCGTTACTAGTGTAAAACACAGGGAATATTTACCACATCGGCTTTGTAAAGAACCGGGATTTATTATTAATGTTTCTTGTTAATTTCTTTTGCAAAAAAAAAAAAAAAAGCAAACTATTAGATGCATAGTGAGTGCTGTCTGAACTCGAAAGGTAAAATAAGCGCACTGCCCCCGTTCAATTAAATGGGTTCTTTGTGGCTGTGTGAACACACGCTTTGCAAACGGTGTGGACAGAGCCCCGCTGGTTTCCAACGTCGCCGGCTCCGGGATGCAAGCTTTGTCCTACATCTGTTGAACTCGTAATGCTTTGCCTTCGGCACAGGTCTGCTTTTGTAACTAGCAAAACTCCAACTTACCTCATGATTGCGTTTTTAATCATGTGGGGACATTTACTCCAATGTGTCTGCTACAGGCTAAACAAACACCTAACCAAAGTTTCAAATAAACAGCAATGAATTGTGCGCACATTGAATGCTGGGATTTGTTGAGGGCTTACGTGTGTTTAAATAAAAAATATGAATGAAAAGTTATAGCAGCTGGGGTGTCTGGGTGGCTCAGTCATTTAAACGTGTGACTTCAGTTCAGGTCATGATCTCACGGTCTGTGAGTTCGAGCCCCGCATCGGGCTCTGTGCTGACAGCTGGGAGCCTGGAGCCTTCTTCGGATTCTGTGTCTCCCTCTCTCTCAACCTCCCCTGCTCACGCTGCCTCTCTCTCTCTCAGAAACAAATAAAACATTAAAAAAATAAATATTAAATTTTTTAATTAAAAAAAGGAGTTAATTATATGGTTTTTAGAAGAATCTGTTGGTTTGCAAACTTGGAATTGTCTCTGGTAAACTCTGGAACTGACTCCCATACCCAGAGGGCAAGGAAAGACAGAAGGAAGAGGCAGCCTATTCCAGATGGGGAGGCAGGAGTTTTAATATACGAAACTTTACTTTACCTCGGAGGCTTGCCTTGGGCTGTGCCAAAATCAGTAGATTTCCACATCTCCCAACCAGAATCTTAAAGTTTATATAGAGGCTTACCTGCAAGCAGTCATGGGGACCTTCCTGATGATCTTAACAGCACCCAGCTGCTCAGGGCTGCGTCTGTGCAAACGGCTCAGGAACTTACATCCCAAGGACAGCCCCACCTTCCCCTGCCCCCCGAATGCCCCGAGGCCAGGTCCCAGGTCAACTGGTGGTCACTTCCTCTTGACTCCCACCTGCAATAGGACCACGTTTTACATTATTAAGATACAAATGGTTTAAAGGCAAAAAGATGAAATGAGATTTCAAGATATCATGAAGAACCGGGATTTAGGAAGAACCGGAAGAAAGGAGGCGGAGGGGAGGGCGGGTGGCTGTATCAATATAACAAGAAGTAAATTTCATCTCAAGGAACGTTGCGAGGGATGAAGCAGATTGTTTCCAAAGGATAAAGGGATCAGTTCCTTAGGAGTCCGTGACAATTCGACACATGACGCGCTGGAAACAGAAATTCTAAACACATGACATGAAAACCGACAGGTCTGCAAGGAGAAACACGGAAGTTCACAGTTAGGCTGGGGATTGCGCCCCCTCTCCCTGGACAATGGATAAGATAGTGTCTTAGTTTGGGACTCTATGACACCTGACCGCAGGCTGGGCAGCTGATCAGCGACAGGAACTTATGAAGGCTGGTGGTCTGACATCAGGGTCTGGCATGGGGGGGTCCCTGGGAAGACCCCCTCCGGGTTGCAGGAGACTGTCTTCTCCTTGTGTTCCCACGGGGCAGAGAGCAGATGAGCAAGCCCCCCTCTCTTCTCATAAGGACCCCAGGCCCCTTGAAGGCGGCTCTACCCTGTGACCTA
This sequence comes from Proteles cristata cristata, assembly GCA_017311185.1. Taxonomy (NCBI): domain Eukaryota; kingdom Metazoa; phylum Chordata; class Mammalia; order Carnivora; family Hyaenidae; genus Proteles; species Proteles cristata. The sequence continues at coordinate 999,910 of JAESUZ010002468.1, forward strand.
ATCACCCCCCAAAGGTTCCTCCTTCTACCACTATCACACTGGGGGGTAGGATTTCAATATACTAATTTGGGGAGTACATTCAGGCCATAGCAAATAGAGAAATTTGGACTTTCATACAAATTGCCAAGCAGGGGTTATAACTATTAGAAAATGCTGTTTGCAGGTAGTCCACGACATTCTCCATCTGCTGGCTCCCACCAATACATGGAGGAACACGACTAATGTGGATGTGTTGTTTTATGGGGGTGAGTGTCTCTCTTCCCCAAACTATTAAGAATTAGCATATTGTTTCCGTGTTCAAATTTCCAGTCTGAGAAAGGTCTATTACAGGGACGTAGATTGTGAGTGAAGTAAAGTTCAAAGAATTCCCTGCACACGTTTTTCCATAGGATGAAACTGACTAAGTGATGTTCTGACAAGTGACAGAAACTTTAATCAGGATGTGTGCGTAGCCAGGTTCTCTGGGGTTTCTATTTAAGACGTTCTTCTTCTCCTGGCCTGTACCTCAGGGGGTTGCGAGCTGGATAATGTCTGCTTCTGCGCCAGCACAATAATTCCTGTTTCAGAATCCGATGTCTCCGTGTAAACGGAGGGCTCACCCACGGCCGACCGGTATTTGTATCTCACTTTAAAGAGGAAAATTACCTTCGGGAACTGAACCAATATTGACGTTCTTAATAATATATCGCCTATATGCGTGGAGAGCAGGATCATTTTTTGAAACCTTATCAAAGTCAGTTGTGCATTTGAAGCCACCGTGGTGACTGATGAGGCAGAATGTGATGGGAATAGTTAGAACACAAACATGGTATCGTTTACGATTTATGGGTTTTTCTTTACATATTTCTCTTATGCTTTCTTCTTATAAGGTGCTAATGTGGAAACTTAAATATATACAGATATAAACATTTATCAAATATATAACCTATAGTTGAGAGATATAAGCACCTTAGTGTTACAAAACAGAAACTGCCCTGCTGAATCCATTTTAGTGTATTAACTGGCACCACTATGAAGTTTTAGGTGCTGGCTACCAGAGCTAAGTTTTGGTAAATTTGTGCAAAGTTCTTCTACTATGCAAATCTTATAATACAGGGGTGCCTCGGTGGTTCAGTGGTTAAGTGACCGACTCTTAATTTCAGCTCAGGTCATGACCTCCCGGTTCCTGGGATTGAGCTCCTCACTGACATTGGGGAACCTGTTTGGGATTCTCTCTCTGTTCCTCCTCACTCCTGCTCGCTAGCTCTCTCTCTCTCTCCTTCTCTTAAAAATAAATAAATTTAGGGGTGCCTGGGTGGCTCAGTTGGTTAATGTCCAACTTCGGCTCAGGTCATGATCTCATGGTTCATAGGTTCCAGTCCCGCTTTGGCTCTGTGCTGACAGCTCAGAGCCTGGAGCCTGTTTCAGATTCTGTGTCTCCCTCTCTCTCTGACCCTCCCCTGCTCATGCTGTCTCTCTCTCTCAGAGATAAATAAAAAACATTAAAAAAATAAGTAAGTGAGCTTAAAAGAAGAAATTTTACAATATAGAGAGGAATGGAATGGTTTCAGATAAAATACAACACAATAAATACAGAAATAGGTGATATTCCTCACAGCACATTGCTGTTTCTTGGTGCCAGTGTATAAAGTGTCAAGAACACCATTATGTGTTGAAATGCTTATTTTATTTTTATTTCAGAATCTTTCTTACTAGTCCACATTATCCCTTGTACTATGGTTGAAATTGCTTTGTACTTAGTACTATGGTTGAATCGCTAAATTCAATGATTCTGTAAATTATTTTTGTGAGAATGAAATCTGACTTGGGACTACATTCTTGTCACGGTGCGTATGGAAAACACCTTCATACCATCTCATAGCATAGAGGGTAAGTTAAATTGTTTACTCCATCCTGTCTTAAAATTCACAATATATACCTCAAGTCATGGAAAAATATGAAATCGAAGTGAAAATTACTAAAGTATCTCAGATTGTTTGTCTAATCCATTCCTGACCATGCAGTGTACAATGCCATATAAGTATGAAATTTTGCATTTCATGCAGAGACCTCCAGATTCTGTTTTTCATGTATTCATGTATCACATATTTTAGTCAGATGAAAATAACCCCAATAAGTAATACGATTATAAAGTCATTAAATAAAGTGATTGGGTATGTGTTACATACAGGGCCCTTGGCTACTTTTTTTTTTTTTTTTAAATTTTTTAATGTTTTATTTATTTCTAGGAGAGAGAGAGCAGTGGGGAGGGGGTCAGAGAGAGAGGGAGTCACAGACTCTGAAACAGGCTCCAGGCTCTGAGCTGGCAGTCAGCACAGAGCCCGACGCGGGCCTCGAACCCACGAAACTCGAGATCATGACCCAAGCGAAAGTCGGACGCTTAACCGACTAAGCCACCCAGGCGCCCCGGCCCTTGGCTAATTTATACTATAATGTGTGTGTGCGCGCGCGCATCACGTTGTCCCCACGATGAGGAGAGCCTCGGGCTCTCAGGGCGAAATGCGGACTGTGTACGGGGCCAAGAGGAACAAAATTTGGGGGTGGGGGTGGGGGTGGGGCCGTGCTCGTCTTCTCCTCTGTCCTGAGAACTGTAGCCGAGACCAGATGCCTCGAGGACGCCCTGCCCTTGCCCACGGTTAGCTTGGCCCACGCCGAAATTCCGGCGAATTCAGGGGGATCTCAAGGCTCCGCGTGGCCTCTGTATCTTTAAAAGGGTCACTCATCTCGTCTGGTGACAACTGCCCCTGTTCCCGCGACGGCCTTTGTTCGGGTCGGACTGCCCGCGGAGGCCGCTCCGGGTCGAACCGGGGTCGCCGCGCAGAGGACCCGGCCGGGCCCCCCCTCCCTGCAGCCCCTCCCTCTCCTCGCGCGAGTCAGGAAGGAAAAGTTGGACGAGTGAGCGGAGCGGAGGCGGGAGAGGCCTGGGGGGGGCCGGGGGGGCGCGGCCGCGGCCGTGCGGGCGTGGGCAGGACGGCGCCCCGGGACCCCCGCGACCACCCCGGCGGGCGTGGGTGCGGCGGGCTCCGCGTCCCGGCGCGGGCGGGAGCGAGGGGCCGCGGGCCGAGGGGGCGGCGGTGCCCCCAGCCCCCCACCCCGGGGCCCGGAGCCGAGCCCGGCGGCCGGCGGGGGCGCGGGAGGGGCGGCGCGGCCGCCGCCCGCCGCCCGCCCGCCCGGCTGCGCGCACCGCGCCCGCCCCGAGCGCCGCGGGCCTGGGCGCAGGGGCCCGCGCAGCCGCCGCACGCGCGCCCCGGGCACACGCGCCGCGCCGCACCCGCTCGCCCTGCCTGCGCGGCGCGCCGGAGCGGACGGGCCCGGCGTTCGCGGACCCTTCTCGGCAGGTAGGGCGGCGGCGGGGCGCGGGGCGCGGGGCCGGGCAGCCGGGCTCCGGGGCCCGAGGCCGGCGGGGCGCAGACGCACCCCTGCCCCGCGGCGCTGGCGACCCCGGGCGGGCGCGGGGCGCTCGCGCCTACGGCCCCCAGCCCGGGTCGCGGCGTGGCGAGGGGGGCGTGGAGAGGCGGCTGGCGGTCCTTTGCCGGGATGGGGACGCGGGGAGGTGTGCGACCGCGGAAGCCTCCGAACTCGGGACGCAGCCCGGGAGGGGAGGCGGGACGGGCAGTTCGCAGGGAGCTGGAAGCCGGTCGTTGCTGCGGGCGAGGCGGGCAGGGGCGCGGGCACCTAGGGGGCCACCCCGGGGCCGGCAGGGGGCCGTCTGCCTCCCCCGTTTCTTTGGGGATGACAAGAGATCACTACTGAGAGAACAAAGATGTAGGGGTGAAGGAGGGCCCCCTGGCCGTCGCCTCTCAGGCTCACCCCGCTGACCCCTGACGCGCCCCGCGCCGGGCAGCGTCCGCCCCATTGTCTGGGCGGCCGGGCGGGCAGCGGGGTCCCTTCCGGGCTCCTCAGGGCCCCGGCGCCCTGGCCGCCGCCCACCTCGCCAGGCTGGGGAACACCCCGCAGCCCCTTGCAAGGGCGGGGTTGCACTGGTGCCTTGTACGCCCCCGAAAGGTAATGGGGATGATTTTCACCAAGTTCTCCGGGTGTATCTCTGTCTGTCATTACTGCAAAGCCTGAGGTACTCGCCGGGCTCAGATCCCGGGCTTTGGGGAGTGAGCCACCAGGTGTAAATTGTGTGTGCATCGTTTGCCACCTGGTAGAATGCCGTAGCCGTTGGAGGAGCGGGGTGGGCTCTGCTGAGCCGGCCGGTGAAACTTAGCCGCTGCGAACGGGCCGAGGAGCCCCGGGCAGCGAGGCTGCAGGGAGGGCGGGCTTCATCCTGTCCAGCGCCCAGGCGCCTGTTATGTTGGCGTCGCGGCTTCTCTGAGGACCTGGTGAAATGCTTGGGGGTCTCTGTCCGGGTGCAGATTTAAATGCCTGGCACAAGTTTGCCCTGGGTTCTGGGAGGGTACTCCGGAAGCCCCTGCAGCCTGTCCATGCGTCCATCTCCCGGTGAGTTTCACTTAGAATGAGGAGTAAGAACAAGAGGCCCCAAAGTCATCCAGGAGCCCCCGAAACCGAAGCCACACGGACGAGAACAGGGAGGCCACAGACCTACTGGGCCCTCAGGTTTCCTCCTTAGGAGGCCCCTGCATGGCTGCCAGGATAAACTAAGTTTTGCTCTTGATGTCTTAAAAGGCTTTGAAGGTGATTTGGCGACCGTGGTTAAGGGTCCTCAGAACATGACAGCTTGTCTGTTCGAAGTTCAGTTTATTGAAGTTACGCGAGTCTGTGTGACGCTTAGCTAACGGCTGTGGCCCCTGGCCACGTGTGAACCAACCTGTGTGAGCACGTGAGGTCTACGTGTGATGGACTTTTTGGCAGCCAGAGTATATGGCATTGCTTTCGAGATGGTGTTCATGTGCCCCAGGGAGATGTTACTTGTTATAAAAATCATCCAGTGTGATATTTACTTACCAAAGGAGAAAGAAGTTTAATCAATAAAATTTCATCTGAGGGCATAATGCCATGTTTCTGTTTATCTGTGTCCTCTGAGAATTGGGGGAATGAAATTTGTTCAGCACATACTAAAAAAGCTGAAGTATTTTGCATGTGAGACAATACTTTAAATGAATATCTGCCCCCCCCGCCCCCCATCTGAGAATGCTTCAGGATACAAGCTTCAGGCCGTTAATGTGATCTATGGATAAGTCAGTACTGCATGTAAAGGAGAATGCCCGGAAAATGTGAGCCCCCTGCAGATCATGAACGTTCTTTAAGAAAAGAAGCATTTCCTCCCCTTTAAGCAATCAGAAGGTAAAATGTGTTGACTCAGACCATGATACATGCCCTGGGTATGTGATCCTAAGGTATCGTGTGACCATAACTTGCGGGTTCGGTAGTGGAATGTGTTAAAACATTTGCGTAAGTGGGAAGGTACATTTCACCGGAACCAGGATGTTTAAAAATGACACTTCTTTATACTTGACCCGTGGTGAGCTGAGCACCTCAAGCACGTACCTGCCTCTTAGGGGTCTTCTCACCAGGACACAGGACCCAGAGGACTTAGGTCATTTTATCAAGGTCAGAGAGCTAGATCTTGGTAAGGTTACTGGGCCTTGGTCTTTCTACCACACAGGAGCGGCAGGCAGGCAGCAAGGTAGGGGATTTGATCTTTCCCCCTGAGAAGGAGGCACCTGGGGCAATCCTCCTGGAGATGGTGTATTGTATTTATTTATTTATTCATTTGTTTATTTATTTGTTAATTTGCATTAATTATTAGTTAGTTAGCATGTAGTGCAACAATGATATCAGGAGTATATTCCTGAATATCTCTTACCTACTTAGCCATCCCCATTCCCACAACCTCGCCAACAGCCCTGTTTTGTTCTCTGTATTTAAGAGTCTCTATAAAAAAAAAATTAAAAAAAAAGAGGCTCTTATGTTTTGTCCCCCTCCTTGTTTTTATATTATTTTTGCTTTCCTTATGTTCATCTGTTTTGTATCTTAAATTCCACATATAAGTGAAGTCATATGATATTTATCTTTCTCTGACTAATTTTGTTTTGTTTTTTTTTTAAATGTTTTTATTTATTTCTAGGAGAGAGAGAGAGACAGTGTGAGCAGGGGAGGGTCAGAGAGAGAGGGAGTCACAGACTGACTGAAACAGGCTCCAGGCTCTGAGCTGGCAGTCAGCACAGAGCCTGACGCGGGGCTCGAACCCACGAACTGCGAGATCATGACCTAAGTGAAAGTCGGACGCTTAACCAACTAAGCCACCTAGGCGCCCCTCTGACTAATTTTGCTTAGCATAGTACCATCTAGTTCTGTCCATGTTGTTGCAAATGGCAAGATTTCCTTCTCTTTGATTGCCGAGTAATACTCCATTGTGTGTGTGTGTGTGTGTGTGTGTGTGTGTGTGTAAAACACATTTTCATCCATTCATCTGTCGATGGACATTTGGGCTCTTTCCATGCTTTGGTTATTGTTGATCGCGCTGCTGTGAACACTGGGGTGTATGTGCCCCTTTGAAACAGCGCACCTGTATCCCTTGGATAAATACCTAGTAGAGCAATTGCTGGGTCTAGGGTAGTTCTATTTTTAACTTTTTGAGGAACCTCCATACTGTTTTCCAGAGTGGCTGCACCACTTTGCATTCCCCCCAGCAGTGCAAAAGAGCCTCTTTCTCCGCATCCTTGCCAACATCTGTTGGCCTGAGTTGTTAATTTTAGCCACTCTGACTGGTGTGAGGTGGCATCTCAGTGTGGTTTCAATTTGTGTTTCCCTGATGAGTGATGTTGAGCATCTTTTCATGTGTCTATTAGCCATCTGGATGTCTTCTTTTGAAAAGTGTGTATTTGTGTCTTTTGCCCATTTCTTCATTGGATTTTTTTTGGGGTGTTGAGTTTGATGAGTTCTCTATAGATTTTGGATACTAACCCTTTATCTGATGTATCATTTGCAGATACCTTCTCCCATTCCATCAGTTGCCTTTTGGTTTTGCTGATTGTTTCCTTTGCTGTGTTTTTTATCTTGATGAGGTCCCGAGATGGTGCATTTGAATAGCAGCGATTGATCTCTTCTCTCCTCACCCCTTTCTCCCATGGATCTCTTTTCCCCAAATCTTCTGGCCGCTCCACTGTTCTGTTCTCCTGTGTACTAGGAGTAATACGTCGCTCTGGAAGAGTTTCGCACAGCAAAGGGTGAGGCTGTCAAGAGAGCAGGAGACCTTTAAATGAGAATTACTTCTCTAGTTTAAAAATGCATATGTGATTTACCTTTATGGCTTAACAAAAAGGCCAGGTAGTAAAAAAAAAAAAAAAAAAAGGTGGTTTTCACCCAACGTAGATTGAGGTGAGAAGCGGGCATAGGAAGTCAAGTGTCTTTACCCTTAGAAATTGAGAAGCAGTGCTGAGGCTGTTCCTAAGTTGTTTTCCCACCCGGGCGCTCTCCCCATCCTCTCGGCCGCCCCTGGAAGGTGGGGGTGGATGTGGTCCCTCATTCCCCATTCCCAGTCTCCCATCACTGAGTTCTGTTCCTTCTTCCTCTGTAGCCACAGCCAGGCACACTTCACGGCTCTTCCGGAACTTCTCCACGGTGGGTGATTCTCATGGTGTGTTCTGTCTCAAGTCTGTTTGCGCCATGCTCTTGCAATCTCCGGCCTGGGATGTGACCCTCACTCTGGATTCAGGCTGTGCTTCTAGAATATTGAACAAACGTTTTGACTGAAATCAGGCACTTGTACTCACTGGCTTCTTGAGGCAGCCACTTTTCTCAGGGAAATGTGCCGATGAGTTTTAGACCATGGAAAGTGATACAAATGCACTAACATTCTTGTTATATTTCCTGAGAGTGAGCGGTCAGTTGAGTACACAGACACTTGACCTAGGAAAGAAGATCGCACACTTCAGGGGCTAAATATATGCTCCCTGGGCTGCTTGATCTATGTCCCCCGGAGGAGCCTGGTAAGAGTAGATTTCCTGAGCCCCTGAGAGTCTGGGGTGGGACACAGGACTGTCCCCTCAGCCAGTCCTGAGTGATTCCCGTGAGCACTGCATTTTGGAGCCTCTGTGGGCTCAGGAGTTCACATTTTGCCTCTTGCCACCAGCTCGAATTGCCTGGCTTTCCCAACTCAGATAGCCGTGTGCACAGATAACTGGATTATTCTCCTGTTTAAATCCAGTAACTGGGAAGACCTGAGAGTAAGTCAGGCCATTGGGTCTAAGGAAGTTTAGATTCACGTTACCCAACTGTAACTAAAAGTGCACGTAGTTACACGGCAAGTTGGTGCCGTTTTCTAATAGATGGTACATTTCAAGTGGTATCGTCACCTCAGCTGATTTGCAGTCTATGCTGGATTCAATCCTTTCTGTATGATTGTGTTAAAAAGAATGATTTTAAATGACCTGGTGTTTATAATTCCCGCAGTGTGCTCGTTTCCGTGGATATGGAGGAAGCTGGGGGTGGTTGTGTAGACCACTCCCCTCCATTAGAGTTGCTCAGCCCTTGCAGTGCGGCTTCTGTTCAGAGCCTGCTGCAGACACGGACATCCACTCTCATCCCCCTCCACCCCTGCTGATCAGCTTGGGACAGCAGACCTCTCGCCCTGGAGGGCTCCTCTCTCCCGGTCTCCTTCCTTCCCTTGCGTCCCCTTGTCCCCTCGAGCTGGCTCTCCCCCGTCGCCTTCTCTGCTTGCCTGTGGCCGAACTCCAGCTCCAGACCTGCACCTCTACTGCGTCCTCTCTGGGTGCTTTCAGGCCCAAATGTGCCCGCAGAGTCCCTTAGCTGGGTGCCCCACGCCTGGGTCACTTCACGTGGAGTTTGGGATGTCTTCCGCTCTCCGGGCCCCCTCTGTGATTCCTGCCTCTCCCTTCCCTGCCCCAGCAGGGAAGCCCATCTACAGCGCCTCTGTACCCACCTTCCCTCCCGCCCTTCCCAACCCCCCCTCCCCCCCACCCCTGCTTCCTGTTTCTCCCCAGGTCAGCAAGGTTGATCTCGCAAACATTGCTGAGAGGAGGAGCCTTCTTTGTTCTGCCTTTTCCTGGCCATGCTCGGTCAAGTCTTCATGTCCCTGAGGGGCTGAGGGGTCGGTTCCTAATTCAGCTTGCTGGGCTGGCTGTCTCCTCAGATCCTCTCATGGATGCCAGTGTGATTTACGTGAAATGCCAGTTTGGCCAGGCCCGTTGCTGAAAAGGCTCCGGTTTGTCCCATTGCCCACAGCACCGGGCCCGCGCTGGCCTGCACGCTCTGCCCCCATCGGTGTCCCCTCGTACCGCACACGGCTTGTGCCACCGGCTCTGTTTGAACGTCTGACTTCCCGCCGTACATCCTTGTGCGTCTCCGTGTTCGCGTGTAGCTTGGTCGATGTTACATGAATGGATAGAATCACTGCCAAAGGCGGGCGACTCAGAGCCCTAGAAACGCCCTTCGGAGATTTCAGCCTTGACCGCTGCCCATGCTGCAACCACGTGGAGTGCGGCTCTCTTCACCGTGGCCCTGCCCTCTGCCACCAGCGCAGCCAGACGCTACCCCACGGATCCCTCCCACTGTGTCCTCCCTCCCGTGAAAATCATCTGCCTAAGTTACAGATCAGGAAAGAAGCCTAAGAGACGGAGTCATTTATTCAGTTACACCTGCTAGCTCAGGCTCGGTCGGGACTCGCATAAAGTTCTGGTGATTAAGCTTCTGCTTTTATCACCAGGCAAAAATGTGGGTTCTTTCTTTTAAGAGAAAAACATTTTTTTGACCTCTTTGTCAAGCGCCACAGAGAAAGCCGTCTACAGCCGTTGGCAACACATTGGTGGCTGGGGGCCGGAGTTACCTGTGGCTTCTTTGTGTGGTGTTGCTGCCTGGAAAGTTCATGTGTCATTTGCATTTTTAAAGCACAAGAGAGCACGTGTGACCCGTGAGGACCTCATGGGTAGCCTTAAACACTTGCTGTCCTGCCCCTTCCGGAATGTCCGCTGAGTTGATGCAGAGAAATGGTGGGGCTTGAAGGTCACGGTCAGTGTAATGTATGTGGAAACTGACTTCGGTAAATAACCATTGTTACCCCCCGAAGTGACATGTAAAAAATAAGTTTTAGATTTACTGAATTTTAAGAGGAAAAAACATGAAGGCAGAACCCATGTTTCATTTACACGCTTGATACCTTGTCTTCGTTTCTTAAGTTTTTTTAATCTTTCTCCTTTGCCCACTCACAATTCCCATGATAGATGGCATCACTATTAAGTGATGTAAAGTAAGTCGGTGTGTCCCCCCAAGTTGCAGAGGGCATTTTTGGTTACAAAAAATACGGTTGGAGGTATGGATAAAGGTGAGTTTGATGTCCAGATTCTCATAAGCTAAATTGAATTATGCATCAATATAGGCATCTGAATACATTCTTTTTCCGTAACTGAAATGTTGAATGCCTTCTTTTGCACTGTTATTATTAGAATTAGTGTTTTAAAAATAAGCTTGGTGGGTTAAAGCCTCTGGCATGCGGCGCCATATGCCTTTAATGAACACTTTTGAAATATTAAATAAATTCCTTTAAGAATGATAAAGTCTTCTTTGGGTGTACTCATTTTCTTTCTAATTTAGATTCTTGGTTATAAGCAGCTCAGTTATACGTGGTTTGAGAGTCCCTGGGTGGAAATCATTCCATGAGCTCTCAAATCTTCTTTTAAAAAGTCTATTAATATGCCTTTTATCTTTATGATTTGGGACAGCGAGTCATTAACTTTACATTCATTTCAGTGATTTAAAACTAAATGCAAGAGCAAGACAAAAGAACTTTGGCATAAGAAATAGAGGAATTTAGTAGAACGAATACTGCGAAAGGCATTTAATATAGGTTCGAGCTCACTGTGTTCGTTTTCTAGTGTGCAGACAGAAACAAATAACTGTTTTCTGGAGTGGAATGAAGACATGCTACTTCTCAGGAAGGAGTTGGCTGAGGCTACGCATATGTGAGAATTCACATAAAGATGATAAATAGAATTTTCCTAATATAGGTGATGAAAGAGGCCCTGGGGCAGGAAATTGCAGTGCAGTGTAAGTGTGCGGTATGGTGAGTGTGCAGGACAGTATGAGTGTGCAACACGGTGAGAGTGCAGGACAGTTAAGTGTGCGGTACGGTGAGTGTACAGTGCAGCATATGTGTGAAATAAAGACTGAATGCACAGTACACTGTAAATGGTCAATGAGGAGGAGAACTTGAAGTGGACAAGCACATGTTGGAATTCCAGGTCTGCTTCTCACTTCTCTAACGCCACGAATATGTGCAAAGACCTTTCTAGACCTCCTCTGTGAAATAGAGTTGCCAGAGTGGCTGCCTTCGGGGTTGAATGTGGGATTCAAAGAGAGAAAACTGCCTGTCCCTGCTTGGCTCGGGGCTCATCCCTGCGCAGGAGCTCTGAAGACGTCAGGGGGTGTTATCCCTCCTGGAGAGGAGGTCAGTGTGCTAAGACTTCAGCCGGTGTTTCGTTCGGGGCAAGTCCGGGTTCCTAGAACAAGCTGGGGTGTTACTGAGAGCCTCTTCCTGAGCAGCAGCTGCTGGGAGGAAGTGCTGTGGTGGCCTTGAACCTGCTTGTTGGCAACATAAACATGGCGAACGATTGGAGGAAAATGACCACCCTGTCTTATCTCACTCTACGCTGAGGTAGTCCGGTGCCTGGTAGATCCTGGGAGGGTGGGATTTGCGATGCTGGGAGGAAGGAGCCTGGGAACAGAGACTGGAAGAGCTGGTGTGGCACTGATGGCGTGGGAGATGCAAAGCAGCCTCCTGGCTCTGCAGTCACATATCGTCATGACGGGGAAGCAAAAGAAGTCACATAGAAATGGCACATCACTCTCTGGGGTCCGCCTGCGAGATGACATTTAGCGAGGACATGCATACGAGGTGGACAAGGGGCAAATGTCCAAGCAAATTGGAAAAGTAACATGAATCCATCTGAAGAACGTCAGGGCTAGTTCTCATGCGTGCAGGGGTGAAAAAAAATGCTAGAGACAATAAACGGGCTTAGTTGTGCAATGTATAGACCAAGAAGAACTCCTGGTCAGCCTCTGCTAGGGACTGATGGTGGAAAATTAAAGGTCATGTAAAGATGCACCTCCTCACTGTAATCGTGGTCCCCATCCTGTTCATCAAAGACGGTGAGCTTTTAAGCAAGGGAAACAAATTGGAATCTTGGATTAAAGCCCAAGATGGGTGAAGAAATTAAAATGAAAATTCATGTATGCATTTCTTTTATTGAAAAATTGTTCTTAAACGTTTATTTAATTTTGAGAGAGAGACAGAGTGTGAGCAGGGGAGGGGCAGAGAGAGAAGGAGACACAGAATCTGAAGCAGGTTCCAGGCTCTGAGCTGCCAGCACGGAGCCCAGTGTGAGGCTGGAACCCATGAACTGTGAGATCATGACCTGAGCCCTAGTCAGACGCTTAACAGACTGAGCCCCCCAGGGACCCCAGAACTTATTCATTTTATAATCGGAAGTTGACCTTTGCCCACCACCCATCATCTTCATCCACTTCCCAGCTCCCACTGACTGCCCACCCCTGACGACCACCCATTTGTTTGTTCTTTGCTTTAAAAGTGTATTTTAACATGTGAGATCATGCAGTATTTGTCTTCCTCTGTCTGACTTATCTCACTTAGCCTGATGACCTCAACGTTCACCCATTTGTCACAGGTGGCAGGGTTTTCTTCCTTTTTATGGCTGCATAGTATTCCATTATATATATACTTTTTTTGAGCCTCTAAACTATCGTCCAATGCTACACCCTTTTCCATTCCAACCAACAGTTTCTCTACATCCTTGCCAAAGCTTGTTAGTTTTTGTTTTCTTGATAGTGGCCCTCATAACAGTGGTGCAGTGATACTTCAGTGTGGTTCTGATTTGCATTAGTGATGTTGAACATCTTTCCATATGCTTCTTGGTCATTCGTGTATCATCTTCGGAGAAATGTTCCTTGCTCATTTTAAATAAGGTTGTTTTTCTTGTTGAGTTGTAGGAGTTATTTAAATATTTTGGATATTAACCCCTTACCATATATACGGTTTGCAACTATTTTCTCTTATTCTCTAGACTGCCTTTTCACTCTGATGAGTTTTCCTTTGCTGTATAGACATTTTAAAGTTTTCTGTAGTCTCATTTGTTAATTTTTGCTTTTTATTGTCTGTGTTTTTGATGTTATAGCCAAGATATCACTGCCAAATCCAATGCCATGAAGCTTATCTCCTCTAGTTTCTTCTGGAAGCTCTATAGTTTCAAGGCTTATGTTTAGGGCTTTAATCTGTTTTGAGTTGGTTTTTGTCTATGATATAAAGTAAGGATCCAGCTTCATTCTTTTGCATGTGGGCATTCAGTTTTTCCAGCATCTGTGCTCAAGAGACTTTGCTTCCCCTCTTACGTAGGTAGTCTGGGCACCCTCACTGGACATCATTTGGCCATGTTCATGAGGACTTATTTCTGAGTTCTGTATTCTGTTTCATAGGCCTATACGTCTGTCTTTGGGCAAGTGCTATACTGTTTTGATCATTATAGCTTTGTAATATGTTCTGAAATCAGGAAGTATGAGACTTCTAGTTTGTTCTTTGGCAGGATTGTTTTCAATCTATGGGGTCCTTTGGCATGCCATGAGTTTTAGGATAGTCTTTTTTATCTGTGCAAAAAATGCCGCTGAGATTTTGATAGAGATTGTATTACATCAATAGAGCAATTTGGGAAGTATGGGCATTTTATAATATTAAGTCTTCCAACTCATTGACATGGGTTGTCTTTCTGTTTACTCATGTCCTTTTAAATTTTTTTCAACAATATTTTGTAGTTTTCAGAGTACAGGTCTTTCACTCCCTTGGTAAAGTTTATTCCTGAGTATTTTATTCTTTTTGATGCTATTGTAAATGGAATTGTCTTAATTTTCTTTTAAAACTGTTCATTCAAAAAAATTGTCACTCAGTATATAGAAATACAATTGATGTTTGTGTGTTGATTTTGCATCCTGAAAATTTGCTGAATTTGTTTATTCTACTAGTTATTCTGGTGGAATCTTTAGGATTTTCTACATATAAGAGCATGTTGTCTGTGAACAGAGATAATTTTACTTCTTCCTTTCCAGTTTGGATGTTTTTGATTTCTTTTTCTTGTCTAATTGCTCTGGCTAGGACTTCCAGTAAGGTGTTGAATAAGAGACATAAGAATGGGCATCCTTTCCTTCTTCCTGGTCTTAGAGGAAAATCTTTCAGTGTTTCACCACTGACCATGATGTTAGCCGTGTGCTTTTCATATGTCTTTTTAAAAATATTGTGATCATTTCCTCTTATTCCTACATTGTTGAGCACTTTTATTATGAAAAGATATTGTGTTGAATTTTGTCAGTGCTTTTTCTGTGTCATTTGAGATGATCATGTGAATTTTGCCCTTTGATCTTTAAATTTGTTTTTTTTAAATGTTTCTTTATTTTTGAGAGAGAGACAGAACATGAGAGGGGAGGGGCAGAGAGAGACAGAGACACAGAATCTGAAGCAGGTTCCAGGCTCCAAGCTGTCAGCACAGAGCCTGATGCTGGGCTTGAGCTCATGGACCATGAGATCATGACCTGAGCCAAAGTCAGAAACTTAACCCACTGAGCCACCCAGGTGCCCCTGCCCTTTGTTGTATTAATGGGATGTATTGTATTAATAGAATTTCAAATACTGAAATATTTCTGCTCTCAGGAGTAAATCCCACTTGGTCATTGTATGCATTGATTTTAATGTGCTTTGAATTTATTAATTTGCTAGTATTTTCTTAAGGATTTTTCATCAATATTTACCACGGATATTCATCTGTAGTTTTCACATAGCATCTTTGGCTTGGTATCAGGGTAATACTAGCATCGTAAAATGAGATTGGACGTGTTTCTTCTTCAACTTCTTGGAAGGCTTTGAGAAGGATTGGTATTAATTCATCTTTGAATGTTTGATACAATTCTTCAGTGACACCATTTGGTTCTGGGAATTTCTTTGTTGGGAAGTTATGATTACTAATTATATTCCCTTACTGGATATAGTTCAGCTCAGATTTTTAATGTATTTTTGGTATATTTTGGTGTATTTGATATATCTTAGGGATGTATCCATTTCTACTGGGTTATCCAGTGTTGGCATACAGTTGTTTATACTGTTCTCTTATAAACCTTTTTATTTCTTTGGCTTCAGTTGTCATATCTCTTCTTCATTTCTGACTTATTTGAGTCTTCTCATTTTTCTCTTCGTCTATCTAAGGGTTTGGTCGGTCTTTTCAAAGCCCACCTCTTAGTTTCATTCACAGTATTTTTTTCTATTCTCCATTTTATTTATTTCTTATCCAGTCTATTATTTCCTTTCTTCTATTTTTGGGATCAGTTTCATTTCTAGTTCCTTCATGTGTAAAGTTAGTTTATTAATTTCAGATCTTTCTTCTTTTTGAATATTGGTGTTTACTGCTCTAAACTTCCTTCTTGCTACTGATTTCCTGTGTCCCATAAGTTTGCTCTGTTGTGTTCTCACTTTTATTTGTCTCAAGATATTTTCTAATCTCCTTTGTGATGTTTTCTTAGACTCACTATATTAGGAGTGTGTTTTTTCCACATATCTATGAATGTTCCAGTTTATCTTCCTGTTCCTGACATTTAGGTTCATTCTGTTGTGGTCAAAAAAGATACCTGGTATGATTGCATACCAATATTCTCAAAGTTTTTCAATATTCTTAAATCTTTAAGACTTGTTTTGTGGCCTAATATGTCCTAATGCATCATCTACCCTGGAGAATGTTCTGGGTACACTTGGAGAATAGTGTGTATTCTGCTGTTGGCGGCAGTGTTCTGTGTATGTCTGCTTGGATGAATTGGTCAGTAGTGTTCAGGCCCTCTCTTCGCTTATTGATCTTCTGTCTGGCTATTCGAGTCATTATTGAAAATGAGGTGTGGTAGTCAACGTTAAGGAAAGAGAAGGACATTCTTTTGGTCAGGAATTGGATCATTTGATTATAGAGGCTGGGAAGTCACATGGGATGCTTTCTGCAGCCCAAGGGCCTAGGAAAGAAAGCTTGTGATGTAAGTCATTCTACGTCCTGTAGCCTGAGAAGCAGGAGAACTGATTGTGTAAAGCCTACTCCAAGGGCAGAAGATGACATGAGATGTTCCAGCTCAGGGAGGCCTGGATAAAGGGACAGATGCCTCTGTCTTCTGTCCTTCGTTTGATTCAGGACCTCAATGGATTGGAAGGTGCCCAACCGCACTGGGTAGGGCAATCTACTTTCTGAGTCCACCAGTTAAAATTCTAATCTTATCTGGAAACACTGTCAGAACCGGAAACCACGTTTAATCTGGGAACCTCATGGCCCACCCAGGTGAACATATACAACAAACCCTCACGTGAAGAATAGAAATCTCCTGCCGCTTTTGTGTTACAGTCTATTTCTGCTTTAAATTATGGTAGTTTTTTTCAAGTATTTGGGTGCTCCGATGTGAGGTGTACGTGTATTTATAATTGTATATTCCTGGTGAATTGACCCTTTTGTCATCATACGATGTCTTCTCTGACAGTGTTTGACTTCACACATATTTTATCTGCTATAAATAGGTCTATATCTGCTCTCTTTTGGTGACTATTTAGGTGGAATATCTTTTCCTATTGTTTCACCTTCAGCCTATGTGTGTCCTTACATCTAAAGTGAGTCCCTTTTTTTAAGTCCATTCAGCTGCTTTATGTTTTTTGTTTAGAGAGTTTAAACCATTTACATATTAACTAATGATTGACAAGGAAGGACTTATTATTGACATTTTGTTCATTGTTTCTTGTTTATCTTATAGTTATTTTGTTCTTTTTTCCTTCCTTGCTGCCTTCCTTTATGTTTTGTCGACCCTTTGTAATGACGCACTTAGCTTCCTTATTTTCTTTTATAGATCTTCTGTTGTTTTTTTCTTTGTGGTTTCCATGGGGATTACATAAAATGTCTTATAGTTATATAAAAAAGCCAATCAGAGATGAAGAACACAATAAATGAAATTAAAAATACACTTGATGGAATAAATAGGAGGCTGTAAGAAGCAGAGGAACAAAGTAATGAACTAGAAGTCAGAATAATGAAAGGTAATCATGATGAACAAATGAGAGGAAAAAGAATTATGCAGAATGAGAATAGACTTAGGGAACTCCATGACTTTGTCAAGTGTAATCACATTTGCATTAGAGGGATCCCAGAAGGATAAGAGAGAGAAGATGGGGCAGGGCATTTATTTGAATAAATAATAGCTGAAAACTTCCTTAATCCAGAGAAAGAAATAGATATCCAGGTCCAGAAGGCACAGAGATCCCTTAAAAATCAATCCTGGGGGTGGGATGGGGGAGTGTGTGCCTGGGTGGCTCAGTCGGTTAAGTGCCTGATTCTTGATTTCAGCTCAGATCGTGATCTCACAGTCTTGAGATTGAGCCCCTTGTTGGGCTCCAAGTTGGGCATGGAGCCTGCTTAAGATTTAAGATTCTCTCTCTTCCTTTCCCTCTGCGCCTCCCCCACTTGCATGTGCTCTCTCTCTTTCTCAAAACAAAGCAAAGTCAACCTATGGAGGTTCCCATAAAGACACATAGTAATCGAAATGGTGAAAGAGTAGTGATAAATAAAAAAATTTCAAAGCAGCAAGAGAAAAGAAGGCAGTTACATACCAGGGAATCCCTGTAAGGTTATCAGTGGATGTTTCCACAAAAACTTTGCAGGACAGAAGGCAGTAGCATGATATATTCAAGGTGTGGAAGGGAAACATCTGCAGCCAAGAATACTCTAGTTAGCTGTCGTTCAGAATAGAAGGAGAGCACCTGGCCACTAATCCAGCCCTATAAGAAATATTAAAGGGGATGCTGAGGAGAAAGGAAAGATTGTAAGTGAGAGTATGAAAACTCGAAAACACAAATACAATAAGAAGTCTTTCTATAAAAGACAGTTAAAGGATTCACAAGATAAAAGGACATAAAGTATGATATCATATACCTAAAATGTTGGGGAGAGAGGAGTAAATAATGTATTTGAACTTAAATGACTATCCACTTAATAGAGACAGCTGTGGAAGATGTCACACACAATCTGGATGGTAAAAAAAAAGCCACTAATCAAACATCAAAAGCCACTATATACAAAGAACAAAGAGAAAAAAATGCAAGCATATCACTGAAGAAAACCAGCAAACTATGAAAGACCACAAGACAAGAAAGGATCAGAGAAAAACTACAAAAACAGCCACAAAACAAGTAACAAAATGGCAGTACAGTTCTACCCGTAGTTACTTTGAATGTAAATGGACTAAGTGCTCCAATCAAAAGACATGGGGTGACAGAGTGGATAAAAAAAAAAATCAGACCTATCCACATGCTGCCTACAAGAGACTAATTTCAGACCTAAACACATCTCTGGATTGAAAGCGAGGGGATGGAGAAACATTTATCATACAGATGGGTATCAAAAAAAGCAGCAATACTTATATCAGATAAAATAGACTTTAAAACAAAGACAGCACAAGAGATAAAGATGGATACTATAAAATACTAAAGGGGACAATCCACCAAGAAATAGCAATTGTAAATATTTTTGTATCCAACATGGGAGCACCTGAAGACATAAAAGAATTAATAACAGACATTAAGGAATTGATTTGATAGTAATACAACAATAGTAGACTTTAACAAATCAAGTATATTAGAGGAAAGACCATCCAAACAGAAAATCAGCAAGGAAACAGTGGCTTTGAACGACTCCCTGGACCAGATGGATTTAGCAGATATATTCAGGACGTTCCATCCTAAAACAGCAGAATACACATTTTTTTCCCCCCAAGTGCACATGGAACATTTTCCAGAGTAAATCACATATTAGGCCACAGAACAAGTCACAATGAATTCGAAAAGGATTGAAGTCCTGTGCGTCTTTCTGGCCACAATGCTAGGAAACTAGAAATCAACAATAACAAGTATTTACCCCCATACCCCCCCCAAAAAGCAAAACCCCAATTCAAGGGGATACATGCACCCCTATGTTTATCGCAACATTATTTACAATTATTTACATTATTTACAATATGGAAGCAGCCCAAGCGTTAATTAATAGAAGAATGGATAAAGAAGAGGTAGAATATTATCCAACCGTAAAAAGAATGAAATTTTGCCCTTTGCAAGGACGTGAATGGAGCACAGTGCTAAGCAAAACAGGTTAGTCAAAGAAAGATGAATACCCTATGATTTCACTCATATGTGGAAATTCAGAAAGAAAACAAATGAGCAGTGGAAAAAAAGAGAGATGGAGCACCTGGGTGACTCAGTTGGTTAAGCATCCGACTCTTGATTTTGGCTCAGGTCATAGTCTGACCTGGTTTGTGGGTTCGAGTCCTGCATTAGTCTCTGTGCTGACAGTGCAGAGCCTGCTTGGGATTCTCTCTCTGCTCCCCTCTTTCTCTCTCTTTCTCTCTCTCTCCCTCAATAAATAAATAAACTTAAAAAAATGAAAGAGAGAAAGACAAACCAAGAAACAGACTCTTAACTACAGAGAACATGCTGAGAGTTACCAGAAGGAAGGTGAGCAGGGGGCCGGTGGCATTGGGGGATGGGGATTAAGGCCGCACTTGTGCTGGGCACCGGATGAGGTGTGGAAGTGCTGAATCACCGTATTGTACTCCTGAGACTAACAGAACACTGTATGTTGCCTCTATGGAGATTAAAAAAATCATATAAAGATCTATTTTAAGCTGATCGTAACTTTATAGAAAACGTCTCCTCCTTTACACCCCCTCCCATTTTTATTCTTAATGTCATGAATTACATTTTTCTACTGTGTATCCATTAACATCACTTTATAGTTAGTTCCTATGTTTTGGTCTTTTGAATTTTATACGATAACTAACAGTGATTTAAGCACCGTCACGACAGCATTATAGGATGCTGTGTTTGCGTACGTACTTGCCTTTACCGGAGAGTTCTATATTTTGGCATGCTTTCTTTTTTATGTGAGAGTTTTTCACTTCAGTTTGAAGGATTCCCCCACTACTTCTTGTAATGCAATTCTCATGGTAGTGTGTCTCTCAGCTTCTGCTTCTCTGGAAAAGTCTATTTCTTTGTCATATTGGTAGGGTAGTTTAGTTGGGTATATTCTTTTATAAAATTTTCAAAAAATTTATTTTGAGTGGGGTTAGAGGCAGAGAAAGACAGAAAGACAGAATCCCAAGCCGGCTCCACGACATCAGTGCAGAGCCCCACGCAGGGCTCGATCTCACGAACCGTGTAATCACGACGTGAGATGAAATCAAGAGTCGGATGCTTAACCTACTGAGCCTGGGTATATTCTTAATTGGCAAGTTTTTTTTTCTTCTTTTTTTTCTTTTAGTACTTTGAATGTGTTATCCTGCTCCTTTCAGACCTGAAAGATTTATCTGGGGAAATCTGCTGATAACATTATGAGAGCTCCCAGTACGTGATGAGTCACTTTTCTTTTGCTATTTTCAGGATTCTCTTTTTGTTCTTGACTTTTGACGGTTTGATCCTCAGTATGGGTCTTTTGGGTTCATCCTAGTAGAAATACACTAAGCTTCTTAAATGTGATGTCCATTTCCTTCCTTAGACATGGAAAATTTTTAGCCAGTGTTTCTTCAAAAAAACTGTCTCTTTTTTTTCTTTGTCTTTCTCCTAGGAATCCCCTGAGTGTATTGATTTCCTTTTAATGTCTTACTTAATGGGGTGATTCTCAATTTGTTGTCAGATATTTCATTGATTCTCATTTCTTTAAGATTGATTTTGTAGACTCAGTTTTCCTTTGATAGTATCATATTTTTCTTTTTTTCTCCCTCCCTCCCTTCTTTCCTTCCTTCCTGAGTTGGGATTATGAAGAAACAGCCACCTCTCCTTCTCTTCATAGTCGGGCTATGTACAGGGGCAAACCTTTACCAATCAACCTAGCTAGAGACTCTGGGAATCCCCCAAACTCTCACGGGGGTACATCTTCTCTCTGTGATCTTCCAGTTAGAGAGGGTGACCAGTTTGTTTCTCAGGAGCTCAGGACCTCTCCCTCCCTCTGGTGTCTGCGGTGCGGTAGGCTCTCTGGTGCTGGAAGAAGTCACTGAGCTCTCCTCCATTCTCAGTGGCGCCCAGGGACCCAGAGTGTGCTGAGTCTGGCCGCGCCCCTCATCAGGTCAGACAGCAACTCGTCCCCCAGGCAGCCTCCTCCAAAGTTGGAACGCCGCATGCATGTTCCTCTCTGCTTTTTTCCTCCCCGAGGTAGAAGGTATGTGTTGGGGATTTTCTCCCAGTCATGCGGGGCTGTGCCGGCTTGGGGGCAGGGCGACTGTGGGTAGAGAGCAAAGGCTTTTCTTAACTCATTTCAATGCAGCTGTTCTTGGCATTGGGCCTGCCTGGGCTACAGTAACTACTTTGGGGCATTTCGGTCTATTTGTTATTTTTGTCTAGTCAGTGTATCTGAGGGAGAACCAGGGACGGGCTTCTCATTCCATCATCTTGCTGATGCCGCTCCACAGGCTGGAGGCTAGTTTGATTTTAACAAGGAATTCTGCCAACTCTTTTGTACTTGACAGAAGGCATGATGGCCTTCATTGGCCGTGACCCACCTCTGTGGATAGGAGACTCTGGGTGATGTCAGAGAGGTTAATTGAGCCACATTGCCTTTAGGGAAAAGTATTTACTTGAGAAGTGTCAGTCTTGGACAATCCAAGGTCAACCTCAATGAGACATAGTTGAAAGAGTAGACAGAGAGGTATGACAATGATGAAGATATATAGGTAGAGGATCGATCAGGGCGAAACCATTGAGGAACAGAGGACTGAAATGGAATCCCAGGTGGTCTTTAAGACCAGCAAGATACACGTACAACCTGAAGGCACTTCACTAGTAGAAGTTGCACTCACGGACAAACTAGACATGGAGTTATCGATTGTTCTAGAAACATTGCAAAGTACATATAAACCAAAAGAGGAAGTGGAACAGTTCGCATTCCCACTGCTCTGTGGAATATATTTTTCACACCTTGGTGTATATCCCTGTCTATAGGTGAAACACACATGGATGTGTATGATTAAGCATGATTACGTATGTGGTGTGCATGTGAGTGCGTATCAATCACCATTTTATTGTTTTCCCCATTGCTTAGCATCCAAATGGTTTAGGTGAAATTGAACCAAATCAGACTTTGGAGGCGGACCGTGATTTAGCTTAGGTTCATCAGCCTCCTCCCTAGTTTTCTGTTGTCCTGGTGATTTTTCAGGGTTGAGAACTGATCCAACCAAATGTGGTCAGGACTTTTCTTCCATTATTGAGTCTGTATCCATCTATCCGTCTGTCTATCTATCTATCTGTCCACCCCTCCTTCCCACTCTCCCCCCTTTTCTCTCTCTTTTATTTTATTTTATTTTTTATTTTATTTTTTTAATTTTTTTTAATGTTTTATTTATTTCTAGGAGAGAGAGAGAGAGACAGCGTGAGCAAGAGAGGGTCAGAGAGAGGAGTCACAGACTCTGAAACAGGCTCCAGGCTCTGAGCTGGCAGTCAGCACAGAGCTCGACGCGGGGCTCGAACCCACAAACCGTGAGATCATGACCTGAGTGAAAGTCGGACGCTTAACCGACTAAGCCACCCAGGCACCCCATCTCTCTCTTTTACATTGTCCTCCTGCAGACATGTTACTGTCATGACAGAAAATGGCCTCTGAAGAAAACTACCACGAGATACGGTAGAAAGTTAATGAGAAGAGAAAGTTGCTAACACGGTAATCAGATCGGGCCGGACACGCTTCCCCGTGCAAACCACTTCTGATTTAGAATTTTGTAGGTTGTAGAAGGACAGCCATTCTAATTCATTCCCTTAATTTAACTTGAGCCTTTTTTTTAAATTGACAACTATGACACTCAATAGAGGAAAAAAACGCATGTAACGTAAACACTCACTGTAATGAATTACAAGGTAAACACGTGTATCATGAAAGAAACCACTGTGGGCAACTCCACTGGCCACTGTCTTTACTTTTGTAGTATTTGTTACTTTTGCTTTTCTGTATGGCAGTAATATCTTTGCATCCCTGAACACTCAGGCATGGAGTTTTGTTGAGATGGATCGTGAACTTTGTGTGAATGGAACCGCTGAATATCTGCGGCACGAGATACAGGTTTTTCAGTTTCCTTGCTGGATGTCTCTTCTTCCGAGTCTACTGGAATGTCTTCATCCATTCTCCTGTCGCTGGGCTCGCCAGTTTGCATTTGCAGTTTGAGTGTATCACAGATGATGCTACTCTGTTAAGTCCTGGGATGCATATATACATACGTAGGCATGGTGTGTACCTAGAAGGTGAGGGCTGGGTTATGAAAACGAATACTTAAAATGACTTGGATCAACATCTTAAAGAACTTGGCAGGCTGATATCTGGGGTTAAGAAAAACAGGGGAGACTTTATTAGGGAGAATTTTAAGCATTGTTGGCCGACTAAAAATATTAATGTTAAGCATAAGTTCAGAAAACCAAGACCTGTCTTGACAACAGAGGATTTGGAATAATTTGTGGGTATTAGTTGATTAGTGCTCAACATCAGGAGTGCGGTGTCACTAGCCTAAGGGCAGATGGGCGATCAGTATTGAAACCTAGTATCTAAGAGCCTAAGGGAGTGAGTTCACATTTAGGGTAGTATATTCATTTGGAAGAGGTACGTATCTGGAATCTATACAGAGAAAATAAGCTAGAATCTATACAGAGAAAGAATAATGTGAAAAGTTTGTCCTGGGAAGGTTTGCCCTAGAAGAGGTTAGAGAACATGTTGTACTTTTCATGTAGAAAATCATTGCGCCTATTTTGTATCTCTGTATGGTCAGCCTCGGAACAGTGGGTGGAGTGGGAGAAGATCGTAGGAAGGAATGTTTCATTAGCTTTATATATTTTTTAATGTTTTTATTTTATTTATTTATTTTTTAAATGTTTTTTATTTATTTCTGAAAGAGAGAGAGAGAGAGAGAGAGACAGTGTGAGCAGGGGAGAGTCAGAGAGAGAGGGAGATACAGAATCTGAAGCAGGCTCCAGGCTCTGAGCTGTCAGCACAGATCCCGAAGTGGGGCTCGAACGCATGAACTGTGAGATTATGACCTGAGCCGAAGTAGGATGCTTAACCGACTGAGCCACCAAGGAGCCCCTGTTTTTTAACGTTTTTACGTTGAAATTTTAGTTAACATACAGTGCAATATTGGTTTCAGGAGTAGAATTCAGTGATTCATCCCTTACCTACAACAACCAAAGCTCATCACCCGTGCCCTCCTTAATACCCATTGCCCATCTAGCCCACCCCCCACCTATGTCCTTCCATTAAGCCGTAGTTTGTTCTCTATCATTAAGAGTCTCTTGTGGTTTGTTTCTCTCTCTTCTTGCCCTCCCCTTCCCAGATGTTCATCTGTTTTGTTTCTTAAATTCCACATATCAGCGAAGTCATATATTTGTCTTTCTCTGATTGATTTATTTCACTTAATATAATACATTCTAGCTCTATCCATGTCATTGCAAATGACAAGATTTTGTTCTTTTTGATGGCTACATATATATATATATATATATATATATATATATATATATATATACACATATATACATATATATCAAAAAGAGTGAAATCTTTTCTGTGTGTGTGTGTGTGTGTGTGTGTGTGTACATGAACACATGTACACACATACACCACATCTTTATCCATTCATCCATTGATGGACATTTGGGCTCTCTGCATAATTTGACTATTGTTGATAATGCTGCTGTAAACATTTGGGTGCATATACTCCTTTGAATCTGTATTTTTGGATCCTTTGAGTAAATAGCTAATAGTGCAACTGCTGATCTTAGGGTAGTTCTATTTTCAGTTTCTTGAGGAATCTCCATACTGTTCCCATTTGCAATTGCACCAAAACCAGTCGGATGCCTAGGAATAAGCCTACTTCAAGAGGTAAAAGATCTATATTCGGAAAACTGTAGAATACTTAGGCACGGAACTGAAGAAGATGCAAAGAAATTCCTCATATTTTAGTACAAGTGCGAGCTCTAATAATTTGATGAAAAGGAAAGGATGATCTTAAAATATAGAGAGCTCATTATCAAAGACATTTCAAACAACAATGGGAAAAATGTATTCCTGAGATGCCTAGATGTCCTAGGTCTAGGTGATAACTTTAGTCTTCCTGGTATATCTCTCTTGCAGGTGAGGCAAGGAAGACTTCACAGCGCCAACCAGGGAAATCCCGGATAACCTTAAATATCTTGTGCGAACCATTTCTCTGTGTTTTGAACAGAGAGGCATTGCTTAGTCCTAAATTATAGCCTCCACTCACCATATATAATGTGACTTAGACAATTGCACCTGTTTTCCATACCTATAATTACTAAGTGAAAAAAGGGATAAAGTCAAAACAAAGGGACAATTAACCCCTCAGGGTAGATGTGTGAAAAGTGTACAAAATCACATTCCACAGTACATAACCTCATATGGGGTGTTCTTTCAAGTTCTGGCTTATTTCAGAACAGTCTTGATTTACAGAAGCAGGGATTATGATGCAGGCATTTCTCAGTGAGAAAAGAATGTCAGTGTTGAAGATGCTGTAGAAAAAAGTCAGTGATTTTAATTTTCTAAAATAATTTAATAGAACTAAAAGTCTCTTATCAGGTCAAAGAAAAGGCACAAATTCAGTGATGTGACCTCAGATTGATACACTTTAAAAGAGGAAAAACAAATATCCCTAAGCATCTTGGAATAGATGCTGTTTTTAAAGTGTTGAAGAAAACAGAAGAATTCCTGGTGCTGAGATGATTTTGCATTCTCCAGAGATCAGTAGCCCAATAAGTTTCTTAAATGTGCATCAAGAATATCTTACCAGCGGCAAGAAGTCCAGATTTCACCCAGGTGAGCACAGAGTAGTTTAATCTTGCAAAGCAGATGGCTCTAGGACAGTGGCCAATAACAATTTGTAACACACCGATGATAATATAAGGCAGCCAGCTCCTTCCTGGGAGCGCAGCCTGCTTTATCAAAACAAAACCGGCTGGTGACGTTCTATCGCATCGAAATCTCTCCTCTTCCCACTCTTCCTCTTTTCTTTTCTCTCTTTCTTCCAAACTCTGGGTTTAACTGTACTCTGTCGTTCTCTTGTTTGTGTAAAAATACTGCAAATAGAAGCAAGTTGGATACTTAAATAGATATCACAAACCAATTCAAACAATGTAAATGAGAATAAGATTTACTTGACCTAAATAAGCCATATGCAAAATGTCACGCACACATGTGCATGGACGTGTATCAGGGGAAAGAAATACAACTTTCATCCAAAATCCGTATGTTTTCTTAAGAGTTCACAAAAGTGGTCTCATAAGTGGACGTCATAAAAATGAGGTGCGGCAAGTCAATGGGATGGGGGGGCGACTTTCCTGTCACCTCTTACCCCAGAAAGAAGGAACTAAAGTCCCTGGCGTTATATAAACAAACTGAAGATACGAGTTTTGAAAAGTTAAGCACATGTGGACTTTCATACTGTATCTGTTTGAATGGGGAATTTGATTTAATACAGCCATATTGCAAGGAAGGCTACCTTTTCTCCTCGAGACTGTGACTCTGGGACCAGCAGTTTCCAAGGTAGCAGCTTACCGGGATTTTAAGCATATCACCAGTGAGGAACTTAGCAAAAATGAGGATAAAACTTCGAACATACTCGTTTTCTCTGGTTTCTCATTGCTGTTGCCTTCTTCCTCTTCTTTCTTCCCTGTCCCTCTGCCTCCCTGGGATCTGTGGCAAGTCATTGAACACCATCGCGTGACAGTGTCCCAATCACACCATGTGCATCACGAGGTCTTCCGGGTCTGCTTCAGCTTTAGTGAGAACCCAATGAAATGATGTGTGTGAAAGTCCTTTACAGAACTAGAATATGCACTCTGTACACATGTAACTAACATCTGTCTATCAATCAGCTATCTAAACAATTATATATATTAGCAAAAATAGGAACATTTTTTGTTAAAATGTTTTGTAAAAAAACTATAGTCATCATGAGAACACAGGTCATTTTACATGGAGAAAACCCCTCAGTTTGTATGTGCAAAGAGATATAGTCAGATTCTATCTATTATTTGGATATTAGAAATTAGTTTTTAGGTCAACGTTGTGGCTTTGAATTTCTCATTTAAAAAAAAAAAAGCTTTGCAATAACTACTCATTTGGGGGAGTTACTGATCTCGATACCTTGAATTAGTAAAAATACGGCACCCGGAACAAAATTGGTACTTGTCAAGGAGAAGACTGGCTGGTAAAAATCTGTTGACAACCTGATATATGTTTACAGTTCTATTAAATGATAATATGCGTTGAAATTCTGTTCAGTCTCAGAGGCATGTAAGTCCGTAAGCTCTTCCCATTCTCTGTCGCGCACGCGGATGAGGGCCATTCAAACGCTTTCCCTGGGCGCGTGTCATCAGAAGCGAAGCTGTCACAGTGTCTAAGCCCCCTGGGTCCCAGCAATCCTCCAGCAGGTGCCCTGACACCGACCCCCGCAGGCAGAGGACTGTCACTGAAGCGGGTTCCCCGGAGAGTCCAGATTACTCCGCACGATGGGCAAGTGCCCTCGTTCATAACCTCCTCCGCCCCCTTTCCGCCCCCCACCTTCTTCCCCCCATTTCCTCTCCCCCAACTTCCCTCTCTCCTCTCCATTCCTTTCCTCCAGTTTCTCCCTTCCCTTCCCTTTCTCCTTGAACTTGGCGTCTGCAGCCGTGTTGTGCCACATGCGAGGCAGAAACGGCACAAGACGTGGCCTTGGCCTAGCGAGGCGTGCCGTCCAGGTGGAGGGAGGCAGGTGAGCACAGGGCAGAGGCAGCCGGCAGAGCCGGGGTCTGTGCGGCCCCCCGGAGGGGGGCAGCCAGGCAGCCAGGGCCAGCGACGTCGGGAAGAGGGCGGGTTAGCCAGACAGGGGACAGGTCGGGAGACTGCGTGCATGGCACGCAGTGGGTCTCGAGCGACGGCCGCAGGCCAGAAACTGTGATGTCCCGTGGATACTTAGGTCAAGGTCCTGTGATGAGATCCTGTCATTTAATGAATGATTTTTTTTTGCCATTCGGTGCTAGGTGACGAGTAGGGCAAACCATAACGCTTCGAAAATGGAATCCAACTTAGTTTAATTATCAACAAAGTCTGTGTCTCACATGGCTGTCTGTTAGAGGAGGTGAGTCTTGCCTTTCAGTTTTGTCTTTCTCAGCCTGAATTTGCTGTAATATAAATGTATTAGGTCCCTACATGCTTTCTCTCTCACCTCTGTGCAGCTGCTTGGTAAATGGCACTATTCAGACTGATAACCGCCCTCTCTAGGTCTGATAATCTGCCTCTGAGCCTGGTGTTTAGGACCTTATGTAGTTTTGCTTGTAAATGTAATTATACGTAATGATCTGTTTTGTAAATACAATGTTTTTTTTTTTTTTCCCTTTCTGTGGGTAGTCAGCTGTAGCTGAATGTGGAAACAAATAAGGAAATGTGCGCATTGTAGATTTCAGAAAATATTTCTAATGTTGTGCCTGTATTATACTTTGTTCTAGATTTACGGTAAGTAGTTTTATTACTATTCATCTCAAACAACATAAATATGTTGCAGATTTATATAAAGGCTCCTTTGCAATGTTTACAACTGTTCTGCACAGTATAATACATCCAGCATCGTGTACGGAGGTTGCTAAGTAGTTAATCAGTTATTTTCCACATGTTGAAGCAAAATCAAAGTCATGAAGGGAAGAAGAAAAGAAACCTAAGTACAGAGACCCTTTTGCATAGGTCTTGGTGACGGACTGGAAAAGATAGTCTCTTCCATGTGCTCTGGCACTGTCCACAACTGGGCCAGATGTTTGGAGATACACAGATTCTTCCCTATTCAGAAAGTAATGACTTCCGTGATTTCTGTGATCCAGTAATGTGCGGAAAGCAAATCTCTGGCAAGTGTATGCGTGTTCGACTCCTGAATGAATGAACAAATGAATATAGAAGTCAATCCCCTTGAGTGTCTGTTACTTCTTTTCCTCATGGATTGAAATTTGTATATCAGGAGAATCTACTTATTGGATCCAGTAATTCCTAAGAACATACTAGTATCTAATTTTTCTGACGTGTATCAGTTTGCTAGGGTTTCTGTAACAAAGCACCTCAGACTAGGAGGCTTCAACAGCAGACATTTCTTGTCTCACAGTTCAGGAGCTGGGAGGTCAAGGTCAAGTTGCTTGCAGGGTCCGGTCCTCCTGAGGGTGGTGAAGAAGTTATCGACACCACACTTCTCCCCTACCTCCTGGTGCTTAGCCTGCAATCTTTGGTGCTCTAACTAATTACATCTGCTATGACCTTGTTTCCACGTAAGGTCAAATTTGGAGGGACTGGAGTTCGGACTTCAGCAAATGTATTTCTGGGGTGGGTGAAGCGGTACAGAATTTAACCTCTTACTGAACATCAAAGAAAGGCCCCAGTCCTTCTAAATAGAAGTTATCTGAACACGGTACGAGATTCAATACAGACTGTGTGATATGGCAGACTCAGTAAGGAGCTTGGTGGGGTGAGAAGCGGTCTCAAGGGCAGTGGTAGTCGTGAGGACACAGCCATCGAGTCTAGTTACGCTACGTCAGGGAAGCTGTCCCAGAGGACATGGAGCTCGAGCACTGAAAGAGGTGTTGACGCTTGGTGAACAGGAACCTCTGGTTTAATTTATCTAAAAGGGAACTCAGCCCTCTAACTAAACCGATTCCTTCTCTTGAATCAGTTGAATTGAGTTGGTTCTATTAATGGAGCCGGTGGAATCGGAGTCTTCACTCTCCATCAGGTCCATTTAGATCATGAGTGTCAGCTCCTCTCTTCTCACAAAATTGCCATATCCTTTCCCTCTGTTACATTTTGACTGCCGCTGCCCAGCCTCAGAGCTCCCTTCCAGAATGCCCAGGGCATCGCTGATGGTTTTCTGTGATCCCTGGATTTTTCATCTCCCCTTCATCCCCCATCCTGCATATCACTACCCACTTCACCTCTTTAGTGCCAGTGTCGTCATTACCCTGCAGGTCTCAGGACTTCAGTATCTTCTGACCGCCTACCCATCTTAATCAAGCTCTCTACTCCAAATCTCCTCACAGCCTGTGTTTTCAACCTACACTTCTGACGTCAGCATTCAGTAGAGTTAAAGAATCTCATCATGGTTAAAATAATTGTAACGTTCAGTAGAGTTAAAGGATCCCATTGAGGATGGACCTCAGAAGTCATCGGGTTGATGTCTCTACCGTATGCATGAATCCATCGCCAACATCCCAGCTAAGTGGTCATGTCTTATGTCTGCTCCCGGCTCCAGGGGCCTTGCCTGTCACACAGCTTCCCTGTGGTCCTGACCATTTCAAGCTCGCCGGTGTGCTTTCTCGCTTCTGTATCTCTGTCTGTGCCGCCCTTATGTTGTCGTCGTCTTCTTCTTCTTTTTTTTTTTTTTTAAGTATTTTTTATTTATTTCTAGGAGAGAGGGAGAGAGAGAGACAGCATGAGCAGGGGAGGGTCAGAGAGAGAGGGAGTCACAGACTGAAACAGGCTCCAGGCTCTGAGCTGGCAGTCAGCACAGAGCCCAACGCGGGGCTCGAACCCACGAACCGCGAGATCATGACCTAAGCGAAAGTCAGACGCTTAACCGACTAAGCCACCCAGGTGCCCCGTATGTTGTCTTCTTCCGAGACATCTTCACCCTCGCCCATGTTTCCCCCATCACTCAAGACGTGGCTCAGCTACCACCTTTGGTATGGAAACTGTGGCTCTCAGATTAGAACACCCGGATGAAGGATTGTGTTGTGCCGACAGGGACAAGGACAGATAGTAGTGAAATGATGAAATCAAGATTGAGGTGGTAGCAGAATATAGGCGAGAAAGAGACAGAAGTGGAATGTGGCTATAAAGGCCGTTGTTGAAGGGTGTGAGGAAGATAGGTGCTTCATGTAAAATTAATGTTTGCAAATATACAGATGACCTTTAAAACCACCTTGCCTAGTGAATCTTATTTCTGATTTCAAGTAAAAATGATTTCTCTGTGGTTAATATATTTAAAACTTAAGAAAAAAAATCAAACTACCCTGATGTAGCTAGCCCATGTCCAGAGTGTGAGGACAGAGGACCCACACATAACAGGCACACAGATTCCCCTGGGGCCCGATGGGAGCAACAGTCACAGTCACCCTAGGGCGCCGTCAGACGAGATGTGACCAAGTGCAGATGGTGCGTGGGAGGCTGTCTCCCTTCATCTGTTTCTCTCGTGGTCATGTTTTACAGGGAGCTTCACCGCCTCAAAAATAACCTCACTTAATACACGTATTAGGAAGTAAAGGCATAGCTAACTTGTTTCGATCTGCCAACCTTGAAATGGTCATCCGGTGCTAGGCGTTGTCATCTACAATGGAAATAATCAAATTGGTGAAATAATGAACACCGTTTACCAAATCTTGTGAAAGACATGGTCTGTCTAGTCCCTGGACCATGGCGAACGTTGCCTCATTTTGTGATTTCACTGGTGTGTATGTTTGGATGGCCCTGTTGCGCAGTAGCCTTTTATGGTTTGTACTTCCCATCTGAAGAGGTGGGCACCACACGAGAAGTGAGTTCTGGGCCCCCAGCCATCAGGTGGCTGTCTTTGTAACGTCCTGATCCAACTGGTGTGTTCTGATTCTTTAGAAGCATCGGTATAGAAATTGAAGTGGTGGATTCAGAAGCACGTAGACATCTATCTAGATCAAGGTTTCCCAACCTCAGCCCTAGTGACATTTTGGACCAGATCGTTCTTTGTTTCGAAAACTGTCCTATGCGTGTGGGATGTTTAGCAGCACACCTGGCCTCTACCCTATGTGCTAGAAGTAGCCCAACCCCCTCATGATTTTGACAACTAAAAACATCTCCAGACATTGCCAGAATGTGTAGAGAGCAGAATCACCTCCAGGTGAAAACCAGTGATCTAGATATTAGCCTCAAAGCCAAAATCTTATATTTCATTACATTGAGGGCCGTGTGTTTACTGGAAAGCACCTACTCCATGAGTCACGGCATGATTGCATCGCATGCCAGGTAGGCGTATTATCTTATTATTAACAAAAATCCGGAAAAGGAAAACCCATACATTTATGATTCCTTCAGTGAGTGAATTGCACATCACTGAAATGATATGAAATTAATTACTTTTTACTCATTTTACACATTTCATGTGTATTGCTTGAGCAAATGATGCCAGTTTTTTTTTCTTTTAAATCTGGCAACAGATGCCGCTCTTCATCTCCCTAGTTTTTTTTGGGGGGGTGGGTGGGTGGGGAGGGAGCAGGGATGGTACCAGCTGGTGAATGCAGAATTAATTACAGATTGTTTCCCTCAAAAAAGACACACGTGGGTCACCAACCTCTAATGATTTTGGCAGCTGTTTGGCCCTATTAAGATTACCAGTAACTGGACAGATACTTTATTCTTTTTCTTGGAAGCGCATGTTGCAATTTTGGGGGGATTTGGACACTAGGAGCTTGGTTACACATATCACATCTGAAGATAATTTAAGCCTGCATAAGCCATTGCCTCAGACAGTCACTCTAGTTTATTAAATCACTAACTTTCTGGTAATACTTGATTTTCCGTAAATACAAATGTACAAATAAATACATTTCCAAAAAATTCAGGCTCAGAATGAAAGCATATAGGTCTTAAATGTAGAAAACTTTCAGATATGTGGAGAATGATCTTTCTGCTTATATTGGATTGGAGAAACCATGATCTCAGCCACATTTAAGTAATTCTTACATTCTTAAAATGTGTTTTGTTCATGGCGACAATTTTGCGGGAGACACAGCCTGCTCCCACACCCCGATAAGTGAATGGCTTAATTGCATTGAAACAGAGTCTTTATAAAAATTCAAGGTCATTATTGAACTAATATTACTGTACTAATAAATCTTATAAGTGATATACATTAATTTATATAAATTAAATTATATAGTTGGAAAGAAGGCACTTGGTCTCAGAAATAGAGTCTACACCCTGTCTCAAATATTGTGCTTTGCATTTACTCCTCAACCCCCTAAATTTGAATTTAGGTCAAAGTGTTTCTTTAACTGGTCTGTTGGAACCTCCCGTGAATATTCCATCGCCTTTCTCCTTTTCTTTCCTAGACATCAGATACTGTTGATTCCACTATTAATATTTCTTTCTGTCACTTCAAAACGATACAATGTTAGGGTTAAAGTCACAAACTTACTGTCCAGATGCCTGGATTCGAATCTTTGTCCTGCAATCGGCTGACTTGGAAAAAGCCATTGTAGGGTGCTATCTTGTTATCTCTCTGTCAATTAAGGTCAAGTTATTAAATTTGGATGAAGTTGCAAAATCCTGGGATCACAGATGGTGAGCTAATTATCATGAGGTTGGTGGATCAAATCAACCTTCAAGACAAAATGGTTCGTAACATTAGGTGGGTAAAGCACAGTTTTCAAAGACGAATTTCTAACAAGTGTAGCTTCTTAAAAGAAGCAGCTATAAATATGGTCCTTGCAATGTTTAAATTATTTAAACTTCTCTTTGGGTATTTATGGAAAAATTTTTTTACTTTTCAAAGAAAGTAAATTTCTGTACACATTGAAGTTTACAATAAATTACAGATCGTGTGGGGAGCCAACTTGAGTTTGACGGTCACTGGTAAGTGAACTTCGGTGTATGGTTTTTATTTACGAAGAAGATACAATAGATAAATGTACGCTTCAGTTCATCAAATTACTTCTATTAATAGCCTCTCAATTCTTTTCATGCTTCCTTATTAGACTGTTAATCAAAGCTTATAGCCTCTGGCTTCAGTGCTAGTTTTGAGTAAAGGTTGAATCAAAGAGTGTCTCCATACACACTCATTGAAGAAGTCATTTAGTGCAGATTCCTGTAGATGCTCAAAACTGCATGGCAATTCGAGCTGTAACATAGGAGTTATTCTGTGTAGGGTAGGACTTCAAGCATCTCAGCAAACAGTAAATGCCAATAAAAGAATCCTTTGAGTGTGAG
This sequence comes from Proteles cristata cristata, assembly GCA_017311185.1. Lineage (NCBI taxonomy): Eukaryota > Metazoa > Chordata > Mammalia > Carnivora > Hyaenidae > Proteles > Proteles cristata. The sequence goes on from JAESUZ010002468.1 coordinate 1,033,905, forward strand.
AGGGTAGTTTCACAACTCACTCCATTCTTACATTATGAGTAAGGAGTCTTAATTCAGTAATAATCCTGATGTGTGTTTCCTGCTTTGTTTCTTTTTTTTAAGTTCTTTGTTAAATTAGCCTTTCTCACATCTCTCTGGTAACAGGTACGCGAACGAGGGAATTCTTTGAAACTGAGGGTGTTACACTACCCCCTCCCAGAATGTTCCTGCAATATTCCCGACAGTAGCGCCCTGCAGCCGTTGTGCACGGACTTCCACAATGCGCTCTGTGGCTTAGGATTCCCTCATGGCACATGTGTCTGGGGGGTAAACGTGTCCCCACAGTGTCAGTGCGCCGTCTGGGACCTGATCCCATTAAGTGGAACACCCTGGGCACTGGTAGCCGTAGGGTGCCCAAGCATCGGCTGCGACACGAGGAAGTAAGGTTACAGTCAGCAAGACGAATGGAAAAGAAGGGACGAGCGTCTGGTAGAGATGTGAAGCTTTAAGCATTTACTGGGAACTGCTGCTTCGTGGAGCCAAATTAGCATCTGTATTTACCACATCGGACAGCTTTTTGTTTACATGTTATTTTATTTTAAGTGAAAGCACTGTGAATGAGATGAAGGGCAAAAGCCCACAAAGGGACAGACCCTACAACAAATAGTTAACCTCTTGGCCAGATGGCACAACTTGGGGCTATTTATCAAGATCTGAGGATAGAATTTGGGACAAGAAACATGAGGTCCAATGCCAAGAACAAGACAGGAAACTAACAGTGAAGAGACATGGCTTTATTCCGCTTGAATAAATACCACAGTGTTCAAGGCACGGCTTCTTGTATTAACTAGGAGATCAACCTAGTTCTTTAAATTATAGTCCGTGGTCAGGAGGAGTGGGGACTGGGGGGCGGGAATTGGGTGAAAGAGAAGGTATGTTTAGGAGACAGTGTGGAGTCTTTGTTTTTCATTTCATTTCTTTTCACTTTATTTCCTCTTCTTTTTTCCTTTTCTTCCCTTGTCTCTCTCTCCCTCCTCCCTCCCTCCCTCCTCCCTCCCTCCCTCCTCCCTCCCTCCCTCCCTCCCTCCCTTCCTTCCTTCCTTCCTTCCTTCCTTCCTTCCTTCCTTCCTTCCTTCCTTCCTTCCTTCCTTCCTTCCTTCCTTCCTTCCTTCCTAGAGTTTATTCTAAGAAGATGCAGGCCAGAAAGAAATGACAGTGCCTTAACCAAATGACAAGAAGATATGGTAAATAGGGAAGAAGACTGGTCAAGGGTTAAACCCAGTCTAGGGTCCCAGGTCACGAGAGAGAGTTCAATAGCAATGTCTCAAGTCCAAGAAAACTCTGAGACCAAAGAGAAGATCAGCAAAGTGGAAGTAGAGACTTGCCCTTGAGACGCTGGCTGGGCCAGGTCTTCCCTGGAGCACAGCAGCAGAACAGATACCGCCCCTGTCTAGGAAACAGGCTTAAGTCTGGGTGTGTGCTAACTAGCTGTGTGAGGAGTGCACTTAACTAGTCTCAGTCTGTGTTTCCTTGTCTTAAAACTCAAGAGATTGGATTTGCTGCACTGAAATTGTTGTGTTTTTTTTTTTTTTGTCCCCAAGGAAGCCACCATTTTTAAAAGAATCTTTCTTTATATTTTTCTTTTTACCTTTAAAAATCTTTCAAAACTTAAATACTTAAATCCTTCAATTCTTCATAACTTACAGTTTCCCCCAGAAAGCCTTTCTTACTAATTCACCCCAATTGGAAATGATCTCCTTACTTCCAAACCCCAGTATCAGCCACCAATGATGTCTACACATTAACTGTCAAATCACTATGTATTGCATTGTATTGATTTCACTATTGTATGTATCTCCTTATATATCTTGTTCTGGTCTTTGATTTTAGGTCATGAGGACTGCTGAGGTATGTAGGGCAGGGGGAGTTCATGCACATTTTTTTAAATCACTCAGTACCTACCATGACCCTGGTGAGAATACATTCTTCATTAAATATTTTACTTTTTCATGTGTTGAGCTGTCAGTCTGGAAATCTTACATATTCCCACATTAAGCCCATTTTTATAACTTAATAAAGTACCCTCTTTTGGAAGCTCACAGATATTCTACTGGGGAAGAAAAAAAATCTCTGTATTTATTTTGGATTTATATCTTCTCTCTTCAAACCTCACCAGGGCTGGCCCCTGGCCCCCCTCGAGCCAGCAAGGTTTCGTACACACATGGACTAAACATGTGGGGTAAAACCAAATGGATCATTGGCGTCATCAGGAGCAGACTTTTTCCCCAGGAAAGTCATCTTCAAGGCATTTTTGTTTTTTTTTCCTTTTTCTTGAAGCTGATACCCACTTGTGGAGGACATTACTAAATTGGCTGAGCAAGGTACAATCGAGCTGTTTTTTTGTTTTTTTTAATTTACTTACTGGAAAAAATAATACAGCTCCATCCTGAATAATGTTTATTTAATTAATGCTGACTTGATTAACCACCAGGGTTCTCATATATAACTCTGTGGGAAAACCAGACACCTCTTCTGATGATCCGTGATTCAACAGAGCCAGTCTTCGGACGATATTCGCCGAGGGAGCGCGCGCACAGCCTGCCTACGGTGTGGCCTCCGTTCCCGAAGGTCCGCTCCACGGGAGCACGGCGACAGAGCTTACCGTTACTCAGGGCTGTTCCTTTGCTTTCTCTCTCGCCAGGATTTTGTGCAACCCCGAGTCTCCCCCCAGCACGTTTCTGCCTCCCCGCCACGAGTCTCCTGTCCTTCATGTCTCCAGTCCACGTTTGGTGCTGAGCCCCAGGCTTTGCTGCACAGTCAGCCCCTGCTGCTTCCGGGTCACGTCCAAGTTTAATGGAGGGATAGACCCGAGAGAGAGAAGAGCCAGGAGATGAGAGCCTGCTCTTTAACAGTAGCCACATATAGGGAGTTGGTCAGAGGCGTGACGGCCAGGAGAGACAAGAAACATGGATGTGCTGGAAAGACAGAGAGATTAAAAGGGAAGGCGGGTAGGTTAAAAGACTCGGAGTGGGAAGGGAAAATGATTATTTAATTGTATGGTGACACGGGGTTATAGGATCAGTTCTTTCGTTCTGGCATTGTTTCTTCCAGAGAAATTAGAATCACTTAGGTCAGATAATCCAGCTACGTCACTTGATTTCATCACAGGACCCTGATTTTCGAAAAGCCGATTTTTACTTTCGTTATGTCATGAGCACTACTTTTCTGCATGATGTCTTTTTGAAATGGAGATATTTTAATTACCTTCATAGTTATGGACCTTTTCTTTGGTGGTCTCCTTCACTGCCTTAGACGCAGAGAGTTTGAACCCTACGAAGGCCGGCCTTACTGGGTGGGGGCGGGGTGCCCGTGCGGATCGGGAGTTGGCCTCGTGAGACGGCTTCAAGGCCAGATGCAGTGGTTTCAAGGAAGTAGAAAAAGCCAGTTGAGACTGCGGCTCTGGGCCAGGGAAGATGGCTGACAACTGAATTAGAAGGACAGTCAGGGGTCGGGGCGCCTGGGTGGCTCCGTCAGTTAAGCGTCTGCCTCTTGACTTCGACTCTGATCCTGATCTCATGGTTTGTGAGTTCAAGCTCCCCATCAGGCTTTGTGCTGACAGCGCGGAGCCTGCTTGGGATTCTCTCTCTCCTTCTCTCTCTCTACCCCTCCTCCGCTGTCACCCTCTCACAAAATAAATAAACATTTGAAAAAAAATAATTCCAGTAAACTGAGCTTACGGAAAAGAGAAACTGTCTGTGGTGGAGGACGTGACAAGCGGAGCAGCCGACCGCCGGGGTTCTCCGGGGCAGTGTGGAGCCGCTGCAGTGCCACCCCGGGCCACCTCTTCTACCCTTGGGGTCTCTGCCAGGATGGAGGGCTGTGTAGATTCATGTACAGTCTGTGTCCAGAGCATTTCCTGATGAATTACAGTTAGTTGGAAAAAAACCAAAGGTTTCTATTTCTGTTTCCCATAGAAATGAATCCGTGTTTCCTTGAATTAAAAATTGCCTTGAATATGGGGCGCCTGGGTGGCTTAGTCGGTTAAGCGTCCGACTTTCACTTAGGTCATGATCTCGCGGTTGGTGGGTTCGAGCCCCACATTGAGCTCTGTGCTGACTGCCAGCTCAGAGCCTGGAGCCTATTTCAGAGTCTGTGTCTCCCTCTCTCTCTGACCCTCACCTGTTCACGCTGTCTCTCTCTCTGTCCTAGAAATAAATAAAAATATTAAAAATAAAAATTGCCTTGAATAAAAGGATGCAACATTTTTTTGGGTAGTGACTCCAGCAGCCTGACTCCAAACAAATACACACAGCACCTGGAAAGTGAGTCTCTGATTTTCATACTGGGACTTTGTACCGGACCCTTCATGTGGCTTTCCTCCCCTCCTTAGTTCTGTGCAGCTATGAAAGCATATTCTATTGATGTCCGCTCAGATAGGCTGGCCAGTCCTGAGTGTTACAGCTCAGACTGATCATCATAATGATTGTGTGTTAATGCAAGTGTGACCTGTTCTGATTTTAAGGGGTCCTTTTTTGTTTTGCATTTCTGCTCTGGCTTTACATGTCCTATATCTGTATGTTGATAACACACATGCCTGTCATATGTACGTACATATGATACACACCTGTGCACCTGTCTATACTTAATGATGGTAGTTACTGCTTCAGCCGCACTGATGGGGGATTCAGATGAGGGCCCCCAAACAAGAATGCAGTTTAAAAATTTTTTTAGGTTTGTTTATTTTCGCGCACGTGAGCAAGTGGGGGAGGGGCAGTGAGAGAGGAAGACACAGAATCCGAAGCAGGCTCCAGGCTCCGAGCTGTCAGCACAGAGCCTGACGCGGGGCTCAAACTCTCAAAACTGTGAGATCGTGACCTGAGCCGAAGTCGGATGCTTGACAGACTGAGCCCCCCGGGCGCCCCGAGAATGCTGTTTTGGTGTTATCTTTCCGGATTGTAAATGGATGCCATTTATCTCCCGTGGGCCACCACTTGTACATATTGTCGAAAGCGGGCGGTTTCATCTGGACCATCCTGTAGCTTCTGGGGAAAGAGTTCTGTATTGTTGATGTAATATTGGTCATCTCCAGGAGAGTGGCGCTCAGAACGTCCCGCACTCACTCGCCGGTTCTTGCAGCTGTTTCGTGTCGGGCGATGATTTGTAATGGTGACAGAACACAGCGTGAAAGAGGGGTCGTGCTGCAACGTCTGACACTTCCCTTGATTGTCCACATTGAGGTGCTTAACCCTGTATGTAGGAAACAATCATTTCTCCAGTTTTCCATCGGGGAGGGTGAAGAGGGGAAGGGAATCTCTGCTTGGCGTACTGATGGGTGAGGACTGTCGGAAGGAGAGCCTTGCTGGCTCATGATTGGCAGCTGACAGATCTCTGTAGGTGTAACTGAAAACACTTGGCAGTTCTTAACTCTTTCTAATTTCCTCAGCAGGAAGGATGGGGAAAGGGCCCTCCAAGCATCAAGAGATCTCAGTTCTCTTCATTTGTGTTACTTAAGTATAGGCTTAGCCAAAGTAGCAAAAACATCCCAAATCACAGTGACCTAAAGAAGAGAGATATTTATTTTTCTTTCTAATCTATCTGTGTGCACAACATGGGGCTGGCATTGTGGCCCCATAGTCATCATGGCCCAGGATTCTTATGTGGTGGCTTTCCATGGTCTAAGATGGTAGCTTCCAAAACAGTAGATCGTTCTTATATTTCGGCTCTCAAGAAGAAGGAAAGGGGAAGAGGACACAACACTTCTTTCCAGAGAACTTCCTCAAAACTGTGTTTGTTGTTTTCTTTCATGTTCCTGTGGGTGACATTTACTCCGTGGCTTCCCTGCGCTATGGAACCTCGCTGGGGTTTATAGCTTCTCCTCCAGGACTTCACCCGTCAGGCTACTTTTCCAGACTTGTATTACTTCATCAGTTTCAGTTTTCGAAGGTGAGAAACATGCCTTATTCTTATTCTGCATTTTCAATCGCTCCTTGCACAAACCAAGCACATTCCAAGGTTTCACTTAATGCTGGATTAATGGTTTCATTTGCCTTGATACCCTCTCTCCAGAAAATTTGAAGTAGGGATTTTTTAAAATAGTTTATTGTCAAATTGTTTTCCATATAACACCCAGTGCTCATCCCCACAAGTGCTCTCCTCCATGCCCATCTCCCCCCTCCCCCCTCCCCCCCAAACCCATCAGTCCTCTGTTTGTTCTCAGCATTCAAGAGTCTCTCATGGTTTGCCTCATTCCCTCTCCCTCACTATTTTACCCTTTCTTCTCCCCCACGGTCCTCCATTAAGTTCCTCCTAATCCTCCTAAACATGCAAACATATGGTATCTGTTCTTCTTTGCCTGACTTATTTCGCTCAGCCTAACACCCTCAAGGTCCATCCACATTGCTACACGTGGCCAGATTTCATTCTTTCTCATTGCCGTGTAGTATTCCATCGTATAGATAAACCACATCTTCTTGATCCATTCGTCAGTTGATGGACACTTAGGCTCTTTCCATGTTTTGGCTGTTGTTGAGAGTGCTGCTATGAACATTGGGGTGCATGTGTAATAGGGATTTTTTTTTTAAGAGCTGTCAAGCTAGTGCAAGAAAACCTCACTTTTGTGGACCTCAACCACATTTATCATGTGTGTATATACTTTTGTTGAATAGGGGAGCATTACCAGAGTCAGCAGTTTACAAGGACCAGTGGCATCAGAATATATGGTTTAGGTCAAGTGAAAGTCGTTACGTATTAAATCCCTAGAGATCTATGTCATCTTTGCCTTAAGTGGGTTACTTCAAGAAGACACTCTTTTTTTTTTCTTTACAAATAGTTTATTGTCAAATTAGTTTCCACATAGCACCCAGTGCTCATCCCCACAAGTGTCCTCCCCCATGCCCATCCCTCCTCCCCCCCACATCCATCAGTCCTCAGTTTTTGTCAGCATTCAAGAGTCTCTCATGGTTTGCCTCTCTCCCTTTTCCCCACCATTTCCCCCTTCTTCTCCCCCTTGTTCCTCCGTCAAGTTCCTCCTAATCCTCCTATACGTGCAAACATATGATATTTGTCCTTCTCTGCCTGACTTATTTCGCTCAGCATAACACCCTCAAGGTCCATCCATGTTGCTACACAGGCCAGATTTCATTGTTTCTCATTGCCATGGAGTATTCCATGGTATAGATAAACCCCATCTTCTTGATCCATTCATCTGTTGATGGACACTTAGGCTCTTTCCAGGTTTTAGCTATTGTGGAGAGTGCTGCTATGAACATTGGGGTACATGTGCCCCTATGCATCAGCATTTCTGTATCCCTTGGGTAAATTCCTAGAAGTGCTATTGCTGGGTCCTAGGGGAGTTCTATTGCTAGTTTCCTGAGGAACCTCCACATTGTTTTCCAGAGGGGCTGTACCCGTTTACATTCCCACCAACAGTGTAGGAGGGTGCCCGTTTCTCCACATCCTCGCCAGCATCTAGAGTTCTCTGATTGGCTCATTTTAGCCACTCTGACTGGCGTGAGGTGGTATCTCAGTGTGGTTTTGATTTGTATTTCCCTGATGAGGAGGGATGCTGAGCATCGTTTCATGTGTCTGTTGGCCATCGGGATGTCCTCTTTGGAGAAGTGTCTGTTCATATAAGAAGACACTCTTAATGTAACCTTTTGGGTCTGGGAGACAACAGATTACAACTACCTTGTTCTGGTTCAGAGGTTTAGTTTTGCAGCCACACATTTGGACTTTCACAGCAGGAGAAGTTTATGAAATTATTAAAGCAGACAAGGAGAAAAATTTTGCAAATAATGTCCCCAGAGACAGCAAATAGCTTAAAATATAAAACACATTGAATCCTTGTGTTTCTTGACGATGCATCCTATGATTTATGGACTCAGGGTATAGGGTTGGAATCTCAACAATAACAGTGGCAAACTGTACAACCTTGAGCAAGGCACACAACCTCTCTGTGTCTTGATTTTCTCATCCACGGATGGAAAAAAGAAATGTATTATTCAGTGCCTCATTCATAATGAGAGTCTGGGATGCATCTCAACTGATTTGACTCATTGGCAATAATTTTGGAAGAGGAATTGATGAACAGAAATTGAAAGCTTGTAATAATAAGACCTGGACTTTGTGACATTCTTATTTCTTGCTTTCACTTTTTCTGTTAAAATTATCAATCACGGAATGCCTTGATGAATAATTTAAAAAATTGAGGAAGTAAGACATATTTAAAACCTAAACCTTTCATTTTGCTGCTAGGAAACTGAGTGGGGGGAGGGTGAATGGAACATGGTCCCAAGAAAATTCAGTCCCTGGTCCGTCATCACAAATACAATGGTTGACATTCCTGAAAGTAAATCCTGGAATTTCTGATGTTAAATCTGATGTCTTTCCTCTTTATAATTGCTCAAAATATCCTTATCTGTGGGAGATAACCTGATCCAAGAAAGTTGATAGATTAATGTAGGAACCTCAGAGAGAGAAGGGTCACGGTAGGATCAGAAGTAATAATCATTATTTAAAGGGGGAGAGAACAGAAAACTGTAAGGGAGACAGAAATTAGTCAAAACTTACAAAGAGAACCAGGTACCTATAGTATTGTGGGAAGAAAAGCCAACGTTAAAATTGGCAAGTCCTCTTTGGTGACAAGTGGGCAGGATTCTTTATTCTGGCAGCAGATTGGTTATTGGTGACTTTGGGGTGAGACCACCCACGAGTGGTGTGTTTGTGGGCCGGGGCGGTGGAAGACTGAATGTCCATCATAAAGTGGAGACAACAGATAAAATGCGTGGCTCACGGAGGATCCAGAGTGCTCTGAATGGGAGAAAATGTCAGGAGCTGGAGAGAGTAAGGTGGTACCTTCCAGATAGCCTATCACCGTGGTTGTAAGACTTGGAGATACCCATATGCACAGATCTGGCTCTGCCCAACTCCAGTCTCAGGACTTAAGGAAGAGGCGCTTTCTTTTATGTTTCTCTTGGTTTCTAGTGCTTTGCACTGTGGCTAGAATACTTGGAATCTCTTTGCGGAATGAATGAGAATGTCTCATATCCTAGTGCCATCCTAGCGGCCAGCTCCAAACTTGGATGCGCTCTCCACTGCCTGCGAGAGTTTTCAATCTAAATTCCACACAGAATGGACATAAGTTTTCAACGTTCATTTTCTAGTGTCCTGCCCTGAGAGGGCGCATCACTGAGTCACGCCTCACTGCTCCCGCGTGCGTCTCGAACCACTCCGCCTTGTCCCTTGTGTTCTTCCCAGCCTCGACGCGTCCCCTCCAGCTTTCTTGCTATGCTCAGATTTAACAACACACCACACTGAGTTGTTATTTATCAAATGTTACTGAGGACAGCTGTTTGCCAGTGTTTCATGTTTGGTGCTCGAGTTAAGAGACATGGATCTGATTGGTGTTTTCCAAAGACTCCTTTGTATCAGTGATGTATGTGGTGCACAGGGAGATCACGTTCCATATCCGTTTTGAAGCGTCAGCTGTTTTAGGAGTCTGTGCCCTCTGCAGGGCGCACGGCACAGTGGAATGGGCCCACGTTGGGGTGATCGGTTGAAGAGCCAAATGCCCCTCCTCTTTCAGTTTTCAGGTTTGAGAGCGCTGGCATTTCACCATTTGAGCAAATGAAGGACGAATGACTGACAGCGTGTATTAAACGCCCTGGTTTGTCCAGGAAACCGGGGCAAGGGACTATAAATTGATGATCCGCCTCCCCGTGGGTCAGACAACTTAACGATCTGTCACGTGGTGAGTGAGCCGCTGTGGTTAAGAAGGAATATGACGGTGGCTATGTGCAGATGTTTCTTACATTGAAAAATGGGTTTATTAATGGCATGCTTATGAAGAAAGTTCTAATCAGGGATTCTGTTACCGTATTTAATTAACTAGTCAGCCTCTGAAGATCCATGAAGCTCAGACCCAGAAGTGAGTGATCATCAATTTTTGGCTTTGCTCTGTCCATAGCTGAGAAGAGGATGGCGGCAGACCTCAGAAGCTCAATCAAAAGACTAGATCTATATTTTATTTTGTCTTTGGTCATCAGGAATCTAATGGGAGGAAATACACACATGTCCTCTTTGATTTCTGCTTTGTTCTACACTTGTTTGATTTTCAGAGGAGTGCAGAAGAGGGGTAAAGGAGGAAAGAGTATTTGATCGTTTGGTCATTGCAAGATGATAGTTACACGCTGAGAGTACGCAACCAGTGTTGACCACAAAACTTTGCGTTAATGGCTCTATAACAGCACACGTGTATACTACCAACAGAACCTTCAGAAAATAGATTTGAAACTTTAGGGACAATGATCAGCTTATTTCTACAATTATGCAGCTAGCTTCATCCCTTTTCTGATACAACGTATGAATCAGATTCTACATAAACTGGACTGTAGCGAAGGACACAGGAGGGAAAATACTTGCTCTCATGCTAACATAGGCATACGTATACAGTCAGCACAATGGTAGGAATGCCAAGGGGTACGCAATATGAATTTAATTTTAATTCTTATTATTTATTTATTTTGAAAATAACTTTATTTTCTTAAAGGTTTATTTGTTTTGAAAGGTAGAGAGAGGGAGCATGCATGCGTGTGCGTGTGATCGGGGGAGGGGCGGAGAGATGGAAACAGAGGGTCTGAAGGCGGCTGTACACCAACAGCCTGATGCAGGGCTCGAACTCCCGAACTATGAGATCATGACCTTAGCCACAGCTGGATGCTTAACCCCCAGAGCCACCCAGGCACTCTTGTGGTATACATTTTAAATGCCTTGTTTTTTATGGCTTTTACTTTTTGGGAAAGCCAGAGTTTTGTAGAACAATTAAGTAGCAATAGCTCTTGTGTGGAAGGAAAATTGGAAATGTTTTCTTTTGTCCATTTGGAAAAAGCCTTTATTTCATTACCGATGGCACTTGAAGATGTCACCCAAAAGAAATGAGCCTGGCATGACCAGGGAGCACCTTGAAGAACGCTGGTGGACAGTGAAAGTGACAAATCCTCTCTACAAGAGATTATTTAGAGCTTGTGTTATTCTGAGCGGTTACGTTCAAGCCTCATTTCTGATAAAGGCTAGAAAACCGGAAATTTTTTTTGCTACTTGCAGAAAGGAGACTTATATTAATTTTGGTGTTGCAGTTGACCTTCCTACTTAGCGATACACAGTCTCTGTCTCTGCTCCCATTTCCAAGCTCAGAGTCAGCTCCCCAAAGAGCCACTCTTAGAAATCAAAGTGGAATACCTTAGTTGGATCAGAAGTATAAAGCTTTATTTTTTCCAGAACCAGAACTAGACTAAGACCATGGCTTCAAAGTCAATTACACAAGAGAGAGATTTGTACTTACAAAGTGAGAGCAAAATTTTAATTTTCTACATGTTAAAAATTATAAAGCCTAATTGTATCACTTAGAGCACATGTGGTTAAGTGGACATTTGAAGATGAGGAAAATTTTAGATGAGATCAATATGAGCTCGAGTGGGTTGTTCACTTGACATGGCCCGAGATTGGACTTGCTAAGAGGACCCCAAGGAGCAGTTGGCATGATTGACTGTGCGTCCCTGGGAATTCCTCAGTGCCCTTGGGTGACCCATTACTACTGGCAGTTTGCCATGGTATTATTCAAATCCGAGTTAGGGAACTAAAATAAAAATGTACATAGGGGCGCCTGGGTGGCTTAGTCGGTTAAGCGTCCGACTTTCGCTTAGGTCATGATCTTGCGGTTCGTGGGTTCGAGCCCCGCATTGGGCTCTGTGCTGACTGCCAGCTCAGAGCCTGGAGCCTGTTTCAGAGTCTGTGTCTCCCTCTCTCTCTGACCCTCCCCTGCTCACGCTGTCTCTCTCTCTCTCTCTCCTAGAAATAAATAAAACATTTAAAAAAAATAAAAATAAAATAAAAATGTACACATTTCTTATAAGTGAATTTAAAGACCTCTGCTGTGTATATTTTTTCATTTTACATCTTTACATATATTTGTATAAATACTAAAATGAAGGGGCTTCTGGGTGGCTCAGTTGGTTAAACGTCTGACTTCAGCTCAGGTCATGATCTTGTGGTTCATTAGTTCGAGCCCCACATTGGTCCCTGTGCTGACAGCTCAGAGCCTGGAGCCTGCTATGGATTCTGTGTCTCCCTCTCTGCCCCTCCCCTGCTCATTCTCTCTCTCTCTCTCTCTCTGTCAAAAGTAAGTAAACATTAAAAAATATGAAAAATACTAAAATGAAGATAGGTGTACATACAGTATTCTATAAGGAATGAATCTTTTAATGCACTGTAACATTCACTAGACACTTGATTTAGCCACAAGGCTGTTGTATTCCATACTTTTCATTTTCTGCTTTAAATATCATGGGTTCAACTTTTTCTTTCATCTTTCTTTGAACATTTTACCTGAAAAATTTCCAGCGTACATCAAAATAGAGATAATAGTAGAGCAAACCTTCAGATACTCTGTATTCGACAATGAACATTTATTTCTTAACAAAAGTTACTGGGGGATTTGGTCCTGTGATTTTCTTCAGGGTCTCAAATCCTGTAGTAGTTCTTGAAATCGGTTAAATATGTGCATTTATCCATGGGATGTCTTCATTTTCAAATCTTACCTACAAATTCCCAGAAAGTAGGGCCAGTCGGATGTCTCTGTCGGTTGAGCACCTGACCTCAGCTCAGGACATGATCTCCCATTTCATGATTTGGAGCCCCACGTCGGGCTCTGTGCTGACGGCTTAGAGCCTGGAGCCTGCTCTACATTCTGTGTTTACCCCTCTCTCTGTCCCTCCCCCACTCATGCTTGCTCTCTCTCTCTTTCTCTCTCTCTCTCAAAAATAGACAGTAAAAGTTTTTTTAAAAAACCCCAAATTCCCAGAAAGTAGAATTGCACTGGAGATCATATAAATATTATTATTATTATTATTATTATTGATAGTTGGACTAAGTATGGGAACATTTTTCATAATAACAGTAAAGAGATAATGGATTATTCCTAATAATATTTTTAATAATATTCTTCTGAAACAGTTTTCTATTTCAGGGAAAATGAAATCTATGGATCAGGGAAACTATAATGAAGGTCATCTGCATTTGATGCCATGATTGGTTTTTAAATAAGCCATTAACCGTTACATAAGATTTTATTGTTCTGTGGCAGATGTAGTGTTTTCTTTATGAGAACATCAACATCACCCTGAAGATGGATGTGAGCATTGTTAGAACATTGTTTTGTGTTCTGCAGAAATCAGACGTTCGATTTCATCCTCAAACACCATGCGTGCTTGTTTTAAGAAAAATACATTGTTTGGTATCAAGTACACGTCTCTCTTTATGGAGAGTAGCACACAAATATTTGGAAAGGATAAGAAAATTCATTATCGAATGAATAAATAATGATTCATCAGGAAGCTTTGTTTGGAGAACGAAATTTTAAAGTGCTTAATTAAAGTTTAATTACAATCATCCATATTTATTGTGATTGTAAAATGCACAGAATAATAATTCCACCATATTTTAAGGCTTGATATACGTTAATGAAATAAGAGCTCATTTTAGCAAAATAGAATCCACAGTTTTCTTTTTGGGCCAAAGTAAATGTACTAGGTGAACTAATTGCTTTCAATGAATGCTTTTTTTTCCTTTAAAGAAATACACATTTTTTAATGCTTATTTATTTTTGAGAGAAAGAAACAGAGCAAGTGGGAGAGGGGCAGAGTGAGGAGGAGACACAGAATCGAAAGCAGGCTCCAGGCTCCGAGCTGTCAGCACAGAGCCCGACGCAGGGCTTGAACTCACGAGCAGTGAGATCACGACTTGAGCCGAAGTCGGACACTTAACTGACTGAGCCACCCAGGCGCCCCTCAATGAATGCTTTTGATCATACAAAAATGGAGCATTACTTTCCTTAGTTGTTTTTTTCATCCCATACTATATGCAGTGTTAGATTTTAATGGTTTTCAAGCATTAAAATATATTCATATGTTTAAATTAACATTCGAATTTGTGATCTAACCTGTTAGGAGAATGTGGAAATCAGTCCTCCGTGTGAGCGACAAGACTCCACAGGCTTCCCGTGTAAAACCTTAGATATTGCATGAGAAGAAAGGACATGTTGAGTCACATCTTACATAAAAGGAGCAGTGGAAGAAGGTGGAGTTTGGTTCACACCATGAGGTGGTGCATGGCAGTGACCAAGACATGGACACCTTGAGTCTCGACTAGGTGTGGGTTCTGGTGCTGTGCCACGTTGTGGGTGCTTGGAGCACCTTCCTAGCTTTTGTGAAATGGAGGTATTTACTTCAAAGTTTCCATGAGGTTCCCATCCTAAAAATGTGTAGATAAGGTCTGCCATATGACAGACTCCCGATAGACACGAGGAAGTGGTGGTAAAGTTTGCCGTTGGTATGGAGATGGTGACCCTTGGCCATGATGGTCACACTTTCCTCTAGCGATGCTGTGTCTTTCATGAGCGCAGACCCTAATGGTGACAAACTACCCAGGTGTGCATGGGTTTTGGCTGTGTGCAATGGGGGTGCAGAGCACAGGGCAGCCAGGGGCTGTGTGGGCGTGGCTGAGAGGAATGGCATTTGGATGACAGAGGGTTTAGGGGGCAGCAATGGTCGCTTCTGGCCCGAAGCCCTACGGGCTGCATCCTGAGTACCCATCTTTTATTCTGGCTTCTTGCTATGAAAAGGCAGAAACTGACCTCTCAGTGAGGGACTTTTCTGCAGATAGGATTTCCCGGGGCAGCTAGTTTTAGGGGTCTTGAAATGTATCAAGAGGACCTAGAGGGTGCATTGGTGCATCTAAGAACTTTTAAGTATGAGACATGGAAGTGTAATCTCTCTCTCTCTCTCACACACACACACACACACACACAGAGCTCTGAATGTAGCTAATTATAAAGCTTGGCTGGCACTTTACCAGTGCTAAATGTTTATTTTCCCCATTTGCTTTCTGAAAGTTTAACTGAGAAAATACTCACCACAATGGCGTTGGACTGATAATCAAGCCCGAGGGAAGCTTGATTGCACAAGACGGCGTGGGCTTCGTCCCTCCCAGCACGACCCTGGTACAACACAGACCCCCGATGGAGGTGGGGCTTACGTCGCCACCTCTCACCTCATGCTTGTTTCTTGGTATAACCAAAATAATGGAATTTTGTGTTTGTAGAACACGTTTCAGAACTGACTTTTAGATCACTCAATAAAGAGCCTCAGGTGAGGTTGGTAAGTGGTAACCGTTATCTCTCTCTCGGATAAAGTCCGAGAACAGAAATCATAGCTGGCCCAGAATCACTTAGGAAGCTCAGATCAGGACTCAGAAGAAAATGCTGGACTGGTGACTACTGAGCTCCTTGCCAGTTTACCTGCAAGCCGTCGTATGCATGATGCTCAACAAAGGGCTCTTCGCTGGGGTGAAGAAACCCGATCGTGGCATTTCCTGGTTTCTGAAGTATGGTACCTTCCACCATGGCTGCTTCCAAGCACCTGCCGTGATGTTACTGAACACAGAGTTGGGAAGAGATGTGTACCATTGCCTCTCGAGGGCTGGTGCAAGGTGACTGCCACATGGTATTCTTTACACCCAAGAGTGAACCTTTCTGGATCCTCAGTTCATCATTCCCTGGATCTTTATTAGGTCATTTCCAAGAGTGACATGGTGTGCAAGAAGTAGGGTGTACAATGTCTGTCAACAAAATTGGTAAATGGTGTGCCCAAAGGGGTGTGCCATGCTACAGTTAGGCACTGGTTGTCCCGCGGTCGCCATGCAAATGCCAGGGGGCTAAGATCACTTAAAGCTGGACGAGCAGGGCTTGGACTAAAAATCAAATTAAAATAAGTAGAAATCTTCAGTGTGTGGACAGAGTCATGAGGGCAGCCCCCAACCTCCTTTTCTAATCTGGATCATTCTTTTGAACTTGTCATCGCCCCTTGTAGTTCAGATGTACTTCGTTGATACTTTCCAAGGGACAATGTGGTTTTGGGGGAAGAGCATGGAGTCATCAGAAGGTCTCCATGAAAGAGCTGATTCATTACCTTCAAATAGAAGGCACTGGGCCAGTCCCTAAGTGTCTTCACTTATCCGAATGCAAGTTTTCTTCACGTATGAAACAGGTGTCATCCTCTAGGAAAGTTCTGGCTCACTTCACCAGCTGTGTGGAGGAAAAGCAATGTATCCCAGTGACAAAAGTCAGGTTACAAGTGTACCGAGCAGTGTTGCTGCTGCTGCATCCGTTACTGCTGATATCATGGTGTTGGTGGGGGTGATGGTGTGGATGCGGGTGGCGAGGGTGGTGGTGGTAACACAGGCACTGGTTGGTGATGCTGCTTCTGCTGATGGTGACGGTGATGGTGATGGTTGGACGTTGTTGATAATGTGGGCACTGGTGATGGTGATGGTGGTGGTGGTGGTGATGATGGCGATGGCGTAGTGGTATTGATGACACAGGCAGTGGTGTTGATGATGATGGTGGTGGTGGTGACGGTGGTGGTGGTGGTGATGATGGCGATGGCATAGTGGTGTTGATGACACAGGCAGTGGTGTTGATGATGATGATGGTGGTGGTGGTGACAGTGGTGGTGGTGGTGATGATGGCGATGGCGTAGTGGTGTTGATGATGATGATGGTGGTGGTGGTGACAGTGATGGTGGTGGTGATGATGGCAATGGCATAGTGGTGTTGATAATACAGGCAGTGGTGGTGATGATGGCGATGGCATAGTGGTGTTGATGACACAGGCAGTGGTGTTGATGATGGTGGTGGTGGTGGTGATGATGGCGATGGCGCAGTGGTGTTGATGATGATGATGGTGGTGGTGGTGATGGTGGTGGTGGTGGTGATGGCGGTGATGGCGCAGTGGTGTTGAGGACACAGGCGGTGGTGTTGATGATGATGATGATGGTGGTGGTGACGGTGGTGGTGGTGGTGATGACGGCGATGGCGCAGTGGTGTTGAGGACACAGGCGGTGGAGGGGACGGTGGTGCTGCTGCTGCTGGCAGCATCTTCGTAAACACTCTCACTGCAACTTCCTACCACAGTCTTCCAGGTTCAAAACTAGCAAACAGAGTCTCTTGGAAACTCATGACCTGTAACTAGTTGCACTTATAGGAGTTCGTAGAACAACACGGGCAAGGAATCCTGGCACACGGGTCCCTGCTTGCACGCAGTCTCCGAGGCCCTGTTGCACATCGGGGGGCGGAGGCGCTGACGGAAGCAGCATCCCTGCAGGAGTCGGGGATTTACTAGCGTGCTGTGCAGTCTCTCTTCCCCTTACCTGGCTTTTGTGTTATAACACCTCCATAAGGCGACCAAGAAAGAAAAGGAAATTAGTGGTGAAGAGATTGTGTTCCATCTAGAAAAATAGGGCTTTGCAGGAAAGAAAATTTACCTGGTGTTTACCAGTACCCTGCTCACCATTCCCGCTGCCATTCCTGGCTGATATGAGGAATATTAAATGAGCAGCCTCTGGCTGAGTGTCCGTGTCCATGAAGAGCTGCACATGCCTTTTTGACCATATAGGAGCTTTGTTTACACTTTAATTTATGCTACAATTGTGCTTCATTTCATTCCCTATCACAATATCCCTTAAAAATGAGAAAAATTTAAAAATCGATCTTTTTCCAGTAAAAATTTACAAAAGACTAAATTGTTTCCTTGTTTTTTCCACAAGTTGTGCCAGGTCTGTTGGAGATGTGCGAGTAAGATGTTTGCGTGTGCGTCCACGTGTGCTTATGCGCACGTATGTGCACGTTGTCAACAATGACTCATTTCGTTTAGGAGAAAACGGTTCAAGGGGGTAATCAATCAGAATAAGTGTGATACCATGACAATACATCCCAAGGCCAAGTACACCCTATAATAGAAACCAGGGTTTTAAATGGTTGTTTGGTTGGCTAGGAATGGGCCAGAATATTTGTCTTTTTTTTCTCGCCAAGACGAAATGATAAGGTATGATCACTACTTACTGGTTCCAATTTATTTGCTGTCAACTGGCTTTTGTTTGGTCAGATTTTACATTCTCCGCACGCAGATTTCTAGTCTTGCTGGAGAAGCCCGTGCTCCTTTTCAGAGATTAATATTGCCTAACATCTATGGCTCTAAATTTTGATATATGTTTCTGGGCTTATATAAATCAGAAGTTCCATAGCTGTTAATAAAAAAAGAAATACCATATTCCAATTATGAATTTTAGCTCATTGATTTACCTTCAAAACATTTGGCATACAAAAAAATTTCCCTTGTCCAAGAAGACGTCATCTTGAAAAGTTTCTTTATATTTTGAAGCATAAGAGAACTTGCGGTGAATGGTATTTGGTGTAATATTTTAATAGGGTAGTACTTTCTCTTATCATTTTGGGTAATTTATAGTATCTAAGCCTGTGCTTTTTTATGCTTTTTTAAACTGCTATTTTAATGCTAGAGAGTATTTACAATACTGAAATCTCCAGAACACGGCCTGTCTCCCCATCTGTTCAGGCTTACTTTTATGTCTTCCGGGACTGTGTAACAATTTTACTCATGTAGGTTTTGGAAATTTACTGTTTTTTATGTATATATATATTATATATGTTGTACATATAGGCATTCATACCTTTGTGAAATGCTTTTCTCCAATAATTCTGAAACATGGTACCTTTCTTTGTTTACTGCATTTCTCTCCATAAAAATTGCATTCTGAAGGGAGAACTCGTTTTGTTCAGTGTTGGAGCCGCAGGGCTGTTCATGGCCCACGGCACATAATAAATACTGAAACTGAACTTGTTGCATCAGTAAAGGAAGGTCCTGTTCAGCTCCCTCCCTGCCATCCTTCCCCAGCACATCTCTACCACTGGGCGGGGTCTTAGGTACCTTTGCACTTGGTCTTTACTTACATTTAAGTGAAGTTTGTTATAATTAATGCTGAGCGAATAAATTCTAGAGCAGAAATTGCAAACTGGTAACTGAGAGCAAATCGGGCAGACTCCTTTGCTCTTTCCCTGAACAAGGTGCGATGTACATCTTTTCTAGTTAGGTGGTACCCACGTGACCCCCAGGATCTCACTGACTTCGCTGGGTGGACTGGCGGAGCTGGGGGTCCCAGGCATCCCCCGCCCCAGGTGTGTGGCCACCTGCTGCAGATGCCTCCAGGTGATGCCTGTAGACGGCCTACGCTCGTCGCAGCCATGTCTCCTGTCGTGTGACCCGTCACCTGGATCCTTGTACTAATCGTTCATCTGTTCTGGCCGCAGAAAGCAGGTACATTTTCTGCCAGTGAGTTGGGTGTTTACACAAAACAAAGAGAAACTGACTTAAATTGAGAGGCTGCCGGGGGTCAGATGATTCTCTTAAGGTGACCTCAGTTAAGGGGCGCCTGGGTGGCTTAGTCGGTTAAGCGTCCGACTTTCGCTTAGGTCATGATCTCGCGGTTCGTGGGTTCGAGCCCCGCATTGGGCTCTGTGCTGACTGCCAGCTCGGAGCCTGGAGCCTGTTTCAGTCTGTGACGCCCTCTCTCTCTGACCCTCCCCTGCTCATGCTGTCTCTCTCTCTCTCTCCTAAAAAATAAATAAAACATAAAAAAAAAAAAGGTGACCTCAGTTAATTCTCACGGTGATGCAAGAGGGTGAGCCTCTTCTCTCTCTGTGTTTCTGAAAAAAAAATCACTTTAAGACAAAACAAGGCAACAAACCTTGGATCCACTTCCCGGGCAGAGTTCCCTGACACCTCCTTATGCTTGCTAGGAGCTGAACAGTGTAAGTGGGGGCAACTGATTGTATTACTTCTAAAATTAGTGGATGTTTGTCTTATGCAGACCTTGAGATTGATTCTATTTTTTACATTTATTTATTTTTGAGAGACAGAGAGAGTCAGAGCACAAGTGGGGGAGGGTCAGAGAGAGAGAGGGAGACACAGAATCTGAAGCAGGCTCCAGGCTCTGAGCTGTCAGCACAGAGCCCAACGCGGGACTCAAACCCACAAACTGTGAGATCATGACCTGAGCTGAAGTTGGACACTTAACTGACTGAGCCACCCTGGTGCCCCGAGATTGATTCTTGAATATCATGAATCAACTCAGAAACATCTTTGTGTCCTCAGTATCCGACATAATTCCCTCTACACCAGACACGCTCAGTAAACAGATATTGGTGCTAATTTTGTGATAAGAGAGGCTGAGATGAGAGACATTTTAACTCTGAAAAGGAATATGTCACAATAAATATATGGGTCACATCACTGATGACTTTGTCTGTGATACGAACTTTTTACCAAGAGCTGCCCAGCCATGGAGAAGATGCAGGGAGAGCCTGGGTGGGAAGGCATAGAGAGAAGCCAGGTGTGAATTTAACCTCAAACAAATGGGCCTGGCAAGTTTCCCACGGAACCGGAGTCTCACCCATGAGTCCAGGAAAAGGGGTGCATTGTGTGCATGAAACCACACACGTGAGAGCAGAGGGTCTGGTGTGGCCCATGTGCTTAGCCCTTCTGAACACAATGCAGGGAACCTCTGTGAAATAGCCTTTATGACCTGCAGCTTTATTTTTATTATAAAATAAAGTTTATTTTGAGAGGGAGAGAGAGTGTGTGTGTGCAAGCAGGGGAGGGACCGAGAGAGAGGGATAGAGAGAATCCCAAGCAGGCTCCATGCTGTCAGCACAGAGCTTGATGTGGGGCTTGATCCCATGAACCGTGAGATTATGACCTGAGCAGAAATTAAGAGTGGGATGCTTAACTGACTGAGCCACGCAGGTGCCCTGCTGATCAGTGTCTTTAATCTCTGTTGCGAGCCTGTCCTCATTCTCCGGGGTTTGAGACACACGTGAGTCAGGCAGCGGTCCATGGACGGTTCACACCCCTCTCCTCGGCCTCTGCCTGAGGCCATTTCTCCTGTGGGTGCCCTGGCTTCGTGCGGGCAGCTTCCTAGCACACAGCTGCTTCCACTCAGCTCCACACTCCACCCCTGCCCGCTTCAGGTCAGGCCTCTCTCTTCCACCTCGATGTGCCAGAGGCCCCCAACGACTTCTTCTGTCTTGGGTTCACATCCACCCACAGCTTAGCTGTCACAGTAACCGACTTTGAGGACAAATCATTCTCCTGCCTCAAGCCTTCGGTGACTCTCCGTTCTCCTTCGAGTCCCCCTTCCTGACTCTGCAGTGAGAAGAGAGCTTGTGGCCGCTGCCCAGTCTTCTCTCCGGCTTCTCTCCCCTTCGACTTTCTCTATCGTCTGCCCTACCCTTTATAGCAACTGCTTCTTGCTCATCCATTGACAGTCAGGGTGCCTCTCCCATTATCCAGAAAGGTCTGACTGCTCTGCCACGCCTCTTTCCAACTTGAATTATGGGTTTCATTTTCATGAGTCTGATAAAATCATCTATATATATCTCATCTATATGTAGCACAGCAGTGCCTCATTGATTGCTAGATTCCCAGATGAGGCAAGCAGAAAAATGCTCCCCTAGGGAACTCCATGTCTTAACCCCAGACCTGTGACTCTGTCATATGACTGAAGGAACGTTGCAGATGTAAGTAGATTGAGGACCTGGAGATGGAAGACTATCTTGGGTTATCTGGGTGCTTCCATTATAACCCAAAGGTCTTTATCAAAGGAAGCAGGAGTGTCAGAGTGAGTGGGATATTAGAAGATGATGCCTTGCTGGTTTTGAAAATGGAAAAGGGACCAGAAATCAAGAAATGCAGACAGCTTCTAGAAGCTGGAAAAGCAAGGGAACAGACTTTCCTCTGGGCCTTTTAGAATGAACACAGTTCTGGGGCGCCTGCGTGGCTCAGTTATTTGAGCGTCTGACTTTGGCCCAGGTCATGAACTAATGGTGTGTGAGTTCAAGCCCCGCGTCGGGCTCTGTGTTGATAGCTCAGAGCCTGGAGCCTGTTTCAGATTCTGTGTCTCCCTCTCTCTCTGCCCCTCCCCCCTCTCAAAAATAAATAAACATTAAAAAAAATTTTAAAAAAAGAACGAACACAATACTACTGACAGGTGGAGTTTTTTCCCCAGTGAAAACCCAATTTGGACCTCTCAATACCCGAACTATAAAATAATAAACTCTTGTTGTAAGTTTGTAGGACTTTGTGAGAATGGCATGTGGAATGAATATAACATACGTAGAGGAGGGAGTAAATATTTGATGTGTAAGCAGTGGCTGACAGAACGGAGCAAGTGAAGGGTGAATGGGGCGTATTGCATTTCATGTCAAGTGCGTGAGGGGACACAAGTCTCAGGAAGACACAGAACATTAGAACGTTGTGTCACTGTGTAGTGGGTTTGGGGGAGGGGGAAGGCTGGCCTTGATAGATGTGTGGGGGGGGGAGAGTCTGGCCTTGGTAGATGTGTGGGGCGGGGGGTGGCTGACCTTGGTAGATGTGTGGGGGAGGGGGAGGCTGGCCTTGGTAGATGTGTGGGGGCGGGGGAGGCTGGCCTTGGTAGATGTGTGTGGGGCGGGGGAGTCTGGCCTTGGTAGATGTGTGTGGGGCGGGGAGTCTGGCCTTGGTAGATGTGTGGGGGCGGGGGAGGCTGGTTTGGTAGATGTGTGGGGGTGGAGGCTGGCCTTGGTAGATGTGTGGGGTGGAGGGAGGCTGGCCTTGGTAGATGTGTGGGGGAGGGGGAGGCTGGTCTTGGTAGATGTGTGTGGGGCGGGGGGAGTCTGGCCTTGGTAGATGTGTGGGGGGCGGAGGGAGGCTGGCCTTGGTAGATGTGTGGGGGGTGGGGGGAGGCTGGCCTTGGTAGATGTCTGGGATTAAGAACTTTTAGAAGATAGAAATAGGGGAAACGCTGTGGGAAAAGAAGCCAGTGTAGCTCCCAGGACACCAGAAGACACCAGAAAGGGATTCAAGGTTAACGAATACCCATCAGCACGTAGGCCAGCAGGACTCTCATTCATGGCTGGTGGGAACGCAAACCTGTGCAGCCTCTTTGGAAGACCGTTTGGTGGTTTCCTACAAAACCAAACTGCCTCTTCCCATAGATCTAGCCGTTATGCTCCTTGCTGTTTACCCAAATGCGTTAAAATTGTATGTCCACACAGACACCTGCACGTGGATGTTTTAAGCAGCTTTATTCATAGTCGCTAAAACTTGGAAGCAACCAAGGTGTCCTCCAGCAGAGCCGTGAGAAGTCAACTGTGGTATGTGCAGCAATGCACGAGTATTCAGCACTAAAAGGAAACGAGCTATGGATTCATGAAAAGATATGCAGAGGCCTCAGTGGAAGAAGTCAGTCTGAAAAGGCCGTATAGGGTATGATTCCAACTCTGTGACCTTCTGGAAAAGGCAATTGTACGGAGACAGTCAAAAGATCCGTGGTGGCCAAGAGTTGGCAGTTGGAGGAGGGGCAGGAAGAAGGGATGAGTAGGCGGATCATGGAGGATTTTGGGGGGCAGAAAGGACTCCCTGTGACCCTATAACGTGGACACCGGTCACGGTACATCTGTCCAGACTCACAGAATGTACAGCACCAAGAGCGAACCTTCACGTAAACTATGCGTAATGACAATGCATCAGTGTGGGCTGATCAACTCTAACAAATGTACCACTTTGGGCGGGTGGAATGTAGATACTGGGGTAACTTGTGCATCATGGAGGCAGGAAGAATATGGGAAATCTCTGTTCCTTCCCCTCCATTTTACTGTGCACCTAAAACTGCTCTTAAAAAACAAGTCTGAATAGGGGCGCCTGTGTGGCTCAGTTGGTTAAGTGTCCAACTTTGGCTCAGATCATGATCTCACCATTCATGGGTTCGGGCCCCGCATCAGGCTCTGTGCTGACAGCTCAAAGCCTGGATCCTGCTTCGGATTCTGTGTCTCCTTCTCTCTCTGCCCCTCCCCTACTTGCAGTCTATCTCTCTCTCAAAAATGAATAAATGTTAAAAAGAAATTTAAAAAAAGTCTGAATTTAAAAAAATCTGAACAATTTTGAATAGAAGCTAATTTTGGTGACAGTGCAAAGTAGAAGGGATAACCGTGAGCCCAAATTCCTTCCGTGCGGGCTCTCTGGCCCCTCCGTGGGCTGGATACTCTGGGGTTCTGTCTTCAGTGATCTCCCTTGTGGCTGGAACCAGACGCAGTGCTGGTCCAGATCCTCGATGGTGACGGGGCCAGCTGGCTGGCAGACCATCTCAGTGTCTCTGTGTCCCCACAGCCTCGATTGCCGGTGGGCAGGGACAAGCGGAGCATCTGAGCGATGAGGAGTGACAGCAGGCCTGGGGGCCAGTTAGCCACTGGAGGCACCTCCGCCCCCGTCCGCTGAGCCCCGGAGCTGCTGGGCTGCTATTTCCAGCGGGGTCAGCCCCCTGGCAGCCGTGTGCAGGGCTCTTGGAAAGAACAGTCTTTGCACTTGTCTGGTAGTCCAGCCCCAGTGAACCCTGAGCTTTGAACTCAGATATTCCTTGTGGGGAAAGACACCGAGCGCATGTGCTTAGCAATATCAGAAAATGATTCTCCAAGTGATACCGACACTTTACTTAGACTTACCCCCTTGGACCTAAAGATGGATCCTTTTGCTCGTTAAGGAAAGTAGAAAAATAGCTTTCCTCTCACCTGCGAGAGTACAAACAGAGTTTAAAATAGAAGAGCGAGCTGACACTGTCACATTGGCCGCGTGTGCTCTGCCGTGATTGTAACTAAGACAAATAATATGGAATCGTTTGTAGCACGTTGTGATTATCCAAGTTGTAATGTCTGTGGGTCTACGATCGAAATGAACCAGATTGAAAGAGGAAAGTAATGATCATTGTTTGTCTTTATTTCGTTATTCTCGCCAGAGCTCTGCCTTCCTTCTAAATGTGCTTGTTCAGTTAAAACACATTCATCGGGTCCCTCCTGCTGATGCTTTGAAAACGAATGACTGCATTTGGGAGGAAGCATTGCATTCTTCTCTTTTCCTTCCTTGCCAGTGATGTTAAGTTGCTCTTTGAGAATGCATCTCAGAGAGAAATACTGTATCCATAGGAAATAATACATGACTGAAAATGCACCTAATATCTTCAGCATTTTATGCAAACTAATTATGCGTTGGTACTGGGCATTGTGCCCGTGTCTTTTTATGGAAGCCTCTTCCTTGCCTTTGGCATTACCGAAATACCATTGACACCTTGATCTAGACTTTTCCTTCTTGTTTCCCTTTGCACACTCATTTTTATTCATTCCTTTTTTTTTTTTTTTTTTTGATATTGGAGTTCCGAAGAATCTGTTCCATTTTTATCTGTTTTCACTCCACACAGTCCCCTGGCATAGTTTCATCTTTTCCCTTGCTTCAGTCTTGCACATCACACCTGGAAACTTCCTTCCCTGGGTCTCCAGCCACGCCTGTTTGCTGTTTGAGACCCCTCTCTCCAACCAGGGGGTGTAGTAGACCCCTTTCTGTGGCTAGCTGCCTTGGTCTGAGATTGAACCCATGGCCCGCCCACCCCCCCCAAATCTACTTCTGCCCCTTTGTCCCATGTATGAGTGCCCGCCCCCCCCCGGCTATACCTCCAGTGACTCCTTCCTCATTCTCTTGTCACCTGGTCTTACCCGCTTTGCCGTCTCTTGACTGTCTCCTTCTCGTCAGTCCTCCATTGGAGATTCTCATTGAAGTCTTCCTTATTTCCCTCTGGAATTGTGCAGTGCTGTCTTCTAGTCTGGCTTGCCCCAGTGCAGTCTCCACAGTCAGTCCCGAATTTTCCGACGCATCGTACCATATCTTGCTCTGTACATCTTTCCGTGATTCTGTGTTGCCTGGGGGATGAATTCTTTCTTCACCCCTAAGCTTTTGTGATTCGACCCCTGTTTTTCTCAACTTCTGTCTCATGACTCCACAAGTAACGTCTCTCATTCTAACCACACTCCATTTCCTGTGCTGTGCTCATGGTTGCTGCTGTGTGGGGAATGACCCTCACGCAAGGGTAGCTTCTAAGGCCTGTCCCGGCCAGCGTGCCCCAGAGATCAGAGAGCAGAGAAGCTCATGCACCACATTAAAATGCCTGTATCGTTCTGCTTACTGACTTAATTTGAAACACACGGGAAGAGCAAGGGAAAAGATGAGTGAGTTGATGTATAGCGAGAGGATGCAAGGAGACAGAAGCCCATACTGTTTTGAGTCCGAGGACACTGCTGATGTGCTTATGAGGATCCAAAGTGAGGTTTAATCCAGCAGCCCCATGGATAGAAGGTGCCCTGGGTCAATGCCACATGCTTCCTGTATGGAGCGCACGTCCATCTGGCTACAGCTCGTTCATTAAGCTGCTGTCACACATGGGCTTTCTCTGCTTTCCTTGGATTGAGCACATGTGGGGCCAGTACTGCGTGTCACCGGTGGGTGACCAAATTTGGATGACAGCGCTGTCAGCCCAGACGTGACACGTTAATGGCTTAGTTCTGCCATCGTTATGATCTAGACACACACTCTTGTTTGTTGGAGCATATTTTACTTTTATTCTTTCCATCCGTCTTTGGCCTGTCTTACAGCTCACTCAGCCGTCTCCTCTGTCCTGCCTGGCTTCCTCTCAGCCTGGTGCTTATACTTAGTAGATACGGTGAGTGCTGCCTTGGCCTCCTGAGCCCCAGCTTCCTAACGGTGTATGCCGAACGCTTTTGCAGAGTCCATCCAACACGCGTGTGTGTCTCGTCCTTATAGCAGAATGAAATGTGAAACACGCTCTCAGATGCATCGAGTCTACTGTGCACCTGTGTGGCGGCCGGACGCTGTATGCGCCCCATGGCCCAGCCTCCTCCCCCTTGCCATTTCTTTTTTGGGTAATTTTTTAAAAAAATTTTAAGTTGTCTCCACACCCAACGTGGGGCTTGCACTCATGAGCCCGAGATCAAGAGGCAAATACTCTACTGACTAAGCCAGCCAGCCGCCCCGCTCTTGCCATTTCTACCTGCCTCCCCTTCGCCAGGCGGATTTTCATTCACCCTTTAGGGACTCGTCCCAGCTCCTCCTCCCCAGGAAGCTTCTGCGAGCCCACCAGTCTGGATCAGAAGCCCCAGAGGGAGCGCTGTCTACACTGGTCACGGTATTTAATCATAGTTTACCTGAGTGTGCACTTACCGTTCCATTCGCCCTCCTGACACCGGGAACCCCTTGGGATGGAAATCTTGTGTCTTATCTGGTGCTCTTCTGCGTTTCCCAGGCTACGCTGTCCCCATCACAGGAAGATGAGGGGATGGTGTTGACGGCAAGCGGCGTGTCTGTACTTTTGTTTCCACCACAGTTGCGCACACTCAGATTCCATGAGTGACTCTGCGGCCTCCCGCCCCCGTGTGTAAGAAACCCCAGCAGGGCTTCCGTGTGCCCGCCGCTGGGTCTTCTAGGCCGCCCTGCGGGCAGGCAGTGCCGCTGCACGTCTGCCCTCCTCTCCTGCCTCCCGTGTGCTGATGCTGGTGACACCAGGGCTCCGGGGACCGAGATGACAAGTGGTTTCAAAGCCATGTCCCAAAACCGCTGTGTTACCCCGGGGCGCCGTAGCGTGGGTTTCCCTTGATGGGCCCGATGAGGCCACCTGGCCAGGGGTTGTGGGGGATTCTCTGCATTTGGGCGCAAATAATGTCTCTTTATTCTGTACTCTGTTCCTGGATCCTACCAGTCAATGGTGTGTTGGCTTGACAACCAGTGACAGAAATTGTGTGCTATGGTGACAATGCCCGTCCTTGAAAGTTTTCTAGCCTGGCTTCTGCGATACTGTGAGACTGTCATGTTTCTCTGACCATCTTTTTTTTTTTTTTTTTTTAAATATATTTTTATTTATTTCTAGGAGAGAGAGAGCAGTGTGAGCAGGGGAGGGTCAGAGAGAGAGGGAGTCACAGACTGAAACAGGCTCCAGGCTGAGCTGGCAGTCAGCACAGAGCCCGACGCGGGGCTCGAACCCGCGAACCGCGAGATCATGACCTAAGCGAAAGTCGGACGCTTAACCAACTAAGCCACCCAGGCGCCCCTCTCTGACCATCTTAAACATTTTTGTTTTCCTTTTGGCCTGGGCCATTTCTTTGGCTGTTCTTCACCCAAAGGCAGAAACCTGAGGTCAGCACTCACCTCACAGACGTGTCTGTAACTATGCATCTCAGAGCGTTCAGCCTTCTTATGCCTCGAGTTGCTACCTTCATGGTCTTGGATCACAATTCAGAGTCAACTTACGAATCACGTTCCCGTTATTGTCTAGTGAGTGGTGTTTGTGGGCTTGGGGTTCATTTCTCCAGATGACACTCGTTTCTCAGATCAAGTCTACATTTATCATCTTTTATCCAAAAGTGACGAGTTTCCACCCACTCTTTCAGTGCTGGTGTCTCATAAATGTGTGAGAGAGATGGATGCTGTCTAACAAATGCACGCTTTTCAGGCCACACCGAAGTCTAATCCATGTGTTAGTTTTTATTTGCTGGCATTGAACACCTCGCAGGTGTTTAATAACTGATTGTCCATTAACAGGCGCTTCTTAAAAAAGGATCAGTAAATGTTTGGATCTGTGTGTATTCCTTAGGCCAATTATTCATTTTATCCAATCCTTCAACAAGTTTTCATCAAGTACTCATGACCTATAACCCTGTAAGGAGATGAATGGAGACCCAGCACACGGCTTAACTGAACTCGTGTGGCGTCTGCTAGTGTAATGAGCAGAACGGGAAAGTTTCTGAAGGGCAGTGGCTTTCAGATTTTTTTATCATGATGCAATTAACTTTTACATTTAATGCTATGCTGAACGTATTTGTACACCACACACACACACACACACACACACACACACACTTATAACTGAAACATAACTATAAATTATAACTGAAACAAAGGTTTCATAAACAGTGTTTGTTACTATGCGAGATAGACTGATATTTTCAAGCCTAGAAATAATGCCAGTTGCTACCCATGACGTTGTGGGTACAAGGGAGGCATCCTTGTTGTGTGGCCAAGGTCGTTCCACCCACCCAGCTTCCTCGGAAGGATGGTAAATGCAGGTGCCCCTGGGCACCCCTGCAGAGCCGGCTCCTCGGTCTCGCTCCTGGTGCCCCTGCAGTGATGGGGGACCCGAGTGCAGGGGTGCGCGGCAGAGCAGCGCTAACTCCGAGCCGCATGTTCCAGCTTGTCCCTCGGCCCCTGCTCGACCGCCACTGTTCTGAGCCCACCGTGTCCTGATGTCAGCCCTCCCCGCAGATGAATGACACAGTGCGCCCGAGACATGTTTGATTCTTCTTCATTTTGTGTAAGCGTTCCCAAATAGCAGTGTGGTGAGTTGAGTTGTGCCCCCCACACCCTCCAAATCTGTATGGAAGTCCTA
Source organism: Proteles cristata cristata (assembly GCA_017311185.1). Lineage (NCBI taxonomy): Eukaryota > Metazoa > Chordata > Mammalia > Carnivora > Hyaenidae > Proteles > Proteles cristata. The sequence continues at coordinate 1,063,100 of JAESUZ010002468.1, forward strand.
ATCCCTGTACCTTAAAAGGTGACCTTATGTGGAGATAGGGTTTTTGCAGAAGTACTTAGTTAAGATCGGCTCTTGAAGAAGCCCGAATCCAATGGAACCGCTGTCCTTACTGGGGACACAGACACAGACCTAGGCACAGAGAGGAGACAGCCATGTGAAGGCAGAGGAAGTACAGCTACAAACCAAGAGTTGCCAGTGATTGGTGGCAGCCACCAGCAGAGAGGAAGGCATGGAACAGACTGTCACCTAGAGCATGGCCGTGATTCTGGCCTCCTGGCCTCCAGAGCGCTGAGACAATGGTTTTGTGTTGTTTTAAACCACCTTGTTTGTGGTGCTTTGTTCTGGCAGCTCTGAGAAACAGATACAGACCTCTGTCACGATACCAGGAAGATTCTGTAAGAAAAAGCAAGGTGTAGTACTGCCAAACTCCTCATGACTCGCAATCAAACATTAACTTAGATTTGCTTTTCTAGTGTTGAGTTGGAATTAAACTATCAAGGTGAAAATCTCAGGCAAAGGTTGAGTAGAAAGGCTTGTCTGCAAAGGTACAGCGTTTCCGTCTGCACAAGGCAGTTCGCCATACGCTGGGGCTTGAACAGCAGAGCTTGGCGTGTGTGTTACCATGATGCACAGTTGCCATGGCAACAGCAACCCAGTGAAAGGACCACCTCCCAGAGACAGGGAGGTGAGTAAGTGTGAAATCGATTCGGTCGTACTCAGGAATACACTCGAGCCAAATTTGTCAGGATGAAATTTCTGGTAGGGAACTGCATTTTTAGTTGCATGCATGAGGACGATGATATTAAAGATTTAGTTTGGATATTCTAATAGAACGGTACTTGAAAATTAAGTGTACTATGGCAGTTTAATGCATTTATATATGCTTTGCACTTCATTTCAGGTAACAGTGATTTTTGTTTCCATTCATTTAAATTTGGGTATCTAAAGCTTAACTTCACTTAACATTCACTGAGATGAATGTTTTAATTTATGTGCCCTCAACGTTAAGCTGCTTTTGTTTGCTCATTTTAGATGGAGATATTTAGCAAATGATGTGTTAGGGAATATAAATGAAAGTTGTTATGTATGTGTTTTTATTTTTAGAGAACATTTGTAAATTGCATTTTGCATTGAGTACTGCAAAATATCATCAGTAGTACAAGTCAGTCAAAAATTAAACAAATTTTGGGGTGCATGGGTGGCTTAAGTGAATTAAGGGTCTGACCTTAGCTCAGGTCATGATCTCACGGTTTGTGAGTTCAAGCCCTGTGTCGGGCTCCATGCTGACAGCTCAGAGCTTGGAGCCTGCTTCAGATTCTGTGTCTCCCTCTCTCTCTCTGCTCCTCCCCCACTCACACTCTGTCTTTCTCTCTCAAATATAAACCTTGAAAAAAAAAATTAAACAAGTTTTAATATTTAAGGAGTCTGTGGTCAGGCCTTATAAAAATAATTTATTCACACTACAGATTATTGTGTTCAGACTCATTTTCAGCATACAGTCATTTACGTCACTCTAGACAGGAAGTCTTGATTGTTGTAATCCTTTATGATAAATGGCTTATTTAGAGTAATGTGATATAATGGATGTGATTTGCTTCCTTTCTTGTCTTACAATGCGTACACTAGCCTTTGTCTATCCCATGAAGTTACTGAAAACACTGGAGAGAGGAGAAGATTCTGTCTGCGATGTGCCCTATCCCTGTCTGATATGAAATGGAGTTTCTATGAACCACACGTATTTGTCAGGCGTAGTTCATGTGAAGTTAGAGCACGTCTCATCTCAGGGGCCCACGCATGCTAAGAGCTGACTACCTTCCCATTAGTTCAGCTTGGAGAACAGAAGAGCATGACTTGTTTACATAACAGAAACCAATATTTGCTCTCATTCCCCTGGCATAGACTTCCAAGGGCAACGTTTGCCAGATCCTGGCAGAATGCTTGCTGACGATGCATTTCTCCTTGGGAGATGAAGCGGGGCTCTCTACACCAGAGCAGCGCTTGCCTGAAGGCTTTTGTGACTTTCTGAGGGTTGCATGTGGATCCACTGACGTTGTTATGAAAGGGTACCGACATTTTGAACGGAGACTGGGGTTAGCTGTGATAAAATGTGTTTCTTTTTGTTTCATGACCCCAAACTGATCATACCCTGATATGTATTTGGAAGCGCTGGCACACTAACATGGTGGGGTGGGGGGGTAGATCAGATGGTCCTTTGAACTCAGTCACACACATGTCCACTCCTGTGCAGGGGGCGTTACCTGTTTCTTACATGTAAACCCATGGGGAGCTGTGGACACCCGTAAAAACTGTGTATACGAAAAAGTCAAGCAAGACAAGCCACACAAGCAAGTGAATCAAGCAAATCTTCTGACACAGGGTCACTTCGGGAATAATGGCACATGTTCTTGTAGGAAGGTAGTGCCCCTATTCAAAATGGGAACTCATGGGACAAGGAAAGCGTTTCCAGATACAACCTCACTCCTTCAGTGTGTTGCTAGCGCTCTGCATCTCGACTCTGTAATCAACTAGACCTTCAGGTTTTACCTGCCCAAGGAAGCTTTCTTCCAGAAGGCACCCAGCGGTCAGAGGACCTAAGAAAAGGCAGGAAAAGGAGAAATACAGGGATTATCCATTGTAAAATCGCTGCCCCAGTGCATGCTGGGACATCATTGACATTGACTTTAAGAGTGTCACGATTTATTGATGAGTTCCATTTCTAGGAAAGGTACTATGTAAACTGCTTAGGGTACTTGCATTTAAAAATGGCTTCATAGGGGCAACTGGGTGGCTCAGTCAGCTAAGTGTCCTACTTTGGCTCACGTCACAATCCCATGGTTTGTGGGTTCAAGCCCTGCGTCGGGCTCTGTGCTGACAGCTTAGAGCCTGGAACCTGCTTCGGATTCTGTGTCTCCCTCTGTCTCTGCTCCTCCCCAGCTCATACTCTGTCTCTCTCTCTAAAAAAAAAAAAAAAAAATTAAAAAATAGTAAAACACAAATGGCTTCATAGACAATTGTGGTAGTATTTTGGCACACTTAGTGAACCAATGCTCTCCTATACTAAGTGCCAGCATTGACAGAATGTGCTTAGAAGTTTTTAGACCAATGTGGCGTTGCTGCAGCATCTGATTGCCTGTTCGGGGGGTTCATGTTATTGGTGTAAACCAGGTAGGGTATTATCAGATTTATGTGGTATGTTGCAGGTGGTGTGGACTTCATAGTTGAGCAGGACCACACAGTTGTTTTTTTTTTTCTTTAACTACTTTGTTGAGGTAAAATGGACATGTAAAAAACTGTAGATATTTAATGAGTATAACTCAATGATTTTCGGAAGAAGGGTACCCCTGTGAAACTGTCACCAAAATCAAGGCCACAGATGTATGCATCTCCCCCCAAAGTTTCCTTTTGCCCCCTTTGTTATTATTGTTGTTATTATGTGTGTGTGGTTAGAATGCTTAAAGTAAGATTTACCCTCTTAGATTTTAAGTATACAGTACAGTATTGGTAACTACAGACACTATGTCGTACAGTAGCTCTCCAAAGCTTATTTATCTGGCAGATCTGAAACTTTGCACCATTTGGCCTTCACCTCCCCTTTCCCCCTGCCCCCAGGCCCTGGCAACCACTTTCTGCTCTCTGCTTTTCTGGCTGATGATTTTAGATTCCACGTGTAAGTGAGATCATGTAGTAAATCTCTTTCTGTGTCTGGCTTATTTCACTTAGTGTCATATTCTCTAGGTCCATGCTTCCATGTTCTTGCAAAGACCAACTGATATTCCATTGAGTTTTCTTTATTCATTCATCTGTTGATGAACACTTAGACTGTTTCCATATATGAGGTCTTGTGAATAATGTCGCAAAAAATACGGGCGCGCAGGCATCTCTTCAAGATCCTGATTTCAGTGACAGTACCACATATTTTCCCGTAATTAATTTTTTTTAAAGTTTACTCACACAGATCATGTAAGACACTTTGGTATAGGTCAAGGGCTTATCTATTTCAAAAGATCCAATGCCGTAATTTGATACATATGAACTCTAACATACGTAATCCAGAATGTTTTTATCTGGAAGCGAAAATAGTTCTGATTCTGATGGTGGAAAACAAGAATAATTAGAATAATTACAACAAAACACTGCCACGTACGCAGTACTGAACATATTCCAGGCATCACGCAGGGATTTTCACCTTTGTTACATTACTTCATTCTTAAGATGTCCCCTAAAGTAGGGGATGTTATTTGCATTTTAGAGATGAGAAAATACAAATCTGGAGATTGGTTTTGTTGCTTGCCTGAACCTTCTCACAAATGGTACATCTGGGTTTCAAATATTTTTCTAAATCCCAGGCTCTCCCTCACTACACTGATGAGGAAAATATTTAACTGAACGGACATTTAACTTGATATGAAATAGATGAGTAGAGACAGGGCAGGAGAAATTTCTAAGTGGAAGCGAAATGTTATCTGCAGATATGGGGGCTGAGGGCTGTCAGGTTTGTTCAGGTTGGTAATGAGAACAGCTTGACTAGGGGAGAAGACTGGTTCATGTGGAATTCTAGAAACTAACATAAGGAAATGGGATGTGGCCAGTTTATGGAGATATTTCAGTGCCAAAAGATTGAATGTAACCTTGGCAATGAGGAAATATTATTTTTGAGCCAAAAAAGCTCCACAGAGAAAGATATTTTAGTAATCCTTTTAGCATGAGTTAGATGAAGAGAAACTATAGGCAGGAAAAGGGATAAGAAGGGTATGAAATAGTCTGAATTTGAGGCTAGAAGTTAGAGGGTCGGGATGGTGGCAACAGGAGAAAGAGAAGGATGGTGATGAGAGGGGTCAAGAGAATCTGGTATAACGTGACTTGCGAGTTAGAAAGCCAAGGGGAATTGTAAATACCACCTCCAGAGTTTGCAGCCGGGTCCCCTGGAGGAAAGGTTTCTTGATTGCTCGTGGGCAGTTGATAAAGGAGAGTACCTACACCAGCCCAGGGCACAAGACTGATTTGTCCCCTGCATTGAGATACAGCAAACACTGTAAACACATATGGTCAGTAGACATTTGAATATATGAAGACAAAATCTGGGCATGGAGAAGCATGTGAAGATGTCTTCTGATTACCTGAAAACCACAAACGAGAAGCACAGGGGACGATAGTCCGAATGCCTACAAGCTACACGTCGTAACATGAAGAACGCTGGGTGAATGAAACAGGGTTTATGGGTTTATGTCACGGGCCACAGCCAAGCATGAACAGACTTGGCTGAGTCAACTCCTACCATCTTCACTAAGATGCAGTTCCCAAACCGTAGGACTCGCCCCTTCAAAGTGTACAATTCAACACTTTATAGTATAGTCACGGTCTGGAAACTGTCATCACAATTAATTAAAAATATTTTTCATCACCTCCCCCAACTAAAATAACCCCGTACCTGTTAGTAGTCAGTTCCCATTCCACCCCACCTACCTCTAACTCAGGCAACCACTGATATATTTTTCTGCTTTTATAGATGAATTGCTTCTACTGGACATTTTTCATAAATGGAATCGTGTATGTGTGGCCTTTTGCGACTGACTTGGTTGACTTAGCATAGTGTTATAATATAGCACCGTAGCGTGTATCAAAACTCCATTTTCAACACTGGCCAGTATTCCTTTGTTTGGGTATACCACATGGATTTTACCGTGGATCAGTTGATAGGTATTTCTGTCATTTCCATTGTTTGGTGGCTATGAATAATGTTGCCATGAGTGGTCATGAACAAGGGTTTTGAGGATGGAAGCTTTCATTTCCTTTTGGGTGGGTATCTAGGGGTGAGAATCCTGCATCATATGGCGACTCCAATTTTAACATTCGAGAAGCTGCCAAATTGTTTTCCAAAGTGACAAAAACCTTTCAATACCCCACCAGCAACGTATAAGGGTCTGATATTTTCATATCCTCTCCAACACCTGGTGTTTTCTGAATTTTAATTATAGTTGATTGTAGCCATTCTAGCAAGTGAGGTATTGTATCTCATTGTGCTTGTAATTTGCATTCCCCTAATGACTAATGACGTTCAACATATTTTTCATTGGCTATTTGTGTATCTTCTTTGGAGAAATGTCTATTCTTTGCCTGTTACTTACTTGGGTTGCCTTTTTATTGAGTTGTAAATGTCCTTCTATATTCTGAATACCAGTTCCTTAAAGCCTATGCTTTTCAAATACTGCCCCCCACCCCCCGCATAGAACTGTCTTTTCACTTTGTTGATGGTTATCAACTGGATGACAAAAGTTTAAAATTTTGCTATCATCCAAATAATTTTTTTTGCCACTTGTGTTTTTTGGTTTCATATCTAAAAACGATTGCCTAATCCAAGACCACAAAGATGTACCCCTGCGTTTTCTTCAAAGGCTTCCATAGTTTTATACCTTACGTTTATGTCTGTGATCCATTTTTGGAATAATTCTTGTGTCTGGCTTCAAGAAGGGTCCAACCTTATTCTTCTGCATGTGGTTACCAAGTTGGGCCAGCCTCACTTCTGCAAAAACCGATCTCTTCCTCATTTGCACCTCATTTGTCAAAATTCAGTTGACTATAAACGCAAGGGGATTCTACTCCGTTGGTCCATATCTGCCTGTACCACGTTGTGATTCCTATCGCTGTTCTGTAAGTTTTGAAATTGGCAAATGTGAGCCTGACAATATTATCCTTCCTTTTCAAGATTGTCTTGGCTAGTCTGGGTCCTTTGCCTTTTCATATGAATTTTATGATTCGCTTGTCAGTTTCTTCACAAATCCAGTTAGAATATTAAGAGAGTTTGTGTTGAATTTGTGTATCATTCTGGAGAATATCTCCATTGTAACCAGATGATGGGTTCTAACCCATCAATATGAAATGTCTTTCCATTTATTTCAATCCTTAATTTAAAAAAAATGTCTTATAGGTTTCAGTGTATAAATCTTGGACTTTCAAAAATTTATTCCTAAGTATTGTCAAGACTTTTGTGGCAACTGTAAATAGAATTTTAAGTTTTTATTTATTCATGAGTGTGGGGAAAACAATTGGTGTTTGTATGTTGAACTTGTATTCCGCAAACTTGCTGAACTCAGTTGTTAGTTGTGATAGATTTTCGTGTATGAATTCTGTAGGTTTTCTTATAAACAAGATCATGTCTTTGTCCATAGAGATAGCTTTATTTCTTCCTTTCCAACCTGGATGGCTTTTATTTCTGGTTACCCTCATTATCGAGGCCGGACTCTCCACTGCAGTGTTGAGAAGTGGTGAGAGCAGACGTCCATCTGTGTCTTGTTTAGATCTTTTAGGGAAAAGTTTCTAGTTTACACCCCTAAGTGTGATGTTACTTTGCGTTTTTGTTAGAGTCCCTTGAGCAGGTTGGTCTTCCTATTTTGCTGTGTTTCTAGCAAAGAATGTTGTTGAATTTGATCAAATGTTCTTAGTTGTCTGTCAAATGATTGTGTGTGTGGATTTTTTTTTTTTTTTTGTCCTTTCTGCTGTTAATATGGAGTGTCACATCGATTGCTTTTCATATGTTAAACCAGATTGCATTCCTGGTATAAATCCTGCTTGGTCATGGTGTATAATCCCTTTTATAAGCTTCTGGATTTTTCATTTGCTTATGTTTTGTTGAGGATTGTTTGTATCTATATTCATAAAACACCTGTCTGTAGGTTTTGTGTGTGTGTGTTGTGAAGCTGGTTTTGGGAACACTGGCTTCATATAATGAGGTGGGGAGCATCTCTCCTTCTTCCATTTTTTCAAGTATTTATAAGAACTGGTATTAATTCCATCAAAAGTGCCGTAACTTCCAGTAAAGCCAAGTGAGCCTGGGAACTTAACATTGAACACTGGTTTTCCTTAACTTGCCCGCTCTGGGTGCAAGAGTATGAAATACTTTGCAGATTCCAGCAGGTCCATGCATCTGTCTGAGATCATAGTAAAGGGAAAGTTTATTTGATGTGGGACTTTATGAAAATTAAAAAACATACATATTGAGAATGACCAGATCTCCTCGTGATTATAAATGGCACAGCTGTAGCTCAGAACTTTGCCTCTTCGCTGGTCTAGATATTTGTTGTTCTGGGTTCCAGTATGCCCATTGGTGATTCTGCACTGAGACTAGCACTTCTTTTGAGATGGTCATTATTTTGGATTGAAACATTCCTTAGGTCTCTTACGCACTTGGTTAAAGTTGGTCTGTCGAGACAAAACATGTATCAAAAATCATTCTAAGGAGGTCTAAGGTGACACTGACAAGCTATCGTAATTTTGTTTTTGGTATAATTGAGTATGAGAGCGTGCAGATCTGGTCATGTTAGGTTTTAGTATTACTGAGGCAGACGGGGAGAAAAGATATAAAAAGGCAAGTAGCTTGTGCTGTGTTTCCCACCAGTTGTTTCTTCTGGCTCTAAGGAAATACTTTGCTGATGACTGAATCTCTGTGAACTGTAGAAGTCTAGGAGCTGGCTCACCGATGAAGGATAAGAGGATCCAGGGAGGCTGAGGGTCAGGGATCAGAGGATGGCTCAGAACTGGCAATTAGCCCCAAGAGGAAGAAGAGACACCATTGTCAAGGTTGGGGAACTACTGAGAGCAGAGAAAATGAACGAGCAGTGCCAAATCTGGGAAGGACCCCAGACCTTTGCGGCATGATGATGAAACTGATCTGAGACATGACTGAAATAATGAAAGGCTAGTCACAGCTATTGTAGGGAATCAGGATGTAAGGTTTTCATTGGTTGTATCCTGAGAGTAAGAAATCGAAGATAAAACTTCAAATGTGCAGGGCCTGGAGGAAGGGGAGAGATGGGCAGATTGCTCCTGTGTCCTTCCAACCAAAACCAGCTAGTGATGTTGGAAAACAAAGTTGGATTTTGGAAAACAAAGTTGGCTACTTGCAAGTTCCCGTGTACTTATTTGTAAGAATTTTCATTATTTTTGTTGCTGTTAGGCATGTAATTTTTTCCCTCCTCTTATTTTGATTTGGGCATCATGTATGCATGAAAATACAGTTGGTTTTTGTATGCCGATCTTACGGTCTGCAAATGTGCCGAACCCACTTGTTCGTTGTAATGGATTTTTGGGTATGAATTACTCCGGCTTTCTATATACCAGATCATGTCTTTGTCAGTAGAGATAGGTGTACTTCTTCCTTTCCAATCCGGAAGGTTTCTGTTTCTTTTCACTGTCGTTGCCAGGCTAGACCGTCCATTGCAGTGGTGAGAAGTGGTGAGAGCAGGCAACCTTGCCTTGCTCAGATCTCTGCGGGAAAACTTGCTGGCTTCCACCACCACATGAGACGTTAGTCCGGGTTTTGTAGATGCCCTTTAGCAGGATGAGGGAGTTCCCTTGTCTTCCCATTTTGCTGTGTTTCTAGCAAAGAATGTCATTGGGTTTTATCAAATATTCTTCATCTCTTGAAATGGTCATGTGGATTTTTTTTTTTTTTTATGCTTCTACTATTAACATGGTGTGTTGCATTGATCTCTTTTCATGTGTTAAGCCACCCAGCGTCTCTGGTATACATCCTACTTAGTCATGGTGTATAATCACTTTTATATGTATCAGGATTTCATCTGCTCATATTTTGTTGGGGGATTTTTTGCATTGTTTTTCTAAGTCTTCTCGTTCAGCAAGCTGGAGAATGTGGTAGCTGCAAGAGCCAAGTACCCTCATGTTACCAGTAAGTATTCCATTGAGCACGCGCGTTCCTTGGTGGGGAATCATGAAATAAACTTTAAGACAAACTTTCTCTCCTCTGGCCCATCAGACGTGTTCTGTGATGACAGTGCTGGCTCTGCTCCTGGATGACAATTCTGGCCGGGCTGGTGGCTTTTCTACTGACTCTTGTGTCTCAGAAAGGCCCATAGCAAGTTCATTTGCATTAAAAGTTCAGTTCAGGGGTTTCAAATGTCCAGTGCCAGGAAATCACTAATTTTTAAGCAGACTCAAATTTAAAATTCTCTCCCTTTCTGCAGCTGGGGCCCTGATAAGTATTGCTGAGGGAGAAAGAAAGAGACAGACAGTGAGAGAGAGAGAGAGAGATTCTTTCCTTACCAAGAATTCCTTTCTCTCCAGTTTGTTAAACATGATCTATAATCACAACAGCCTCTGTGTCTATGACCAGAGAGGTTTCACTCATGAATTAAAATACTAAAAATTCTCCCTGTAGCTGCCATTGGAAAAGTGAAAACTGGCTACCAAGGGACTTGCTTATATAACAGACTTTCTAACTGCAATCCGTTCCATAGTCTGGACTCAAGTGGGAATTATTTTAGAAAGTAAAATATCCAGGTAACTCCCAATACTGGGTGCCCATTTGAAGACTTGGAAGACTAGAAATGACCACTTAGAAAAGAGATCTTATCAGAGAGGCACAGGGCCCATGATTCCATACCTCTCTTTGTTGGGTTCGTTCTGTGTGTTTGAAAAGCATCTTTCTTTCTTTCTTTTGCTTTCTTGCTTTCTCTCTCTCTCTCTCTCTCTCTCTCTCTCTTTCTTTCTCAAATAGAGAGAGCACTAGTGGGAAAAAGGGGCAGAAGAAAAGAGAGAGAGAGAGAGAGAAAGAGAGAGAGAGAGAATCCAAAACAGGTTCACAGGTTCGATGCTATCAGCACAGAGCCCAGTGCGGGGCTTGAACTCACGAACCGTGAGATCATGACTTGGGCCAAAATCAAAAGTCTACGCTCAACCGACTGAGCCACCCAGGCACCTCAAAATCTCTCTCTTTTCTGTGAGAGCTGCTAGTGATCTTACCAGGGCTCACGCACCCCCACCTGCCTGTGGGTCAGCTTCCCTACTGAGACGTCTGACATCCTGATGCCCACTTAGCTTTTCATGTACAAACTTCAGAATATGGACACTCCTGGTCGGGATATACATCACCAAGAGCACCATGACCTCTTTTATGGGATGTTTTCACATCCTTGCTTCTTTGCTTTCTTTTTTGGTCCCGTGTCATGACACAGCGGTGCCTGTGTGTGGTGTGTTGAATATATATACCTTTGTAGCTTTCATGTGTATTTTGTGACTCCAATATCAGAATATTGTAAACATAGTTGCTGAGGAATCATGTCTTAAAATCCTATTACATACAGACCGGCTTCTCTTCCAGGCTCCAACCAACTGCCTTTGGGATTATCCTTCTTGGTACAAAATTTCTAATGGCTTCTAATTTTAGTCATTAAGCTTGTCCCAAAGGCAGTGGTGATTGATAGACTCTGAGACATGTAGGCAAAAGATACAGGCTACAGCCACATCAATAAGGATATGCAGTCTTAAGTACAAATAAAAAACTAGGTGGGGGGTGGGCCACCTTGGGGGTCTCCAATCTTCGCAAGATGTCCAGCAGCCAGTGACAGTCCCACCGGGTCTTCCTCCCTTTCGTCTCTCTAATGGTGGTGGTACAGCTGCCAGAGTTTCCCCCGAGCTCCTCAGCTCCTAGTACTAACTATTCTGGATATCACCACTCTGCCGTCCCTGCTTCCTAAATACAAGTTTCTGGGGACGAACGATCTCCCGAATGTTTCCTAGTATTCGAAAGCCTCCATCCTCAGCTTCCTGGGCTTCTGAGATCTATCCAGTGCTCATCAAGGGTTGATTCGTGCCTTGGCTTTGATGACTTTCTTGTATGTGATTTCCTTTACTTATTAGTACATCTCCTCTGATACAATCCTGCTATTAAACATCCAGTTTTGTAGAACTCAGCCCCTGCTGAAGCATCCTGAACTCTCTCCTCCGCCCCAGCCTGCAGGCGTAAGGGTGGGAGAATCTGCCACCGAGCACCCCTCTAACCTCATGATGTAACTGGAGGGGACAGGAGGAGGTGGGTGTGTCAGCCTGACAGGAGACAGAGTTACACTAATTATATCAATAGAATTAGATATTAAGAATTAATAATTAGGGGCTCCTGGGTGGCTCATTCAGTTAAGCATCCAACTCTTGACTACGGCTCCGGTCATGATCTCATGGTTCATGGGTTTGAGCCCTACGCTGGGTTCTGTGCTGACAGAGCACAGCCTGTTTGGGATTCTCTCTCTCCCTCTCTCTCTCTGCCCCTCCCCCCTTCTCTCTCAAAATAAATAAATAACCTTAAATAAATGAATTTATAATTAGATGTATGAGGATTGAAATGATACAAAGGCAATACTAAGGTATAAAACATAGGTAGAAAGTACAGGATGCAGCTGTGACCCCTAGATTTTGGGTAGGAACTTGGTAAAGCTCACCTTTCTATAGGCAGGAATGCAAGTCTTCAGGCTAACTGGAGGCCAGCGTAGAGGCGGTGTATGCCCAGGGTGTTTCCAACACTGATCAGGATGGAGGACCTCCAGTGAAGGAAAATCAGTGACAGACTTCCTACACTGGTTTTGAACAATTTTGCAATCCAGAAAATACTATGCAAATGTATTTTACATTTAATTTTTTTTTTTAATGTTTGTTTATTTTGGGGAGAGAGAGACAGACACACACACACAGAGAATGAATTGGGGAGGGGCAGAGAGAGATGGAGACACAGAATCTGAAGCAGGCTCCAGGCTCCAAGCTGTCAGCACGGAGCCCAACACGGGATTCGAACTCATGAACTGCAGGATCGTGGCCTGGGCTGAAGTCGGATGCTTAACCAACAGAGCCACCCAGGTGCCCTTATTTAACATTTAGTCTAAGATAGATAGTCTAAGAATATTGAGGAAAATAAATGTCTATAAATTGTTTTATTAGACTAAGTCACATGTTTCTTTCTAAAATGGAATTGTGAAATCTCTTCTTTTTTGTATGGCGGAAGATGTGAGTGGTATTTTAATTAAATTAACTTTATACTGAATGATTATATAACCATATATGGTTATGGACCATATGGTTATGGATGCGTACAAAAATTAATACGATAAGGGTAAACATTTTAAGGCATTATGTTTTGAGTATTTCAGGTGAGCGAAAAGAAATACAGGAGCTTATTATGATTCACTAAAATCATATAGCAAAATGGTGGAGTGTATGTTATCTAATACAAATTTCTAGAATCACACCCTACTAATGTGACTATTATTAGCGATTCTAGCTTGAAACTCTTTTTGACTGTCAGAATCCTAAATCTTATACATATGATATATGCATACAATATGCAAGCTAAATTAAACAAACTATTCAGACTCTATTACTGTCAAATTCTTGTTCGAAGACGGTTTCAGTAATTGAGGTGTCGTCTTTCCCTCCTATTAACCCCCCACCCTTCTTCTGGTTTATTTAGATACACTGCCCGTGTTTCTTATCATCATGCCCCCTCTGGGGTTTACTGGCTACTGCTTCCCAAAGGGCAGCCCTAGGCAGTGTTAATCAAGTAGGCAAAGTATGTCAACGGTGTTATAATCACCAGAGGCTGCTTGGCTCCTGCTGACGTTTACCATGAATTTATGGAACGAATGCATGTTCATTGTCTCCATTTGAGACGCTATAGATTATTTAGATTCATTCAATAATGAATTTTCTGCATATCATTAAAGAAATTTTAGGGCAAGCCAAAGACCTAAAAGTTTTCCTAATTTGAAAACACTTTTCTTGCAAATCTGTTCAGATTCCCCAGTCCTTTTCATCAGGATGGGTTGATTTTCAAGACCTTCTCTGGATGGTGATTAACTATTTCAGATTCAAAGGAGGTGGAGACACTACATTATCCTCAGCGGGAAAGCACTACAGGGTATTGATCCTGACTCTTGACCTCATCTCTCCGTCTGGCCCTGTTCTGTCTAGATCCACGTTTATACATTCAGTCTGTCTCACAGATACCAGAAGCACAAAGGAAAATAGAAGATGTTTCTAACCTTACAGATCTACAAGGAGGAGGAGGAGGGTGTGACCAGGGGAGGGAGGTGACATCCCCCTACCCAGCACCCAGCACCCAGCACACCGGCACCCAGCCCGGAGAACAAGGAAGATGCATAAGCAGAACATTTTGATTCACAGGGTAAATATTAGAAAGTTGTGTTGTGGGAACCGCAGGGACAGTTGATGAGCCAGTTTGGAGATGGCTTCTTCTATGTCAAGTGAAGACTGAGTTGACTCTCGGAGGATAAATAAGGATTGGTCAAATAAAGGGTGTGAGTGTGTGTGGGGGAGGATGGGGGGGGGGCTTAGGATGGAGTTGAAGACTCTTTTGTACAAAGGGAAGACGGGCTTGCATTACACAACTTTATGGCACATGGAGTCATTGCCTAAAGTTTATGGACAGTGTCGGCAGGTGATGAGTGACCTCCCAGGATTATGGGGTCATCCACTTAAAATAGAATCCTGTGTAGAAAAGGATTTAAAAAATACAAATTACCAAAATTATTACAACACTAAACTTTAACACTGGTACTTTACATTCAGAAGATGTTGTAGGTCATATTTATAAGTAAATATGGGAATTTTAATGAAAACCTTCAGAGAGCAATGATATTTGAGGATTTGTACAATTGCATGTTTTGGGTTTTGGTTGTTACATTCTAAACAAAATGATGGGAGCCCTAGTGATTTCTTATTATCATATCTGCTTTCTTAAAAAATGTAAGTAGGATTTACCTTCTGTACACATGTAGTTTCTTCGTATTTTCATTCAAAGAAGCTACGTAGGATGTCATGTAAGAACTACTTACCGGAGCATATCCGTAAATCATCCTGGGATAGAAAAAGGACCATACATCAAATTGACAGGGTTGATGGCATTATTCCCTTGGAATTCCTGTGTTCAGAGGCAAAGGATTCTAGAAGAGTGTTTATTTAGACAAAAGGGTTTTCCTGGTCCATAATTATAATAATCTTTTGGGTTACTAAAATTTAAAATGTTAGTACCTTGTAGACTTCAACCTCATAGTTCAGTATGAACACCACAGGTAAGCTTAGTGGACTTGAAATATTATACAGGGACGGTTTCCCATAGCATCTGACTCTATTCCTAAAGCACTGGGTTATTATAACCATACGATCAAACAATGTTCTAAACATAGCTTGAAACCACAACACGCCTGTAAGCAGAGATTAATATCTGGGCCATAAATCAACCTTCCCAGAGAACAACAAATACATCTGAACGTAGCCAGGACTTGAAAGACACACACTTTTTTTTTTCTAAAATAACAATTTAAATAAATACAAATTTACTGCACAGTATTTAGAAAACAAAGAAACTATCTAAAGAAAGAAATGTATATTTTTAAATGGCTCGCAATGTCATTGCTAAGGAATAGCATCCTTTAAGATCCCTTTTCAGAGCTTGTGTATTATATATAAAAGTACTGAGTTGCCATGGTAGGGATCATCCAGTTGATGGGATTTTGTGTGTGCTTTGCCTCTTGAAGCGCTGGATGTAATGTACTCAAATATTTATGTCTTGAAAAGGACACTACCTGTGTGTTACAATCACTGCTCTGCCTGTTTGGGAAAGGAAGTTTGCTTAATTTGTAATTTGATAAATGTGTGGCTACTTTCCAGAATGTACTGATCATAGCGATTGGGCAAACGCATGCATCATTGCCTGCTAAGAGTTAAGGAGGGGGTGGGTACAGAGAGCAACGTATGTAAAATGTGATTTGTTCTGCGGTATTTTTGGAGCAGGAACAGCTTTATATACACTTATTAGAAAGCTGTAAAAACAATACAGAGCAAGACAGAAATCAGAGAGAAAATCATACAGAAGAATAAAGAATAATGGAAGACCACCTCCCTTCTAAAACAGCGATACACCCAAGAGAACTAGAAAGGTCTATGTCAGAAGAGCAGGGTTTGAGAAGCTGCTGAGTTATGAAGGTACATTTACAGTCCTCATGAATTACATTAGCAAATTTCTCTACTTCACCTCTTGGAGGTGAGGTAGGCTTCACACTAGGTGATGAGTTTGGTCAAATGAGGCTTGAGAAGGGGTTCTGTGCGTTTTCCGGGCATGCCATTCCCTGGTTGGTGTGAGGTAGTGGACTCCTTCCTCCCGCAGGGTGACTGGCACGTGAACGCTTACGCTGAATAGAGACCACCTTGCCCACGTCCGACGTGCATGTAACATGAAGGACAAAGGAACATGGGCTGCTTTCAGCCACTGGGATTTGGGGTCGATTTCACCACAGCATGCCTGAACTCGTTCTTACTCACAAAATGGTTTGGCATTTATAGATTTTGTGTACCACGTTTTGGAATCGTTACTGACTTACGTGTTCTCTCTTTTGCATTTTATCATGGAAAAGACACTAGAAAGATGTTTCACAGGCTAAGACAGTGGCGGGAGGAGGGAAACCAAAAACAAAGTGCAGTTACCACACATCTCAGGCTTCGGGGACAGTCCCTAATTATATCTGTCATCTTTGTATAATTATTTAAAAAAATTTTTTTTTATATTTATTTATTTTTGAAAGATAGAGTGAGACAGAGCACAAGTGGAGGAAGGTCAGAGAGAGAGGGAGACACAGAATCTGAAGCAGGCTCCAGGATCTGAGCTGGTTGTCAGCACAGAGCCCAATGTGGGGCTCGAACCCACGAACTGTGAGATCATGACCTGAGCTGAAGTCGGGCGCTCAACTGACTGAGCCAACCAGGCGCCCCAATCTTTGTATTATTATTGATAGTGACTTCTTTCCCTTTGGATGATGAAGTATGCAAGTAGCTCTATAAAAACAACATGTTGACCTCTTTATTCTTACCTTTTCCTACTGAACAGGTTGTGTGATTTGTTTATTATTATTAACCTGATCAATATGTTTGGCACACTTCCATATTAGTATTTTACTTCTCACGGTTTGTTATACTATATCTCTTGATGGACTAGCTCTTGGTGTTTTCATTAATGTACTGTGCATTTCACTCTGCTTCATGATACACTAGTATTTCTTTAGCTCCCGACTTTTCACTGTCTTGTAATAAACACAAAGAAACTTATTATTTCATAACATTGCTATAATTGTTTAGCCAGTAATCACTGTAAAAGCAAAGCAATATAGAATTATCATCAGTCCAGAAGAAAAGTGACGCCCAAAATTACTCATTTAAGCTTTTTCAAAGCATTTTCTGGGGCTCCAGGCCTGACTGTATGTATTGAACACCTCATTCCATTTTTCTTTTTTACCCATAAATTACATCTCTCTACTTTAAAAATTTAGAGACCATTCCAAGTGTTTTCTGAAATCACGACTCTGGAAAAACTGAGGACAATTTGGTGAGAATAGTCCAAACATGGTCCTATATTATAGTCCTTTGGAACAAAATTAGGAAAGACCGTGAGAAAGACTTGCAAATGGTGTTGAAATCACGAAGTTGTTCAGATTAACTTCCCAAGTTCAAGTTTCTTGGGTTTAATTCCCTCACATGCACTTTCTTCTCTGACCTTGACCTTTATTTCCAAACGTCTGTAATGGATATATGTAAGAGTAACTATCTTGTGACCCATGTTACGCCCACCTTGATGAAATAATTGAGCACCCGTAGTCACATTGGTGAAAGACCTTTGGGTTCTTGAAGAGCGTTGTCAAAAAGCCTCTGTTTTCTAAACAGCATGCTTTTAGCATAGGCTAAATTACTGGTGTATTTTTCTCCAGTTCATGCTCAGGAAAAAAAATAAAAACACTGCATTTAAAAGTATTCCACATTTTCACAAGGAAGCTGTGCAGTCTGGTCCTGCACAGAGGTTTGGAACTCTTGGAGCACACTAGAACTACCTGAAATTTTAAAAAAGAGTAATGCCAGGCTACGCTCCTGCAGAGTCTGATTTAATTCGTTGGAACCCAGCATTGCTGGAATTTTGAAAGTTCCACAGGAATTGTAGTGTGTAATCAGTGTGGGGAAGCATAGTTTTCGTGGATCCTAAACTCTGGGGCGCACACATTTTGGGTCGAATTGTATATCCAAGAAGATATGTTGTGAAATCATAAGGCCTGGTTCCTGCGAATGTGACCGTGTTTGGCAACATGGTTTTGCAGATGTGATTGGTTAAAATGAGGTCATGCTGGAGGAGGGTGGCCCTAATCTAATGATTGGTGTCCTTATATGAAGAGGGAAATTTGGACAGGAGACACAGGAAGAGGGAAATGCCTTGTGACAACAGAGACAGAGAAGACACAAAAGAGAGACGGCCACGTGGGGATGGAGGTGGAGGTGAAGTGGGCATCTCCCACCCAGGGACCACCAAGGTCTCTCCACCACACAGAAAGCAGAAGAGGTGAGGGAGGATTGTTCTCTGGAACTTTCCGAGGCAGCATAACCCTGCCAGATTTTGTTGAATTTCTAGCCTCCAGCCCTGGGAGAATGTATTTCTATGGTTGTAGGTGATCCAGCCATGTTCCTTGGTTAGAGCAACCCAGGGATGCTGATAGAATGCGTTCAGTTCATTTATCGAGTTCATAAAGAACGAAGAGGTTCAGGTCCTGCTGTCTAAGTATCTAAAGCAGATCTCTGGATGTGGATCATGAGTTGCCGAATTGTTCCTCAGTTCTCTAAGGCCTTGTGGCCCCTGGGCCAGCCTTGCTGACATCGCTTGGAACTTAGGGGAATAGCAGTCACAGGTCCTAGACCAGATCTCCTGAATCCAGTCTGCATATGAGCAAGACCCCATGGAGTACAGACGACACTGCAGTTTGAGAAACCTTGTCCCAAGGGGAAACTGAGGCACCGCAAAGCCTGCAGTTGACAGTTCACAGCCAAGAAAGAATTTTCTAGATGAGTAAGAGCTTCAGTCATTAATGCAGTTCGGTTAGTCGTGAAGAACAGGTTTTTTTTCCTAAACATGAAGGAAGAACATCCAGTATTTGAAAGCATAGTTGAAAACGGGGTTCAACAGAAAGTATAAAGTCACTTGTTTTTACATTTTATTTTATTTTATTTTTTAAATTTTTATTAAAATTTTTTTAATGTTTATTTTTGAGAGAGAGAGGCAGAGCGTGAGCAGGGGAGGGGCAGAGAGAGAGGGAGACACAGAACCTGAAGCAGGCTCCAGGCTCTGAGCTGTCAGCACAGAGCCTGAGGCAGGGCTTGAACTCATGAACCGTTAGATCGTGACCTGAGCCGTGCTCAACTGACTGAGCCACCCAGGCCCTCCACTATTTTCTTTTGTAATGTGTATCTATTTATTTTGAGAGAGAGGGGAAGGGCAGAGAGAGGGAGAGCGAGAGTCCCAAGCAGGCTCCAGGTGGCTTGATGCAGGGCTGGATCTCATGACTGCGAGATCATGACCTGAGCCAAGGTCAAGGGTCAGACGCTCAACTGACTGAGTCACCTCTCAGGCCGCCTTCACTAGTTTTTAAAATAAAAAAGAATTGGCCCTCAGGTTCATAAATGGTTAATGTCTGCATCCTTTCATTTTGAGTGCTGAGCATTTCTTTCTTCTTTTTCATGTTTAGCTTACGGTTAGTGGCCTTTCATAATGACCGGAAGGGAGCATGACAACAAAGGCCAGTTTCATGACTTATTTTTCCTGACAGTCCCGGAGGATGTGCTTTAGAAGGAAAAGAATTTGGATTTGGGTTTTACTGTTGTTGAGCCTTCGTTTGTCTGTTAACCGCTTTCTCTTTCTTCTTCCTTGTCCCCTCCACTGTGTAATGACCTACTTTGAAGTTTCCAATAAAAAGAAGTTAAATAGGCTTTTATGTGGCTCTTGATTCTGTCTTTTTCTAGCAAATTTGGAAAAGGTCCTGACTTTGAGTATAACATGGCTGAGTGCAGAGAGAAAAGAAAGAGCTCAGCCTGTCTTCCCTCTTCTCACTGGTGCACTCCCAGGCCTTTCCCTGCTCGGAGGGAGAACAGCACAGTCGCCAATATTTGTGGTCCGTGAATAGAAACGTTTGAGTTACAAAAAAGAAAATAAAAAGTAAGACGGAAAAGACCCCCCCCCACACACTTTTTGAGCTATAACAACTCTGTAAGGGAGCGCGCCATGTGTGTGGTGTGGAGGCGTTAGCTCCTGTCGGGATGGAAAGGATTTTTCCCTCCAGCCTTCTGGGTTCTTAGGTGGGACTTCTGAGACACAGGCTGATTAACAAGAGAAGGAAGCAAAGAGAAGCTTTTGAACGTGTATATGTCTTGCATGCGTGCTGCATCCGCAGGGAAAAAATGAGTAAGTCCAAGAGGTGGCTTAGAATTCAGCACTGAATGCCATCACTATTAATCGGGGAAGTGGAGGGGGATACGGAGGAAGAGGAAGTGCCTTTTAGGAAGGATGAACGGGGCTTTAGAAGAGCAGATGGTAGGTATGAACGTTCGTGACAAAGTTTGGCTGGGTGGGGGGTCAACTTCTGGTCCCCTCGCCTGTGACAAGAGTCCATCTTCCCAGGTTGATGAAACTCTTAGAGAGGAGATTTATGACAACTGAGTACTTTTGTCTTTGGGCAGGGACAGGCCGTCAGAGAAGGGCTCTCCCCGCAGGTGTCTACAGCTTGAAACAACATAGCAAAGTGGTGTCTTGGGGCTCGTACATTCTGCTACCCTTCATTACGTAGGACTCATTCTATCTTAAATGCTTTGGTACCAGCGTGGGGTCATTCTTAATAGGACTCGATAGCTGAAGGCTTTTGTTCTTTTAACTAAAAAAAAAAACAAAGTGAAGGGCGCCTGGGTGGCTCAGTTGGTTAAGTGTTCGACTTTGGCTCAGGTCATGATCTCATGGTTCGGGAGTTCAAGCCCCAAGTCCTGCTCTGTGCTGACAGCTCAGAGCCTGGCGTTTTCTTCAGATTCTGTGTCTCCACTTCTCTCTGCCCCTCTCCTGCTCACAATCTGTCTCTGTCTCTCGATAAATAAATAAATGTCAAAAATATTAACAAGCGGTGAGCTGCTGTTGAAATGGAAGACTTATAATTTGTAATGTATTTGAATTTGTAAGCCACTGTACCCTTTCCAAAGAAAATAGTAACTATAGTTTCCTCTAAATAGAAGCTCCCTTTATCTATAGACTTATATGTAAACTGAATTTTTTTTTAAGTTTGTTTATTTTGAGAGAGAGAGAGAATCCCAAGCAGGGACAAACCATGAGATCATGACCTGAGCTGAAATCAAGAGTCGGACGCTTAACCAACTGAGCCACCCAGGCACCCCTACACTGAACTATTTTGTGAACTCTGTTGTTACTTCTCGTGAACATGGATAGAATGCAGTGTCGCCTACCTTAGAGCATAAGGAGATTCACACACTATCATTTCAATGTTACCTAAGAGGGTACAATTTTTTATCTCTTGAAAGGTATGAACAAATGAAGAGAGATTAAGTGGGCGTAAGTACAATGCTTAAGAAATGGGCTCACAGCTTTAGTGATGGGGGAGATTCATCAGCCATTACTTGGTATCAATACAACATGTAAGGGGATTAGTGTAAACTAAAACACTCACGCAACTTTTCCAGAGTAGTTCAAGAGGAAAACAGAAGATTCAGTGCTAGTCTGAGTAAGCTGTGTGGAAGGTGCTGAAGGAGCCCTGGGGTTGGGCCAATCCAGTAGCCAGGAGAATCTCAGCAATGGATTTGGGGGACAAACTGCCTGGGGACAGGTCTATAGGGACAGGAGTGAGCTGCTACCAATAAGGCAGAGCTTCCTTGATCCGGATGCATCTGAGATACTGCTGATGCCAGAACGGTGCTGTCTGCTTTGTACTCTGCAGCCTTACGTGTAAATAGCCCCCTCCCTCCTTCCCCCCCGATCCCGTAGATTTTAACAGTGAGGAATACAGACTGTGGTTTGCATCCTGTGGTATTTGGACCCATGGCCCGGGGCAGTGTTACCAAGAACACTGGACAAGGGTGGGTGGACGAGCTGGTGAGGGTGCTGGTAGGTCAGCTCTAGCCCCTGCCTTCCTCAGAGCCTACTGTGAATCCACTGTACCCCCCCACCCCCAGGATAGGGTCCCCACCCCTCAAATAGCTGTGATGAAGCAGAGCTTCGGATGCTACCGCATGGGGTGTTTGCTATGTACCCACAGGCTCCCAGGTGCCGGCCAGCAGGCCACGTCTCCTGTTCAGTGGAAGTGTCTCTTCCACTTCCTCAGCGGCCCTTCCATGCATGGGAGCTGCCCACACGCACACCGGTGTTCTGTGTTCTGCGTCTCTCTTCTCCTGCCGAACATAGACAATTTCACCAAACGCCAGCGTCAGACACCCTGTGTCTATGAAGATCAGGACAAACGCAGGATCCCTCCGTTATCCTTGGGCACAAAAAATGGACCTGATTTAAGCTTCAGAAATGAACTTCCCCCACTTTATGATAGAAGAGAGATGCTCACATCAATCCCAGCTTTAGTCTCTCTCCCCTCTTCTCTCCCAAGAGATAAAATGTGTTGATGCCCACCCTTAGCATTAACTCAAGTGCCACCTGACACCACCCCATTCCTGCTGAGTCTCTGTCACTGAGATGCCGCACAGTCCCCTGTGGCATGTGAGCGCTGACCCAAACTTGCCCAACCTCAGGAGTGCTTCTGGGGGTCTCGGCTGGAGGGAATGGACGTTCATGTGTGCTTGTTTCCCTCATTCCCTGAAGAATGAAACCACTTCTTGAACCCCAGCTGGCTTATTCTCCTCAGGACACACCCCTCCTAGCCTGGTGATTAGTACCCGCCATATTTTAACAAATCTGTTGGAATCCATCACTGGACGATGGGCTCTGGTTAACTTGTACCTGTCCCTGGATGGGATACTTGGGGGCCAAAGAACCCTCTAGAGAAGTCTGGAACTTAATGCATCTTATAATGTCCTTTGGCACAGTCCCTGCCACTGGGTTAATTTTCTTAGGTGTCCCCAGCCCAGTTACTGAACAAATGATAGGTTTTGTACCGTCACTGGCGTGATATAAATGGCGCTTGTGAACTCTCTGGAAATACTCAAGCGTGGGCTGTGTGGGACCCTTTGTGAGAAGGTTGAACCAGTAATTAGTGAACATCCTTCTAAATAGAAATTTCTGTGATGTTATGAGGCACAGGAGTTAGGGAAGAGGAATATTTTCTTGCTTCTTTGTGATCAGTTATGGACTGTGTTTGTTGAAAGATAAGCCATCGTGACGTCTGTTCATATATATCAAAAAGTAATGTAATCCTTTCTAGACTTTGAACTCCTTTTTTAAAAGTTTTTAAAAAAATATTTATTTCGGGGCGCCTGGGTGGCTTAGTCGGCTAAGCGTCCGACTTTCGCTTAGGTCATGATCTCGCAGTTCATGGGTTCGAGTCCCACGTCGGGCTCTGTGCTGACTGCCAGCTCAGAGCCTGGAGCCTGTTTCAGTCTGTGACTCCCTCTCTCTGACCCTCCCCTGCTCACGTCTCTCTCTCTCTAGAAATAAAAAAAAATAAAAAATAAATAAAAAAAATATTTATTTATTTTTGAGAGAGAAAGGCAAGAGCGAGTAGGGGAGAGAGACACACAGAATCCAAAGCAGGATCCAGGCTCTGAGCTGTCAGAACAGAGCCCGATGTGAGACTCAAGGGCTGTGAGATCGTGTCCTGAGCTGAAGTCATAACCCACTGAGCCACCCAGGCACCCCTTGACTTTAAACTCTTTTAAATAGATTCAATCTATATATTTCATGGGCATTTTGACTGCCTGAAGAATTCTGAAATATAAATGCCCAAGTCTTGACTTCTGTTGAACATTTGTTCTTCCTGCACACTCCTCTCTCCTTTTCAGTTAACTTTAATTGTTTTACACACAGATCTTTATTTCTTTCAGTGACCAGTCACAGAAGCCAGGACTGTCACATCAGAAAATCGCAGCTCACATTTCCTGTTTTGGCCTCTCACAGGAGTATTAGGCTTGTTTAATTTATTCCACAAAATTGAATGGAGTGATGGAATCAGGTCAAGTGTGCCAACCCCAGCGTGAGTAGAAAAAAAAGTCTGGATCTGATGTGGGTTATGAGGGCTCTGACTTAGAGCCCCACTTGAACTTTTCCTTTCTCTCTCTCTTTTCATGTTTATTTTATTTTATTTTTTTATTTTATTTTATTTTTATGTTTTTAAGTTTTCTCAAAGACAGTTTTGAATATCCCACAAGATTACATTTCCAAGGAATCAATAAGGAACTACAGTTAAGGTGGTGACAGGCTCTTAGTGGAAGGCTAATCGGCCCCGCTCACCCTGTGGGGCTGCTCCGTGGACCAGCCCCTGGTCTGTCTAATCACTATGCCGGCTCTGCTCTGCTCCACCTGCTGGGCTGTTTGGACACACGACAAGGACTTGGCCCCAAGGAGCCAGCAGCCTCTGATCCCTCCAATAAATAAATAAAGCTGCTGATGGCCACACCTCCTCTCCCCTTCCTTGACTCCCTCCCCTCCATTCTGGCTGGCTCCTCTGGCTGGTAAACTTTTCACCTTATTTACTGTATTGACTTTGATGTGCATCGGGCTGGCTTCTCTGGGTGTTTCTAGAGCTAAAACGTAGTGCACAAGTCAGAGTTCTTTACCGATTCAAGTCTTTAGGATTTTTTGTTTTGTTTTGGTTTACTTTTGCTTTTGTTTTTGGTTCCCCCCCGCCCTTACCTTGAGTAGACTTAAGCCTTCCCTTCTTGTTAATTAAAGATCTGCGCTGCAGTCACCAGACAACAGTAGCCAACCGCTCTGGGGCTGAATGCAGGGCTGCCCTTAGGTCAACCTGAGCTGCTTTGTTTTCTAGAGTGACTTTTTTTTTTTTTTAAGTCAGGTTTTGACTTACTGGAATCCCCATCAGCTGCCTGGGGAGGGGCGAGCTATAGGGAAGGGAGATAGACATTTCAGATACCCAGTGTAGACCAGAGCTACAAGCAGAGACTAAGGAAATGTAGGCAAGAAATTTCCAGAGGTTGCATTTTCATTCTGGTTGAGCCTCTCATCCACATCCACGCTGTGGTAAGTGGGTCAGCTCTAGGTCACGCTTCCTTTTAGGAGGAGGGAACACCCCCCTGCAGAACTAACCCTGCTTTTTCCACTAACTGATTTTCATTTCCTGATTTTAACTTTAGAGTGTGTATGTTTCACTAGCAAATGTTATTATTATTATTTTTTGCTTTGCTTTTGGTTCTCTTTCGCTTTTGCTTTTTGATAGATGTAGCTCACTGCAATGTAGCCATTCTCTCTGAAATTCATAGTTCTAATTAAAACCAAACATAAGATAAATTCTTATTTTAAATTCTGAAAATCTTCCTAAGGAACTCCTATGTTAGACAAAGGAAACACTGGTGAAGTTCTGAAAGACGAAGAAGAAAAGAAGGTGATTTATCAGTTCTACACGCTTCAGTACATTCTTATGTGTTACCGAAAACTGTAGCTTGTAGTGGAAGAAAGATACTTTTCCTCTTCGAGAACACATAAACATTTTAAATACCTCTGTAATGTATATAATACATTTAAAACTGCACACATTTGTCTTTGTTTTTACAAAACAGTGTGTATGGTTAGTAGGATCATGGTATTTGAATTTCTCAACCTTGACAATGGCTTTTAAAAAAAAGTGAGAGCCACCGTTTATTGATAGTGCCAGGCACTTTCTATACATTGTCTCATTATACACTTACAGGAGACTTACCAGTTAAGCATTTTTCTTACTTGAAGTATATTTATATCAAAATGGAACAGACCATAGTTAAAATAAACCATATGATACTGAGGGGCTCATGATAAAAACCTGTGATCTCTCGCCCATATGGTGTTCACCTAGTTTTTCACAGCAAAGAGGTGCGTTTATTTCTGTTTTTAGTTCTTTGGGGAGATACCACCAGATTCCTAACAATATGCCTTGACCTCACTTATTTATTTAGACATCGTCTGCTGCTGCCCTGCTCCGTTGGGTGAGGGTTTAACTCATCCTGCACCGTCATTTTTGCTGTCCTCCATCAATCTGCTTTCCACTCACTCAGCTAAATATACTTGTACTATTATTTTTAGTTTTTCCTGGTCAGTCGCCTTTGTCACCTCAAAAACCTTCCTCAGCCTGTGGCTATTATTCTGTCGATGCACGTGGTACTTCTTATCTCCCCTCCTGCAACCTGCTGTTGTCCACTCTCTCGTGTTTTCCTGAAGCTCTTTCTCTCCTGCTCTCCAGTCTCTGCCAGCCATACCTTGGTTTTGATCAGTTGGACGTATATGAAGTCACCAATGCGCAGTTGCTTTTCATTGACAAAAATGGCACCTTCACGGTGGACGTACGGTGCATTGCCTTTCGTAACCACTGTTAAGTCTTCCATCTCTATGGGACGCTTTTAAAATGGAAAACCAATTAATATTATTGGTAATGTAATGACTGTATGTGTATTTTTAGAAATGGGCATGCACAGTGAGAAAGATGAATTCCTCCTTAATGGCCGTGTACCTTCTTCACTTGAGTGTGGATTCTCCTTTTGAAGAGCCCACCATTTTCATGTTGAGGGACATGGTTGCTCCACCTTGGAAGGTACCAGACATGTACTCAGCGCTGCTTGTGGTACCATAGTTGTTTGCATTTTGTAGATGGCTGGATTCGGGAGATAAATGGCAAAGGTGGGCAGTGATGAGTGTCGGTGTTCCTTTCATTTATTGGTTCTGCAGATATTTATTGATCACCTACTGTGTGCCAGACACTGTGTGACAGGGCAACGGATACATGGGACACAGGTGTCTGGGTTAAAGGAGATGATACTTTACTGTTAGTTGTTTTCTGGTAATGCTACAAAACAAACTAGAGTGACTGGGAGTGTGTGTGTGTGTGTGTGTGTGTATGTGGTAAACCTAGGTCAGAATTCTGCCAACATTCACTGAGGTTTTAGAGCTTTAGATTTTCCTGTGATTGAAAGTGCTTTTTTTTTTTTTTTTTTTACTGAATGATGATAAAGTACACATAACTTTTTTTTTATTCCAATTTACCCATAGTTTTCTCATCTCTAAAAGGAATAGGAAAATTTTCCTTTGTATCAACTGGTCTGGAAAGATTCTATGTTTCCATAATTTTGTAAATTAAATTCCAAGTTTATATTAGCAAATGAATGGTCTTTTCATGGTTAAAAACATATGTTTTTGAAGATTGCTATTAAAGTGATAGTTTGAGGCTTTTTACATTTTAGAATTTCTTTGGTCTTTTTAAAAACCTTTAATGTTTTTTAAATGTTTATCTGTTTTTGAGAGAGAGAGAGAAAGAGAGACACAGAGTGTGAGTGGGGGAAGGGCAGAGAGAGAGGGAGACAGAATCCGAAGCAGCTCCAGGCTCTGAGCTGTCAGCACAGAGCCCAACACGGGGCTTGAACTCATGAACTGAGAGACAGTGACCTGGGCTGAAATCAGGAGTTGGGTGCTCAACTGTCTGGACCACCCAGGAGTCCCTGTTTTTGTTTTCTTCCAAAATGTCCCTATGTTATAGGGGTTGAAATTATCCATTTATTTTATTAAATGGTTTTAACAGCACAATAGAGAGAAATGGAGCTGTCAGCCTTGATTTCATATATGATTACTCACTGGAACCTAAAGCAGATTTCTGGCCTGACTTGTCCTCTGCCTTGAGAACAGAAGAACAAAGTGTGTAGGAACAAGGGAAATAACGGAAGAAAGTTATGTGTGGTTTAAATGGCTCCTCACGTAGGCATTTGCTTTTCACACATATCATGTAAAAAAACCAGCAAGGGCTGTTCCTACTCAGGCCATTAATTTGTAACCCAATGCTAGTCAGAGGCCACCGTGCACTTTATCCACGATAGAGGCCCTTCACACACTAGATAGAGCATCTCCCATACAGTGTGTGCCCCCTAATTATGTTTGGAATCAGTGAGTGAATGTAGTTAACTGAAACCCCACCCAATGACCTAAAAACTCAGATGCCTTCTTTGAGGGACACCTAGGTGGCTCAGTTGGTTAAGCATCCGACTTTGGCTCTGGCCATAATCTCACGGTCCATGAGTTTCAGCCCCGCGTTGGGCTCTGTGCTGACAGCTGGGACCCCGGAGGCTGCTTCGGATTCTGTGTCTCCCTCTCTCTCTCTCTGCCCCTCCCCTGCTCATGCTCTTACTCAATCTCTCTCTCTCTCAAAAACAAATAAACATTAAAAAAAAATCAAATGCCTTTGAAATTTCTAGGAATTTCTGGCGGGGGGGTTTCCAGTGTTCACAGTTCCTTGTGGCTCAGGAAGGCCCCTTAACATCGGTTATGAAAGCGTTCGGATCGGCTCACACAACTGTCCGTGCTCTCCTCGCTTCGTACTGGGCGAGTTCAGAAACGAAATGGCCGTCTTTTGTTTCTTTGCAACCTCTAACTTGACGGAAGGACAAATCGACAAAAGAAAATCCATTTGTGGGCGCCTGGGTGGCTCAGCCAGTTAAGCATCTGACTTCAGCTCAGCTCATGATCTCACGGTTCATGCCCCCTCCCCCACCTCTCTCTCTTTCAAAAATAAATAAACAGGGCGCCTGGGTGGCTTAGTCGGTTAAGCGTCCGACTTTCGCGTGGGTCATGATCTCGCGGTTCGTGGGTTCGAGCCCCGCGTCGGGCTCTGTGCTGACTGCCAGCTCAGAGCCTGGAGCCTGTTTCAGTCTGTGACTCCCTCTCTCTCTGGCCCTCCCCTGCTCACGCTGTCTCTCTCTCTCTCCTAGAAATAAATAAAAAAATTAAAAAAATAAATAAATAAACATTAATTTTCTTTTTAAAAAGAAGAACATCTATTAAAATTTTTTTAATGTTTATTTATTTTTGGTAGAGAGAACACAAGCAGGAGAGAAGAGAGAGAGGGAGACACAGAATCGGAAGCAGCTCCAGGCACTGAGCTGTCAGCACAGAGCCTGACTCAGAGCTCGAACTCACAAACCATCAGATCGTGACCTGAGCCGAAGTCGGACGCTTAACTAACTAGGCCCCCCAGATGCCCCAAGAAAATCCAGTTGTGATTATACCAGACCTTATTTGATGTCTGGGAAATGTTCTCAGTCTTTATGTGCAGCGACCTGGCCATCCGCTTGCACAGCCTCCTCTCTTGGGACGCACCTGCAGCACGTGTCTCCACAAACCAGAAGTATCCTGCTGAGCGAAGCCAGCACTCCTGTAATGACCACTGTTTCCCCAACTCTTGACTTTTTAAGGCTACGTTTTCTAGTGCTCTGATTCTAATGCAGAATGTTTGGCAGCATTGCTCTGAGTGTGAGGGGCGTGGAGAGCTGGGCGGGGGAGGGCTCGGTGACATAAGACAGAACTAGCTTTGCATTTCAGCTCTGATACCTGCCCATCTGGGATATTGGCTCATTTGCCAAACTTCTCTAAGCTTCGATCTCCTCCAGTGCAGTGTGCATGATCGTCGCATTTTCCCTGCTTCCGCAGGTTGTAAACGGACCCAGAGAGGTGTCCAGTGCGGGGAGCATCTCATAGGTGTCGATATCGTATGAGTAATACCGCTCCCGTGGGCTCTTCCCCACCCAGAGGCTTCATGTCGGCAGAAGTCCTTTCAATCATCTTTAGAAATTTTTGCTACCGTAAAACTTAGTACATTTAAAAATAGTTTGCCAGGAGGGCATCAAGCCAAACTGGAATAGCACAGGAGAAGGTGAGGCAAAAAAACTGTACATTAGACTTACTGTCATAACCGGACCATTTGACTTTCTGGTAGAAATTCAAGTACTTTGAAGTGAAAATGCTTTGAAACTCAGCAACCGCTGTATCAACCACAGCACCTTTTTCTTCTTTCATTTTACTGTCGCTTTGGGGCATTTTGTACAGGTAGCCTGTGACAGCTCTCTGATGGTGAAATCAGTCCTGCCTGAACTCAAGCCACTACGGTTTTTATAAGTAAATTAGTTTCCTCAACTTTCTGTTTTCCAGCAGGTCTTATTAAAAAGCTAGTCTTTTTGACTACTGGGGAAATATCAGAGACACGTTCTTCACCGTGAGGATTTTGCTTTCTTTTTTTCCTTTACAGAAAGAAATATGGGCAGAGAGAAAAAAATGTCATTCGAAGTCCCTTTTACTGGAGTGGTTCTTAGATGACTTTGAACTCAGTGTGTAGAGTGTTTTGACCCGTATAACAACCTTGCAGGAAAAAAGAGCACTTTTCTGCGAGGAAGGTCAGAGGTGACCAGGACTGTGTGCCTCTATTGGGCACACTTGTTTCCTGTGGAGACGTGGATCCCACGGGGCGTGAAATATAGGCTGTGGAAACCAGTATCTGATGGACTTGGGACTGTGTCATGGAAAATTCAAAAGCTTCCTATGGGTTTTAGGAAGCTTTTGAATTCTGATATTTAGGGAATTTTCTGCGATTTATTATAGCTACGCTCCATCCTAAGAGTAAATTATTAGAACTTACAGTAGGTTCCATCCCAAAAGACTGTTTTTTTTTTTTTTTAAATGAGAAGGGACATCATTTTTTATCACACAGTTAGGAGAAAAAGGGGAAAAGAGTAATATAATACTTTCCTGTTTAGAGATTTGTAAACATGCGGTGACCTAAGCCTCAGTATGCAGACTGGTCTTCTTGGTTTGTTATTAGTGATCAAAAAAGTAATTTTTTTTCAAAATTTGAGATGATTCTAAGCTCTTCTGTCTTTGGAGACTGTGTGTGGGAGAAAGTAAGAGATTGTTTCAAAGACCCATAGGCCTAGAGTGTGTACTTCTGTGCCCCAGACGGTGGCAGCCTGCCCCCAAGTCTACCCTTTGTATTTCCCTCACTGTTTAGAATAACCCAGGCAAGGGGCGCCTGGGTGCTCATTTGGCTAAATGTCAGAATCTTGATCTTGGCTCAGGTCACAGCTTCATGGTTCATGGGATCGAGCCCCGCATCAGGCTCTGCACTGAAAGTGAGAAGCTTGCTTGAGATTCTCCCTCTCCCCCTCTCTCTGCCCCAGCCCGGTTTGCATATGTGCGTGTGCGCTTTCTCTCTCTCAAAATAAATGAATAAAGACCTAAAAAAAAAAAAAAAAAAAGAATAGCCCGGCTAGAAATTAGACTAACACTGCTAAGTAATTGGTTACTTGGACTTGAGGTAACCTTGAAAGTGTCATCTTTTCATTGGTGGTCTTGACCCTTCCTTATTACACAGGCATACTGTGTTTGCTCGGTGACTTTCTACTCGTCTGCTCTTTGGGATTGTTCTAGTCTATGTACATGTTCAAATGCTCATCTCTCTGACGTAGGTTTGGTAGTGCATTTTACATATAAGTGCAGTCTTGAAACGCGGCGTTTAGATTTTAAGATTTGGGTAGGAGTTTTTGTAAAATAACACAGAGCATCTTGCTTAAAATCTAGTAGATTGAGGGGCGCCTGGGCGGCTCAGTTGGTTAAGTGTCCGACTTGGGCTCAGGTCATGATCTCACAGTTTGTGGGTTCAGTCCCCATGTCCAGCTTTGTATTGACAGCTGAGAGCCTGGAGCCTGCTTTGGATTCTGTGTCTCCCTCTCTTTCTGGCCCTCTCTGCTCATGCTTTTCTTCTCTTTCTCTCTTTCTCTCTCTCTCTTTCTCTTTCTTTCTGTCAAAAATGAATAAGCATTACATTTTTAAGAAAATTCTAGTGGATTGATTTAGATTCGTCGTGTGTCATGACCATGCTGGGAATGAAGAAATAGGGAAACAGCCAGTTTTATTAATTACAGAAAATCCTGGACACATTTACATCATCCTAAAATGTTGTCACCAGCCTGTGAAACATTAAATGGGCTACTTTTGCTAATAGGGGTAATGCATGTATTCTGAATTGCTAACGGCACTGAGACTTATTATATTTGCTTCTAAAATGAGCCAAGGGTAGCAAACATTTATGGACTTACTCTAAAATATTATTCTTCTATTTGGTATAAAACTTTGGGGTTCTTTTTTGATTGGAGGTGTTGACCTTTGATTTAAAATATTTGGAGCCTTTTAAAAACATTTTTAAAATTTATCTTGAAAGCAGGGGAGGGGCAGAGATAAACAAAGAGAATCCTAAGCAGGCTTAGTGCTCTCAGTGAGGAGCTTGACCCACGGCTCAGTCCTGACACAGGGCTTGATCCCACAAACTGAGAGCCCATTACCTGAGCCAAAATCAAGAGCCAGATGCTTAACCAGCTGGGCCACCCAGGTGCCCCTGATTTAAAATATTTGAATTATTGACCGTATCTTTTGATGTTTGAATTGGTCAGTGGTTTTAAATTTTTTTAATGTTTATTTTTGAGAGAGAGAGAGTGAGAGAGAGAGAGAGAGAGAGAGAGAGAGCAGGGGAGGGGTAGAGAGGGAGACACACACACACACAATCTGAAGCAGGCTCCAGGCTCTGAGCTGTCAGCACAGAGCTGGACACAGGCCTTGAACCGACAAACTGTGAGATCATGACCTGAAACAAAGTCAGCGGCTTAACCGACTGAGCCACCCAGCTGCCCCTGAATTGGTCAGTGTTTGTAAATTTAAATGAAAACTACTTATTTGTTGCTTTTAAATTATACTGTTAACTTATTCAGATTAATTTGTTAATTTACTGTGACTAAATTCATTTCAATAGCTTATTTTTAATAGCACAGAACTGCATTTGGCTATATTTATCTGTTCTGTGGCTCCATCATACCAGAGAAGAGAGACAAAAGCAGTCACCCAACTAAATTCAGCATATATTGATTCCAAATCTGATTCCGTAGATTCCAAATCTTTTCTCTCCTCCTTAACTGTGAGAGATCTTTGATTCGCTCAGTGAATGTATTGATTACCGACCTGGATTTTGTTAGTGTTTTAAGGGATTCTAAGGCTATTTTGGTGGAAAAGCTCCCTGTCCCAAGGATCTGACCCTGAGACTCCCTGAAGGGAAGCCCAGCGAGGGTTGAAACTTAGCAAGTGTAACACGGGGAGGGAGGAGACAGTAGAAGGCCAAGGAGAGGAAGGCAACACGGAGGGGTGGATGCGTTGACGTCTGGAGGGATGAGTGGATTTGGAACGTTCAGGTAGGACGCTGCACGTTTGAAACGTGTGACCCGCGTGCGACGTTTCTGTCTCTGCCGCGGCTACACCCGCGGGCCGTTCTGCAGGGAACGCGTCCTGTCTGGGCATAGGGATCGGCAAAGCCCTCGTCTCCTTTCTCACAGTCACATGTTAGCTTCGATTTTGAAGGACTGACTCATTGGCGCAGTATGGACTCCCGTGAAAACATTGCCCCTGGGGGCTAACGATGGAAACCAGGGTTTCCAAGGAGCCTGTCTTCGGAACGTAGCCTTTTAGAATACGGAATGTTTCCTTTTGTTTATCTGATGGGAACACCATCTGACTTATTCCAGGTGAAGAGAAAAACAGTCCTTAAGTGTATTCTTATATCCCCCGTTTTCTAATGCCCCACAACGTCCTAATGACCATGATGTACTGGTGCCCCAAGGTGGTCTGATGCCCCCCGATGTTCAATGCCCCATGTGCTGATGCCCCACCGTGTGCCCATCTCTCTGATGACGGACTGGTCCCCAGAAGTCAGGGAACCTGCCTGCCCTTCCGTCCCCAGGGAACATCCTGGGACTGAACCCCGCATCCGGGGGTGTCTCCAGCTACCGCACCGCTTGCTGTGAACTTGTCCTCGTAACTCAGCACAACTGCCGAACTTGGACTCCGGGCTGTCGGCGTGTGGGCTGTCCCCTGGCCCCCATGGCTCTTCCTCAGCACAACCACAGCTTGCCTAAGAACCGCCCCTTTTAAATAGGCCATGTAGGCACCCTGAAGCCTTCCTGGATTTTCTTAGCTGGTCAGGATCGCCTTCCCAC
Organism: Proteles cristata cristata; assembly: GCA_017311185.1. NCBI lineage: Eukaryota > Metazoa > Chordata > Mammalia > Carnivora > Hyaenidae > Proteles > Proteles cristata. Next base: position 1,096,697 of record JAESUZ010002468.1, read on the forward strand.
AGCACTTTGTGACTCTGGTGATCAGTAACTGCCACTTTCAGCGGTGCGGATGTCTGGAAACTCGATGTCAGTTAGCTTCCATCCCTGTTCTGGAGGGTTAGTACTAATGCCTCCGTCACCTGTGACCCGTGTTTACAGGACACGTTAGATGCATCTTCGTCACGTAACGGCTGCCCCTCTCAGCGACCCCCACGTCCTCTCCCACTGCGGCCACGGTGCTTTTCCGGCTCACCGATGAATGACCTGTCGTTATCCCTCCCGCGCCAGGGACGGGGGCCGCCCAGACCCCATGCTGGCCAGGACCCCTCCCCACACCTGTGCCCCACCTCAAACCCCCTCTCTGAACCCCCGGACCAAGTCCCTCCTCTTCTGTTGTGTTTTCTTCCACGTTCCCATACTCCTGACCTTCACCGTGTTCTTCACGGGTTTTGTCTCCAAACGTACACATCCGCGTGGAGCCTGAGTGCGTTTGGAACCCATCTGCCCGCTCTGCGCAGGGACTGACATTTACAAAAGGACATCCTTGTACCCAAAATCAGTGTGAGGAATGTACTCAGTGTACGGAATTCTTTATCTCCATTTCCTGAGGGACAGTGAAAGGGGTCGAGCGTGTGATCCGCAGAGACCTTCCTTGCAGGCTGTTCTCTTCTTTGCCTGGTGTTTCCTGATTTCCCTAGAAAGCGGCTTCAGGCCTTGTCACTTGGCGGACAGCTTGCCCCTCGCCCTGGGCTGTGCCCATCACCTCGCACGTCTGGACCTTTCAGGTGGACTCTGCCTGCCAGGCTTGCATCTCTTCCTTCTTTGCAAAGTGCTGTGGAGCCACTCCGGAGATCCGTCCTCCCTCCTCTGTGTCCTTCTCCACAAGGGCCGACCATTCTGATCCTGCAGTGTAGACGGAGAGGCGCGGGGAGAAGGTGCCGGAGGTGATGGAATTCAGATGAGGGGGGCTCTGGATCCAGGACGATGGCAGGGATGCTTTGGGCCCCTGGGGGACCCTGATGCCTGTCACCGCGGCCCCAGGGAAGGGGCCCCTTCAGGGAGGTTCAAGGGCGTGGGCTGAATGCAGTAGTGAGGGTCGGCCGGGCACGGTGCAGTAATAAACCAGGGATGCTAGAGGGAGAAGGAAGAAGGACCTTGACGCCCCGGGGTAGAACAGAAGTCGGTTCAGCTGTGTTTGCTACGATGGAAGCTTCACTTCTCCCTCGTCTTAAATTTAAAAAAAAAATATGGTGTGAAATCTGAACTGAATCGGATACAAGTGCTTTCTCTGTTTTTAGTACAGGCCACGCTGGCCTCTACCATCTGTAGCAAAAAACTGTAGGAACGCCGAGAGACATTCTCAGATCCTCCTCGGAGTAGAAGTTTCACGAACCGGCACCGTATCATTAAGCAGATGGGCTAGAACTGACATCACTAATAGAGATCGGAGGTGATAAACAATAGACACAAGCATTGCCTGGCAGAGAAACGGGCTTCAGAGGGCTTGTGGCGCAGGCCAGAAAGTCGTGTCTGTTACATGAAACGATTCGCCCCCGTCCTCACAAATGGTCATTAATGTGGGGCACTGGGGTGGCTCATCAGTCAAATTTCTGGCTTTGGCTCAGGTCGTGATCTCACAGTTAGTGAGTTTGAGCCATGTGTCGGGCTCTGTGGTGGCAGCTCGGAGCCTGGAGCTGCTTCAGATTCTGTGTTTCCCTCTCTCTCTGCCCCTCCCCTGCTCATGCTCTGTCTCTTTCCGTCTCTCAAAAATAAAGAAACATTTAAAAATTTAAAAAGATCAAAAAGCAAGTAATCATTAATGTACTTCATCAAATACATCAGAGAAGGAGGAAATGACTTAGTACGAGCAGAATGAAGGTCATGTGACCCTCTGGGACAGACCGCCCTTCCGGAAACAGGTACCCAAGGCATCCTCTCTGTTTGACCTTGACAGTAACTTCTGCAAGCATCACTTCTTCATCTGTAAAATAGAGGTAGTGATGGTGCATGTTTCATGGGGATTTGGTGATGTGTAAAGGGAAGAAAGCACATTGAGCGACAGGCACCCACTTGGTAAGAATGTGACGTCCACGCTAACTCCTGGGTGGTCCCAGATGGAGACCCTTGTGTAACGAACCCAGTCTCCTTCCCAACATTTGTCTGCTTCAGTCATTTCCTCTCTTTGGACTCCTTTTTTTTAAATAAGGAGGCTTCACACTCAATATGGGGCTGGACCCCATGACATTGACATCAAGAGTGACATGTTCCATGGACGGAGCCAGACAGGTGCCCGGAAACTCCCTTTGAGTGATTATGCTGGGCTAGAATTTTTTTCTTGAGACTGTTCCTCAAACGGTTTGGGCCTGGGAGTGTTTTGTGGGGAAGAACGCTCTTCTGTGACTTTTGTGATCCCTCTGTGTGCCAGTGCCTGGTAGGATGGACAGAAACAGCCCTCCGTTTGGGAGCAGCGGTGCTCTAAGGAAGGTGTCCCGCATGCTCGGGAAGATGCCAATGGGAGTGGTCGGGGAAGAAAGTGTGTGAGCTTTCCCGTTCCGCTGCCAGTAAATCCACATCTTGGATTCCCTTTGGCTTCTGTGTTGTTGGAACTGGTAGAGTCTCTGATAAGCAACTGGCTGGGTGCTATGCACAGGGGACAGGTGACCTTGAGGGTGAGGAGAGAAGACAAAGGTGGGCACAGTTAACAAAGGAGCATTTGCCTTTTTTTTTTTTTAATGTTTATTTTTGAGAGAGAGACAGAGAGGAGAGAGCGAGAGAGCACAAGTATGTGCCTGTGCACAGGCAGGGGAGGGGCAGAGAGAGAGAGAATCCCAACCTGTCAACACAAAACCTGATAAGGGGCTCAATCCCACGTACTGTGAGATTGTGTCCTGAGCTGAAATCAAGAGCCAGGCCAGACAATTGAGGCACCTGGGGGGCTCAGTCGGTTGGGAGTCTGACTCTTGATTTTGGCTCAAGTCACGATCTCATGGTTTGTGAGTTTAAGTCCAGTGTGGGGCTCTGCACTGATAGTGTGAAATCTGCTTGGGATTCTCTCTCTCCCTCTCTGCTCCTTCCCCTTTCTCTTTTCCTCTCTCAAAATATGTAAATAAACTAAAAACAAAGAAACAAAAAATAAGAGTCAGACGCTTAACTGACTGAGCCACCCAGGTGCTCCAGGAACGGCTGCCTTTTCTTTCACCTTGAGTGTATGAGAGTATTTTTTACCCCTCTGGATAAATAAAGGTCTGCTGGAAGTTCATTTCTAAATGCTTCGGCGAAAAATTAAGTTTCATGAAGAGATGATAGGAAAGCCTTCAGTGGCACAAAAGTTGTATGTTTGGAATGATGAGTTCTTACATGAGCTTTAAAAATTAAAGATACTCATTAGGTGTCACATATATCATTTGTAAAATAATGTCGTATCTTCTGTCTAAATTTTAAAGAAGTATCACTTCAGTGATCTAGAAGTCCATATAATTTAGCTATCCATGAGTAAGAGAAAGCATAAAATGTGCAGAGACACTGCTGTAGGAATATCTTATCATCTTCTAGTTTCAAAGCCTGTCTGTCGAATCTTATATTCTGTCTTCACCTGCATCAAATCACAGGAAAGACAGAAAGACAGAAAGATGGAAAGAAAGAAAGAAAGAAGACCTTGAAAAAGCACCTATTCAATGAATCAAAGAAATAATTTAAATAATTCCAAGTTGAGAGTCACACTGAAACAAACGAGAAAGGAATTAATTTGGAACCACTAGAAAAATGACATGGAGCCAGCATTGGATTCAGTTCAGTTTAAAATCAGAACAACTTTTATGTTTTACCATCTGCCCCGCCAGGAGCCCTATAAAATTTGAGTACTACAGACTTTAGAGATTCCCATACGAGGACAGCTTTTTGTAAGGCCCTTTAAAGAACACAAAACCAGAATAAATAACGTTGGTGTTTGTCCAGGAATTGAGTTAGTAATTAGTGATCACTGAAAAGATAAATTGCATCTGTGATTGAGGGACTGAGATCTTGCCTTAGAAGGTCTGTCCGCTACAAAACCTTGCAGAATCCCAGCAGAGGGGCTTTTTTTCCATGTACCAGATGAGTGACTGGAGGCCCAGAGAGGGAGAGCACCAGGGGTGTGTTCCTCTCACCTGCAAATGGGCGGGCGGGGGGTGGGGTGGGGGAGCTGGAACGGAAGCCTCCAAGTGTAAACTTCTGGTTTTAGGCAGAACAATTTCTAAACAAAGTAGACAAGGGGCATGACACGGAAATCACCTCTGCCTGCCCAGGTTTCACCTTCTGGTTGTAGATGAAGGTGAGCTAGATAGAAAGCGGGTGGTATGCACTGATTAAGTATATGCCTTATGTTTTACATACACACACGTGTGTGTGTGTGTACATTTTTGTAGGGACTTAAGTCAACTGCAGGTTTTAGTTCATGGTTAAGATATTACCATTTTAATGGTTAAATTTCCCAGTCAGTTGATTCTGCTGAAGCCTCCACAGATGCACATCGCAGCCTACGCATCTTATAGTCTTGTGTCATACACGTTGCCTGGGCAAGGCCTAAAGAGAGAGGAATCTTCAAGAAGACAGAAGAAAACAAGGATAAGGTGCCAATACCAGGAAAAGAAGTGGTAATATGGTTGAAATAAGGTTTTAATGGAACTGATTATTATACATTTTTTAATGTTTATTTATTAGAGAGAGATGGAGAGAGAGTGAGCGAGCATGAGCGGGGGAGCGGCAGAGCGAGAGAGGGACACAGAATCTGAAGCAGGCTCCAGGCTTCAAGCTGTCAGCACAGAGCCCTATGCGGGGCTCGAACTCACACACTGTGAGATCATGACCTGTGCCGAAGTCAGACGCTTAACTGACTGAGCCACTCAGATGCCCCTGGAGCTGACCGTCATAATAAAAGCTTCTACATGAGATGGCATATTGGGGCAGTGACACCAGTGACAAAGCTCTAGTTCACATCTGCACAATCTTGACAGATGAATGCCTTCACTTTTAAGAATACAAATTCACTGTTTGCTGATTTAATATTTAATGTGCCTCATGAGAGTGGGTTAAAATACCCAGTAAGACATGGTTCTTGCCCACCAGGAGTGCACAGAAGATGTACAAGCAAATGAATAAGTGGTGTGGATAGATGTGAGGATCACACCTACATCACCTTCGGAGCAGCTCAGAGGAAGAAGCACTCACTGGTGTGAGGCGGTGAGCTTAGTGGGGTGAGAACAGAGGTAGTTGGTGGGGGCTGAGGTGGGACAGCTCTTTGTCTAATTGTGTGCTCACTTCTGCCTTTCAGACTGTGGACAGTGTCATGCAGGTCATCAGACCCTTGTTTTGTATTCTTGCTTCTCTGTATACCATGTCTTTCCTGGGGAATGAGACTAGAAACCAAGAAACATTAGTTCTTATTTGAACGAGGTCTTGAAAGTCAACCACGATGCAATATATGAGCCAGGTTGAGCCCAGGGGATTATTATGAGACAGACTCTGAATCAAGAAATAGCACTGCCTTTCCAAAGGTGAGAGTGTACAGGCCATCCAGCCCCAGATGAAAGGAACAAGAAGTAACCTTGACTGAAATTCTAAAGTGATTTTCCAGCTTGGAAAGGTGGGGTTCATTGTGAACATATGTAAGTGTCGAGAAAGCAATTTGGACACATTGTCTGAGGATGGCTAACATTTAATTAGATTTGATGAACATGTGAAAATACTTTTTTTCAGCTTTTTCTAGATATAGCAGGACACATTTCAGTGTCTGGGAAAATCTACATAACCTTTCTGGATTTGACATTCTGCCTATAGAAACACTGAGAGTGTGTGAATGAGGGATTGCATCCAAATGTGCCCTCATTTCTGGATATGCTTGAGGCATTCTAAAATTCATCTTCACTCCTACCTTGTCTTTAATTCCTGATACCCAATTAGTATGCCTGCCAGTCATGCTCATGTAAGTTAGCTTTACTGTGTGATAGAACATCCTCAAAACTTAATATCATGATAGAAGAGGAAGGAACACTTCCCAAATGATTCTACATGGCCATTGTTTCCCCGATACTAAAACCAGAAAAAGACGTTCCTAGAAAACGCCTAGAAAATGGCACAGGTACCATTTGTGAATATAAAAAGGGTTCTCCAATAAGATACTCATAAACCAAATCCAGAAACATATAAAAGGATGATACAGCATGACTAAGTGGAATTTATTCCAGGAATGCAGGGTTGGTTTGACATGTGAAAATCGATCAATTTAACACATCACGTTAATGGAACAGAAGAAAAAAACCACATGATCATCTCAATAGACCTGGAAAGAAACATAGGACAAAATCCAACAATCTTTCAGAATGAAACACTTAAGAAACTAGGAATAGAAGGAAAGTTCCTCAGTTTGATAAACTGCACCCATGAAGAACCCACCCCTTAAATGATATATAATAGTGAAGGAATGAAAGATTTATTCCTAAGGTCAAGAACAAGACAAGGATGTCTGCTGTCATGACTTCAGTTCAGTAACGAACTTAGGGTCCAGCCAGGGCAATTAGGCAAGAAAATGAAATATGGATTGAGATTACAAGGGAAGAAGTAAAACGAGCTGTTGTAAGGTAATATGATATTGCATACAGAAAATCCTAGGGACCCCCTCCCCTACCACACAAATGTAACTAATAAATGAAATCTGCAGTTTTATAGAATACAAGATCAGTAAACAAAAATCCTTTGTCTATCTATTAACTAGTAATGAACAATCCGATAATGAATTTAAGAAAATAATTCCATTTACTTGTAGCATCAAGAAGAATAAAATGCTTAGGAAAACATTTAACAAAAGAAATGCAAGATGCGTACATGTAGAGCTCTAAAGCATTATGAAGAGAAATTAAAGAAGTCTTAGGTAAAAGGAAATGCATTGCATGTTTATGGATTGACAATGTGGAGTTTGGTTGGTGTTCTCTCTTTCCCTCTCTCTCTGCTCCTCCTCTGCTCACACATTCTCTCTCTCAAAATAAATAAATATTTAAGATGAACAAACAAACAAATAAATGCAATTCTTATTAAAATTATAGCTGGTCTTGTTGGGGCTCCTGGGTGGCTCAGTCAGTTAAGCATCCAACTTCAGCCTAGGTCATGATCTGATGGTTTGTGAGTTTAAGCCCCACATTGAGCTTGACGGTAATGGTGCAGAACCTGCTTGGAGTTCTCTCTCTCTCTGCCCCTTCCTGCACTCACTCTCTCTATCTCTCTCTCAAAATAAATGAAATTAAAAATAAAATAAAATAAAATTACAGGTGGTGTTTTTGAGTAAACAGACCATCTAAACTTGAAGTCAGTATGTAAGTGCAAAGAATATACTAGCCAAAACAGTCTTGAAGAAGAACCAAATTATAGGATTGATGCTTCGCAGGTTCAAAATTACCACAGAACTACAGCAATCCAGACGGTGTGCATAAGGCTGGTTATATAGATTAATGTGAGAGAATTAAGAATCTAAATATAAAGCCTTACTTACCTTTGTGATCAATTGTTGACAAGGTTGTCAAGACCATCCAATGGGGAATTTGTAGGCTTTTCAGCAAATGGCAGCAGGATAACTGAAGATCCATATGGAGAAGCAGGAAGTAGAGCTCGTACTTCATTCCATAAACAAAAATGAACTGAAACTGGATCATAGACTCAAGTGTAAGAGCTACAAATATAACATTTTTAGCAGGAAGCATGGGAGTAAATTGTTTTTAAAAGAAGAGTATTTTTTTTGAGAGAGAACGTGTGCACTGGTATGAATACATGCGTGAGTTGGGGAGTGGCAGAGAGAGACGGAGAGAGAGAATCCAGAGGTGCAGATACCACCTCAGGGCTCGATCTTATAAACCATGAGATCATGACTTGAGCAGAAATCAAGAATTTGAGGCTTAACCACCTGAGCCACCCACGTGCCGCAGTAAATCTTTTTTTTTTAATTAAAAAATTTTTTTAATGTTGATTTATTTTGGAGAAAGAAAGAGGGACAGAGTGTGAGTGAGGAGGGGCAGAGAGAGAGAGAGAGAGACCCGGAATCCAAAGCAGGCTCCAGGCTCTGAGCTGTCAGCATACAGCCCGACATGGGGCTCGAACTCACAAACCCTGAGATCATGACCTGAGCTGAAGTTGGATGCTTAAGTGACTGAACCACTCAGGTGGCTCCTTTTTCACTTAAATACAGGAAAAATAAAGTTTAATTTCTTTCTCCCCAAGCTTACTGAGGTATAATTGACAAATAAAATTGTGTATATTTAAGGTGTATGGTAGGGTGACTTGATTGATACATACACGGTGTGATGAATACCACACTAAGCTCAGTACTATATCCATCACCTCACAGAGGTACCTTGTCATTTACTTCTATATTTTGGTGAGAACAGTTAAGACTTACTCTTAAGGAATCTCAAGTGTACAGTAGAGTGTTAGTAGTCACCATACTGGATGTCTGATTCCCAAATCTTGTTCATCTTACATCATAAAGTCTGTACCCTTTGACGAGCATCTCCTCATTTCTCCCTCTCATTGACAACTGCAAACCTCTTTTCTGCTTCTGTGGGTTGCAGTTTTTAGATTCACATAAGAATGAGATCCTATAGTACTTGTCTCTCCATGGCTGGCTTGCACGGGAGTAAACATTTATGACCTTGGATTAGGCGATGAGTTCTTGGATATGACACCACAATCACTATTGGAAAAAACAGAGTAAACTACATCAAAGTTAATACGAATGTGGTTGAAAGGATACGTTTAAGACAATGAAAATAAAACCCACAGAATGGGAGAAAATATTTGAAAATTATATGTCTAATGAGAGTTTATTTTCCACAATATATAAAGTACTCTTATAACTCAATAATCAAAAGATAATAAATAACCCAGATAAAAAATGGGCGAAAAACTTGAATAGGTATTTCTCCAAATAAGATATACAGATGACTAATATCTAATATCTACAGATGTGCTAATAGGCACACAAAAAGATGCTTAACATCATTAATGATTAAGGAAATGCAAACCAAAACTGCAGTGATAAACACTTCATAAGCACTAGGGTAGTTAAAATAAAAACGTCAGACAATCAGACAATATCCCATTTTTGCGAGGATGTGAGGAAATAGGAAGTCTGGTATGTTGCTGATGGCATTATAAAAGGGTGCACACATTTTGGAAAACAGTTTGGTAGCTGTGCAAAATTGTAAACATAGAGTTATCATATGGCCCGGAAATTCCACTGCTAGGCATATAACATGAGAACTTAAAACATGTCTCCACACAAAAACCTCTACATACATACTCATAGCAGCATTTTTAATAATAGCAACAAAGTGAAAACAACCCAACTATCCATCAATTGAAATAGATCAACAAGATGTGATATATCCATATGATGTGGTATTAATTTTACCATAAAGAAGAATGAAGTATTGATCTGTGCTACAAAACGTTATGAACCTTGAACGCATTATGCTAAGTGAGAGAAGCCAGACACAAAAGGTCACATATGGTTTCATTCCATTTATGAGATGTCTAGAATTGGCAAATCTAGAGAGACAGAAAGCGGATGAGTGGTTGCCAGAGGCATTCAGATTATTCTAGGGTTAGTTTCCAAACAACCTGATTTACAACTGCCTACCTCCATACTGCACGATCTATTGTCATTCATATAAAGCACACACTTCCCTCTTTCCTGAGCTGACGGTAGCTTTCTGCAATCCGGACTTCCTTATCCATCTTCCTTGCTCAGCTCCAATCTGTCTCCTTTAGATCCTAAATTAGAATGAGTCACTCTGTCTTCAGTGCTCTCACAGCACTGCACAAAGCACTTATTTGGCATAAACAACGGTGCCAAGTTTAACTAATGACTTTCACGTGCACCCTCCTTTCCCCAAGACACTGCGAGTCCCTTGGGGATGGGACCCACATATTTTTGCCAGTCATCATGTCCCAATTAGCCTCTAGAGAAAGGGTGTTGCACATAGTAGTCTTTCAATAACTATTGTTAACTTGAGTATTTGAAGAGTAACGTGTTCAAAGGAGAATTGAATATGTAATAGATATTAGGGAGAAAATCTGTTCCCTTTCTCAATATTTTATGCCCACATAACAAAGCCAGTTAGCAGGCATTCAGAACGAAGTGAGAGGTTTTGAACTAACTGCCATCCTCATTTGTTCTGGGGATTCTAATATCTTCGCTGTTTCTGTATGTGCTTTGGCTATTTGAGAAAACAGTGGGCAGCGCCTATGCCATCTTCTCTTTTAGTTCAATCTTAGCCGTTTGGTGATGGGGTCAGAGGGTGATAAGACTCAGAATCCATCCTCAGGCGGCTGGTTTGCTTTTTCCTTTGTGTGTAAACCAGTCTCTGAGTTAAACTGGAGCCTCTTCTCTTTACCCCTAAGGGAACTGCAGTGTTTTAAAGTGCAGGATCTGGATTTCTTACTTACCACGCTAGGAAGATTAAATGCCGTATTATTTAGGAACTTTTTTTTTTTGAGAATGTATCAGAATCTATCAGGAACTCAGTGTGAGAGACAAAATGCAGAGGAGAAAGCTGTTAGAACGTAATCACTTCTCTCCTTACACTTGGATGAGGGGCCAACAGGAAAGGGTCTGAGCAAAGATAAAGAATTACAAGTCACCTTTTGTTATTAGTAAAAGCAACACTATTATTGTATCCTAACCATACCATGTGCATATTTTTCTATGTTTTTTAACTGTTTTATTTATTTCTAAGAGAGAGAGAGACGACGTGAGCAGGGGAGGGTCGGAGAGAGAGGGAATCACAGACTGAAACAGGCTCCAGGCTCTGAGCTGGCAGTCAGCACAGAGCCCGACGCGGGGCTCGAACCCACGAACCGCGAGATCATGACCTAAGCGAAAGTCGGACGCTTCACCGACTAAGCCACCCAGGCGCCCCGTGCATATTTTTCTATTAATGCGTTGATCAAATAACCACGTGCTAGGGAGTGAGGATTAAAGACAAATAAGGCCAGGTTTGCGTAGCTTTGTGCAGGAAAAATAGGAAAATAGTTTAGTGCAGGAAAAATAGGAAATGTAAGACTTACAATGCATGAAATGTGTGCTCTAATAGAAGTGGAGCAAACTGAGGAGGAGGGAGATAATCTCTCCCCGCTCACATCTTTCCTGCTATATATTCTTTTCCTTCTCTTTGTGTGCCTATGATATCTCCAGTTCTGGCCTCAGTGCTAGGGCTCTCTTTTTTCTTTTTTTAATCAGATTTTTCTTTCCCAGATGGTCTTTTCACAAGCTTTTGTATCTGTGATTAATAAGAAAAGCAGTTGACCTGTATACGACACAGAGGTTTAGGGGCACCGACCTCCCCCCGCAGAGATGAAAATCTGTGTATAACTTTCCACTGCCCCAGACTTAACTAACAGCCTACTGTTGACCAGAGGTGTTAGCAGTCACATAAACAGTCGAAGAACACATATTTTGTATGTTGTATATATTATGTGCTGTGTTCTTACAGTATCATAAGCCAGGGAACAAGACAATGGTAAAGAAAATCATAAGGAAGAGAAAATACTTTATAGTGCTGTGCTGCAAAGGTTCCCTGTGTAAATGCACACCGCAGATCAGGCTCGAGTTATTCAGGGTCAGCTGTGTATATTTAGTCTTCATCCCTGTTTCTGGGACTGAGCCCCTAGAACCCTTGGAATTTCCTGAGTGGTGGGAGCCGTGAAAATGTCCTTCATTGTGTTTATTAGGTGGCTTCTAGAAGGCACCTGTGGATGGGGGCTCCCTAGGAGAAACAGCCACGTGATTGGAGGGCTGTATCCGTCCCTCCCTGACCTGAGGGGAGGGGAGAGGATGGGGAGGTCGAATCATTCGCCGATGGCCAGTGACTTAATCTGCCATGTGTATAGAAGGAAGCCTTCATAAAAACCCAAAAGTACAGCTTTCAGAGAGTCTCTGGGTTAGGGAGCACCTGGAGATTTGGGGACAGCGACGTGCTCCATCGGAGAGAGCTTGGAAGCCCCTCGCCTCTCTTAGACCTTGTCCACACCTCTCTTCCACCTGGCTCTTCCCGCGTTCTGTCCCCTCATAGTGAATTGGTGATCTAGTCAGTACCCGATTTCTCTGAGCAAACAAAGGAGGGGATCTTTGAAAACTCTGATTTGTAGCCAGTGGGACAGAAGTACAGGCAAGAGGTACCGGGACTGGTGACCGGCTTCCGAAGTGGTGTGGGGGAGGGAAAGGAGCGGTGTTGAGGGACTCAGCCCTTAACCTGTGGATCTTACCCTATCTCCACGTGGATCATATCAGAGTTGGGTTGAGTTGAGTTCATCAGAGTTGGGTTGAGTTGAGTCAAATGGTATAGGACCCAGCCGATGTCCAGAGAATTGTTTGGTGATGTATGAGAAGCGCACCCCGCCCCCCACATTGGAATGGGTCCAGGAACCCAAAGACTATCCATCAACTATGGATTTCAATGCGCATCGGCAGTCCATCCCCTCCTGAGAGCTATGGAGACCAAATGACTCATTCTCTGCTAGAACGTTTCCCTCATGTTCAAAAAGCAACCCTGGCTCCCTGTCCCTGAAACTGAACTCCTCTCCATGCCTGCAGCCCCCTCTCCCACCCCACCCTGGGCCTCAGTGCCCTGGGCAGGCATGGGGTCTGCTCATCTGCAGTCTCTCAACCCTGTGATGAATCCCCCCCAAATTCTGTAAAATCTGCTTCCTCAATAGATTGGAGACTGCCTCATTTCCTCCTTTTTTATTTTATTTCTTAAGTGTGAATTTAAGGAATCCAGAAAAGCATATCATTTAGTTTTCTGTGTCTAATTGCTGGTCATGGGCAGGGGCTCTCTGGGCGCTGGCTCTACCTCAGGACCTGGCACCCTGCCTCGTGGTATAGATGGAGACCAAAGCGTGTATTTACTGCCTCCTGTGTTCTCCCCGCAGCACAGGCCCTGTGCATGGCAGAGGTTGGTTGAATTGACAAATGATCATTTTACAAGGATCGAAGGACAAGACATCTTTTTAAGTTTATTTATTTATTTTGGGAGAGACAGAGATGGCATGAGCGGGGGGAGGGGCAGAGAGAGAGGGAGACAGAGAATCCCAAGCAGGCCCCGCACTGGCAGTGCAGAGCCTCACGAGAGCCTCGAACTCATGAACTGTGAGGTGATGACTGGAGCCGAAATCAAGAGTAGGATGCTTAACCCACGGAACCAGCCAGGCGCCTCAATGATGGACAAGGCATTGGGAACACCTCCTATATGTACTTTTTATTCTATTGTGGACATTACTTAGACTTTCCATCCCCACGAATATCTCATATCGCCTTTTCCCCAACCACCTGTTGCTTTTCCGCTCCTCCATCCCGCCGAAGACCTCACCAAACACATCGGGGGCCGTCTTTTCTCCCTTCTCCAGGGCTGCACCCCACCCCCCCCCGCCCCTGCCCTGGCAGTCTCAAAGCCACTGCTTCCTTCCTGAGATTTATCCAGGCTGCCCTGTCCCCACCTCCACGGCTCTCTTTCAAGGCCTCGTGATGTCGGGCCTGGACTTTCCTAAGAGCCTCCCCCTCTGCCCAGCCCATCTCCCTGTGAGCTCTCCTTCCTGGAGGCTCATGATTTACCCCATTTATTTAAAATCTGCTAACCACTCTCCGTCAACTTCAAGAAGGGTCTTCATTGGGTTAAGGATCCCTTTGAAAAGCTTGTCGGCCCTCATGCCAGGGTCTCTGGAAGGTCGTGGGATTCCAGATTAAATAAGTCTGGCCGCGAAGGTAAAGCATTTTGTGGCCATATGCAGTGTCCGTCATTATGTGCCCTTTTCTGTCTCTTCGGGTTCAACTCTAACCCCTTCCTAATCCTCAGAGCACACATTCCCGAAATCCAGCTGGCGTGTAGCAGCCCGAGGCACTGTGCCTTTGTTTGGTATACTCTCCTGGAAACCGTCTTTTCTTAGGTCTTGTGAGCACCGTTCTTCCTGAACGACACTTACCGCTGTGTCTCCGTGATGATGCTGTGTATAGTTCACCTTTGCGTTGAGCACATTGTGTTATAATTGCCAGTTTACCTTGCTGGGAATCACTTCAAGGGCAGTTACAAGTCTGCCTTTGTACGAGTGCATCTGAATAATCCGTGTAGCCTGTCTGTCAGTGGTTGTTGAAACAGTAGAGGTAAGATGAACTGCCTTGGTTTTACACCCCCTGGAAATCTTTCTTTTATTAAACCTCTTGTTGCTACGTTCCGAACTATGTTACTTTTTGCAACGCTTAAAAACTTTAGATGTAATTTGGATACAGTAAAGAGCATAGATCTTACAGCCCAATAAAGCTTTATGTATCTTTATATCTCTGTATTTGTGTCAAAATGTGCCTGATCAAAATGAAACCTTCCCTTCATTCTGGAATAGTCCACTTTTAAAACTTCTGTAGTCATAAATTAGTTTTACTTGCTCTTAAACTTCATGTAAATGAAGAGTTCTGCATTTGACACCCTCCAAATGTCCCGTCAGGTTCATGTGAGACTTTTATTTCAGTGATATTTCTTCGCGCTCATCGCATTACATCCTACCTTAAACCACTTAATTAACACCTCCATAATGAGGTCTAGAGATGTGTATCAACATCCTCCGTGCCCTGGAAATAATCCTATCATATTAGAAGCCTACATATGATTGCTAGCAGCTATACTATGTTCAATTGAAAGAAAAGTCTATCAGAGTTGTTACAGCTTAGCTACTTTATCAGAATTTAAAATTCCATACCTCTCTGCCTCTTAAATCCCATATATAAAAATGTATCCCTCTTCCCTCCAGTGAGTCCTGCTTCTTATCTGTGGATCTTTTCTTACCACCTCCCTTCCGTGTGTCCTCATGGTTGACTGACCCGCACACGGGGTGCTGCCATGATGGATCTGCTGGGGCGTAAGAGTAAACATCACTGTATTAGAATCATATGAGCATTTAGAGAGAAAGCCTATGTAGGACATAAGTAACCCATAATGGGATGCAGAATCCAAAGGCATGGCCCTCGGAAGCCACTGTAGTTCACCCAGGCAAAGAACGAAGGGGTGGGGGACAGAGAAGGGGAGGTGACCCACCCATCTTTGAGCCCTAGTTGCTTCTTTTCTATCTTATGTTCCCCACATTCTTATCTTCTTCACCTTTCCCTTCTCTGTAGGTCTTTTCTGTGGGCACCTTCCCTCACTCCCTCCTCTCCCTCTGTCGGGACCTGATATGTAGGGCTGAGTTAATCAAACAAAGGAGTTTGGTGGTGCAAGAGGCAGTAAGGAATGTTCCAGACAGAAGAAGCAGGTGCTGAGGGCTGAGGGTCTCTGGCGGGCTCTAGAATCCAAAAGGAAGGCTTGATGCACCAGCAGGACGCGGCAATGTGTATGCTCACATTGTCGTGTGATTTTGGACATCTTGCTTAGTGTCTTTGTGACTCAGTTTCCTCCTCTGTTCAAAAAAATTGATAGCACCTCCTCTGGGGGTCTGTAAATGGTAGGTCGGTAACCAATGGTGATTAGAATCGTGTCTGCCCATGCTAAGCACTTTCTGGTTGCTGTATAGAATTAAGCCTTCAGAAAAAATTTGAAGTCACTTCCTAAAACTGTGTCTGTCTCCGCACTTCCCACTGCCTTTGCTCCGGCCCCCAGCACACACCCCACCCCTGCATTCCCTGCACAGCTGCCCCTAGAGACTACCAACCCCCCCTTGGTGTCTCCCGCGGCAGCCTCTCCCTACAGTCAGTGATGCTCACAAATTGTACCTCTCACACCCCCATCCAGCATTCCCAGAAAGGAATAGACTCCCCTCACTGCTGTCCCCAGCCTGGCTCTGCTGACTTCTCTGGGTTCACCTGTCACTTGGCTGTTCCAGAAACTTCTCCCGTAGTCATGCCCAACTGCTTTATTTTTCAGTCTGAGCCTGTGTTGAACGACCCCCCTGTCACCCCGTCTGCCCGCCTCCTTTACCAGATTTCTTTTCACTCACACTCAGGTGTCTGATTAGATGCCCCTTCCTCAGAAGGAGTATTATCCAGACCCTCAAGCTTTGGTCATCAGCTTTGGAAGACTGTGCTTCAAAATATCATGCAGTCTTTCGATAACTGCTCCTTCCTCATCTATAATCTTGGTCAGCTCCCTGGGGCAGGGTCTAGGTCCTTGTGTAACTGTCCCATGCACAGTGCATGCACCTGGTACCAGGACTGATGGAATTCTCTGAGGCTGAGCCGTGTATTTAGTGCCTGGCTCCTAATACACATGGGAAGTTTACAGAGACTGGGTTTCAGTAGTCATGGATGCCTGCAAGGCCATACCAAAGGGTGGTGGTGTCCCATAATAGATATTTTCAATAATATAAAGATGGCATGAGGTCAGCGAAACTCAGAGTGAACACGTTGTTTTGAAACGAATGGCTGCGAGGACACTTGTCGCGGGCCCAGCCAGCCTGTGCGTGAGAATTCTGTGTGGTGTGTATCGTTGTTTCCATTTTTTCATCTGAGGAATTAGAACCTCAAAGAGGCAGTCGGACCTGCAAGGAGTGGCAGACACGGGATTCAGGTCTGAGTGTGTTCGCTCAGGGCAGCGTTAGGCGGGGCTCCCGACTGGAGGAGCCTTAGGTGACGGCAAGGCTGTGCCTGCTTCGTTAGCCTCATCCAGTGCCTGCGGGGTGTACCTGTGTGTCTAGCTCCACTCTGAGAAGTTCCTTCGGTTATCCCTATGACGGAAATGGGGCGAGAGAGAGAGAGAGAGAGAGAGAGAGAGAATATGTAAACAAATCTCCAGAGCAAAGGAAAGAGGTCTCCAGTTATAACACCCTAAAATATAATAATATATAATGTAATAATATAAGCAAATGAGTCTGAGGAGATGACTCCCCAGATCTCCCCAGAGCTACATACTACCTTTAGCTTCTAGGCATGTTTGTATCCTTGGGTGTGTTATCCTTAGCCCAAGGTTGCCAGTACTCCCTGCCTTGACAGCCCCGACTGTGGAAATAGTGATGGAGAGGTGCCCCCATCAGTGAGCGCCATTGCAGCTTATCCAAAAAGCTGTAGCCTTCATGTTTGGGAAATAATTTGATGCCTTTTGTGAATTTGGGTATTTCACTGTACAACTTTTTTTTTTCTTCCAGATCCCTTTAATATGCTGTTAAACTTTTGACCCTCAAGTATAGACACCATGTTTTATCTTTTGTAGTCCAAAGTGGAGTCTGTGGCCAGGGAGTTCCCTTATTTTAATTTTTTAAAATTTTTTGGTAATTTGTTGAGAGGAAGGAAGTTACGATTGTTTAGCCTTGCCCCCTTCTCGTCCTCTGATCCATTTTGAATTCATAGGGAGTGCTGAAAAGGCAGATCAGCGAAGTCTGCTTGTTAGACACATGCCCACGTGAGCAAGGGTGCATCTTCCACGCCATCTCCTCTGCCTCCTTCTCTGTCAGGTATAACAAATCATGTTTTTCCCAGTGTTCAGTAGTCCAGAAATTAATATTACCCAAGACATCATGTGCCATGATCCAGAAGATGCTTTGTAGCAATTCCAATTCGCTGGCTCTTTATTTGGTGACCCAAATGTTCACTCGTGTTCTGGACTTTGTAGAGGACAAGCAAAAGTAGGAAGTCTGTACCTCAAATCACTGATGATCTAAGTATAAAGAGACGTCCCGTGTGATATAATTTTTAAAAATGCAGAGCATTGTATTATCAGATGCTGGATTGACTGGTACAGAGAACAGTGACTAGGGTTCATTTAGGACCAAATACATCGAGGAGAGTTTGCAGGTTAAATGGGCTCAAAGTGAATTTCAGTGGATGCAGAGAAACTGGGTAAGTAACCTAGTGCATGTGTAGACAAGGACAAGATTCAAATGAAAAGACTTTTTTTTTTTTTTTTTTTAAGGAATGTGTATCAATCGAGGAATTAAGAAAGAGGCTCCAAAATCAGTTCCCTCAAAATTCCTTTCAGCTTTTCTCAGGAAAGTTGAGACCATCTTTTACATCCTCAAAATACTTCCCTGAAATCGTCTCCTTAGTGACAGTTGTGTATAGATCTGTCCACCTGGTTGAGCCTTGTTACTTAGGCCATCACTGATCTCTACAGTTACCTTTGTCATCGTCATCCGAATGTCCATTCTGGCAGCCCGCCACTTGCTGAAAGCTGTGTACTCCCACAAACGGATTGAAAAACAAGGGAGAGAATGCTTCCTCTTTTGCAAACCTGTACCCGCATATACACACATGCACGCAAAGCTAGTGCAGTCAGACAGACGTTAGCTCTGTGCGTGTCTCTTGTACGGGTAAGGTATGCAAACTTGAGTTCACTGTGAAATTTTGGTGAGTGAGACATTTGGAGCAATGTCTGAAAGTGGGCAGACGTCCTGGGTCATTGCTCTACACACACTGGGGAGATTTCGAAGTGATGTTAACATTCAGGTGAATCCATTTGCAAAAGTTTACAAATTTCCTCTCCCAGATAGCTTGTTTAATTGATATCATTAGAATTCAGAGCATGTCATTTTCATTAGGGAGATAGAAATCACAAGGGGAGTATGAATGACCAGATCCCTCTATGGAGCAGCTACAGCATCACATTTGGCCTGTGTGTGTGTATGTGTGTACGAGTATAAATATACATATATCTATTTCAGTGCACATATATGCATATGTTATATTACTCTGCACTGCATAAAGAGCATCTTCTCTTTCATGGAGCAATTTTTAAAAACTTTTTTAAATGTTTCTATTTATTTTTGAGAGAGAGACAGAGCAAGTGGGAGAAGGGCAGTGAGAGAGAGGGAGACACAGAATCTGAAGCAGGATCCAGGCTCCGGGCTGTCAGCACAGAGCCTGATGTAGGGCTCGAACTCATGAACCGAGAGATCATGACCTGAGTCGAAGTTGGACACTCAACTGACTGGGCCACCCAGGTGCCCCAGAACAATGTTAAAATTGCATTCCTTTTTACATTACATTGCTATTCTATGAAAATACTAATGCTCATGCTCACGAGTATTTTCCAGCCCGTCTATTACATGTTCACATTCAGGCACGAAGCTGTGCTCAGCTGGGTTAGCATCCTCCCTGATCTGCTGAAGAAAGGGTGGCCTGTGTTATCCTCTCCTGTCTTTCAAGCCATGCAGATCCAGGTCATAGATTCCTTCCTTGCTTTCCCCACCATTGCCCATATTTAGTTAAGTGGCTGCTTGTTCTACTAGGAGATTGTGGGACTGTTTGAAGGTGGGGAGCCAGTGATTTAACAGACTGGCTGAAATAAAGATCAGCCCCAACAGGTGGCAGACTACGGGAAGGGAGCTGGTTAGGAAGGCAGGAGTCTGATCAATCAGGCAAGGCAGGCTCGATCCTGGTTCCCAAGCATCTGTGGGATGACCAGTGAGACTGATTTTCTAGCAAATAC
This sequence comes from Proteles cristata cristata, assembly GCA_017311185.1. Lineage (NCBI taxonomy): Eukaryota > Metazoa > Chordata > Mammalia > Carnivora > Hyaenidae > Proteles > Proteles cristata. The sequence continues at coordinate 1,116,097 of JAESUZ010002468.1, forward strand.
TGAGTTTGGGGATGCCTCTTTCTTCTTGACAGCTCACATCTTTCCTTCTCTGCAGTCTTCAGAAAAGGCCCCCTTAAGTCTTATAGGGCCCTCACTTACTAAACCAGAGTTATTCTCAGGAGAAAAGATGGTGGCTCCATCTACCTACAGGCCTTCAGTGTGTGTGACAGGTGATACTGTAAATTTAATTCCCAGCCATTTTGTGGGGGTCATGTGTGGAGCAAAGCCTGTGTGTGGGTTCTTTCACCCAACCCTAATGTTTCTAAGCCCCTACCTACACCCAGAGCAGAGGCAAAGATGCCTGCATCATAGAGCTTGAATTTGAATGATAAACAATTTGGACATGTGATTTATAGCCTCACTTGGCATTTTGATAGTAATTTACTACATACACGAACCCTACACAAACTTGTGGTGTTTGTAAACTTGAGTTTTACTTCATCTTTTAATAAAGTGTGAACATTACGGGACTATTAGATTTAGAAACTGCCTATGAAAAGACTGGCATAATAGATCTGTCCAAATAGAGGTTTAAGGGGAATTCTGTCTCACCTGTGAGCTTTCATTAGGAAAACTGTTTTGAAATTGTGTATTGCACACATCCCACTTTAACAGAGATTTAGTAATAAGTATGTAAGTTTTAAATGCTCATCTGTCACGGGAATCATTCTACTTTCATATATTTTTTTTTTTTTTTGGCCAGGAAATCATTTGAAAAAAATCTGGTGTATAATGATGCTAACATTTGAAAGGAAGAAATCATGTGTTTTTATCAGAAATAGTGTGAATAGTGTGCAGCTGTTGGGTGCATAGAAGAGAAAGAAGAATTTCTCTATTATTCCCAATTGCTTTTGAAATCCTATATGTGACATTCAAAGAGAACAATGGGTCATTGTAAAGATTCCGAAAGATAATGAAATGCTTTATGAGTGTGTAACTTTTCTGGCAGTGAGAAACAACTTCTTGTAATGCCTGATTGCATTTAGTACGTGATGACCATAGTCTTCAAGAGAAATCACTAGCAGTGTAGCTAATCCAATCTAAGTCTTTCCTGACTACCATCATCACCAACTCTGATGTTATGTTTACTCTGTCTGATTCACAGAATCCTGAATCCATCAGTCTGATCTCCTAACACTGACTTGTACTTGTTAAGGGTGGGCAGAGATCAAGAATATTAACCGGTTGTGAATTACCAGTATGTTTCTATTTCATAAAGGGATTGAAGTGAATAGAGCCAGCATTATTTTCTGTCTTTATTAGTGCCTCCATACCCTATTTTTTTTGTTTGATAATGAAGAAAAACATAAAGCTGTATTTCTTTGTGGTTAAACATACTTCTGCTAGCATTTTGAGCACAGTATGTGGCTTTCAGCAATGAAGAGATGAGAAGACTTTCTAATCTGGGGGAATTCTAGGTTATAGAGCTCGTGCATAAGAAGCAGATCTTGAGCATTATAATAAAGGTAGAATGCGTACCTCAGGATAGCTCGCTTCAGCTCTAAAGCGGATCGGACATTGCTCCTTCAGATCAGAGATCCACATTTCCCATCTTGTCATTTCTAGCGCACTGCCCTGCCCTGCGTGTGACTGTCTGTATTTTACCACGCGACAAGCACTTTGAGGGGAGGAACGACACCAGCCTTCTCACGGTGTCTCAGTGGACGATTACTTGACAGATATCTATGGAATAAATGAACCAGAGAGTCATCAACACATTTGGTAATGAGCCCCTGAAGTATGGGGCGAGATGTTAGTGCCCACAGGGGATTTTGTTCAGAGTTCTTGCTTGAGAGGGTTTTGAGTTAGGTGATAACAGATTTTGGGGACCCAAATCAATTCTAGTTTCAATAACATGTTTTCTTTGCCAAGTGCACACCATGCTTTATCTGAGTCTCCTATGTTAATTTTCTTTTCCCTTTCAAAGAGGAAATGGTGTCCCAGAGCTCAGTTGTCTTACGCCTTCTGTTGAGCATGTATTATGTGGAGGCACGCAATCTGCAGAAAACTAAGAAATGTGCATCTTTAAGGAAGAGATGTAGACAACATACCTTTGCGTTAAAAGGAGGGTGTAGGGACACTAGGCGGATAGCATCTTTTCCCAGAGACGCTGGGTCACATTCATATCACTCAGAATTCCTGTCTGTGTTTATGAAGTCTTGTCAAGCGGTGAGAGAGCCTTGTTCTCTGTTGGGCAACAGACATGCATAGTTTTCTCTGACGGTTTTATTAGGGAACATTTGAAACAGACAGGAAGTCTTAAAGAGTAGACTATGTATTCTTAGTATATAAAGGTAATTTTCCATTCCTGAAAAGCACTTAACATGATTACCTGCATAACACCTACTGTCAATAATTGTAGAATGAATGGATGAATGAATGAATGAATGAATGAAGAACACATATTACTGGTAACAGTTCAAAATCCACATCCTAATTCTTGGGAAAACAAGTTAATGTGTCCCCTGCAGTCATTCAGTATATGCTGTTGTTTCATTGTGAACGCTGATGACAACCTTTTAGTACATGCCGACGGTATAAACTATTTGCGTAGGTGTCTTTCCGACCTTCGGAACAAAGGTCAGGAATTGTATTTCCCATGTGACAGTGGGGAAACTGAGGCTGTAGATAAAATAACTTGTTCAAGTTGGTATTCCAGTAAGTGATCGAACCCGGATCTGAACTCAGGTTATCCTGAGTCGGACCTTGAACTTGTTCTTCTAGACATCGTACTGTTTAAATGGTTAGAAGGATTTCTCATTGAAAACGTAAGGCATGATCCTTGGTTGCATAGGTTTGCATTTTATAATCTTTCTGCTTAAGGAAGGTGCCGCTCTTCAAGTTTTGCTTTGTAAGGGAATCCCAGACCTCAGCTTCTGCCACAGAAGGACGTACCCATTCAACCTACTTGCTCATGCTTGTCTTTCCAATGCCCTTGAAATCTGAAACACAAATTCTAGACTATGTCAGCTCATCTGCAGAGATCATGATAAACATTCTCGATTTGTAAAGACAATTAATTTGTGTCTGTAAGTGACTTAACTGTGACCTTTATCGTCTGCTAACATGGCTATTGTCCTATAAGCATGATGTTTATTCTTACTGCACTAGTCCTTGAAGACCACAGGTCTCTTTCTTTCTGATTCCAGTGCAGTCAGGCTCCTTTCATCTGGTCTTAGAGTGAGACCCATCACAGTCTGCAGAGATAGCAGAATCCTAAATTTGTACAGCTTTGCAAACCAAAAGCTTTTTTCCCCCCTGTGGATAATTGAAGTTTTACATTCTGCACAGAAAACCGAAAAAATGTGTTGTGAAATGGAATGTCATTTCCTCATTACAAAGAGGCAGATCCAACGACCTCCGATTCCAAGTGGGGGTATTTTGAGGTCCTGCTGTTCATTGCTTGTTCACACGCAGCAACTGGTGGCCACTAAAAATAGTCCGCTCTGCCATCGGCTAGGAATCTGGTCACACATTTGGCTCGTGGACCATGTGCACGAATAAGATTTAGGATCCCTTGTCGGGTTTCTTCCTGCAGCCCGCTCATCAGCTAGTTGGCTGCCGTCTGAAAGCTATTGAAAAGCCGTTAACAGGCAGGACCGGGGAGCCGCACTGCAGCACCTCTTTGCGGGCAGAACGTGGCTGCGTGTGCTCGCCAATTAGCACGGGCGATCCCCGGGACTGTGGCATCGGAGCCCTGTCAATCACCCGCACTACAATAGCACGTGCGGAGCGGTGGCTCCAGACCCGCCCGGGAGAGAGGCTCCTCTGAACTCCAGCTGCAGAATGCGAATGAGTTTGAAGCTTTCTGCAGGATCATGGAACAGAGCCTCGGTTCAATAATGCATCCATCCTGGGGTAGCCTGTTACCTGAGGAAGGGCTCTGAATAATGCATGGCCCGGGGACTCCGGTGGCGGCAGAGGACAATGCTGGACCCCAGCGCGCGGCTGCTGTCTGAGCTGGAACGATGTCTCACTATCATTTTATCAAGTGCTGTAAGTAGGCTTGACGTTTTGCTCATATGGCCGTCTTCTGGAAATATTCTGGGCAGGTGCCGGCCTCCAGGCTGGTCTTCCGGCATGCCACATGCAGATGAGGGACATAGGCTCTGAAAGATGTGTTACATGCTTGAATTCTTTCCTCTTAATTTCGGGTTTGGAAACTGTCACGGTGTGATCCAAATGCTGATGGTACAGGAATCTTTAAAACTTGACCTTTTTAGGAAACACATACATACAGTTATTAAAAAAAAAAACTAGCAATCCGTGAAAATGGATTTTCAGAAGGCTGTTTCTGAGTATCTGCATATAATGATACAGTGTTTGCGTAAAAACTTAGTCCTCGAATGTAGGGCTGATGCCATTTGGTTACTGCCCTTCTCTCCAATTTTACTGCTTCTGCGGGTTTGCACAGCTCCACCTGGCAGCTTGATCTTTCTGACAATCCTTGCCTGTAAACTTTTGTCCCTGCACCATTTGACTTGGGTGCTCAGGGACTCAAGTGACATGTGTACCAAATGATCTGCACGGATGCTGGCGCGGTGAAAAACAGTCTGTCACTTCTGGTAAGTCCACAAAGGCTCTCTTCAGTGCCTCAATTTTTTAACGATTTTTCTGAGCTAAATAAAAAGCTGCACCTGAACCTTCACTGGACGGGAATCACGAAGGGGGAGACCTATTTACAGCAAAAATGGCTTGCTAGACACGCCTGCTTTCCCCTGTGCCACTTCTGAAAACTTCTGTACATGTATGTCCTTGTCTTAAAGTGACAGATGACATGGGTAGAAAATGGTTTCCTCTGAGGAGGAGGGTTGGGTTGGCCAAGGACGTTTCCACGTTCCGTGTAAAGTAACGTTGTTAAAGGGATCACATTTTGACTGGATCTTGAGTTTTGCACTAAAGGAGAGTGAAAGATAATGATAACTGAGAAGGCGAAAATCTCTACTTTTTTTTTTTTGTCTTTTGTGGGGGATGTGTATAAGAATGAAAAATCTGTGATTAATGAGAACAAAAATGTCTTACTCTTCACCAGACACCGAAGAGGCAGGCATCTAGCTTGAAGGATAATTTTAGTTCCAAAGGGAATTCATTGATCAGCTTCTAAGTTTGAAAATTAATGTTTTCATTGATAAAATTGGGGATGGCCACATTTTTGGGAATTATGAGCATAGGTTTTTTTTTTTGTTTGTTTGTTCGTTTTAATCCCTGAAATTGTAGGGTTATTATCTTGGTGGAACACATGTAGGATGGCACCGATGGCCGGCTTTTGTATCGCCCCTCCTGTGGGACTGTGCTGGCAACATGTCATCATTTCTCCTTCCTGAGCCTCTGCAGAGGGAATTCCTGAAACCCTCTGCACCATTTCTACAAGGCACCTGGCTGTTCGTTGGGCGGAGTGCACACACCTGGGGGAAGGCAGCCATGAGGACTGGGCAGAAGCACAGAGGGACAGAGGGACAGTTAGTCCCCAAATATAAGGCGAGGCTTCCTTTTCCTGCCTTATATCACTTTTGTTTCGGCTGAATGATTTCAGTTGAGAATTCCAGAATATTAAGAGCAGCGATGCTGTCTGGTCGGTGGTGGCACTGGAGTTCATTCTCACCGTCTAGATGAAATATACAATTAACGAGTAGGGAAATGTTTCAAATACCTGGGAAAGATGCTCCTGATGAAGCTATCAAAGTGATTGCATACCACCATGCCCGTCTTTTCATTCTGGCCCCGGTCTGTCACCGTGTCCACTTGCAAACCATGTAACCATGCAGAAGGCGGTCGAATTCCAGGGCAGGAGTAAGAGCTTCTGAGAACTTCGGACTTCAGAATCCCATGGGAGCCCAGTACCAGAGCTTTATGTCTGCATTTCAGGAGACTAGTAAAGAGTGCTCACACGGAACTTTTAATATCATCTCGGGAAATACTCATTATTTAATGTTAAAGCATGTATATACTGACAGGTCTAGGGGCACCTGGGTGACTCAGTCAGTTGAGTGGGTTTGGCTCAGGTCATGATCTCACAGTTTGTGTGTTCGAGCCCAGCGTCAGGCTCTCTGCTGTCAGTGCAGGGGCCACTTAGGATCCTCTGTACCTCTCTTTCTCTGCCCCTCCCCCACTCATGCTTTTTCTCTCTCTCTCTCTTTCTTTCTTTCTCTCTCAAAAAATAAATAAAAACATTAAAAAACACTGAAAGGTCTGAACTCAAGTTCTAACAGTGGAAGTCTAACTCATGCAATAATCAGTTTTTGTAAGTATAATTCTACAAACACATAATCAGATTAGTTATACTTATAATTATTCACATATAACTATAAAACATAAGTATTTATATATTAATTATGACTATTTAAATACCGAGTGTAATTATTTATGTAATTATGATTATGGAATTACCTGTTAATTTATAAATTAGCCTACATTGTCTATAGTGGACATGTTTTACTTTTTTAAAAAACTGTTTTAAGTTTATTTATTTTGAGAAAGAGAAAGAGAGAGAGTGAGCTGGGGAGGGGCAGAGAGAGAGGGAGAGAATCCCAAGCAGGCTCTGCACTGAGACTTACTCTCACAAACCGTGAAATCACAACCTGAGCCGAAATTGAGAGTCAGATGCTCAACCGACTGAGCCCCCCCAGGCGCCCTGGCATGTTTTACTTTTATAGTCAGAAAGAAAACTTCAAGAACTTGTCAAAGAGAGAATATATGGAGAGAGAAATAGCTCAGACCCACATCTCCACCCACACCCCTTTCCGACTGCATGGACCCTGGCCTAATTCCACATGTTCTGTGTCTTTTATATAGAAAAGTTGAAAGCCAGGGTATAAGGATTTGCCGTGGAAGCACACTGTGGCAGGAAAGCCCTGGAACACCAGCACAGAAAGCGCTGATGCTCCCTGGATCTCTGCGGCCAGGAAGCACGTTTGGACGGGTCTGTAGAGCGATGCTGTCCTGGTCGCGCCCGGAGGGGTGGCAAGTGGACCCGGCAGGTGCCTCCGTGAGGGGCAAGCAGCGGGGAGAGGGGCGACTGAGCGTTCTGGGGACCTCTGCCTGGCCTGTGTCTCCTGGTTTTACTCTCCAGGTCCGTGGGGTCAGACGGCCCTGTTTGCAGCAGGAAGGGAGTGAGAGCTACTCAACGGGAATATACTCCAGAGCCATTAGTTCACTCCTGACAGCTAAAGATGAATTATTCCAAAAGAGGCTGTGATTTTGCACATTAAAGAATTTGACAATGCCAAGGTCACCTTGGTTTTCTTCCCCTCCCTCATCTTCATAGATGCTCTGCCACCGAAATGTCCTCCGTCATGCTTTGCGCTGGTTGTGCATCCTGTTCGGGTGTTTAAAGCCCACCCTCAGCCCGGTGCGATGGTGCAAGCCCACCCTCAGCCGGGACCTCCTCAGCCCCTAGGTGCACCCTGTGCCCAGGTCAGCTCTGTGGTCCTTCCACGAAGCCACCGCTTGGCCCTCATCTCTCTCTTGCACTCAAGCATCACATGCCTAACCCAGCTGCACCTGACTTTGCGATCCGCCTGTGCTCACACCTCGCTGCTAGATGATCCTGAAGGCGAGGTTGGAGTGAACTCAGGCTCCTTTCGTGTCCGGGTCAGACGGCCCCATCCCCGTCACCGCTCCCGTGCTGGCTCACACCCAGGGGACCCTTCAGTTTCCCGCCCTGAGAACAAAGGAGCCGTCAGATGAGTGTCGGGCACCTTCCCAGCAGTAAATCTGCGAAGGTGCTGGTGCGAAATTTCCCTTTGCGCACCGTGTTCTGGGCCGCGAGTTGTTGCTCTGGGTGTGTCCAAAGCTAGGGTGCTCTGGACTCTACCCCTCCTGCCTCCCCCCTTCAGTTACCCCTGCTCTCTGGTGCCCTGAGTCTCTTCTCCACGGAACATGTCCACCAGCGCGGGGACAGGGCCCGATACACCCATCGGCAGGTAGTCAGCTCTCCGTGACCTTCGGGGCCGCCAACCGATTCCTTTGCTTTGGAAAAAGTGCCTGCACACTCCCCCTCTTTACTCCACAAATTGTCCCACTGACCACTCCCCGAGTCCGCGTTATGTGGGGGAATCCAGTGGCCACTGGTCCTTCCTCATGCTTGTGGCGTTTCTCACTCCACTTCTGCCCTTTCTTTGACTCTTGGGATTTTCTCCTGCTTCACTGGCCACTGTTCCTTTGCCTCCTTGCCGGCTTCTTCTTAGAGTTTGCCCCTGACACTTTGCCAAGTCCCTGGTTGACTCCTTCATTCCTGTGGCTTTAAACCTCGTCTATATTTTTGCAAACAAGTACCTTTAACTCGGATGTCTCTCCTTCTCTCTCAACCACGTGGACATCTTTCTGACCGATAAACGTACGTCTAAGTAGTCTTGTTTTGATTGCTAAGTAATATTCCATAGCATTTATTAAACCTTTTATTTATTTATTTATAGACTTCCCTTTTTAAAAGAAAAAAGTTTAATTATTTTGAGAGAGAGAGTGCGAGAGCAGAAATGTGAACAAGGGACAGGCAGAGAAGGAGAGAGGCTCCATGCCGTCAGTGCAGAGCCAAAAGCGGGGCTCGAACTCGTGAACTGTGGCATCACGACCTGAGCCGAAACCACAAGTCATACCCTTAATTGACTGAGCCACCCAGGTGCCCCTAGACTTCCCTTTTTGATAGGAATATAAAACATTGTAATGTTTTATAAAATATAAATATTTTATATTTAAACATATTTATGTTTAAAATATAAAACATTATACTTTAGGATTTTGGCTTCTATTACTAAAGCATCGCTTCACAAAGGCAGTGTTGATGAATCGAATGGTATGTGCAGTTTTAAATGGAGTAGAAACTGCCAGACTTCTCTCCAATAAGCTGTAGCACTTCAGATTCTCAGCATCAGCACAGGAAGCCCGTTCCCGCATCTCTGCAGCCTGGCGTGTAGTCCTTCTTCGGATGCTGTCAGTGCTTTCTCCCAAAGGGGTGACTTTATTCTGCTAATAATGAAGGAATTTCCCTCATTTCTTATTAACCCCATTTCTTCACACTTGTCCTCATTTGTTTATTGGATTGTTTATACTTTTCATTATCAATTGTATGTCATCTTTTACTTAAGGAAATACCAATAGTTCCTTGAGTATGTGCTAAAGAGAGCTCTATTTTTTCTTTTGTTTTTGGTTTGGGTGTTTGTTGGCATCTAAAATTCTAATAATTTATACAATCAATGTCTCTTATGGATTTTGGTTTTATTTATTGCTTTGGGTTGTCTATTTTAAAGCCATATGGTTAGTTTTCATCTTATTTAAGCTTTTATTTTTATATTTTAAATTCTTTTTTAATGTTTTTTCTATTTCTGAGAGAGAGCAAGAGAGAGAGAGAGAGAGACAGTGTGAGCAGGGGAGGGTCAGAGAGCAAGAGAGACACAGAATCTGAAACAGGCTCCAGGCTCTGAACTGTCAGCACAGAGCCGACGTGGGGCTCAAACCCACAAATTGTGAGATCATGACCTTTGCCGAAGTCAGACGCTCAGCCAAGAGCCACCCAGGTGTCCATAAAGATAAATCTCTAATGTCACATATCTGTATCTATGTACAACTCCAAATCTAATCTATATCTCTCTATATAAAAATATACCTTTTATGTATCTTCATATATATATTATATATATATTTTTCTGTTATCAGTTATAAAGAGAACAGTTGAAGAATATGTATAAAATGATAAAATCAGTATAGTGTATGTCTGTTATTCAACATTTGACTGCATTGCTCGTATATTTCACTTTTCTACCGACTCTCAGCAATGTCATGGCTGCTGTGTCCCCGTGTCCGTCCAACGATAGTCTCTTTGGGTCTTGCTGTAGTGTTGGCATTACATTATTCAAGGCTTATCATTACCTCTGGAGGGTCCACACCCACGGCCTCGCTTAACATCTGTTACTTTCATGTGATGCCCTCTCTTGCTGTCTGTCGTTTGGTGAATGAAAGTGGGGTCCTTTATACTTCCAGGGGTTGGCCCACACCTAGTGTCACTTTAGGGACATAAACATGCCATGATAACTTAACCGAGTTGAGTAGATTTCCCATTTTTCTTTATCCCATTCATTTGTTTATTCATTCATATATTTATTAATTAATTCAGTAAGTATATACTGGATTCCTGTCCTTTTCCCAGGACTGGTCTGAGGGCTAAGAATACAGGGCAATGAAGCCAGCGAGCATCACTCCCATCTTGAAATCTTCATTATAGCGGTGAGACAAGGCAAACTAGTCAACAAACAGATGTAGATAAAAGATTTTTGGCAGCAGCAACTGATGTGATGAAAATAAAGAAGTGGAGAGATTTAGTAAATGACCTGGCAGCAGAATGGGGTGAAAGTCAATTTTAAATAGGCTGTAAAAGGATGACCTCTAAGCAATTGAATGAAGTGAGAGAACCAAGGTGTGACTATCTGTGGAAGGTTGTGCCAGGCAGAGTGAATAGTAAGTGCAAAGGCCCTGAGGCTGAGATGGACATGTTTTTATTTCAGAGAATCTAGGCTCTCAGAAGCCAACTTTTTTTTTTTTAACACTTTATTAATACTTTCCAAACTCATGGATAAATGCTATGTTTTGTTTCACTGCTCTTAATCTGTTCAAGCTAAAGGCCTATAACTCCACTTACCTTTACTTCCAAACTTCTTTAAATAGATATTTTATATATGCTCCTCAAATGCCTTCCTACATAGTGACTACATTTTAGCTCCCACTCCATTACTGCATTGAAACATCAAATTCTCTTTTTTGTGCCTCATTTACTTCAAAATATTTACTTACTTTGACCCTGTGGTCATCTCTAATTGCTTAACTTTTTGCTTGCCCGAAAAAAGTGTTTGCAGAACTCTCTGACTTATTCTTTTCCAGATTCCTCGCTTGGTCTTTCCGCTTCACACCTGATGCTTTCAAATGTTTCCGTCATTCATTTATGCCAGACATGATGCGGTGCGCCCAGCTTCTACGTGTGGATAGGTTTCTTTTGTGCAGGAAATTCGGTCTAGAGAGGAGACTGGAAAGTGAGCACTTCAGGTTCTGTAAGTCGGAGTTCGGGGAGAGAGCAGAGCAAGGCCCCTGGTTCTGCTCCAGGGAAGGTGTGAAGAGAGGGCCAGTCTTCTCAAAGTGAGCCAGCAGGCGGGCGTTGAAGGAGGAGGGGACATCTGCTGATGGATGGGTGAGGAACCTGGGGAGAGCAGAAGCTCTCTGACCTGCAGCGTTGTGAGTGCTTGTACCTTCGAAGAACAAACAGAAGTTCCATGTGGGGGAGAAGGGAGAATAGATGTGCACGATTTGGACAAGGAACATGCGTTTTTATGGTATTCACTGCACGAGAGAGCTCATGGAGTGATTGTGAAGACTAAGCGATGTGACGGGATTTGCGTCCAGGACTGTCATTCCGGAGCAGTATGGTGGGTGGATTAGAGGGAGTTGGAAAGGGGAGCAGACTGGTGAATAAGCTGAAATCAGAACGGCGGCCATAGGGATGATGAGGCATGGTCTGATTTGAGAGGTATTTACAGGAAGGAATTAGCAGAACTTACTGCCCGACAACTGAAAATCTGTGCTTTCCTCTGTTCTTTCGTTTTCTTTAAATATGTCCTATTTTGGTTATTTCATTTCCAGCATCTTTGTGGATAGAGTCCAGGAAAATATCTGTGGCTCTCCTTTTATCAGAGTCTCTAGGTACCTGTGGGCAGGACCCAAGCAGACCTCCGTATCGTATCTGGTCTTCAAACTTGGAAAGTCCAAATTCAGTCCGCACTCTTCCTTCCGAAGCCTGAATGTACAGATCGCGAAGGCCCTATATGCTGTGTAACCATGTTTAGATCTTTCCCAAGAGTCGTTGGAATCCATTAAAATCTTTCACCCCTTAGAGTGGAGATCAGAGCTTTGTGTTAGTGGGGTCAACGGTGGGTAACCAGTGGAGGGGAGCGGCAGGGGGGTGGGGGAGACGAGCTGGGAGGCCCTTGGGGCAGTCCTCACTGGGTGGCGGGAAGCCCGTGTTGGTCAGTGAGCTCAGAATGGAGAACAGTGGATGAATTTGGAAGAGACTTGAGTACTAAGGAGTCTTAGACTCTAGGACCAATTTAGGAGTTGCAGAGGATGAAAGAAAGGGAATATTCAAGACTGGCGCTTAGTATTTTCACTTGAACCACCGTGTGTACAGTGTTTCCATTAAGCTTCAGATGTGCCCCAGAGAAAGAGAGACAGGGCAGGACGTGTTGGGTCCATGATATCCGAGGAGAGCCGCCCAGGATGCAGTTGTATATATAGGTGTGACGTCAGGCGGGAGGTGTCTATTTAGAGACATGAGGTAATTAACATACTGGTTTTATTTCAACCGTGGTCCAGGAGGAAATAGCCAATGGAGGGGATACACGGCTCGGGTCAGACACGTCTGAGGAGCAGATAGACGGAAGGCGTGCATTAAGGAAAGGGGAGGTCTTCAGTCTAGAACACGAGCATCACAGTGTCAGGAGGTGGGGTCTACTGAGCAGCATGGTGTGATGTGACAAGATTAGGGCACATGTTGGAGGAGGATCCGCTGTGATAACAGACAAGGAGCAGTGTCAGTGGAGAAGAGCAGGTGGCATTCAAACTGCAGTGTCTTGAGCCATCAATGGAGAGGGGTTGAAGACCACTGTGTGCTTTGGCTTTTTTTTTTTTTTAATTTTAACATTTTTTTTTTTTTATCCTTTGAGAGACACAGAGAGAGAGCACGAGCAGGGGAGGGGCAGAGAGAGAGGAAGACACAGAGTCTGAAGCAGCTCCAGGCTGTGAGCTGTCAGCACAGAGACCGACATGGGGCTCGAACCCACGAACCGCGAGATCATGACCTGAGCCAAAGTCAGACATTCAACCGACTGAGCCACCCAGAGGCCCCAACTATGTGCTTTGGTTTCTAAAAGGAAAAAGAGTTTCCTTCTTTTCTCAAAAGAAGTTTTTCTTTTTTTAAGCTAGCAAATACTCGGGTTTTTAATTCACTGTATCTACTCCCTCATCGTTGAAAACTCATTCCCATCTATGCCTCTGCACTCTCTGTCACTTAGAGGCTACATGTGAGGACTTAAAAAAAATCATTTGAACATCGTCCAGTTGCTGGAGAAATTAAAATAATGATAAACCAATGGCAATAACGGTGATGACTTTGAAGTTTCGGTAGAGCCTTGACATAGAGAAAACAGGTTTTCACCAATTGCCAAAAATAAACTCATGTGAGACCATTGCCTGTGACATCATGTTTTAAGAGTGATTGTTATGTGGAAACGACCGTCTCGTGCCATGCTTAGAAGATTTCTGTTCCAATCCACAGCTGGGTCATCTTTTCCTTTCTAAGGAGAAAGTATCGTACATGCCGAGTCTGTTTGAACGATTCTTATTGACATACCTTCCGAAAACTCTAGGGGTCCTGTGGGCAGTTGAGTAACCATGTCATCTCTGCAGATAGATGTCTTTAAAAAAGCGAATCGGGAGCTGACAATTTCCACTTAAAAACAGGATGATCCGAAGCCAAAGGGAAACGACAACATCACACAAATCGATGGCACATTCTCGATACTGCTCCCAAGTTTGTTTGTTGAGCTTAAAAAAGTCTTTGGCCCCTAGGAAGTGGTCAAAGGAGGAATAACTAGGTGGCAGAAAGCTTCTGGATCCCCTGAGTCAGGAAAAGATAGAAGAGGCTTGAATTATTTATTATCTGGGGATGAGGAGTGACAGCACAGACAGACAGAAATGAATGATTGGTTTTGTGGAAACCAGTTGGCCATTCTTTTTCGTTCAGGCTTTTAGCAGAAAAAGAGGAAGACACCTGTCTAAGTGGCTGTAAACACATCCGAGGTGGATGAGGGACGTGCCTCTTGGAGCCTCATATTTTAAGCCCGTGAAAGCCAATTTTGTGGACTATCATTGAGAGGAGAAAATCATTTGAAGGTTGAATTGTTTCCTCAATTCCTGGTTCATTAGGCTTTCCTTAACTTCACCTGTGAGATTCAGCGCTGGGGACTGACTTGACCCCTTCCCGCAGGGCACTCGTGACTAGACTCCGTGTGGGGCCACATGTCACTTTGCCTTTTCTAATCAAGTCTCTTTTAAAACATTAAAAAAAAATCCTGTATAATTTACCTACAGTGTTCTGTGGGTCCTGGTCAAGTGTTAGCCTCCTCCTTTTCTCACCTGGGATCCAGAGAGTAGGATCGTGGGTGGTGGGCCGTGAAGTCAGTTGGAGAAGGGCCCAGTGAAGTGTGTCATGGCGCTCTCTGCCCAGGTGAACCGAGGTCACAAGTGTGGCCGGCTGGGGTGATGGAGGCCGCTCGCATCTCCCACAGCCACCTGTTTCTTATGGGACCGTTTGGGCCAGTCCTTGCGTATTTCAACTACTGCCCAGTGTTGGGGTTTTTTGTTTGTTTCATCTTCTGTGTTTCACTTAATTTCTCTAGGGCTTGGTTCTTGATGTCCTCATTTGAAAAGTGTAGTGGATAACATCATCCTTATTCACTTTGCTGGTATCTGTGGAAGTCAGGCAGCTCATTCCTCTCCCTCTCCACCCCCTTTACCCCCCATGCATCCATCCATCTTTGCGGTCAGCACTGGGTCTTCCCTAAATTGCCTGCCTGTGCTGAGGGCTCAGCTGCACCAGGGCTGGCCGGGACTGGAGCCCCTCAGGCAAAGAAAGAGCGATCATCCACTGAACCTGGTTTCATGTTAGAACCAAATTTACATTAATAATATCGGGCACATGTTAAGGACACAATGATATTTGATAAGTGAAAATAAGTCATCGATAGTAATTAGTGCACATAATGACCGTCATTAATATTCTTTAAGGAAGCCATCTTTTTTCTTTTTTTTTTTGAAGTCTTCATTTTATTTTGAGAGAGAGACAGAGTGAGCAGGGGAGGTGCAGAGAGAGAGGGAGACGCAGAATCCGAAGCAGGCTCCAGGCTCTGAGCTGTCAGAACAGAGCCCGACGCGGGGCTTGAACCCACAGACTGTGAGATCATGACCTGAGCCAAAGTCAGACTCCCAACCAACTGAGCCACCCAGGCACCCCTAGGAAGCCATCTTTCAACGGTGTTTCTCTGTATTTCCCTGGTATCTACAACAATTTTGTGTGTGTGTTGAAAATGATCTCTAAACCTTGTAAGGTTTAGTACATATGCCATTTCGTGTACCCTTTTAGGGCCCCAAGGTGTTTCTCAATATGCAGAGACCTCAGTCTCGCGCAGACCTCCTTGACCCCCTCCCCACCAGACTCCCACTGCGGAGGAACCACTGTCTCACTGGGATTCTTACGGGGGAGGGCTCGTGGCAGTTCTTACCACCAGTGACTGTGGCACACACACACTGAGCTGCTTAAAGATAGTGTGAGAAATCCTTTTAAGGCACGGGGTTAAATTGTCTTGGGCCAGGCGCCTGGGTGGCTCCGTCGGTTGAGCATCCAACTCCTGATTTCAGCTCAGGTCATGATCTCATGGTTCATGAGTTCGAGCCCTGTGTCTTTTTTCTCCTAATGCTTTCACCTCCCACGCTGTTTACGGTGGCCCTGCTCTGGGGCGCCTGGGACCCTGACGCCTCAACTCTCAGCGTCCTTCCCCCCCGTCTGCCCCACGAGCCACTCCCTCAGCCTCCTGATCTTCCCCAGATCCCGCCGCTGTGATTGGGAATGCTGTTGACAGGCCCTCCGTGGCTCCCTGGGGCACAGCTAAGATGGGAGACTCTCTCCTCTCTGGGAAACGTTCTCGTTCCCTTGTCGTAGTCTCATTTCCGACTTTTCACCTTAATGTGTCTTTGGGTTTGTCCAGACTCCACGAATGCTTTCAGGTTTTCTGTGATTGCTGCCTGCCTTTTGTTTTTGCTCCCCCATGATTTGAAATGGAGAGGTTTTTTTTTTCTTTGAATTTCCAGATTTGACCTGTTATCGAAGTTCAGGTCACACGCCATGGAATTATACTTGACGCCCAAGTACTCAATTGTCCTTACATCTGAGTTCACTTAGCACCATATCTGTTTTTCGTTAGAGTGAGCTGTGTTAGATGACTGTCCTCTTCATCCTGGTGAATAAGCAGTAGGTGCGCAGCACAGTGACTGATCAAGCTTGTAACCAGCAAACGTGTGCGCACTAAACTTTGCGCAGAGCAGGGTCTTCGCAGTGTATTTGAAGGAGTGACTGAAAGATTGAGTCCTTTGCCTTCAGGTCCCTGATGTGCTCTGTGGATGTACCTGTGAGCAAAACTAGAGGCAGTCCTTCCTTAAAGGGGCACATGGTCTGGGGCGGGGGGGGGGGAGGAAGGGAAGGGAGGCGGGTTCACTCAAGTGTCGATTCAGTTGTGGGAATATAGTTGTACAGGGGGGGGAACTGCTTCACATCAGCGTGTCAGGTATGCGGAGATGGAAAAATTACAACGCAAGAACTGGATTCGTTGGTCTGTGCTACATCCCAGGGGTTGACCGAACTGTATGCTTTCTGGTCCTGTGGGTCCACACGCTCTGGGGATGGTCAGCGAAGTTGGCGTGTGCCCATTGAGAAGCACAGAGTACTGTCATGTGCCCGAACTTTCCCTTATGTGTATGAATTTTCAACTGTGTGCTTATATCTTTGTGACCAGGGACATTGGCTTCTACCTTTTTATGTCTTGCTCATAGCCACGGGCACTGAAGGCACTCAGCAAATACTTTGTTTACTGAGGATCGACTAATTGGAGGGAATATTTGCTTCCTGTCTTGTGTGGAAGCTTTCTGAAATTTAAAACTGTATTATTTTAAAATAAGTAATATATAATAAATATTCACTATAATATAAAAGTTTAAACCTTCCTTCTACTGGTGGAAATAACCCACACATTCATGGCAGAAGAGAAAAGAAGTCTGTGTTCTAACGGGGTGTATCCTTTAGCAAAAAAAAGAAAAGATAATCATGGACTTATATGTTATATGAGTCACCTGGTTGCCATTGACAGAAAATCCACTTGTAAGGGTTTAAGCACAGAAGGGGATTGACTGGCTCTCGTATGTGGAAAATGACCCTTATTCCTGGAAAGTCCAATTCAGTTGGCCTTATATACTGATGAATTTGGAATCTGGGGGATTTAACTGATATTATTTTCTCTGTCATTGTCTCTTTTTCCTCTCTTTGTGTCTCTATCTTTCTCTTTCTGTGAGTCAGACAAGCCTTGATAGCACATACCTACCTCCTAGTGGATTAATAATAAAAAATAAGACAGGGTCTTTTTTTTTTTAGTCTTCATATGCTCATCTATTAAATCTCATGAAAGAGTCCTTTATTGTCCCTACCATGATCATATCCCTATACTAGGATTAGTCATCCATCTTCAACGTGCAGGCCATTGTGATGGGCTTGACCTAAGTCACCTTTCCAGCCCTGCAAGATGTTGAGTCAGGTAGCCTTTGTGATAACCCACTCGAACCACATGCAGGGAGAGACGGGAGGGGATTTCCAGACGGAAGAAGAAATAATGGGACTCACCGATAGTTTCAGGTTCTGTACAATGGAATAGCAGGAAGACATGAATAAAGATGGAAGGTTTGTAAAAGACTGGTTTATTTGGACGATGCACTAATCAATAATGATATTCAGTGGGCAAGATGGAACTCATGGGTGATGGGCTTGAAGATTTTGACTAGTTTCATTTCTTATACTGTTATTTTAGGTTGGTATGAAGGCAGACTTTTTTTTTTTTAATTTTTTTAATGTTTTATTTATTTCTAGGAGAGAGAGAGAGACAGCGTGAGCAGGGGAGGGTCAGAGAGAGAGGGAGTCACAGACTGGAACAGGCTCCAGGCTCTGAGCTGGCAGTCAGCACAGAGCCCGACGCGGGGCTCGAACCCACGAACCGCGAGATCATGACCTGAGCGAAAGTCGGACGCTTAACCAACTAAGCCACCCAGGCGCCCCTGAAGGCAGACTTTTTAAAGTCTGCCCAGCAGAGCAGAGTTGTGAAAGAAGCGAAGGATGTTTAAAGCAATAATTAAGACTTGAGATGAGGAGGGTCCTTATGTTGGACATGGAGCTGTTAGCCTGTGAATCATCTTCTGTGTTTTGACATTGTGTTTTAAAGTTGACCTTGAAGAGTTTCTTTATCTGAATGTATCTTACAAATTGCTGCAAAGGACAATGGAAATCATTTAAAAACAAACTATAACCTAGAAATTCTCTTAACCTAGAAAGGATAATAGAAATTTTAGCATCTGATTTTCCCCCTAATTTATCCTCTTATAAGGAAAGGGGGAAGAAAACCAGAGTCTATACAGCCAAAGTTAAATATTAAATATGCAGTTCAATTTCATTTCAGCTCATTTAAAGACTGAAAATATTTTATATCAAAATAGTGTCCATTATCAAATATTTTCAATGAAAGCAACGTTTTAAACAAAAGCTTTTGCAAGACGCAGGGCAGTGATGAAACAGAACAATTTTAATTGTGGCCATGAAATTACAGTTGCTTCAGGACTCAGGCTAATGGCGTCCAGAAAGGTGCATTGACTGGTGGGGTCATGGAGCCAGTCAGGGCTCAGCTTCCTAAAGAGGAGCCAGTGTGTTGAAACTGGCAGGTATCCCATTCTGAGACGGTCTGGGATACCAGGGAATTTGTCTATTAAAAACATTGCCCGGCGGGAATAGAGTGAGTGGAATCTCCTCTCACCACAATTAAAGATGTCTGCCTAGTAAAGGTGACATGTGTACATGTGGATTAGTAACAGAAAATTATTTAAAGTTTGGGGGCCCAGATGTGTATTTGGGGAAGACGGTCTAAATCTGTTTTATTCCAAATGAACCAAAAGAGAGCTTTTCTTTTGAGCTACCCAGGAATTCGAGCTCGTCTGAGATGGCTTAATTCCAGAGCATGGCTGTCCCTTGGAATGGGTAGGGTGGTACATGCAGGCATCTTGGTGACCCCCGGTAGTGGGGCTGTGGTGTTTAGAAAGGCAGGGCATTCGGGGCGCCTGGGTGGCTTAGTCGGTTAAGCGTCCGTCTTTCGCTTAGGTCATGATCTTGCGCTTCGTGGGTTTGAGCCCCGCGTCGGGCTCTGTGCTGACTGCCAGCTCAGAGCCTGGAGCCTGTTTCAGAGTCTGTGTCTCCCTCTGTCTCTGACCCTACCCTGCTCACGCTGTCTCTCTCTCTCTCCTAGAAATAAGTAAAAAAAATATTTAAAAAAAAAAAGAGTAAAAGAAAGGCAGGGCATTCAGGAATAGTCAGGAGTTGATCTGAGCAACATGTCATGCCATTGGAAGTGTCTGAGAACAGCCAATAGTAGGCAGTTCTGATCTTAAAGGGTCTAGACTTCCCCAGACAGGTTCTCCTTGACTGTACATCTGATATGATAATGACTAGTTGATATTTAGAGGGGGCTCTCCAAATGACCAGACTCTGTGTATCCTAAATGTCGCTGAGTTGTCTTCTGAAAAGGAGACTGGTCATTCAGTGCTCTACATTTCTTTTTTTTTTTTTTTTTTTAACGTTAAGTTTTATTTATTTCCAGAAGAGAGAGAGAGAGAGAGAGACAGCGTGAGCAGGGGAGGGTCAGAGACAGAGGGAGTCACAGACTGAACAGGCTCCAGGCTCTGAGCTGGCAGTCAGCACAGAGCCCGACGCGGGGCTCGAACCCACGAACTGCGAGATCATGACCTAAGCGAAAGTCGGACGCTTAACCGACTAAGCCACCCAGGCGCCCCTAGTGCTCTACATTTCAAGGTAAATCTTGGTGCCGGGCGTCAGGGAACAGGCATGAGTTTGGAGCCGCCCATGACACAGGCGAGAGCGTTCATGACATGGTACCCTCCACCAGCCATAGATTTGATTCGACATGTGGGTCCACTTGGATAATGAACCGGATGCATTACCTCGGGGTGACAATCTTCAGTTTTCTTGTTACCCTGAAACAAATTCTGGGAAGAATTAGGGCTATAAATCTATATCTACTGAAAAGCTGTTTATCATAATTAAATCACTTGTTAATAAGGAAATATTAAATGTAGAAAACTATACATCGATGTCTACAAAAAATATACTCCAGGGTATGCAGTCATTTTTATGTCTGGTGTATTTGTTTTATTTTGAATTTAATTTAAAGAGAAAACATTTTTCCCATTCTCTCATTAGAAAAAGTTGCCCTTGTAATTGCACAGAAACCAAAGACGTGATCCTTTGGTGTATAAATTAAAAAATGTAAAGACAGTAAGTAGTGAGATGAAAAATATTGTTGGTTTTCTTGAGAAGGATTTAAATTATTAGAGTTTCTCTCTCCATTATTCAGAGAAATGTATCAGTGCAGGATTCCACGAAACAGGCGTTGAAGACCAACATCCTGAGATATTTTAGGGTATAACATCTGTATCTTCTTCCCCAAATGTAATTTCTTTTTACTATTTTTCACTCTGCAAAGAAGGCTAGGAACCTGAAGCTTGATTACAATGATATTAAAATCTAGCACTTTTCAAAGACTTCAGTGCTTCAGAAGAAGTTTTTTTTAAGGCTCTGGGGGAGTATGTTGAAATTGATTATACTCTTGTCTTTGAAAATCGTCACTGTTCCTTTGTTTCATTGTCATTGTATATGCAGTAAAAATAACTCGGGAAGCACGTTACAGCAGTAGCTTCTGAGAATAAAGCCTCTTCTAGGACAGTGGTTGGGTGCATAGATATGAGTGCGTGTGCGCTTGCACGCACATGGGCGTGCTCAACGCCTGCGTGTGACCCTGCTAATTTCCTTCCAGGACCAACTGACTTCTGCCTCTCAGACTTCATAACAGACATTTTGTAAAGTGAGATAAGCAACTTTGCAGCTACATTTTTCATGAAATACTTAAACTATTTTATTTTAGAAAAAAAATTAGAGAGAGGGAGAGAGCATGTGAGCAGGGGAGAGGGACAGAGGGAGAGAGAGAGAGAGAGAGAGAGATAGAATCTTTTTTTTAAAATTTTTTAATGTTTTATTTATTTCCCGGAGAGAGAGAGAGACAGCGTGAGCAGGGCAGGGTCAGAGGAGAGGGAGTCACAGACTCTGAAACAGGCTCCAGGCTCTGAGCTGGCCGTCAGCACAGACTGACTGAAAAATAAAATAAGTCTTTTTTTATTTTTTAAATGTTTATTTATTTTTGACAGAGAGACAGAGAGAGATTGAGAGAGAGAAAGTATGAGCAGAAGAGGAGCCGAGAGAGAGGGAGACACAGAATCAGAAGCAGGCTCCAGACTGAGCTGTCAGCACAGAGCCTAACACGGGGCTCAAACTCACAAACTGCGAGATCATGACCTGAGCCGAAGTCGGACGCTTAACTGACTGAGCCACCCAGGCGCCCCAAGAAATGCATAAATATTCTTATGCATAGAGGATAAAATGTATTTTCTTTGTTTTCACAGGGGAAACTTTGTAGCATTTATTTTTATTTCAACCGATGATTCGTTATCCTAGTGGAGAAATCGGGTAATACATTTTTCTTTCTTTCTTTCTTTCTTTCTTTCTTTCTTTCTTTCTTTCTTTCTTTCTTTCTTTCTAAATAAAGTCAGGAGCATAGTTTATTAATTTCCTTGTAGTTTTTTTCTTTCAGGAGATATTTACCATGGTTTACTCTTTATAACATATTAATTTTATTACAAACATCTTTCGTTATCACAAACATGCTGTTATGGAGAGCTTATTGGTAAGGCTCTGGAGATCACCCTCTTCTCAGCCCCTAGAGTGTGAGCTTTTCAATGGCTCCTCTGCCTGAAGAATAAAGTCCAAATGGCTGGCATTCAAGAGTACGTTTTTCTTTCTAATCGTGCCCACAATATGTTAGGACCTTTTGCCACAATACAGTCTGTTCTCAGCCTTTTGAGGTCTACTCCTGGAAGACAAAAGCATACCCACCAGTACCTAGTTCATTAATTAATAATGATGATGATGATGATGATGATGATAAAATCGGTCCGCAAAACAGGCACCATTTGCTGATTTTCTTGCCTTGTTGGTGCCCATGGTGACAGCTGCCCCTCACTGTTCACACAGAAGGTGAACATCATTCTAAGAAGGGGCTCTTCTCATGCTGCTTTCTGAAGTTCATAGGCTGCCTTGGCGTCAGCATCTCAGAAACCATCCTGAGTGGTCCTGATGACCCACGTGATCTCACCTAGACATGTTGCTACAGAATGTAGTTATTTAGAGAAAATGCCAAACTGTCTTCCTGAACGCCGGCACTGCTTCACATTCCGCGCAGCAAAGTCGGGAGATCCCGTTTCTCCATATTCCCATCAGTATTTGGTATGGTAGCTCGTTTTATTTAAGTTTCTCTAATGTTAATTTATTTTTGAGAGAGAGAGAGAGCGAGCTGGGGAGGGGCAGAGAGAGAGGGGGACAGAGAATCTGAAGAGGGCTCCACACTGACAGCCTAGAGCTCAACACGGGGCTCGAACCCATGAACCATGAGGTCGTGACCTGAGCTGAAGGTGGACACTTGACTGACTGAGTCATCCCGACGCCCCCCACTAGTTTTATTTTTGTTTTAGCTCTTCTGATAGATGCGTGGTGATGTCACTGTGCTTCCGGTGAGCATTCCCCTGACGGCAGGTGGCAGGTGCTGTCAAACGTCTCTTCCCGTGCTTGGCCATCATCCCTCTGTGCCCCTGAAATGTCCTTCACTCTGCTCCCATTCCTCAGTTGGGTCACCTGCCTTTTTGCTGTTGAAGGTTAAGTGTGTGTGTGTATGTGTGTGTGTGTGTGTGTGTTTGTGTTTGTGTGTGCATGTGTGTGTGTCTGTGTGTTTGTATGTGCGTGTGTGTTGTAGAGGTGATTCTTTGTCAGACAGACGGTTACAAGTACTTTTCCAGGGGTGCCAGGGTGACAAAGTCAGTTCAGCGTCCAACTCTTGATCTCGGCTCAGGTCCTGATCTCACAGTTAATGACTTTGAGCCCCAGTGACAGTGCGGAGCCTACTTGGAATTGCCTCTCCCTCTCTCTCTGCCCCTCCCCTGCTTGTGTGCTCTTTCTCTCTCTCAAAATAAATAAATAAACTTAGAAATAAACAACTACTTTTCCCCACTTTGCCGCCCTCAGCGTGGCTTTCACACAGTTATGTTGTGTTTTCAGATGAAATCCAGTTCATTCTCCCCTTTTCATTTATGGACCATGTTTCGGTGTCAAGTTGAAGAAGGCGGGTCTTAGCGATTCCATCCTACGATCTTCAGAACGTGTTGTAGTTTTATGTCTTACATTCAGATCTGTGATCCGTTTCGGATTCATTTTTTTTTTTTCTCATTTCTAGGAGAGAGAGAGAGAGAGAGAGAGACAGCGTGAGCAGTGGAGGGTCAGAGAGAGAGGGAGTCGCAGACTGAAACAGGCTCCAGGCTCTGAGCTGGCAGTCAGCACAGAGCCCAATGTGGGGCTCGAACCCACGAACCGTGAGATCATGACCTAAGCAAAAGTCAGACGCTTAACTGACTAAGCCACCCAGGCGCCCCTCAGATTCATTTTTGAATGAAGCACGAGGTTTGAGTCGAGGTTCATTTCTCCCTAAGGGTGTCCAGGGACCCCCCCCCGCCCCCCACCACTTTACTTTTAGGAAGGCTCTCCTCACTGACTTGCACTTGCACCCTGTCACAGACAGTGGGCCGCCTGTGTGCGGAAGTTAGTCTTTCCAGATTGTCCTTTTCAGGTTCCATTGATCCAGGTGTCCCTCCTGCCAGTACCAATACAGGTGGCAAGGGGGACTTCTTTCCTCCAAACATCGGGGAACGCATTGCTGTCCAAGTTGATTTTGCTACGCCTAATCTTTTTCACTGCATATTAGATTACTTTTTGTTTAATTTTAATTTTAATTTTTTAATTTTTTAAATTTTTTTTTAATATTTTTTTATTTATTTCTAGGAGAGAGAGAGAGACAGCGTGAGCAGGGGAGGGTCAGAGAGAGAGGGAGACACAGACTCTGAAATAGGCTCCAGGCACTGAGCTGGCAGTCAGCACAGAACCGGATGCGGGGCTTGAACCCACGAGCCGCGAGATCATGACCTAAGCGAAAGTCGGACGCTTAACCGACTAAGCCACCCAGGCGCCCCTGTTTAATTTTTATTTTTAAAGCGTATTTATTTTGAGAGAGAATGCATGTGCACATGAGCAGAGGAGGGAGGGGTAGAGAAAGAGAACCCCAAGCAGGCTCCACGCTGTCAGCACAAAGCCCGATGCAGGGCTCGAACCTGTGAACTGTGAGATCATGACCTGAGCTGAGATCAACAGTCAGATGTTTAACCAACTGAGCCACCTAGGGGCCATGTATTTGTTCATTTTTATTTGCAACACGTGTTGAAAAGTTTCTCCAGCACTTACCATGGTTGTGGGAGTGACCCGTCTTCAGCTGAGCCAAGTAGTTCCAGTTTTCTCTTTGACAGCGATGGGACAACAGTGTCCATCCAGTGAGTGTGTAAAATGATATATTTAAAAAATTTTTTAGACATTAGTAAGGCTTCACATCAATTACTAGGTTTGAAAATGTAACTTTCTTCTTGTGCGTGTGCATTGACCTGTGTTGAGCCAAATTCTGACCTCTCCGTGCTGATGGCTGAGTCAAAGAATGTATTTGGTTTCCTCTGAGAATAACAGAGTTTGCAATGATAACTGATTTTTCCTCCTTTTACCCACGTTGGAACAATTAATTTAAGTAATGTAATGATTATAAATCTATTCAAGTTTTCTCTTCTTGAGTCATTTTTGGTAAGATTTTTCTGGATATTTTCCTTTTCTCATGTCTTTCTTCATCTCTGCTCCTTCCTTATTTCATTTCTGTCCTTTTGTGTCCTGATTTTATTATTTTCTTCTTTCTTGTTGGCCTTCCTTTATTGTTCTTTTCTATGAATCAGATGCATTGGTCATTGATTCTAAGACTGCAGTCTTTTTTTTAATATATACATTTAAAGCTGTAGGTTTATTTCTGTGAACTGTTTTACTTCCATCTGCGAAATTTTGGTCAGTGGTTGGCTCTATAAAAGTATTATGTCCATTATGTTTTCTTCCTTACATATGCTTTATTTTGAATCAGCTTTTAAGTTCCTGAACAAATTGGGAGGTGTGATTCCACATCTATGGTTGAAATCCAGTTCTCAAGTGTGTTAAGAAGGTGCCCGCATAATTTCAGTTCTTCAGAATTTTTTGAAATTTGTTTTGCTTTGTGCCCTAAGACAGACTTAACTTCATAAATCCGTAACTTCAAATTCATAAAGCCGTGAATGTTTGTTCCCCTGACAAGTGGGCGCAAGCTCCTGAAAATGCCCTTGAGGTCAAATGGTCTACGTATTTATCTTTTTTTTTTTACCCCGTTTAATCTAGCAGTTATGAAGAACTGTGCAGAAACTCTCCCACAGTGAGTGTGCCATGGCCACATGAAAATTTTGCTTAAATATTTAAAACAAATATTTCAAGTGTATTTATTTTTGAGAGAGAGAGGGAGAGAGAGGGAGAGAGAGGGAGAGAGAGAGAGAGAGAGAGAGAGAGAGGAGCCCCATGTGGGGCTTGAACTCATGAACCACGAGATCAGGACCTGAGCCGAAACCAAGAGTGACCCAGGCTTAACCAACTGAGTGACCCAGGCGCACCAAAAGTCTAAATTTTGGTCTAGAATTTCAGAATAGCCACATATATAATCCCCACGCCAAAAAGAAAGGGATAATATGGTAGATCAAGAAATCCAATACTATCATAAACTTGGCTACACTGTGTCTGATCAGATAATTTTGTTAGGAAGAAAAATTAGACGAGAATCATGATGCTGTCAGAGCAGAAATCATAAGGATTTATTACTTACTATATGTTGAAGCCTGGGTAAAATGGTAGTAATACGTATGATATTTCTGCCAGTGATTTAATTAACAACAACAACAAATTTAATATCTGCTATTCCAGGTGCTGATAAAACAGTCCAAGTCCCTGCTTTTTGAGGGGCTTATAGATACACAAAACATATGGTGTTTTTTACTAAACAACATTCGTATGATTATAATATACATTCTAAGGATAATGTTTGATACTGAAGAAATATATTTTAGGGTGATAAATACCAAGAGAAAAACAAAGCAAGAAATAGGAATTGGAATTATGGTCAGGGAACATTTGCAAATAGAGGTAAAGGGGCCTGTGAGAGCAGCAGGAGGTTGGAGATTGTGAGATAAGATCGGCGGTGGGGGGGGTGGATGCTAACCACATGGCCTCCCTCCAGCAGAGGAAGGAGCATTCCGGGCACTGGGAACAGCAGGTGCAAAGACCTTGTGTCCAGAACATTCTTGGTGCCTCGTAGAACCAGAAAGAACGTAAAAGCGGGAGAGAGCTTTCCCCACAACACATTCCCTTTTCTTCATTTCTCTTAATATACCCCGTTTATACATTACTTGGGACGCACAGATCCTCATGATACATTCCTCATAAAAATAATTACCATTCATTGAGTACTTACTTTGTGCCAGACTTTTTTTTTTTTTTGCAGCCTCCTATGTTTTAAAAATCTGAGCAAACTTGAAATATTAGCTCCTTTTTAGTTATTTCAAAAATCTGAGAAATGTTGAAAATTTCACCCCAGGTCATGCACATAGAAAATGTGATATGGACAGTTGGAACTCAGTTTTAGTTTTCCTAGTTTTTCTGTTATTTAACATTACCTTCTACTAGTGAGTAGTTTTGATGATTAGGAAATTTAAAGCAGATGGTCTCTTGTCTATTTCCTATGATGACTCAAAGCACAACTTGGTTAAATGAGCTAAACATCCTGGACAAAGCCTATTTTATATATATATATATATATATATATATATATATACACACACACACGTATATATATACATATATATATATATATATGTTATAGGCAACACATGGGTATACACATGCACGTGCGCACACACACATGCACATACACACACACAGTTATGCTTAACATTATAGTTATTTTATTGTGAGAGATAGGTAATTCTTGATTCTGCTTCACGTGCACCTTGGAGAACTTGCTGGAATATCATTTCCCAAATATTTGTTGATTCTGATGCACTTACAGCCGTGACTCCCCGTGGCGGGCTTGACGCAGTGGTTGCGCCGAAGCTGGCCCACCCCGAGGTAGGGAGAGTCCCTGTTCTCATCTCTTTGTTTAGTGATGCGACATCGGTAGCTTGAAACTGACTGTGAACTTTACACCGGGATAAGAGGCAGACGTGACAAATCAACGATTTCACTCCCACTCCACCAGCGCTGACTGTTAGGAACTTTGCTAGAACTACAATTGGTAGGTAGTTGTGGTGCATCTTGTCATTCAAACTTCTGCAAACACGTGGGTGCTCCCCCGATCACCCCTCAACACCGTTGAAGAAAACCAAACAGACTTCTGAACCACAGCACCCTCTAGCTAGGGTGATGTTAATTTCTGTAAGCATTGAAACGCAAAGCATCCATGCCTCAACACAGTAGAAGTGAATTTCCTCGTCAGATGAGAAGTTAGCACGGGTGCTGGTTTGTAGAGAGCGCTCCCAGCAGCGAAGGGGGGCCTGAGGCTCCCTCACACACGGCCATCTGTGCTATGTGGCACCACGGCTGCCATGCTTATAGGCTGTAGGAGGTTTAAAACATGAAAAATGCACGTGGGCTTTTTCTTTCTTTCTTTTTCCGAGCCAGCCCTGGGGAACTTAAGAGTGACAGCAGGGCGTGTGTGTAAAGAGAAAAGAGGACTGGATTTGCTCGTCGGTCTCGGCCACAACAACGAACACGTGCTCTGTTTTACTAGAGCGCGTGCCCTGTCTACTAGGGGATTCCTGTGTTATCGTGAGAAGGTGGTTTGTGTTATGCTGAAGTTGTGTTCGTTCGTGTGTGGCTTCTTCCGGGTGAAGAGAGCCAAAATAGTGCAGAAGAATTAGTCTTTTCCAGGGAAGAGCCCTCAGTCCAGTAGCTGGGCAGGCAAAACCGTGTCACCTCGCCTGCAGGTCAGGTGAAATGCGGTGCCCGCGAGGGGCCCCGCCCAGGGATGCCAGCCAGCCTTGCCCAGCGCAGACAGAGTTCTTCCCCTGCAGCCACAAGCCCCTGCCTGCTTGGCCTGCCCAGACTGCCACCGGCCGTATTAATGACGGTTATTCTTAGTGCCGTGGTGACAAAGTTGCACAGGTTTTGGGTAGACTGCCTTCCAACTCCATGTACCGTAACCATGTTATTTTTCGTGGCGTGCTTTATAGACCGACGGCAGCGCGTGTACGGGCTGTAGCTGGTCCATTCGGAATTAGACGAAAAGAAAATCACCGTGCTCGATGCAGTTTTAGAACGTAAAATAAACCTCAAAGTTTAGGTCATTTAAAGTCAAAGCATGCGGAACTGTTTAACAAGAAAATATGTGAGAAATTAATACTTTATACATGTATGGACGTGAAGGTTAACAGCCTCGGCATCTGATTTTCCAAATCATAAGAGAATTAATTTATGAACATCCCTCAGCGCTCCTTGCTGACAGACCGAGAGGGTTGCTCAATGAATCATGAGCTGACGGTGCAGAGTCCTTAAAAGTTAATTGAAAATTCCACAGCAAGGATTTTTTCGTGAGCTGAACATGAGAGGACTATTGTGGTTTATTGGGTGATCCAGCACCTTCGGCTGCCTGCTGATCAGCACGTAACCCTCTGTGATGTCATTACTGTTACCTCTTCGGGCTTTCCCATGGTTCTGATGATTCCCTGGGCACCTGCTGCCAAGTCACGAAGGTCAAGGAAGTCACCGTGTCCTGGGAACCCATCTACAGTTTTCTGAACCGATTGGGAAGCAGCAATCTTCCCTGCTGTTATTAATGAGCTGTCCCAGGTGGTCTGTTTGTGACAGTGATCATGGCTTTTATCACCCAGGCAGACTTCAGAGTGATTGGTCATTATTTCAGAACTTCTGCTGCCTGTCTATCTGTGTTTAGGTCACTGGAAAGGGAATGCTATATGTATCTTACTTGACGCTTCTAATGCCACACTTAACAAATATTTAGGAAGATGAAGATGTTTACGAAAATCGTAGGATTCCAAAATGTTGTCAAATGGTAAAAAATGACCAAAACAAAATTTCCCATCTCTGCTCCCCTCCCCTGCTCCCTTATTGATGTTAAACATCTGGCTGTAGAGAATCAGTGTCTCTTATTCTGTCTTTTTCTTGAGCCTTTATGGAACATTTGTGACTCTCACAGAATCATCTCTATGGTCTTGGACAGGTCCTCACTTTTCTCAACTTCATTTTCCTTACTTGCACAAGAGAGATGGTTTTGCCTGGTGGTTGTGAGAATAGCACTTTGCGAAGCCTCGAGTGAGACAGAAATGGGATTTGCACTGTCACAACTCGGTGCCCTTTCGGAGGAATTGGGCACCTCTCCAAAGACAAAGCAACAGAACCCTTTCTGGGTGATCTTTCCGATATAACACATGATCAACCACACTTTGGGGCACGTGTCACTGCTTTTACTTGCTTGAGACTTAAGATCACACATATCTGAATGGAAGAACATATAACATTTATGTGAGCCTGTGCATTAGATTCTAGAATTTTCAGTGTTAATTTTCTGCCGAGAGTAACATTTTAATCTAATGGTAAAATATATGGGATTATACAATTGCTTTACAGGTGTTTTGAGTAGTATTAATAAGGAATAGCATCTTGAAGGAAAGGGAAGATTTTCAGCTTCAGGAAGGAGAACTCAGTTTGTTAATCACTGCGCTAATAAGACAGACCACAACAGCCACAATTCTATCCATGATTTTGAATGGTCAAGAGACAAATGTGTTTCATTGCTTAACCATTATTAGGTCTCTTAGGAAGGGATATTACCAAACACTAAGAAAAGTGTTTAGCAGTATATTGGTGGAAAATATCCAATGTGTCGCATTAACAGTCGCTAGGCTACATGGATTCTGTTCCATTAGATATGCAGAGTCACCGGGATATACAAAACCAATTTTATTAGGGTGTGCAGAAAGACTTGGAATGGCTTTCTGCCAAAATTTAACACGTAGTTTAGTTGGCATTATTCAATGAAGTAACTTTAATGTGTTGGTAAAACTTTTAGACCCTTCAAACAATAAGAAAGGATGGTTTGGCAGTAATTGTGTTGTGCAAAACCACACATTTATCTCTAATTTTACTATTTGTTTTGTCACCATGCAATATTGAGTAAGAGACCAGCTCTCCTCACTTCTCCCCTGGTCTTTAAGCTGGCCTGTGCACTTGCATGTCAGGCATAAAGAGGAATGAGTGAGTTTCTGACCTCCGGGGTGGGTAATAGGAAATCAAGTATGCACTGTAGGGCTACTATATTGTTGTGATAGTATGTCTAGTGACTGTCTCATTGTGTGTCTTGCAGGTTGCTTTCAGCTATGTAACGTTTTTCGAACCCATGAAATGGAAATTGACCAGTGCTTGCTGGAGTCCCTTCCCCTCGGCCAGCGGCAGCGGCTGGTGAAACGCATGCGCTGTGAGCAGATCAAAGCCTACTATGAAAGAGAGAAGGCTTTTCAGAAGCAGGAAGGATTCCTGAAAAAGCTGAAGCATGGGAAGCATCAAAAGGTTCATTTTAACCTCGCTGACATGTTACAGGATGCAATTATCCACCATGATGACAAAGAAGGTACAGGGCACACAAGTTTTCTGGTGTGGGTTTTCAGGCTTTTTGTTTATTGTTTCCTGGTGGAGAGACGAAGGATAACATTTCTCTTAAATAGTAGGGGCTTTGTATTAAAGGTCTGAAATAGTCAAGGGAAAATCCGCTTTCTAATGAACATAGTTAAAACTTCCACATTAAACGTCCAAGTTAAAACTTCTCTTAGTAAAGATGAACAAAATGCAAACTTTTGGTGAAATTATTGTATATTTTTTAAAGAACTGCCTACCTGGAAAGCATGTGATTTCCTTATAAGTTGTTCCTTCACATCTTTAATGAAACTTTTTTTCCCCCAATGAAATTGTTTCCTTTGATGATGATGTTGTGCTGCAAAATTCATGATTATCTCCTTCTTGGGTAGGACTACCATAGAAGTAGGAGTTAGCTCCTGTTTTGTTATTCTCATTACATGTGTAGCTCTTCATGTAACAGCCATCTCCTCGAGGGGCAATACCACTCTCAGCCATGTTCACTGTGCCCTCCTGCTCGTGCTGATGCCTTCTAGTGCTGTTGAGTGAAAAACTGAAGCAGTTTATCCAAGTTCACCAAGCAGTGGTTGTTGGAAGAAATCTAAATTAGAATGCAGGCAGACAAAAGCCCTACATTGATTTAAAAGTAATGCAACCACAAAGTTTCTTTGCAAAGTTATAAAGTCTCTTGTGTTAAGTATCAACAGGGCCAATAATGCCTAACTTTGGGTTAAAAAATTAAGAATTGTAAAATAATAAGCCCAGAGACCATGAGGAACTATTTAATATATGTATAATATATAACACTTGTAATAAGATATATTGTAATATTTGCGGAAGACACCGAAGTCATAAAATCTGAATTAATACTGACATAGACATGTCACTTGGGTGATCAAGAACAGGAAGAGATATGAATCCTGTCTTTAGAAAAACTCTAATTGTAATAGAGAGGGAAAAAGTCCTGATAATAAAGTAGAAAACAATGAGTAGAAATGAAGCCTGGTAGAATTGGAGTAGCTGGTGGTAGAAGGTGATTTTTCAGGGGCTCTGAAGGAAGGGGTGCGGAAACCACACTTGGGCAGCGTGGCGAACAGCTGCCAGTGTGAGTTCCAGGCGTGGAGATCCGTCTGAAAGGGGCAGGAGGGAAGAGGGTGGCTGCTAAGCTGGTTTCCGGGAGATAAGATTATTGTGGATACTTCACCACCTGGTCTGGAAGCAGAACACAATGGCAGCCATTGTACGTTCCGAAGAAGGAAATTCATGTGCTGTAAATAGTGCAGATATTAATCAGAGGTGTTAATCTGTGGGATGGATTGAAGGGTAAAGATAAGAACTATAGGTAAAGGTACCAACTGAGAATCCAGGGATGAAGCGTCAGTATTAGGATGAGCTGGATTGGGATAGTGGCAGTGGGGGTAGGAACCAAAGAACAAACTCAGAAGCTCTGTTTCATAGGAAAAGTGCATTAAGTTTTCAATTATTTATTGAGTCTTTCTTATGGACCAGGCAACTGCGAAGGAAGCAGACAAAAGCTCTGTGTCCGTGATGCCCAGCTGTCTGGTGTGTGACCACAGACGACGAGATAGAGTTAGGTGTATGGTGGGGTGGACAACGATGAATGCAGAGGGAGGAAGGTGGGAAGGAGGTGGGGAGCCGCACATACGGATAAGCGAGGAGGAGAGTTTCGGGTGAGCACAGAGCCATGAGGGGGAGCATCCCAGCCTGTGGGAGGAATCCGCGTGGTGGGAGCAGAAAAACAAATGGGGAGGGCAGGAAGCAAGGGGCCAGCATGTCGGGGCCGCAAGGGTCATGGAAATAGTTCTGGCTTTTGTGCTCAGTGAGCCCTGACACCATTGGAGGGTTTTGAGCAGAGGAGAGACCTGGTACCATGTAGGAATGAACAGAATCAGCCTCGCTGCTGCATTCTGCCTTCAGCGGGGGAATTGTGAGGGCAGAAGCAGAGACATTGGTTTAGAGGCTTTGACAGTAAGGTGGGCAGAAAATGGTGGCGGCCGGGACCAAAGTGGAGCGAGGGCGTGCTGAGAAATGGTCCGTGTGGGGACGCACTTTCAGGATAGAGCTGACAGGAAGTGCTGATGTGGAGTGTACCAGTTTACACTGTTGCCATATTGAATTACCGCTGCTTCATATTTGGTTGAAAATGATGCGAGTGTATGATGTTGTAGTTCCAAGGGTCAGAAGTCCAGGATGGGTCCCCCTGGGCTGAAATCCAGGTGTCACCAGGCTGCAAAGCGTTTTGAAGATTCCAAGGGAGGGTCACTTTCTTTGACTTCCCCCGTCTCCAGGGGCCATGGAAGTCCATCAGTCATAGCGCCTCTTCCATCTTCAGGGTCAGGAAAAGGAGCTCAAGTGTCCGTCTCCTGCTTGGAATTTCTCCTGCTTCTTTTTGTCTTTTGATCTCTCTGACTGAGTCTTTTGCCTTCTTCCACTTCCAAAGTGCATGTGTTTGAGGGGCCGAGGGCTCACTTGGATTATCTAGGGCCATCTCTCTGTTTTAAGCCCAGTTCACTAGCCACCTTCATACCTTTCTCCAGATACTGTAACATATTCACAGGCATAGCGCTGAGGGCAAAATTATGAAACACAACTCCTGTCTCCCTACAGTGGAGTAACAGACTCCAGGATAACCCCACGTCTGTTCTGGCCCAAACAAGCAGGAGAATGAGGTGTTCTCAGTGGAGTTAGGGAGGCATCTAGGAGGTCAGAACGGGAGGGGCTCATAGTGGCTGGAGATACAGATTGAAGAGAGGTGAGCGTATAGCATAGGGGCATCGAAAGCCCAAAGACTGTATATCACTTAGGGAATGAGTGTAGTTAAAAATATAAGAAGCTCAAGAACTGAGTCCCAAGGAGCTCTGATGTTAAGAATTCAGCGAAATGACCTGGAGCAACAAAGAAAGGAGGAAAAGGAGGTGAGGGAACCATCCTGGGAGCTGAGTGATGAGGGATTTTCAAGGAGCAGTGTGATGAACTGGCGGCTACTGCTGCCCAGGCAAGGGGGATGGAGGCAGAACTGACCATTGCGTTCAGAAATACGCAGGTCATCGGTTTGGGTGAATTGTTGGGAGCAAAAATCTTACTGATGAAGGAGCCTTGGCCGTCAGAGCAGAGTGAGGATGGGGAGGAGGGCTTGTGGCTTAAGGCAAGAGGAGAACATGTGTGACTGGGGAATAAGCAGACCAGGGAAAGCTGGCATGAAAAAAAGGACTCAGAGATAGAATTCGGAAATAACAACAACAACCACAAAATGAAACAACAAAACTTAAAAAGATGGCTCAAATGTGAGTCACAGTTTTCGGAAGTGGGTTGGCATGGCCTCTCCACTCCTGAGTCCTTATTCTTTTTGTTTGTTTGTTTGTTTGTTTGTTTTTTAATTTTTATAGTTTATTTTTGAGACAGAGAAAGACAGAGCATGAGGGGGAAAAGAGCAGAGAGAGAGGGAGAAACGGAATCTGAAGCAGGCTCCAGGCTGAGCTGTCAGCACAGAGCCCAACACGGGGCTCGAACCCACGAACCGTGAGATCGTGACCTGAGCCGAAGTCGGACGCTTAACCGACTAAGCCACCTGGGTCCTTATTCTTAACTCTTTGTCTTCCTACCCTAAAATTTTCCCCTTTTAGAGTACAGTCTGACTCCACTTTGCCTCCACACATTCCACATGCATACACAGATACCGTTTTTATGGAATATAATCTAACCTCATCAATAGGTGCTCACATTGCTTGCCTGATTGAAATCCTTTGTTGACCATCAGTGCCTGGGCAGAACACATTAACACCTGTTTTCAAGCGGAGTAAATGACTGTGTGGTACGTATAGCCAGTTGTTTGTGTATGAATGTTGACATAAAGACACTAAAGTCTAAGCAAGCAGTCAGATTTGATTTTTCAACTCAGAAGAAGCAAGGAGTACATTTTTTGTGTGAATAATCCGTGGTTAACGTTGAGTTGGATTTTATGGAAGAAGTTGCTTTTGGAATTGCAGGGGAGAGGATGAACTGGGCAGTAGAGTTCCCCATTTTGGTTGGTGTAATGGCCACTATTAGATATTTCAAGTGATCAGGACAATAGGAAGCAGAAGGAAAAAAATCACACAGACACACACACAGACACACACACAGACACACACACACACATTGTTCATTATACTTTTGCTATGCACAAAAAACTGTAATAAGCCCTTCCTATATACTGTCTTGTTTATTTTGTGACAGATATTACACAAAACAATTTTGGAAGATTGAGGAAAATGTCTTCAGAAAGATACCTTATATAGTGTTGTGACTTCCAGGGAATAGTTTCCATTACTAATAGAAGCAAAGATGATGTTTCAGTAACTCAGGTCAGCATTAGCGTCAAATGATGAAGAAGTAGGTCAATGACTCTTAGAACTCAACACAAGACTTTGAATTTCTAATCAGTTATTAAACTTTTAAGTACATTATTGCAATGTTAAATGAAAATACTTGTCCACTAAGGGGACTTAGCTTGAGCTGTCTTAACAAAATGCTATAGACTGGAGATTCAAGAGACATTCCTTTCTCACAGTTCTGGATTTGGACATCCAAGGTCATGAAGCCACCAGATTTGGTTCTCAGTGAGAGCAGTGCTCCTGGCCACCTCCTGGTAGTTGGCCACCTACTCACTGTATCCTCAGGTGGTGGGGAGAGGAAGCTCTGGTCTTTTCCTCTTCTTGTAAGAGCACTAGTTCCATCATGGAGGCTATACCCTCTGGTATCATCTAGCCTTAATTTCCTCCTAAAGGCCCCATCTCCTGATATGATCATACTGGGGTGTAGGGCTTCACTATATGGCTTTGGGAGGGGCACAAAAACTCAGTCTATAGCAGGTGACATGCTAATTCCATCCTTGGAGCTGACCTAAGTATGAACAAATGAAATTATTGTTTCAAACTTTGTAGTTTCTATCTTTGTGTGAATAATTGTATTTTCTCTCAAATTTCTAAGTACTTTCCTTAGTATAAAGAAATCAAATATACTTTTTCAAAGGCCAACATATTGTTCATGCTAAGGTTTGTATTATGTCATTGGAAGTAATTCCGAATTTTTAAAATTAATTAATTAATTTTTTTAACATTTATTCTTTTTTGAGAGACAGAGAGAGACAGAATGTGAGTGGGGGAAGGGCAGAGAGAGAGAAGGAGACACAGAATCTGAAGCAGGCTCCAGGCTCCAAACTGTCGGCACAGAGCCAGACACGGGGTTCGAACTCACAAACTGTGAGATCATGACTTGAGCCAAAGTCGGATGCTAAACTGACTGAGCCCGCCAGGCGCCCCTGTATCTTCAGTACTTTATTATTTTCTACTGAGATTTGGTGACACTTTAGTGTTAATGTGTCATTTTAAGATACTACATCAATCTAAAATGTGTTCGACATTCTTTTCCATCTAGAAAAAAATTGTTCTACATTTTGATATAGGGCTCTTATTCACTCTCTTTGATGTACACCATGCAAAAGGAAAAGAGAGATGGAGAGAGAGACGCAAAGAGAAAGACAGAGTGTGAGCTACAGACACAGAGAGGAAGTGTCCACATAGAGAAAATATAAATGGAATTGTAGTCCTCTGTTGAATTTCT
Organism: Proteles cristata cristata; assembly: GCA_017311185.1. NCBI lineage: Eukaryota > Metazoa > Chordata > Mammalia > Carnivora > Hyaenidae > Proteles > Proteles cristata. Next base: position 1,152,317 of record JAESUZ010002468.1, read on the forward strand.
CCTTGCAATATCAGTTAGCTTTTACTAATTAATCCACAATATGTTCTTACTAAATGTAGAGTAAATGACAATGGAGTGACTTTATTATGCTTTTAGTGTCTAGCACTTTGCAGGCATACTCCGTGATGTCTGTACGTTACATTTTTGTCACTTCCTGTCCTGATTAACAGATCCAGTAGGTTCAATTTCCTTCCTGTGATACGAGTGCAGATATTGAGCCTTACAGGAAATAATTGCTTTCTCAAGTCTATCTGAGTTTTAAAAAAATCATTTTTTGTCCATAATACCATCCAGTCTTTCAAGTTGGCTTCTTTTTTTTTCAACTTTACTGAGGTATGATTGGCATACAAACAGCTGTACATATTTAGGATATATGACTTGATGAATTTGGAGATAAGTTTACATCTGTGAAACCATCACCAGAATGGCCATAAACTTATGTATCACTTTCCCAAATTTCCTCCATGCCCTTAATTTAAAAAAAATAAAATAAATTATTTCTTCTTTGGTGGTGAGAGCATTTAACACATCACCCCTCAGGTTGGCCTTGGATGGTAAATGAGCTAAACTATTAACCCCACAAGTGGATTTCTCTCCACTGCCATTTGGAATCCTTTCTACTATTGTCTAGTTGAATTCTCACTGTCAACAGAGTGAACAGGGGTTGGGACAGATATTCTTTATGCTGTGATGTTTACCCTCTCTTTCTGCTCAGACCCTTCTCCATGCCCTCCTTTTTGGTTACAATTCAAGAGGATTTATTTATTAACTTACATGCCAAATATTTTCTGAGAGTCTGTTTTATTCCAGGCACACAAAAACTTCTAAGTGTAGTTGCAGGCTTGTAACATCCAACTTCAGTTAAATCAGAAGTCCAGTCTTAGGAAAAATTAAATTATAACGATGTGAAACTCTGTTTCCTTCTTTTACCCTTTAGTCACTTGCCCCAGTTTCCTGGATAGGCTGAGGTTAAGGGCCATGGTCTAACGCTCTGACTCTCTCTCCTCTTTCCACTGTCCTCCCTAGAAGTCATTACCTTTTCTCATTGCATTCCCTATCTCCGCCTCTGGTGATTGCCAAATTTTCATTCAGACCTTTCTCCTGAGTTCCAGATCCTACCTTTCTGATGGCCTTACCTGCCTATCTTGTCACCTTCACAACTGAATATCAATCTCCATTGCTTCCCAAACCAAAATTTCTTCTATTCTCTACTTCAGTTAATGTCCCCTTCATTCACTTATGGCCCCCAAATCTTGAATTTGTGTTAATTTTTAAAAATTTATTTTGAGAGAGAGAGAGAGAGAGTGAGAGTGGGAGACTGGCAGAGAGAGAGGGAGAGAGAGAGAATCCCAAGCAGGCCCCATACTGTTAGCACAGAGCCTGACTTGTTGCTTAAACTCACAAAATGTGAGATCATGACCTGAGCAGAAACCAAGAGCTCAAGTGACTGAGCAACCTAAGCTCCCCAAAGTTGTGTTGATTTATGTACAAATTTATAAAACCATGATGCTTGTACCTCCCCTGAATTAGTCACAGGAAGTATTAACTGCTTGCATATTATCCAGAGCTCTCTAAGAATATACCTAGAATGTGCCAGATACAGTAATCCAATATGTATTGGCTTCTCTATGGGTGGGCGGACATCTTACTTAGAGATTTATAAGTAAATCATTAGGACCAAGTTTTCTCTCCCCTTCCCATCCATACCCCCAAGGTGTAGTCTTGGGTCAGAGAATAAACTTAACATAATCCATAAGGTTTTCACACATGAAACTTGAAATGAGGCTTCCCATTGACTTCGCACGTGTGGGTGCTTAGCCGAACCCTCTCCTTGCATTTATTAGGACTGGTGCAGAGGTTAAAATGATGATGTAGGTGATGCCTACATAAATTTATTGTTTAAAATCTATTTTCTGTTTATGTTTTCGTATCTAGAGTATAAATGTAACATGGGCCAATGATAATCTCTTGCTGCTACCATCTTGTCTTTGTGAAGCTCACCCATCTGCCGCGGCACCATTTCCCCATGGCGGCTGTGGGTTTCTCTGGAATGCAGTCTCATTCTGTCTCATTAGCCTCCCTTCATCCAGCTGCACAAATAGGCAATTAGAAAATGTGACAGCCAAGAAGTGGATTCAATTTGACCCCTGAAGAAATTGAAACCAAGGCTCTGCCACCTTTAGAGGGGTGGCCGGAGCCACCGAGCTGTCACCCAGTCCCGGTTCCTGACACGCATTTACTCTGAACATAATTAAATGTGATGGGTGTTAACTACTCTGTAAGGATATGTACTTCGAGAACTCAAATTTAGGAGTGTATACTTGATGTTGAATGTAGATAGACCTTCCTTCAAAGAGTTGGATTCAGACAATGTGAACGTCTTACGTATTGGATCCTTGGGACTGTAAATACAGAGCATCATCTTGTCTTTAAGAAAGAGGTTGGGGAAAGGAACATTCTCTGCAAAAAGACGAGCAGGATGCTGCTGTCTCCAGGTACCAAATGTGGGCAGATGGAGGAAAATGACAGCTTTATGAAAACCATTTCTATCTTGTTGATTTCTCAGTGATGATGGGGACAGAAACAGCGAATGAATCTGTTCTTCTCATTTGGCAGAGGAGGGCCAGGATTTCGGAAGGGGTAGCTCAGGCGAGATGTGTCCTGGGGCGGACATGGGAACAAAAGGACCTCTTCTAGATTTTAGATAAAAGGGTGAGCTTTTCGGCTCCAGGCCTGAGGTCACATCAGAGATCTGGAAGGCCAAGTGACTACTGCTCGTAGACATGGACATGCCGACTCCAGCAGCCCAGGGCATTTTCACATGTCACAGAGAATTTTACAGAGTGATCTTCCCAGGACTCTGATGCTTCCAATTAATAGGTAATAGTTGCTAGTTAATTAAAGGTGCCCGTTTCAGAACGCGTTATAGAATCATAAAGAGTTAGAAATTAAGTGCGTTTAAGCTCCGAGGGACTCCGTATGAATTTAATGAATAGCTAAGTATTTCACCAACACTGAATTCATATTCCTGACAAGTATTAATTATTTTAACTGCCTGCTTTGTACTCGCAGCTTTACCAGGTGCTGTGAAAATAATTGGAAAAAGAGAAAGAAGTGTGCTGCATAGGCTTTTATAATCTTAATGGGAGGATACACTGTCCTTTAACAAACAAACTTGAAATGGATCTACGTGAAAGGAGTCACGAAGGGCATTCACTGGGGAGACTTCAGGATGGGATGAATCTGAAACTCTGCTCTGTGGGAAGATTTTCATTTGGTAGAAGGGGAGAGAGGAACTCTGTGGCTGTGAAAGACAACTGGAATGCACCCTGATGGGAGCGTCACCGGGCGGGTGGTAGGGGTAGCGTCAGTGTCCAAACTCCGCAGTTGGGAAGGTGGGTCAGTCCCTCCCGTGACCCCGATGAGCTGTGTGAGCCTGGCCAGGGCATCTTCTGTGCCTCCCCTTCCTCTCTTGCAAATGAGGTTGAGAGGCAGCGTGAACCTCTCAGAAGTGGCTGTGAGGATAAGTTAGGTGACTCACTCAGAGGACCTCAGGTGACATCTGTCATGTCTTATTACACGCACAGTCAGTGTGTCGGCTGCTCTTTGGGCTCAGATGGGAATTAGAAGATGGTGTTGGAACAGTCACGAGTGGCTGGCAATGACCCTGATTGGCATGGGGCTCAAAGACAATAGCAGTGGGCGTTAATCTATAGGAATAAAAGTGTGGGGTTAGGAAGGTTTTGGGAAGCCATATTATAAATTATAATGAACCAAAAAAGACAAGATAGACAGGTAAGTTCAGGGCATGGATATAAACATGAGATTAATGACAAACAGCAGTTGGATGGTCCCTTTGGCAATGGATCGAACGGAGAAAATTCGCATTATTAAGCTGACTGAGCACTATTGCCATTCATTCTGTTCTGCTGGGGCAATGCATGTTATATATATATAATATTATGTATAATGTGTGTTTTTATATACCACACACACATATATATATATATACTTATGCTTTTATGTATATAACATAATATGTGACCATCATCTCTCTAAATATTTTAGTTAAAAATTTTTTTTTTAATTTTTGAGAGAGAGGGCAGGAGGCAGGAAGAGAGGGAGACACAGAATCTGAAGCAGGCTCCAGGCTCAGAGCTGTCGGCACAGAGCCCGATGTGGGGCTCGAACCCATGAATAACAAGCTCATGATCTGAGCTGAAGTCAGATGCTTAACCGCATGAGCTACCCAGGCGCCCCTGAATACTTTAACTGCATCGTTTCGTGTAACCCTCAAAATAACCCTGCGAGGCACTGTTCTGGGTGAAATAGTGCCCTCCTTAATTCCTGCCCGCCTGGCACCTGAGAATCTGACCTCACTTGAAAGTGGAGTCTTTGCAGATGGGCTGAGATGTCCCGCTCGATGAGGGTGCGTCTTTCAGCGAAGGCTCATGACCTGTGACAGGAGGGGTTTGGCACACAAACACACAGAGGGAAGGGGACCGCGCAAATGTGAAGGCAGGTGTCAGACTCCACAGATGGCTGGCGGCCCTGAGGAGTGAGGAGAGAGGCACGGGAGGCTTTCCCTCGGGGCCTCAGAGGGAGGGAGGCCTTCCTGACTCCTGGAGGCCAGACTGCAGCCTCCAGGACCCTGAGAGAGTGAGGCCCTGCTTCCCGGCCCCGTCGGTGGGACTCGGGATCGCAGCCCTTGGAAGCGATGCACGTGCGCACAGAGACCGCCCCGTGGTATGGACCACATGCTTGTGTTTAAGGAGGTTAAACAGATTGCTCAGGATGAGGGCGCTAATCAGGGACAGGGTGGGATTCAGACCCGCCTGTGTGTGAACCCAGCGTTTAGCGCTGCCCCGTGCGGCCTCCGATTTCATCCTTGGGTGGTGGCTCCGGGCCGGTCCCGCATCCCTGTGCGTGAGCCCTTCCACCTCTGTGGCTCTGGGACCTTGAACTGTTGGAACCAGTTGCTCTGACCCAACAGGTGGGGAAAGGAGGCTGTTCGCAGAGCGGCATGAGAATACGGGCACTTTGTGCGGCAGAGAGCCGGCCGTGAGCCACGGAAATTCACGGTCAGAAGACATCCTTTCCCTCCATCCATCTGACCCCGATTGTTGGTGGGATGCCTGACCCTCTGTTTCCTCGGGCACACACGTTGCCCTGGAGCACAGATTTCTGAGGACAGGTGCACATCTGGCCCCTCTGTGGCCGGTTTCTGGAATGCAGGCACTTCAGCGCAGAGCCGTGTGGGGCCGTGCCGGTGGGGCCCCGGGCCAGGACCCTGTGTCCATGGGAGCCAGGTCCTTCTGCCGTTCACTGCCACTCGTTCTGCAGGGCTGTCCGCGTGAACTGCGGAGGCCTGCCCCTCCTCCTCTAGCCTGGTGCCCCCCGCCCCCAAGGCCCCCAGACCACAGCTCCCTTCCTCCCCTCAACCCGCTCCTGCAATTCCCTTGACCTCCTCTGCAGCCTCACCGTCCTGATGTCCAGGCTCAGGAGATGGGGAAGACTGAATGGTGTTGTTACCACACACCAGGAAAGCATCTGGTCCTCAGTCCCGGGTTTGGAACCTCAATTCCAGAATATTTTTTTTAAAGTGTTTTAAGAAGAATCCATTTCTTCTTTACCTATGCTGAGGCCATTTGCCATCTCTGGTGATTGGGAGGAAGGTTGTCTCCTTACTCATTCTGCCTTTGCTGCTCACTCTTTGCCTCAGGCCAAGTGCTTTCCTTTGATCCCATGCAGGATGTGGGGGGAGAGAATGAACTGGTAGAAATGTGTCCAGACTCTGCCCATCTGTGGTCTGCAGTTCCAGGGATGGGAAATGCACTTTTCTGCCTACTGCTGGGTCCCTGGGGTCTTTATTTTAGCTTTGTCCTCTGCCTAGAATGTTCTCTTTCAAACGAACCTCTCTTCTCCCCGCTGGAACTTTCTCTGATATTCTCAGGCAGCACTAACCCTTGTCTCTGCTGTGTTATCTGTGATGATTCCTTGAGGTTTCCACGATGGTATCTTGTACCGGAACGGGTACCGTATAAGAAAAAGGTCATTCCTTGTGCACCATCCACTCCATTAATTAGTACATAGTCACTGGACCCCCGCCCTCTGCTGTGCACCATGCTCAGTGCTAGAAGTAGACAAAAAGGGGAGAATGGGTTCTGGGCAGACAGAAAGGATGGAGCAGAGACATGATAAGAAAGTATTTTCTTTTTCTGCCCTAATAAATGCCATGATATTTCTTTTTTAAAAAAATTTTTATAGTTTATTTATTTTTGAGACAGAGACAGAGAATGAGTGGGGGAAGGACAGAGAGAGAGGGAGACACAGAATCTGAAACAGGCTCTAGGCTCCAAGCTGTCAGCATAGAGCGCGATGTGGGGCTCGAACCCCCGAACTGTGAGATCATGACCTGAGACAAAGTCAGGCACTTAACCGACTGACTGAGTCACCGAGGCGCCCCAAGTGCCATGATATTTCTATCCCTGTTCCCAGCACAGAGTGTGTGTGTTAGTCAAGGTTCTTGAGAGAAATGGATGGAATACACATACACACACACGCACCAGGGTGGGGGAGATTTATTTTAAAGAGTTGGCCCACATGATTGTGGTGGCTGGCGAGTCAGAAATCTGTGGGCTGGTAGGCGGAAAATTCAAGTAGGAGTCAGGGTGGCAGGCTCACGTTTGAAATTTGCAGTCTGCAAAGTCAGGCAGGGCTCTGTGCTGCAGCCTTGAGGCAGGATTCATTCCGTTCTCTCTTGTAAACCTCAATCTTTTCTCTTAAGATCTTCAACTGATGGGATATGGCCCACCCACACTGGAGGGCAGTCGGCTTTAGTCAGAGTCAGCTGATTGAAGACTTAGTCACATCTGAAAAAATACCTTCAGAGCAACATACAGACTCCTATTTGGCCAGAGAGCTGGTCCCTGTGGCTTAGTTATGTTAACACGTGTAATTAACCATCACAGACTTTCACAGGGGACTAGTAAGAGTTAGGTTTAGTGAGGATTTACCACGGATCAGGCACTGTTCTAAGTGCTTAAAATGTCTTCACTCCTTTCCTCCTCCTCATGGCCCTTTGATCTCAGAATAGGTTTAAACACAGGCTTGGACCCACGAAGGACTTGTCACAGCCCACACTGCTAGTTGTGGTAGAACTGGATTGAAACCCAGATTGAAACCCAAGGCGCTGGAGCCCCAGATTTGTCAAATAAAAACAAATCTGGATTTAAGTCAGGAGACTCTATCTGAACTGACTGCAATGGAGGGACACTGACCTTAGATCTGCAAGCATCTCGCAATCAAGGGGGAAGTGGCTTTGCTTCTCTGGGGAGGGGCTGGCAGGGCCAGAGGAAACGTTGGGGAGGGGGCCCAGGAGGTCGGGTGGGCCTGCGGCAGGATTTAGAGCATTAACGGGACATTTCTGTCCCTGTGGATGGTTTATTTTTGAAACGAGCTGTTCAGGGAAGATGTTCAGCCCTCGGCGCTTGCTTCCGCGTGAGGCTGACTGGGTTCAGGGGCCTGGGTGGAGGGGCTGGGTCAAGCCCAGTCAGCGGGTAGATAGGTGGCTGTGAGCTCTCTGTCATAGTCATGCTCATAAAATCTACAGTCTCCAGAAGGTCCGTACAGTGTTAGGAATGAATGAGCTAAAGAGCAAAACACTTTCCCTAAGGACATTGTGTGATAGTCTATGTGACAAGTCAGGACGTCTTTCTTACTGTTGAAACTAGGACTTTAGCCTCCGCATCTGTGGTGAATGCCTGCTTCTCTTAGTTTTCATAAATAGGTTCTGATAGCACCTAGTGAGTGGCAGCATGGGCAGATCAGTGTTGAACCCATTCATTCATTCATTCGTTCATTCATTCTTTCATTCATTCAGGATTAAGAGCTCATGTTTTCTTTTTCATTTTTTTAAAATGTATTTGATGTTTTATTTATTTTTGAGACAGAGAGACAGAGGATGAGGTTCAGAGGGGGGGTTCAGAGAGAGGGAGACACAGAATCTGAAGTAGGTTCCAGGCTCTGAGCTGTCAGCACAGAGCCCGATGCGGGGCTCAAACCCACGAACGTGAGATCATGACCTGAGCCGAAGTCAGAGGCTTAACTGACTGAGCCCCCCAGGCACCCCATGGACTCCTGTTTGTTTTTTGTTTTCTTTTTTAAATATATATTTTTTAAATTTATTTCTAGGATAGAGAGAGACAGTGTGAACAGGGGAGGGTCAGAGAGAGAGGGAGTCACAGACTGAAACAGGCTCCAGGCTCTGAGCTGACAGCCAGCACAGAGCCCGACGCGGGGCTCGAACCCACGAACCGTGAGATCGTGACCCAAGCGAAAGTCGGACGCTTAACCGACTAAGCCACCCAGGCGCCCCCATGGACTCCTGTTTTTAAGTGTGCCCAATAGCAGGCTGGGTATGGGGAAGACTGAGGGAAATAGAGGTCGCTCTCGGCAGCCTCGCAGAAGGAGGGACGGCTACAGCAGACAACGGCCGACAGTATTTAGCACTTGGGGGAGAAGGAAGATGGGCGGTGAGGGCAGGGGGTCAAGGTGGAGTGCGAGGCGAAGAGGACTGGCATCTCTCAGCTTCTCTGAGCCAGGACACTAAGCCAAAGCTAAAGCTGGTCAAAGGCCTGCAGTCCTGGAAGGATGGAATGTTCCAGAACTGCAGGCACTTGGCTATGATTGGCACGGGTCTCTGGAGGCCTTCAGTGCTGTGCGCGGAGCTGGGCATTTGGAACAGAGGGGAGAAGGATTATTGGTTTGGCCCCAGTGTGTTTGGTTATAGGGGAGCGCTCCGGACAGGTGTGCATCTTCCTACCCTCAAGGCGGATGTCGCCACCCCTGACCTGCACGAAACAGTGATTTAAGGCTCTTTCTGGTTGTGCAAGAGGAATGGCAAGAAGATGAAGCAGAAGCTAGTCATTTAGGTCTCATTCCTTCTTTGCTATCCATTTTCTCACATGAATGTCAGGAAAAGTGTGGGAGGGAAATGTTGGATTAAAACAGCACATTAAAAACTTTTAATCTAGGAAGTCTTCGCATTTCAGGGAGAGGAGGGCAGATGGCAAACACAATAACATATTGTCTCCTGGCTTTTAGTCACTCCTCTCAGTTTCTTGCTTCAAATGATATTACTTCTTAGACCTGCTCTCTTCAAACGTAAATGTCGAGCGAGAATTAGTGGCAGAACATAAAATCTGTGCCTTCTAACTCTGCACATTCTCATGTTTATTTTTTAACATTTTGTGATTTTTTTATTTTTTTATTTTTGAGAGGGGAGGGGAGGGGCAGAGAGAGAGAGGGAGACACAGAATCCAAAGCAGGCTCCAGGCACTGAGCTGTCAGCACAGAGCCCGACACGGGGCTCAAACTCATGAACCGTGAGATCACGACCTGAGCCGAAGCCGGACCTTCACCCACTGAGCCATCCAGGCGCCCCTCAAGTTTTGACTCCATGGAAAAAAAAAACAAGCATTTTTTAGGTCCTGAGTTAATACCGCAGCTAAGGTCTCTCTGATCTGTCAAATTTCAGGCAGTGTTGCTGCCGCTGGTATAAACCAAGAGTTTTCTGATTCATTGTGCTCAGAACGGCATCTGAAAAAAGAAGAAAAACAGGACTTGTAATTTCTGTAGGAAAAAGGCACAATCTGTCAGAGGCCCGGACTGCTGCTCGGTGTACCAGTGCAGACATAGAACAATCTGTAGATCTCACTTGCCTTTGACAGTGCAGCTGCGAGAGTCCAAAGGAAGAATGTTCTACAGGCGAAATGTACATTTCGCACTTATGAGATCAAACAAGTCACTGAGTGCGTGCCAGAGCAGAATAGATCCTCAGGGATTATCTGAGGATTTGCTTCACCCACACAATTTCTGGGCCATTGACATTTACTTTTATTTATTTTTATTTTTAATTTTATTTTTGATGTTTATTTATTTTTGAGAGGGAGAGAGACAGCGTATTAGCGGGGAAGGGGCAGAGAGAGAGGGAGACACAGAATCGGAAGCAGCTCCAGGCTCCGAGCTGTCAGCACAGAGCCCGACGCGGGGCTTGAAGTCATGAACCGTGAGATCGTGACCTGAGCCGAAGTGGGTCGCTCAACCAACTGAGTCCCGCAGGTGCCTCGGAAATTGAAATTTATAAGGGCTGTTTTGTAGAGCAGGTTATTGGCACCAATGTCAAACTCGCCTGCTGGACCCTCCATCATGGGCTCTCAAGACGTCACCGTCCATCACGCAGGGTCATTCCGTGGAAGAAAGATGCTTCCAAGTGTGCAGAGTGGAAAGGAAAGAACTCCAGACGAAAGCCACCCCCCCTTCCTTCCGCGGTCCCTTTATGGCCAGAACTCCGCAGCAGAGCTCTGCCCTCACCGCCTCCTCTCTCTCTGGCCTGTTGTCTCGGCGGAAATGCTGCTGCCGGGATTTCTCCCAGCCCTTGCCCGTGACCTTGGTGCCAGCTGGGACGTCCTTCCCAGGCCCCTTCCCAGTCGGCTGGAAGCCACGGCCTCTGGGTATCGTGTGGTCCTGGGTCCTATCTCCGGCTGGATGGCGTCTGGACCTCTTCTCCCCTGGATCCCCTGTCGACCTCGCCGGTGTCTGCTTCTCCGCCTTCCGGGCAGGTGCTCCCAGCCTCCAAACGTGGACCTTGAGAGCTCTCTTCTGTTTACCCTCCACCCACTAGGGGATGACATTCCAGGCCACGAGGAGGCCGTGAGTCCCTCTCTTTATGCCCAGTGGAGACGTCTGCCTGGACGTCAGGCTTCCCCGCAGTGCCACACATGCACCCGCCCATGGCGCGTCCAGCCCCCCACCCCCCGAAGCACCGGGCGCTGGGCCTTTCCCTCTCCCTGAGCTCCCCCTGCCACCAGCTGCGCACATCACACGACTTAGAGGCTTTCTGGACTCCCCTCCCTCTCTCCCTCGCGCTGTCTGATCCAGGAGCCATTCTGTTCCCTCTGTCTCCGAAGACTTACAAATCTGGCCACCTCCGACTGCTTCCGTGGCCGCTGTCCTGTACGCCATCCCCACGTCTTGCCTGGATTGTCACAGCAGCCTCCTGCAGCACCCCGTCTCTGCCTGCACACCTTCAGTGGCTTCCTGGTGGCCACGAGGGGCGCCCAAGTCCTTGCCAGGGACAGAAAGACCCCACAGCGTCTGCCCGCCGTCCTGCCTCCCTGCAGCCCATTTCCTGATCTCATCTTCACACACTCTTCCCTTTCCTCACAAATGCCTCACCTGCTTCTGCCTCAGGGCCTTTGCACGCTTGGCTCTCGAGCTTACAGGGGCATAGGTTCACCGCCTCGGGGTCTCTGCTGGAGCGTCACATGGTCAGAGAGGCTTTCTCTGGCTCCTGAGTGAGTCAGCTTCTCCCAGCCCCTCTCCCTCTCCCTCTCCACCCACCCTGGTTTCTGGTTTTCATTGCACTTCCCACTGTGCAGCAGATGCCTCGTTCGTGTGTGTGTGTGGTGTGTGTGTGTGTGTGTGTGTGTGTGATCTCCCAGAAGAATGCAGGTCTACAAGAGCAAGGGCTTTCTTTCGCTCACTGCTGTCCCTTCACAGCTTCTAGAACAATGCCTTGCAGGAAGTAGGTCACTGTAACGTTTGTTTAGTGAATACAAAAATGAATACAGTCTCTTCCTAAGCATCTTTTGAAAATGTAGCAGGATTCTCACACAGAACCGCGGCCCCGAGGCTGCTCCTTCTAGCAAGCAAGTGTACTTGCGCCGGCACCACTCAGCTGGGTTCGTACCCGAAGAACTGAGCCCCGAATGACACGCGGCGTAGTTTTTAAATACGTCGCCTGCTTCTCAGTCTCCCGCGGGTGGTGACACGCAAACGTGCCATCCGATGAAGGGGCCTCATGGCACAGCGTCGGGAGGGACGTCACGTACGCGTCTTGCCAGGGGCCTTGAGGTTTCCTTTCTTGCCTTGGGGAGGGGCCCCCGCCCTTGCCTGGTGTGGCCGCCGTCACCCCCACTTGTCCCCAAACCGGTCACCTGCCTCCAGTTCTGTCTTCTCCTGGCTCAGTGTTTCCTTGCCAGTCAGTACAGTGTTTCCAAAGCACAAACAGAGTCGGTGTCTCCTTTGCTCAGAACTCTTAGTAACCATGACTGGACTTTCCAGACTCCTTTTCCAGTGCTCAGTCACGTTGATCGATTGAGCAACTCCTTGACACGCGGCCCTGCTCCACCCCACCCCACACGCCGTCGGTCTCCTCACCCTGTGTCCCCAGGTCTTGTATTCTCGTCCCTGGAACTTTTTTTTAAGATGTTTTTTATTTTTATTTATTTTTTTTATTTCTGAGAGAGAGGCAGCGTGAGCAGGGGAGGGTCAGAGAGAGAGGGAGACAGAATCTGAAGCAGCTCCAGGCTCTGAGCTGTCAGCACAGAGCCCGACGTGGGGCTTGAACCCATGACCCGTGAGATCATGACCTGAGCCGAAGTCGGACGCTCAACCGACTGAGCCCCCCAGGCGCCCCTCTCGTCCCTGGAACTGTCTCACACCCCAGCCCTTCCCACCGGATGGTTCCCTTTCACTCGTAGGTGTCTGTCTGTCTCGAAGCTCCAAGCCTGGGGCACCTCCACACAGAAGCCAGTCCTGTGTCCCCAGGTCGGCTCCCGGGGTGCCCTGATGTCGCTGTGGCAGAGTGGGTCGCTGTACGTATAACGACATGGCTCATTTGCTTCCCTGCGTCTGGACCGCACAGTGGGCTTCACGGGAGCAGGGCCTGAGCGTCTTGTCTCCCCTGCGGGTCCCGGCACCCGGCACGGCTTCGGCATGTTACGTTTTGGGTCTTCATTTTGCAAGTTAACATAAAGCATCTCCACACAGCTGTCCATTGTTCCCACACCAGAAGGAGCCCAACAGCTCTTCGCCCCTTATTGAATGTGTCCTCTGTCTTGTATGTACGCAAACCCCCAAGGTCAACATGCGGTCTCCGGGTTAACCTCGCCAGCCCTCGGGAATGCAGCCTCCGTCTAGACTTGCTGCTTTCCTTGCTTGTGTTCTCATGGAAGTAGAGAGCGGGCCACGTCACTGCTATGAGCGCAGTGAGAACTACCTTTGCTCATACGCCTTGAAGCACTTCTGATCCGACTCTCAAATCGGGAACTGGACCTCCCTAGGGCGACCTGGGAGGAGAGGGCATAGCTTTGGGAAGACCCCCGCCCTCTGATTCCACATCCCCTCCCACCGCTGTGGACTGGATCCCGCCATGTGCGGCGAGTGGGTTCACCCCTGCACGTGATAACCTGACCGACTGCAGGGGGGAAGCTCACGCTTCGTCGGGGTCCCAGGTTATGTGTGGATGATGGCGTTGTCGCTTATATTATACGTGTGTGTAGGGATTTCATGTGACATTCCAGGGTGACTGTGATTTTGTGAAATCTCCATGGTCTTGGGGCACCTGGGCGGCTCAGTCGGGTAAGTGTCCAGCTTCGGCTCAGGTCATGATCTCACGGTTCATGGGTTCGAGCCCCACGTCGGGCTCTGTGCTGATGGCTCAGAGCCTGGAGCTTGCTTCTGATTCTGTGTCTCCCTCTCTCCCAGCCCCTCCCTTACTCTGTGTCTGTCTCTTTCTCTCTCTCAAAAATAAATAAACATTAAAAAAATTTAAAACTCTCCATCGTCTTATATGAAGAACAGTTGTCAGCGTGATTTTTGAGTCAAAGATGTCAAATGTCTTTCTCCTATCTGGTCTCTTTCAGGGGGTAATTTCTAAATTTGATTTTCCAAAGTCCAGGCATTACTCTAAGTTTTCCACTGGTATTTTTCATTGAAAACCACACAGCCATCTGAAACTATGCCTAAAGCGACTCTGTTTCCTGTACCCCCACTTGCCTTTCTTTACGGAAAAGTCCTTTCCTTCCGCACCCTCATTTGTCAGTAACGGGTTTTTACCCCCGAAACTCCTGTTTCAAACCTGGTAGTTACTTTGGATATTGTGGGGTTTTTTTTTGTTTTTTGTTTTTTGTCTGAACCGATCATGGGCCTTGAACGTCTACCTTGCAGATCTCACCAGTGAGTCTCAGTCACAGAGCCGACCCCCACCCCACATTTCACTCACTGCTGCCTGAAGGGCTGTTGGAAACTTCTATGTTGCTTGCTTTTTGTCCTATTACATCTCCATTTCTGATGTTTTACCAGCTCTCATTATCCATTCACTCTTGAACTCCCCAAATGTATCTTTTCAGTGCATATTTGTGCCCAGGAGGGTGTTAAACGCTAGGGAGGGTAATCACGGGCACTAGCAGGTGCGGTCCTTAGCTGATGCGCTTTACAGCCCAGGGTGAGAAGTCACCCCCTGGGTCTGGGTTTCTGATCTTTCTCTGTGCTCGCGCGCTCTCTCTCTCTCTCTCTCTCTCGCTCTCTCTCTCGCTCTCTCTTGCTCTCTCTCATCAGGAATATGAACGTGAACTCCCCGTTCTTGCTCAGCTCGTAGATGGAACCCTGCTCCACATAGGTCTTGTTTTCTCATAGGACAATTTCTGGTCTCTAAGTTTCGAGTGCAATGGTGGGAATCTAGGGGGGCATTTGTCTTCAGAGATGCTTCCTCCCTATAACCTACTTGCTGATCTGGACTTTCATTCCAGTGTCTCTATTTTGTGCACCGTCCACACGCTCCCCCCACCCCCTCAAGGACCAGGGTCACTGAACCTGGGAGCTTGTTAGAAGCGCAGATTCGCGGGGCCCCATCCCACACCTGCTGAACCGGATGCTGGGGGTGCGGCAGGGGTCTGTGCTCTGACACGCCCTCCAGGTGATTCCGTAGTTTTCGTTACTTTCTAGAGGTTCTCAGCTGGCCAGGCTGGTCATACTTACTCTTGGCACCTACTGAAATTCTCTGCCCAGGGGACAGAGATGCTGAACAGTGTACAACTGATAGGATAGTGACACAAAAACAATGGTCCCTTCGCCAGTGACCCGGCCATCCCTCTGGACAGCACGAGGAACCTGGCCTAACCGAGACATGATGAGTGAACTCCTGATATCCCGCCCGTCTGTGCTTCCTCATTCCATTTCTTACGCTGATCTCCCTCTCAGAGTGTCTCTGTTGCCTTCCGCTACCAAGGTCTGAGTTAAAGAGTACCCGCTTCAGGGATCTGTCTGGATTTCCTAAGCCAAAAGACTCAAACTCCTCTGTATGCCCACAGGCGTTTTACCCGTGGATCTAGAATGTGCTTGTTTGTATTTGCCTTCTAATAGAGTTCTTGGTAGAAATGCCTTCTCTTCCCCACTCTGTGCAGCTCAGGACAGGATTGCGTCTTCTTTCTGTCCCCAGCAGAGTGGCCGGCCTGTGAGAGGCTCGTAGCAGAAACTTCTTTTCCCTTCCCTCCCCTTGTACTGTAGCGGCTCCCAATGCTAGAAACGCAGAGCACTACGGACGGACTTGGCGGTGGGTGGAGATATGAGAAACATAAGAAAGGAAATACTGCCCATTACAGTCCAAGACCAAAATCTCACAGGATGCATCTCTAAGCAGGAAGCCGGCGTCTGATAAATGAGCTGCTTCGTGCAGAATGGGTGCATGATATAAGAAGCCGTAATCCCAGCTCGCTCCCCCTGCGTGATTCTAGAAGCCATTTGTGAACACTCTGGCACAGCGTAGGTTTGACAGCAGCCTTCATTTCCTTCACAATTGAAAGTGATTCTATAATGAAACAAGATTACCTTCGTGTTCTAATAAAATGAGGATCCCAAACACAATTTCACGTCCGATTTGGGTTTTCAGAAGAGAAGCCTTGAAGCTAAGCTAGAGAATCCAGGCCACGGTGTTCATCGTCTCCATGCCCTTTGCACGTGGGACACATGTGTGGGAGTGGCCTGCCCCCTGTCCGGGAGCCCTGGGGACATCAGCATGGATTACGCCCTTGAGGGACACAGGAGGGGGTGTGTGGATGGGACGGCTGCTGGGCGCCTCCAGGAGGAGACTGACCCTTTTCCACCCGTGGGAATGACGTAGGCAGGAGAGGTGTTGTGTTTGTCTGTTTCGACCACCATAAAAATAGTGCCACCCACTGGTGGCTTGAACTCCAGAGATTCTTCTTCTCACTGTTCTAAAGGCCAGAAGGTTCTGATCGAGGTCCTGGCAAATCCGGGTTCTGACGTACCGTGTCCTCCCATGGCCTTTTGCTGGTGGGAGCAGAGACAGGGGTGTCTCTTCCTCTGGGTCAGGGCACCCCCATCATGGCCGCGCCTCACCTTAATTACCACTTCAAGGCCCCATCTCCAAATGCAGCCACACTAGGTGTTGAGGCGTTGACATGGGTTTTTCAAGGACGCGGGTCAGTTTGTAACGGGTGTATTTTGGTTGATTGCTCATGTCAGAACGACTGTGTTGGTTTGGGTCCATTGAAACGCAGATATTGAGATGTGATGAGATGCGGAAGAGATCTGGCGGGAAACACCAGCGAGGAGCAAAGGGGAAGGACCCCGGGGTGGCTAGGAGAGACTTCAGAACGCGATGCTGGTGTGACCCCAGTTGTGTTAGCTCATTAAGGCCGCCGTCATCAAGTCCCAAACAACACACATGTACTTTCTTCCAGTTCTGACAGCTTGGGAGTCCAAGATCAAGGCATCAGCAGACTGGGTTTCTTTTTTCTTTTTATAAAAATTTTTAAATGTCTCTTTATTTATTTAAAATGTTTTAAAATTTTTATTTAGTGTTTAATTTTGAGAAAGAGAGAGACAGACAGATGGGCAGAGTGTGAGCAGGGGAGGGGCAGAGAGAGAGAGGGAGACACAGAATCCGAAGCAGGCTCCAGACTCCGAGCTGTTAGCACCGAGCCCGAGGCAGGGCTTGAACTCTCAGACTGGGAGATCGTGACCTGAGCCGAAGTCAGACGCTTCACTGACTGACCCCACCAGATGCCCCAGCAGGTTGGGTTTCTTCTGAGACATCTCTCCTTGGCTTGTAGATGGCCACCTCACTACGTCTTGACACAATCATCCTGTGGTCCATGCGTATCTGTGACCTGATCTCTTTTCTTTTAAGAACACCAGTAAGATTGGACCAGAGCCCACCGTAATGACCCCATTTAACCTTTCGTACCTCTTTAAAGACCTTGTCTTCAAATATAGTCCCACCCTGTGGTACTGGGGGGTTAGGACTTCAACATATGAATTTTGGGAGACACATTCCGCCCGTCATACCAATGAAGAAGAGAAAGAAGCCAAGGAAAAGGCAGCAGAGTCCAGAGAATTCTCCGCTGGGCTGATGAGTGGGCCTCCAGAAGAGTCTATCAGAGAGCCCCACATCTCCCAGGAGCAGACCTGCCTCAGTGCCCTTGCTGCGCTCTGTCCTTTGGCTGGGAACAGCTCGTCAGAAGCTCTCCCTTGTTGGGATTTGGACACAGTTTGTCGGGCCATCAGTTTGCTCTGTTTTTTAGCTACGTGAGTTATGAGCAGGCATTTGAAGGACACTCACTGCAAAGCCTTTTTTGTCGCGTGGTGAAGGGAAACAACAGAGATTTTAACGGTAAAAACCTGTAAAACTGGTATCAAGAATAGAGATTCAGATGTGCAGGGTGTACAGGTAGGACCACAATCAAGATATAAAGCGAAGGCAAGTGAGACAGTGTCCACTCTCCCAAAACACGAACAGGGTCTGAATCAGAAGGTCTCAGATTCTGAGCATTATAATTTAGAGTCCGAAAGGAAGGCCAGTGTTTATTACTAAAACTAGCGGAAGCTCTCCACCAAACGAGAGCCAAAATGCAGACGCCGTTGACGTCTTTGCATCAAAATACTCTCAATTTTTATTTTCACTCATGTAAAACTCGACGTTCTTGATATATTATAAAGTCAGTCCAGAAGTTTTCCAGAAGGGAATGGACAACTTGTCTTGGAGGATTTGGATATTTTTGTAGCCGGCAACAATGGTATTGGGGAGGTACGGCATTACGAGAGGCTGGAATTGCCTCCAACACTAGGGTTGGCCCCTTGGAGGGAAATGGAGCCGTGTGTAGTGGGCGGTGCAACACACAGGGGCATCCAGGGCACGTGATGTCCTGTAGAAGTGGCTGCTTGCCACACCTGCCCACCCCAGTGCCTTTGCTCTTCCCTGGCCGCTGCTGTAGGTTGATGCTCTGACATTCCAATACTCCACCATTTGCGGCCAAGAGTAGTTACCACGTTGATATGATTCAATTTTGGTTTAGTTGCTTATTCTCGAATTTTATTTTATTTTATTCTTCTGAAAGTTCCTTTTAAAAAATGTTTGAGAGAGTGAGGGTGGGTGCGAGAGGGGCAGAGAGAGAGAGACGGAGAGAGAGAGAGACAGAGAATCCCAAGCAGACTCTGAGATGTCAGCACAGAGCCTGACACAGGGCTTAAACTCACAAACCTCGAGATCAAGACCTGACCTGAAATCAAGAGTTGGACACTTAAACGATTGAGCCACCCAGGCACCCCTATTTTATTAAAATTTTCTAATATGTTATTGGAATATAGCTGGCACACAATGTTACATTAGTGTCCGGTGTCCATGATAGCGATTCAAAGTCTCTTTATGTTCTGCTGTGCTCACCACAAGTGTAACCACCTTTTGTCACCGTATGGTGCTATCATAGTATCGTTGACTACGTCCCCCAGGCTGTGCCTTTTATTCCCATCGCTTGCTTATTCCATAACCGAAAGCCTTTATCTCCTACTCCCCTTCACCCATTTTGTTCACCCCCCCACACCCCTTCTCTCTGGCAATCATCCGTTTATTCTCTGTATTTATAGGTCCAATTCTGCTTTTTGTTTGTCTGTTCATTTGTTTTGCATTTTAAATTGATTTTGATTTTAAATTTTTTAAAAATTTATTTATTTTGAGAGAGAGAGAGAGAGAGAGAAAAGGAGAGAAAAAGATAGCACGTGCATGCAGGGGAGAGAGAATCCCAAGTAGAGCACTACTTGGCGCTCTGATCCTATGAACCATGAGATCATGACCTGAGCCCAAATCAGGAGTCTGACACTTTAACCTACTGAGACACCCAGGCACTCCATTTGTTTTGTGGTTTAGATTCCACATATGAAGACCATCATATGGTATTTATCTTTTTCAGTCCAACCTACTTCACTGAGCATAATCTCCTCTAGGTCTATCCATATTGTCACAGATGCCAAGATTTCAACCTTTTTAATGACCATGTAATATTCTAACATATAGACTAATATATATAACTACATTATGTATAATATATATAAACGACATCTTTATCTGTTCATCTATCAGTGCACATTTAAGTTGCTTCCATATCTTGGCTATTGTAAGTAATACTGCAGCAAACATCGGGGTACATATATCTTTTTCTTTGTATAAGTACCTAGTAGTGTAATTACTGGATTATATGGTGTTTCTTTTAAAATTTTTTATACTATATTTATTTTTGTGACAGAGAGAGACAGAGCATGAGTTGGGGAGGGGCAGAGAGAGAGGGAGACACAGAATCTGAAACAGGCTCCAGGCTCTGAGCTGTCAGCCACAGAGCCCGATGCGGGGCTTGAACCCACGAACCGTGAGATCATGACCTGAGCTGAAGTCGGACGCTCAACTGACTGAGCCACTCAGGAGCCCCTATATGGTATTTCTATTTAAATCTTTTGGAGGAAGCTCCGCGCTGTTTTCCACAGAGGCTGCGCCTGTTTGCATACCCCCACTAACAGTGCACGAGCGTTCCTTCTTCACCACAGTCCTCACCAACAATTGTTATTTTGGCTCTTTATGATTTTAGCCATTCTGACAGGTGTGAGGCGGTATCTCCTTGTGGGTTTGAGTTGCACCTCCCTGATAGTTAGTGATAGTGAGCATCTTTTCATGTGTCTGTTGGCCATCTGGATGTCTTCTGTGGAGAAATGTCTGTTCTTATCTTCTGCCCATTTTTTAATTGGATTTTTTTAAAGTGTTGCACTGTATAAGCTCTTCATAGATTTCGGATATTAACCCCTCACTAGCTATTTCATTTGCAAATATCTTCTCCCATTGCCTGGGTTACGTTGTTCTTTTGTTGATGCTTCCTACATTGTGCAGGCTCTGTTTGTAGTGCCGATACTTTATTTTTGCTTTTATTTTCCTTGCCTCAGGAGTCATGCCTAGGAGAATGTTTCTAAGGTCAATGTCAAAGAAAGGACTGCCTCTGTTTTCTTCTGGGAGTTTTACTGTGTCCGGTCTCTTCTTCAGGTCTTTAATCTATCCTGAGTTTAATTTTGTGTATGGTGTAAAAAGTGGTCCAGTTAACTTCTTTTGCATGTAGCTTTCCAGTTTTCCCAACGCCATTTGTGGAAGAAGAAACTCTCTTTTCCCCATTGTATATTCTTGCTTCTTTTATCACAGATTGGCCATATAAGCGTGGGTTTATGTCTGCATTTTCTGTTCTGGTTCATTGATCTGTTTATCTGTTTTTGTGTCAGTATCAGACTGTTTTGATTGCCATGGCTTTGAAGTATGTCTTGAAATCTGGGACCGTGTTATCGCCAGCTTCATTCTTCTTTCTCGATTGCTTTGGTTATTTAGGGTCTATTTTCATTATTTCATTATTTAGGGTCTTCCGTGGTTCTGTACAAATTTTAGGATTTTTTGTTCTAGGTCTGTGAAAGTTGTTGTTGGTATTTTGACAGGGCTTGCATTAAATCTGTAGATCGCTTTGGGCAACACAGATATCTTAATATTTGTTCTTCCAGTCCTTGAGCATAGACTATCTTTCCATTTGTTTGTGTCACTTTCAATTTATCAATGCTTTATCGTTTTCTGAGTAGAGATCCTTCACCTCCTTGGTTAAGTGCATTCCAAAATATTTTATTCTTTCTGGTGCAATCGTACATTGTAAAAGGGATTGTAAAAGGAGATATATCACTTTTGGACCTCTCCCCTTAATAAAGATTATTTATAATGACTGATTTTTTTTCCAATGTTTTTAATGTGTATTTATTTTTGAGGGACAGAGAGAGACAGAGCATGAGTGGGAGAGGAGTAGAGAGAGAGGGAGACACAGAATCTGAAGCAGGCTCCAGGCTCTGAGCTGTCAGTACAGAGCCTGATGTGGGGCTCGAACTCATGAACTATAAGATCATGACCTGAGCCAAAGTCAGATGCTCAGCCAGCTGAGCCACCCAGGCACCCCTGTAATGACTGATTCTCTGCTATGGAAGAATACTAGGCAGCTAACTAAGGAGTTCCTTTAAGTATAGGTGATGTACACAATCAAGTATAACCAGAACATAAAACCTCTGTAGACTAGCTGCAATGTTTTGGTCATAGACATGGCAAAGGTGCTTATAGGTAAGTCCCTGACCTGGCTTTGGGGTCAAGTTTCTGATACCCCAGGTAATTATAGTCACAGACTCTCCTATGTATTCCACGTGTATGCTTTCTTCACATTGAACCACACTGGACTGATCAGAGCTGATCTTCCAGATGCAGAAAACATCAGCCTGAGGTTCAGCTTTCCTGGCTCCTCTGGGATTGCGCTTGGTGTCCATGTGCAGCCTGTTATTTGTGGCCTGCGTGCATTTCCTACCTTTGTAGCTGGGAGGAGTTGAAAAAAACATTGAATGTAGAAAGAGAATCTAAAAAGAACTTTGTGGATTCGAGCAAAGAACTTAATCCACCAGTGGGGAAATTAGTAGGGGCAACTGTAGATTCCAAAATAACATGGCTCACTTTGGAAGACGTGGTTTGCTGTGATATTAGTGTTCAGCCTTCCCCAGTTAATAAAATCAAAGGCTGAATTAATAGAAGTACAGTTTCTAAACCAAGAGGGGCAGACGTTCGAGGGTAATGTAAATTAATATGGGGGCCTTGGTGCATAAAGATGGAGAAACTCGCCAGGACCGTGAGAACGGTGAGGGCCCTAAAACCATTTTAGGGAGGACGAGACAAAGAGAGAAGTGTGTTTGGCCAAGGGAAGAGAAGGTTCGAACAGGGTAGAATGGCTCTGATTATTTGACGTTTTGCCATGTGGAACTTATTCCTGTAGCTTATCTTGTGACTTAGACTCGTTCTCAGTGGGATCCAATGGGTATAGAAAACCAGGGGGCTGACAGTGCGTGGAAACATTTGTTTGTTTGTTTGTTTTTGTTTTTGTTTCTGCTTTACCTAAGGAAGCAATTTCGTGTATTCAGAACAGTCTGCTTGGGAGGTGGTGTACAAGTTAGGCAAGTTCACTAAACTTTCAGTGTCTGGTTTACTCATCTGAAATAATAGTGCCTACCCTGGAAGTAAATGAATATGAATTTGCAATTTTCTAAGTCACAATTCCCACTAATATTAATGTATTATTATTTTGTGCATACTTGGATTGCTTCATTTTTAGAATTTCTCCCGATGTTATCATAGTGTGATTCTCCAAGATATTTGTAGCAAAATAATTATGCACTCAAATCACAGCTGGAGGCTGCAAAGCGTTGCTTAGAATTCCTGAAAATCTCAGGACCAAATTTCTCATGAGATTTTTACTTCAAGTATAAATTATTTTCAGTGCAGAAGTAGAAATTGACAGAGGCGGACACCAGCCTCCTAACAAATCCCAATCCCTCTCCCGTCTCCCGAATGCTGTGTGCAGGCACTAGACAGGCCATGAGGAGGGGGTATAAAATTGTGTAACTTTATTAAAGTGGTTTGTGAAAATAAATTTTACCAAAGACGGTAAGTTTTGGAATCAGTGGCATGTGATCGGTAATGTGATTTTGTAAATTTTACGTTACACCACAATTTTTACCACGAGGAACCCTTAAAAATATATTGTGGATAATTGTAAACTTAGTTCTTAATGTATATATATTTTCTCTTTAATGTCACAATCAGACATTTAAAAAATCATAATAGCTAATTGAATTGATAATTTTAAACAGCTTAAAATTTCATCATGAGACTGTATTATAGTGGTCAAAATGAATCGTTTTACTTGAATGACCCGTGAAGTTTTCTGTGTGAGTAATAGACATCTTTGATTATCTTTCCAAGGATCATGTTCGGTAAAAATTGACCAAATTTTTATTGTCAGAACTTATCTAATGTAGACCCAGACAAATCATCTCTTTTCTTGTCTATTTGTTTTTATTAACTGCCATTTCTTAACAAAGTGAATGCATGAAGAAATACAGAGAGTTATTTAAAAAATTTTTAATACTTAAAATAATTTTTTTAATATTTACTTTTGAGAGAGAGGGAGAGAGACAGAGCACTAGTGGGGGAAGGGCAGAGAGAGAGAGGGAGACACAGAATCCGAAGCAGCTCCAGGCTCGGAGCTGTCAGCACAGAGCCTGTTGTGGGACTCGAACCCAGGAGCCATGAGATCATGACCGGAGCTGAAGGCAGATGCTCCACAGACTGAGCCCCCAAGCACTCTGAGAAAGTGAGTCTTTGAAATGCAAAAGATAAAAACCTAATAGCAAAGAAGCCAAAGCTGGAAAGCTCATCCAATACTAAACTGGACTTCGACACCACGCCCACCAACATACTGCTAGTTACTTCATTTCTAGCGGAAAAGACCACTGGACTGAGGAACAGAGAGAACAGTACAGCACAGAAACTGTCTTCAAAATGCGATTCTACATCTAACACCTTGCAGTGGGGGCTGAGAATGGCACCTGTGTTTTCACAAAATGTAATGAATTCTGTGCGTGCCTTCGTCATTTTCCTGGTCTGTGTATGAGCCAGCTCTCGGCTCACTCCCCACTGCTTTCTCCACATATTGTTTAAAACCCTCACTTTTCAGGTAAGAATCCAGTGCCTTCTGCAAGATACACTCAAGTCCTTTCCATGGAAAGGTGAACGTTGAGGCCACTGTGTAGGATGGTAGAACGCAAAGGGAAAATGCCCGTGTAGGACCTTCTGTGAATGTCTCCGGCTCCGGGAAAGGCTTGGGACATGGGCTTGTCCTCTGTGTCTGTCTCTCCCTCACCTTTTCCTTCTTGTCTCTGGTTTCTACTCTTCTGCAAATCATTAAAACCCCTGCCTTTTTTTTTCCCCCTCAAGGGAGTCATAAAAGAACGTGAACAAAAGAAAGCAAAGATTCTAGGGGTCACCCTAGCACCTGTCCGCTGCCCATTCTGTTCTTTTTTGTGATTAGAACCTGGTGCTAAATCCTCATGTTCAGATGTCTCTCTGTCTCTCTCCATTTCTGTGACACGCGTGCACACACATTTATGCACACTGACCTCTGTTAATCATTTGAATTCATCTTTAAAAAGATTAATTAATTCAAAATATATTTCATCTATCAAGACTTCCTGTTTAATGTAAAGTGTTAAAATGGTGTTTTGTAGTAAATGGGGTTAACCGGGAAATCGTTGTACAGGCCTTTGCAGAATTGAGTGAATTAAATGCAAGTCAGAGCACTTAAAACTCTTTTTATAAAATGTTTACAGTGTCAGCCTTGAAGGAAAGTTCTCATGCTGATATATGCCACCCCCATAGTGCAAAATCATTCTCCTCACTGCATAATTTTTTTTTCTTATTTTAGTAGTGTATATAATTTGAAACATATAAAATAAGACAACTCAGGGTGTCTGGGTGGTTCAGTCGGTTAAGCGTCTGACTCTTGATGGTGGCTTGGATCATGATCTCACGGTTCATGAGTTTGAGCCCCACGTTGGGCTCTGTGCTTAATGGCGAGGAACCTCCTTGGAATTCTCTCTCTGCCCCTCCCTTGCTTACACTTTCTCTTTCTCAAAATAAATAAACTTTAAAAAATTGCTAAAATCGGCTCATGACAAAGGATTCACAAATATGTTTTAAAATTTTTTTAATGTTTATATTTGAGAGACAGAGAGAGACAGAGTGTGAGCAGGGGAGGGGCAGAGAGAGAGGGCGACACAGAATCTGAAGCAGGTTCCAGGCTCCGAGCTGTCAGCACAGAGCCTGATGAGGGGCTCTAGCTCACAAGCCGTGAGATCATGACCTGAGCCTGAGTCGGACACTGAACCCACTGAGCCACTCAGGTGCCCCCAAATATACTTTTAGTAATGCACACTTTGAGTTGTATTCTGATTTCTCAAATAAGTAGTTCCTTCAGTGTTGATTTAAAATCACTTTTTTACTTTTTTAGATCTTTATTACAAAGCCAGAGCAAAAATGTCTATTGAAAGTAACAACTAGATTGTTGGTATGATCCAGTTAGATTAAACAAAAACTCCTTTGGGAGGAAAAAGAAAAATAAGCAGAAGTATTTTAAAGGGTAGGCAAGTTAGACAAGACTAGAATGTTACACATTTATGCCAACTATCACTTTAACACAAAAGATGTCAAAGCAAACAGTGTATCTGTATAATAGAAGACAGTCATTTTTTGTCTACAATTTTTTTCCCTACATATGCTCTCTAGATGGTGTTCTACATAATTATACCAATTTCATAATTAAATTGCTTGAACTGATTGCTCTGATAGTCAAGCGTGATTGTAATCAGTGAAATTAAGCTGATCACATTAGCACAAAATACTGTATTTTGTGTGTGTATGCACGCGCGCGCACACGCACACACACACATACTTGTAATCATGCACGTTTGGGCCTCTGTGCACAAGACTTTATTTTCGTTCCCGCCAATGGCCACCTGTGCTTGGACTTGCTGATAGAGTGGCCGTTTCTTCACCTTCCCCGCGGTGTAATCTGGTGGTTTTGCGCCTGGCCCCGTTACTGTGCCACTTTACGTTCCCACTCTCTCCGTATCCCACTGCTTCCCTGACATTGTCTCAGCCATTCCATTCTGTAGGAATGTGACATGCCTGTTCCCTTTCAACTCTCCCTTTAATCCCTTAATCCTCTGGCTAGCTGCCTATCTTCACTGTCAGCTCTACTCTGAGCTGTAGCTTCCAGTGTCTTCCAGAAGCTTCAAAAGCTAGTCTTGTGATCCAATGAAAATAAAAATCTACCTTTTTCTTACTTTGGGGCTTCAGTGTTTTTTTTATTACACATATAGAAACCCTAGAAAATGTTCATTATAAATACTTTTTTTTTAACCTTGGGTGTGTGATAACGATCTGGTTAGAAAATACAAGATGGTAGCCCGGTATAAAAATGAAACTTCTTGAAACTTCAGAAGCCAGAGTCTGAATGCACCAGATCAAAATCTGATGCAGTGATGAACAATATGTGGGCCAAGCCGGAAGTCTGAACATTGTGTAAATAATTGTTATAAGATGGTGTTGTTCGGACTGATGATAACAGAGAACTTACAGTCTAAGGAAACAGGGACAGGATTGTGGGGTTTAGTGTTGTACAAGCCATCCCACCAGTGATGCCAGTGCTCTGGGAAAGGAAGAGTGTGGAGGCCACATTTCATACCGTGGGCTCACTCAAGTGGCCACTGAATTCATAAGCTTAAAAACTACACTTGAGGGGCACCTGGGTGGTTCAGTTGGTTGATTGTCTGACTCTTGATTTTGGCTCAGGTCATGATCTCTTGGTTTGTGAGTTTGAGCCCTAAGTTGGGGTCTGCGCAGTCAGTGTGGAGCCTGTATGGGATTCTCTCTCTCTCTCTCTCTCTCTCTCTCTCTCTCTCTTTCTCTCTGTCCCTCCTCTGCTCTCTCTCTCTCTCTTTTATTAAAAAAAATTTTTTTAGTGTTTTATTTACTTCTGAAAGAGAGAGAGACAGTGTTAGCAGGAGAGGGTCAGAGAGAGAGGGAGACACAGAATCTGAAACTGGCTCCAGGCTATGAGCTGTCAGCACAGAGCCCGACATGGGGCTCAAACCTATGAACTGTGAGATCATGACCTGAGCTGAAGTCAGACGCTTAACCGACTGAGCCACCCAGGTGCCCTGCTCTCTCTCTCAAAATAAACTTAAAAAAATACATTAGAATTTAGTTAGGTGTTCAACTGATTTCCAGAAAGGCAAGGTCTTCCTAAAATAGATCAAATGCCATGGATTTACTTTATTTAAGTTCCTATCTTAAAGCTGGCCGTGGATCTCAGAGTTACATAACTGTGTGCCTCCAGGACTGTGTTGGGGACATGACATCAGTGTGACTTAGTGTCTGCTCATGGCACTTATGTGTTAATATCAAATTGATGTTTTTAATATAGAACGTTTCTGAAAATATGTAAAACTTGGAGTTGTTCTTTTAAGGAAACACTATATAACATGTAATATCACCCCCAAAGACACATTCTCAGAAAGGAGTGAAAATGGGGAGGTGAGGGGAGCTTCAGTTTGGGAATTACCTCTTACCTTCACTAAGGCTCAAGCCCCAGTTAGCGCTATACTCTGATGTGACTGAATACTCTTCTGTGTCCTCAGTCCCCATCCCCCATTTGTAAAATCATGATTCTTATGGTAATTGTAGGTTTTTATTAGTTTTCACATGCTGAGGTATTGACAGATTATTATTTATACAGACTTTTCAATTTTTTTTTTACGTATCTGAATCAGAGTCAAGCTCTAGTGTTGACACGTGTGGACTTGAGAAACTTTGGTATAATTCTGTGTCGAACGTGTTTTCAGGTAACGGCCAAGCAACTGGGTGTGTGTGACCCTTAAGTAGGTGTGAGGCTGGGAGAATTGTGTGACGCTACTTCATTTCTTCCTTTCAGAAAGGACCCGCTTTTTGCATGTCGTCTGTCTACGTTTGGCCTTTTGGGTTGTAGCTTGAATAACAGAAGGAAAACCAGCAGAGAACAGGATGGTCTGGTTAGGTTGTGCAGAAAAGTAACGGGGAGGCAGAGAAAGAGGGAGGGAGGGTGGGGGGGGGGGAGAGAGAGAGAAGGAGAAGAAGAAGAGGAGGAGGAGGAAGAAAAGATGATGATGAAGGGAGATTATTTGGGTTTTGCTGTTTGTTTTTTATAAGGATTTATTTCCTCTTGAGTCCAGACTGATAGAAGATGTCGCTGTTCAGTAATCTGTCATTTCCTTCATCGTTCCAGTTTCCAGCTAAAGCTGGAAACAGTGTTCTGCTGTTGTCATTTTAGGGAGTTTGGGGTTGAAGACAGATGACTTTTATGATCCATGACACTAATTGGTTTTATATTTGATGACGATCAGGAGGGAGGAAAACACCCAAGACTAACCCCACTGTCGCACACGTGAGCTTTCAGGAAAGCAGGGCACAGCCCTTGGCTTAGAGCTACCACCTCAGGACAAACGCCTGTTTATCTTCAGTGTCTCTACACTAGAGGTGCCGCTTCCAGGGACAACATTTTGAACTATCCCTGAAGCTCAGCTCATTTTTACCCTGGCTGCTGACTTCTTTGACCTCTTCACATTTAATAATGAATTTTTAAACAAAGAACATCATGAATCAAACGTAAATGCTCAATATGGGATTCAGCGAAGTCAGACGTGGACACCAGGAAAGGGCTGCTCTTTCAAGAATGATTTCCATCAGGCATGCCTTCTAGTTCCTTGAGTTTTCATCAAACAGAAATGTCCTGGGCACCTCAGAGACTCACCGAGCTACTTGCTATTCATCATGGTAACTTCATTGGTGTGCATAGTACTGGATTTCCAAAAATGTTTAAGAGACATGCTGAAAACTGGTTAATCAAAAGTAAAGTTTTCCACATGCAGAGGCATTAAATACTGTCGTTGTTGGGTTTGTAGGGTGGTCCTTCCGTGGGAACACCTAATACCAAGAGACAGATAATTCTGGTGGCTTCTGCGGTCATGTGCATCCTGGGAAGGGGTGGGCTCACTCGGTTTTGTTGAATTCTGAAGCCTCTGGCAAGTCTTGAAATTGGAATTGATAATTTCCTAAGGGGCAGCATTAATCTCTCTGCCTTAATGCGTCACACGGTACATATTTTTCTACATGAGCTTCTCTGGGGACAACAGTTATAAATGCTTAATGGGGCATATGTCTGAGGATAAAAAAGAAAAATGTAATGATTAATGAGACTCCAAAAGGAAGTAAGTGGTTGAAATAGGAACCTGGGAAATAGTGGGGTGGGTCGAGGCACAGCTAAGAGCCTGTGGTTCATTTGAGACCGAGTTGAAATTTGTAAAAACTGGTGTCCATGGTGCTGACTGGACTAGCTCTGTGTGACCAGAAACTATACCTATAAATTCAAAACTATTCTGCTGAGATTGTTATGGGGACTAAAGTGTGCATATGGTTAGCCCATTGGAGAAAAAAAAGTTCTAAATGGACATTATGCAGATAAGAAGACTTAATTATCTCCCAAGTTTGTTCCCTTCCTCCCTCAGAATTATTGAAAAACACTAAGGGGATTTATATACATAAAGTTACCTGACATTCGACTCTTTGTAAATACAGTTTTATAAAGCCTAATTGTAATAAAATATACGTGGCTTGAGAAGGTTATAAAGTTCAAGACATTACAGCAGGGAGATGGTGCCTTTTTAACTGTGTTAAAATACATCTAAAATAAAATGTCTCATTTTAACTATTTAAAATTTTTTTAAATGTTGATTCATTTTTGAGAGACAAAGCATGAGTAGGGGAGGGTCAGAGAGAGAGGGAGACACAGAATCCAAAACAGGCTCCAGGCTCTGGGCTGTCAGCACAGAGCCCGACGCGGGGCTGAAACCCACGAACCATGAGATCATGACCTGAGCCAGAGTCGTATGCTCAACCGACTGAGCCACCCAAGTGCCCCGATGTTTAGCATTTTTATGTGCTTGGTGGTAATTTGTACATCTTCTTTGGAGAAGCATCTACTTAAATCTTTTAAAGTTTCTTCTCTGTGTTTGTGGGTCTCCTGGAATAAGTTTTTTTATATGTTGTGAAGTAATGGTTCAACTTCACGCTTTCACATGTGGCTGTCATTGAGTTGTCCCAGCAAACACATTTGTTGAAGAGACTGTTCCTTCCCCCATTGAATGATGTGGAATGGTCATTGCAAATCTGTTAAAAAAGTATGTACGGGTTTAGAGTCTCCATTCTATTTCACTGTCCTATGCCAGGACCACACTGTTTTGATTACTGTAGCTTTTCATAATGTTTGAAATCAGACAGTGTGATGCATCTGACTTTCTTTTTCTTTTCTCTCATTCTTTTTCAAGATTGTTTTGGCTATTCAGGGTCCCCTGTAATTTCATATGAATTTTAGGATCAACTTTTCATTTTTGCACAAAAAGGGAATTGGGGTTTTAATAGGGATATATCATGGCTTCTTTGATTTGAAAAATGTTTTATTTATTTCTGAGAGAGAGAGAGAGAGAGAGAGAACGTGAGCAGGGGAGGGTCAGAGAGAGAGGGAGTCACAGAATCCAAAACAGGCTCCAGGCTCTGAGCTGGCAGTCAGCACAGAGCCAGACGCAGGGCTCAAACCCACAAACTGTGAGATCATGACCTAAAGCAAAGTCGGATGCTTAACCGACTGAGCCACCCAGGCGCCCCTCACACACACACAAATTTCTGTTTTTGGAGAACAATTTTGTTCTCACCGATATTAGCTGCCATAGGTGGATTTACCAAAGAATAGTTATTAGTTAGTAACTGGGATTCTGAAATGTTAGCAGTCATTATTTTAACCATACTAGAGCACTATTTTTTTCATTTTATAATCTTTTAGTACGAAACAGAACACACAGTGAAATCTAGCAATAAAGGTGCAGCTGTGACTTATCAAAAGTAATTTCATGGAATCGCCACCGAGCAAACAAACTAGACCATTGTCTGTACCCCAAATGCAAGGTTACTTTATCATTTGAAAAGTACTGTGATTTTCTATATAAACCAAATAAAGGAGCAACAGTGATATGCAGTAGATAGCGAACTTCTGTGAACCAATAAGAAAACATACAAAAATACACCATAAAACACGGGGTAGCAGACTGGGGTTGGCACTACAGAAAAGGATATCCCAATGACTAATAAACTTACATAAGGATTCTTAACATTAATGCTGATCAGGGGTCTGCAAATGAAAGCCACATAGAGTTGGTTGTCTTCCCCATAAGTAGGGCTCCATTAAATAGCCAATAGCCAGCATTGATGAGACTGTGGAATAACTCGAACATGGTAGACTGCTCGGGGTGGGGGGCGTGTAAAATGGTATAACTGACTTTTGAAAACTCTGACAGCTTGTAATACCTTCAAATCCCCATACATACTTTGTATTCTGGCAACCGCACTTCCAGGTACGTGCCTTGTAAAAATGAACGTATTATTTTACAAAAAGACTTGTGCAAGAATGTTGGGAATAGCTGTGTTCATAACTGACCAAACCTGGAAACAATCTGGTGGTAGACATTTTATTCTTTCATGTATTGTCTCTTCTTGGACCAATTCTCAAGCGTTTTAGTTGTGATGGCGGTAAGGTAACTGGTATCCCTCCGTGTAATACTCCACTCTATTTTTAGCTCATTGAAGAATTAAAACATTGAAAAAAATTGTACCGCCTTTCCGGGTGCCTTCAGGGAGTCAGTTGCCCCAAATTGTCTAGGCTGGCAGAGCAAACTTTGCTCAGATGAAATTTCAGTCTTCAAATCAGTTTAAAAATCAAGAATGTCTACGATATAGGTGAAATTCGCAAAATATCCTGCACTCAGTATTATGTCTTGTCAGTTACATGGCGAGGAAGACTCGAGGTGAAATAAGAAAAAGTAAAATTGGGGCGCCTGGGTAGTTTAGTTGGTTAAGCGTCCAACTTGAGCTCAGGTCATGATCTCATGGTTTGTGGGTTCAAGCCCCGCATTGGGCTCTGTGCTGACAGCTCAGAGCCTGGAGCTGCTTCCGATTCTGTGTCTCTGTCTCTTTCTGCCCCTCCCCCACTCATTCGCACACCGTCTCTCTCTTGCTCAAGAATAAATATTAAAATAATTTTTTTTGAAAAAAGAAAGAATAAAAGACTATGACATAAATACTCAGATATTTCCCCTTTGCCTTACTTTTTTTTTAAGATGTAGGTTTTTGAAACTGGCTCGTAATGATTTATTTTTATTCAAGTAAAACTACCATACCTTGTTATATTAGTTGCAGGTATACACATATAACGATGCGACGATTCTATGTGCTACTCCAGTGCTCATCAGGGAAGAGCAGAATTAATATCCTTCCCCTATTTCGCCCACCCTCCATCTCCCTTTGCTTTACTTTTAAAGAGGGTAAATATTTGTTTTTCTTTTCATTTCAAGTAGATCACATTTTAGTAACTTTGAAGGATGTTTATGTTATTCTGTTTCTGTTTTTTTTTTTAAATTTTTTTTAATGTTTTATTTATTTATAGGAGAGAGAGACAGACAGCGTGAGCAGGGAGGGTCAGAGAGAGAGGAGTCACAGACTGAAACAGGCTCCAGGCTCTGAGCTGGCAGTCAGCACAGAGCCCGACGCGGCTCGAACCCACGAACCGCGAGATCATGACCTAAGTGAAAGTCGGACACTTAACCGACTAAGCCACCCAGGCGCCCCTGTTTCTGTTTTTTTTTTTTATAACTGCCCTAAAATATAAACAGAATTATAGATTAGTAGCAATGTCAATTGTGTGCCTCATTTTTTTTTACCATGTTTGGAAAATGAATCTTATTTTTTTGAAGCTAAGGCTACTTCTAAAATTGGAAATGTAAAGCACATTTTGAAGTTATGTAATGTAAATTGACAGAGGATTAGAGAGAGAGAGAGACAATAAAAAGCAAAGCTTGTGTTTATATCGTGTACATTCTGGATTTACGATGCCCCCTTCGCGGTCTGAAGAAATAGGATGCATTTGACTCTGTGTTATAAAACTGTCACTCTGAGTCTGTTCTAGAATATTCAGAGAGTCAGTGATTTAGGATTGGTTTAGGTACAGAAGCCACTTCTCATTCATGCCCGGCATATAAACACAGTAATATATGCTGAAATTCTATAGAACAGGTTAGTTTGATGGAACCCTTATTTTTAAATATCTTTTCAGCTCCTTGCCAGTGATGGCCTTGAAGGGGTGGAAGGGAGGAAAGGGGTTACAGGCAACATTTGAATAGAGAAACGGCAAATAATTTTCCAAAAAGATTTACCTGATCCAGCCAGTGATTCGAGAACTACAAATCCCTCTAATATATAATAATTGCTTGTTTGTCTTCTGTCTTCATGCTTTGCTGCCCACAACCTTATAAACTGTATGAAGGCAGGAGTTTTTTCTGTTTTTTCTCTGCTGAACCTCGAACGCCTGCAACAGTGCGTAGAGCGTACAGCACACGCATGGCATATCTGTGCCGTTAGTCACAGCTGCACAGGTGGGGTGGCTGGGGCTTTGAGTCAGTGTGGCCGTGGCAGTCTTGAACCTCACTCTCACAACTTCCTGATTGTATTCAGATCCAGTTTTGACCGAGTTGAGTAGGAAAGCAGAACTCTTAAACGAATTGCAGAGTAAAAACAAAACAAAACTAAACAAAACAAAACCAAAAACTAAAAAACACTCATTGCAAAGTAATATGAAGTTAGCCTTATCTGCCTGAGAGGCCAGTATGACCAAGGTGGTCCTCAGTGCACGTGACCGCTTCGTCTCTAGTTCTCTTGCTAAGCCTGGAGCCATAACGGGGCCCTGACCCCATGGGTGTCCTCTTCCAGGAGAGTGGCAGGGGGCATTCTTGAATGTCCCGTTGCTGCGGGTTGTTGCAGGAATTTTCATCACAATACCTGGGGTTCGTTGTCTCGCCGTTTTGAACAGGGAAGAGGTGGACACACAATGGCAGCAGACAGAACGTTATTAGAGTGTAAGATCAGAAAGGAAGAATACGAGCAAAGCTCTCTTTACAGAGAGGGGACGTTAGAAGGTGAATGCCCAAGGACTGTTAGGGAGGGTCCTTGTTTCAGAAGGTTCTAGTCGGCCTTCCCCCCTCTCGTCTCCCTTGTTCTTTCCCAGGTTCTACTCTTACTGGCTGGATAGCTCTGGGTGCTGGGTTGTCCATTCCTGATTGGCTCGTTCTCATTTTATGAGGGTGGTCTATAGCCTACTTAGGTCTTTCGTCAAATTCCCCAGGGGAAACCTGAGGGGCAGTAGGGTCTGTTACCTTGTTTAGAGGAACCTTCAGCCTGAGGGGTTTGCAGTTTCAGACGCCCCCAGAATTGTTCCAGAATATGTGTTTTCCCCCACCTGAGGAACTCAGGTCCTCACCTTTCCCTCTCTGCCTACCGAATCCTATCTTCTCCTAACATAGGTAGACCTGCTCCAAATCAGAAGCAACCACTCAGTGTGTGACTGAGCAAATCCCCTGAGTACAGAACCCAAGCAGGTCCTCAAGGCGAGCTCCAGAACCCATCAGACCCTCTTCAGATTGTTGCGGGCTGGGGTGAGAATAAGCTAACCACAGCCCTTTGGGTGCTGATTTCTACTGCTTCCCACCCTTCCCAGTATCCTAATCACAGAGGTTCTTTGGCCTCAAAAACATATGGAAAATTGGGCACATCCCGCTTTTAAGAATCCAGTGACAGAACTGGGTATTTATTTATTCTTAAGTTCTGGGAAATGTCCTAAGCATAATGAGGGTGATCATCATTGCCTCTGACTTGGGCTCTGGCCCCATCTGAGGCCGCCCCATCCACTCGGACCTTGACTTCTCAGGTCACCCCCAAAACCAAGATTCAGCTCAGATAGGTTTGGCTAAATATGTATTTATTGAGAATAAATTGTGTGTTCCGAGGGTTCCCGATGTGGCAGCACCAGGGGCCACGTCCTCCATGGCCAATTAATGGGAAAGGATCTGCCATGAATTCTTAACTTTGCCTCAGATCCTCTTGTTCCGAGTAAGGTGTTTGGAGGTAATTTTCCGAGATTATAAAATCTTAGCATTTTTTCTCAAAACAAATTTAGGTGGCCATCTGCACCAGAATCTCTTGGAGTGTCTGTTCAAAATGAAGAGTTTCCGATCTCATCCCTGAATGCCTCAGTCGGTATCGGGAGGTAAGACTAGGGCATGATTCGGAAGGGGGCGGGGGGGATGGCCCCAAGTCTTTCTTAGGGGAGAAAAATGTAAGCTTACCAATGGGCTGTTGCCCTTCAGAGGCCACAGTGCCTGAACAGATGGACAGAATGCCTGCGCTACTACAGTTTCGTGGTAGAGGTTGATGGGGAAGAAGTGATAATGAGAAGTAGGCTGAGAATCACTGAACTAGGAAAACCTATTAAAAAAAATTCTCAAGTCAATTGTTCCACATCCTGGAATTTGAGGTCTACTTAGGGTGGGAAATCCGTCTGTTAAACAGCATTGCCATCCAAATAGACAAGCCGGTGGTGTTACTGGCAGACTTCCTGTGCTCCTGCTTTCTGCTTCTCTTCCCTATTGACTCATTGGAAAGAAAGCCCTTTTAAAGTCTTTCTAGAAGACTATCAATTGTTATGGAAATTCCCACATCTACCTTTTTGGAAGTCTTTACATTGATGTTTCTATCATCCTTTCAGGGGCAAAAGGACCCCCCTGCCTTAATTTTTTGTTGTTATTCCTTGTAACTTTTAATTTAGAAATTAAATCAACCTTGCAGAAGGGTTGAGCAAAGAAACCAAAAACTCCCGTTACCCCGACTCCGCCCATCCCCCAACCAGGCTTGCCATTTGCTGACATTTTATCCCCTAGGAGTTGTCTTTTCCTGCCTCTAGAAATTGCCTTAACTGGGCTTAAAACTAGCACCTGGGGGGGGCGCCTGGGTGGCTTAGTCGGTTAAGCGTCCGACTTTTGCTTAGGTCATGATCTCGCGGTTTGTGGGTTCGAGCCCCGCGTCGGGCTCTGTGCTGACAGCTCAGAGCCTGGAGCTGCTTCAGATTCTGTGTCTCCCTCTCTCTCTGACCCTCCCCTGCTCACGCTGTGTCTCTCCCTCTCTCTCCTAGAAATACAAAACAAAACAAACAAAACAAACAAAAAAACCCCTAGCACCTGGGTTGTGTTATGTTTCATTTGTCCTTCCCTCTGTTGATTAAAAAAAATTTTTTTTAAATGTTTGTTTATTTTTGAGAGAGAGAGAGGGAGGGAGAAAGGGAGGGAGAGAGAGCGCATGAGCAGGGGAGGGGCAGAGAGAGGAGACACAGAATCTGAAGCAGCTCCAGGCTCTGAGCTGTCAGCACAGAACCTGATGTGGGGCTTGAACTCACAAACAGTAAGATCATGCCCTGAGCTCAAGTCGGACACTTAAGCAACTGAGCCACCCAGGTGTTGGTTTTAAACATAAAATCTTTGTGACTGTAGATCCGCTTTCATCATGAGAATCACGTGAGCATCACTGGTTCCTGTTCAGTGAGGTGTCACACCAGCTCACAGGATGCCCAAAGCAGTGACTGTCCCCAGGTGGCTGTCCAGTTTTTGTCCTATGTGTGCTGTATGGCGTCCACCCAGATAAATCCCGGTAATAGACTCCGAGTAGGTTCCAATTTCCAGTTGGACTCTTGGGTTTGGTCATTGTTGGTGATGGTGGGGACATTGAGTGGGGACAGCTGCATATTCAATGAAAACTCCTTAGCAGACTTTTACGGTGTCTTTTCATCCATGTTGTACCCCTGTGGCTGAAGATTTAGAGCTTGTATGTTTCTTTTTAAATATCAAATCATGCCCCGCACCCAGACATCTCGGCAGAGCTCTGTGGCGGCCTGATGACGAAGCCACAAATACACAATAAATGCTGAATCAGTTCCAAGCGGCGACACCATAGAAGAAAGCCTCGGCTTCATTCTTCTGTTTGGTCCCCAGATGGCTGTTTTTCCTCAGGCTGTTTTCCTGCGGATTTCAGGATTTCATTGTCACAGAAAGACGCTGCCAGTTCACTTGACTGGTGATTTGATTCTTGTCGCTGCGAGGTTGCCATAAACCTGTGCCTTATTGGAGAAAGTGTCTTAACCTACGCTCGGGCAGGTTTACGCAGAAGCAGTAATGGGAGGCCATTACATCGGATCTCGATTCCTGGTGTGATTTTGGAAACTCTCTATCCTGCTGCTTTTCTTGTTGAAGAATCCTTGGCCTGTCAGACCCCAAGTACTTAGAAAAGTGCTCCGCGTATGTTCGCATTGGAAAAGATGCACCCTCGCCTTTTTTGAAATTCTTTGTTATGAAATAATTATTATGCAAGTGGCGTTTTCTTCATTATATCTTCGTATCTAGGTTCATTACAGTGTCTGGTTTTAGCCCTTCGTGGAGACCTGGAGGTTAGCTCACTCTACAATTTGTACGTGTCTGTATTTATTAGAAACACATGCTTATTTTGTCCATAGCTGAGTGTCCACCAGCGTCTTCAGGGGCAACCGACTTAGCGTGCAGTCGTGGTTTAGTTCAGTCCTACCCGATAATGTAAACAGCCCTTGGGGACAAGAGCTCAAATTCTATGTAGGGAAAAAATATGCTCTCATGGTCCCCACACCTCTGCTCCGTACGCTCCTGTGTGGCTGCATCGGGAGGGGTGGCACTTTCTCGTCTGTCACTGTGGCACCACGTTCTGGACGTTCGGGTGCTGTGACTGCCTCATTCCTGGATGTTCTTGGCCCCCTTCCTTATTGACCTCGGGCTGCCCCCCGTGGTGTGCTCAGTTTACCCTCCCCCGCCCCCCACCGAGCGCCCACAATTACATTTTCAGGAATTTGCCAGTTGGTTGTACAACAGTGAAATGAACCCTACAGTAAAAATGAAAGTATATGAACAGTTAAGGAGATGGCGGTAAAACCAAGGGTAATACTCAAGCCTCGCCACTTCCTCACTAGTTCGCTGCATATTTCTCTCACTTAGACCCCTGAAGTCACGTCCATGTCTTGCGGTGAGTGGTGGAAATGCCGCATGACTGTGTGCTGTGTGACACGCCGCCTCTGTCCAACCCTAGGTGCAGGGACATCACGTGACTGATGAGGAAGGAGAATCACACCACGAAACTGGGCTTCGTTTACTGTATTACTGCTTGTGTCGAATTAAGAAGTTTTGGAGGATGTGTTCAGTCAGGGCTATACTTACAAATATGCTGCTGGGGCGCCTGAGTGGCTCAGTCGGTTAAGCCGTCCGACTTCTGCTCAGTCATTATCTCGCGGTTCATGAGTTCGAACCCCACGCCAGGCTCTGTGCTGACAGCTCAGAGCCTGGAGCCTGCTTTGGATTCTGTGTCTCCCTCTCTCTCTTCCCCTCCCCCACTCATGCTCTGTCTCAGTCTCTCACACAAATAAACATTAAAAAAATAAAAATAAATGTGTTATGTCAGCACCAAAAATGTGACAAAATATACCTTGTCCAAAAACCCAGGTCTTACTTCCACAGATGTCGGTCAGGTCCTTGATAAGTGAGTGACCTCTGACACACTTCAGGGGAGCCAGTGAACTTTCTGGAAAGGGCCAGATGGCAAATACGCTAAACTTCACAGGCCACAAAAAGTCTGTGTTGTTCATTCTTCTTGGATCTTTTGGCTGCTTTTTATTTTTTATTTGTTTTCTTACACACCCCTTTGAAAATGTAAAAATCATTCTTAATTCAAAGCCTTACAAAATCCACAGTGCAATTTGGCCAGCAGGTTTTACTCCCCCTTGGCTCTACTCATCAGTGTCAGTGAAAACACCCACCAAACTGTCAAGGTCACATGCATTAATTATAACCCAAGACTGGCTGTGGACACAAGAGTTCAACCAAAATCATCAAAGTTATTCTGTGAGGTCAGTGTCTAGGTGGCATTTTACAACAGTGACTCTTGTATATTTAATTATTTCTAAGTTGTGGGTTACACAGCCTTTGTATCAGTAACATGTATAGTAAACACGTAAATGCACGTGTATCTGTCTATACAGCTCTCCATTCCTCTGTCCATCCATCCATCCATCTGTCCATCCATCCATCCATCCATCCATCCATCCATCCATCCCTCCCTCCATTCCTCCAGCCATCCCTGCATCCATCCATCCATCCATCCATCCATCCCTCTGTCCATCCATCCATCCATCCATCCATCCATCCATCCATCCATCTATCCCTCCATTCCTCCAGCCATCCCTGCATCCATCCATCCATCCATCCATCCATCCCTCTGTCCATCCATCCATCCATCCATCCATCCATCCATCCATCCATCCATCCATCCATCCATCCATCCCTCCATTCCTCCAGCCATCCTTGCATCCATCCCTCCATTCCTCCAGCCATCCTTGCATCCATCCATCCATCCATCCATCCATCCATCCATCCCTCTGTCCATCCATCCACCCATCCGCCCATCCATCCATCCATCCATCCCTCTGTCCATCCATCCATCCATCCATCTGTCCATCCATTCATCCATCCATCCATCCATCCATCCCTCCATCTAAGCATGCCACTGCGCCCCCCCCCACTCCTGTGATTACGCATCCACATCCTGCACTCCACAAACTGCTCTCTCTGGACGTGG
The DNA here is from genome assembly GCA_017311185.1 of Proteles cristata cristata. NCBI lineage: Eukaryota > Metazoa > Chordata > Mammalia > Carnivora > Hyaenidae > Proteles > Proteles cristata. The sequence goes on from JAESUZ010002468.1 coordinate 1,191,516, forward strand.
TGTCAGTGCCCCATAGACACCCCCCTGTTTGCTGTGTGGCTCCAATTCCCACTCTGTCTCCACATGTCTGGTATGTTCTCTATCCTCAGCAACAAAGCTGTGCACACTCACTGCTGTGACTCCCAGCCCACTGCCTGAGCCTGAACCTGCTTTCAGAATTTATTTATTTATTTATTGTTTTGAATGTTTATTTTTGAGAGGGAGTTAGTGAGAGAGAAAGTGCGAGTGGAGAGGAGGGGTGGGGTGACGGAGGATCTGAACCAGGCTCCGCGCCGACAGCAGCGAGCCCGACATGGGGCTTGAACTCATGAACCATGAGATTATGACCTGAGCTGAAGGCCGCCCAGGCACCCTGCATTCCGAGTTTACCCCGAGGGTAGGAACGAGAGACCCCTTCAAGCCTTTGTGTTGCCCTCCCCTCATCTTACTGCAGCCGCTATAACGGACATACCATAGACCAAGGGCTTAACCAATGGACATTTATTTCTTGAAGTTCTGGAGGCTGGGAAGTGCAAGTTCAAGGTGCCAGCAGATGTGGCCGCTGCTGAGGCCAGCGTCCTCGTTTCTAGATGGCTTCCTTCTCACTGTGTCCCCACAAGACAGAGAGGCGAGCTGTGGCCTCGTCCTGAATAAGGGCGCTGCTCCCACCTGGGGGTCCCTGTCCTCACCACCTCCCTCATTTCTGTCTGATCACCCCCGGGGGCCCCACTCCTGACGTGGTCACCTTGGGGTGAGGCGTCAACACAGAAACTTAGGAAGGACGCACACATTCAGCCCATATTGCACTTATCTCATGAATCTTTTCATCCTTTGCTTGAAACCCCATGATCTACTTTGTTGCCCACAAACTGGTATCCAAATCCTGTAGCGTGAAGTACGGTGTCCTCCATGCCATGGTCCTCCGAGCCGTCCACTCCCCAGCTCACGGTCCTCACTGCCTGCTGCCTTGCCCTCGTCACCCCTTTCGTGGTTGACACTCATCGCATGCTCATCCCCCATGTAAATACTGCAAAATTGGGGTCCTTTATATCCTGTGCTTCCATTCGACAATTAAAACTCAGGAGGTTTTGAGAAAATTGAGAATAGACCTTAAGTTTTGGATTCTAGCATATGTTATTGTGGGATTTTGTGACTTAGAATAATTATACTAATAGGAATCACATGGAGATTGGTACCCAGTGCCGAGGGGCGCGATGAACATGTACCGTAGCCCCCTTCCATTCTCTCAGGGCCCCCATGACCTGAGTCCAACGACTGTGTGTTATTTTGGTCTGACGAGACCCCGAGACACAGAGGACTCAGTCATTCTCCCGTCGGGGCCCGGCCTCGTAGCCAGGTCTGTGGAACCCCAAGGCCAGTGTATCAGCGGCTCCTATTATGTGTAGTTCACTGCACACATGCAGGGTGACTTTGACTCAGAAATCTGACAGCATTTTACACATGTTGTAACTAATATAATCTGCCTCATACTGTATTTGTAGCGCAAGAGTTTGGCTGTAAAAACCATAAAAGCACTCTATAGATACTAGTTAATTCAAGATGAATAATTTCATTCGCTAAAAAATAAACATTTGGGTAAAAGTGCTATTCATCTTCTGAGGAAAGCATTGCTACACATATTTAATTCACTTTCTGTTGTTGGCAATGGGCTTTTCAAAATTAAGGGTAAGAAGGAGCGCCTGGGTGGCACAGTTGGTTAAGGGCCTGACTCTCGATTTCAGCTCAGGTCGTGATCTCACGGTTCCTGAGTTCAAGCCCCACATTGGGCTCGGTGTTGATGGTGTGGAACGGAGCCTTCTTGGGATCCTCTCTGTCTCTGTCTCTCTCTGTCCCTCCCCTATTCCTCTCTTTATCTCCCTTGCAAAAATAGATGAACATTTAAAAAATTAAGGGTAAGAAGATGTGAGGGAGCAGAAGGTGTGTCTGTGTATGATTCGTGTGCATAGAGAGAGCCAGAAACGGGGGCAAGGGGCATCTGCATGCCATGCAGCAGGACAGCGCCTAGAAATACAGTGAGGACAGGAAGGGCAAAGGCCTCACCTTTCTAGATGTCCTGATGGCCGAGGGGGAGGACGCCCAAGCAAGCAAATCGATGCACCCCGCGACGTCAGGTTATGCCCCATCCTGTACGACAGTGGTCGTGGACAGTGTTGTTACAAACTACCCACACTAAGAGAATTTGTGTTAGGAGAAGAATTAAATCCTTAACTGGAGAAAGAGCCTCATCAAGGGGAGGCCATTTGGAAAGGGAACGGGTGTGGACATTCTGCTACTGAGGATGTTCCCAGGGTGAGGGCGGGCGCGAACTGGCGCAGGTTGCAGTAGCCACGTGTGGCCGCCGTGGAGCAAGCCCAGGAGTGTGTCTGACTTCCCTGGGAAGAGACATTTGGACAAAGGCACTCAGATTTCCGAAAGGGCTGTCTGGAGGGCATGCGGGGCTGGGTGCGGGTGGCCTCTGCTGTCACCATGTTACCCTCATTTTGGATGGGCTGTTCTGCCTCCCTGTTCACCTCCACTGCACATGCCATCAAGGAGACGGCCTTCCTGGAGAGGGGGCTGCTGGAGTAGCCGTGTCCACCGGGACCCCTTGGCGCCCCTTCTGATGTGCAGTTAGCTTTGGGGAAGATGGCGGCACGTAAAAGAGCTGGGGTGCCATAGTGAAGAAGGTACATCCAAGTAACACTCCAGACTGCACAGAAGCTTAATGGAAAAAGACAGCGTGTGCAGTGAGGCATGAGTTTGAATCTGAGCCATTTAATACAGTTCAGTGTTACAATGGAAAAAAGAGTCACTGTTGCTTTAATTATAGTTTTTGTGGAAAATGCATTAATGGCTTTTTATAAAGACCATGATACTGCTATTAACTGCAGAAACCACGATAGAGCTTTGGAGAAGTGATGAGCCTTCCTGCGAGGCTGGTCCTGGAGCCCGTGTAAGAAGCAGAGGCTGTAACCGTCTCCTTATGCATGTGGTGCTCCCTGTACTAACGAATTCACCTTTACTGTTAAATGGAAACACAGGTCACCTTCCAACTGTGCATTTAGTGTGATAATTGGCATCCATTTTGACCTATTTGGCATTATTCTTTTTAAATTTTTTAATGTTTTATTTATTTTTGAGAGAGAGAGAGAGACAGAGTGCGAGCAGGAGAGGGGCAGAGAGAGAGAGGGAGACGCAGAATCCGAAGCAAGATCCAGGCTCTTAGCTGTCAGCACAGAGCCGGACACGGGGCTCGAACCCACGGCCCACAAGATCATGACCTGAGCCAAAATCGGATGCTTAGCCAACTGAGCCCCTCGGAGGCCCATCATTATTAATTTAGATAGAAATGGCCTTGTCCCATAGTGCTTCTTGAGAATGATGGACACACTACCAAGATGCTCTCGTGAAGGGAAGGTTAACATGCAAAGTATAAAGTTTGTTTTAAGCCACTGGGTCCTAATGAGATTAAAAAGTTAAGTTAACTGAACCAGTGCCTCCATGAGCCTAGTGAATTTCTTTTTATTATTTTGCTCTATAGAGGGTGTGCAGACTAGACACTTTGAAACAATAAACTGTAAAAGTGTGCTCCCCTTTCTGGAAAACAGTATGGAGGTTCCTCAAAAAATTAAAAGTAGAACTGCCGTATGACCCAGCAATTGCACTACTAGGTATTTATCCAAAGGACTCAGGTGCGCTGTTTCGAAGGGGCCCATGCACCCAGTATTTATAGCAGCGCTAGCAACAATGGCCAAAGTATGGGAAGAGCCCAAACGTCCACCGACTGGTGAACAGATAAAGAAGAATTGGTATCTATCTACAGGGGAGTATTACTCGGGGATCAAAAAGAACGAAGTCTTGCCGTTTGCAACAACGTGGATGGAACTAGACTGTATTGCACTAAATGAGATAAGTCAGGCGGAGAAAGATAAATATCATACGATGTCAGTCATGTGTGGAATTTAAGAAAGAAAACAGATGAGCACAGGGGAAGGGGAGGAAAATTAAGATGAAAACAGAGAGGGCGGCAAACCAAAAGAGACCCTAACTACAGAGAGCGAACAGGGTTGCTGGGGGGCGGTGGGGAGGGCACTAAGCAGGGCACTTGCTGGGACGAGCACTGGGTGCCGTATGTATGTGATGAATCCCTGGGTTCTACTCCTGAAGCCAAGACTACACTGTGTGTTACCTCACTTGAATTTAAGTAAATAAATGTTTAAAGATGTGTCCCTCTTTCTGAATAATTTGCACAGCTGTAATAGAAAATTCTACAGACACATAGAGGAATAAGTCTCCATGTGCAGGTAGACGCCCCCAGTCCTGCATACACAAAGTCAATGTCAGATGATGATCAGTGCATCTTCTTTGGCTTCTATGGCTGTTTGCCTTTTATTTTATTTTATTTTATTTTTTTTAATTTATTTCTAGGAGAGAGAGAGAGAGAGACAGCGTGAGCAGGGGAGGGTCAGAGAGAGAGGGAGTGACAGACTGAAACAGGCTCCAGGCTCTGAGCTGGCAGTCAGCACAGAGCCCGACGGGGGGCTCGAACCCACGAACCGCGAGATCATGACCCAAGCGAAAGTCGGACACTTAACCGACTACGCCACCCAGGCGCCCCGGCTGTTTGCCTTTTAGATATGAATAAACTGGTACAGGTTTTGTGTTCATGGTTTGGATGAAAAACGCACTCTGACCGCCTTCTCTTTGCATCCTGCAGCGCTCCGGCTCCTGAAGGAGGGCGCGGATCCGCACACCCCCGTTTCTTCAGGAGGGTCCCTGCTCCATCTGGTGAGAACCGTATGGCCCGGGTGGGCCTGGGGAGCTGGCTGGGGGAGGAGGAGGAACGTAGGACCGGGGATCATATGTGGCTCCAAACTCAGATGCCAAGTGTACCTCTGCCAGAGGATGGTCAAAGCATGACGTTTCCAAATGATCAGGCTTGGACATTGACCTGCAGCGTTTACTTACGACTACATTGAAGTTTGTAATCAATTTTTGATACCTGGAATCAGAACTTCTGCCCTAAAGAAGAATCTGTAGAAAAAGAAGTAGATGGTATTGTATCCACTGTAAACTACTAGGCAATCATTCTTTAGCTTCTATAAGTTGTCTCTGTTGCTGTGGTCAGCTTCTCATACTGTGCTTGTGACCAGGTTCATATAGTGTGAATGAAGCTTACCTCCATTCTTCTGGAGACAAAGCACTGAATAAGTGGATCAACAAACAGATAATTACGTAGACAAAAGAATATTAGGTTCCTGGGCAAGAATTTTTTTTTTTTAGTGTTTTATTTATTTCTGAGGGGGGGGGGACACTGTGATCAGGGGAGGGTCAGAGAGAGAGGGAGACACAGAATCTGAAGCAGGCTCCAGGCTCTGAGCTGGCAGCACAGAGCCAGACATGGGGCTCAAACCCACGAACCCACGACCGATCATGACCTGAGCTGAAGTTGGATGCCCAACCGACTGAGCCACCCAGACACCCCCCGGGCAAGAAATTTTTCCTGATTCAGCTAAAGATTAGTTAAAAGGATTCAATTTAGTGGTCTCTAGGACTCATTTAATGATTAAGACTTCATTTTGAGAAATGTCAAAATTAACATAACATGAAAAACCCAACTTAGGATCATCTACCAAGGTCAGAGATCAGCTGTATTTCTTCGCGGTACAGAGAACCATGTCAAAGGAGGTGATGCATCAAACAGCCGGAAGCTTCCGGGCTCAGCACGGGTTCTCAGCTCTGACTGCACGTTGGAATCGCCCTGGAGCCGTAACATGCCGACACCTGCTTCCCAACCCTAGCCCCGTGGCTGGAGCTTCTGGTTTAATATTTCTGGGCTGCAGCGATTTTGAGCTCCCCCCCGCTGATTCGAATTCGCAGCCTAGGCTGAGAGCCGGCACATACAAGAGAAACTTGTCCCTACCAAAGGCTCAGGGTACCCGGGGCACAAACAAGCCACTTACGCACACAGCAGAACAGAACAGCATCTCAGAATACTGACAGCAGTCAGTCTGTAGAAGAAATGTGAACTCTGACTCTCCAGCGTTGACGGAGACAGATTTCCAGACTACTTTTTCCTTCTCTGGAGTGCTTCGGTTTGGAAATCTCTCCATTTCACGCTCGGACCACTGCGTGGCTTGTGTGATGTGTCTCATAGCTGTGCCTCGTTAGGCCCTGGGTCCCAGGTCTAATGACTAGGAAGGAGTCGTCCTAGGCGAGGACGTGCTAACAGCTCTCCCAAGACCAACATTCTCCTCTTGGCCGACACGATTCTCTCTGCCGGGAGGTGCAGTGATTGGCATGTTCAGAAGACACCAGGCCAGGGTCTACTTTCTTTCCTTGGGAGCATCTCCTCCTGCCTCTGTCGCCCATGGAAAGATGAGCAGGAGAGGAATAGGTCACATGACACTTCTGGTCTTTTCTCTCATGTGTAACTTCATGCACACGTACTCCTTTCATTAAACTTGAGGAGATCCTGAAGCCCATAGAGGCTTATTTTTCCCATCTGTGAAATGGACATATTATCTGGCCTCTTGTGCTCGGAGTATTTATTGTGATGTAGATACATCACTGCATGCATCGTGATGATCAAATAGATGTGAAAATAACTTTAAAGCCACAGAGGGCCTTTGTGATGTTAGATATTGATCAATATATACATTATATTGTATTATTTATGATGCATTTTTAAAAATTTTTTTGCATCACATTCACATAACTTTTATTATAGTATTTTTTTTTTTTACAAATAGTTTATTGTCAAATTAGTTTCCACATAACACCCAGTGCTCATCCCCACAAGTGTCCTCCTCCATGTCCATCCCTCCTCCCCGCCACATCCACCAGTCCTCAGTTTTTGTCAGCATTCAAGAGTCTCTCATGGTTTGCCTCCTTCCCTCTCCCCCATTATTTTTCCCCTTCTTCTCCCCCTTGGTCCTCAGTTAAGTTCCTCCTAATCCTCCTATCCGTGCACACATATGATATTTGTCCTTCTCTGCCTGACTTATTTCGCTCAGCATAACACCCTCAAGGTCCATCCATGTTGCTACACAGGCCAGATTTCATTGTTTCTCATTGCCATGTAGTATTCCATGGTATAGATAAACCACATCTTCTTGATCCATTCATCTGTTGATGGACACTTAGGCTCTTTCCATGTTTTAGCTATTGTGGAGAGTGCTGCTATGAACATTGGGGTACATGTGCTCCTATGCATCAGCATTTCTGTATCCCTTGGGTAAATTCCTAGCAGTGCTATTGCTGGGTCATAGGGGAGTTCTATTGTTAGTTTCCTGAGGAACCTCCACACTGTTTTCCAGAGGGGCTGTACCAGTTTACATTCCCACCAACAGTGTAGGAGGGTGCCCGTTTCTCCACATCCTCGCCAGCATCTAGAGTTCTCGGATTGGCTCATTTTAGCCACTCTGACTGGCGTGAGGTGGTATCTCAGTGTGGTTTTGATTTGTATTTCCCTGATGAGGAGGGATGCTGAGCATCGTTTCATGTGTCTGTTGGCCATCTGGATGTCCTCTTTGGAGAAGTGTCTGTTCATCTCTTCTGCCCATTTCTTCACTGGGTTGTTTGTTTTTCGGGCGTGTAGTTTGGTGAGTTCCTTGTAGATTCTGGATATCAACCCTTTATCTGATATGTCATTTGCAACTATCTTTCCCATTCCGTTGGTTGCCTATTAATTTTCTGGGTTGTTTCCTTGGCTGTGCAGAAGCTTTTAATCTTGATGAGGTCCCAACAGTTTATTTTTGCTCTTGATTCCCTTGCTTTTGGGGATGTGTCAAGTAAGAAGTTGCTGCGGTGGAGGTCAAGGAGGTTGTTTCCTGCTTTCTCCTCTAGGGTGTTGATAGTTTCCTGTCTCACGTTCAGGTCCTTTATCCATTTTGAGTTTATTTTTGTGCATGGTGTGAGAAAATGATCTAGTTTCATTCTTCTGCATGTTGCTGTCCAGTTCTCCCAACACCATCTGTTAAAAGGCTGTCTTTTTCCCATTGGATATTCTTTCCTGCTTTGTCAAAGATTAGTTGGCTGTATACTTTTGGGTCCACTTCTGAGTTCTCAATTCTGTTCCATTGGTCTATGTGTCTGTTTTTGTGCCAATACCATACTGTCTTGATGATGACAGCTTTGTAGTAGAGGCTAAAGTCTGGGATGGTGATCCTTCCCGTTTTGGTTTTATTTTTCAGGATTACTTTGGCTATTCGGGGTCTTTTGTGGTTCCATACAAATTTTTGGATAGTTTGTTCTAGTTTTGTGAAGTATGCTGGTGCAATTTTGATTGCAATTGCATTGAATGTGTAGAGTGCTTTAGATAGTAATGACATCTTAACTATATTTATTCTTCCTATCCATGAGCAGGGAATGTTTTTCCATTTCTTTGTGTCTTCTTCAATTTCCTTCATAAGTTTTCTATAGTTTTCATCATACAGATCTCTTGTATCCTTGGTTAGGTTTATTCTGAGGTATTTTATGGTTTTTTGTGCAATTGTGAATGGGATCAGTTTCTTGATTTCTCTTTCTGTTGCTTCATTGTTGGTGTATAAAAATGCAACCGATTTCTGTACGTTGATTTTGTACCCTGCAACTTGGCTGAATTCTTGGATCAGTTCTCGTAGGCTTCTGGTGGAGTCTGTCGGGTTTTCGATGTAGAGTATCATGTCATCTGCGAAGAGTGAAAGTTTGACTTCCTCTTTGCCAATTCTGATGCCTTTGATTTCCTTTTGCTGTCTGATGGCTGAGGCTAGGACTTCCAGCACTGTGTTAAACAACAGTGGTGAGAGTGGACATCCCTGTCGTGTTCCTGATCTCAGGGGGAAAGCTCTCAGTTTTTCCCTGTTGGGGATGATGTTAGCTGAGGACTTCTCATAGATGGCTTTGATGATGTTTAAGTAGGTTCCTTCTATCCCAACTTTCTCGAGAGTCTTTATTAAGAAGGGATGCTGTATTTTGTCAAATGCTTTTTCTGCATCTATTGACAGGATCATATGGTTACTATCTTTTCTTTTATTGATATGATGTATCACATTGATTGATTTGCGAATGTTGAACCAGCCCTGTAACCCAGGAATGAATCCCACTTGATCTTGGTGGATGATTCTTTTTATATGCTGCTGGATTCAATTTGCAAGGATCTTGTTGAGAATTTTTGCATCCGTATTCATCAAGGATATTGGCCTGTAGTTCTCTTTTTTTGCTGGATCTCTGTCTGGCTTGGGAATCAGAGTGATGCTGGCTTCATAAAATGAGTCCGGGAGTTTTCCTTCAATTTCTATTTTTTGGAATAGCTTGAGAAGAATTGGGATTAATTCTGTTTTAAATGTCTGGTAGAATTCCCCAGGGAAGCCATCAGGTCCAGGGCTCTTATTTGTTGGGAGATTTTTGATCACTGATTCAATTTCTTCACTCGTTATGGGTCTGTTCAGGTTTTCTATTTCTTCCCGTGTGAATTTTGGTAGTGAGTGTGTGTTTAGGAATTTGTCCATTTCTTCTAAGTTGTCCAATTTGTTGGCATATAATTTTTCATAGTATTCCCTGATAATTGCATGTATTTCTGAGGGGTTGGTTGTAATAAGTCCATTTTCATTCATAATTTTGTCTATTTGGGTGCTTTCTCTTTTCTTTTGGATAAGTCTGGCTAGAGGTTTGCAAATTTTGTTTACTTTTTCAAAAAACCAACTCTTGGTTTCATGGATCTGTTCAATTGTTTCTTTGGTCTCTATGTTGTTTATTTCTGCTCTAATTTTTACTATTTCTCTTCTTCTACTGGGTTTAGGGCGTTCTTGTTGCTCTGCCTCTAGTTCCTTTAGGTGAGCTGTTAGATTTTGGACTTGCGCTTTTTCTAATCTCTTGAAATAGGCCTGGAGAGCAATGTGCTTTCCTCTTAGGACTGCCTTTGCCGCATCCCATAGATTTTGAATTGTTGTGTTTTCATTTTCATTTGTTTCCATATATTTTTTAATTTCTCTCTAATTGCCTGATTGGCCCATTCATTCTTTAGAAGGGTGTTCTTTAACCTCCATGTTTTTGGAAGTTTTCCAGACTTCTTCCTGTAATTGATTTCAAGTTTCAAAGCATTGTGATCTGACAGTGTGCATGGTATGATCTCTATTCTTTTATATTTATTGAGGGCTGCTTTATGTCCCAGTATGTGATCTATCTTGGAGAATGTGCCATGCGCACTTGAGAAGAAAGTAAATTCCCTGGCCTCAGGATGTAAAGTTCTAAATATATCCGTCAGGTCCATCTGGTCCAATGTGTCTTTCAAGTCCATTATTTCTTTAGTGATTTTCTGTCTGGTTGACCTATCCATTGCTGTAAGTGGAGTATTAAAGTCCCCTGCTATTAGCACATTCTTATCTATAAGCTTGTTTCTGTTTGTGATTAATTGTTTTAGATATTTAGGTGCTCCCATATTCGGTGCGTATACATTTATGATTGTTAGTTCTTCCTGATGGATGGACCCTGTAATTATTATGGAGTGCCCTTCTTCATCTCTTGTGATTGTCTTTAATTTAAAGTCCAGTTTGTCTGATATAAGTATCGCTACTCCGGCTTTCTTTTGATTTCCTGTAGCATGATATATATTTCTCCATCCCCTTACGTTTAATCTGAAGGTATCTTCCCGTCTAAAATGAGTTTCTTGTAGACAGCATATAGATGGATTTTGTTTTTTAATCCATTCTGCTGCCCTATGTCTTTTGATTGGAGCATTCCGCCCCTTGACATTCAGTGTTATTATTGAAATATGTGCATTTAGAGTCTTTGTATCTTTTGTAGGGTTCATGTTTGTGGCGGTGTCTCTGGAATCTTTGTTCCTTGCACCCTTTCCTTCAGAGCATCCCCCTCAGGATTTCTTGTAGGGCTGGCTTCGTGGTGACAAATTCTTTCAATTTCTGTTTATTTGGAAAGGTTTTTATCTTTCCTTCTATTTTGAATGACAGGCTTGCTGGATAGAGGATTCTTGACTGCATATTTTTACTGTTCATCACATTGAAGATCTCTTGCCATTCCTTTCTGGCCTGCCACGTTTCAGTAGATAGGTCTGTCACCACTCTGATAGGTTTCCCTTTGTATGTGAGGGCCCTTTTCTCCCTAGCTGCTTTCAAAATTCTCTCTTTGTCCTTGTATTTTGCCATTTTTACAATGATATGTCGTGCAGAAGATCGATTCAAGTTATGTCTGAGGGGAGTCCTCTGAGCCTCTTGTATTTCCACATTTACTTCCTTCCCCAGATCGGGGAAGTTCTCTGCTATAATTTGTTCTAGGACTCCTTCAGCACCTTCCCTCTCTCTTCCTCTTCTGGGATTCCTGTGATACGGATATTGTTGCGTTTGACTGTATCGCTGAGCTCTCGAATTCTTCTTTCCTGTTCCTGGATCAGTTTGTCTCTTTTTTTGTCAGCTTCTTGTTTTTCTATAATGGTGTCTTCTAAATCACTTATTCTCCTTTCTGCCTCTTCAATCCGTGCATTAGAGGCCTCTAATTTATTATGTATCTCATTTATCACATTTTTTAATTCTTCATGCCTATTTTTATTTTCCATTCTGTCTGTAGACATAGTTTCTTTGATGTCCCCTATGTTTTTTTCAAGCCCTGCTATTAATTTTACCATTGTTATTCTAAAATCTTGTTCAGTTATGCTGCTGATATCTGTTTTGAGCAATTCATTAGCTGTCATGTCTTCTTGGAGTTTCTTTGGAGGAGAGCTCTTTCGTTTCGTCATTTTAGTTAGCTTTCCGGCTCTTGTTGGTTTTAAAGATGTGTTATGCTCTCTGTTTCTATGAGCACTGCTATATCCAAGAAGACTCTTTGACTTTCCAGGGCCTATCCTTTCAGAGATTGTTTTTTGAATGGTATCCTTCGGTCTCTCTTGTTGAGACCTTAGTTATTTTATTTTCCTATTCGTAGTGATATTTGGGACTCTCCACCTTGTGTACTCTAGCTTGTTTCTTGAGGTAGCCCTGGAAAAGAAAACAGACAGACAAACACACAGGGAGCAGGAGCACACAAACTCACAGGCTAATTCAACTAACATGCAAAGCGAGAGGGAAAACGAAAAAGTTAAGAGAAAAGACGGAGGAGGGAGGGCGAATAATAGGGAGTATAAAATACATAAAAGGGTCAAAAAGGGGAAAAGAAAAGGAAAAAAGAAGAAAACCGATGGACAAAGAACGGTTTAAAGCATATACCTGGATTTCCCAGCTACCGTTAAATAGCTGTGTGTATGCAGTGCTGGTTGAAAAGCATAGAGAAAGAGAGAGAAGGCAGGGTGAGACGAGACAGAATTGGAAATAGAATGAACAGGCAGAAGGGATAAGAAGCTTTTTTCAAAGAGGTAAAGGGTAAAATATGGTTGGATAGGTGAGAGAATGATGCTGGAATTATCCAGAGAAACTATACAGTCTAATTACTCCTGAGAGAAATAGCTGAAAAGGTTGGTAGGTGTAGAATTTACATTTACAGAATGGACTTGTTGTGATTGTTTAAGCAAGCTGGCAACCAGAGTTAATCAGGTCAGTGTTTTGGGGAAAAATGCGAGAAAAGAGAAAGAAGAAGAAAAAAAGATAGAGAAAAGAAAGGGGAGAAAAAAGAAAGGAGAAAAAAAGAAAAAAAAAAGAAAGAGGAAAAAAAAAAGGGAGGAGGGCAGCTCTCAGGCAGAGATGGGCGTGGCTTGATCCGATGCCTCAGGCGGGAGCTCTGCCTTGGCGGTTGTGGGGAGGTGAGTGATGGTGCTCCAGTCCCTTCTCGAAGCAAGCGCTGCACCTTGCTTTTTTGGGCGTGTCAACTCCCCGTTCCGGGGGCGCAGCCGAAGTTGGTTGCACTCTTCAACCCAGGCCAGTTCCAATCTCCAAATCCCAGTCCGCGCGCCCCGCTGAAGTTGCCTTAGACACAGCTTCCCAGACAACCCCCTCAGGCAATTCCAGGCCCCCTGCCGAGCTCTGGGGGCGGAGTCAGAATCGCTGCTTCCTTCTCTGGGTCGGGCTGGCGCGCATGCACGGGGTCTTGCCTGCCGGGTCCGTGTAGCCCGAGCCCGCTGGAGTGGGGAAAACCGGGTCCCTCTATGGCTCGTCACCCGAAACACGAACTCACAGGCAAATTTCCCAGTTTTTAGCTCTTTGCCTTCCCTCTCGAGTCCCAGCCAGCCAGGAGCGCGGACGCCCGGTGTCAGTGCGGCTCTTTCAGGGGCCCCAGCCGCCCGGGAGCTACAATGGCGGCAGGCGCGCCGCTGCTCTGAAATCCAACCTCCAGGAGTGGCACAAAGTTTGTGCGCTCAGCCCCCCGCAGGACCAGTTGGCGCGAGGGGACCTGGTGTGCAGGTATTTGGCAAGTACAGTCTTTCTATGCACCGAGCGGAGGTTTTTCCCCCCCCGAGCGGAGGTTTTTCCATTTCGGACTCTCTCCTTTTCCCCTCTCACTCCCCGTAGAGGGTAGAGGGGGATCGTCTCCCACCCTGGAGTCTCCGATCCCGGCCCGATTTTATCTTCCCCGGTTCGCACTCACCTTAGAAGGCTCTCTCAGTGGATTCTGCGTCCTTTTTCTCCCAGTCTCTCAGGTTTTGTAAGGTTTCCAATGGCTTCAGATCTCTTCTGTGTGATGTATGGGCGCGAGTGCAAGTACGGAGCTCCTTACTTCTCCACCATCTTGCCCTCCTCTCTGATGCATTTTCATAGAAATTGATTTATTATTCTCAGTGTGGTTGGGAATGTACCTATATGAGCTTCCTGGTTGGAAACTAAGAAACAGAAGAATGAAACCGTTTGGCCAGGTTCACACAGTAGCTGATGGGACAGCGCTTCACCTCTGGCCTCTGAGGACAAATACAGTGTTCTCGCCACGTGTGTTCCCCAGGGGTCCCCGCAAGGTGCTCATTATGTTTTCAGAGGACACACCGTTATTCTAATTCAGCTGCTGGAAGCACTTTTCTGTAAACAAATCATGTCAATTCATTGTTAATAGTGCTGAGAATGCATGGTTACTGAGTGCACGTCTTTGGAAGGACGAGAAAGAAACACGACTTGTTTGTGGATATAATGCATTTGAGCGTCGTGAGCCCATGAAAGTGCATCCTAGCGATCGGAAAATCAGCGGTTGCTTTCTGGACATTTTACACACAGCCAGATGCCACTGCCCCCTTCCCCGGGACCACTGCCACCCTCTCCTAAACCGTCATCCCTTCCCTGGTGAGCAGCATCGTCTCTCATCTCCACGACCCTCCTCGCCCACCCCGCAGTCTGCTCCCACGAAGAAGCCCGGTCAGCGTCTCGCCTCAGAATACTCCAGACGCTTTCCTTTCCGCCCAGAGAAAAACGCAAAGTCTCCCGTAGAGCCATCCTGTGACCTGCCCCCACTGTGGCCCCCGCCACTCCCCTCTGTTCGCCTGGCCCCTCGCCGTGCCCGCGGTGTTCCTGCCCGGCGCTCCCCTCCCCCGTCCTTTCCACCCGGAACGTGGCTCCGCAGGTGTCCACGCAGCCCATGCCTTCATCTGCTTTGGGTCCCTGCTCAGAAGTCCTCTCAGCCACAGCCTTTCCCGGCCTGCCCTGGAGGATGCAGTGCATCCCCGCGTGACTCCACGACCTCCTGGACTTTCATCTGGCTGCTGTCTTCTTTCTGGTGCCCCCATACAGAGAGCAGACCCGCGCGGGTATGTTCTGTTTATTAGACTGTGCGGCCCCTGAGCGCAGGCCCTGGGCTAGCCTCTCATCTGCTGTTTTGTTTTGTTTTGTTTTTTTCTTATGGTATCACTTTATTTTTATTTTTTATTTTTTTACAAATAGTTTATTGTCAAGTTGGTTTCCATATAACACCCAGTGCTCATCCCCACAAGTGCCCTCCTCCATGCCCATCACCCCCACCCCCATCTGCTGTTTTATCTGCAGGGCCTGGAGTGGGGAGTGCCCAGCACTCGGAAGGTCCTCAGCAGGTTTGTTGAGTAGGAAAGCTAATGCGTTAACTGCTTACCTAATATCTGATGCTGTGATAGATATTGGGGGTGTGAAGATTCAGAACACATTCTGTGCCCATATGGAATTGAGTTTTCTGAGGGAGAGAGAAAAAAACACTGAGTAGAGAAGACCCCGGAGAGGGGCAAGCAGAGGACTCTGAAGGAGGAAGATAAGGAGGCCACGCCTGCCTGGGGAGAACATTCTGACACCTTTGCTGACCCTCCTGATCAGACTTAATTACTCTTTTACCCAAGATCTCCTAGCCCACAGTCCTGGCTTCTCCTGCTCATCTTGTCATGGTGGGTTGTAATTGATGGATGATATGCCTTTTCTCTCTGCTAGAACGAAATTTCAAAACCCGTGACTGTCTTAGATATTTCCATATCCTTGGCGTGTGATGTATAGGAAATACTTGATCCATTATCCAGGAATGAATGAATGAGTGAATGCGTGCATGGGCTCCAGGGACATGAGGATCCCTTCGGCCAATGTGACGTTAGTTATTTGAGGCCCAGGTCACAGAGTATAAAGATTCAGAAATGGTGGAATCAGAAGGAAGAAGAAATGAGCAGTTTGGAGCGATAAGGTAGAGGGGAACGCTGCGTTACTTTCCCACTCGGTGCACGTATGTGGCGCTTCTATACCATTGGGCAGAGCTGTGAGCCTCAGATAAAGGGCAGGTGGAGGAGGAGTGTGTGTGCGGGAGCCCGGTGACAGCCGAAAGACCGCGGGCTCGGTGCCGAGTCCCTTTTTCCTGGGGTTCCCAAGTAAATAAAAGCAAATGAAAAATTGCGGGTTGCCAGAGAGAGAAAATTACAGGGTGTCAACATGCCGTAGGTACTGAACAAGGCAATTTAGGCATCTGAAATGTCAAGCGGCACCTCTGCTGTTCGCCCCACCTTGGGGGCGTCCTGCCTTAGGAAGCCTGGTATGTTATCAGCAGCGAAGCCCTAATTATAGATGCTTCGATCAACGCCTTTGGGGAAAAGGCAGCATATGTTTGTGTGGGCCACCGAGAATTAGCGGTGGAGACTTGCAGAGTTTTGTTTGTTTAACTCAGTCATTCCTTCCTGAGTTCCTGATATCAAGTGTAGATTTCGGTACATTTCTCTTAGAAGTGCCAGGAGAACTTTGATGCTAGAGATGAATAAATCCCATCAAATTACCGGTAAAGATTTGAGGGGAAGGTTTTAGTATATTCTATCATATAAAATCTTTAGTTTTATCTTCTTTGAACATTTTCAGCCGATACCTCCAATTAGCTTGTTTACCTACCCTTCATTAAATAATTAACCTATCAAACATATGATAAGTGTCAGATCCTATGAAAGACCAAGAGGAAATAATGACAGCAGGTAACTAACTGTATCTGAACCCAGGGATTTAATCTCAGGAGGGCAGTATAGATGAAAACTCAGATTTAACTCTCTAGAAGAAATCATGGGAGTGCCTGGGTGCCTCAGTCACTTAAACATCTGACTCTTGATTTCAGCTCAGGTCATGATCTCAGGGTTTGTGAATTCGAGTCCCACATCCATCTCTGTGCTGAGGGTTCAAAGCCTGCTTAGGATTCTGTGTGTGTGTGTGTGTGTGAGAGAGAGAGAGAGAGAGACTCTCTTCCTCTCTCTCTCTCTCTCTGCCCCTCCGCTGCTCATGCTCTGTCTCACTCAAAATAAATGAAATAAACTTAAAAAATAAATTATATTTATGGATTTGGAAACAGAATCATGTAGGTTTTGCTAAAATACTATCCAGTATTTTATGTTCTGGCCTCTTATAAATGAACTCTTGAGAAGGAGGTCCTGATGGTAACCAAACCCTCTTGAATGGGGTGTGAAATTCAAATTCTTTTAATGTTGTACTGTGATAGAAGCAGACCACAGTGACCCTTAAATGAAATGTTAGAAATAGGAAATACTCTTCCTTTGACCTGGCGGATTCTAGTTTCACTTAAAGACAGATCTTTGCACAGTGGACATCAGGTAGATATCAAAAATATTGAGCCACAACAGATACAGAAATATGTTCACGACATGTTGGGAAATACCGAAAGTAGGTTAGAGTGTAGTATATTTAGTACAGTCAGATAGATGAGACAAGGAAGAAAGAATCTTTTTCAAAAGCAGAGAAAACCTTGATGGCTAGAGAAAAAATTTTTAAGTGACTCAGGTTGGGGAAAGGAGACAAAGTCTTTTCATTTTTACACTATCTTGTTACATATTGCTCGATCATTTAAAATAATTAGCATGTGTGTTTCGTATAATAAAAGAAATTAATCAAAGTGGTTATGGCGGCATTTTTATTAGAGGTTAAATTTTAATCACTTTCTCCTCCTTATGAGAAAGTCTGGTGTCTGAGCTGGCAGTTCATTGGACATCACTATACGTATGTTTCATGTTTCAGGAGTTGGAAGAAGCGACAGTAATTAGAAAATAACTATGGGAGCACCTGTTCAGCATCTTAGTATCTTTTAAATTAAAGACAAAGTAGTATATTTTGAAAGGAGTCAGAATATTAGGACTGTAGAGGAAATGTCTAAAGAAAGATTTTATTTTAGAATTAAAAAAATTTTAACACTTATTTATTATTGAGAGAGGGAGAGACAGCATGAGCAGGGAAGGGGCAGAGAGGGGAGAGACGCAGACTCTGAAGCAGGTTCCAGGCTCCGAGCTGTCAGCACAGAGCTCGGCACGGGGCTCGAACCCATGAGCCATGAAATCATGACCTGAGCTGAAGTCGGACGGTTAACAGACTGAGTCCTCCAGGTGTTCCAGATTTTATTTGATTTATTTTTTATTTTTTAATGTTTATTTAGTTTTGAGACAGAGACAGATCTTGAGTGAGGGAGGGACACAGAGAGGGAGACACAGAATCTGAAATAGGTTCCAGTCTCTAAGCCATCAGCACAGAGCCTGATGCGGGGCTCAAACTCCCAAACCCTGAGATCGTGACCTGAGCCAAAGCCGGACGCTTAACTGACTGAGCCACCCAGGGGCCCCCAGAAAGATTTTATGATAAAACTGATTTAGGCATTAAAGAGCAAACACGGTGGATAGATGTGTGGAAGTTGTCTATGCTCTGCCCTGCCTCCCCACTCCAGAGCGTCTGGGCACGGACCATGGAACCTCACCCCCCTCTGCTTTCCTGGAAGGTAAAGGGCCGAAGCAGTAAGTCTGAATACTAGCAAGAAAATGAACCATAGCAGAAGAAACTCTGCCCTCGCCGGGGGCTCGTCCCGGGAGTTTCTTGGGTCATGAGGAATAGGGGACATTGGTACAGGAAGGTACAACAGGAAGCAGAGGCAATTGAATGAGCAAGATGGATGCAAGACCATGATGTCATTGAGCAGGAGAGCCCAACCCTTATGCAGTCTGAGGATGAGGCTAGAAAGTGCAGAAAAATAAGAAGTAGAGTGTCTGTTCCCTGGAAACCATGACTTCTTCAAATTTGTCCAAGGATGTGATTAAGATTCAAATTATTTTTAATGCTTTAGTTACTTATGAGAGACGGAGAGAGACTGAGTGTGAGTGGGGGAGGACCAGTGAGAGAGAGACAGAATCCAAAGCAGGCGCCAGGCTCCGAGCTGTCAGCACAGAGCCTGATGTGGGGCTCGAACTCATGAACTGTGAGATGGTGACTTGAGCAGAAGTTGGACACTTAACCGACTGAGCCACCCAGGTGCCCCAAGATTCAAATTTCTGACCGGACTGTGCTTTGTAGAACCCAACATCTTTTTTGTCCATGAGAATCATGGTATCCATAACTGGAAAGCCCAAGTCCAAGGTGTTTAACCATTAATACAGTATCCATCTGAATCTTGAATGAAAATCATAACCTTGATCTGCACGGGGTGGGGGGGTATATTTTTATTTGGACCGCCTGCATGCATGACTTAGGGGAGAAAAGTGCACCTCGTTGCTTTTCTCAGAAGGCCACCGGAAACTAAGGGGAGTGGGTTTTCCTTTTTTGAGCAAATATACCACATAGGACTGGTTGATTCAATAGCAAATTCTAAAAAATTCACTAGTGAAGTTACCAGTGAGATAATTGTTTTGTTTTCTCTCTTCAACAATAGAACCCAGTTTATAATGAATCAGAATTTTTCATGACAGAGTGAAGGCAGATGGGTGAGGAATTCTTTATAGATGTCTTTGATCTGTGAATCCCTCTGAGAAAAATCCCAATTGACCAGCATTGAGAGCACTGGTCAGACAGAGCCTTTCCAACTGACACTTGCCCCCAGAAAGGTTTCCCTGAGAGAGTTCTCAGCCTGAAACTCACATGCTCAGAAAGGCTTTCCCATGTCAAATGACGTGTAATTCCCCCAAAGAGCTATTTTCATTCTTTCTCCAGATTGTTCACGCTGCTTCCTACTTTGGGGTGCTTCTCTCAGATGTCCCCCAAAGCTCACTGGACTTCCCTATCATACTTCTCTTTTGACTGGATTACCGTCTTGAATTTGGCTAGTGACTAGGGACAATATCTAGTCCATAATACCATCTCTGGCTTGGCACTGGGCACGTGGTAGATTTCAGTGAATAATTAATGGATTATGAATGTCTCACCCCATACCTCCCCCCCAGTCCTTCAAGACTCAGATCCTATACTGAGTATCCCATATGGGAGTGTCCAGTTCTATTCAGGCTGTTAAGTACCCCCACCGTGACTCCTTAGAATGGTCTGAACACCCTCAATCTCATTTAAGTGGGTTGTCTGTTTCCCAAGTTACTATGTCATTAAACTTTACGTGTGCATTTCCAAGCACACTGGCTGGACTAGAGTGTTGCCTGATAAAATTTTGGTGATTCAAAGTGAAGCAAACCAATGTTGCAGCCGAAGGGGCAGGGTGTACATTCACACAAAAGGATAAAAGTTTTCTTAGGATTTAAAGATTTCTGGAAATTGGGGCTCCTGGGTGCCTTAGTCGGTTAAGCGTCCGACTTTCGCTCGGGTCATAATCTCGCGGTTCGTGGGTTCGAGCCCCGCGTCGGGCTCTGTGCTGACTGCCAGCTCAGAGCCTGGAGCCTGTTTCAGAGTCTGTGACTCCCTCTCTCCCTGACCCTCCCCCTGCTCATGCTGTCTCTCTCTCTCTCTCCTAGAAATAAATAAAACATTTAAAAAAAAAATAAAAAAAAATAAAGATTTCTGGAAATGCATCAGTGGTACATCTGAATCTCCTTGGTAATAGTCCGTTTTATAATTAGAGTTTGGGTTCAGTTGGCTGGAAGATATGTGTGTTTGGAAGGCAGGGGCAGTAATAACCATAAGTGAACTCCGAATGTTCTGGATAGTTTCTGTATGGCAAGGTGATCTGTGGCACAAGTCTTTACCAGAGAGAAACTACGGATCTTCTTTGACTTATGGTGGGGTTATGTCTGGATAAACCATGGAAGTTGAAGATATCATTAAGTCAAAAATGCATTTAATACGTCTAACCTATTGAACATGATAGATGAACCTCAGCTGTCTTATATGTGCTCCAAACACGGATATTAGCCTGCAGTTGGCCAAAAATCATTGAACACAAAGCTCATTTACAACAAAATGTTGACTCTCTCATGTAATTTACTAAATTCTTCACTGAACGCAACACACACAGAAGGTTACATGGGTGCAGAATGGTTGTCAGGACCTCGGTGGTCCTGAGACCACGGTGGTCCTGACCTTGGTGGTCATGGTCTTTATTCATGACGATGTGTCTACATCTGCGGCTCAGCAGCACGAGAGGGTGAACTGCGTGTCGCCAGCCCTGGATGTGATCCAAATTTAAAATTCGTTCATACCTTTGTAACATCAAAAAATCATTAAGTTGAACCATGGTAAGTCAGAGACCATCTGTACACGAAAAGCAAAAATGATGAGAAGTATGTTTAAGACCGTATAACGAGTGTGATCCTTCAGTGTGAGATAGTGGCAGAGAAGTAGACATGATTTTGTGCAGATCCAGGCACTGACTGGAAGGGCTGGCCAGTGGGATTGGTGTTCTGTACAAAGGGCCATATGGAAGTTCTCGAGAGATTTAAAAAATTTTAAAAATTGTTTGTTTAATAGTAGACCTATGCTTAGCACATGATATCTACTCCATAACTGCTATCTGGATCAAATCGGATGTTGTCCTGGTAACTTTTTGCTTGTCTCCTATGCCCCTGTGGCCTTGAAATCAACACAGAGGAGTAAAAAGGGAAGTATGCACTGAAAACGTAATAGACATTGAGAAAGCTATTACCGCAGCATATCCAACTCATGTTTAAAAAAAAAAGAAAAAAAACTTGTTGGGGCTCCTGGGTGGCTCAGTTGGTTAAGCTTCCGACTTCAGCTCAGGTCATCCATCAGTTTGTGAGTTCGAGCCCCACATCAGGCTCTGTGCTGTCAGCTTAGAGCTTGGAGCCTGGAGCCTGCTTCAGATTCTGTGTGTGTGTCTCTCTCTGTCCCTTACCTGCTCATTCTCTGTCTCAGTCTCTCTCAAAAATAAACAAACATTAAAAAAAAATTCAAAATAAATAAAAATTTTAAAAAACCTTGCAAAAGATAACTGTCATGTATGAACCATGAATGAGTGAATTCAGTGTTTGTAGAAATCTTTTGATTTTCTGAGTGATAGATTTTAGGGTTGCTCAGGACATACTCATTAGCCAACCAGAAGGACTAAAATACATAAAATATCCCTTATGATAAGATGTAGAGAGAAGATAGAACATTGTAAGTTTGAAATTGTCTGTATTTGTTATTTGGTTTCTCTGGTTTCTTGGGTCTTTCCAGCCAAATCAGTAATACATATCGTAGTGGGTTTGAACATCGTGAAATATTACCTTTGTTTAGAAACAGCTCCAGAGAGCCGAAGCATGTGTCCCCGTGAAGCTGTGGACCACGGACATAGTGTGGAGAGTGTTCCTTGTCACTAACCCTGGGCATCTCAATAAACAGTCTCGGAGGAAGGGGCTACTTGCCGTGGTGCTCTCTCGGTATGCGTTAGGAGGGAGAACGTGATGTTTTCGTCGTCACGAGCTGTGATATTGGGACTTAGTACTTAGCTAAGTATTAATGGAGCCAGTCTTGGTGGCGGTAAGCCAGCGGGTCGTAACGCAAGTAAAATGTGGTGGAGGTGTGTGGGGTCCTGGGGTTGAGCCACTTCACGCTTTCAGAGAGGGTGGGCAACCCAGTGTTGCTGATGTCCTCAGACTTGGGGGACAGCTGTGATCCTAGTCCCTAACTTTGATGAAAGAGGAGAGCGACCTTATTGGGAGGAGAGGGGTAGTTTGTAAGGATAGAGTGAGTCTTAGAAAGAAGCACCTTAAGGTGAATAGGCAATGATTCTAGAAGAATCAATAAGCTAAGGGGCGTCCGGCTGGTTTAGTTGGTGGAGCATGCGATTCTTGATCTCAGGGTCATGAGTTCAAGCCCCATGTTGGGCATAAAGCTTAAAAAAAAAAAAAAAAAAGAAACAGTAAGTTCAGAAAATAGCCAAGCCTTTCCAGGGCCAGAGAGGAGAAAAATTTCCCTACACTGAAGAAGGCTTTGCGAGAGATGGTGCTTCCAAAGAGATAGATTCCCGTTGAGGTTCCTTGGACGTTGACAGTTTATTTGGAATGGACTAGGTTCCAGAGGTTGGGTGGAAAGAAGTGCAGTGTGTGGCCTTGAGTGACCTGGTTGGGGCCAGGCTGGTTGAGAGGTTTGGCAGTTCGGGGAAGGCTTCATGGGCACGTGGTCCACGCAGTCACTCAGCGCTCCCTGCCCCATGGGGCCCATGCTTGCTTTCATGTTCTGCTGTCACCATCTTGAAACTCTTAGCAGTTTTTGAATAAGGGGCCTCACTGTTTCCTTTTGCACTGGGTCCCACATCTTATGCAGCCAGCCCTGCCTGGAGCTTGGAGAGGCAGGGGAAGGGGGCCGGGGAGCCAGAGACCTCGCTCCAGCCAGCCGGCCGGAGGGACTGCTGGAGTCAGAGCTCTCTGAAGGTGACCGAGCGGTGGTTCAGCCACCTTCTTGGTGCTCCAGGCTGTTGCTGGAAACTGGCTGAAGCGATGAACAGAGCCTGAATCGGGAGGAGGATTTGCTACCTTGAAGAAAATTCTTTCTAGTGAGAATTAGGTTTACTACCTAACAATGATGTTGTAAGAACATTGTAATGGGAATGTTCAACCATCGTAATCTTTTCAGACAAGTGTGATTAGAAGCTATTTATTGCTGTCAAATTATTATTCATGATCCATGGAAATGTGAATCTAAAAATTACCTTGCTTGAGAGGGGCTCATATAATTTTCAATACTGTATCTCATTAAGTCTTTTTTGGTAAAAGACACAGAAAAGCCAAACTGTAGGTATCTCTGAATTGCAAATGCGGACTCCCGAGGAGCCGCATACCAGAGGTTGAGGGTATCTGACAGACACGCGGAGGGAGGGGGTCGCGTCACTGTCGATTATACAGTGAGTTATCAAAATGATAAAGAGAACAGAATAGGAATTACCTGCATGTGAATTTCCTAAAATAAATTGGATCCAGGCCCCAATTCTAAAACCTATTTATTGAGCCTTTACACTCCGATCCACATCTTATTAGTCGTTGTATCCAAACCTGCAACCACTGTCGATGGGGCCGTGGTTCATACCATCTTCATTACTATTGCACACGACCCGGTACATCACGGATGCAGAGATCTTGGTTCAGAGCCGAAACTAATATCTCAGAGTTCACGTCGGCCACTGCCCCCACATGCTTCCACGCATCCTGATACTGATGGGATGCCAATCCCTTTGTATGGGATGTGCGCCATGATTGTGCATTGCACTGACTACGTTCTTGAGGCCACCGGCTACTGGAGGAAGATATGAATGTTTTTCCATGACTGTATTGTGCTTGTGAACCACAATTCATACATATTTTCTTTCTTTTTCCTCCTTCCCTTCCTTTCTTCCCTCCTTCCCTTCTTCTTTCTTTCTGTGAAATATCAGTTAACAATTGGGTTGTCTTCTAATTACTAATTTTAATGAGAATTAAATAAGAAGGAAAAACATAAATCGATCCACATAGGCCCATGGCGGTCTGTGTGGTTCCCGTCTGGAGATTTCCCACGGCTCACTCACTTAGATTTCCTCCGTCCACTTAGTTAAAGGCATTTTTTGCCCCTAGCCCCTTTGTGTAATCTGTTACTGGTTCACCTGTCTTGTCTTCCACGACATCCTGTCTGTTGTTGATTCCATTCACTGGTAGAGTTTTCATCTGGCCGTGGTAGTTCTCATCTTCAGGAGCAAAATTTGAGTCTTATTGCCCTCTTCCATGTCTCTGCTTACGGTGTTCAAAGGTTTCCCAGTTTCTTGAACATATGGACTATAGTTATCCTAACAGGTCAACACGCAGATTTGTTCCTCCATTAGGTGAATCACTTGTGAGCTGGTTCCTCACGGATCGTTCTTTCTCCTTTTGGGTTCTCTTTGCCTGCTTTCTTATATATGTGGTCGTTTCTTCTTGGATGGTAGACATAGTGAATTTTGCCTTGTTGGGTACTGAATATTTTTGTGTTTCTGTAAATAATCTTGAACTGTGTTAGGGGCAGGGTTGTGTTTCTGTAAATAATCTTGAACTGTGTTAGGGGCAGGGGGCATTGAAGTTTTTGGAAACAGCACGATCGTTTCCGAACTTGAATTTGATACTCCTAGGTGGGAGTAGAGGAGCATTCAGCCCAGGGCCCGTAGCTCCCCGTCTGCCTCTGCACTGAACCAAGCCGCGTCCGGTGCTCCGCCCAAGGCCACCGTCAGTTAGGTTTCCAATCTGGCTGCCAAACCAGACACTATTTATGGCAGTTCATGAGCTCTGACTCCTCTTCCTTTTCAGAGGGCTCTGTCCCTGGCCTTGGGTAGTTTCCTAGGGTGCAGGCGCTGATCATGACTCGCCTGTGTCCTTGAGGGGGCTTCCGCAGATCTTTGACGTTCTCTCTGCAGCTCTGTCCTCTCTGTGTCTCTGTCCTGTGCACGCGGGCCAGCGCGGTCTCTGGACTTTCAGGTCAATCCCCTCTTATGTGGCTCTGGGTGACATAGATTCTCCCTGTGCTGCAGCTTGGGAACTCCCTCAAGGCCGTGAGCTGGAGTGACAGCCTCCTTTTTTCCCCAGCTCTCAGAAGTCCGATTTTGTCTGAGTGGTTTTGTTTTTGTTTCAGTTGGTTCAGGCAGCGATGTAAATCGCATCCCTGTTAACTCAAAAGGAAAGTCCTCCAGTGATTTTTTGAAATTCTCCTACCCAGTGGATAGATTGATAAGTTGACATGACCGTACTTCTGGTGGTGGTGATTACTCTTTCTTTTGGGACGGAAATTTGTTTTCTGCATCCAAATCTTATAAAAAGCGTATATCTTTCAACCCATAAATTTCGCTGATAGATATTTAGCTAATTTATTGGCTTAGGTTCTTTAAACTAATTAACTAATATTCATTTGATATAAATATAGCCTTATAGATATATATAAAAAAATCAGACTTCTATAGACCAGATAATTTATAAGTTCCAGGGCAAAATGAATATGTGAGCTCTTCAAAAATTATCAGAAATTCACAATGCAATAGAGCATTAAACCTAGAGCAGGACCTATCTAAGCATGACTGCCGAGATCATGCACCCATAAAGCTAGTCTGTACTTAAAATGTTTTTATGAGTTTTGCCTATAAATAGTCAATAAAAAGAGCAAAATAATTTGCTGGAGAGTTTCATTTAGTAGACTACAAAAATTCTATAAAATACAGTATTACACAGTGATTAAAATTTATGAGAAGATTTCTCTTTTTTTTTAATGTTTTATTTATTTTTGAGAGAGAGACGGAGACAGCATGGACAGGGGAGGGTCAGAGAGAGAGGGAGACACAGAATCTGAAAACAGGCTCCAGGCTCTGAGCTAGCCATCAGCACAGAGCCCGACACGGGGCTCGAACCCACAAACCATGAGATCATGACCTGAGCCGAAGTCGGACGCCCAACCGACTGAGCCACCCAGGTGCCCCTATGTGAGAAGATTTTGAAATTACAATAGTTTGCTGTTAAAAGATGATATTATGGAGTTTTAAGTTGTCTTATGCACCTGGTGTGAAGGCTGCATTTGAGGTTGATGGACGATGAATTTGAAAGGATCATGGAGGGCCATGTCTGCCTCAGAGGCAATATAGTATTGTATTTGTTTTTGACAAAACAAAAAGCTTTATTCTTCTGTCAGTGACAAACTCTGTACATTTTATTTTTTTTTTAATATTTTTATTTTATTTCTAGGAGAGAGAGAGAGAGAGACAGCGTGAGCAGGGGAGGGTCAGAGAGAGAGGGAGTCACAGACTGAAACAGGCTCCAGGCTCTGAGCTGGCAGTCAGCACAGAGCCCGACGCGGGGCTCGAACCCACGAACCGCGAGATCATGACCTAAGAGAAAGCCGGACGCTTAACTGACTAAGCCACCCAGGCTCCCCGACTCTGTACATTTTAAAGCCAGAAGCATCATATGATGACACCTGTATTTCAGAAAGAAAATCTTGGTAAATTGTCCAAGATTTTTTGATAATCTTATCTGCAATTGAAGAGGACCCACATAGTGAAAGTTTTCCCCCATCCTAATGTCTATCCTTATTTTCTTATTTTTCTTTCTACTGTGTATGGATGCAATTTACCCTTGAATCTTCCATATGCCCCTTAGGTTTGCTGGAGAACGTGAATACATTCTTTCTGCCTTAGCCCCATCTCCCGACCTCTAGAATGCCAGGGGCTTTTATTCATGGCCATTTGCAATAAACCTTATCATAGTTTGAAATATATTTCTTTTTTTTCCTTCTTTCTTTTAGTGTGCTCGGTATGATAATGCCTTCATTGCAGAGATCCTGATTGACAGAGGGGTCAATGTCAACCATCAGGATGAAGACTTTTGGACACCGATGCACATTGCCTGTGCTTGTGATAACCCTGACATTGTCCTGCTGCTTGTATTAGTAAGTAAACCGATTTGGTGCATTTGAAGATTCGATGGCATATAAAAGGCTATGTATTTAACTAGTAACATTTCACGATATATAATACTTTGGTTGACAAAAAAATGGGTGTGTGTCATCCTTTGTTTTCCTGGAATTACAAGATAATTAGAGACTAAGGTTGTGGGTCACATAGTTCATAAAACAAATTGTATAGATGTCATGTGAAGCTATGTTCCTGCTTTTTTCTGGGAAATTGTATGCCTTAATACTTTGCAAGTCAGTCCTAACTAAAATAGTTTGAGAAGTGGTGTTTCTTTCAGCCCACAGTCCATTCTTTCTTAATTTTTAGCCAACGAGGCATCCAAGAATGAGGAGATATGATGTCTATCATATCTTATTGAATCTTATTCTCTTGGTTCCATCTAGTAAAGAAGTGTCTACAACATTTCTTCATGAGAAAATGAAGATGTTATGTTATGTATAAAATCACTGGAGTTATTTTTTGCCATTGTTTTCGGTTAGAGCTTAGACCCTGATATTGACCCTCACACCATCCTTTAATTATTTTGGATTTGGGATTGGGGATTTTTCTTTTTTTTCTGGTGAGTTTAGCTCTAACAAAGATTTTAAGACGTTGTGCAGGATATTTTAGAAAGCATGCACAGATCACTGTCTGAGGATGTTGCTTTTCTTTAACAGACAGAATTGAGAAATCGAAACCGGTTGTATTTCATGTGTGATTATGAGGTTCAGTCTGTAGTTTTCAAACTACCATTTTCATCGTTCTTCACTTCCCCTTTTCTTACATCGCACACATCATTATATTTTTGATAGTTACCTTAGTCAGTGACCTTCATTTACTGGTCATGCATTTAATTAATACTGATTGATTATTATTTTTAATATGGTTCCTGCCCTTGAGGAAATTGCAGTTTATTCATTCGTTCAGCAAATAATTGTTGAATAACCACCGTGTTCTAGGTGCTACACGGTGGGCGAAAAGCCATCTGATGTTATAGGGCGTGGAAACAAACAAAAGCTAGCAGCGTGAGACTGAGGAATTTGATTAGTGGATTCAGCAAGTCTGAATAGTCTCCTTGCCGCCATCTAATAGCCAGCCCAGCTGTCCAGGAGGGGGGCACTTGTGGGGATGAGCACTGGGTGTTGTATGTAAACCAACTTGACAATAAACTATTAAAAAAATAAAATAAAATATATGCACTGAAAAAAGGAAATAATTTACTTTTAAATAAATATGGATGAAGCACCTTGTCCTAAAAATAGTAATTTCTGCAGACATGTGTTGCTTCCACAACCTCAGACAAGAAATGTATGTTATTTCCAGAATTAAATGCCGTTGTACCTGGTTTAGTGCTGCATGTCCAGTAGCCTCTCCCTTTTCCAAAGATTATTGATGCGCAAGAGAGTGCGTAAGTGTTTGAGTGGCTCTGTTCTGTACCAAGGGGGTCAGCAGTGAACAAAAGTAGCAGAAATCCCTGCCTCTTGGGGCTTACGTTCTACTGGGGAGAAGCAGGAAAGAACAAATATGTGAATGAGGCAAATACACAAGGTGCCAAGGACAGAGAAGCATTGGAAGAACCGGGAGAGAGGAGCAGAGGGGATTAGGGGCGGGCGGCCTCGTGGAGAAGGGGACACGTGGAAGTGTAGTCACGAGGTGAGGGGGGGTGGGGACAGGAAGGGCCAGACTCTGTGGCGGGACTTGTGTTTGTGGGACAGAGCAGGTGCAGTCCGGCGGTGAGGGCGGGGCGGCCCGGGGGTCGGAGGCGCGGGCGGTGGGTCTGATGGCCCCTGTGGGCGGGCGTTAGAATCTCCTTTCACCCCCGGGGACTCGGGGACCCTTTGGAGAGCTTGGGGTGGAGACACGCGCCAGCTGACCTATGTCGAGAAGGTCACAGGCTGTGTAGTTGAGAGCAGACAAGTGGGGATGGGGGGGCTCTTAGCTCTCTGTGGTCACTCCGCAGGCTCCACGTGGTGGCGGTGCTGGGAGGTGACGGCGTCTGGGTGTGGGGAAGGTCAGGTTGTCCGTGTCTCTGTGGCGCTGGCTTTAGGGCTGGGGAGAAAGGACATGAGTCACAGGTGGCTGCCCCTTTTGGCGTGAAGACTAGAGGGTTGGGAGTTGTGCTAAAAGCATTTGAATCATCTTTTTCAAGTTTCTCAGGAAATCGTTGTCTATAAAAACAATTTCATCTCTCTGTCTCTCTGTTTCTCTTAAAAATAAATAAATAAACATGTTTTTTTTTAATGTTTTATTTACTTCTAGGAGAGAGAGAGAGAGAGAGAGAGACAGCATGAGCAGGGGAGGGTCAGAGA
This sequence comes from Proteles cristata cristata, assembly GCA_017311185.1. Classification (NCBI taxonomy): domain Eukaryota; kingdom Metazoa; phylum Chordata; class Mammalia; order Carnivora; family Hyaenidae; genus Proteles; species Proteles cristata. The sequence continues at coordinate 1,220,711 of JAESUZ010002468.1, forward strand.
GAGAGGGAGTCACAGACTCTGAAACAGGCTCCAGGCTCTGAGCTGGCAGTCAGCACAGAGCCCGAGCGGGGCTCGAACCCACGAACCGCGAGATCATGACCTAAGCGAAAGCCGAACGCTTAACCGACTAAGCCACCCAGGCGCCCCAATAAACATGTTTTTGAAAGGGGGTCAGTCACTTAAGCTTCTGACTCTTGGTTTTGGCTCAGGTCAGGATCTCACGGTTCGTGGGTCAGCCATCTGCTGACAGCACAGAACGTGCTTGGGATTCTCTCATTCCCTCTCTCTCTGCCCTCACCCCCCCAAATAAACAAACATTAAAAAACAACAATTTTAGTGAGTTGAGAGATACTTAAATGTTGTGGGGTTTTGTTAGGTAGAACCTGTGAATGTGCATGTCACAGGCTTATAAAGAAGACCGTTAGAACATTCCTATTTTCACTGGATCACAAATGGTTTGTGTTTACGGAGTAGGCGCAGGCACTGTGAATGTTGTCAGTATTCTTGCCGAATGATCCACAAAATTCTAGAAGATACTAATACTTGATTTTTATACAGACCTTCATATGTGATGATCTTTTTCTGCAGGCTTTAGAGGGCTGAATTCACTTAGCCCTCAGGAAACCCTACTGCATACATGATATCTTTCTCTGCCTTTTATAGGTGGGATGGGGGCTCAGAGAGGGCGGTGTATGTGCTGAAGGGCAGGGCATGGCGTCAGAGACCAGATCTGGTGTCCGAAGATGAACCCCAACCCCTTTGACCTGCTGTCACATTGCTAATGCTTCATACAGAGCCCAAGTCCCCAGAGTGGACTAAGACCATGATGGCCATTGTTGTTTAAATTTTTTTTTTTTTTAATATTTGTTTATTTTCGAGAGAGAGAGAAAGATGGAGCAGGAGTGGGAAAGGGGCAGAGAGAGAGAGAGGGAGACACAGAACCCGAAGCAGCTCCAGGCTCCAAGCTGTCAGCGCAGAGCCTGACACTGGGTTCAAACCCGTGAAACTGTGAGAATAGAACCTGAGCCTAAACCAAGACTCAAGATGCTTAACCTACGGAGCCACCCAGGTGCCCTTGTACGAACCTTGTTTTAGACGTCTTTCTCTTTAAAGACACCTTTTTATGTTATTTTATTAGTATTTTGAGAGAGAGAGAGGGAGAGTGTGGGCAGGGGAGAGAGAGAGAGAGAGAGAGAGAGAGAGAGAGAGAGATGAATCATAAGCAGGTTTCACGCTCAGCACAGAGACCAACGCAGGGCTCGATCCCACAACCCGGGGATCTTGATCTCAGAGGAAATCCAGGGCTGGGCGCTCAAGCAGCTGACCCACCCAGGCACCCTGTAAGGATACATTTTTAAGTACATACTGTTAATTCATAAACGTGGAACTCACGGCCAGTAACACTGTAACTCATGCCTGAAGGAGGCTTATCCACCCACATAGTTTCTCCTTAAGGCTCAGCATAGCCTCCTCGCACTTAGAAGCAGCAGGTAGCACTTCAGGTCCGTGCTTGGGGTTCATTTTAAACAACGAAGTCGCTGACAAAAGGAGAAAGCTGTGGAAACCACGGCCCCCCCATAGACCACAGTAAGACTTGGTTTGCACTACAACGTGGAATCGGGCACAGCACTATCTCTTAGGAGCTCTGCTCCCAACGGGAGCACCTGGTGACCAGAATGTTCGCACGTGTGCGCAAATGACCATGAACGCGTCCCCGAAGTCCAGATTTTAGTAATGAGGAATAATGAGGGTCCACGGTGTTCATCACTAAACAAAACAGTTGACACTTTTTGGAATTTTAAGTATGAAATGGAAATCATCTAAACCCAATATATTTTGAAAAGTGGGGCGGGTCAAAAAATGATTTTGCAATAACTTTTCTGCAATAACTTTTCAAAATTTAGACCAAAAAAGTATGATTTTTACAATTTCCAGCACATAGTTAAATAGGGCTTTGGAGTTTCCTCGAAGTTTTACAAATACCTCACTGGGAATATAGAGCATTTGTATGATGTGACCAACACACTTCAGGTATAACCTCTATTTTTATGCAAAGAAATCTGATATCAGAGAGGTTAGATAATAGAATAAAATCTCAAACCTAAATGTTTTGAGTCCCAGTAAAATAAAACTTTAATGCACCATATTTTTATATTTATATATAAATATATATTTTTATTTCTTTATATGTTCTATAAATACATACATTTAATTATGTATAACATAATATACATTATAATAGTGTGTCCATGCAGAATTTTCTTTTACTTACCTTATTTTAGTGATTGTTCACCATCTCCCATATATACATTTTTATTTTTCATCTTCCGTTATCTAATTTTTAAAACATATTTCCTGATTTGCTCCATATTCGAACACTAATGTTCTATAGCTCAAAATGTTACCTAGTTGTTTTAAAAAAATAATTTCAAGGTAATTTGCTGTTTCCCAGAGTTTAAGAAGCTTTTCTGTTAGGAATAGGAAAGATAACTGTTAGGAATAGGAAAGATAACTGATGAACTCAAGTCCTGTGAGGTTTTATTCTCTTGAAAATCTCGATGTCGTATTTATCCCAGAGTGTTTACACATGCGTGTGTCCAGTGCGTTGTGTGTGCAAAAACACCTTGTGTGAGTGCTTGTCGGATCGTCTCAAATCTGCCCAGCTGCCTGCCCTGACACCCGCTGCCACGGGGACTGCCCACGGAATGCTGTCTGAGCCCGCTGCTCTGCTCTCCCCTCACCCCATGTGACTTTGGGTAAAAGATTTGCACACATCGCCCTTTCCTGAATTTTCACATCTGATCGCACAGCCCGCTCCCCCGCTCCACGGCTCTGTGCTGCTCGCAATTCCAAATCCGGGGCAAATCTGAGCATTGTAGCAGCCTGTGGCATTTGGAACCATATGAAGCAAATCCCTTTTGTTTGGCCGTTCATTATTTTGAAAAGAAAATCATTTAATTAAGCCAAACTCTGTGGGGCGCGTACACTTGAGAAAATGATTCACCCGTGTTAGTGACGGATCATCTCGGGCTTTTTCTCTTTCCTGATGAAAACTTGGGAGGCTGTAATTTGATATTCTACATGTCCTGAAATTATTTAATAAATCTTACTCTATAAAGGGTATCTATGATATGTAATTACAAGAAATGAGTAATAGACAATTGAAAGATACTATGTCATTTTAATGAGTTTCATTTTATTTATTTATTTAAATTTATTTGTTTTGAGAGAGAGAGAGAGAAAGCACATGAGTGGGGGCCATGCAGAGGGGGAAAGAGAGAGAGAGAAGCACAAGCAGGCTCTGAGCTGTCGGCACACAGCCCGATGCAGGGCTCGAACCCACGAACTGTGAGATCATGACCTGGGCTGAAGTCAAGAGCCGGTTAACCAACTGAGTCACCCAGGTGCCCCAGTTTTGTTTTTTAAAATGGTGAATTTTTTCCGTTATATACTCCCAGGAGATGTTTCAAGTATTTTCACTCCTTGAGATCAGGTGTAGGGAAAATATTAGCAGATGGATAGTCACTAACTTGGTTGGGGTGGGGGGGGGGTCTCAGCCGTATTTTTATCATTGGTTCGTGTCAGTAACAATGTGCTGAAGGTTTTCTCCATCCTTGGCTTTTTGTGTTTGAACGTCTGATGTTCGTGGGTTTTTTGCCTGTTGGTGGGAGTGTGTCGTGGACCGTGTCTGATGGGCAGTGTAGAATCAGATCATTTTAATGGCTGCTGCGGGTAACTACCAGGAACTAACTGTTCTGTCATAATTTCAGTAGTAAATGGTATTTGAAAAGCATATTGCTTACTTTGTGTTAGGTGGCTTCAACTGATTGGTCGAAATTAACTCATTCCCAAACTTGACTCGTTAGTTGCTTGGACCATTCCATACTAGCATGAAATTTTTATATTGTTTAGTTACAATTTATCCTTCCCATCACTTTGATTTCTTAAATATTAGGACACGGGGCACCCTGCTATTTAAGATTATTATAGTCCTCCCTAGAAAATGAGCCATAACTCCAGACGATTCAGGGTTAAGTCTGATTCTCCAAGAAGAGCTGTGGCAGATCTCATGTCAAATTCAAATTTTTAATTTTTTTTATGCTTATTCATATTTTTGAGAGAGGGAGGGGGAAGGGCAGAGAGAGAAGGAGACACAGAATCTGAAACAGGCTCCAGGCTCTGAGCTGGCAGTCAGCACAGAGCCCGACACGGGGCCCGAACCCACGAACCGTGAGATCATGACTTGAGCCGAAGCCAGACGCTTAACTAACCGAACCCCCCAGGCGCCCCTGCCCCCATCTTTTTATGCAAATGACCCTACAGATGATATTCAATCTTTTTCATAACAGTTTATCTTGCCTTCAGCTCTACTAACAAAATAAGTTTTCAGACTTGAATGTTTTCAGCTTCACCCAACAAACTAACTGTTGATTACCCCCCCATTTATCCACAGCCTTCGTTCCATTCTGAAAAGGCGCATGTTCACCTCTCTGTGTGCTCATCCGCCCTCTCTAGATTCTACTAATTTCTACCCTTCCACAGATTTCTTCCTCACTTTTTCATCTCTCATTTTCATGGTCTTTCTATTGGACTCTTCTTTTAAATCCATAGTTAGGTCCCAGGATCTCTCTTGAATTCAAAAAATAAGCACAACAGCAATCAGATGCGTTTCCTGTAATTGTCACCTCAGTGTCCCTCTCATTTGTATAGTCAGGCTTCTCTGAGGAGCAGTGTGCTTTGCTGACCCACTTATCCCGTCCCGGCCACGCGCCAGCCTGGCCAGCCTGGCTGCTGCCCACGCAACGACAGCATGGCCCTTGCCAAGAACACAGCGGACATCACTGTGATGGACTCGGGGGGCACATTTCTTGGGTCAGAGAAGGAAATTGCACCGACATCCAGTTTCTTACTCAAGGTTACCTTTTTAGGGCTAATCAGAGGAAGAATGTTTCCATGCCCTGTTCATGGCCATTAAACCTAAGAGCCTCTTTGTTTTATTGACATGTACATGGCAAATATGGTTGTGTATATATATACATACATATTTTTAAAATTTTTAATGTTGATTTATTTTTGAGAGAGGCAAGACAGAGAGTGAGCAGGGAAGGGGCAGGGAGAGGGAGACACAGAATCCAAACCAGGCTCCAGGCTCGGAGCTGGCAGCACAGAGCCTGACGTGGGGCTCAAACCCACAAACCGAGAGCATGACCTGAGTGACCTGAGCCGAAGTCAAACGCTTAACTGACTGAGCCCCTAGGCACTCCATGATTGTATATTTTTTAAATGGACAACATGATGGTCTGATAGAAGCATACTTTGTGAAATGATTACCACAATCAGATTAATTAATACATTCGCCGACTCACGGAGTGGCCAGTAATTCTTTTTCTGTTGTGGTAAAAATGCCTAACATCCACTGTCTTAGCAAAACTCAAGTGCACAGAATGATATTACTAGTCATGGTCACCATGTTATGCGTCAGGTCCTCGGAGCACCTCCATTCCCCTGTCACCGGAGGCTGGTTCTCTGCCCCGTAGCTCTCCGTCTCCCCGACCCCAGCCCCCCGACCAGCCTTCTAGTGTCCTAGAAAGGACTTTGACTTCCATTTGTTGTATGTCAGACCCTTCCCATCACTAGAATCTGTGGTAAAAATTCATCCTGACCTCATCGTGAAAATCCCCACTCCACGTTCACAGTGATTCAGACCATGAAAGTGATTTCAGAAAGCAGGCAATAATGCGTGCTTCCTGATATTTCTATGGCTTGACATAAAATTCATTGAAGAACAGAGAATACACTTTCATAGGCCTCTGATGGACACCTGAGCACTTTTGCTTTTTCCCAGGCCTGGTAAGTTTGAGAAACACATCCAAGGCATTAAGGACAACTTCCCTGTTCATTTATATAAGCTCCCATTTTTGGTAAATTATACTTCCTTTTCAGAAGTGCTTTTCATGATAATCTTTTTTCATCTCCATTTAAGACAATTTAAAAAAATTAATAATTTACATTAATATTGTAAAACATTTATATTTAATTTCTGAAAGCCCTTTTAGAAAGACATGTTACTTTTCTTTTTTTAATTTTTTAATGTTTATTTATTTTTGAGAGACAGAGAGCAATCAGGAGAGGGGCAGAGAGAGAGGGAGACACAGAATCCAAAGCAGACTCCAGGCTCAGAGCTGTCAGCACTGAGTCTGACGCGAGGCTCTAACTCACAAACTTCAAGATCGTGACTTGAGCTGAAGTCAGACACTTAACCGAGTGAGCCACGCAGGTGCCCCAAGGCATGTTATTTTTCTATTCAAAGAAGCAATTCACATTTGTTTTAGAAGCACTGAAAAATAGAGAAAAGCCAAAGGAATGTAAAAGTCCCCCACAAACCCACAGCTCAGAGAAAGTCAATGTTACCGTGTTAATGCACAGCTTCTTGGCTTTTTGTGGGGGTGAGTGTAGCACACACCTAGTACATACGGTTTCTTTGCAATGTCATAAAATCATTCCATGTTTTAAAATATTCTATGGAAATGTATATTTAGTGGCTGCACAGAGCTCTAGAGTTTAGATGCTGTAATACTTTTGGGGACCATCAGCTGTTCCCAGTTTCTCACACTAAAAAACGATGAGCAGTTTGTAATTTAAAAGAGTTGCTATTTACGATGGAACATAATTACCAGTTTTATTTCCTCCGTGACTGAAGTGGAAGAAGTTCAACTCAAGAGGGCTCTGAGGATGTACATGGATGTCGACACATCTGGTTTGTTCTAAACTAGAAGCACGTAACTGAGCTTTTTCTTGCCATTGCCAATTGGCTGTCAGCCCAAGAATTACTCAGTGATGCTCTGTTCTAAGACCCTCCTCGTGTGAAATGACTGGCCTGTACCTATGGAGTGCATCTAATAATTCAGTCCATAGAAGACTAACAAAGTAGCCGAGTCCAGAGCGCTACTTGAGAAAGGCTGTGCCATTGCGCCCCCAGAAAGTCCATGTCAGACCTGGGCTACCATAGGGTCACGGATGTCTGGGAATACTTGGTGAGAAGCACCATGTGGCATTTCTGCTCTGCTTTGTTTCCCCATCCCCGCCCCCCGACCTTGCATTCAAGGTTACATCTCAAGAACGGCTTTGGGATGATGAAGTATCACCCCTTCGCGGGTGTCATAGCCCAGGAGTCATTATACAACATGACTGACTTCCGATTTGGAATGTGCCTTCTACGTAGATGGCCCTGGACTGGGCACGGAGCAGTGAAAGAAAATGCTCTGCTACCATATGCCTTGACTTTTGGTTCAAATTATATTTTTCTCAGTTTTCATTCCCTGTAGGTTGATGATGAGGGTCCCAGTGTCCTATGCAGATTTGTCCCTACCATGTGTCTCCTACGTAGCATCGCTTAGGAGTTTATATTTTACTAGCAAGGACTTCCACTGAACCGCTTCTCTAAGAGATCATCGTTTCAACGACCACGTAGTTCTTAGGTGGTTAGATTTCCATACAGTCTTTTCAGCCAAAGAGAAGAGAGAAGGGTCAAGTCATTCCCATGAGCATGAGCAGATGGAGAAATGTTGGTCTTTTGATTCCAGTCATTACGGTTCCCTGTTGGCTCCCGTGGAAGAGCAGACCTGATGGCCACACTCGCTGCAAGCTGTAGGTGACAGAGCATTTTTTTTTAATTAAAAAAATGTTTTATTTATTTCTGAGAGAGAGAGCAAGAGAGAGCGAGAGCGAGCATGAGCAGGGGAGGATCAGAGAGAGAGGCTCTGAGCTAGCTGTCAGCACAGAGCCTGACGCGGGGCTTGAACCCACGAACCGTGAGATCGTGACCTGAGCCGAAGTCAGTCGTTTAACTGACTGAGCCTCCCAGGCTGCCCAGAGTGTTTTTTTACTTAATTTCAACCTCATCCCAGGGTCTTGGATGCAGTGTTTATTAGTAAATCAGACTCCACAAGATCGGAAATTCTGTCACAGTCAGTTAAACATTCAGTCCTTAAACTTAAACCCCATTTGAAAAGCACATTATTGTAGCAGGTACTGCAGACTTCTCACTTGTGTTGGGAGGAGTCTGAAACACAGACCCAGAACAGCACACGTTCTGATGATGCTTTCACGTGACACCATTGTTGTCCTTCAGGATTCTTGACACGCTTGTCACTTTTCCAATATTATATATCTGTTACAACAGCCGGATCCGGGTGTTCTGTCTTCACAGAAATATGATGGTAGGTAGTTTAGTCTTTAGATGTTTTTTTCAATTTCAATGTAGATATTATGATAGATATAGATATAGATATAGATATAGATATAGATAGATATAGATATAGATATATAGTTTAATTCAGAGAGCTGGAGCCAGGACTTGCCAAATGAGATCACTCTTTGAACGATTTGATAGGCCGTGTTCTCTTAGCAATTGTAGTCGGTATTTTCACAAAATCGTAACTCCTGAGAAGGTTTTAACTCTAAGGGTTGTATAACTTGCAGATAATATAACAGAATCTCAGGATCCATGTTAACATTTGAAGAGCTGTATGTTGTTTTTGTGGAGATGCGGCGGGAGTAACGGGTTCATAAAACCCACACGTGTTATCCTCCAGTTTCTGCTACACTGACAGTTTTTTGATATTTTGTCCGGTGGGCACATGCCATTTCATGCTGCTTATTAAACCTTCGGCCAGTTGAGGCTTAGCAGAAATGCAGCAATCTGTGTTACCTGGAAACTGAGAAGGAAAACGAGGAAGAAAGATGTGATGTGGAAAAAGTGTAATGAAATGAAGACACATTTGAATTGCGCTCCGTCTGACTGCCCAGGGACTGAACACAGGAAGACCCGGCATGGGGATTATTTGGCAGACAAAAGTGCTTGCACTCTTTTCTGTAATAATTGAAGATTTTTAGTAAAACTTTGGGTTAAAACTTGGAAGACTAGGAATCACGTGGGAGTGTATATAGGATATAATAAATATATATAGAATAAATATAATATATAGAACATCTATTATAATATAATAATATAATAGACTAGAATAAAATATAACTTTTTTGGAAAGGGAATTAAAAAAGTGAATTAAAGTGAATTAAAAAAGAAAGGAGCTGAGCCAAAATGATGCCATAGAAAATCCAGTTACCATTCAGTATTTCTGTCATCCCAGAGGAAGTAGAAGGGGAATAAATCTGCAAGCTTAACTTCTAAGTATTTACAGAAGCAAGAGAAGCATTTGATGGCAGTGTCCGTGTGACTCTAAGGCTGGGGACAGAAATAAGATCACGTCGCTGGGAAGCACGAGACAACACAGCTGTGACAGCTGTGACCTTGTGCAGCGCGGGGCCCTCCCCTTAGGGGCTGTGAGGAGCATGTCCTGCTTTCCACACGAACTGGTTCTCGGAATCCGCAAACAGTCGGTTCTAGAATTCCATCGTTGGCTCTGACGCTCACCTGTCCTGCGGCTCTTATCCATGGGGACCCTGATACCACCTGCCTCCAGTCCTAAATAATGAAACTGGTAAATAAAAGGGTTACCATGAAAACAAAAGGGTTTGGGCACCCCCAGTCCGGGAGCATCCTGATGAGGTCTTTACAGACTGGGCTGGAACTCAGTCTAGGTCAGCGGTGCCCCAAGCACTTGGACCAGGGGGTCCCCGGCTCGCTGGGACCTGTCCAGCACGTGCAGGCCTCACAGTGCTCCTGGGCCGTGAAGAGTTCTAAGACGGAGACTGCAGGGACCCCAAACACATCCGACCGTGACACCCTGGAGAAACGCTCTTACGGCCATACTGCACCATCAAGTGCAGATAAGAGCGGAGGAGGCTTTCCAGGGAAGCCGGAGAGGAGGAGGGACACCTGCTGTGGGGGGGGCTGGTGGCACCAGGATCCAGTGTCCTCACCTCTGTTACCTCCTCTGAGTAGAGTTTAGTAGGCAGTGAAAATACTCAGGGACAGAACTTTGAGAGCATCAGTCTGAGATGGAAGAGCGTTAACTGGAAGGTCACTGATAATGAGAGATTCTCAACAATGGAGTTTAAGACACATCACTTCTGTCTCATCTCCGAGTGAGACGACACGCGATCTTAACGATATTATTGTCCGGGGTTTACGCAGCCAGGGACGCAGCCAGGTGGGGAGCCCCTTGGGGTTTGTCTGTTTCCAAAGTTCATGTCCGTCCCCGTTCCGGCCACCCTTCTGATCTGCTGGCTTTCTTGCGCTGTGCTGAGGACGGGGATTATTTTGTTAATTTAACCGGGCCCTTTAAATAAACTGTAAATACCCTGAAGGTAGTTTCTTTGTCTTATATATTTTTTTAAATGTTTTATTTATTTCTAGGAGAGAGAGAGAGACAGCATGAGCAGGGGAGGGTCAGAGAGAGAGGGAGATACAGACTCTCAAATAGGCACCAGGCTCTGAGCTGGCAGTCAGCACAGAGCCTGACGTGGGGCTTGAACCCATGAATCGTGAGATCATGACCTAAGTGAAAGTTGGACGCTTAACCGACTAAGCCACCCAGGTGCCCCCTTTGCCTTATAATTTTTATTCCGTTTCTGCATCCTCATCTGAGAACTGCAGATACTAAGATGGGAAACCTGGATGAGGATGATGGGATTTTGGAGTTTGGCAGGGACCTTGTCCCATCGTCTTATCCAAAGACTCACTTGAACTGTCGCAGGGGTAACAGTGGTCTGGGGCTGGGTTTGGAGAGTAAGCCACACCCCCACCTTGCAGAACGCCATTGATGGAGCTGCCCAGTGGTCCTTGAGTCTTGACGGGTTTACCTTTTCTCATGGTGGTCATATCCCCCGGCTGCTTATCACAGGGACTATTCTCTGAATTAGTACAAATTCGAATGACTATTTTAGAACAAGAAAGCCACTCTCAATAGGCTGTGAGTGAGTCTTTCTCTTAAACACAGGATAACAATGGAAACACTATTTTCAAAAATATATCCAGTGAATTATGATATTCATTCATTCATTCATCAAGTACCTTCTTTGTTATTCATCAAGTACCTGCTGTGTCCCAGGTGCTATGCTTGATCCTACGGATATATGAGCCACCAGAGAAACAAGGTCTTTGGCCGTAAACACTGGCACTGCTGTGTAGGAGAGAAAGTAAACGTGAGCGTAAACACTAATTTGTGTCTTAGGTTTAAGCATTAATATATTTACATTGATAATTTTATGCATGCCTTGCATCAGATCTCAGCTTCGGGTGAGGGTTGTGATGGGGTAAGTAGACTGTGTGGGCACCTCACCCACGTGGCCCTGGGTGCACTAAGGGGACTTAGTCAGAAGAGGCCCCTCAGTGGAGGCAATGCCTTTGCAAGAACTTGACCAGAAACACAGTTAAGTCACTGTGGGCTTAGGATGTGGTAATGAGAGTGAAGGAAATATCATGTATTTTGATTTTTTTAATGTTTTATTTATTTCTGAGAGAGAGAGAAAGTGTGAGCAGGGGAGGGTCAGAGAGAGAGGGAGACACAGAATCTGAAGCAGCTCCAGGCTCTGGGCAGTCAGCTCAGAGCCCAACGCGAGGCTCGAACCCACAAACCGTGAGATCATGACCTGAGCCGAAGTCGGATGCTTAACCGACTGAGCCACCCAAGGCGCCCCTTGATGATGTATTTTGAAGGTGAAATCAGTAGTAATGTGAGTTCTTTAGCCTTGAAAAAGGAAAGAGGGGGTGCCTGGGTGGAGAGGAAGAATGCTTCGGATTCTGTGTCTCCCTCTCTCTCTGTACCTCCCCTGCTCACACACACACACACACACACACACACACACACACACACACACACTCTCTCTCTCTCTCTCTCTCTCTCTCTCTCTCTCTCTCTCTCAAAACAAATACACACTGAAAAAATATTAAAAAAATAAAGAAAGGGGATTTAAAAATGACTCCAAGCCACCCTTGTTTGGGAAATTAGAAGAGATCGTGCAAACAAACACCATTGGAGTAACACTCTTCTGTGTGACGGCTACACGTTCCTTTTTGAACATGTCAAGGTCAGGATCCATGGAGCCGCCCCCCACCCCCACCCCCCCCGGTCAGGTCCAGGAGGCATTGGTTCTGGAACTCCAGAGAGTCTCATCTGTACCCACGTGGGGACAGAAGCCCTGGAGGAAACCAGGCCACCCCATCAAAATGTGACGTCCGAAAAAAGAACGAACATTCGAAAGAGGGTCTAAAGTGTACCTATTAAAAGACCGTTAGAGAAACAGAAGGCTGCGGAGAAGACTGGAAAAGAGAAGCCGGATTTAGAAGGCAAACCAGAAGCCGGCGCTGCCGTGAATGTCCAGGGGAAACGTGGCTTGAGAGTTTCCTTGTGGATGGGGGAGCGGGATTCACAGGAGAAGCTAGTCATTCAAACATGGGGAAGGAAACGCTAAGCAAGTTACAAATTGCGTCCCAAGCTCCAATGCAAGGACATGCACATTCTGTGCTGTTTCCCCTTCATTTGTATATAAATGTTGCAGTGTGGAACGTTAACACTGCAATAGAATAGGCTCGACTAAAGAAAGCAAAAGAAAGAGAGACACTGGGACCATAAGGCACCGGAGATAAATCACACATGAAGACCATTAATGCAAGGTATTTACGGACAGAAAATATCCACTATCCATATTCACAGTTTGCTGGTAAACAAAACCGGAAAAGGCTATATTTCCTCCGAGCAAAGTATGGAGTGTTTGGATGAACAAAATCTATGCCTTTAAAAAAAAACAGAGAACACTGACTGGTATTGGAGAATAATTAAATGAAAATAAGGGAGGTAGGAAGACACTGACTCATTTCATGCAAGGTCTTCATCAACGAGTATTGTGTGGTTCACACAAAACCAAAAGATGAAGGGAAATAAATGAGTGGTTTAGTCGGACACATAATAGAAGTGACTTGCACAATATCTGCAAATTATGTTCAATTTACCCTAACCATAGGGGGCTCTTTACAAATGTGGATCCCATGATTTCTTGTCTTAGCTTTTTCTCGGAAACACTTATTTACTGTGGTTGCTTACGAAATTGTATCTTTTAATTGGATGGTTGACCTTTAATTATATTGTGGCCATTCATTGATTCAATCGTTACTCAGACTCACTCACCAGATAATCATTGACTTGTCTAAAGTTTTATTCCTCACCTTTGACCTTGGTAGATTTAAACTTGTCAGGGACCCGAGAGAATGGTCCTGTGTTTTCCCCGTGTTTCAGGGTGTGGCTCATTGCTTATTTTTTTAAATTAAAAAAAATTTTTAATGTTTAATTATTTTTGAGACAGAGAGAAAGCATGAGCAGGGGAGGGGCAGATACAGAGAGAGACACAGAATCCGAAGCAGGCTCCAGGCTCTGAGCTGAAAGCACAGAGTCCGATGCAGGGCTTGAACCCATGAACCGTGAGATCATGGCCTGAGCTGAAGTCGAACACTTAATGAACTGAGTCACCCAGGCGCCCCAGTGTTGATTTATTTTTGAGAGAGAGAGAGAGAGAGAGAAAACAAGCCAGAGAGGGGCAGAGAGAGAGGAAGAGAGAGAGAATCCCAAGCAGGCTCTGCATTTCCAGCCCAGAGCCCGATGTGGGTTTGATCCCATGAACCGTACGATCATGACCTGAGCCGAAGTCAGATGCTTAACCGCCTGAGCCACCCAGGCGCCCCGAGTAGTCTCCTATTTTAGACATTTTATCCAAATTCTCATTACTTTCTCTATTTTTACAACACTATTATTCATGATCATGGCAATATCTATTGCGTGTTACATAACTGTGTTTATATTGCTACACTTTGACTTTTCACCTTTAGTCTGCAAGATGGGGATTAAGCTCTAAGTGCCACAGATCCAGACCCTAAGAGGCCCGTCCACTGCCATGTGCTTGTCCTCCCCATTCCTTAAAATTTCTATCATCTGTAGAAACGTGTACGGGCTTCTCTAGCAAGACTGAGTGCTGTCGCACCAGTTCACTTGGAATTCACAGTTACCCTTTCTTTCTTACATACTTCAGTCTCCTGACACGGCTGGTTACTCGCACAGCAGCAGAGCCGCAGTAAATATTTACGTGCTCCTGATGTAATCACTGTTGACCTCAGGATGTTTACCGAGGGAGCTGGAAAAATGTGTTCCAGTATCATTTCAACTCTTACAGAATTTTAAGTGGTTGTAATACGGGTTTTAAGATTTTTATTACCATAAAAATTTACCATCATTAAAATCTCAAAGTACATTTTAATTATATTAAGGGCTTAATACACAGTTCTTAATGAGTGAATGCATTCCCCGACGGCATCGCCTCCTACGTTATCTGCCCCATTCTAGCATCTGGAGGAAGGTTAATGCTTTTAGTTTTCTCTCTCTGCTTAAACAGTGGGAACGCTTGGGAAAGTCTCTGCTTGAGACCAGAGATGCATGAATCTTCTGGTTTCGTTCCCTAAGTTTTCATAATTGTGGGCAGATAGAAGCCCCATGGTGCCTCGGGTTGGTCTGACTCAAGTACCAGAGGGACGGCCTGTGGCATGATGGTGGGTTCCTCCTTCTCGGCCTTGTTCACTGGCTGTCATTCAGGGTAATTGGCTCTGTTACAGGTAGGTGCTGGTGCGCTCTCCACCTAACCTCCTCCTTCTGGCTGCCGTGGGGCTTTCAACTGTGATGTCTCAGCTGAGCTTTAGGGAAGGAGATGGCGATCGACTGTGTTTAGCAGTTTCTTCACCTGTTTCCTTTGGTGGCATGAACATCTCAGAATGAGAGGCGTTGCTTGCGGAACGTACCTTATAAAATAGCATCTCTGCCAATCTCCTACTTCAACAACAATAATGCATGTAAAATGATACAGGGTGTAGAGAGTAGGTATTTCACAAGACCATGTGCTTCTTTTTTTTTTAATTTTTATAATGTTTTTATTTATTTCTAGGAGAGAGAGAGAGAGAGACAGTGTGAGCAGGGGAGGGTCAGAGAGAGAGGGCATCACAGACTCTGAAACAGGCTCCAGGCTCTGAGCTGGCAGTCAGCACAGAGCCCGACGCGGGGCTCGAACTCACGAACGGCGAGATCATGACCCAAGCGAAAGTCGGACGCTTAACCGACTAAGCCACCCAGGTGCCCCAAGACCATGTGCATCTTATTCCCAGTTGCATTTCGTTGCCCTTTGGATCCATATCTGTTATTCTTTATGTTCAGTGATTTTAGGTTTCCTTCTGGGGGGAGTCTCATAGTTTTGCTCATCTTTTTATAAAAGCCTTTTGCTATTTTTGTCTGATTTGATTTGAAGACAGGGCAGAATTGTGAGGAACTTTTCTTTTCACTTTCAAATAATCGCTCACAAGCAACCGTGAAGGGTGTGTTGTACTTTTGTGAGTCACTGGCTGGAAGACAGACTTTCAAAGAAACTAAGTGGTAAGTTACGGGAAATAAGGGAACCAGACAGATTGTTTGGAGATCTCTTTCAGAAGTACCTGTAAGTTTCTACTTAATCTTTCATACAAGTATTTTGTTACATGTGGGTTCTCTTTGAGGAACAGATTTGCAAAGAGTTCCCATGTCCGTACATCTCAGGGCACGTTGCCTTTTTTTTTTCAATAATAGTCCTAAGAGAGGGCATTCTGGTATTTTTTCTGATTTGCCTTAGATGCTGCATTTGAAGCTGTTACCACTGTTGGGTCTCTGTATTCTGGGCATGACGCTTTAGAAGTATTTCTTGCCTTTGACTGAAATTATTTTGTTTCCTCATTGCTGGTTTTGTCAAATACATTGTATGGTAGGAGTGAGGGGAAGAGGGGAAGGAATCAACTCAAATCTACCCTCCTCAGTGTTTCAAGGAGCTCGGGCTGGACTGCCCTTCCTTCTCTCCTCCAGCTACTTCATTCTGCCCGTGCGGTTTGTAGCTTGCATTCAGGGCCCAGCTAAAAACCGCATGCAGAGAGGGGCGGGTGATGTGCTAGACTCTAGCTTATAGTTGTCTCTACAAATACTGTATTTAAAAATTTTTAACGTTTATTATTTATTTTTGAGAGAGACAGAGCATGAGCAGGGGAGGGACAGAGAGAGAGGGAGACACAGAATCCGAAGCAGCTCCAGGCTCTGAGCTGTCAGCACAGAGCCCAACGCGGGGCTCGAACCCACCAATTATGGGATCATGACCTGAGCCGAAGTCGGACACTTAACCGACTGAGCCACCAAGGCGCCCCACCAATGCCTTACGTAATAAGATGTTCTTTCTCTTCTGATCACTTTTATTAGTACAGGTACTGTTTATTGAGTGCCTACTGCCTGCTGTAGGTCAGCACTGTGCTGGGTACTGCATATGTTTATACCAGGTTAACTGGCGTCTACATTAAATAGTAAGAGTTGGCTCCACTTTGCAAACTGACGGACAGAATTAGGTGTTTTATCCTTGGTCCTGAAGCCGGTGAGCAGTAACCCGGCACTCAGAGCGCGGCTTCTGTGTTACCAAGAGAACTTCCCTCCTCTTTCCCTTTCCTACGACCTCTTACTCAAACACCCCTTGGCAGACGCGTCCCTGTTTTGCAGCTCTCTGAAGGCTAATATTCCAATTTCCATTAAAAAACTTTTTAACATTTATTTATTTTTGAGAGACAGAGAGACACAGGGCATGAGCAGGAGGTGGTGGGTGAGAGAGGGAGACACAGAATCCAAAGCAGGCTCCAGGCTCCGAGCTGTCAGCACAGAGCCCAATGAGGGCCTCGAACCCACGAACTGTGAGATCATGACCTGAGCTGAAGTCAGACCCTTAACTGACTGAGCCACCCAGGCGCCCACCACTTTCTTTTTTCTTTTTTTTTTTTTAAAGAGACTGCTTTTTTTTTTTTTTTAGTGTTTTATTTATTTCTAGGAGAGAGAGAGACAGCATGAGCAGGGGAGGGTCGAAGAGAGAGGGAGTCACAGACTGAAACAGGCTCCAGGCTCTGAGCTGGCAGTCAGCACAGAGCCCGACGCGGGGCTCGAACCCACGAACGGCGAGATCATGACCTAAGCGAAAGTCGGATGCTTAACCGACTAAGCCACCCAGGCGCCCCAAAGAGATGACTCACCACTTTCTATTTTTGAATAGTGTCACCGAACTTACCATCAAATGAATGCAAAATTGTGGAAATATGTAATTAAAATTTTATAGACTACTTCTATCTCAGAAGCCCCATTTAGACTTCTCGTTCTTATCTAAATCTGTGTTTCTTTTGAATGTGCATTTCTTGTTGGATAGCAACTTTTATTGTTCAGTTAATAGGAGACTCCATGAATAGTTCAGCAGTGAATATTGTGGTGCTTCCCAAATTCAGTGTTTTTGGTCCGGTGAATTCGAAAGATTTGGAGAATGTTTCACTGGTTGGGGTCCGGATGACACAGGCGCTCGAAGTTTTGAAAAAGCATTGAAGTGATCTCTGATCTCACAGTACAATTGCCAGAGTCCTTAAACTAGACGTTTGCAAACTGCTAATAGCATGTGCTGTGACCTAAAATAATTGCTTGCGCATTATACATTCATCTGGGACAGGCTTCATTTTATCATGACTAGCGCATAATGCAGCGTTTTCTATAGAAAGAAGAGAAACCATCTGCAATTCAAAAGCACAAAACATCCACTCACAGATTTTTCTATTTTTCCTACCGGGTTTGATGCCAACATTTTTATCTGTAAGTGGAATATTTTGCGGCAGGATATTTGAAGCCTGTGTAAATATTCTATTCCTCATCAGGGTTTTCGTTCAAACTTCCGCCTTTCCAGCACCCAGGAAGATAGTGTTAGTATCCATTGCTGACTCTCATTTAAATCAGTTATTACTATGACAGATGCTAGATTCTCCCCTTGTTCTGCCTTCTGCATGTACAAGTTGGTATTCTGTGGTAAGGAAGACCTGTACTCAGATGTTCATGTATCTGCTGACATCTGTGTGCACGCATGGGTTCCTAGTTTTAGTTGTGCTGTGCAAAACCCTGGCAGACCTCACCTCTGCCAGGGATCAAGGTTAACCTCATCACTGATAGGACCAAGGGACATCGTGTGGCATCTGATAGGGCATGATGGGAAAACACGCCATCCCCTCTCCGGTTTGTCTGCCAGAAACTTTCCTGTAGCCACAGTTGACAGAAGGCCTTGAAAAGACTGAGGAAGTGTCCCGAATTGGGATGGAGCCAAAGAAGAAGGTCAACTACATGTGCTGGGGGATCATGGATTACCTCCCGGGCTGCGGAAGTAGCGGTCAACATGACAGCTGGAGAAAGTACTGCCGTTTGGGCGGTGCAGGGTGGTTTAGATAGTAGTATTCAGTCATGTTAAATTTTCTGATTTTGATAATTTTTATGCATGAGAATTGTCCTTATTCTTATGAAATACACACTAAAATATTAGGGGTAAAAGGATGTGGTGCCTGTTGACTCACTTTTAAGAGATTTGGGGAAAATAGTGCATAAATAGGAGGGAAACATACCGTGGCGTATTTGGGGAAAGGGCAGAGAATTTTGGTTTCCCAGGGTTGCCGTAACAACTTACCACAAACTGGGGGGGGGGGCCAGGGGGGAGGGTTAAAGCAACAGAGATTGGTCATCTCACAGTTCGGGAGGCCAGAATCGAGGTCCGCAAAGTCACGCCCCCTCGGAAACCTGCAGGAGAGGCTCCTTCCTCACCTGCTGATCCTTGGCTGGTGGCTGCATAGCTCCCCTCTCCACCTCCACCTTCACCTGGACACCTTCCTTCTGAGTGTGTGCGTCCCTCTGAGTGTGTGCGTCCCTGGCCCCATAGGAGTACCTCTCCTGTTGCTTACTCCAGTGTGGACGCATCTTAACTCACCCGATCACGTCTGTCTCTCACCTGATCGCATCCGCACCATCCTGTTTCCACATGAGTCCACGTTCACAGGCACTAGACATTGGGACTCGCATATTTCTTGTTAGGGGGATGGAATTCAACTCATCACAGGTACACAGGGCTTCTTGGCGTTACTCTTGCAACTTTAACTAAATTGGAAATTATATCAAAATAAAAGGTTGCCAGAAAGTGTCGGCGTATAAAAAGTGGTATTTGCTTAAGCAAATTAAGCAAGTCTTCATATGCCATCAATTTCAGTATTCCTGTGTTAGAGAATCACTACTCAATGAAGGAATTGGCATGTATATTCACTGACATTAAATTGTTACAGAAAGCAAACCAGTAAAATGTCATTTACAGGAAAGGCGCACTTATGTGTTCATAGGCTTAATCTGACAGGCAGGAAAAAGGATTTCTGTCTGGGAGGCAGGGGATGATGTATTTGAGTTCCATTTCCAAATACTGTAGGAATATAGGTTAGGACAGATGGGAGATTGGTGGCCTTCCTTACAGAAAATGTACTCGGGGCTCCCCGCGGGAGCTGTTCAGTCCGCAACTGCAGAAAATATTTGAGGACGGGGATTCTTCATGGATAACATTGATTACTTTCATTTCCCCGATGAAAACCAATCATGGTATGATTGATGGTCTTGAAGCCAAACCGAAGGACTTGCCTCACAGTCTGTATTGTACGAAGATAACATTTTGGTTGAGCTGTTCACACTAATGCACGTTTTTCTTAATTTGGAATGTCTTCTCTCATTAAGACAAAGGATAATAGCTGCTGTCAGTAAACGAAGTTTGACATCTGGTGATTAGGTGAAGGAGTAAAAAACCAGGAAGATGCTTTACATGCACACGCGCACATGCTCACACGTGTCCTGGGACTCAGGCTATTCATGGGCACCGAATAGAAAGGAGAAACCATGTATCTCTTCCATCTAGTCTCACTCTCATTAGCCTTTTAACACAGCCATCTCTGAAGCCATATGTTTTTGTAAAGTACAGCATTCCGTTATTTTAAAATATTGTTTAAGCTTTAGAAAATGTGTCGTGTTAGTGAAGGCTGTTCTTGTCTCATAGAATGAGTACAACCTTGACATTCTTCGTCCTGTATTTGAAAATCTAGTCTAAAGCCTTCCCCTCATCCTGCTTCTCATGCCCTGAAATAAAACAGTGGTGCCTGCAGTGAAATACACACACCAACACAAGGGGCAATTAGAGTTTGCTGTTGGCACCCACGTTCTGTACTGAAAATAGTGAGCACCGTATCCTGGGAAACACTGTAGTTAACATGTGCACCCGTTCGGAGCACTATTCCCCGGCTTTTAAACCACTTGGTGAACTCTGAGCATCAGTGCAATGAAATTTGGAATGTAAAAGGAACATATGTTAGAGTATTGAAGAATACTATGTCTGGAAGGGAAAAATATATTTTAGAATACATATATTTTTAAATTTTTATATTAAAATTGGACAACGTCAGTGATATTTTTATTGAATTACCTAATGGCTCTCACTTTGCAAAACTGAGAAGAATTCATTTTATAAAGGTTTATTTATTTTTAAGAGACAGAGAGAGAGAGAGCAGGGTGGGGGGCAGAGAGAGAGGGGAGACACAGAATCCGAAGCAGGCTCTGTGCTGACATCTCAGAGCCTGATGCAGGCCTTGAACTCATGAACCGTGAGATCATGACCTGAGTTGAAGCTGGATGCTCAACTGACTGAGCCCCCCAGGTGCCCTGAGAAAAATTCATTTTATATGACTGACTGGCTCAAAGTATTTTTTTTAAAAAGTAAGTACTAACACAATACCTTACAATGTTGCTAATCCCCAACCCCATTTTCCTTTCTGTTTGCTGGAAATTAGACCATCCTGATGGAACTGAGGCAGGTCTCTGACTTGTTGAGGAGAAGCCCTGTTTCACAAGTCCTCACTCTTCCATTCCAGTGACATCCATTAACAACTAAATTGCAGGTTAACACTTGAGGTAGTCACATTAAGAGTAATAACCAGTCATGAATCTTCTCGATGGTGGTTTGTTCTATTTTTGTTTTTTAATAGATGTATGATTTCAGAAGTGTAATTTCAGATATGAAGCTTCTCAGGAGATCCTTTAGGACCGATGTTCTTATTGCATGTACCTCAGCCTGTCCAGGGATCTCTTCCAAGACCAGATAGTCAGGGCGGTGGGGGGCCCGCATCAGGAACCCTGACATAGGTGGGGTGGAAAGAAAAGAAGGAGGGAAGAGTGAGAGAGAAGGGGAGAAAGAAAGGGGAAGAGAGAGTGAAGTAGGGGGAGAAAGAGGAAGGAAAGAAGGAAAGGGAGGAAGGAAGGAAAGGGAGGAAGGAAGGAAGGAAGGAAGGAAGGAAGGAAGGAAGGAAGGAAGTCATAAATGTCCATCTAAAAGAGTAAAGGCAGGAAATGTAAGTATGCATATAGTGATTTTGTAGTTTTATTCCTGTCCCCTTGAAAATAAAGGTCAGGAAAATTAGTTTAAAAGGATTTAGTTAAAAATTTTAGGGGCGCCTGGGTGGGCTCCGTCGGTTAAGCGGTCCAACTTTGACTCAGGTCATGATCTCACAGTTTGTGGGTTCGAGCCCCGCGGCTGACAGCTCAGAGCCTGGAGCTGCTTCAGATTCTGTGTCTCCCTCTCTCTCTGAGCCTCCCCTGCTCATACTGTCTCTCTCTCTCTCAGCAGTAAATAAAACATTAAAAAAAATTTAGTTCTCTGCTTTAATCTTTAATAATTAGCTCAAGTTCTGCTTTTGGCTCCTTATTTTTCAGTTTGGTTCACTAAATCTCTTTTAGTGCCTCGCATGTGTCAGGCACCAAGGCACGTAGGGGGGATGATAATGGACACTCAGCTCTGATCTTTGATGAGCCAAGTTCCCGTTGCCCAGGAAAGACGGGCTTCTGTACAGGGAACCCCTGGTCAGTCAGCAGCACCCACTGCTGGCTGATGGATGGGTTGGAATTGCAGTGAAGGAGCCCCGCCGCCATATTTAGCATCAGGTGGCACCTTCAGACTTGTTTTGAAAGAGCCTTGTTACTCCTCGTAGAGTAGTATTCTCCAGAGCAGTGTCACTCAGCATCAAGTTGTTCTCCAATTTATGTCTGCTGTTGTCAATAATACACGATGATAGATATATTCGCTATTGCCTTGTGTCCAGATGTTTGGCATAGATAAGATTCCACCTGAAACATTCATGCCTTGGGAAAGAGAGAATAACTTGATTTATGTCTACCTATTAGTATTGAAATCGATAATGAAGCCCTGTAGTTCTCTATTAATTGGCTCCTTAACAATTGGTCCTTGGGTAGGTATGCAAAACCTCATTCCCCTGGTTGGATACTGAAGGAAAGGAATCATTAGCAAAGTCTACTTAACGCTTCTGCCTCCAGGAATTTCTTTTCAAATTCTGTATAAGTAAAGAGATTAAATGCACTGAGAAGACTTGGTTTGACGTTTTCAGGACCTTAAAAGCACGTGCTTCCTTACCTAAGTGAAAATCTGAAATATATAACCTAATTTGTTCAAATAGAGGAGTATTTTCATATGATTATAGAAAATATAACCAAGAGCTCTCAAGATGGTGAGGTGAGCGGCATAGTTTATATTCGGGGCAGATATTAAGATAGACACTGTTTTGCCACTTGGACCTATTCTTACTTTTGTCTTTGCAATATATATAGAGCATCCCTCGGGTAAGCCTGTGCAGACTTGGTAAGGTGTAGGAAGGTTGTTTATTTAATATACATCTAGAATCACAGAAGGCAAAATCCCACATTGTAGTATATTAGATTATGAATGTTATATACCTGTTCACGTAACAGTGTGAATTTGGACAGTATGTGAACTTTATTAATATCGCGTCCCAGGCTTGTATCAGTAAGAGGAATAGGGAGGACTTCCATTTGTCTGGTCTGAGTTCAGCGACTCATCACCCCGGAAGGCGAAGGAGGAGTCATGGTCAGTGGGTACGAGTTCACGCCATGACCTTGGAGAAGACGGAGTGTAAAACTGTGACTGTATTTAAGCTGGAGGGGAAGACGCACTCTCAGAGGTGCTCGATAAAGGGTGCTGTGAAGCTGACAGCTATGTGATGGCCATATTTAATGCCCTTCATTAACATCTACAGATTGGGCTTTTTTTCAAAAATCGTTTCTGGAAAAAGAAAAGAAAAACAACCGGACGCCATTAGCCCAGGCCTTTATTAAAACATGGTCATATGAGAACAGCACTCAGAGGACTTCCTGTGGAGAGCAAGGTGCTTGAGGAGCTCACAGGATAGTTTGGGGGAGGTCAGAGTTCACAGAAGGGTTGCCTGTGGAGACCGTCCAAAGGCATGGGGACCTTCTGCCATGGTAGAATCGAGGCAGCCAACCCAGAGATGCCGGTGATTCCATCACCATGGATTGGATGTCTTGGGTTTAGCAAGAGGGGTGGGGAGAAGCAGCTGGGGCTAAGGCCTCGCAAAAGTCAGTTGAACATTCTTAGCCCATTGCAGTTTCTCACAAAGTATTTGTTACATTTGTCTTAAAAAGCAATTACAGTGTTCCACACGATTCTACAGGGTTTTATCTAAGGACAGACTTTTCCGCATCTGTTTCCCAACTAACGTAGACGTGGAAGTTTCGACCCGCTTTCTTTGTTCACAGCATGAGTAATGTCATATTTGTTCTTTTTCGCTTACAGGCCGGAGCCAATGTCCTCCTCCAGGATGTTAATGGAAATATCCCGTTGGATTATGCCGTGGAAGGGACAGAATCTAGTTCTATCCTGTTGACCTACCTGGATGAAAATGGTAGGCAGATGCTTTGAAAAACTGTAGAGAGAGAGATTTAAAGACCGCGTGGTAGAAGTGCAAATGTGTATTTATTTTTTAGGCCTGCTTCCATGATTTCAGACTGATGTGGTTTCCCTGATTGTGTACAACGAAGTATTTGTTTCCCTATAGCGTTTCATCGTTCCCTCCGCAAGGCCTGGCTGCTCTTGTCAAGGCGGTTTTGCAAGACGGCAGAAATCTCGAGGCCAACAATGAAGGAACATTTTAACAAGCATCCAAAGTCCATAATTAGTGGGACTGGGTTTGTAATTATAATCTGCTCGCCCCTGGGAGGGCGAGAGAAGTGAAGCAGCAGAACTGAATTCTGAGTTAATGAGAGCGAGGTCATCTGAAGTGTATTCCCTCAGGAGCGGGTGGTCCTCGCAAGAATCACGCGCCAGCGAGCGGGGACTTAAGTCAAGGGCAGCTCGCACAGCTTCCCAGCATCCACTGTGGGTGACGCTGGGGGACCCAGATGTCAGAAGAAAGCGCCCGGGTCGTGTTGCTCGTGAGGAGAGCTCCGGATAGATTCCCTCACAAAGAAGGTTTAATTGCACAGACGAAACGTATAATTTCATGAGCAAGTTCGGCCTTGGCCAAGTGGGAGGTGTTTGAAATCCTGAGCCCGGTACGGTATGCAACTGAAGAAGTCTGCCCCTCCTCCCACCCCCCCTTTTTGTTTTGGTATAAATAACAGCAAGGAAATTCCAGACCCTTCCAGTACGATCTTTTGTCGGAGAAGACGTTTAAAAGTTTTAGGAGCTGCACAGTGTCACAGTGCGTCTCACTCTGTCCTATTTGGTGCTAAGAAAAGCCGTCACATCTGCCTCTTTGTTCCCGTGCTCTTTGTCTCCTCCTCCAGAGCGCACGGATCAAAAGGTTTATTCTGAGGATGGCTTAGAATAATACTAATAATTAGCATTCAGCAGCCACGGGCCCTTAAAAACATGATCTCATTAATTCTGAGAGTGGGGTAAGTACCATTATCTTCATTAGGGACAATGAGAGCCCTGAGCCGAGCTGTCCTGTGGAAGGAAGGTCACCGATTCCCGGAGGCTGGGGTGACGGAGGCAGCGGTGGGGGGCAGGGTGTGGCTCCCCGCTCCTCCCCCTCGCTCCTGGTGTCTGCTCCTCACGTGGGGTCACATTCAGATCTCCGGTGACTTGCTGGGGACAGGCTCCATCATGCCTAAAGGGACTGAAGCCTGAAGTTATGTATGCGCGCCCCACCGCTGTGAAGTTTATCGCTTAGGGCCTTTGGGAAACGTGGACTTAACTGTGCACGATTCTGGATTTGCACAAACTACTCGGTTGCGTATTATTAGCGGAACCACTTCTATTTAGTAGCCTTCTGCTCTCCTTATTCCGAATGTCTGACAGGTACAGTAGTGAATAGTTCTCTGAAAACTAAAATCAAGTTCCCCTTCTTGGCAGAAGAACTAACTTGACTTAGAAACCTTTCCAGCTCCTGCAGGGATTTTGTTCGGCAAGAAAATGTAATATTTACAAGGGCAGTGTTATGCATCTCATGTAAAGAAAAATGAGTGCCTTCCGTTGGGAGGTGGATTCTGAACGTGACAAAGGGGAAGGGAAGAGGGAGGCACAGATTCTCGATGGTTAGGAGAAGATCTGTCACGACGAGGGCTGTCACGATCGGTTTGTAAAATACACGCTTGCTGGAACAGATTCAGTTTCATATCGTCTAAATTGTTAATTCTGTTTTCCGTTTGTCACTGCTGGTGGGCTGGCCTGTGCCGCACGCCCACCCGCACCTCGTACACCGCCTTCTCCCATCTGCCTGGGTCATTCCTACCTGTCTGTGTCAACTGCCACACTCACTCGATTGATTCTCTGGCCTCCTTGCTGGTGTGCTTTCAGGGTTCTGTGCTACGACAGGGTGGGCCGACGTCCTTAGAAATTTTTAAGATTCCCTGACGAGATGCTTATTAGCGTTTGGTGCTCAGTGTTTCAGAGCCACGTTCCTAGAACCGGGGGCTGCGGTCCTCAGATATTCTCTGTGCATCATACGGCTTCCAACCTGGGTACTTACCACGCTGTCCCATGTGGCGGGAGGCAGGCAAGGTTGTGAGCAAGTTGATTACACGGAAAGTCGCTGGTCACAGGTTCTAATTGTACTACCACCCCAACATCCACCGTACA
Organism: Proteles cristata cristata; assembly: GCA_017311185.1. Taxonomy (NCBI): domain Eukaryota; kingdom Metazoa; phylum Chordata; class Mammalia; order Carnivora; family Hyaenidae; genus Proteles; species Proteles cristata. Next base: position 1,246,496 of record JAESUZ010002468.1, read on the forward strand.
CCCGGGCACAGCAGTAAACCCCCGCTCACCGCCCGGTCTTCCTGGGCGGGAAATCGAGACAGCACGGAGGGCTGATGGAGCCCTCGATGCATGTTGGATCTGCAGAGCGCGGAACACCAGTTGGCTTTCAGAGAAGGCGACTGATTGTAAAGTGGTCGAGCGAGGGCAGAGAGCACCGCAGGGGAGAACGAGGTGGTGGAGGAGGGATGCACGGTGTGGGGAAGATACACACACACGTGCTGGTCGCTTTGCTGCACACGCCCCTTCTCCTTCCTTTGAAATCCATCCTTTTAGAAAAAGATGCTCGCAGTTACGCTCCTGAGCTCCTAATCTCCTCGACTTGCCCACTCAAGTCCGGCCTCTGCCCCTGCTGGACGTGCCCTTGCAAAGATGGCCGTTGCCTGCTTGGCTCTCCATTGGCTGATCACCCTTCTGTTCTCGTGTGCTCCCTCACTCCCTGTAGTGCTCCTTTGACCTCCGTCACGCTCTCCCACGAGGCCTCGCTCGCCTGCAGTGATCCTTCCATACCGTTCCCCATTCTCTTTGAGCTTCCGCTCAGTTGCTTTGGATGTGTGGCCGCACATGCAGACGCCACAGTGTTTTCCTGGTTCATCTCACCCTGTCCCTTGCGCTGTGACCGCCTGCCCTTCTCCCAAGAATACTCCTGCGGCTCAGATGGCTCAGAAGGCCTTCTGTCCCGCCCTGTGCGATCTTCTTAAGTGTCTCGCCTTGGACATCAGCGGGTTTGGAATGCCATGCCCAGCACGGAAGCTTCATGCCCTGCCAAGATTCCTTCTTACCCTGACAGCGAGGAACCCAATATCTGAATGTCACTTCTGGTTTCCTAAATCCCTGACATTGAATTGTCACCAAATTTTATCTCCTCCCTTGACATCCCTCTATAATATGTTCGCATCTGTCACCCTTGTGGCGTTGCAGCCTTCGTTAAACCCTGGGCTTTCTGTTGTAGAACAGCCTCAGAAACTGACTTCGCCTTCCCTGATTCATCCTTTTATTATTATTATTTAAATTCAAGTTAGTTAACATACAGTGTAGTATTGGTTTCTGGAATAGAATCTAGTGATTTATTACTTACGGATAACGCCCAGTGCGCGGCCCAGCAAGCGCCCTCCATAACGCCCGTCACCCATCTAGCCCATTCCCCCCATTGCCCCCCCACCTCCCCTCCAGCAACCCTCGGTTTGTTCTCTGTGTTTAAGAGTCGCTTATGGATTGCCCCTCTCTGTTTTTGTCTTAGTTTTTCCTTCCCTTCCCGTGTTCATCTGTTGTGTTTCTTAAATTCCACATAGGAGTGACATCCCGTATTTATCTTTCTCTGCCTGACTTAATTCCGTTAGCATGATCCGTTCTAGTTCCGCCCACGTTGTTGCACATTTGCAGCAGGGTTTCAATCTTTTTCATCGCCAAGTAATATTCCTGATTATTCTTTAAAAGATTCCCAGATTAATCAGTCCAAAGTGACCTTGTGCATTTCTTCTGCTTATAAAGTTCCCCTGAAATGCTGACGCTGCACCACCCTGAGTCCCCCCTGGTTAGGCTGGGAGGGCTTCCCGGCGTGCCTGGGGCAGTCCCGCACTGTGTGTCTGGTAGGGCTGGTGGAGGGGACGGAGTTAGTGGCTCAGGACACCCTTTAGGCTCGAGCATGTTTATTTCTCTTTTCTAGAACCTTCCTGTGCCTGCTCTGAGCATCCTTTAACTCTTGGGCTTCTTAGGAAGCTTACGATGGAGACAAAAATCAGGGTTGGATGCGATTCTAGGAACGAAGAGAATGCTGTGCCACAGTCACTGCGGCTCATGTCATAGTGTCACGGCACAGCCGTCTGTGATAGCGCAGACCACCCGCAGTGCAAAATGGAAAATGGAGGGAAGGAACGTTGCACTGTTGCAAAAACCAATATTATCTTAAGAGAGACGGTTGAGGAAAGTTAAGATGGGGTTTCGACCGACTTGAGGTGTTAATGTGACATGAGTGTTACACGTGTCCTGATGTTACCAGATGTTTTCAGGTGATAGTAATTCGTATCCCATGTAGTAACTTGAGACTTTCAGGCAAATGATTTTTTTTCTGATTTCCTAAGTAAAAAAAAAAAAAAAAGACAAATTGCTATCAAAATAATAAATCTAATCAGGACCTATATTAATGTTTTTTTTCAGAGAACAGGATGAAACTAAAACTTAATTTCTTAAAAAAAAAAAAAAGACAGACCTGTCCTGTCCAATTATCCTTTACAAAATAGACTTCTTACGAGCTCTTGGTTATAGTTTTCCTGGAGTCGTCTGAGAATTTTGACTGAAAGAGAGGGAATCTCTGCTCTGTTGTCTTGCTGAAAATAGACTTCTGCTTTTTTCCTCAACACAGAACAAAAATCTAAAATCGCATCTTACTTGGTATCAGATTTGATTCAAAATGAAGTTTTAAAATAATAAGATACAATGTCATAATATTCCTCTCTGGTACCTTCAGGACAGTGGCTGAAATAGATTGTGTTCTCATGACATGTGGTAAATGAGCTGAAATGAGTGATCTCTAATCTGCTTTAATGTGTCTCTTATCACTGAGCCGTCTTCTTTTACGGTTCAGTTTTAATGGTGTGTGTAAATAATTCTCTAAAAGAGACGTAACTATCCAGTAAACACTACAACGTTATAAACTTAGAATAACGTAGCCATCAGATTCTTCGACGTCAACGTGAAAAGTTGAACACTGACATTTGAGAAATAGTATTTTCCAATTTTAACTCCCACATCAAATTCCATAATCCTAAAAATAAGAATAGAGTGACACGATCGTTTTAGTTGGTTCTTAACAAACCTCAAAGCAACTCTTAGGGAAATCTGTTAGTTCTGAAACGGCATGTGGAGATTCCAAAGCTGGTAATTGGTTCTCCCATCCTGTCCCCCTACTAAAATGGGTTTGGTTTGCACAGAGTATTTGAAACAAGCCACATTATTCAGATAGTGCATTTTGCTTTATTTTGTTTGGTTCTCCTTACTGCAAACAAAAACAGTGAATGAGTGGTGCATAGCTCACGTAGCAGAAAGCTCCCGTCTACCGAGTGCTTGCTCAGTCCAGCGAGCCGGATACTGTGTTAGTGCTTGAGTGGGGTAATTTGTCCTCCTGACAACTAGCGAAGCCAAACCATCAGCCCCATTTTGCAGATAGAGAAACTGAGGCAGAAGACGAGTTACCTGCTCCCATTGGCACTAGTAGTCCGAGGAAGGCATGGCACTGAAAACCCAGCACCCTGACCCCTGAGGTTTGTCCAGGCTCAGAGAGAGAAAGAGAGCTGGATGGGGGTTGGAGGCTCTGGGCTCGATGAAGGCAGGTGCGGATCAGGCTGAATGGTCTCTGCCCTGCAGACGGGTCTTGTGAATCATAGTGCCTGTAACTGTGCTCCCTTGGGATGTGTGTCATTCTCTGAGGGACTGCGGGGGCAGAAGACCAGACAGGTTAAGTGCCTTTCCCAGAGTCCCCCCGGGGAGGTCAGGCACCTGGCATGGCCAGGAGGAACAGTGTGGCCTTGGTGCTCGGGTCCCCTGTGCCCCACACGCCCTCTGTGTTTGTGGCAAGGACACAGTCAGATGAAAGAGAGAGAGAGAGAGAGAGGAAGAGGGGGAGGGAGAGCGCTCAGAGAGTGTCTGATTCTCAGCAGTCACTGGCTGAGAGGCAGATGTTAATCATCATCATTCTCACCATCTCCATCACCACCACCACCATCATCACCACCATTATCACCATCATCATCATCACCATCATCATCACCATCGTCATCGTCATCACTATCATCACTTTCACTGAGAATAAGGTGGATTATTTCCCCTTAGTAAACACCTGTCAGGTCCAGGAACCAGTCCTGGGAACGGGATACATAAATGCGCAGGTCTGAGCCTCCGTGCAGATTCACATGAAAGCTCGGGGTACAGCTATAAACAGGAGGGGGCAGACCTGACCTTCCCATGGCTGCGTCCCCTTCCTCAGCAAATCTGACTCCAGGGCTTCACTCAGCTTTAGTTACTTTCTCTTCATTAATGTGAACAGTCATGAAATGCTTGATTGGAGAATCTTTTTACATTTAGTTTGAAAACATGTGAGAGCTTCAGGGATGTTGTGAAGACATCGCAGAGAGTTCCCCTACACCCTCTCCCAGCCCCCCACATCTACACCCACACGGCCATGGTCCGTTTGTCCAGACTACGGCCTTAGCTCTGGTCCGATGCTATTCACTAAACTATAGAGTTTACTCTGATTTTTCCAGGTTGCCTACCAAAGGTGGGTGTCTATTGCAGGGTACTACATTGCTTTGGGGAGCAGCTCTTTTGGCCAGAAAATTAGAGAGAGCAAAAGCTATGTTTTAGAGCCCATTTCAGTTCCATTCGATGGTTTAAAATACTTTGGGCAGTGCCCATTGACGACCCACACCAAAGCAGAGGCACATTGAGAGCCTGGCATCTATAAGACATCGTGTCACATCCTTGGGATATAATAAAAGGAAAATGATTCAAGGCTGTATTTTAGCCGTAAATAGAAGGTGTGCCGCAGGAAACAATTATGTAGACTTTGAATGAGATTTCAAAGCAGAAGTGGGGCTTCAAAGAGGAACTGGTTGAAAGAACAGTAAGAGAAAAGTAAGGCTTGACCCCCAGCGGCTGAGAAACATCTCTGCCTTCTGTTTCAAAGGCTGTTTTCCCCGTAGGCGTGGATCTGGGCTCGCTGCGCCGGCTGAAGCTGCAGAGGCCGGTGAGCATGCTAACAGACGTCAAGCGCTTCCTGTCCGGTGGCGGGAATGTCAACGAGAAGAATGATGACGGAGTGACGCTGGTGAGTGAGTAGCTCTGACTCAGAAATATTGCTAATGTCGAGACTTTATTGATTTCTAAAGCCTGGAATTGGATACAATTAACTTTGGAAAATATCCTTTTTTTCCGATCATACAAGTCCTACATATGTATTGTAAAAATCTTGAAAACACAATAAGCACGCAGAAGGGGATAGAAGTCATTTATGTCACCACTCAGAGAAAACCAGTGTTTATAGGTTGGTATATTTTCTTCAAGCCTCCTTTCCGTGCATCTTTAAAAATGTACAGTGACTTTTTCAAGCTTATTTATTTTGAGACAGAGAGAGGGTGTGAGCAAGAGTGGGGGAGGGGCAGAGAGAGAGGGAGAGACAGAATTCCAAGCAGGCTCCTCAGTGTCATCTTGGAGTCTGACGTGGGGCTTGAACTCACGAACCCATGAGATCGTGACCTGAGCCAAAATCAAGAATCAGACGCTTCGCTGACCGAGTCACCAGGTGCCCCTAAAATAATTTTTATGCATTACTTTGTCAATGTGATGCTTGAAACGAAACTTATACAAGAATGTTTTCACTTTTAATTTTAAGCAAGACAAATAATGGGTTGCTCTGGGGAATGGATTTCTAAATCCAAGTGAAATCATGTCATTACTGTTTTTCATAGCTGGTGGGCACGGTTGCACTCACATAAAACCAGCACAACTACCTTTGGATTAATTCTCATATAAACATAAGGTCTAATCCTGAAAATGGGAAACATTTGGCACTCTTGACCCCATAAAGCGAACTTGGGATGGGCGTGCCAGTGTATAGTTAATTGTGGTGGATGCAAATGTCCAACGGCTCAGGGAAAATGTTGAGAGGAAGGAAATTAGCAGAAGGAAGTATGACGCCGAAGGGCGGGATGTGTCGACGTGTCTGTAATCAGCGATTCTGTCTCTGGTCTGCGCTCTCCCAGGGGGTGAGGTTGACCAGGGTGGGAGAAACAGCTTGTCTAAGTGGACTTTTGTGTCACAGGCGTGGGAGGCCTGCTCCAGTTTTAGATTCATTAACTGCAAATCGACCACCTTCTGGATGGAGCCGTCTTCCTCGATACTGATTTTGGGGTTCAGACTCTACGTTTCTAAAGACTATCAAAAATAACTCTGAGTTATAAGCAAAGAAAACAAAGCATGTTTAGAGTTTATTGAAAAATCACATATTCAAACGGAAAAATAGTTTAATTGATCTATTGTGGAGGAATCTATTAACCCCATCCTGTGAACAAAGTAGTAATGACCAAAACAACGAAAGCCCTTTTCTCCTAGGCTTACCTTTCTTTGGGGAAGATATGTAATCTAAATAGAAATGAGCCAAATGTACAGGATATTAAAAATGGCAAATGCAAAGGAGGACATCCTAAGACAAGATAAGGAGGTGGTGGGAGGTACACAGGCCAGATCTCATTGACAGGGAAGTTTGAGTGATGACCTGAGAGAAGTCTACACACACGGCAGGGGTGCCTAGGAGCGTTCCGGGCTGAACAGTGGTATGTGCCAAGGCCCTGAGGCAGGAATGGGTGTCCTGTGATTTAGAAACAGCGCAGAGGCCCATGCAGCTGAGCAGAGTAAAGGGAAGGAGTGAGGCAGCTGGACCGGCTCCCACAGGGTTTGTGTGCCTGTGTGAGGGCCCTTCACCTACTCTGAGTGAGATGGGCTCGCCCTGGAGGGCGCTGAAGAAAGCAGGATGTGGCCCTACTTCGGTTCTGAAAGCATCACTCACTCTGACTTCTGTGTTAAGGACGGACTGGCAAAGGGCAGGGCTGAAGCGCAGAGTTCCAGTGAGAGGCTTGGTTGAAGTGGCTCAGAGCTGCAGGAAGCCGAGTGGTGGAGATGGCCAGGTGTGTGGGAAAGGGGGCCGCAGACCGACCCCACGCACTTGCGGCTTCGGCCAGAGCGCCGGGGTCGGCACGCAGTGCGGCAGAGGGGGCTGAGCAGAAAATGAGCTTGGGGCAGAAAGCGCGCGGAAGCTTTGGAAACGGAGACGGGAGTGCCTCTGGCCAGCTTCACGGACACGTGGGGCCTGGAATGCAGGAGACGTCTGGACCACAGAATCACTTTTGGGGACGCGAGCGTATATACGTGACATTGAAAGCCCTGACCGTGGATAAAATCACAGATTTGATACAGAAGAAGAGAGAATGTGGGACCCAGTCATGATGCTGAGGAAGAAGAGAAAGATCCAGAAATAAGACTGAAAGGAGAAAATCTCACGGTAGGAGGAAAACCAAGAGATTGAGTTGTCCTAAGGAGCCAAGGAAGGGAGGCAGGAAGATGATGATGAGGAGGAGTGGGAGGAGAGGGGGAAGAGGAGGGGGAAGGAGGGGGAGGGAGGGAGGGAGGGGTTCACTGTCAGATAACCACTGAGAAGTCAAGTGACTGGAGGTGGGGAATGGGCCCTCGGACTTGGTGATGGGAGGTGATGGGAGGTGATGGAGGTCATGGAGGTCGCTGGCCTCCTCACCCAGGGAAGGTGCAGCGGAGTGCTGGGCTCAAACCCAAGCTGGCATGGGTGGTAGTGCCTTTAACGCATGGAATGCACTAATGCCTGACACAGAGCAGAAACCAGGAAGGCCTTTGTGTCTTTGTTTGGCCTATGATATTGCAGATTTATATGTCTTTTAAAAAATCACTTTTAAATAAAAATTGCAGGAGCGTTTCAAATACTGCTAAGTAAAAGGACCCACATACTCTGGTTCTGAAGCTATTGAAAGAAGCAATACAGAGCAATACATCCCTGTCGAGTTCTGCCATCTTCAATTCTGACATTCTTTGTGACTCTTTTCTATTGAGCAGAGAGCATAAACGTTGCAAATAATTGTTGTATAATAACTAAATGATCATCTCTGATCGTCAAGCTTTTCACGAGGAAATTAACAGTGATCTGAAGGCTAGGAAGTTGTCCCTTGAAGATCACAGTATTTAGCAAGTGGTAATGTAGTTTGATTCTTATGCCGGAATCGATCAGTCTATCATGTTAATGACTGCCTCCCCAGAGCCCTCCTCCGGACTGTGTGTTCCTGTCTGTTATTGGAGGAAACAGTAAGAAGATATTCGTCCACAGATTTCTGTGGCTGAGCTGGAATGTCGGTCGTGGTTCAGAATCATTTCCCACACTGTCAAATTGTGCAAGAAAGACGAAGCTATCGATGAAAGGCTCAATACCTCTTTCTCCTTTGTTAGAACATGCAAGAAAATTACGGAACTTGGTGTAGCTCTTTTTAAAAGATCTCCTGGTGCGCACTGACTGATACCCTTTGTAAAAGAAAACAAAACCTCAGCAAAGGATACAATTCCACGCCGCCCCTCAAAAGCCTTGTTATAGAACATATGGAAATGCATCCTTGAGTTTGAGTGCATTGATGCTCTTTGAAAATCTACCATAACGACTTTCAGATACATTATGAAAATGCTGGTTCTTTACTCTTTTGTGACACACTTTGATATATAACGTCTGGCCTTGGGATGTATTTACTTGGTTTGTTGGAAAAGAATTATTCATGAGATGCAAACATCAAACAATTTTATTTTTGTCTCCCCTTGTTATGTGAGTAGTACTGGTTCATCCCTTACTTCTGGGTGAAGACTTCGCCAACGCCATCAGGTTTTTGGCCACACTTAATAGCACCATGCATAGCCTCAACTTAAGAGATTCACATGCCTGGTCCTTTATACCAGTGAAAACTCCCAGCTGGCATGAAGTCAGGGTTCACTGGTCTTTTGATCTCCTATTACCTCTAAACCCCCTGGGGTAGCTGTGGAATCCTTGTCAGAATTGCATTTTTAATGTAATAAACACGGTGTCCAGAGTTACAGGGAAAGCCAGTTATACTGAAACATCATCATCATATTAAAATTAAATTTGCGATAGATAATGCGTGTGCTTCATTAGTAATGCACCGAGGAACAGCTTTACCCACTACCATCATGTTAGTAGATTTGAGCCTGGGTGATATCTGGAGATTTCGGCTTGGACAGCAATGTGATACAAGATTTCTTGTGATGATAGATAGCATCACAGCCATGCAGCCTGTGTTCACCGTTGAAGAATTTGCTAGATGTCAGTCGGGCGTAGAAAAAAGTAAAATGATTTCCCCACCCAAGTGTGCAACCCCCGATCTGTGTACAGATCCCACGGGGGCTGGTGGCTCAGGCTTGACGGACCGTGATTTCAGCTCCATCCTGAACCTGTTCCTGGTGTAACCGGTCTGTAGAAGGGAGGGGAGTGTGATCACCTGTCTCCCCGCCTGCCACTGCCTTCTCTTCAGTGTCGCTGAAGTGGAGGGAGAGGAGGGGAGGAGACAGATGGGCAGGAGGAGACCCAGTGGGGGCTGGAGGCCTTTGACTTGACCTCCCGTGAGAGGGTGTCCTGCTCTCTGGGCTGGAAGCTGACCCTCCCTTGTGAGGGTGTGGGGTTCTTCAGATGCCACCTCCTCGCCCCCATCACGGGGACCTCAGATGGCCCTCTACACCTGCCTCTGCGCTCGGGAATCAGGGGTGCTGATTCCCACTCTCTCACTCCCTCGGGCATACCTCCCCCGACACAGAACCGAAAACGAACACAGCTTGTCCCCTGTGTTTGTGTCTGCCCCTGGGGACTCCTGAGGGCAGGTGATGTCAGGGGGTCTAGGAGCTGCCCTCACTTCCCGCAGAGCAGGGAGCCAGCCCATCACTCGCCCTTTACTTTTTCTAGACAGGAATCAAGACCCAAGGGACGGTGTCCCCGCCATGCCGCGGAGGGCACATGGCTTCTATGGGTGGTCACCGTGGCCGGGCTCTCCTGAGTGGGATGAGGGAGGAACCCAACCCCGCCGAAAACTGTCCCACATGTACGCTGCCCTTTCAGCTTGCGTTTTCACCTGTCACGCCCTCAGTCTTGAGGTCAAAGTCAAAAGTAATCTAGCCAGTTTTTGGACAGCTATTTTCAACCATATATATATATGGTCTCGCTTTGAGATAGGATATTATCTTCACACTCAGTCCAAACTATGGTAGGAAAAATCCTCCATTAATATTCTGATATAAAAGGGGAATAGGAGAAGATATGAAATTATTGGTTCAAAACCTGGTTCATTGCTGGAAGTGTTTGAATAGCTGTTCCTCAGGACTGATTTTCATTTACTCTCGACATCACGTTCATCCCGATGTAGGGCGGCCGAGGTCACAGACCTTACAGAAGATCACATTCAATGGGCATCTGTTTCGGATTTCACACACAGCTTCTTTTTAAAAATTAGATGCACAAATACAAGACTGAGTGACAACAACACCCATTTCCCATGTTACACAATAAAAAGGCCTTAACTCTGAGTGGCGAAAGCCCTTTCACTGTGCAAGCAGGGAGGAGACACAAAGGAACGTTCTGATGCCACTGACTGTAACAAAACTACAAGCAGACGTTTACACGTCAAACAAGAGCAAAATTAAGAGGCAGATCATAAACCAGGAATAATACTTGCAACAGCTCTTTCCAAGTGTTGATATTTTTAAAATATGCAATGTTCCTAGAAATGGATGAAAAGGATGATCCTCTCTCAGTAGTGAAACAAATAATACTGAGAGTCATTTCCCTAAAGAAAGTACAGCTATCCTGTAAATATATTAAAATAGACCCATTGTTAGGAATCGAGTAGACTGAAATTATTTATAGTTGTTTTAGTAATGAATCCTGAAGGGCAGATAGCTAAGTAAGGGTCTGTGCACCCTTAGGTCTCTGCACACAGGGTCTATGCACATGTAGGTCTATGCACACAGGGTCTGTGCACACACAGGTCTATGCACACACAGGTTTATGCACATACAGGCCTGTGCACACTCAGGGTCTATGCACACACAGGTCTGTGCACACGCAGGTCTGTGCACACACTTGTCTGTGCACACACAGGTCAATGCACACACGGTCTCTGCACACACATAGGCCTATGCACACCAGGTCTGTGAGCACAGAAAGCCGAGTCCCTGCACACGGCCCTAGATGGGGTGGAAGTTGGCAGAAAATGGACATTTTTTTACACTCTGACTTAATGAAGAGAGTGCCCCCCCATGGGGTCTGTAGGATTCAGAAGCTGGTTGCCGGGAGAATCAAGGTAAAGGCTCTAAGCTTTTGATATTTTCCTGTAATGAATTTTTAAAACTCTTATCTCTTGTGATGATGAGGACGTATTCAAAGTCAGCGCTTTTCACTTCCGTTTTGAGATTGCCTACGATTAAAGGTGTCTGCCTCCAGAGACGTGACTGGTAGCTCATGCTTTGGATCATGTTTCTGCCGAATGAGCCAAGACTTTCCTTTTAGTCTTTTCCTTGAGAGCCGTGCCTGACGTGACAGGCTAAGAGCTGAGCTGCATTTGAAATGGCAAAACCCAAGTTGGCCGAGTAGAAAGCAAATCTACTCTCAAGGAGTTCATCCTGTGAACTTGACATCATTAGTAACAGGTGCTAACCAGCAAATGGGCAGTTCCTCGTGTATTTTATATTCTTTGATTATTCAAATAATGTAGGATAAATTTAGGGGCAAGTGAAAGATTTCTTTAGGAGAATGAGTATGTAAAATTAGGTTTCTCTAAAATATTTGTGGATATTAGGGCACTTGGGTGGCTCAGTCTGTTACGTGTCCAGCTTCGGCTCAGATCATGATCTTGCAGTCTGTTCATGATCTTGCTGTGAGTTCGAGCCCCATGTCAGGCTCTATGCTGATAGCTCAGAGCCTAGACCCTGCTTTGGATTCTATTTCTATCTCTCTCTCTGCCCATACCCTGTTCATGCTCTGTCTCTGTCTCTGTCTCTCAAAAATAAATAAACATTACAAGTTTTTAAAAAATACTTGTGGGTATTTTATTCCTGGGACTGTTTGCTAGAGTATTAATGAAGTAAATTCTATATATAACAAACTATGAGAAGATTGATGTGAAATGTAATCTCTTAGTGTTTATGCCTTAATTTGAATGGATATATTTGCTCCTTTGGCACAGTTAAGTATAAGAAATAAACATATAGGTATATACTGTACATTAAAGAGCATAATCAGGTCCAGAGGTAAAAAAAAAAAAATGTTTCTACTGGATTTTATTAATATATATGTACCTGTATTTAATAAGTCCTTTGAACTTAATTGTAATTTTGTCTTTATAATAAAAACAGAATCCCATGCTACAAAACCAGAAAGGACTCACTGTTTTTACTACTTTTATATTATTTTTGTTTTTATTATTTTTAAATTTTTAACGATTTTTTATTTTTGAAAGACAGAGAGAGACAGACTGTGAGCAGGGGAGGGGCAGAGAGAGAGGGAGACACAGAATCCAAAGCAGCTCCAGGCTTCCAGTTGTCCGCACAGAGCCTGATGCGAGGCTCAAACTAATGGATGGCAAGTTCATGACCTGAGCCAAAGTCAGATGCTTAACTGAACCACCCAGGTGCCCCATTTATTTTTATTTTTCCTTTCCTCATAGTTATGTATTATTATGTTCGCGAAATCAATCGTGTGGTTACTTAATAACCTCATTTAAATTGAGAACCAGTTTAAGTCATTTGAGAGTCCGACTTCCACTCAGGTCATGATCTCACAGTTCATGAGTTCAAGGCCTGCATCGGGCTCTGTGCTGACAGCTCAGAGCCTGCTTCGGATCCTGTGTCCCTCTCTCTCTGCACCTCCCCTGCTCACGCCCTTCCTCGAAAATAAAAATAAACATTAAAAAAAGAATAAAATGGGTGTGATGAGAGTTGGCTTACAAATAAAGCCTGCAGCGTCAGAAACGGGACTTACCACATCTGAAAATTTGAATCATTTTACAAACCCTGATCTCCTCATTGTAGCTCCTATGGCTTGATTTCTGAACTTCAGGTTGCATTCAGAAACTTAATGGGGAGCATGTTCACATGAGAGCTGCATCATCTTTTTAAGGTCTGTCAGGATTGACTCATCCTTTCTGGTGTTCTTGCACCTTTTACCTGTTCATAAACATAAAAACGATCACATTTCCTATTGTCATTTATGTCGTCCGGTCTCCTCTGGTCACACCATGTCCAGGGCCCGAATTTCCGAGCCAGTCACTGCACGTGTGACTTACGGGCAGGAGGCGTTAAAGAGTTCAACGATTGTATTTTATATTTAAAAGTATTCAGATTATAGTAGAAGGGGACACTAAAAAGGGAAATAGGAATTAAATGGAAAAGTGCACGTTGTCAGGATCAGAAGGGAAAGAATAAATAATTCACCTGTAAGCCTTTTTGCAAAGAAGGCTGATGTCCAGTGATAGCAAGTAAATAAAACTGCGTGAATGTTCTTTTCTAAAAGGTATTTTAGGTTTAGTATTTTATTAGCTCTCTTCAAACCACTGAATAAATTGTTTTCATGCCACTGCTTTTTTTCAAAAGTGATATAACAAAAAATTTCTTCATTGCAGTTACATATGGCGTGTGCCAGTGGCTACAAGGAGGTGGTGTCTCTTCTTCTCGAGAATGGCGGGGACCTCAACATAGTAGACAATCAGTATTGGACCCCTCTCCATTTGGCAGCAAAGTATGGCCAGGTGAAGTGATTTCCCAAATTACTTTGAAAAATTCTATAATTAACGTTATCATTTCATATCTGATTTTTTAAAATTTCAAATTGTGTACTTAGTGTATGACTTTTAAGGACATCATATTCATAAGCAAATATTTTTATGGTTCAAAGAAAACGTCTTTTGAAAGGATACATAAAACATACATTGTCAGGATTCTGCATGTTGTAGTCAAAATTGTTGGATAAATAACACAAAATTGTAATGGACTTACTGTTTTCATAACATTACATAGTCTTTTTAATAGCTTACAGTTTCATGAGTCATTAATAATTCTACCTGTTCTCTACAATTAGAAGTACAGCACAATTACATTTCAGTTTTTATTTTTCACTATAAATTCTATTTCACCTTAATGAGTAAAGAATGAATAATCAGATATTTTTTTCTCTGAATTGATTTTTGGCTACAGCTAATATAGCCTGAGTCACTAGCGCACAAATTACTTTCTTACTGGGTACCATTATATCATGAAGAAGAGGCAAACTGACTTCTAAGTGACTTATGTGGGTGAATATGATAGCTGTGTTCATAACAACTGATTAGTAGTAAAATCTGTTTATAAAATACACAGTATTTTGTGTTAGAGAAAGCCTGACTTTCTCTACTGTTTGGGAAGATACCTCAATTTTACATAAATATGGGGGTGGAGGTTAAACTTGCTGATTCTCAAACATTGGTCTGGGGTGACAGTCACACCTCTTAAGTTCATAGGAGGTTGAGTCTCTTAGATCCTAACTGGTATGGAAAATAGCAATCATAAAATTTGAGTACTGCAGTTATTGAAATAGTGGAAAACATTTGCATTTCAATCATTGTGGGAAAAGCACATTGCTTAGGGAAAGTCTTTTAAATTAATGAAAACATCATTGGCTTTGCCAGCATTTCCTGTATTAAAAGATTCATCCCTTCAAGAAATGTTTCTAACAGGTTATTTATTAAGTCCCCCACACTGTGCTTTTAGCAAGTGAATGTGTGTGTGAGTAAATGGATGGGTTAAAGGGATGAGGCTGCAGGTCGTGAAGTCATGGGGCCTAAGGTCCCAGGTCCCCCAAGTAGATCAGAGGAGTCCTGGGGAGGTCAGTAACCTCAGTACACCATGAATACATCTGTGCTCCATTTCTAGGACTGCAGGTCTTGTCTTTAGTGAAAAGCAGAGAAGCAAACATATAAGCAAGTACTATTTCCTAGGCCCCAGCCTGTTGCTCTGTGCTGAAGAAATGGTAATCAGTGACTTATCAGAACATGCTCATTATAGTCAGAGATCCCTCTCGAAGAGCTAAGTCGGCAAGTGAGTGATAGGTTGGTAAAATGTAACAGAATACCACTACAACTTAATTAAGTAAGGCTTTCATTTTACCCAGTTAAAAAATTTTTCTGATTAGACTTTTAGAGTTAGATCAGGTTTCATTTCAAAGAATAATAAATTGTTTCCCCTTAATGACTTTTGTTAGGTAATGTACTCTGGGAGAATAGGACTAGATTGAACACGTTTATCTTTTTATTTATTTATTTATTTATTTATTTATTTATTTATTTATTTATTTATTTATTTATAGTTTATTTGTTTTGAGAGAGAGCAAGTGGGGAGGGGCAGAGGGCCGGAGAGACAAAATGGATTTGAACCAGGCTCCCTGCTGTCAGCTCAGAGTCTGACTCAGGCTCAACCTCAGGAAGCCTGTGCCGAAATCAAGAGTCAGATGCTTCACCAACTGAGCCACTTAGGCACTCGGTTAACAAGGTCTTTTAAAAGACATGGCTTGGACTAAATATAGCACTACTTTGTTATTGGACCTTTAAATTATTTTTATCATAACCCAGTGTGTGATTTTTGTTTTACTTCATTACAGGTCAAATGAAATATTTGGTATGAGCTGGAGTATTTTATTTGTTATTGTATTTCTTGGTTCTGTGATTTCCATTTAGCTCTTTTTTTTAATAGTTTATTATCAAGTTGGTTTCCATATAACACCCAGTGCTCATCCCCACAAGTGCCCTCCTCCATGCCCATCACCCCCCTTCCCCTACCCCCCACCCCCATCAGTCTTTTATGTTTTTTAATTGGAACTTCCATGTCTCTGATGGACTTACGTTTGTTTCAAAAGGATTTGTAGTTGCCTGTTGAAGCATTCTTATGGGTGCTGCCTTAGCCTCGTCATCACATGGTTCCTGCATGATCCATCTTGCTCTCGTTGCCAGTTCATTATCTTGTCTCATTCAAGTTGTGATGTCCTGATCTTGGCATAACAGGGCGCTTTTAATTGCATTTTGGACACTTCAGTGATTATGTTAGGAGAAGCGTGGTCCTCCATAGATCTACTGTAGTCCGCCTGTTTAACTTCAGCATGCAGGGCCTGGTGCATTCGGGTGGCTTGTGGTTCTAATGACAGTTTCATTTTCAGACCCCTTGAGATGTCTGGCTTATCTGATCCCCTGGGGTTCTCACTGCTTTCTGCTGGTGCCCGCAAAGGGTGGAAGAGGTTCTCTCCCAGGCCAGGCTACCCCATGTCTCTGGGTGAGGTAGGGAGATGTCCACAGGGACAAAAGACTTTCAGGGCTGGGGGCCTGTTGGGGCATTCTCCCTCTTGCATTCCCCTCCCAGCTGTGTTTGCCTCTTGTTGGGGTTGGGGAGGGGGGTCTCAGCTCAGTGTAAGAAAAGTACTTGGCCTGGTACTTCATGTTAGTGGATCATGGTTCTGGACTCACCTGATATTGAATGAGTTGCTGGAGTGACACAGTTGGAATGTGTCAGGGATGCATCTACCCAGGCCCTTCTCTGTCCCTAAGTTGGGCTGGAAACATGGGGTCTGGGTTAGCCTTCGGTTGCCTGGGATTCCTCCCCTCCGCTGGGCCTGAGCCACTTTGCCTTCTTCCTCGCCTCTTCACACCTCTTCCTGGGTTGCTTGTGTTTTCCAGGGGTTATTGTAATTGGCAGGGAGGAGGAGGAAGAAACCAGGCTACGTTGGTATGTTTTTTTTAACAATCATTTTTTAAGGTTTTATTTATTTATTTATTCTGAGAGAGTGGGAGGGGCAGAGAGAGAGAAAGAGAGAATCCCAAGCAGGCTCTGCGCTGTCTGCAGGAAGCCTAATGTGGGGCTCAAACTCACAGAACTGTGAGATCACGACCTGAGCTGAAACCAGTATTTGAATGCTTAGCCAACTGAGCCCCCCGGGTTCCCCTAAGTGGGTATGTTTTAAAACTGTTTCTATTTCAAAACAATTACTTATTTCTGCAAGCCTTGTAAAGCTTAATCAAGAGTGGGGCGCCTGGGTGGCTCAGTTGGTTAAGCGTCTGACTTCAGCTCAGGTCATGATCTCACGGTTTGTGAGTTCCAGGCCCACACCAGGCTCTGTGCTGACAGCTCAGAGCCTGGAGCCTGTCTTTGGATTCTTTGTGTGTCTCTCTCTGTCCGCCCCCTGCTCATGCTGTCTCTCTCTCTCAAAAATAAATAAAACATTTAAAAATTAAAAAAAAAAAAAGACTTGAGTGATGAAGAAGTTTATTTATGATTATTTTCACATGAAACCCACCTGTGGGCGGAAGAGAATTGAAGGTGCATTTGTATAACTTCCATTGTGAGGTGTCTATTGGGATCTGTGTTTCTACGTGTTGAATGTGTCTCAATGTGACTGATTTCTCCTGACTCCTGTTTTGAAAGAACATCCAGGCATTTCTGTTCCACTTCCTGGGAGCTATATATGATTAAGGCAGAAAGAATTCATGGCTTTCAGAAGTTATGTCCCTTAGCCAATCAGATGCAGCTCCTGATTCTTTTCTCAGTTATGTGCCTGCAATTTCAGAGGCCAAGAGCTCTGTATGACCTCTCGGGGGTCCATGGGAAACCCTCTCCAGAAGGGGGATGTTCTACCCAAGAAACTACATTTTTAAAGAGGCTACATTTGAGCTTTATTTGATGATAAGGTGTTAAAAAACAGGATGAGAGTCAGATAAAGTTTGTATCATGGAAGGAGACGTGTTTTCTAGAACTGTGATACAAGACGAGTGAATATATTAAACTAATAAAACAGGTTGGCTGTATGGTAAAAAGATTGGCATTTGGTTTTAGTTATGAAAGTAGATTCTTTTAAGTGTTAATTACACAGTTACATTTAGCAAAAAATATGTGATTCACATATATACCATTTGGTATAGAGTAACATATATACAAAATAATGATTACCATATATACATATATGTACTTATACGTGCATATGTAGCATATACCTGCCTTGGTGGTGTAAGAAACACAAACCCCATACAATTACTGCTGATTTCATAAAGCCTGCTGGCGATTCCTGTCCCACACGAGCTATAAGATATGAGATGGCTGAGGAATAAGGCAGGGAGAATTCATGCATATTAGTACTCTCACCCCATTACCTGCCATATTTGAACAATTTTTCAAACTTTGGGTTTTCGGAATTTTTGTTCTCAGCCTAGAGAAACAGTTATGAACTTAACATGGGAAATTTGATTCAAAGCTTCATTTCCTTTGCAAGATGCAGAGTAATTAAGATTGATGTTTTTGTTACTACTTCTCTGGTGCACCAGTTATCTTCCTAACATCCATCACTTATTAATGATAAGTGAATTAAAAAACACTTTCCAATTGCTCCATTTATTCTCTCAAAATGAGCTGAAAAATATTTGACCTCAGCTTTTGAAAAATGATGTATATATTTTTTATCCTTGCGTGTATTTCCCAGACACTTCCCCACACAAACACCTATATTTCATTCTGCCTAACCAAGTGATTAAGGCAGGTTTATCCTGAGGACTCCCATGGCCTCCTTGCTGGATAGTTCAGCCACTCAGTGGCTGCGTGAACCTAATGAGCCTCACTAATTCTTCTTCCATGGAGTCTGGTCCCAGGGTCTTCAATCAATGAGAGACATCAACCTCAGTTAAAAGGGGGATTTTTACATAGCTGAGGACATTCTGGGGAACGACAGGCGAATGTATGGGATATATGTTGAACATCAGTGGGGGTGTGTCCTGGTCAACTGATTCAGTTGCAAGATTTGTACAGACAGGTATCCGACACAGAGGTTTCCAGAAATGCCCAATTATAGTTTTCAAATGAGGCATATTTTAAAAATAATGTCACCTTTATCCTCAGCTTCTCTAGAAAATGACTAGTCATTAATTTAGTTTTTTCTAAAGCCTTGCACATTTCAGTACCAAGGATAGTTCTGAAGATCACAGATGCCTTTTCCATTTTACTCCATTATACCTACTCAGTTGGGGCCTCCATCAGAAGGTAAGCTCCAAGTACGGAAGACTGTTTGCTTGCCCTCTAGTCTCCGCATCCAGCAGACTAACCAAGGAATTAAAAAGACAGATTGATCAGCCAAGAACTCAAAAGCAAAGCGCTAATGCTTAGAGGCAGAGGGCAGCTTTTCTGTTAGAATATATGACATGAAAACCAAAATATTGTCCCTCGATTTGGACTAGAAAAAAACTAAGAGATTTCTATTAATAGATTTTGAATAAATTATAGCTCCATTATTTTGTCAAAAAAATACCATATGATGTATAGAATGATCTTTAAAATTGTTCTTCTGTGGGGCACCTGGGTGGCTCAGTTGTTTAAGCGTCTGACTTCGGCTCAGGTCATGATCTCACGGTTTGTGGGTTCGAGCCCCGCAGCGGGCTCTGTGCTGACAGCTAGCTCAGAGCCTGGAGCCTGTTTCGGATTCTGTGTCTCCCTCTCTCTCTGACCCTCCCCTGCTCATCCTGTCTCTCTCTCTCTCTCTCTCTCTCAAAAATAAATAAAACATTAAAAAAATAAAAAAAATAAAATTGTTCTTCTGTAAAAATACCACTTAACATTCATTTTGGAAATAATATTTTAGAAAAAGGTTTTATTTGAATATCAAGTAATATGAATGGAGATTTAGAACTCTAAAGAAATTTACTGTAAATATATCTCTGTTCAGGAAAAAAAAGCTTTAGACGTGCTAACATTTTTAAAGACTAATGGCATTTTTAGAGACATTCACAGCACTTTCACTTTCTTATAAATACCTTACAAATATGAATACCTTTATGGAGAAAGTAGTTCATAACTTGTAACAGTTTTTCTTATTGACATTAATATTGGGATGGCATGTATATATTTAAAACTTCCCTTTATACTAACTTCCCAGTGAGAACAGAGAGATGCTTATTCTTGTCTAAAACTGGGAACTGAGTCATTTATGTGACCAATGTCTTTGGGTTTTATAGTTCTTTATTTTTTTTAATTTTTTTTTTTAATTTTTATTTATTTCTAGGAGAGAGAGAGACAGCGTGAGCAGGGGAGGGTCAGAGAGAGAGGGAGTCACAGACTCTGAAACAGGCTCCAGGCTCTGAGCTGGCAGTCAGCACAGAGCCCGACGTGGGGCTCGAACCCATGAACTGTGAGATCATGACCCAAGCGAGAGTCGGACGCTTAACCGACTAAGCCACCCAGGCACCCCTGTTCTTTTATGAGTCGTACATAAAGTAAAATTTGATTCTAGCCTTCACGTATTTTTAGTGTTTATCATAGGATTGGTCATCTGACAACAAATGATAGGAAAGTAACAGCACACATCCTACAACCTAAATATCCTTCCCTTCCGGAGTATTTCATATCACACAGCCCACGTATATTGATGTTCAAAGGAGTCCTTTGTATTCTCAAAAGCATCTTTTCCCAAGTTCATATGAATTAAGACATCCCTGGAGATTTTTGTTTTCTGTTGTTTTGTTTTTCAGGTATTTCTTCTTTGCTTTAATGAAACATAAAAACCCTCCCTGTCCCCCCCTCCCCCAGCACTCAGTGTTGACAGGCTCAGTGCTCCGAGCAGGTTGTACAAAGATGTGGTTATATACGCCTTTAGGGAATCCCCTCCCGAAGCTCCCAGTGCCCTGCCTCCCTGTGGCACCCAAAGCTGCCTCGTGTCCCTCTCGCTGGGCAGACCCCTGAGGACCCCTGCCCACCGGGTTAATCTCTACCAGCCCGGCCTCCAGCTCCACTCCTGGAGGAAGGGGATCATCAGCTCCTTCCTCCAGCCCCAGCGAGCTGCCCTCTCTCTGGGGCATCATTTACTGGCCGCAGAACTGGTCATCGTCCTCGCTCCCCCTCCTCCCCCTCCGGTGCCTGATGAGCCCGCGAGCTGCGCGCAGGCGCCCACCTGGCAATGGCTGGGGCTGCGCCAGGTGCAGCCCCCGCCCCCGCCCCCGCCCGGGCCAAGGCGGCGACACCTTGTGTGGGCACCGCCCGCCGCCCACCCGCGCCACCCCCTCCGGTCGCGCACGCGGGCGGCCACGGCGCCTCTGCCGTGCCGCGGACAGGACACACCGCTCCTTGTCCTCCGCGCTCCCCGCCGGGAGCGTCCCGGGGCCCTTGGCTTTCCCGGAGGGGCAGGCGGCGGTGACGGCCTCTGCGGAGCTCCCGGGGTCCGGCCGGGAGGCCCCCCCGCGTCCGCTGCGGCACCGCCGCCCCTGGGCCGCGTCGCTTGTCACAGTGGGCTGCGTCTGCCGCGCTGCCCTCCAGTGCGTCGCGCGTGCCCCCCGAGCGGGCAGACGGCAGCGTCTCCCGTCAGCTCAGCGCCCGACCCAGAACGCGTGGCTCTGCCCACGAGCCAGAGGGCCCGAGGTGGGCCTCGGGGGCAGGTGGCCTCCGTGGGGGCGCCCGCCCGCGCCGCCGGCCCTCCGGGGGGCGCCCCCGCCGCCGGCCCTCCGGAGCGCCCCCGCGCCGCGCCGGCCCTCCCAGCGCCGCCGGCCCTCCGTGGGGCGCCCGCCCGCGCCCTGTGGCACCTGCGCGCCGCGCCGCCGGCCTCCGTGTGGGGGCGCCCGCCGCGACCCTCCGTGGGCGCCCGCCCGCGCCCGGCCTCCGTGAGGCGCCCGCCCGCCGCCGGCCCGGTGGGGCGCCCGCCCGGCCCTCCGTGGGGCGCCCGCCCGCCCGGCCCTCCGTGGGCGCCCGCCCGCGCCGCCTCCGTGGCGCCTCCGTGGGGGCGCCCGCCGCGCCGCCGGGCCTCCGTGGGGCGCCTTCCGTGGGGGCGCCCGCCGCCGGCCCTCGCGCCCGCCCGCGCCTCCGTGGGGCGCCCGCCCGCGCCGCCGGCCCTCCGTGGGGCGCCGCCCGCCTCGCCGCCGGCCCTCCGTGGGCGCCCGCCCGCGGGCCCGCCCGCCGCCCTCCGTGGGGCGCCCGCCGCCACCCGGCGCCGGCCCTCCGTGGGGGCACCCCCGCGCCGCCCGGCCCTCCGTGGGGGCCCGCCCGCCGCCGCCGGCCCTCCGTGGGGCGCCCGCCGCCGCCGGCCCTCCGTGGGGCGCACCCGCGCCCGCCGGCCCTCCGTGTGGGCGCCCGCCCGCGCCGCCGGCCCTCCCGTGGGGGCGCCCGCCCGCGCCCGGCCCTCCGTGGGGCGCCCGCCCGCCGCCGGCCCTCCGTGGGGCGCCCGCCCGCGCCGCCGCCCTCCCCGCCGTGGGCGCCCGCCCGCGCCGCCGCCCTCCGTGGGGCGCCCGCCCGCGCCGCCGGCCTCCGTGGGGCGCCCGCGCCGCCTCCGTGGGCGCCCGCCCGCCCGGCCCTCCGTGGGGCGCCCGCGCCGCCGGCCCTCCGTGGGGCGCCCGCCGCGGCAGCGCGCCGGCTCCGTGGGGGCACCTGCGCAGCGCCGCCGGGGCGCTCCCGTGGGGGCCGCGCAGGCCCTCCGTCCGTGGGGCGCCCGCGCCGCCGCCCTCGTGGGGGCGCCCGCGCGCCGCCGGCCCTCCGTGGGGGCCCTCCGTGGGGCCCCGCGCCTCCGTCTGCGTCCGTGGGGGCACGCGCCGCCTCTCATGGGGACACCTGCGCAGCGGGCCGCCCGCGGGAGGGGCCCCAGGGCGTGGGGCCCAGGAGCTCACGTCTGTGACGGGCGCTGGGTGAAAGCTGCGTGGGCACGGGGAGCCCAGGCAGGGCGGACGGCACGCGCAGCACCGGGCGGCGCGCAGGGTTCACTGGGGAGCAGGACCATGAAGGGTCGCGGGGCGGGGAGGCTGCCGCGCGGGGGCTCGCAGGCCCGGCTCTGGGGGCCGCACGGACGCAGGCCGATTGGCGACCCCGCGCTCTGAGGGGCGGAGGCAGGACTGTGTTCCACGTGCAGCCCTAGCTGGGTGGCAAATGCGCGGCGTGGCCACAGTTCATCAGACGGTTTTGTATTGTGGATCCGACATCGTCCTGGGGGTTCTGAGTGGGGGGCAGTGACACTGTGACCAGGGGGCCGCACGGTGAGTTCTGGACCTTAGCGTTTCAGGGTCTTCTTGTTAGATTGCGAAACCATCCCTTTCAGCGTCTCAGCCAGAAACCAGGTATCGCCACTCATTGCTACTGTTTGACTCCTCAGAGAGGGAATTTAAATAACTTTCAAGGAGTTAATTTTGCTAAATTCATCCAATCAGAAGGACAACTCTCCAAGGAATGAATAAAGTCCATATCCAGTGAAACTTGGGTGGGCTCTAAGTTTCAGCCTAAATGTATATTTTCTTTTATTTTTATTTTTTTTATTTAAAAAAATTTTTTTTTTAAATTTTTATTTATTTCTAGGAGAAAGAGAGAGAGACCGCGTGAGCAGGGGAGGGTCAGAGAGAGAGGGAGTCACAGACTGAAACAGGCTCCAGGCTCCGAGCTGGCAGTCAGCACAGAGCCCGACGCGGGCCTGAACCCACGAACCGCGAGATCATGACCTAAGTGAAAGTCGGACACTTAACCGACTAAGCCACCCAGGTGCCCCATTAAATGTATATTTTCTATTAGCCATTTACAGTCTCCTTCTACCCACTCACCCCCCACCCCCACCCCAACACACAGCACACAGCAGTCGCCTTATCTTCTGGTGCCTTTGGTGATTATAATGTTCTTATACTAGTGCAGATGAATTCTTACTGGGTTACACACTCGACCTATTCCATTTGAAGCAATTTACCTAAAGATCTGTTGTGAGGATAAAACAAATGTTTCAGAGGAGAGTAATTGAAATTAGCACTGGCCTGTTTAATTTAGTTCTGGGGTGTGCCTTCCTGATTTCTCATTGGAAGAGCATGGGAAATACCGACTCTAAAAAAGAAAGGAATTCCCCAAATGAGAGAAGCTTCCTCCTTCCACACTTGAATGCTTATTTTTATGGGCCTGAAATAAAATGGAGTTGCTTTTATTGTTGAAGATTTTCATGTAGGAAACATTTTGCTTTTATTACTTAAATGCTTTCTGCAGTTCTAATTGAAGCTGTCGATGAACAGTGGTTTGCCTGAGAGATTGCACCAGGTTCTCTCTGCAGCTCTGGAAACCGTGCATTGAATTGAGAAATGCGAAGTTAATTGTTAGACTCTGATGGTCTGACATTTTTGCAGAGATATGAAAGCTTGTAGGTTTGTTACTGTTCTTCCAAATTTGTGGAAACCAAAGGCAATCTTAGCAAATTTTTGGCTCTTTTTTTTCCTTTTCTTCTTCCTTTTCCCTTTCCTTTTCTTCCTTTGTCCTTCCCTCTCTCCTGCTTCCCATCTTTCTTTTCCTTCGTCCCTTCCATATGGTTTAAATGCAAGCAAGTCTCTCTTGATTTTTACTATAATCAAAACTCTTTTCTGTACATATTTTCATGTCCTGGGCATCTGCTCTCTATATTTTATCTTTCAGATTTCAAGAGATTCTTTCTTTAGTAAACTATCTACTTGGAAATTAAAATAGACTTCTAAATATAGTCTCTCTACTGTACTGTAGTTTAAATGTTATTGATGTAATCTGTGTCCTGAAAAACCAAACACTGATTCTGAATTGGCTTTGGGAAAGCTAACAATGAGCAGACTATTTAAAATCTAATTAATTTTTTAATGAGAAGACTAAGAAGAGTGATCATTGGTGGGAGGGGAGACGTTTCAGTGTGCCTGGATGTGAATCGAAGCTCCCCATGTGGGCAGAACGTCACAGTGCATGGCACAAAAGCAAAACTCAAGATTGGAAAAGCCAGCCTCGTTCTCATCAGTATAATAAAGCAAGAAATGGAAACAAAAGATAAAGATGGGGAAGGAGAAAGGACTATAAAAATGCCAAAGGAATCAGTAAAAAATGGAAAAAGTAGAACCATTAAGTGCATTTATCAAGTTGTTTACAATAGCATGAAAAACATAAACATAATATATTACATAGTATTATGTAATACTATGTTTCAGAAGATATTTTAACAAAAGATTTCTACACTGACAACGATGAAACACTGCAGCGAGAAATGAAAGAAGAGCCAGCTCAACGGAGAGGCAAGCCACATGCATGTGTAGTGACAGCGAGTTATGTTTGAGCTCTCTGTGACAGGCTGAATATTATCCCCCAAAGATGTCCACACCCTAATACCGCAGAACCTGTCAATAGGTTCGTTACCTGGCAAGGCAGAAGAACTTTGCAGTCGTGGTGGGCTACAGATTTTGAGATGGAAAGATTTTCAGAGATGACCCAGATGGGTCCTTAAAAGCAGAGAAGCAGTCCTTTCTGAGTCAGGGTCTATGAGAGGTGTGGCTATGCAAAAATGGTCTGCGAGAGGTGTGGCTATGCAAAACTATTCTGTGAGAGGTGTGGCTATGCAAAACTATTCTGTGAGAGGTGTGGCTATGCAAAACTATTCTGTGAGAGGTGTGGCTATGCAAAACTATTCTGTGAGAGGTGTGGCTATGCAAAACTATTCTGTGAGAGGTGTGGCTATGCAAAAATGGTGGGAAAGATGTAGCGTTATTGGTTCAAAGATGAGGGGTGGGTCCACAGGCCAAGGAATGAGTTGCTTCTAGAAGCTGTGAAAGTCAATAAACGGATCTTCCTTGAGAGCCACTAGGGAACATACCGTTGCCAATACGCCGATTTCAACCTAGTGAGACATGTGTCAGACTGCCGAATTGTAAGATAATCATTTCTTTTTTGTTTAAAGCACTATATTGTGATATTTTTAAAAAGCCATAGAAAATTAATACAGTATCTACTTAAAGCAATTCCAATCAGAATCCTAAGCCCTTTCTTTTAGATATTGAAAAGTTCATTCTAAAATGTATATGGTGACACAAAGTATCTACACAGACAAACTTATCTCAAAAAGTAAGAAGATTACAGATTTGTTTCAAGACTCACTGTAAGCCTTTCACTTATGTGATTTCAATGCTGACTATAAAGCTGCACTAATCAAAGTAGTTAGGGAGTGAGGTAAGATTAGACAAATAGATCACTGAAACATAGACCAGAATTCCGGAGTGGGCAGGGACTTATATATTCCATTAATTTTCTACAAAGGTAACAAAGCAATTCAGTCAGAGAGAAAAAATGTTTTTCAAGAAATATGGCTGAAAAACACACTGGTGCTGGACCAAAACAAATTTGAGCTTTTATGTGCCACTTGTGAAAACTCACTTGAGGTAGTCCATAAGTATAAACATTGAAATTATAAAGCCTTTAGAAGAAAATATAGTATGATATTGTCATGATCTTTGAGTAGGCAGAGTTATTTGAACATAAAGAGTGCTAACCTCTAGAGAAAAAAAGTACAGATGTTGCACCTTAACAAAAGCAAAACAAAGTGAAAGTAACCTTCAGTTCTTAAAAAATAACATTTTCAAGAATATGAATAGGCAGACTGTAGGCAGGAACATTTTCAAGAATATGAATAGGCAGGAAATATTTGGAATACACGTACCTGACAAGTGTGTCTGGAACACACAAAGAACACAGACCGCTGATAAAAAGACAGACACTCCGGTGATAAATGGGTAAAGAAGACTTGAACGGACACTTCACGAAAGAAAATCTAAGATTGGCCACTAAACACATGAAAAGGTGTTCAGTGTCCTTTGCCATCATGGAAATCAGTAAAAGTAGACTGAAATGTGACTGGATTCCCAGTATGAAAGCTAAATTAAAAAAAAAAAATGACAATAACGCGTGTCGGAGAGAATCTGGATCTAGCAATATGTAAGTGTACAATAACAAAATTATTAAATAGAATATGGAGCGACAGGGTTAGGTGCTCTTTGGAAAGGAAATTGGGGTACTCTAACCACTTTGATGATGTCCAGATCTTTACCTTGCAATTCCTGTCCCCTGAGAGCTATAACCTGAAGAGACCTGCACATGTGTCCTGAGACAAATAAATGAGAGTATTTGTAGCAACATTATTTGTGAAAGTGACCGCAAATGACTAGAATGCCCACTGAGGAGGGCGGACAAATTGCGATACATTTGTACAGTGCCGTTACGGACAACCAAGAAAATGAATAAATCTTGTTTACATCCGTTGCCTCTGGTGATTCTCAAAAATGCAGTGTTAAGTCACCAGAGCAAGGCTTCAATGAATATAGACACTGGGATTTCATTTCTGTAAATGTCACAAACAGATAGAACTGGGCAGTATGGTGTTTGGACATACTTCTGTACGTAAGGGTTAAACCTATAAAGAAAACATAGCTGTAGCCCAAAATTCACAACAGTGGCCAACTCCAGGAGATAGGGATAATTTGGGGAAGAAATGCAGAAAGATACCATGAAAGACCTATTTTAAAAAGTTGGACACACTGGAATTTATTTCATTACTGCTGTTTCAGTGGTACATGTACATTATATGTATTCTTTGAATTTCTATTTTATAATAAGGTTTAAAACATAAATTAATCTCTCATCAAGAGGCAAACTATAAGAGACTCCTGCATACTGAGAACAAACTGAGGATGGATGGGGGGTGGGGGAAAGTGGGTGATGGGCATGGAGGAGGGCGCTTGTTGGGATGAGCACTGGGTGTTGTATGGAAGCCAATTTGACAATAAATTATATTTTTTAAAAGTTGCTTTCTTCTTAAAGCTTGAGAATAAGTTTCCCTAACTTCCCACGTGACTTTAGTTCATGTTATCGGTGGGCCTGCGGTGATTAGACGGTACTGGTGAGACTTTAATCGAGTTGCTAAATTAAAACAAAACACGTAGACTATGCCCTAAAATAAACCTGGAAGGCGTTAAGTGAGCCTTTTCAAATCCTCAGTGATTTATTCCTCATTTGATAGCTAATTTTTTGTGGGAGTGTCTGTCATTTTATTTTTAATAAGAAATGGAAAAAAAACCTGGTAGCGGAGAGATATGCATCCACCTTCTCACCCACCAGACTCTAAGGGCCCTGGAGACCCAGCTGTAGCACCGACTCATGAACCTCAGTATCCATCACACCGTTTCTTATATCCGTGATCTTTAATATTTCAGACAAACCTGGTGAAGCTTCTTCTGATGCATCAGGCGAATCCAAACCTTCTGAACTGCAATGAAGAGAAGGCGTCAGGTGGGTAATAGCATCCGGGCACCACCGAGCAGTTACTGTCTTCTTCCTGTCCTACCAAAGTTGTTCAGTCATCATTACCAGAGTCTGCTCTTGTGCACACTCTGGTCCAAGCACTGGTCGTAGACTCCTGTGCCCCACCCCCCTGCGCCTTTACAAGAATGGGAAGAGGGGCTCCATTTATAGGGTGCCCTTGGACTCTGGTGCAGTTTGCTTTCAGGGCTTTAATTTCCTGGGCAGTGATTCCTTCCACGTAAATGGCTTTAAAATATATTTGTGCTATTATTTAATTAGTTTCTTATCATTTCAAATACCTACTTGTTCGCAAGAGTAATATTTGAAAAATGTGTATTTATTTTGAGAGAGAATGTAGGGGAGAGGCAGAAAGAGAGGGAGACAGAGAATCCCAAGCAGATTCCCTGCGGTCAGCACAGAGGCTAACTCAGGGCTCAAGCTCATGAACTGTGAGATCATGCCCTGAACCAAGATCCGGAGTCCTGGAGCTTAACCTACTGAGCCACCCAGGGGTCCCTTCGCTAGAGTAATTTTAAACAATAATAATGTTTTCTTCTGTACAGATAGGAATACTTTAAGAAATCAAGATGGACTTATTCAAGCTAATTTAAAACTTTGAAAATCTTAATGTTACTATTTTTGAGAAGTATCTTTCTGAAAATCTCTAGAGTTCTTTTTACAACTGTTCTTGCATATATGCATATACTAATTTAAAAAATAGATGGTGTATTCATTTTCTAGCTTTTAAAATTTGACACATTTACTAATCAGTTATTTGCTTATTAAAAATAAAAATCTAAATAACAAAGAAAAGTATAGCTGAAGTAATAAAATGACATAAAAATTTTGAAGGCAGTAATTGATCTAAGTAACATAATTCTATTTATTCTTATTGCTATAGCTTTAATAATCTAAAAGCACTTTATGCCTGAGACTTCTCATTGCATGTATTTAAAGGAGTATTATGACATGACTAATGACAGCTTAAGACAGAGTGAGAGCTTTTCTCTATTTCTTATTTTTTTAACTTAAATATTGTTTAAGTTTATCCATCTTTTTTTAATGTTTATTTATTTTGAGAGACAGAGAGAGAGCATGAGCTGGAGAGTGACAGAGAGAGAGGGAGAGAAAATCCCAAGCAGGCTCCCCATTGTTAGTGTGGAGCCCAATGCAGGGCTCGATCTCATGAACGTGAGATCATGCCCTGAACCGAAATCAAGAGTCAGATGCTCAACCAACTGAGCCACCTAGGCACCCCTAATCCATCTTATCTGTTCAAATGAACTGAAGATTTAACATACAAAACTCTAAGATAGCTTTATAGTTTAAAACTTTAGAATCAAGTTAATATTAATGATAGTGTAGTAATCTTAGCATTAACTACAAAAGCATGTGTTTTTTTGTTTTTGTTTTGTTTTTGTTTTTCTTTAATAGAGCCTGGGTGGCTAAGTCGGTTAAGCATCTGACTTCAGCTCAGGTCATGATCTTGCAGTTCCAGAGTTCGGGCCCCATGTCAAGTTCTGTGCTGACAGCTCAGAGCCTGGAGCCTGCTTCGGATTCTGTGTCTTCCCCCTCTCGCTGCCCCTCCGCTCTAGTGCTTGCTCTATGTCTCTCTCTCTCAAAAAATAAACATAAAAAAGATTTCAAAATGGTGGATACTAAAAGAGCAAATAGAAATATATAGTTTTTTTTTCTATTCTTTAAAAAATGCATTGTGAAGTATGTCACATCCTCTGTTTACTATAGTTCCAACAGATCACATTTTTCAAGTTAATATCCCTGGCTTCTTTCCCAGAGAAGAGAATATATGATTGACTCTTGAATGCCTGGACTCCTATCTGTCACATTTCTACCTAGTTAACACTAAACCTAAATGGGCCCAGATGGGCACCCAAGGCAACCCACAGTCCTGGAGCCCAGGGCATGACTAAATATCTGGTCTGGCCTCAGCCCTTGGCCACTTCAGGCTACGGTGGCTGTGGAAGACAAAGCACAATTTTGCCCATGGTGGCTGAGTCTACCATCAGTACAATCCATTTTCTATACCTGATTGGTCACGAGTGACAGCGATGGGCTCTCAGTAATCATTTGTTGATTGAATGAAAATATTTCTTTCTCGGGGCACCTGGGTGCCTCAGTCAGTTGAGCATCCAACTCTTGATTTCAGCTCAAGTCATGATCCCAGGATCATAGCATCAAGGCCGACATCTGACTCTGCACTGAACTTTGAACTTGCTTGGGATTCTCTCCCCCCTCCCTTGCCTCTCGCCACTTCTGCCCTTCTCCCTCACTCACGCACATTCTCTCTCTAATTAAAAAATAAGAAAGAAAAAGAAAATGAAATTCAAATCACGTTAAAAAGAGAGAGAGAAAATACTTCTTCACGCAAAGGGACAAAGAGCTATAATGCAGTGAGAGTTTCAAGTAAATGCATGAAGTACCAACATCTAATCCAACAGCAGGAAGAATGAGCCCAAGAACAGTAAAGTAGAAACCCATATGAGGACTAGGCAGGTGAAAATCATCATCAGTATTTTACAATATTCTTGCCATTTTATATTCCTTGAATTTGCAATGGACACATAAAGAATTATCTGGGGGAGAAAGGCAGTTTGAGGTGTGGCCGTTAGGTGGGACAGAACAATCACCCAAGGCAAGGAAGCCTCTACTGGTTACGTGGATAGGATTTACCCTAGAACAGGTAGTGTTACAATCTTGGCATAAATATCTCCTGTGGGGGCTGAATGAACCCCCACCCCTGCCCACAAAGCCACATAACTCAAGTGTAGACTTAGATGGTCATGCAGTTCAGTCATGAGGCTTGAAAAGGAAGAGGTGCACCTGTTAGATTCCTGGTTATAAATGCAAATTTTTCTTCCGGATTGACTGACTTCCAGTTTCCATTGTTGGTACATATGAATTTGATGAAAGCACATCTGTATTACCGCCTGAATATATTCAGAGGTCACTGTCAGCCTGTAATTTATCAGGAAATATAATTATATTTCAGATTGAAAAACACAGATCACAGAGAAAGGCTGGACTTGGTGTTTTCATAACAGAACTATTTATTTGCCCATCTACCTATTTAGTAGGATGTTTGTAGAATGCCCACTACAAGTTTTATACTAACCCAGTCTTTGGGAAGGCATAACTATTTTTATGTTTTTGATTCATCAAGATGAAGGAAGAGTTACAGAGAATAAAATGGTATTAGGTTCTTTCAAGCTTAGCCTCTCCATGATTTTAGATTTTACACGTCACTGCTTGGTGAATATTAATTTTATATTTTTCATTTCTTTTGTAATTAAATATTACTGATACGAAACAAGATAGTTTTTTAAAATGGCAGTGCTATGGGGTGCCTGGGTGGCTTAGTCGGTTAAGCATCCGACTTTCGCTTAGGTCATGATCTCGCGGTTCGTGGGTTCGAGCCCCACGTCGGGCTCTGTGCTGACTGCCAGCTCAGCGCCTGGAGCCTGTTTCAGTCTGTGACTCCCTCTCTCTCTGACCCTCCCCTGCTCACGCTGTCTCTCTCTCTCTCCTAGAAATAAATAGAACATTTAAAAAAAATAGAATAAAACAGCAGTGCTGCAATTTCATTACTACCATAACCTTTTAACATTTTTCATTTTGCTCTATGTGTTGATAAATTTTGGCATTTGGCATCAGAATCATTCAGAGTGAATCGTTTCCTGTGATCTCGCCACCTACGTCTTCTGTTTCTTTTATTGTTTTTTTGTAGACATTGCTGCTTCTGAGTTTATTGAGGAAATGCTGCTGAAAGCCGAAATTGCCTGGGAAGAAAGGGTCAAAGAACGTTTATCTGTTCCTGCCTTGACTGCCGAGGAGCCCTATGAGGAGATTCTCCATGACCTTCCAGCACTTTCCAGCAAGCTGTAAGTGGCTTCAGTGTAGAATGCTGATGTCCTAGACCTTGTCGCTGAGGGCTGACCATTTTATTTGCCATCCCTGTTAACCATCATTTTACAGTCCATATTAGGATGGACTTTTAATGTGAAGAATTAGAAAATGGAGGCTGTCAACATGCTCACCAAAAGATACTTGTGGACAATCATGAGTTTAGCATAATTTTCGCAAAACTCTCTGATTCTCTTAAACATTATTAGTTTAGTTCCGGGATCAATTTGTCACCATGAGACCAAAGACAAGATTTTAAACATACCCCACGTTTTTTGCTAAACTGATTTGTAAGATTTCCTGTAACTGTTAAAATGGCCAAATTCCTAAAGCAGGAAATATGGATAATCACTTTTTTCTCTCTAAAGTACAGAACATTATGATTTCTTCATGTCTAAAATATCTCCTAAATACTGATACACACTATAGCAAGGCTGGGCCTCAAAAGCGTTATGCTAAGTGAATGAAGCCAGACCCAGAAAGCCCATGTATTATATGATCCCATTGCGATGTGATGTCCAGAATTGAATGGTGCATAGAAACAGAAGGTATATTAGTGGTTTCCAGAAGTGGGGACAGGGGTAAAGGGGAATGACTCTTTTCTTTTGAATTTTAAATGCTTATTTATTATTGAGAGACAGAGACACAAGCAGGGGAGGGGCAGAGAGAGAGGGAGACACAGAATCCAAAGCAGGCTTCAGACTCCTAGCCATCAGCAGAGAGCCCAATGCGAGGCTCGAACTCACCAACCACGAGATCATGACCTGAGCCCAAGTCGGACGCTCAACCAATGCCCCTGAATGACTCATAAGGGATATGGGGTTTCTTTTGGGGGACAATGGAAATGTTCCAGAAGTAGATGCAGTGATTACACAGATTTGTGAATAGGCTAAACAAAAGCACTGAATGTACACTTTAAAAGTGAATTTTGTGCTATGTGAATCCTATCTCAATGAAAGAAGCCAATGCATAAGGAAAAAATGTTTCACTTTGATAAGCAAAATCTGCCATATACAAGCAGCGGGACCCTGGGAAAGTTCTTTCCATGAAACTGTTTCTTGCAATAGAGAGTCTGTCTAATACTGGAATGTTTGAGGGCGCCCTGAGTAAATAACACAGTCTGGGTTCAGACAATCTGCACAGAAATCCATGATGGAGGCCAGGTCACAGCTGATCACTGAGAGGGGACGCTTTAGAGGACATAACTGAATGTGGTGGCTGAAAGTGTTTACCAGTGCATCCCAGTATCATTTTTTTATTATCGAGAGAGAGAGTGAGAGAGTCAGGGAGATGGGCACATAGTGGGGAGAGAGAGAATCTGAAGCAGGCTCCACGCTCAGCATGGAGCATGACATGGGGCTCAATCTCACAATCCTGGGATCATGACCTGAACCGAAGTCAAGAGTCAGACGCTCAGCTGACTGAGCAACCCAGATGCCCCTAAATGGATCCCATTATTAGGCTGCTTTACCAACTAGGTCCAAGGTACCTGTGAACCCAATGGAGTCTCCCACATAATGAGCTTCCAGACAAAGCTCACAGCAGAAAGGGACAAACCCTAAGAATAAGGAGAGGGGAGCTAGGGAGATGGTCTTCCCAGATTCATGCATCAGAGATGCTGGATGCCCAGACTTAGCATGACTTGATTTCCTTTCCAGGGGAGGAGAGGAGAGGCTTCCAGTGGACCACTCACAAGGGGGTTGTGCTGGATAAGCAAGCTCAGAGGGGAAACACGTATTTCAGCACTGATGCCATCACTACCAGTCAATAATACTTTTAATTTCAAGTTACTCTTGATAATTCAAGAGGCTAACGTTGTGTGTGAATGCATACATTTACTCTACATAATTCTCCACTTGGTACTGACACATATTCATTATTGGATTAGACGCTTTACCTGTGTTGGAAAGTAGCTTGATTTTATGTCAGACACCCCGGGAAGAATTTCATGGATTATCTTCTTCCACCTTCAAAGCCTGATTATGCTTCTCTCATTTCCCCAAATTCACAGAGCTGGGATATGACACATCAAGATTTAGAGCCCAGCACTCCTACCCCAGATCATCCGCATCGTGTTTTCATAGGAAATAGAAAAGTGCTATCACATTGATGTGGGAGAAAAGGGGATTAAAAAAAGCCATAGAACTAGAAGTCAGAGTCCAGTCAGGAATGGTTAAGATTACCACCAAGGGACCCCAAATGAATGCCTGGAATAGTTTGACATTGTGCTTACATGATTATACTACTGATAGCCCTGGAATGAGAGGAGTAATAGAAACATTTGCTATGGAAGAAGTTTTCTTTTCATATGTTGAGAGTAAAATCAATACCCAGTATATTCCATTTTACTGTTAGAATTACGTATGGGCTTTCCAGTTAAAGAGTTGTTAAACTGTACACAGATTCCAAGTTTGAGTTCAAACCAAATTCTCTCATAATAAGTTATTTGGGATAAATACTAACTTGTCCATGCATCGATAGCTTTGTTTATGTCTTCTCCTTTTAAAAAATAAAAGAAAATGAAAAGAGCCATTTTGCCCCAGAAGATATTCTTATATATTTTTTTTATATTGTTGATTCAACGGTAGGTTTTGAGCAGATTAATGAGTGGCCTGTTTATTCTATCCAATTCACTATAATTGTCTTGATTACATTTTCTCTTACTGACTTGGAGCTTAGAAACTTTGCAATATGTTTACATTGAATTTCGGCCTTGTTCACTGCAGCCCACTGTTCTCTTTGTTCAGAGAGAGAATTGAAAATTAAAGAACAAATCAATCATAATATTAAGGTTTTTTTTTTAACCCTGAAAAAAATTGCAAATAGACCTGACTAGTTTAAGGATAGCAATTAAGTACATTTGTAAATTGTCTTTTATGATTTATGATTGTGATACATTTCGTCTGTGTTTCTTTGCCTTTATAGTGTTATTAGTAAACATGAACCAATAGAAAATAGACGAAATGGCATACCAACTAGGTACAGTTAGATTTTACTGCAGAAATTTTACATTCTTTTTAAAATTTTTATAAATGTTTATTCTTGAGAGAGAGAGACAGAGCATGAGCTGGGCAGGGGCAGAGAGAGAGAGAGGGAAATACAGGACCTGAAACAGGCTCCAGGCTCCGAGCTGCCAGCACAGAGCCTGATGCAGGGCTCAAACTCACAGACCACAAGCTCGTTACCTGAGCTGAAGGTGGACACTTAACCAACTGAGCCACCCAGGCGCCCCGAGGAGGTCATTTTTATTCGCGACGCTAAAGCTTCTGATTTGGCTGGAAAGAGGAAAATGCCCCTGTGAGTTTCCTCTTGTGGTCGGTCAGCTTCAGCTCTGGATCACTGTCAGTGTAGCAGAAGCGTTTCCTATGCGCGCTCAGGGGGAGAGTCTAATCGGGAAGACGTTTCACTTCCGCAGAAACGATAAGCGTGAGGCACTTGCAATGCTGCCTGCTGCTGATCTGCTTCTAGGCTAAGGCTGCCAGCGCCATGGAACAGCGTGGGGCCACTACCTCTGTCTACCGTGTTCACCACCCTTGGTCTTCTTGCCCTGAGTGTCTACACTGACTCCCCAGGGCGACCTGTGAGGCCCTGTGCTGTGCGGCCGTTACGGCCAGAGATCGCAGACCATACATCCTGGTTCCGATGCTGGTTCGCACCCGCTGGCTCTGTGACTCGGGCAGTTTAGTCAAAGTCTTTGCCGCATTTCTCCTCAAGTGTAAACCGTGGGTGCTGTGTAGTAAGAATTTGTCCAGGCCTTTCTCCCTGCTTCCACGGAGGGGAGGTGCTAAAACCTTGAAATTCCCAAGCCATAGGACTGATTGTCTCTGATGTCCAAGAT
The DNA here is from genome assembly GCA_017311185.1 of Proteles cristata cristata. Taxonomy (NCBI): domain Eukaryota; kingdom Metazoa; phylum Chordata; class Mammalia; order Carnivora; family Hyaenidae; genus Proteles; species Proteles cristata. The sequence continues at coordinate 1,281,966 of JAESUZ010002468.1, forward strand.
CCTGGGGTGGGGGTGGGGGGGTGTCAAACTTGAATTTATGCCACCAGGGTGCCTGGGTAGGAGCGGGGCTGGTCACGCCGGCCGATCCAGCGATGTGAGTAAGTGACTGAGCAGTGAGCCGGCCTGGCCTCCACGAGAGGAGGAGGGAGGCCTGGGCTCTGTGTCCAGTGATTGAGTCCGTCATGCCTGCGTGACAAAACCTTGAGGAAGAGTCGGCGGAGCTTGCCGGGTGGGGAGCACCTCTGTAAGCCTGGAGGGTGATGTGCCCCGATTCCACGGGGAGGGCCCTGCTGACCTCCCCCGGGCGTCTGTGCGCAGGGCTGGCCCTGCTCTGTGTCCTGCGTGATAAAGGACCATAAATAGGGTATATGGTGCGGCCCTGAGCTCCGTGAGTCGTTCTAGCAAGTCATCAACCCCCAGGCAGCCGTACATGGTAGGGGCTGGGTCAGAAGTGTGGGTGGGCGTGGAGACCCCCAGACTCGTGGCTGTGTCTCAGGTAGGGCCAGCGGCCTTGATGGGAACAGTGCTCTTCATTTGTGCCCTTCATATCTGTGTGGTGGCTGGTCAGCGTCAGGACTGCCGTGTGGGACACCGCACGGGGATGAGGCTGGCAGTCTCTCGAAGGTGCTCCTGGCACCTCGATGACAATCTTACTGAAACCCTTAGAGCGGTATCCGGCCCCCTGTGACACTGCATCCGTGCGTGAGAAATGACAAACGGAAAAACAGATGTTCTTCGTTTGTCTCTAATTCGTTTGCATAATCGTCTAAAGAATAAAGCCCTTCTAGCTATAAGCTGAGACAATAGACTTTAGCTTTCAGTTTGGTGCTTTCAAACTGAATATGACCATATGGAGAAAAACTTATTTTTCTAAGCAGCTGCAAAGAAACATCTAGTCTCAGAGAAGACCAGCCTGGGGCGTGTGCATCCCTTGATTAGGTTGCCTCAGGGCTGGGTCTGCAGGGTTTCTGAGTCATGTCTCACTTGGGGGGATGGAGAGAAGGTGTGATGGGGAGAAGCATGCAAAGAGGTGGACCTGAGAAGGGCCGAGTACACAAGGACAAGGGGCTGGGGTGCGTGGGTCCCAGGGTGCGTCAGACAAGTGGCCATTGATGAGAAGAAATACCCTGTGGTGATTTTTAAGGGTCAGAGTATAGGTTATGCAGTGTGTCTTTAAAACCCTCAATAAAACCCTAGACTCATGACGGTCTTAGAGTAGATGTTATGGAAAGCCTTGAAGAGGCGCCATTTTCTGAAAGATGCCCACCATGCCTTCAATCCAAAGTGAGCCAACTGTGGCCACTCAAGATTTCTTCTTCAGCCTTGGCTGCTCGATGGACAATAAATACGATTTGCATAATAGAGCAATTTCAGTAGTCATTTCCAGGGATCTTCACTTAAACCCCGTGACTTGGGGTGGCTAGACAGAATCATCCACATTTTATTTGTGGAGGAACAGAAGCCCAGAGGTGTGACAGACTCATGGAGACAGCGAGTCTGTAGCTGCCTAGACGTTTTGTTCATGCTCTCCAGCCTGAGTGCGAGCGGGCTCAGGAAGGTCATCTTGAGCATCTCCCTAGGCCCACCATGTGCATAGTCATGTCACGCAAGTCTATAAAAAAAAATTATGTTGCAAGTGAAGGACATGGGCTTTGACCCATGTGTCAACACCACACACGGCTTTCTTTACAGATCCACCTCCCAGCAGTTCAGGACGCTTGGGTAAGCAATCCTGGAAAGCACGTTTTTACTCTTAGACCCTTAGACACGGTTGGGCTACAGTCGTTAATCACCTTGTCCCTGATGGTGGAACACCACATTTCTGGTTTGTCCTGTGAGGTGGTTGTTGTTGAAGGACCTGAACATTTTTAAAATCAGCCCAGCTTCCATGACCATTCTGCAGTCAAATAAATTCACCTCAGGTAAAGTCGTACCAGACTCCTAGCCTTGGATTCTTCAGTCTTTGGAGTGTTGAATCCCAAAGTCTTGATAAAGCTGTCCATCAGTTCCACGGAGCTTACAGGGGTCCAGTGGGGGACAGAGAGAAATGTCACACAATCCAGGGACATGAGACCTGGAGAACTAGTTAGTCTGATTTCCGATTTTAAACCGTTTACACTGTCCCTCAAACATGGTTGGGTAACCGGTCAATCTTCCAAAGTTGGTTGTGAACCAGACTGTCGTGAGTCTCTCGTTTTACTGAGTCTAGAAGATACACTGCCTAACTCATGAGGTAGAGGGAGGGGACAGGCATTATCGTTTCTAGTCATTTCTTCCCCCTGCACTTGAAACTGCCTCAGAGATGGCGCTCACTACCTTTCAGAGCAGTTTATTCATCTACCACTAGATACACACATTGTTCTCTTCTCTTTTTATATTTTTTATAAATATAAATGTTTTATATAAATGTTTTATCAAATTTACTTGCTAAAAATGACTGAAAATGTGGATTATTAAGTGTTTCCTTCATTCAAGTGAATCATAATCATGTTTTGTATAAACATCATTCATTAAATACCTATTCAGAAAAATAAACACCTTCTAAAAATAAACACAGACAGTGACTTCTAACAGTATAACATGGCTTATTCAGAACCCCCTTCGTGTATTCCCAGAGCTGATGCATTCAATTTATTTTATTTTAGATTTTTAAAATTTCTGTGAGGGTGCCTGTTGACAACTACCAGATGAATATAGAATGTCTTAAAAACAGTGTCATTTCCTGTTCTACCATGAGACACATTGACATTTTTGTTTTATAAACACAAGGAATATTTTACCAAAGTGTTTTTTTAAGCGTAATTTTTTTTTATTACACAAACTAAAGTCATTTGGGGAGTGTTGGGTGAAGATAGCAGTTAATTCAAAGCTGTCCGATAAGTGTTTCATTCAAACTTAACCTCCGGATAATGATTTTGTAGATGCAAAAAAACTCCAAATTCCCTATAGTAAATAATTTATGTAGCTATGTTGTTAGGATTAAAATTGAGAACTATTTACTCAGCAAATTACCACCGCAATAAATGAGTCACATATGCCATTTTTTCAAATGTTTATTTTTTGGGGGGGAGGGGCAGAGAGAGAGAGGGAGACACAGAATCTGAAGCAGCTCCAGGCTCCAAGCTGGCAGCACAGAGCCCGACGTGGGGCTCGAACTCACAAACTCATGACCAGAGCTGAAGTAGGATGCTTAACCAACTGAGCCACCCAGGCACCCCACAAATGCCATTTCTTTACATTTGTTGTGATTAGATTTTTTCTTTGTTGGCCTACTATATCTCAATATAGCCAATTTTGCTTGTTTTCTAGCCAGAATTGCTTGTGTCATAATGGGCAATGATTGTTACTTTTGTTAGTTTTATTTTCTAACATTCCTGTTTTCGCTTTCAGAAATAAAATCCCAGTTCCTACAGGCACATTTGCTCTGCATAAAATGCCTTTTATGTTTATAGAAATAAGTAAGTCTTGAATAAATCCAGTAGAGTTCAGAGATTGATTGTCTGCTGGTACAATCTCATGTGGTTTTTTCCAGTCAAGTTAAAGCGATCTCTCGCCCATTTAATCTAAACTCCTCTTGGATGGTAGCCATTTCATTTTCCTTATGTTTGTGAAATCTGCTTTACCTAAGCCTTCTTTTACTATTTTCCATCCAATTTTTTTCTATCTTTCACTGATAGACCTTTTTTATATAATTAAAATTTTCCCATTGAGGAAAAATTCGAAAGTACAGGAAAACAGACAGAAGCATGAAAAGACTCACTCAGTAATGTCCAAAGAAAAATTATACCAGAGAAGTTAAAGACGAAGGGAAGAATTTCTTCAAGACTATTGCAGTAGAGGGAGAGAGACTGAACTTGACACTCGATACAAAAGGTCAGAGAGCTTTTCAGTGCTGGGATGAGCTTGTGGAAAAGCCTGGGAGATGTTAGCAGGAAGGTTGGCCCATGTGAGGGCCATCCAGACTTCGATAGTTGATGCTTAAGGAAGTGCGGCTCTTAGCCTCCCGCAGAGACCAGGAGACTGAGGCCCCCTCCCTCAAGCCTCATGGTTACAACTCTGCAGAATAGCTCCCAGGTCCTTGGGAAGCACATTGCCAGTTGTAGAATATTACATCTCAGAAGGACAAAGGAAGAATTTACAGTGGAAAGTTCTCTAAGCTCTAAGAAAAGGGAGGGCGGCTGTCTAGACTTGGGGAGAAGCCTGTCTAAAGGTCAGCTGAGAAGAGAGGACTGTGAAGTCCATCTTCATCAGTATCCACCTTCTTTTTTTTTTTCTTTTTGAGGAAGAGAGAGAGAGAGCCTGTGAAAGTTTGGGAGGGGCAGAGGGAGATATAGAGAACCCCAAGGAGGTCCCAGGCCCAGCGTGGAGCCTCACCTGGGATCGATCTCACCACAGTGAGATCATGACATGTCTGAAGTCAAGAGTCAGACACTTACCCGACTGAGCCACTCAGGCTCCCCCCACCCCGCCACAGTCCACCTTTTTAATCAAACTGCTATTAATTTGGTCTGTTTCTTCTTATCCTTTATGTGTTTCTTCTTCTTGATTGAGTTCTTGTTCTCTCTATATAATTACATCTCATGTTTTTAAAAATCAATCTCGTATCATAAATATTTTGTCATGATTGATAAACATTTAATGAGTATCGAAATAAATAGCAACGATTACTTAAACATGATTCCTTTTTCTAGAAAAATAGCATTTTCATACATTTTCATTGTGTACAAATGGATAATCAGTGAAAATTTAAATATCTAGAAGTTAACTTAGATGAATGCTGTAGTTAATCACAATGATTATGGATGAAATCTGCTTCATTTTACAAGTGGAATAGAAACTTAAAGAAGAGCTGTTCCATAGACATTTAATACATTATCACACGTTGCCAGTCAAGGTACATACTTTGCATTTTAAAAATATTTATTGACTTATTTTGAGAGAGAGAGAGAGAGAAAGCAAGCAAGGGAGGGGCAGAGAGAGACTAGGGAGAGAATTGGAAGCAGGCTCCGAGTTGTCAGCTCAGAGTCTAACACAGAACTGGAACCCATGAACCATGAGATCATAACCTGGGCCAAAATCAACAGTCAGAACCTTAACTGACTGAGCACCCCAGGTGCCCCATATTTTCCATTTTCTTATAGAAAATATGCATGTGATAAGTATGTTACCATGTGACCCAATTGTATTATTTAGAATCATTTTCTTCTTATATGAAGAAGAGTATTTTAACTAGTTACTTATAATTATCATTAGTAGTAGACCTATGATATTATATATAATCTGTGAAGTTATTGAGTGTGTAAGTGATTTTTAAAGATGTAGGTGAGAGCGTGTAGGAGGAGAGAGTATGTAGAAGCACCACAGAACTGTAAGGCACGACACACACTGAGATGCTGCCTCATCTAATTCCCGCATTTGCAAAGGCGCAGCTGTGGCCCAGAGACTGTGAAGGCTTAGAAGGCCAGGCGATGGCCAACCTGAGGTAGAACCCGACTTCGAATGAGGTCACTGTATTCCTGGATCGGTCTTCTTTCCCAGTCTTCCTCTCGGTTGGAAACACAGTAGAACCTGCTAGTAACACTGTGATTAGATTTGAGGTAGGAAAGGAGTTTTGTGGCTATTTTAGTAAACTCACTGTTTCTCTGTTTTGGAAATTCTTTGTGGGGCGCCTGGGAGGCTCAGTTGGTTAAGCAGCTGACTTCGGCTCAGGTCTTGATGTCACAGTTCGTGAGTTTGCGCCCCAAGTTGGGCTCTGCACTGACAGCCTGGAGCCTCCCCTGGGATTCTCTCTCTCTGCCTCTCCCCTGCTCGTGCACTCTCTCTCTCAAATAAATATATTTTTAAAAAAGAACATAGAAACTTTCTAATTGGTGAGTTTCTGTGGTTTCTACCTGACTCATCAAACCACTGCTTCAGTCATCATTTTATGCTCAGAACACGTGGTACAGTGTAGGCAACTCTCTTTAGGTTTTTCTTTTCTTTTTCTTTTAAAACTTCCTGACAAAACAGAAAAAGAAAGATGGCTGATATGCAAAGCTAGATAAGTAAGGCCGTATTTTGGTTGGTGTGAGGGTGGATTTGGGATATGGCCAGTGTGGCTGGTGGCTAAGAACACACACTTGGACCTCAGGTCCCGTCTACACTGCTGCCTCACTGTGTGTCCACAGCCAATCTGTCCATCTGTCCCCCAGTGTACTCCTCTATAAAACAGGCAGAAAAGTAGATGTGCCTTATAATGTTGTTCGTTGTCTGATACAGAGTTAATATGGATGGAGTACTTAGACTGAGATGACCGTACCTTAGATCCCATGTAACATTAAAATGTTTTGTAAGTGGTCCACTCAGATTAGAGAAAATATGGCGAAGGTGCAGTGGTCTTCAAATACCTGAAGGGTTCTCGGGTCAAGAAGCATGGGACACGCCTCCAAAGCTCCAGGAATGCGGAATACCAGTTAGGGCAGCAGGCATCATTGCATAGTTGCTCACAGAAGAAATACGGCTCCTTTGTGGTTATGAATATCTTATCATTCTATGGCATCCAAGCAGATCTGAATATGAAACTTTTATAAGCATTAAAAGTATTATCATCGTATAGTGAATTTTTTAGATTTGTGTTTAGTATTTGTTCATTTTTGAGAGACAGAGTGCAAGCAGGAGACAGGCAGACAGAGGGAGACACAGAATCCAAAGTAAGCTCCAGGCTCTAAAGCTGTCAGCACAGAGCCCAATGTGGGGCTTGAACCCATGAACTGTGAGAACATGACCTAAGCTGAAGTTGAACGCTTAACCGACTGAGCCACCCAGGCACCCTGAGAATTTTTGAAGTTAATAACTATACTCTTGGGAAGGACAGTCTGCCATGGGCTTTGAGCACCCTGCACATCGTTGCTCAGTTTTTCAGACTGCAAGGCCTGTGTAGTTAGAAATACAGGCCATCAAGTAGCTCAGGGAGACCATAGAGCAAACTCCAGGGAGGGGGCACTGGCTTACCTTCTGCTTCACACAGTGTGCTCGCTCAAAACGTATTTGATTCGGGGCGCCTGAGTGGCTCAATTTGTTAAGCATCCGACTTTAGCTCAGGTCATGATCTCATGGCTTCTGAGTTCAAGCCCCACGTCGGGTTCTGTGCTGACAGCTCAGGGCCTGGATCCTGCTTCAGATTCTGTGTCTCCCCTCTGTCTTCCCCTCCCCTGCTCGTGCTCTGTCTCTCTCAAAAATTAAAAAAGAAATAAATTAAATTAAAAAAAAAAGTACTTGATTTGTGGCCAGATTCTATCCTATGACACAACACACTGTGGGCTCAGGTGTCTGTGGACATTCCCCTGTGTGGGCCCCTCCTGCCCACTGTGGGACACGGTGCGAACGTGAAACTCTGTGTGTGCTGGGAGTAACAATGTCCTCCATCTCAGACCCGGGAATCTCTTGTCTCCCACACTTATCCGTGAAATAGTAACAAGCTGACCTGTTAGTTTGTAAGCAGAGCAAAGTCCCAGAAACTTCACAGCGCTGGGCACATGCAGGTGACAGTAGCTGATGTCACTGCCTGCTTACTCCTGAAGTCATTGCGCTGAGCCCTTCGTGTGCATTAACTTAGAAATCCAGTACGGGTCTTGTTTACAGATTGGTCTTAGAGAATTTTTATGTAACTTGCCCGGGATGGCAGAGCGAGCGCCACACTTTGTGCTTCTCTGACACAGACACAGCACACTCGTTGCCACCGTTCTCCACCATCCTGGCTCATTAGTGTGCTCCACTGTTTGCCTCACCCACTTAAACATGTCCTCGTTGAGTAAAACATCATCATCTAGAGCCCAAGGGACACATAACCAGCCTCACATTTCTGTAGAAGTGTTCCTCAGTCCTTTCCGTCATGAAGTCAGGCACTAATGCAGCCCATTTACTGTTGCTGTTGTTGTTTTTCCACACTTTGCTGGACTCTGTTGTACGTTTGGAAGACAGGGCACAGCGATGGGCTGTAAAACAATGAGACGCTGTGGCCAGTAAAAGAAGCCCTTCAGAGCACTTCCCTCCACCCCTAGCAATGTTAGTCCGCAGAATCATTTGCATGTCTCTAAGCAGCAAGAGAGTGTTGAAATTTTTTTAAAAAATCGCTTGTAATGGCATAAATACACGCACTACAACAGAATCAATCTAACAGATATTTGGAAGATTTTAATGCCAAAAGTTACAAAAACACTGAGGGAAATTAATGATCAAACTAAATAGAGAAAGAGACTGTGCTTATGGATGACAGGATTCAACACCATTAATATGTAAAGCCTCCCTCATCACATTGATTTATCAGTTGAACACTGCGCTAATCAAAGTCACAATGGGTGTGCTTATAAAACTCCACAAATAGATTGTAAAATCTGTATGAAAATGCTAATGATCGCGAATGGCCAAAACAAAAGAGTAAAGTTGCAAGAGTCCAAGTACTTGGTTTTTATATCAGTGGAACGTCATGGAGCACCCCAAGATAGACCCACGCATATATGGTCAACCAATCTTAACAAAGATAATTGGCTGGAACATTTGGACAGCCAGCCACATATGCGCGCATACCGCACCATATACAAAAACCACTCACAATGGATCCTAGACTCGAATGTAACGATAACATTTCTGGAATATAACCTGGGAGAAAAGCTTTTTTGACCTTGGGTTAAATTCTTAGATAAGACACAAGAAACTTGAGCCATAAGAGGGAAAACAAAAACAGCATCAACAGTGTATTTTGAAACACACCGTGAAGAGAATGAAAAGACAAGACCCAGACCGGGAGAAAGTATCGCCATGTATGTGTCAGCCAGAGGACTTGACACCAGAATATATAAAGCCAGTCCTCTAGCTACAAGGATTTGAACTCCCACTTTACCAGAGAAGAGCTTTTCTGTTGATTAAGCACATTAAAATGCAGATTGAAACCACAGCGAGAAACCACTCACATACCTACTAGAGTGGATTTTAAAAAGAGAGAGAAATATTGGCAAGAATGTGAGAGAAGTGAAAAGCCAGGGCATTGCTGGGGGGAACGCCGTGCTGGAAACTGTGGCATTTCTTCTAGGTTTTTCACCGAGATACATGGAAACATGTGTCTGCCAAAACACCTGTATGCAAATGTGTATAGAAGGTTCCTTCACACTTGACCACAGTGGACCAACCCAAACATTTGATAAACTGACAGCCCGAGTGTAATGCATTCTACAGCTGACTTCGAGTCAGCACTAAAAAACAAGCCAGTGAATGATCTCAAAAACATTATGTTAAGGGGCGCCTGGGTGGCTTGGTCGGTTAAGCGGCCGACTTTCACTTAGGTCATGATTTCGCGGTTCGTGGGTTCGAGCCCCGCGTCAGGCTCTGTGCTGACTGCCAGCTCAGAGCCTGGAGCCTATTTCAGAGTCTGTGTCTCCCTCTCTCTCTAACCCTCCCATGTTCACATTCTCTCTCTCTCTCTCTCCTAGAAATAAATTTAAAAAAAAAAACAAAAAAACAAAAAACAAAAAAAACCATTATGTTACGAAACCCAAGATGGACACAAACAGCTACGCGCTCTATGATCCCTTTCACGTGACTTTTTAAAAAAGGCAAAACTATGGTGAAAGGAATATTATCAGTGGGTGCGAGGGGCAGGAGGCAAGTGGACAGAATTGGCTCCAACGAGCAAGCAGAAATATGGGCACCTGGCTGACCCAGTCGGAGGAGCGTGTGACCCCTGATCTCAGAGTTGTGAGTTCAAGTCCCAGCAGGGTGTAGAGATTACTTAAAGGAAATAAAAAACAAAGAGCAGGCACGAAGAGATGGTTGGGAATGATAAAATCCTCTATAGCCCTGGTTATGTGGGCTACACAAATATAAACAGTTAACCGTTTACAGCTATAGATACATTCAACACATGCATCTACAAATACATGTACATCTACAAAAAGTGAATTTATTTTACTCTATGTAAATAATGCTTCAATAAACCTGAATTTTTTGCAAACCAAAAAGTGCATTTAAGCATTAATTAGAATCACAAGTGCTGTTACAGAATACATGAAATAATTATCTTTATATATATCGCACTTCATTAAATACATATGTATTTTTGCCTGTATGGTAACATTTAGGGAAATGCATTTTTAAATCTTACTATCATAAAGTGTTACAATGCAAATTAAACATTTAGATTGTGTTTATTTTTAATGAGCATTATATAATAATGGCTTTCTTTTGGCAATGCTCTTTGGAACAAAAAAATGAAGTAGCTTTTCTTTTCTTTTTTTTTTTTTTTGCCTAGTTTGAGCTGTATTAAGTAATGAAACTTACTGTTGGCAATATTGCAGTTTTTGAGCACATTGTTCCTCACTGATTCCTCTATTAGAATTTCATTACAAACTTTAAATACTGCCCATGATTCTATAACATATTTTTTTTTCAATATTTATTTTTGAGAGACAGAGCATGAGCAGGGGAGGGTCAGAGAGAGAGGGAGACACAGAATCCAAAGCACGCTCCAGGCTTTGAGCTGTCAGCATAGAGACCGACATGGGGCTCAGTCTCACAGAGCATCAGATCATGACCTGAGCCAAAGTCAGATGCTCAACTGACTCAGCCACCGAGGTGCCCCTCTATAACATATTTTTAATTATATATGAAGAGTATTTTAATTAATTGTATAATTTTGGCCTTCACGTATTTGCAATTCACTTTCCCATTTAAGTCTCTTGCTTAGTTCAGCCATGCATTCACCCTTAGCTTATAAATTGCCTACTGATTTGTCTTTCATAGTCATATATACATTTGTAAACATTTCCGTCCCAAGTTGAATATATTTTTCTTTTAAGGTTGACATGGAGTGAACTTTAGAATAGAAAAGTTTATAGACTGAATGTTTTTTCCCCCTCCGTGTGGAGAAACGGTTTCTTATCTCAGTAAAACAACTTTCTATAACTGCACAGCTTTGTCGTGATCTTTTTTGATGAACGCAGCAGTGTCCGGAGAAGACTAACCACAGCGTTGATTCTGTCCTGTAGCAGCCCCTTGGTGTTGCCAATCGCCAAGCAAGACAGTATGTTGGAAAAAGACATTATGTTCAAAGATGCAAGGAAAGACCTATGCAAGCGACAGTCTCAGGACAGCGTCCCTGAAGATGCGACCGCCAACAGCCCTGCCAGACCTGAGCAGGTAAGAACCCTCTGGGCCCTCTACTGAGTGTCCACTTAGCACATCATGCTTTAAAATCCAACATCTCCAAACCAAACACCCACGGATTTCCATTCAAAGAAAAATTCACCAACGTAAAGGTGAATAGCTGCTTTAAAATTCCCACAGATAAATCGTCATGGCGCTATAGTGACCGCTAAACATGGCGGCCGATGTGTCGTAGAAGGATTTCATTGTAGACTCTTGACCTCCATACCAGGAGTGTGAGCTCAGCCAGTATGCGGATTCCTGAATACTTCCAGTATTGTCTCTGGGCATCATTTTGATTGTTATGTAGAGTATGCTTTTTGTTTCCTTCAAAGCTCCAAGTATTTTATATAACAACAAGAAAGAAAAATCAACCACTAAGAACCATTTATGGAAAGTAACTGTGGTGGTGTACTCTGTGTGTGTGTGTGTGTGTGTGTCCCGCAGTGCCTAGGTTATGGGTGATCGCTTTGATGAGCTGGGAGTTACAGAAATTAGTGTATTTTCCGTTACCTTTCCTACAGAAATAAATGACTTTTATATGTTATGTCTTTTATAAATGGCAGAGTAATTTTATAAATGTTAGAGTAATCCTTGAAAATGTTTTGTTTCACTCTAATTTTGGACAATTTATTTTTTTTACATTTTTTTTGATGTTTTATTTATTTCTGAGAGAGAGAGAGGCAGCATGAGCAGGGGAGGACCAGAGAGAGAGGGAGATACAGAATCTGAAACAGGCTCCAGGCTCTGAGCTGGCAGTCAGCACAGAGCCTGACGCGGGGCTCAAACCCACGAACCGTGAGATCATGACCTGAGTCAAAGTCGGACACTTAACCGACTGAGCCACCCAGGTGCCCCTAATTTTGGACAATTTAAAGAAATTTAGCTAGGGTTTCTAAAAACTGTCTTTTCAAAATTTAATTTTAGTTTCATTAATTTTTGTTATTTCAGAATAACTAATAAACACTTTTTGTAATTTTGAAATACTTGAAGTTTTCTTAATGCTTATTTGCTTTGGAAAGAGAGAGAGAGAGCATGAGGGGGGAGGAGCAGAGAGAGAGGGAGACACAGAATCTGAAGCAGGTTCCAGGCTCTGAGCTGTCTGCACAGAGCCTGATGTGGGGCTTGAGCCCACAAACCGTGAGATCATGACCTGAGCCAAAGTTGGATGTTTAACCGACTAAGCCACCCAGGCACCACAATACTTTTAAATTTTATTAGGTGTATCTGTCAGCTTAAGCTGCTATGACAAAATACTACAAACTGGGTGGTTTAAGCAACAGAAATGTATTTTTCACAGTTCTGGAGTCTTGAAGTACAAGATCAAGGTACCAACTGATGAGGTTTCTGATAAAGGTCCTCTTCCTGGCTGCTTTCTCCCTGTGCCCTCACCTGGGAGGTGGGGGGGGGGGGGACATAGACAGAGAGAAGGAACAAATTGGACACCAATCCTATACGATCAGGGCCCCTGTGACCCCCTTTAACTTGCATCACCACCTTAAGACTCCATCGCCAAGTACTCACATCGAGAGCCTCAACATCTGGATTTGGAGGCATACGATTCAGTCCATAGCAGTAGACAAACTGAATGTTAGATAAGATTAAAGGCCAAGCCTTTTCTTTTCGGAAGGGTCTTATGAACTTTTTATAACCTTAAATGTGTGGTACTTAGTGAAAGAAGCCATTCTGAAAAGGGTACGTATAGTGCGATTCTAGTATTTGACATTCTAGAAAAGGCAGAAACGCGGAGACCGTGAAAAGATCACTGGTTGCCAGGGCTGGTGGGGGGAGGGATGAGTATGTGGGGTACAGAGGGTCTTTAGGGTGCTGACACTGCTCTGTGTGATTTTATAATGATGGACGCGCGTCATTATACATTTGTCTAAACCCTCAGAACGTCCAACATCAGAGTGAGCCCTGATGTCTACTGTGGATTTGGGGTGATGGTGATGTGTATTCGCAGGCTCAGCTGTAACAGCTGTGATCATCCTGGCGGGGGGACATTAACACGGGAGGCAGGGGTACAGGGGAAATCGCTGTGTCTTCCTCTCAGTTTTGCTGTGAATCTAAAACTGCTCAAAAAAAAAAAAAAGAAAAGAAAAAAAGAAATCCATTGGGCACCTGGGTGGCTCAGTCAGTTGAGCGTCTGACTTCAGCTCAGGTCATGATCTCATGGTTCCTGGGTTCAAGCACTGCATCAGGCTCTATGCTGACAGCTCAGAGCCTGGAGCTGCTTCGGATTCTGTGTCTCCCTCTCTCTGACCTCCCCTGCTCACACTACCTCTCTCTCTCTCTCTCTCTCTCTCTCTCTCTCAGAAATAAATAAAACATTTTTAAAAAATGAAATATAAAAAAAGAGAGGACATTGGGGCCCCCGAGTGGCTCAGTTGGTTAAGCATCTGACTTCAGCCCAGATCATGATCTTGTGGTTTGAGGGTTCGAGCCCCACGTCAGGCTCTGTGCTGACAGCTCGGAGCCTGGAGGCTGCTTCAGATTCTGTGTGTCCCTCTCTCTCTCTGACCCTTCCCCGTTCATCTCTGTCTCAGTCTCTCTCAAAAATGAATAAAAACATTAAAACTTTTAAAAAAAGAAACATCTAACAGAATAGTAACAACAAGGGGAAAGAATTAAAATGCCGTCTGGGCACGGCGACGGGCTTAGGCTTTAGAAATCTCAGTATTTGGTCAGACTATCCCCCTTCTCCCTGTTATGACTTTTTTGACCACCTCGTTTCTTCTCCCCCTAATTTCCTCTCTCCTCTTCAGTCACGAATACCCGGTTCCTGTTCTAGATCTCTCCTTTTACACAGATAGATAAGGAAACAAATCTTCAGAGAGATCACAGTGGCCAATCACAGAGAGGATGTTGATCTTTTGCCTCATGCTTAACTGCTTGTGGCTGTGACAGTAGACGTTACCGAACCTGCCACTGTAACATAGAAATATTCACAGACATGTTTCTCTCATTCTCTCTACTTGTAAGTGTCCCAGAGCCTTTGAAATCTTTATAAAGAATGTGTCCCTCTGATAACCTTGCTTATGATCGATCATCAAAGCCCCCTTCCTGATCATTTTGGGACGCTGAAGTGATGAATGCAAGGAATTTTTCCCTTGATCCGCTCTCACGCTGCATTTATCACATTTCATTATGACTGACAGGGTTGGGGGTCTGCACATTTTTACGGTCAGCCTAGTACTTTCCCTCACCCCGCGAAACAGCCGGGCCAGTGTCCATGGAAATCATCATGAATACCAACAGGATATGCCTGCAATAGCTCTTTTGGGCTTGTGGGAACAAACATGGGGCTTCCGTTCATGCGTTGTGTGCGTTTTCCAAACATACACGCAGAAATTCGCATTGAGCTTGTTAGAGCTGTGGCTCTAAGAGGAAGTTTATTATCTTAGAAATGTAAACCGTTTCTTCTAAAGAAAAAAAATCTCACTTTTGATGTGTCTCCTTTTTATGATGCTTTGGGAGTTAAATACGTATGCTAATTTGATGGAGACTTTTGTCTTATTTTTTGCATTGTTCACAGTTATTACGGTCCATTACTGGCTTGTGTCATATCATGTATATGCATGAATATGTGTGTGTGTGTGTGTGTGTGTATTAATGTGTATGTAAAAAGTGTGTGTATACACACACATACACACCCATTTTGAGGGGTATGTATATGTGTACATTATTGTACTTTCAGGAAATAGTGGCAAAGACATAGGAAAGAAAAGATATTTACATCCATCCCTAAGTTCATAATGAAAGTTTTCTTTTATTCTTCTCTCTATAAAGACTTTCGTCAGTAGTCTTTTTATTTCTTGGAAAGACATATTTGCTGATTTGTAGTTATTTTCTGAGTTCCTTTCATATCTAAGGGCAAACTTGAGCTGGTGACCCTGGAATCCAGTACAGGTGTCTATCAGTATGAGTAAACCTTCGGTATTTTGATTTTTCTTTTTTTTTAGTGTTTATTTTTGAGATAGAGACAGAGCATGAGTGGGGGAGGGGCAGAGAGAGAGGGAGACAGAATCCAAAGTGGTTCCGGCTCTGAGCTGTCAGCACAGAGCCCAACGTGGGGCTTGAACTCATGAACCGCTAGATCATGACCTGAGCCGAAGTGGGTCGCTCAACCCTAAACCTTCAATCTTTGGTACGCTGGTGCCAAGTGATAAATCCAGTGCGGTTCTGGGGCTCCCCTCCTCTGCCCCCCATCTCCGTCCCGTGACCCCTCTACTGCTGCACCATCACCTGCCCTGTTTCCTTCCACCCTGCAGCCCATGGGCGTCTTCCAGGGTCTTTCTTTTTTTATTTTTTTTTATTTTTTTTTAATGTTTTATTTATTTCTAGGAGACAGAGAGAGAGAGACAGCGTGAGCAGGGGAGGGTCAGAGAGAGAGGGAGTCACAGACTGAAACAGGCTCCAGGCTCTGAGCTGGCAGTCAGCACAGAGCCTGACGCAGGGCTCGAACCCACAAACCGCGAGATCATGACCTGAGCGAAAGTCGGACGCTTAACCGACTAAGCCACCCAGGCGCCCCTTCCAGGGTCTTTCTGACCTTGCGACCCTTACCCCGTTCTCCCCTCCCCCTGCCCGTCTTCTCCCACACCCTGCAGGACGGCCTCCCGCAATTATGTCTGGTTTCAGCTCTGCTGTCATTTCCTCAGAGAGGACTTCGTAAACCATCCGGGCACTTGGTCACTTTTCAGAGCTTCTTGTTGTTTTCCCTCATAGCGCTTTGTAGAATCCTGATTTCTTACCGTTAAATCACAAATTTCTTACTTCTCCCCCTGAAGACTGTAAACACCCAGGTAGAAGCCCCCATCCCTTCTCTCTCTCTTTGCACTAAACCTCGAACACAGTGCCCGGCAAAGGGCTGCTGAGCAAGAAAATGAAAGGCGAATTATTGAATATATGTAGTCAGATTGACTCATTATCTGCTAGACCTTCTCTGCCGCGACCTAATGGTTATTGTCTCTGTTTCCTCTGGCGACCTCTCAGCTGTGTGACCCCAGGGAAATTGTGTGGCTTCTCTGGGCCTTAAGTTCTGCATCTGCTGATTAAGGACCATATCATTGAATTTCAAACTTTTTAAAATTATTACTTCACAGGAGATCCTTCCCCGTAAAGGGATATATGAAAGAGAACTCCACTTTTTAAAGCAGATGGAAGCTGGGTGTCTTTGCTGAGAGCCACAGAGATTGACCCTTCTCTCTCCTCCCTCTAAAGGTGGGCCTCTGGGAAGCTGGCAGAAAGTTTACCTTTGGAGGTCACGGCCCTCTCTAGCTGTTTTACCAGCTATGTAACAATGCGCCCCCCACACTTATCCGCAGAACAGGCACCTTGCTGAGCCTCCGAGCAATCTAATGCTCACAGCCTCCATTGAGGGACACGTCATTGTCTTTCATAGGATGACAGAGGATTGAAAGTGACTTACTAATGTTAGGGAAGAAAAATGTCCAAGTTCCCATAACCAGGGAGATACACCACTGAGATTTAAACACATTCGCTCCACTGAATCCAAAAATAATCGATGTAAGGGCGCCTGTGTGGCTCAGTTGCTTAAGCATCTGACTCTTGGTTTCAGCTCAGGTCACGATCTCCCGGATCGTGAGGTAAAGCCCTGCATCAGGCTGTGCACTGACCACAAGGTGCCTGCTTGAGATCCTCTCTGTCTTCTTCTCTCTCTACCCCTCCCCAGCTTGTGCGTGCTCTCTCTCTCTCTCTCTCCTCTCTCTCTCTCAAAATAAATAAAAACTTAAAACACACACACACAAATAATAATCGATGTGTCAATGTGCTTCAGTTTCTAACGTTTAAGGTAGGGAAGCTCAAATCAGTGTGTGAGATTTTTACTCAAATGAACATGACTGATACAAAATACAGAATCAAACACTGCCTCCATCAAGCAGGCTGCTAGGTACTTTGCCTGGCTATGAGACTACAAGACTCTTCAAAGTAGAATTAAGTGTATCATGTTCAACAAAAAGAGAGATGAGGCGCCTGGGTGGCTCAGTCGGTTAAGCGTCCGACTTTGGCTCAGGTCATGATCTCACGGTTCGTGGGTTCGAGCCCCGTGTCGGGCTCTGTGCTGGCTGCCAACTCAGAGCCTGGAGCCTGCTTCTGATTCTGTGTCTCCTTCTCTCTGACCCTCCCTTGCTCACACTCTCTGTCTCTCTCTCAAAAAAATAAATTGAAAAAACATTTAAAAATTAAAAAAAAAACAAAAACAAAAAAAAGAGAGATATCACACAATCCAAAAATTGACTTTGACAACCCAGAAAATACTGGCGGAGGTAGAACATTATGCCTTCTATTTTTATCAGCAACAAGTACCAGCTTGTGGGTACCACTCGACTATGTAAGAAAATATTTGTGACAGCATGGAAGTTGCAAAGGTGTACCTCCAGCTAATTAAAATGAACTAGTCAACTGTGTTTAATAAGACTATGTTATATGCTCCTTACAGATTAATTCTGAAAGATATTTTGAGGTGTATTTCTTTTAAAGGCTAAAAAAAAAAACAGAGAAAATAAACCCAAGGTGTTGGCTCTGTGTGTGCATGTTGAGGGGCAGAGAGAGGCTTGTTCTCGACATTTATGTGGTTGGGAAGATTTTACAAATTAATTTTTAATACATAAACATCTGTCTATTAGAATATGGTATTTGCCATTTATACATATGGTGGTCTCTCTAATTCCACAGCCCACTGTCATGACCCCCTTCTCACTGGAAAAAAACAACAAACCACTCTTCGGACTATTTGAGATTCCCAGTAAAGAACTTGAATTTCCGTTCTTAATACATTAGGATTATCAGCCGTCTGGGAGAGCATGACTTGACCTTATGAACTCAGACGGATTGCATTTTGTGAACTCATCACTCATAGAAATAATCCTACACTTAGATTTTTTTAATGTGAAATATTCATCAATGCCATAGACATTTA
Organism: Proteles cristata cristata; assembly: GCA_017311185.1. NCBI lineage: Eukaryota > Metazoa > Chordata > Mammalia > Carnivora > Hyaenidae > Proteles > Proteles cristata. The sequence continues at coordinate 1,300,084 of JAESUZ010002468.1, forward strand.
GCTGATAAACAGTAATATTTAAGTTCAGATTATTCACGGTGATGAATATAATAATAGAATATGTAATGCAAACATAAATACAAAGTGCAAGTGCAAATCGAGAATACAACCACAAATACAAATAATAGAAGTAAACTTGCTGTTGTTAAATATTCACTACGGGCACCCAGGAGCTCACAGAGAGGTTGATAAGAATTCCCTTGTTATTTGGTTCCTCTGTGTTTGACATAAGAAAACCAAAGCTGTCATAGAAGATCAAATGTCTAGTTTCACCAAATCATCTTATGTCTGTAAAATTTAACATGGTCCATTCCTGGGGCACCTGGGGGCTCAGTAAGTTGAGCATCTGACTCTTGATCTCATCTCAGGTCATGATCTCACGGTCCTGAGGTCCAGCCCCCTGCTGGGCTTCGTGCCCAGTGCGAAGCCTGCTTGGGTGTCTCTCTCTCTGCCTCTCCCCTGTTCACACACGACCCCTCTCCCCCTCTCTCTCTGAAAATAAATAACTGAACATTGCAAAAAAAAAATGTCCATTCTTGTGAATGATAGATTTTCATTTAATCCCAATTCATCTCTTTTTTAATTGAAATATTTCCCCCGTTTTTTTCTTTTTTTTAACTCTGTCGCTTTCCATGAAATTGAATAGGGAAGATTTTTGTCTTCGTGGCAGAATTATCTTAATCTCGCAGCTACTTTCGTTGTAAGTGTAATGTAGAAAAGAATAAAGACCCCAAGCCAAGATTCTAGAGTCTTCTTTCGAAACCTGGCCACCTCCTGCATGCACGCAGAAACAAACTTCCAGGCACACTGCTTCCTTTGCCACGCCAGCAACGGTCATAGGGAATTTGTGCTTCAGCGTTGGAAATGCTGCAAATACGTGAGATTTCAGCTACTTGCCTTACAGAGGACTCAGCTGTCTACATTTTTTTTTTAAATTTATTTCTAGGAGAGAGAGACAGCATGAGCAGGGGAGGGTCAGAGAGAGAGGGAGTCACAGACTCTGAAACAGGCTCCAGGCTCTGAGCTGGCAGTCAGCACAGAGCCCGACGCGGGGCTCGAACCTACGAACCGCGAGATCATGACCTAAGCAAAAGTCGGACGCTTAACCGACTAAGCCACCCAGGCGCCCCTCAGCTGTCTACATTGACAATCAATGTGCTGAAATGATTTTGGCCGGATAATGCCCTTGTGGACGTCGGGTTACATTGGGAGGGCTCCTGTCGGTGCGTGTGTGAGCCTGCGGGCACAGGGCCCAAAATTCTCATTGGGACACATTTCTCTGTGGCTGTTGAAGTTTTTGTTCCCTGTAAGTGAACCATTTTGTGTTTTAGTAGCGGTTTCAAACTCACGTGGCCTTTAAACCCGTGACACGTAATTGAAAATGGGACATCACCATCTGTGAAGAAAGTTGATTGGAAAACAATTAGAATTGATCTTGCTTATGGTTTTCCCCAGGTCAAGCTGATGCCTCCTGCCCCCAGTGATGACCTGGCGACGCTGAGCGAGCTGAACGATGGGAGCCTGCTTTATGAAATTCAGAAGCGCTTTGGGAACAATCAGATATATGTAAGTGCCCACTGCCTTTGTCTTGCTGCCAGTGTTTACCCTTCAGTGCTGCAGACACGACGGATAAAGGGCTTCTTGTTGTTTCTGGCCACGCCGAGAGCTTAAGGTGGATCTCTCCGAGTTCAGGTTCATTCTGATTTGAGTTCCAAGCCAGGTTCAACAGAGACCCAGATTTCAGAGGTGTTAAGTGAAAGGTAATATCCTGTGGGTAGGCAGCTTTCTTGTACTCAAGTTTGCTGTGGAAGAAGATCTCACTAGAAACAGAAGGATCTTCAAGTGACTTATCAAAATGCTATTTGTTTCGTGTACTTTACACAGGCTGCCAGGTCTGGAAAGGGAAGCTTAGGCGCTAAAGTCGACTCCTCACATCAGCGTGCATGAAAAGAGAAACTTTTGTCGCTCTGTTATCAGGAAATGCTTTGTCTGTAAAGTAAATAATTTAGGCACCCGTCTCTGATAGCAAAGTATGAATAAATGACACAGCTGACAAACGGCACGGAGAATTAATTCGCTGTGGTTCTGCCCTGGTTCGTATGTGTTATATCTTCCAACACCCAGAACAATTTACACACCATATAATCTCAGTCTCTGTCTCTGTCCGTCTCTCTCTGTCCTTGAATTTGTTATATTCAGCTCAGAGCAATTCAATCGGAAAGTCTGTAGGGAAATCTGATTATGCCCCTATCTGCTATCCCTTTTTGATAACACCCCCTTTCTCCTGGTCTACTGAGATATTGATTAAGTAATTTTCATGTAAATGTGAAGTCTGAGCTTCCCATACTGGTCATAAATCGTCAGGTGCTGATTAGCCTATGAAAATTCAGTGCAGCATCTTAATGCTTGGATAGATTGCCTGCCTCTGTAAATACACGTACAATTAAATGCTTCTATCAAAATGAATGGAATCGAGTCATGGGCATAAAGTGGTGAAATCCGAGGACTCTGGTCTCTGTTACTCTTGTTATTTGTGTATTATTGTTATTCCATTTTCTCACCTATTCTAGCTGATCTTCCTTCTCCTCCACTACCTCTTCCTCCTTTTTGACTTCTTACTTACATTGCCAGAGGATCATTGCTTGAATTCTTTTGGATTTCTCTGCTTCCATCATGCTCAGGTGCCTCTGTCTCCCCGATACCCACGTAGTCTACATCTTCATCTCGGCGGTCGCCATTCTCATCAAAGCCACTGTCTTCTCTTCCCCAACTGCCTCCCAACCGTCGAGAGGCAAACTTGTTCCCCCATCATCTGGTCTAGAACAGTTTTTGAAATGAACCAGTGTAATCTGGAAACTCCCGGTCTTTGACCTCCCTGTGGCTGATCATGTTTCCTGAGAGGACAGCCAGTCTTCATTCGTGATCTGGCCCCCCGGACATGACACATTGATGCCCTCGGCCTCCGGCGACTGACTTCCTGTCTGCACCAGAATTTTCCTTGGCCTGTTTTTCTTTCCCCTAAGTTTCTCTTTCTACCCCATGAAAAAAATACTTAACTTCATCAACTGCCACTCAGACGTTCTTCAGTCTTCAAGTAAACCTCCCCAGGCCTTTCAGATTAAGTCATGATGGATCTTTCTTCTGACCTCTTGTGATTTTATACCTTCCTGGTGACTTGATTCATCTCCGGGGTGCTGTGCTGGACTCTGGCTCAGCGAGAACAGACCCATGCTGGTTCTGCTCACCACGAGGTCTGGTCCAGAACTTTCCAATGGCCAGTGACAAGTATTTCCTGCTGTTAATCAGGGTCATGGCTCTCGCTTCTCCTGACACGGACAGTCCTCTTGGACTCTCTCTTTGGACCATCAGAATTAATATTCCCTGCTTTGCTCAAGCTCACATAAAATATAAATTTGCCACTGTGTGAGACAGGATTTCCTTTTTTTCCATACTGGAAGTATTAAAGAGCTAAATCGTCTGGGATCAATTATGTGATGAGTGCTCTAAGTTATGTTATTTGAACTCGCCTTTAATGGATAGACAAGCAATTTAAACATTATTGATTGAATAATAACAAGTGATTCTCAAAGAATCCCGTGGACTGTTGGGTGTATGAGCTTTTTATTACCGTTCGGCAGGGAGAGTGCATTTAGAACCTCTTATAACAATTTGATGGTTGCAGTTCTGTCTGTTGAATCTAAAAAGAACCCAGGCTTGGGTTTTGTGTGTCTTTGTCTCTTCCAATGCCGTGTTTATAGGAATCCATTGTTGTTACATTTTACAAGAGTATCAGTCCATGATGAATTGGAAATTGAAGTGTTCCTTCCCACAAACGCAATAGCACTGGTTTCAGTGGACGTTGTATTCAGAGCTGGTCACGTGACGCCTCCCCTCCCCCCTGTTCCCTACATGCCTCCTCTCCCTCCCCTGTGACTCTTCCTCCAACTTCAGCCCAAAGTGCCTGGTTAGGGTATTGGTGCTCGTCTTTCTCTCATGTCCCAAGTCGGATTTTCATGTAAATCTCAGCCACCTTCCTTTCAGACTATATGTAGAATAGACCCCATCAGCCAAGCCGTCAGCTACCAATGGCCCATCAGAGCCAACATACCATGTCAGCAGGATTCATTGTTTAACCAGGAATTTCATCTCTGTTTGCTGTAGTCTGGCCAGATATATAAGGTGGTCTTTCAAGACAATCTGTAGTTTTCTTTCTTTTCTTTCTTTCTCTCTTTCTTTTTCTTTTTTCTTTTTCATCTCCTCTCCTCTCTGTCTTTCTTTCGACAAAAGCCAGCAGCAAACATAAGTGACTCTTTTAAGTAAGTGTATAGAATTCCATTTGGATGTCAGATTGGGAAGGTTCCATATAACCTGTAGCAGTAGGATATGCCCACACCATCAAACGAAACTAGTTGCAAGAGAGGAGGCGTTCGCTTGCTAGGAAATGCAGAAAACGAAGGCATTCCATTCTCTGAATTATTACTGTCAATTAGAACGGAGAGAATAGAGTATCCAATCAGATTTCTTTATGGATGGCAGATAAACATGGAAGCAATATTCTCTTTATTCTCTTTACAAACACACTGGTAGGATTCAGGACTCATAAATAAATAAACACAGGCTCCTGCACCATCTGATTAGCCAGGTAGGCGGCCTAGCTCACCGGAGCCCTGGACTCACTGAACATTCCCCTCCAGGTGACCCCATGGGATGGAGCAGGTCTTTTCTCTAAGAGCAGTTCAAGAGGCTAGCTTGTGTCAGAAGTTGAGGTCTCTCTCCCTTGCAGGACGTTTGAAATTCTGTAGACAGACTCATTTTCCCCAAGCTGATAGTGCCCCCTAGCCTGTATCTGAAGCCTCACCCACCATATGCAACACCTACCATGTTGTTCCGTGTCATTCCACTAAATCTATTATAGATCCTAGTGAACACTTAACAGAAATGACTTTTTTTTTAAATTTTTTAAATGTTTTATTTATTTTTGAGACAGGGAGAGACAGACCATGAGTGGGGGAGAGCCAGAAAGAGAGGGAGACACAGAATCCGAAGCAAGCTCCAGGCTCTGAGCTGTCAGCACAGAGCCCAATGCAGGGCTCGAACCCATGAACTGTGAGATCATGACCTGACCCGAAGTTGGATCCTTAACCAACTGAGCCACCCAGGCGCCCCAGGAGTGGGCTAGTTAAAAAAAAAAAAAGTGAGGAGCACCTGGGTGGCCCAGTAAGTTGAGTATCTGACTCTTGATTTAACCTCAGGTTCTGATCCCAAGGTCATGGGGTCAAGCCCCTGTTGGGCTCTGTGCAGAGCCTGGAGCCTGTTTAAGAGTCTCTCTTTTCTTTTCCCTCTGCCCCTCTCCCCTGCTCTCACTCTTTCTCTTAAAAAAAGTGATATTTTAGAAAGATGAGATAATGGAAATCTGTAGGTTTATAAATTAAACAAAAACATTTACAGTGTTCCCTTTCATCAACATAGCCTCTTGATAATATGGCATAAGTGTATATAAGCTCATACTCTAGGAATCTATCATTAACATTCAGATTGCATTTTCCTGAACAGTTTTTTTTTATCACAAAATATATTTACAAAGACAGTCTCAAATTCCTTCAATAATCAGATCAAAGTAAAAATTACATCTCAATAAGAAAATGCAACTTAGAAGTGTTTTGTTTTTATTTTAAAGTTCCTCACTTTTCTTTCCCTAGCACACTTTTCAATTCTCCCTCGATCTACTCTTTTTCTTCATTTTTTCTGAGCAATTTTCAGATACTTCACTACAAAGGTTCACCTTTGGGCCAGTCATTTCCCTTTTCTTTTCTCCTGTTCGTGGCTGTAACAAGCCTTCTTTTAAGCCAATGTTGGATTTCATCACAACCTATAGAGAGAATAGCGCACAACTCGTGATGAGTGTAAGGCATCATGAATTTTCAGTTGGTGAACATGCTCGAGTAACCAGCCGCTTCAGAAATAAATAAGCAACACCTTCCCCGGTTTACCCTCCTCATTAAAAAATATTTTGGCATGCACTGGGGCTCCTGTGGGGCTCAGTCAGCTAAGCATCCAAATTCAGCTCAGGTCATGATCATATGGTCCATGAGTTTGAACCCCACATCCGGCTCTGCTAACAGCTCAGAGCATGGAGTCTGTTTTGGATTCTGTGCCTCCCTCACTCTCTGCCCCTTTCCCTGCTCATACTTATGCTCTGTCTCTCTCAAGAATAAACATTAAAAAATTAAAACAAAAAGATTTTGGAATACATAGCAACATTTTCATTTTGTATTTTGTTCTCTACTTTCTCTAAAGGGAATCATCCAGGGTGTTCTCCTCTGTGTCTGTCAACTTTCATTCATTATTATGTTTCTGAGAATCAATCTTGTTGCCTGCAACAACAGCTACTCATTTTTCTGTAAAATAAGCTGCTGTATGAATATAGCCTAATTTATTTATTTAGTCTACTGTTGAGGAACCCTTGAATTGGCTTCACTTTTGGGTTGTAGAATTATACCATTACAATTATGGTATAATTGGCTTAGGTGGCTTAGGTGGAGCATACTATTAGAAGCCACCTTAATGCCCTTTTCGGCAACACGCAAATGTAAGTAAGGATTTCGGGGTGGGGGGCACATAGAGCTTTGTTCACAGGGCATGAGCCCAGCACTGGATGTTCAGCCTCATAGACACACCCAAACACTTTTTCCGGGAGCTTACCCGCCACATTTGGGGATTCCACACCCTCCCCCCCAACAACATAATCAGGCTTATCTGTTGTACTGTTAGTTTTTACGTATTTCAGCCATCTGGGCAGGGGTGTGCTATCTCATTGTGGTTTGAGCTCACATCTGCCCGCTCTCTGATGATGGTGACCTGTAGGTGTGTGTTGCTCATTTGGCCATTTCAGCTCAAGACGTGGCCATTCAGTTATATCAACACTTAAAAATAAATGCGTTGTGTTACTTTCTAATCAATACATAGGGATTTGTGTATATTCAGGATATTCTTCTTTTTTTTTTAATGTTTTTTTATTTATTTCTAGGAGAGAGAGAGAGAGACAGCGTGAGCAGGGGAGGGTCAGAGAGAGAGGGAGTCACAGACTGAAACAGGCTCCAGGCTCCGAGCTGGCTGTCAGCACAGAGCCTGACGTGGGGCTCGAACCCACGAACACGAGATCATGACCCAAGCGAAAGTCGGACACTTAACCCACTAAGCCACCCAGGCGCCCCAGGATATTCTTTCTTTTTTAGATGCACATGTTGCAAGCATTTTCCCCCAGTTGGTGGCTTCCACCATTTTCTAATAGGTCTGTAGAATAGGTGTGTAGAATAGAAGTTTGCAATTTGTACAAAATTCTTTACATTTAGCATTTTTTGTGTTCCGCTTACAACGATTTGGCCTAGGCTATTTTCCTGTATTTCTTCTTTTAGTTTGATTGTTTAAATTTAACACTTAAGGTATATTATAAGGGTGGAAGTGATTTCACGGTGGTAGGAGAGGAGGGTCCAGAGTAGTGTTTTTCCACTGTCATAACAAGATGACCTGGGGAGTGGGTCTGTTTTGAGAATCCATCTTCTGTTGTATGGATGGGTCCATTGGTGTCTAAACCAGTAGCGAAAGGTCTTAATTACTGTAGCAGTGTAATAAATCTTAATACATAGGAGCCTTCTATATATCATGGAAGGTTAATATCCCTCCTTTGGTTGTATTTAATTTTTCTGGAACATTTAAAAATTTTTGGTGTCGAAGTCTTGACCCTTTGTATTATATCTGTTTCTGGACATTTTCCAAGTTTCAGTGCTATAATAAACATTATTCTCTTGTTGAAAATAACAAGGGAGGGACACCTGGATGGCTCAGTCAGGTAAGTATCCGACTTTGGCTCAGGTCATGATCTCATGGTTCGTGGGTTCGAGCCCTGTGTTGGGCTTTGTGCTAACAACTCAGAGCCTGGAAGCTGCTTTGGATTCTGTATCTCCCTCTCTCTCTAACCCTCCCCTGCTCATACTGTCTCTCTCTCTCAGAAAAAAAATTTTTTTAATTTAAAAAAGAAAAAGAAAATAACAAGGGGGTTTAGTTTTCTTATTGTTGATGACAAATATGGAGATATAATTCGATTGTAAAATTCATGTTTTTTTCACCAATCTTGCTAAATTCTTCGGCACATATTGCCATCTAGGGTGTAGATAATGGCTTTTATTTTCTCTTCTAAATCTTTATAGCTTCCTTACTTTGTTCTCTTACTTTATTTCACAGGATGGCACTCCTAATTGAAAGATGAATGGAAGTGGTGGTAATAGGCATCCCTACCTCATTTTGGATCCCAGGGAAAAGCTTTTGATGTTTTATCCTTAAGTACATTGTTTGCAGTGGCCCTATCATAGATCTAGTTAAATGCTATTAGATTAAGTTCCTTATATTAATACTTTTCAAAGTTATTTTTAGTCAAGAGTGGGAATCTAATGCTATTAAATGTTTTCTGACATTTATTGAGATGATCATATGGCTTTTATTCTTTACTCTTTAGAATTATAAATTTTTAAATTTTTATTATTTTTGATAGAGACAGACAGACAGACAGAGAGCAAGCAGGGAAAGGGCAGAGAGAGAGGGAGACACAGGATCTGAAGCAGGCTCCAGGCTCTGTGCTGTCAGCACAAAGCCTGACTCACAGCTCAAACTCACAGACTGTGAGATCATGACCTGAGCTGAAGTCAGCTGCCCACCTGACTGACCAAGCAGGAGTCCCTACTCTTTAGTATTATAAATTATAAGAGTTGATTTATGAAGCTGACCTTGCATTACTAGAATAAAGCCTACTTGGTTGAAACAGATTATCTGTTGAATGTATTACCAGGTTTAATTTGTCAATATTTTGTGCAGGATTTTTGCATGTACTTAATGAAAGAGAGCAACCTGTAGATTTCCTTTCTTTGAATATACTAGTTAGGTGTGCAATACCAAGTTTATGCAAACCTCTTAAAATGTGATGGTGTTCTCTCTTGTGTTATTTTCTGGAATAATCTGTGTAACATTTGTTTATTTTGTTCATTGATGTTGGGAAGAATTCACCAGTGAAGTTTAAATTTTCTTGGTGGCAAGGTTTTTTAGACAGAGATTCAAATTTCTTTTTCGGAAAAATAAAGTCATGAAATGTTCTAGATCCTATGGTGTTCGTTTCATAAGATGGTGGGGTGTTGTCCACATTATCTAAATATCCAGACACCGTGGCTAAAGTATGATTCCTAATATCTCTTCATCTGTTTTCATGTCTGTACTGTCTGTAGTAGTGTCATGCTGTGGATATTAGTAATTTGTGCATTTTCTCCTGTTTCCTTGTTCCTGTTAGGGTACTCAGCATTTTATTACATTGTTCAAAAGGTCACCTCCTGACTTTTGTTTTCTATCCTTTTAATTCCTGCTGTTATACTGATTGTTTATTTCTGTGTAATTTGATGTACTCTGATAAGCTCCTTGAAAAGGATATTTCGATCATTAATTATCCGCTTTTCTTCTTGTTTAACATTATAAATGCTATAATAGTTTCCATGCTAAATACACCTTTAGTTGCATCTCACAAATTATGATATTACGAAAATAATTTCTCATTTGCATTGTAGCTCCTTTTTTAGGCTCATAGGTTGTTTTCAGATGCATTGTACAATTCCCAGACCTTTTGTGATTTCCTAGATATCATTTGTTAACTTTTGCCTTACTTTCATCATGATCAGAACGACACTCTATGTGATTCAGGTCCTTTAAATGTAATGGAACTGGTCTGTGTTCAGTTTCTAAGAACGTATGTTCCATAATTGTTTGATAGCAGTGCTGTGTATAAGTCAGTTAATCCACTTGGTAATTACTTCAACATTTTGTCTGCATATTCCATGAGTTACCAAAAAGAATTCTTAAAAATCCCCACTACTATGGCGAATTTTTCTCCTTACAACTGTTTTTGCTTCATACATTTGTGTGCTAAATTTTAGTCTCATAGATATTTTAAATTGCCATATCTTCCTGATTGATTTAACATGTTATTGTGAAATGTCCCTTTTCATCACTTTTACTTATTTTTTTCATGAATTGAGCATTGCTAAATCACATTTTTGTTATTATTATTATTGTTTGCAGGTGTACCTTGTTTTATCTTTTACTTCCTAATTTTCTTAATCTATGTATTTAAAGTACTTTAATCCAGTTCATAATCATTGCCGTTTAATAGTATTTAGTAGCTTTACATTTGGTGTAATTACTGATGGTTTGGGGTTTAAGTATATCAGTTTATTATTTGATTTCTGTTTATTCCATCTGTTCTTTGTGCTGTTATATCTCATTACTTGTCCTTTTTTAATCACAAGAGTACTTATATTTGCCTTTTTTACTTTGACTTTGCATTATGCATCGTCTTCTTATTCTGTAGCAGCATTGAACTCATTACTTTATTATCTTCAGCAAATTTTGCCATGTGCTTTAATTTTATATGGTTTATTCAGTCAGACTCTCACAAAACCCCTTTAAGAAAAGAAATTCTTAGAATCCAGTCATTTGACTTGATATGTGTTCAGTGGAACGAGTCTATTTTGAAATCTATTTTTCCATGTCTTTATTTAAAACTTTAAGTACAATTTACAAAATGTTAAAATATGGCTTTTATTTATTCCCTGTATTTGTCACAATGATTTTAAAATTCTATAATTTTTAATTTTAAGTGTTGTATTTATATAGTCCACTGACTACTTACTTCTTTTAACAGACTTTTATTGGAGACATCCTCTTACTTGTTAATCCATTCAAAGAGCTTCCAATTTATTCCACCATGGTGAGTATAAAGTTTAAAATATCATTTAATAGTGTAGAGTAACTCTCAGCAGACATACCAAACCATATCAAATGATTGATTACAAGGAAACCCGGAAATAATAAGTGAAGTCAGAAACTTCTCAGGAAATTCTAAACTGAATATTTGCATAATAGTGACTTTAATTTGTTCTGAGACAAAAATGGAAAGGGATGTTATTTTTATCCAAAGATTCCTTTGCACTTGTAATGTGTAATTTTCCTATCATTGTAATCACTAGACAGACTTCTAAAATTAAATAATGCATTACTCTGTTTTCCATTCCTTCCCGACTAATTCAAGAGCAGTTGGTATATTTATTTTAACATCATGACCTCTTTCAGAAAAGTCCTATGATGTTAAAACGATGAAACTATGAAAGCATAATATTGCATTGGTACATTTTTCCAAATGACTTTCCACTTTTAATTATAAGGCTTTGGAAATTAAAAGAGCAACTGCTTTTGGAAAATTATTCCAGGCAACTGAAAACAGTATGATTTTTGAGTAGTGAGAGATCAAAAATATCATCGTGCGAGCTCTCTCTCTCTCTCTTTCTCACAAGGCTGGTTCCAGTTAAAGCAGAATACCTCATAGGGAGCAGGAACATGACAAAGAGGAGTGGAGAGTAGACACCTGTTCTTGAAATAGGGATCTGCTCCGAGATGTTGGAGAGGGAGGTGGAAAAGAGGGAGAGGGAGAGGGGAAGGGAGAGAGACATCACCTTCTTGAAGCTCCCAAGGAATCACTGAAGAATTCTTACAGAAATACCTTCTGAGAAAGAGAGTGCACCCTAAATAGCCCAACCTCCACCCTTCTTACCAAAGTCCCTTCCACTGTTGCTTTGAAACCACTACACCTTACCTACTGTCCTTGTTCCCGTGGGTCCCATCCAAGCCTTAGCCCTGGACGGTTGGACTGTATGGGTGCATGATAGACTGGGCGGTCGGAGTGTATGGGTGCATGATGAACCGGGACAAGAGGAATCAGGAGTTCTGCCAGAGGAGTAAGGCTAACCCGACCTGTGGTTATTAGATAGACATATTGACTACTTGCATTTTTATTTCTTTTGATGTCAGTTTTTTAATAATTTTGCTTTTCAAGGATTCTGTTCATTATATTTAATCTTTAATTTTTGGCATATAATTATTCATGATCTTATTTTTTTTCAACATGTGTAGAACTTGAGTGATTTATTTTCATTCCATATGTTGGTCATTTTTTAAAAAATTTTTAATGTTTGTTTATTTATTTATTTTTACAAATAGTTTATGGTCAAGTTGGTTTCCATATAACACCCAGTGCTCATCCCCACAAGTGCCCTCCTCCATGCCCATCTCCCCCCTCCCGCCCACCCCCTCTATATGTTGGTCATTTGGGCCTTCTCTGACTTTTTAAAATCCATTTGCTAGGAATTTTTTAATTGTAGTAATATTTTCTTTTTTTTTTTAATGTTGGTTTACTTTTGAGAGTGAGAGAGAGTGCAAGTGGGGGAGGGGCAGAGGGAGAAGGAGATGCAGAACCCAAAGCAGGCTCCGGGCCCCAAGCTGTCAGCACAGAGCCCCATGCAGGGCTTGAACTCACAAACTGTGAGATCATGACCTGAGCTGAAGCTGGATGCTTAACTGACTGAGCTCCCCAGGCACCCTTTTATTAATCTTCTCAAAGAAAACCATATCTCGACTTTTTTTCCTATTGTATATTCTCCATACAATAGATTTCTGCTTTTTTATTTTGCTGTCTCCTTTTTTCTAAGTTCTTAGAGTTTAATTAATTTGATAGTCATTTTAAGTTACATCATTATATTTTGAGTTTTCTGCATTTGATAAGTAAGTACTGGGAGCTTCTTATTTTGCTTTAAACACAGCTTTACAGAATTCTTCATCTTTGATATTTCACAAGTTCATCATTATTCAGTTTAAGAGAGAGCAAGACTCCCTGCTATTTAAAGGTGACTCTTAGTGTATTGTTCCTGCCTTATATTTATGGTTTTACGTTTGATCTTAGACTCAATAAGAATCTTCTGGTGAGATAAAAGCTAGTTGTAAATAATTGAATAATATATACATATATATCTTTTATTTAAATGCTTCTCTGGACCTAGAGGTCAAATTCTAAGTATTAGGGGAAATTTAACATTAAAAGTTATTTTATTATGGCCTATCATGTTATAAGTATAACTTGTCATGTTGTAATATATATTGTATCTCAAATGAAACAAACCTGAGACTTTGTAGTTTGTGTTTACAGTGTGGCAGTTTTATGGCTTCAACTATCATGTTGTATTTTCAGTTCTCTCAGAAATACACTTTAATAGAGAAAGGAGAGACACATGAAGAAACATATTTCTTCTATATTATTGTCAGAACAAGATATGATGTATTGAGATTTTTGAAGGAACAGTTCATTAAAACTTAAAACAGTGAATGCAACATATAACTTATATGCATTATCCTTTATATTCATCATTTTCAACAGACCCTGACATAGAAAGTAAGAGGAAAATAAATATGTTGAGGTAAAATATGTGATCATAAAAAAGCTTGAGGAACAAATAAAGAGAAGAGCATCTGTTGAAGACACAGGTTTTTAATTTGTAAGTCTAGGAGAATGTATAACAAAAAAGAAAATGAAAGAAAAGAAAAAATTATGATGAAAAACCAAATTCAAGTGAATATGTGAAGTTTTTGGAGGTTAAATGGAAATAATGTTGAGATTCTCCATTCGATGCAAGAGTAGGAATAATTCACCTAAGTATTTCATTTTATAAGATTTCTAAGACTCACACCACATTTAAGAATGAGGTAGAGGGGCACTGGGATGGCTCAGTTGGTTAATCATCCAGCTCTTGATTCTGGCTTAGGTTATAATCTCATGGTTTGTGAGTCTGAGCCCCGGGACAAGCTCTGTGACAGCACAGAACCTGCTTGGGATTCTCTCTTTCCCTCTCTCTCTTCCCCTCCCCTGCTCATGCTCTCTCTGTCTGAAAAAGATAAACATTTTTTTGAAAAGAATGAGGTTGAAAAATAATAGGAAGCAATGAAGAAGGAGAGGAGTTGAGAGGAGGGGAGGAGGGAGGGGAGGCCTGGGGCCACAGCAGTGACAAGACAGATGGTGATGTGAAAGAACAGGTCTGTCTAGCGCACTGTCGAGGTGTAGTCAGGAAGGATGAACGCCCGGTGTCTGTGGCACTGGGGAAACCTGAGTGAACATCCTCAGAGTGAGCACTTCAGCCATAGATACACAGTTGTCCCCTCAGACGTCAATGTCAGGCTTCCCTCAGGTATTTCTCACCGTTAGCTTTACCATGGATTTCACACACCAAAGATGCATCACCTGGAATCTCCGTGTACAAAAGGCTGCCACCACTCCAGATAAAATACCTGCAGGTACTTTCTCAAGATTATGTTTTTGCGTACACAGGGATACAGAAGTGATCCGTACCCATTTTCTTTTCAGTTGCTATTGGCGGTGAGATTAAGCTGTTCATCCCACTGTGTAAAGTGCCGTAATGATATGCCTGGCTTAGCGCTTCATTAGTTGTCAGATTCTGATTATTGTTGGTCTCCTAATATTCCCATTGCGTGTTCGGGTTTGGCACATAGCTGGAGGGACTGCGCAGAGCTTATTGCCTCTGGGCCAGTGGGGCTGGAAGGGGACCTGGCGTTTAGGATTCATCACACGGCAGGCCTGCTGCGAAAGTCTTTACATATATCATCACATTGAATCACAAAAGGCAATGCAGTCAGCTTAAGAATTATTATTTCCACTTTGGAGGTGAAAAAACACAAGGCTTAAGTAGGTTTAACAAATTGTCTAAAGCCTACCATGATGATAGGGACAGAATTTAAATCCAGGTCACGTAACCCCAGAGCAAATGCATGACAGACTCTTTTGGTACAAATGCTGAGCCCAGAGGCAATTTATTATTATTATTATTATTACTACTATTATTATTATTATTAGTGCTCCTCTGTACAATACAAACATTTTTTTAAGAATATGTCATCTATATCTAGTTATATAGGTAATGAGTAGGCAATGCACTCAGGCAAGTAGAGTGACACTCATACTATAATGTGAAACCAACAGCCCATAAGAGTCAGGCTGTTGACATCAGGAAGATTCCACGGGTTATGGGATCTGGACAGTTGGGGGGCCTGGGCCTGACCCTCTCATCAGATGTGGGACTGTACGGTTGGCTTCAGAAATCCGAACGGGACAAGATTCTGCAATCTCCCAGCAGTTTACAGAGAGGAGTCTAGCATGGTGGAAAGTGGGAGGGAGGTGATTGATTAAAAAACAAAGACCTTATTCATTGGAACCAAAGAGTCCGGCACAGGGAGGTACCCATGAACGAGGCTGATGTGATGCCACCTCACCCATGAGCTACAACAAAGCACTTAAAATTTCCGCTGACCAGAATCCTCTGGTTCCCAGAGGATGCAGATGGGGAGAGAATGAGGTGAAGTAGGGAGAGAAGAAATGCAGTAAAGAGAGTGACTGGTGCTGATGGTATTTGCTGGACCACATGAGAACACGCAATAGTAGTAATAAGGAAAATGAAAAAGGCAATGATAACCAATCTGAAGGTCACATGGCTTGTCAGAAAACTATAACTGTGTAAGTGAAAATCTCAAGCTTCAATAGGAATAGAGTTAATTGTTATCTTAATTAAATGCACTATTATGTTAACACTATTATTTTGTACTGACATTACATATAAAGCATAGAATCCTCATTAAGTTAACTAATACCACGTGGTAGCGGTGGGATGTTTTACAATATAAACTCTAACACTGCATGAAAAGGAGAAAGCTTATAAGAAAAGAGATCTGAGAAAGGTTATTAGTTTGACACCCAAGATCTGTTACACATCCAACGTCTGGTAAAACTTAGCCGAGATAGAAGACATAACTCTAAGTAGTTTGAAGAAATGGCGTAGGAGTTATGTATGCTCCTGGCTCTCTTTTGTCTCTCCTTGTTTGTAACATTTAATGAAATTCTCAGCAAGATTTTACAGATTGAGTTCAAAAGCAGTCTGTTAAGGTTTGATTAGGCCCATGTTGGACTTGGGATGGGAAATAGCATTAGTGCAAGTGATCAAAAAGAACAGATATATGTCCAACAAGAAAATAAAGCTAGGCTAAAACTCCCTGGCTGGTTTATGAGTTACAGAGTATACACCACTCCTATTAATTATTTTGATGTCCATTTTAAATTCTGGAATAATTAAAATACAAAAATTCAAAAACTATTCCAAATAAAGAAGTCATATTTGTTCATATGCTCTCCTGAGATTGGGATGCAGCTATAAAGATGTGGTAAGAACACACCATACCTTGGTTTAACTGTAACATTTATTTTCTGTGAGGTACAGAAAATAAAGCTATATTTTAATTGTATGCTGTCTTAGATTAGATGGCATAGTGTGCAATCAACAGAGGCAAATTCCTTTTCATAAGCAATTACAGCCACTTTCCTGAAACTGTTATCTTTCATCTAGTCTTTATACACACTCACATATAATCACCCCCTCTTATCTGAGCTTTTGCTTTCCATGGTCTCAGTTTCCCACAGTCAGCCAGCGACTGATCTTCCTCCTAATGTAGCATCAGAAGGTCAGAAGTAGCCTGATGCTATATCACGTGCCTGCGATACTCACTGCACTTTATCTCATCACGTAGGCATTTGAACATCTCTCATCATCACGGGAAGATGTGTGAGTATAAGACAAGAAACTATTTTAAGACAGGGACCATACTCATACAACTTTTATTTATTTTTTTTAATTTTTTAATTTTTTAAAGTATTTATTTTGAGGGAGACAGACAGGCCAGGAGTAGGAGAGGGGCAGAGAGGGAGACACAGACTCTGAAGCAAGCTCCAGGCTCCAAGCTGTCAGCACAGAGCCTGACGAGGGTTTTGAACCAATGCACTTCAAGATCACGACCTAAGCCTAAGTTAGATGCTTAACTGACCAAGCCATCCAGGCACCCACCAACTTTTTAAAAAAAATTTTTTTAATGTCTTTATTTTATTTTTAGAGACAGAGACAGAGTGCGAGTGGGGGAGGGGCAGAGAGAGATGGAGACACAGGATCTGAAGCAGGCTCCAGGCTCTGAGCTGTCAGCACAGAACCCAGTGTGGGGGTGGAGACCATGGACTGTGAGATCATGACCTGAGCCGAAGTTGGGCGCTTAACCAACTGAGCCACCCAGGCGCCCCAACTTTTATTATATTATATTGTTATAAGTGCTCCATTTCATTCTTAGTTATTGCTGGTAATCCGTTACTGTGCCTAATTTATAAATTAAACTTTATCATAGTTCTGTATGTATAGGAATAAAAGTGTATATATGATTCAGTACTCTCTGTGGTTTTCGGCCTCCCCATGGGGGTCCTAGAGTGTATACTCGTGGATAAGGGAGGACTACTGTACATATGCAATGCAACACTGCATGTACCACTATTTTCTATTCTAATTCACTCAGAGGACATATTACCCATATCCATTTACCAGAAAAAAGTCTTTATTACTGTGCTTTCAAAATACTTTATATTGATATTTTTCGATCTAGATAATCTATTCTAAATGCCCTATAGTATTTATTTTATCCTATTAAAACACAATCAGTTCTATTCATCCATTAAACCTTACATCAGTTTTTAATTATTGCCATGTTTTCTGCTCTTACAAAGAGTGCTAAGAGCTGTTTTGTGTATGCTTTTTTGCTAATGTTCGAGAGTTTCTTCAGAGAGATACGTGGTCAAGCCTGCCTTCTTAAGTTTAGAAGTTGTTGCTAATTAACTGTTCCATTAGCGAGAATAACTTTCAGTATTATAGATGAGTTTTTCTAGTGCTGAAGCAAACTTCCTTTTGAATCCAAGCTCCACCACTAATTAGCAATGTGACCTTGGACCAGTCAGTAACTTATTTGCTTCAATTTCCTCACCTGTAAAAAGGGGGAGTATGGGGCGCCTGGGTGGCTTAGTCGGTTAAGCGTCCGACTTTCGCTTAGGTCATGATCTCGCGGTTCGTGGGTTCGAGCCCCGCGTCGGGCTCTGTGCTGACTGCCAGCTCAGAGTCTGGAGCCTATTTCAGAGTCTGTGTCTCCCTCTCTCTGACCCTCCCCTGCTCACGCTGTCTCTCTCTCTCTCCTAGAAATAAATAAAAATATTTAAAAAATTTTTTAAAAAAAGGGGGGGAGTATTCTCATACTCCAGTTGTAGATTTCTACGAGAATTAGATGAGTAAGTATGAAGTGGTTAGAACAGCAACAAGCACATAGAAAGTGTAAGCTATTATTACTATTATTATGATGACGATTGTTTTTAATGTTTATTTATTTATTTTGGGGCAGGGAGAGTGTGCAGGCACAAACAAGGGAGGTGCAGAGAGAAAAGAGAGGGAGACGGAGTTCCAAGCACTCTGCTGGGTGTCAGCACAGAGCCTGATGCAGGGCTCAAATTCACAACTGAGAGATTGTGACCTAAGCCAAAATCAAGAGTTGGATGGTTAACTGACTGAGGCACTTAGTCACCCCCATTATTATTATTATTATTATTATTATTATTATTATTATTATTACTATGGCATTGATAAAGTTATCAGTATATCTATTACCCTACTGTTTGAAATGGGATTTCCCTGGTTACCAGAGTTTCTGAATTTTTCTCATATTAGTTATTCTCTTCTGTTTATATTTTTTGTCCATTTTTCTATTTTCCAGTTTTTCTTTGTAGGTATTTATTTGCAGGAGTCATTTATAAGATATAGATAATGTATGGATTGTATGCACAGCTTAATATCCTCTCTGTCTTTGACTGTTACCATCATTACTGTATGTTTAATGTTTGTGGTAGAAAAGCAATTGTCAAATATACTGTTGTGATATTAAGTCATCCTTCCCATTATAATTTGTATTTGGGAACCATATCTACTTATTCCAAAATCATGACAGTATTATTCTCTTTCCTTGTGTAAATGTTTTATGCTTTGCTGTTTGTATTTGGGACTTAAATGCGTCTGGAATTCATGTTTACATATGGCATGAGCTAGAGATCAGTGTTCATTTCCTTTACTAACAGTCAGTTTTGTGGATACCATCCTTTACGACCGATGCATGAAACAGCCCATTTTGTGCCCCAGATCTCCACCCATGTGTGGGCTTGGGCTGAGTTCTTTAGTCTGTTCCACTTATCTCTTTTTCTGGTCATGGTACCAGGACCAGAGTATTTACAGATTTTGGTTTTTTGGAGTTTTTATTGAGATACAGTACTCATGGATTTATTAAGTGTCCAGATGGATAAGTTTTCCTAAGCCCTCAGATCCAGAACATTTCTGGCACTCCAGAAGCCCACTCTCACTCCTCTGTAATCACTAGTAGCTTGCCAAGGGCACATCATTTCTTAAGAGTGTAGATTAATTTTACCTGTTTTTATAGTTTATCTTCTAGAGTGCCCTCTCTGTGTCTAATAGATTCCACTCAATGTCATGTTTGTGAGATTCATTCAATTATTTTTAATAGCTGTAGATCATTTATTCTATTTAAAAAATATTTTCCTTACGGTTTTAAATAACTTTAAACATATGAAAAAATTTCAGATAAATAGTACAGACAACTTTTTTCCCAACCACTTTCAAATGATTTGCTGGCATGGTGTCCCATCAGCCTTGAGTACATGCCTTGTGCATTTTCTCCAAACCAAGGCATTGACCTGTGCAACCCTCACACTGCATTGGAATCAGGGAATTGCTGCTAATGCAACGTGACCATTGAGTCAGGGTGCCTCATTCAGGCCTTTCCCGTCACCGTGTAATGCCCACAGAGCCCAAGACCAGGCTACCATCACAGGATGGGCACACTGAGCCTCCAGGCCTTTTCATCTTGTCTGGACTCATTCTTTCATCTTCTCCTGACCTTCCTAGCCTTGACATCCTTGAGGCTACAGGCCAGTTACTTTGTAAAACAATAAATAAATTCATTTGTCTGATATTGTTTCATGGCTCAGACACCTCCCTGTAGTTTAATGATTTATTCTAATAGAGCAGACTTTACTAGAAACGCAAAAGAACTAAAAATACTGGAACCATGGCAATCCTCATAAATCACTATGTCACTGAAATTAAGCTCCTTTTCATTTTTCTGAGAAATTTGTAGATTCTTCTGTGTTTCAGCTACAACTGCTTTCTATTGGGATTAAAACTCCTTTCTGTCTTATGTAAATGAAATGTCATCCAGAGACACTGCATTTGATGTAAATTAGCACAGGTTCAGCTTACTCTGTGGGTGTCTATTAAACTGGATTTGTGTCTGTTGCTCTGCTTAAGGACAGCAGAATAATTGCAAGCCTGTGAACCAAGTAATGAAGGATCAAGTATATGCCCCTGTTTTATCATGGTGAACCCTTAAACCGTGCTGAAAAGGGCATAATTTCCCAAACGTTTTGTAGTTACAAATGAGATTCAGAAATAGAGTCTGTCACGTTTGTGTATTGGAAAGAAGTCGACTGTGTCCCAGGGTAGAGGAGCCAGAGCCCTTCTCACAGACGTCTGTGTCCCGCACATTTTGCAGGTCTCCCAGCTTTACCTCAGCAGCTCGGGGCAGCCCTGCTCCTCTCTGCCGCCTCACATCTTCTCCTGTGCCGAGAGGGCCTTCCACCAGCTTTTCCAGGAGGAGCGGTCCCAGTGCTTCATTCTCAGGTGAGCGCACCCAGCGCCTGGACAGATGGATGCTCGGCGTCACGCTGGAGGCTTGGCGGTCAAGCTGTCCTCATTTCGTGTGGTTTCTGTTCATTTACTTCCTCAGCATCCGGCGGTCCAATATGTCTTGGCAATAAGTACATTTGACTCGTTACAAAGGAGAGACATCGTTGTTATTAGAAATAGCCCCAAGTGTGGCTGAATCAATACCAACAAACTTAACCTGAAAGTCAATTCATTTGGAAGATTTACCACTTAGAACCAGAGTATTTTTGCTTTCAAACCTTAGAAACAGTGGGGAAGGAAAGGCACTGGCTGTTAGTGAACCACAGTTCACAAAATGTGGCGCTGCTCAAATACAAAATACAAATTATTTATTACCTTGCAAATGTGGGTTTTCCACCCACTCCTAGGCATTTATGTTTGCTTGTATTTTACTCAAAGTACACACCAGAAGTATTTTATACTGAAACATAATGGTAGCATTAGCTCATAAATTACAAGATGTCCAGGACAGGGATTTGCATTGGAGCAAAAAATCGCCCCCCCCTACACACACAGGTACCACAAGAAGTAGAGAGTAGAGGTGAAATGTGATTATGTACTGGTAAATGATTAAAACGTTATTTGGGTATTAAAATTGAGAATTACGTTTCATATTAGGAGAAACTTCTACCAGTGGGGACTTCTTTAATCCTCACGACTCTGCCTGAGTTATAATCAGTAGTGTTGGCTGGAAACAGAACTTGTGAATGAAGCTTTCCACAATTTCTTAAAAGTGAAATGAAAGAGAGTAAAGATGGACACCTGCATGGAACCCAAAAGATATCCAAATACGTAAAAAGCACTTTTTTAAATATACTTTTACATTACCACTTTGGTCAAAAGTTCCATGAAGGGTCTGACTGATGGTTTTAAACTTCAGTGTTCTGGTTTTCAAAATAGCTTGCAAGTAATGTTTTCCCAAGAATGGGACGGAGACTGGCGACAGGGGAGGGCTCAGCCATCCTCGATTCAAGCACTCTATTTGTATCTGCTCTGTTGGTGCTTCTAGTGTAACTTTGATGAAAAAGGGAGCACTTTTAAAACTCTGTGAGATTATGGGGAGTATCTAATAGTGTGGGCAATAATACCATCTGATACTTATAAAGAACTAGTGCCAGCCCTTCCATTGGGTACTTCCCATGTATTCCCTTATCCATTGCTTTAGCATCATGATTTTATGTGTCCAGCAACCTTTATTAGAAGGAGTAACTCATCTAGGGCCTCATGATCAGCAAATAGTGAATCTGGGATCTGAGCCCAATAGTGTGAATCAGCAAATGGTGATTAATTAGTCTAGGGTCCAGTGGATGCTGTATGTGGGATGTGAGCCCATAGTCTGGCTTCTGGGCCTGAACCCTGAAGCTTACTTGCTCTCCCAGCCAGACACCAGTGCATGGCTCGCCCCCTGTGGCCAGCCCAAGGAGGCTTCTGGCAGCCCACCCCAGCATTCCCTAAAATGCTTGGCACAAATCCATGGATTTTCCTAAGTTCTTATTAAATCTGCTTAATTGTTTTTGAAAGACATAGATCCTTAGCAAACTTCTGAGGAGCCAAAGAATCACATCCTTTGGGAATCTGCCTGTTACAGATTTCACAATATCTAGCAAGTTCTTTTGGTTAAAAAAAAAACTGTTTATCTTAAATCCAGTACTTTCTACATGAATTTGCTCATGGAATTGCTTTTCTGGTAGGACTTGCTAATATTCTGCAGAACTACTATTTATTTGGGACATTTTTAAAGGCTAATAATGCCATGTGTCAACCAGTCTTTCTGAAAAAATATTTTTTTTCTCCTTAAGGTTTTTGTTTAATGTTTGTTTGTGTGTTTGTCTGTTTTTCAGACAGAGGGAGCAGGGGAGAGGCAGACAGGGAGGGAAAGAGAGAATCCCAAGCAGGATCCACCATGGCCAATATAGAACCTGAGACAGGGTTTGAACTCACAAACTGTGAGATCATGACCTGAGCCAAAATCAAAAGTCAGACATCAACCAACTGAGTCACCCAGGTGCCCCTGTCCAGGTTTTAATAAATGAAGAACAAATCTGTGATCACAGGACTTATTATTTTAGTCATTCTCTTCTTTCAGTACTGATGTTTTTATATGCCTACTCTACCTCCTTGACTGTCCTGACTAAGACAAAGGCATTTAATATACTAAGTCCTTAAAATTTGTAAGTTTAGAACTCAACTAAGTACATTGTTTAAAATATCATAGCAGCAATATCAACAATAGCCAAATTATGTAAAGAACCCAAATATTCATTGACTAGTGAATGAATAAAGAAGATGTGGTACACACACACACACACACACACACTCACACACACACAACACTGAATACTGCTCAGCAATGAAATGGATTGAACTCAGCAATGGATGGAACTGGAGGGTATTATGCTAAATGAAATGTCAGTTGGAGAAAGACAGATATCATATGATCTCACTCATATGTGGAGTATGAGACACTTAACAGAAGGCCATAGGGGAAGGGAAGGGGGGAATAAGATACAAACAGAAAAGGGGGCCAACTATAAGAGATGCTTAAACACAGAGAGAAAAACAGGGTTGGTGAGGGTAGAGGGAGTGGGGTGGAGGAAATGGGTGATGGGTATTGAGGAAGGCACTTGTTGAGATGAGCACAGGGTGTTGTATGTAAGTGATGAATCATGAGAATCTACACCTGAAGCCAAGACTACTGTATGTTAGCTAACTTGAGAATAAATTTTTTAAAAAAATCATAGCTGAGAGTCTATTGTACATTTATAAAGGCTAATTTAAGATTTGGAGATCAAAATGCAAATATTCCTGGAATATATGTCCTATAACTTAGAACTAGGGCAGGAATTTCTAAATTTTCTTTTTTTTAATGTTTTATTTATTTCTGAGAGAGAGACACAGCATGAGCAGGGGAGGGTCAGAGAGAGAGAGGGAGACACAGCATCTGAAGCAGGCTCCAGGCTCTGAGCTGTCAGCACAGAGCCCGACATGGGGCTCGAACCCACAAACTGTGAGATCATGACCTGGGCCAAAGTTGGACACTTAACCAACTGAGCCACCCAGGTGCCCCTCTAAATTTTATTTTCAAATATAAATTGTATTTTTCACTTTTGATAATTACAGGCCTCACTAGCACCCTAGGCTTCATCTTGAGGAATCGTTTTTAGTAATTTTCAGATATTTGTCTTGGGTTATAACTGAGAGTCTGTTGTTCACCATAATTGATCTTATCTTTAATTTTCTCAAGGTCTTGATAGATGGTTTTAATTAATTGTTAGAGAACACGTGGCAAAAATCCATTATCCTAGCAGTGTGTTGAACAAATCCAAATTAATGTTATAAGCTGAACATACAAGTGACTTGTGAAGTTCACAGAATAAGGTCTGCCTCGGTCATGTGCAGGTTTAGCAGACAAGGCTGTTCAAATAAGCTTTCAGGTTCCTATGGGTCCATGATTGGCATCACCCAAAATCCTTAGTCAATTTCTAGTTTAACCATAGACTGGGTTTTCAGATCAAGGAATGTTCCTTGAACACATCATGCTAGGAATTTTAGTTGCAATGTGATATCCTATCCTGTCCTGTATTGTATCATTTTTTAAATGTCCTTGCATTTTACTCAGAGTTTCAATAAAATGTACCCATTTTGAGATTTTATGAGATGGTTGAAATTGCAAGTGATTTTAGCTAGGTAAGTGAATTGATTATTCTCTCTACTGCTACGGGGAGTGACAGAGCGTGGAGTGACAGCATGCACAGTGACGGAGAGCGGGGTGGTGGGGGGAGGTACTCACGTGACCTCCAATGCAGCCGCACACCCTCACAGCTAAGCTGACTGCTGGCCTTGTTCACCATTGTACACGCACCACCTGTTTCAGGTTTCAGAATAGATGCTCCAGAAGAGCTGGTTGAGTGTTCCATGTTGGATAAAAGCTGCCTCCCGTGCCACCCCTTCTCCAAGAATCCACCTACCCCCCAAAGCCTCCCCTGTTTTCTTCCACCTGTGGGCACATTGTTTGCCTTGCTCCTGCATTTTAAGTATGTATTCGTGATGCCCTTTGTGCTCATTTGAGATGATGGATGGTGGCCCATGGAGCAGCATCATCCACCTCTTCAGCTCCGCAGCCGAGCATAGACTCTGGCACATAGTAGGCTCTCAGTAAATTTCACCCGAAAAAAGGAGCACCCTTTTTAAAAAGGAAAATGGTGTTTTCGAGATCCACCCTTGAGTGAAGGCGAGCAGAGTCTCCAAAAAACAAGGTTTATGTACTCATCCAATTATTTTAGCAGGTAATAGAATATTTATAATAGTGAATACAAGTATAGAAGTGAAATTTCCATCACGAGTGATGTAAATTGTTTCTGCTCTGAAATAAGGTTAAAAGACAATGACTTTGAACCCCGAAAAGGAGCCCCTTATCATGCACAGGTCTCTGGCACCTGCTCCCCTCAGGCTGCCAGAGTGATGGTTCTGGAAGTCATTAGAATATTTATGGTCAGTGCGGAGTAAGGGAGCAGAAGCATTTTGTTAACAGCTGGAGACTTGAATAAAAGAAGTACATTTCAGCTTCTTCTTTTCTGGCAAACACCCTTTCATCCTATTCATTAGTATGAATAACCAGGGGAGAAGCTTGAGAAAGCACTAGTAAAAAGCTTTGTGTGTGTGTGTGTGTATATATATATATTTTTTATATATATGTATTTTTTATATATGTATATATATATATACACACACACACATATATATATATATTTTTTATATATATATATATATAAGTTTTTAAGCTATCAGATGAGTAAAAACTTTTTTCCTGAGCATTCTATCTGGGAACACTAACCACTTTATTTTCTATCAGACAGCTTTGGTATTTAGTAAATAATAATTGTATTGAAATTTTATGTCAGTTCTTGATCCTCTCATGTCAGGAATATAATACAATTATTATTTATAGAAACTGGATGAGTTAGGAAGTATGAGAAACATCAAGAATGTTGTCACTACAGATAACAAGGGTGGTTACTGTATCTTCCTGGATTCAAGAAAAATGGAGAACATGGAACGTCAGGCTGACAGCATCAAGGTGCCTGGCACCTTACTCACTTGGTCACATCTGGCCACGGAAGATGTAATGCCATTCCTTGCAGGCTCTGAAAGCTTTAGCAAGGCCCTGTGGCTCCAGGACACGTATTACATATTTTGGATGAGTAAATCAAAGGGAAGAGGTAGATGATACCATACACTCGGTAAAGGTTCTTCTGTCCTTCTCTCACCATCTTTGTATCGGGATTATTGCTGCTCATTGAATTGTTGACTACATTCTCCAAAATGCTAAACTTGAGTTTTCTCTCTCTCTCTTCTTTCAGTGGAGAAAGAGGATCGGGCAAGTCGGAAGCCAGCAAACAAATAATGAGACACCTAACGTGCAGATCTGGATTCAGCAGGCCTATGTTTGATTCCAAATTTAAACACGTAAGTTTCTTGTTTGGGTTGGAGAATGGGTTGAGCCAAGAAACCTGTAGTTTATGAATACAAGGAGATAACATAATAGACCACAAGCTTGACCATCGATTCGTCAAAGTTTGTGGAAATGAAGGAGAAAAAAAAAAAAAGATTGAGGCCTGGTGCAAATTAAAGGTGTTCAAGATCTATTTTAAAATATTTTAACATACTGTTTTTTTCAATATTTGCTCAGAATAGCTGGATTGAAAACATGTAATATACTTAGAGATTACTGTTGTTCACATAGAAAATGCCACTTTGGTGTGTAGATACCTTTGGCAGATTGGCCAGATTAGCATGTTTTGTGGGGATTATTAAGAGCTGATAGTGAAGTTTCAATGTTAGAAGAATCGATAACAAGAGGGGCGCCTGGGTGGCTCAGCTGGTTAAGCATCAGACTTCGTCTTAAGCCATGATCGCATGGCTCGTGGGTTCGAGCCCCACGTTGTGCTCTGTGCTGTTGGCTCAGAGCCTGGAGCTGCTTCAGATTCTGTCTCCCTCTCTCTCTGCCCCTCCCCTGCTCATGCTTTCTCTCTCTCTCTCTCTCTCAAGAATAAATAAACATTTTTAAAAAATCAAGAATAAGAAGCCTTAATGCAGTTGAGGGTCAGGTAATAAATCTTCATCCCCAGCATGGACTTGTTTGATGTACATTGTGTTAGTTTTAGGTAGGCAACATAGTGATCTGATGTCTGTATGTATTGCAAAACGATCACCATTGTAAGTTTTTAATTAACACCCATCACTTCACATAGTTAATTTATTTTTCTTGTGATGAGAACTTTTAAGATTTACTTGTTCAGTGTCTTTCAACTCCACAGAACAGTTTGCTAACTGTGGCCGCCATGCTGTGTGTTATAACTGCAGGACTGACTTAGCTGATAACTGGGAGTTCATACTTTTCACTCCCTTCACCCAATTTAGAAGTGATTTAAGTTATATTACATAACACTTGCTTTTATTTGAAGACAGCTCATGGCGGTTTTCATTCACCTAAAATATTGCCAGGGTTCAAGGAGGAACCAGAAAGTCCTATTCACAGCTAAGATAAAGGTCAGAAAATTTCATACCATAAAGCTCAGGAATTGTACCCAAGGATACACCTGGAGTGTGTTCATCCGCTTGACTGTCTTGTTTTCCCACAGCCCCGGTAGGTTTTTTTACCAGGTTTGTCCTGGCCACAGTAGGGGAAGAGCAGACTCAAGAGTTGCTAGAAGGATCCTGCCGGAAGCAAGTATGCTAGGCAGACTCCCTAGTGGGTGGGACAGACAGACCATCAGCAACCATTCAGGACCATGGTCAGAACCCAAAAGTGTGCTGCCCTGGGAGTCTCCACCTACAGAGCTAACCTTCCAATTTCATTACCTTAGAGGAAATGACTAGAATAATCCAAGTTCATGATGATTATTCTGCGCTTGAGACAAAATCCGACTCTCTTGTGTGTGCCTGTTACTGTAGGGGCCTCGAGGTCTTACACTGTGCGCTTGCTCATGCTGTCTGGTCCCATGACTCGGTCCCTCCGTGACCCATCACCCCCCATCCCAACCCCACAGCTCCCCTTCGTACCGCATCGACCCCTGCCCAACAGCCTTGCTGGGCGTCCCACCGGTCACCTTCCCAGCACGTGGCCAGAGCTGGATGCAGGAGCTCCCGGGTCTCTCCAGCAGTCTCCCCCTAGGCCGCGCATCACATAGGTGGCACAAACCCTTTCTCATTTCCCCACCAGAAACCTGGATTTTGCTTTGATGCCAGCCTCTCCCTGCCTCACCCACGATCACACTATCCCTTCAACCTGACCTGGTGGCATTGTCTTCTCCAGGCTCGTCGAGTTTTCCTGTTCTTATTCTTTCCAAAGCCACCTTTGAACACGTACCTCCCCTCCCCGCCCCCTCCCCGGGCACCGGGCTGGGCCATGCCGCCTCTGTCCCTTGCTCATATATTCAACAGCGTCTTAAGTGGCTGCCATGTGCGTGTCCCTAGAGTTCAGAGACATTGTCTTGCAGCCCGCCACACGGTAGGAGCTCAGTATCTATGTGGCACAGGAATGGGTGCGTGACTATGATATCTAGAAGTACTTTCAGCACACCTGAGATAGTTAGCTATCCCAAGTCACCTCAGTTCATTTACTTTAATCATAGCAAATGAATTTAATGTGGATGAACCGTTTGTACGTCATCAGGACCCCGGAGGCTCTGCAGCGTGTGCTGTGTGTGACGCGCATGAGAGGCTGTGTGGCGCCAGCCCCCCCACCCCTTCTCTCGGTGCGTGTTTCACAGTGGGGTGTGGCAGGTGCACCAGAGCCGCCTGGCAGCTGACGCCTCCCCCTCCACAGTGCCCCCTGCACACATCCTGCTGGGCACGAATTTGCAGAAGACACCTGTCAGTTCATTCTGTGATTCGATATTGAGAGTGTCTGATGACATTGGAATAAAAACTTAGCTGCCGTTATCTTAGATTATTCCCTAAAACAAAGCCATCCAAAAGTTCAGATGTTACGAGTGCCTGCGTGGCTCAGTCATTTAAGTGTCTGACTTCAGCTCAGGTCAGGATCTCACGGTTCGTGGGTTCCAACCCCGCATCAGGCTCTGTGCTGACAGCTCAGAGCCTGGAGCCTGCTTTGGATTCTGTGTGTCCCTCTCTCTCTGCCCCTCCTCTGCTTGCACTCTCTCTCTTT
Organism: Proteles cristata cristata; assembly: GCA_017311185.1. NCBI lineage: Eukaryota > Metazoa > Chordata > Mammalia > Carnivora > Hyaenidae > Proteles > Proteles cristata. Next base: position 1,328,827 of record JAESUZ010002468.1, read on the forward strand.
CTTAAAAAATAAATAAACGTTTAAAATAAAACATTTAAATAAAAGCTCACACCTTAAAGAAAGATCTAGAAGCCCATCACCCTGTGAGAATTGTGCTCTTTGCATTTGGTTTTCTGTTACTGCCCTTTCGACTTATCGTTGTGGGCCAGTGTTTCTGCCATGGTGGTGTGCACGTGGGAATACTCCGGAAATCTTATTTATTAAATCAGTTTTATTTCGGACCCCCTGAGTGGCTCAGTCGGTTGAGTGCCTGACTTGAGCTCAGGTCATGATCTTGCTGTTCAAGAGTTCAGGTCCCATATCGGTCTCACTTCTGTCAGCTCAGAGCCAGATTTGGATCCTCTTTCCCTTTTCTCTCTGCCCCTCCCCTGCTTGTGCTCTCTCAAAAATAGATAAAACATTACTTTTTTAAAATGTATCTATCTAAGGGCGCCTGGGTGGCTCAGTCAGTTAAGCGTCCGACTTCAGCTCAAGTCATCATCTCACAGTTCGTGGGTTCGAGCCCCGTGTCAGGCTCTGTGCTGGCAGCTCAGAGCCTGGAGCCTGCTTCAGATTCTGTGTCTCCCTCTCTCTCTGACCCTTCCTTGCTCACGCTGCCTCTCTCTCTCTCTCTCTCTCTCTCAGAAATAAAACATTTAAAAAATTTAAATGTATCTATCTACCTATTTATTTATTTATTTATTATTTTTAAGTACACTCCACATCCATCACAGAGCCCAATGTGGGGCTTGAACACATGACCCTGAGATCAAGTCCTGAGCTGACTGAAATCAAGAGTCAGACTTTTAGAAAACTGAACCACCAAGGTGCCTTGATATTCTGGAAATTTTACTATCTGATTCCTCATTTAGAAATGAGAAGAGCTTGGGGGTGCTGGAGTGGCTCATCTGGTCAAGCATCCAACTCTTGATCTGGGCTCAGGTGATGATCTCACAGTTCCTAAGATCAAGCCCTGCATCAGGCTCTGCACTGACAGTGTGGCGCCTGCTTGGGATTTTCTTTCTCCCTTTCTCTCAGCCTCTCCCTGGCTTGCTCTCCCTATACATTTCAAAACAAATAAATTAGAAAAAGTTTTAAAAGAAATGAGAGAAACTTATATTTAATTGATAGGTCAATGTATTTTTTTCATATTTTCTATTTTTGAAAAAGACATCCTTAAAAAATTAAATCTGCTGTCATGAATTCTCAAACCTATGCCTAATTCTGGAGATTTCTCTCTTTATGAAGAATGTCTCATAAATCAGTTCTGCAGCTTTTCATTGGTGACATATGTGTTCATTAATGACTCTAATTCATAACCATTTATTAAGCTCAAACCATATACTGAAAACCTGCATAATTCTACAGCACAGCTCAAAATCATCTAGAATGATTTTGGGTAGAATACCATAATTATCTTTGTTCATATATTGTAATATACTGACTACTGACACAGAAGAATTAAAGAATTTATAAACACCACAGCTATCAAATAGACTTAGGTTAACTAACAGAGTAACAGGCGCCATTGGCCTAATTGTAATGTCAAGGAACAGTAGTCTCCGATGTAAATCACAGCCTAGTGCAACAATCATCTATTAAAATGATCCTTTGTGAAAGAACGGGGCTGTGTAGTTACTAAAGTGCCTTCCAGATTACTTTATGTAAATTGGCTTCGCATTTTAGCTTAAGTAAATACATTCTAAGTTGCATGTTTTTAGACAGCTATAACTCTTCCAAATCAAGCATCTGGGAATCAATATTATGATATCCATGCAAATTTCAAGGAAAACCACTTCTAATTCACTTGTTTGTTTTATTCATTTCTCATGCAAATTAAGAATGTCATAAATAAGAGATTTCTAGCCTCATGAAATAACATTGCCCAGGATTAAGTATGGCTTAAACTTCATATAAATTATGCTGGGTTTTATATTTTTTTTGCTTCCCTTTAAATTATAATCCAAATGAATATCATTTGGTGCCCAAAGCATTCTCAAAAATTACCCAGTTCTTGCCCAGCGCCGCAGTGTACGTGTGGGAATTAAATACACGTATTTAATAAATGTAGATGAGTCGACTGTATATCTTTATAACATCACTGGGGTCCAGTGAAATTCTGTACATTTCAGAGATGGGCCAGCACTTCCCGCGGGAAAGAAAAGTCTGATTAAGGAGATGGGAGTAGAAAAGAGGCTCCTCGATTGTGGGGCTGAGATTCAGTAGAAGGCTTTAAGTTCAGTGCAAGGTGGGGTGGTAGGAATCTTCCGTAAGCGCCCGAAAGGAGACAGGTGAGTGAGTTGAGTAGGAAAGCGGTTCAGCAAGGCCGGAGGGTGTGACATCGCTGTGGGTTTCCACACCAGCAGCCACGGTGCGCGATGCGGCCACGTGGGGCTGTGTGCACCACAGACACACAGGGGCGTCTTCACCGGGAGTCTAGACCACGCAGTTTTGCCGTGGATCGCATTATACTGCAAAAGAAAAGCAGTCGCTAGAGGTTATCCGGGTCAGCAGTTCCTGAAGAGCAGTGATCATGGGGACATGGGAAGGCACAGTGGGGTGGCGTCAGTGGAGAATCGGTGAAGGACAGAGCGCATCTTCCTTGTGGTTTCCGTCGGTGACATGGTTGGAGATTAGCACCTGGAGTCTGGGGAGTGGAAGAGCTAGAGTGGGGGTCTGAGGGGGGCTGGCCGCCGATGGGTGCCCGCTGACCCATAGCACTGCTCCTGGGAGGCCACAGAGCGGGGAGCCAGGAGTGGGAGTGTACGGGGAGCTGGAGAGAGCCGGCACCGAGCTCCAGAATGACGCGACCCTTTCACGCAGGCCCTACGCATGTTTTTAAGGGACACACAGCTGTAATGTTTCTGAATGTTAGTCTCTACTTCAGTTGTCCTGCCTGAGAAGTTTGCGCTGGTTCCCGTTCTGCCCTGGCAGCGTGCTTCGGATTGTTTTATGCAACAGGTTTGACCCTACGACCATGGAGATTTCTCTGGTTCCCTGTACAGCTTCAGAACAGCTATGATCAGTTAAGGCTGTTGTTTTGAATCCCTGTATTTGAATTTCAGATGGTACAAGCAGGAGATTTTTCCGTGGCAATAGGTTTTTGGAACATAAAAGTCATGTTTGGGGGGAAAAAGAAACTGCCTGGAACGTTTCACTAACTCTGGCCCAAATGCCTTTCAGCTTTAAGGAGCATTCAGTTCCATTCACCTTGTTTAAATGCTTATTTATTTTTGAAAAAGAGAGAACGAGAGACAGAGCACGAGCAGGGGAGGGGCAGAGAGAGAGGGAGACACAGAACTTGAAGCAGCTCCAGGCTCTGGGCTGTCAGCACAGAGCCTGCCTCGGAGCTCGAGCTCACAAACCATCAGATCGTGACCTGAGTTGAAGTCGGACGCTGAACCGACTGAGCCACCCAGGCGCCCCTCCATTTACCTTGTTTAAATAAACATTTATTGAATAACTAACTGCTTTTTACAGAACACGGTGGTGTGGTACACATAATTAAGCCGTTGTGTTTTATTGAGGAAGCCACAGGTGTTTACTCTTAGAAAATACAATACGTTAACTACTACTACCATAATAATAGTGCATAACTTTTAGTGGTAAAGCTATTAAAAACTTAGAGAAAAACTCTACACAGTTGTAAATAGAAAAAACTCCTACCAGTAAAATTTGAATCGGTGACTACGTAGGAAACATATACTTACTTCCTTTGCCTGTATTTTTGTTTAAAGTTTTGTTATTGCACCACATTCTCATTATTTTCTTTCAGAGCTAATGTGTGCAGTAGAGCAATAATCAGTCTTGGAAATTTTTTTTCTTGGTATTTCTCTTAACACATTTGCTTAGTGCCACCTATTGGCCAATTGGATAATTAAAGGTAAAAAGCCCTATTTACTCCTCAGCGATAAAGAATGAAATCTTAGGGGCACCTGGGTGGCTTAGTCGGTTGAGCGTCCGACTTTTGCTTAGGTCATGATCTCGCGGTTCGTGGGTTCGAGCCCCGCGTCGGGCTCTGTGCTGACTGCCAGCTCAGAGCCTGGAGCCTGTTTCAGTCTGTGACTCCCTCTCTCTCTGACCCTCCCCTGCTCACGCGGTCTCTCTCTCTCCTAGAAATAAATAAAACATTAAAAAAATTAAAAAAAGAAAAGAATGAAATCTTATCACTTCCAACAACATGGATGGAACTGGAAGGTGTTATGCTAAGTGAAATAAGTCAGTCAGAGTCAGACAGATACATGTTTTCATGCATATGTGGAATCTGAGAAACTTAACAGATGAGCATAGGGGAAAGGAAGGAAAAATAAGATAAAAAGGAGAGGGAGGCAAACCATAAGAGACTCTTAATTAAATATGGAGAACACACTGACGGTTACTGGAGGGCAAGTGGGTGGGGGATGGGCTAAATGGGTGACGGGCATTACGGAGGGCCCTTGTTGGGATGAGCACTGGGTGTTGTATGTTAGTGATGAATCACTGGCTTCTGCTGCTCCTGAAGCCAAGACTACACTGTATGTTACCTAAGTTAAGAATAAAAAAATAATAAGTAAGTAAGTAAGTAAATAAATAAATAAAAAGTGTTATTTCGATATAACCAATATCTTAGGCTTGAATTATGGGCCAATGGTGCACATTGAAGAATTGCCATATGAGCATTTGCATCTTGTTCAATAGTTTTAGATTCATATAATGTTATACCTTATATGCCCTTACTGTTACTCTAGCGCTCATAGCCTGGTGATGCGCTGATTAAGTGTGCCTATCTCTCAGAGAGATTTCCTGGGTTTGAATTCCAGCTCCGCTATTTACAAGCTCTGAACCTTGGGGAAGTTACTTAATCTCTCAATATCCTTTCCTATAAAATGGATACACTAGTTGTTTTTTAAAATTTTTTATGTTTTATTTATTTTTGAGATCGAGAGAAAGCACTAGCGGGGGAGGGGCAGAGAGAGAGAGGGAGACACAGAATCTGAAACAGGCTTCAGGCTCTGAGATGTCAGCACAGAGCCCGACTTGGGGCTCTAACTCACAAACCGCCAGATGATGACCTGAGCCGAAGTCGGACGCTTAACCAACTGAGCCCCCCAGACGCCCTGAGATACTAGTTGTGAGCATTAAAAGAAATATCTGTATAAACATGCATCCACATGTGTACATGTAGGTGTGCATGTGTATGGTATACATAATTTTATATATAACTTTATTTTATCTTACATGTTATATATATAAAACTTTAGGATAACTCTTGGCACAAAATGAATGTTTTCTACTACTATCAACAAACATAAAATTAATCTTTGTTACTTGTTGAATGCTGAGAGCTTTGTATACGGGCGTTGATGGGCACTGTAGGAGTTGTTCTTGTGTGAGAATAAAGGAAAATGCAGTTCCTGGAATTTGTGAAACTTGCTCAATGTCGTATAATTTATCACTAGCAAAGGCAGAATGTGGACGCAGCCACTTGTCACCACGAAGCAGGTGCATTGAACCACTACTCTGTATTTCTTGTTTGGGCAAATGTTATTATCCTTTATGTCTCTGTAAAATAGCAACAGAGCAGTTTATTTTCAGATATAGCACCAAAATAACCAGAATCCAGAATATTTTTAAAAATTCATTCTAACCCCTTTTATGAATTTTTAAATAATTACTTAATATAAAGGGTGAAGGATTTATTCAATCTGAAGAGAAACCAGATGTAACATACATGTTAAAAATGTGATTTACTTACACTGTTAATTCCATGATATGCACATTTAATATTGAATTACTGGAAAAGCAGCAAAATATAGGACCTGTATAAATACCACTTCAGGTTATTTTTCAGAATACACATCAGAATACTGTTATGATCTTTAAAACTAGGTTATTACAAAGAGACCTAAATCGACATGTTTCCTCCAAAAGTTCAAAAGTTCAGAAACAGATCTTTTGGTTGATTCGACTATTACCGCAACAGTTAGCACTGGGATTGTGATTAGGATCAAAGTATTGTTTTGTAATCTTTCAGTATATAAAATACTTCCAGGTGAACCAAATGCCTTAGTAGATCAACATTCAGAAAGTTAAAAAGTAGCAGCAACATTTTTTTAAATGTAGAATACAAGTCTCAAAAAATACAGTCACTGGAGATTATAAAGAACCCCCTGTATCAATGAGGCCATGTATTCATGTGCTCCTTCGTGTGGCTGATGTAGGAACTGCTTTTAATATCCATGACTTGAAAGACACAGAAAGAGACCTTTGAGCCTTCCAGATTTTCATACTTTCTGGAGAATTACTTGGTGATCATTATTATCATAGACACAATCAATTGTGAGAAGAAATGGTGTGTTTTTTTTTCCTATAGTCAGGTTTAAGGAAACATGTCAAAAAATTTTCAGATGTAGGGTTGATCTAAAGATCTTTGTTAAATAGCATTAAATTTTTTTTAAGTTTATTCATTTTTAAGAGAGAGAGAGAGAGCAGGGGAGGGTTAGAGAGAGAGGGAGACACAGAATCTGAAGCAGGTTCCAGGCTCTGAGCTGGCGGCACAGAGCCCGATGCGGGTCTTGAAGTCACCAACTGTGAGATCATGACCTGAGCCGAAGTCGATGCTTAACCAACTGAGCCACCCAGGCACCCCTAATTTGTTGGTTTTAAAAGAAATTCTCACTGTCGCTTATATTAAATCGAATTCGTTCCCTCCAAAACCACAAAAGCATTGCTACTGTTTTATTAGGTCTCAACACTCAGATAACATGTGCTGAGTTGCTGATGCTTGTGTGAAGGGACAGCAAAGCCACATGAAACCCTCTGTGTATCATTCTCTTGTTAACATTAGCCACATTCCAAAGCAAGATGGTAGTAGTTTGCAGTTGAAGGAAGAGTGGCTTGAAAAATTCAACACAGTATCATACCAACACCAGAGAATCTCCTAGATGATGGAGCACCCCAGATCTTTGGTACTGTTCCCCAGTTTTATTTGTAAAAACGAGTTGCTGAGTCAATGTGTCCATTTTGCTACAGGTCATATGCATCTTGGAAGCCTTTGGGCACGCCAAGACAACGCTGAACGATCTGTCCAGCTGTTTCATAAAGTATTTTGAACTACAATTCTGCGAGAGGAGAAAACGCTTAACAGGAGGTAAGTAGAATATTAACAAAGGCAGATTTCAGGAGCTGCCAGGAGGGGGCAGAGGAAGACCAGGCATAGGGAGAGAGTGTGCTTGTGCATGTGCGCATGTGTGTGTGTATCTGCACACCTGAGATGTCAGGTTACGAGTTCAAAAATTCTTGTGAAATGAAGAATATCAACAATGTGAGGGGAGCCTTTTCAAGATGATTCTTGTATAAACTATCTCATACGGAACCCAGCTAAAAAGAGCTGAAATGAATCATAATTGTTGAACATACAAACGATTCACCCAATGAAAGTAAATTATGAATCAAGTACGTAATTCCTTCATACAACAGGCATCGAAATCCATTTTAAATAAAAGTGAATGTATATTTTTAAAACAATCGAATTCAATCAAAACATCAAAATCAGCATCCGACTAAAACCAAGTAGCACTATTTGTTTTTTGGCTTAAATATTTAATGTGTACTATATGAAAAGCCCTTATTTGAAATTAAACTAAAAAAACTAAAAAAAAATAATTAAATTAAATTAAACTAATTAAGAATTCACCTGGGATTTTACATTTTTCTAATCAAAACAGATTATCTCTGCAAATTAATAGAACTGTAGGTGGGGAGGAGTCAAGTATTGTAAAATCTTTAACAGCAGCCGTTAGCACACAAATAATTAATTGCAAGTGTAGTAGTTTTAGAAAGAGATCAATCCTATTTGGTGTTTTTAAGTACCCTTCAGGAAATAAAAGTTGGTTTTGACCGTAACTTAGACACAAAAAGCAGGGGCGCCTGGGTGGGTCAGCCGGTTAAGCATCTGGCTTCAGCTCAGGTCATGACCCTATAGTTAGGAGTTCGAGCCCCGCGTCGGGCTCTGTGCTGACTGCCAGCTCAGAGCCTGGAGCCTGTTTCAGATTCTCTGTCTCCCTCTCTCTCTGCCCCTCCCCTGCTCATGCTCATGCTCATGCTCTGTCTCTCTCTCTCTCAAAAATAAATAAACATTTTAGGGGCGCCTGGGTGGCTTAGTCGGTTAAGCGTCCGACTGTCGCTTAGGTCATGATCTCGCGGTTCGTGGGTTCGAGCCCCGCGTCGGGCTCTGTGCTGACTGCCAGCTCAGAGCCTGGAGCCTGTTTCAGTCTGTGACTCCCTCTCTCTCTGACCCTCCCCTGCTCACGCTGTCTCTCTCTCTCTCTGTCCTAGAAATAAATAAATAAACAAACAAACAAAAAGCCTGCATTTTGCAGGAAGTGTCAAAATCCATTACTACATGACATCTGGTAAGAAAAAACTGCATTAAAGGAGTAACAAAAGATAACTTTAGATGTGGAAGTTAGCAGCTTCCATTCTGCAATAGGAAAGGTCTTGAAAGACCCGTGACTAAGCGCTCTGTTTGAAGGTCCACCGTTTTACGAAGACCTCAGCCAAGAAATGTCTTGAGCCCCCAAGTCTGGTGTTCAGGTCTTGGTTGTGTAACGCGGCCGCGAGCGCAGCCGGAGAGCGGCGGGTGGAGCCTCCGCTGCGGGGCGCGCGGGGGTCGCGGCCGCGGCCCCACCGCGTGTGTGACGCCGGGGCGCACCCGGGACCCTGTGGGCACAGGTCTGCCGCCTGCGGCTCAGTATTTAACCAGAGCCTCGGTGACGCGCTGCCACGCTCGTGCGCACACGCGGCTCGGGGGAGAAATCACGCGTCCGGGCATCACTCCAGCGAGCCTGTGTTTTCCGGATCCGGATTCCCTTTTCCAGGGCGCAGAGGCGCTAAGTGGCTTCTGCAGGTCCTGTCGCTAGTTTCGTTGATTTTTTTTCCTGGCTAGAGTCGATTCTGTCCCCCTCAGGAGTGCTCGTGGAGAGAGGCGTTCTAGGTGTATGGGGGGCAGGGCGCCCCAGCTTCGTCCCAGCCGCGGCGGCTGCTCCCGCGGCTTGCGCACGCAGCAGCGCAGTGGCCGGGGCGTGGGTTCACGGGGGGCCTGGGGCCCCCGACCCCGAAGTCGGCCGCGCGGTGCAGCGGTGTGCGTGCGAACGTGGGGGAGCGCCGGGGAGCGCAGCGGCGGCTCCTGCGGACGGGGCGCACCCCCACCTCTCTGCACCCCGCTTCCTGTCCCCGCTCACCCGCTTCTCATTAGCACCCGTGACTTGCTCCCTCGCCCCAGCTTGTTGGTTTGCCGCTTCCTGCTGTGTCCCTTTAACAACCCGGCCAAATGATTTTTCTGGTGGCCCTACGTTCTGTTTTGATTGGTTTCGAGAGCACGGCCCGTACACTTGGAGGGGGGCTCAGCAGCCCGTTCCCGGGGTGGAAGGGGAGCGGTGGGCCGTGTGTGCAGAGGATGTGCATCGGGGGGCGCATCGCCAAGCCTGGGGCCCGTGTGAAGAAACGCAGGACTTGGCCGAGACACGGAGACGTGGGTCCGGAGAACGATCTGCATGTGGGCTCCGCAGGGGCGGTGGATGTTCCCGAGAGAAGCCTCCTCCCTGACGCCCTCCCGCCCGCCTCGCCGGGGGCGCCCACGAGGCTCAGGCCCCCCAGCTCCCAGCAGTCCGCGTCCAGGGGGCCTGGGCCCGTGGTTCCGGAGACTCTGGCTGCTGGGCCACATTCTAGAGACTGCTGTCGAAGCGCCTGCCGACGGCTGAGCAGGGGCGCGGCACCCAGGGGCGCGGCACCCAGGGGCGCGGCACCCAGGGGCGCGGCACCCAGGGGCGCGGCTAGATGGTGGGTGTGGTCTCCCGGTGCCTGTCAGCTGGGAGGACCCCCGGGGACTGTCGGAGTGTGTGGCCCTGCAGCACCCGCTGGACAAGACATCCCGGGCTCGGTGGCCTGGAACGGAGGTCTGCGATCGGGGGTGTCGCTGGCACCGCCCTTCCTCGCCTTGGCGGCCGATCCCGAGCCGCTGGCCGCTGGCTGCAGCGCGCAGGCCTCTGCCGGGCTGGTCCCGGGGCTGCCGCGCGTCTCCTCTTCCTGCAAACCCCGTCGTACTGAAGTGGGGCCCGCCCGCTCCAGGGCGATTCATCGTCTCTAAAAAGTCCGTTTGATGTTTTGTAGGACGCATAGGTGCCTACTGCTGTGTCATCGGTTCAACAGTAAATTCGACCTTGGGTGGCTGGTGTGGGCGCCTGGGTGGCTCAGTCGGTTAAGTGTCCAACGTTGGCTCAGGTCAGGCTCTTCTGTAGGTTCGAGCCCCGCGTCAGGCTCTGTGCTGACAGCTCAGAGCCTGGAGCCTCTTCGGATTCTGTCTCCCTCGCTCTCTGCACCTCCCCTACTCTCTCTCTCTGTCTCTAAAACATAAACATTAAAAGATTTTTTAAAAAAGTAAATACGACTGAGTCCCCTAAAGTCTTGCAGGATAGTCAGGAGCTAAGACCCATCTGTCTACCTCTCTTCCCCGCCAGCTTGCAAATCTGGGTCCTCTGCTGCGTCTCCAGGTCCCGCACGGAGTCTGGCGGAGTCCACGTTCAGTAAATACCAAGGGAATGAAGGAAGGGCGGACTGACTAGGGGACTGCCTGGAGCTCTAACTCTCGGCGCAGGGGGTATAAGAAATAAGAACTGTAAAGGGGCAGCAGGTTCCAAAGAGCCCTCGCAGCTGATGTTTCCACACTGAGCGCAGACTCCCGAAGTCCTGCGTTCTAGGTCCACCCCTAGCACTGCCCCTACGACCTTGACCGAATCACAGAGACTCTCAAAGGCTTATTTGTAGAATGGAAAGTGTACCACAGACACCAGCAGATCACGTACCTGGATGAAGTAGGATGCGCAATTTCGGGGGTGGGGGGCTGTCCCCGTCAAAAGCACACCACCCAGCAGGAGCTCACCTCAGCTTGAAGAACATCAGCACATCCCTGCTTTCAGGCAAGGTCACGGCCCCAAGCCCCGGGGTTAGGACACAGGCATATCACCCATGGGACAGAATCCAGCCTGCCTTCGAGGGGTCCGCTGAAACTAATTTTCAGTTTAAGAACCTCATGGTTGGAGCGCCTGGGTGGCTCAGTCAGCTAAGCTCCTGACTCTTGATTTTGGCTCAGGTCATGATCCCATGGTTTGTGAGATCGAGCCCCCCATCAGGCTCTGTGCTGAGAGTGCAGAGCCTGCTTGGGATTCTCTGTCTCTCCCCCTCTCTCTGCCCTTCCATTCTTCACAGTCTCTCTCAAGATAAATAAATAAACTTAAAAAAAAAAAAAGAACCTCATGGTTACCCCCAAACAGAAGGCACCGAGCATTTGAAGAAGCTATAAGCCAGTGTGATACCTTTGAACAATTCCATCCAGTACCCAGACTCCTTTTCTGAAAGAAAAATAAAAGACATATTAAATGAAACTACGTTATGCAAATTTTAAAGAGAGCTGAATTATTCAAATGGGTGCTCTGGAAAAGCCTTCTGAATTTTAAGTGTTCTCTAAAATAGTAAATCAAATTTGAGTAAAGTTATTACACCTCAAACTAGGTCAAATAAATGTAGGTTACAGGTTGACTTTGTACTTTATAGTAGTCTGGGTTCTCTTAAATTATCAACATTTCTAAAAAATGATGAGGGTTTTATTGGACATGGAGTATTCTCTTACAAATTTTAAAATTGAGGAGACATTGAATGTTTCCTTCATTGATACTGATGCTTATACTTTTGTAGTTTAAATTAAAAAAATTTTTTCTAAGGTTTGTTTTTGAGAGTGAGAGACACAGAGTGTGAGCAGGGAAGGGGCAGAGAGAAAGAAGAGACACAGAATCTGAAGCAGCTCCAGGTTCCGAGATGTCAGTACAGAGCCTGATGTGGGGCTCAAACCCACGAACTGTGAGATCATGACCTGAGCTGAAGTCAGTTGCTTAACCAACTGAGCCAGCCAGACACCCTTGTAGTTTAAATCTTTTCAAGTTTATTTTATTTTTGAGAGAGAGAGAGAGAGACAGCATGAGCAGGGGAGGGGCAGGGAGAGAGGGAGACAGAGAATCCAAAGCAGACTCCAGGCTCTGAGCTGTCAGCACAGAGCCCGACGTGGGGCTTGAACTCACAAACCTCAAGATGATGACCTGAGCCAAAGTCAGACGCTTAACCGGACTGAGCCACCCAGGTGCCCCATACTTTTGTAGTTTAATGCCAGCTTTCTAATCAGAAAATACATATATAACAGAAAATATGACACTTAGTTTTATGAAGCACCAGCTATAGAAAGTAGGAAGTGTTTCTTAATTTGAAGAAGATTTAATTAATAAATAGCATTGCAGTCTGGCTACAGCCGGATATTTTCCACCATCTGATTACTTACTTACTTAACAATATAGTTATTCTGGGTTCCCTGGTATATATACCAGCACACTCAGGACGGAGTGATGTATAAAACATCTTACCATCGAACCAAAGGTAAGGTTATCATGTCCACATACTAAGAAAACTTTGTCAGTGATTGTTTTTACTCATCCGGTACCTTTCACTCGTGACTTGAGGTAATTTGCAGGTGTTACTGTCTGAATCCCTAATGATTTATATTGTTCATCGAAGAGTGCAGAGAGGTTTTCCAGGTGTGAAGTTCAAGGGCACCAATGGAAATAATGGCGGAGAATATACTGGATGCCATATTCCCAGTAGTTTCTAGAGTGATCAAGACCATATCTGGTCTTTTTTAGGGTCTTTTAAAGTTTTTTAGGGCAACTTTTAAAGTTGCCATTCATTTTAAAGCATGTGCCATCTTTTGGCATACAATAAGGTATGCTTTCAAACTTTTCCCCAGTCGATCATTTTCTTGTTTATGAATCTTCAAAAGTACGTGATACCTGGGCGCCCGGGTGGGTCAGTCAGTTAAGCGTCTGACTCTTGGTTTCAGCTTATGTCGTGATCTCACGGTTCATGGGATTGAGCCCCGTTTTGGGCTCTCAGCTGCCAGCATGCTGGGGATTCTCTCTCTCTCTCTCTCTCTCTCTCTCACTGTCTCTCTGTCTCTCTGCCCCTTGCCAATCCCTCCACCTCTTTGTCTCTCTAAGTAAAGAAATAAACATTTTAAAAAATATGTGACGCAGACCTCTGCCATCTTCGGAACTACAGGTCACACAGCACAAAGCATTCTTCAGCAGGGCCGCTCGGTGCAGCGCAGAGAGGTTGCCACAGGCTGGATCTCGGTGTGGACATCCGGCGAGTGTCCCTTACCCTCTTTTCCCAGCTGTAAATTAGACACCAGCGCATTCTCTCCTGTGTTCCTTTCAGCATTGTTTCACTTTTAAAAAAATGTTTATTTCTTTATTTTGAGAGAGAAAGAGCAAGCAAGCAGGGGAGGGGCAGATAGAGGGAGAGAATCCCAAGTAGGCTCTTGGCTGTCAACACAGAGCCCGACTCCGGGCTTGAACCTACCAACGGTGAGATCATGACCTGAGCGGAAACCACGAGCCGGACGCTGAACAGACTGAGCCCCCCAGGCGCCCTCAGCGTTGTTTCACTTCATTGGAAAGAAACCACTTTTGAAGTGGATCGTTTCTCGGGCTTACGCTGGAGGCTACAAAGGGGTTGCTGTCACCGCCGGTCACCCTGGGAAGGCGGGCAGAGTCGAGACGGTGCTGGGGCCCTGGGTGAGCGAGTGCCCCCCACACACCCAGCTCGGCGGGTGGGCTGTGCGCCCGGTCCTTGCTGTGGGTGACGCATCGGAGCCCGGCTCCCAGGCTCGGACCCCACTGGGCAACATGAGGTTCAAAGCCGAACGTGCCCCCTGTGCGGGGCACACCTGTCTGCCCAGCAGATGCTTCCTCGGGTGATGAGATGGTCTCTGCCTCTGGGCCATTTACGATCGAGGAGGATGCTGGTGGGCAGCCTTGTAGAAGCTCGCACAGCCCAGGACACACGGGGTTTGGGTGCGTTTCCGAACTGCTTCCTTGTGGAATTGCACCCTCATAACAACAGCCAAACAAGCAGTGGCTTGAAGACTATCAGACTCTCTAATAAGAAGCCTGTGAGCTTTAACTTCAACACTCTGGAGACTCCTAAAGGCGGCTTCTTTCTTTTTTTAAATTTTTAATCCTCGTATTGAAATTCAGTCCAATTATTTTTCTGTTGTGGTTTCTTTAGAAACGAGCTTTTACCTATTTCTAAAGCTTTCTCCTGCCTGCTTCGTGTAGGTTCATGTTTTCTTGACAATACAGTGTCTGATCTACTTGGATGCGCTTCCGCTCCCCTGAATCTCTGCTGCCCCCCACGCTGCCAGTCGTTTCGACCGGCTCCTCCTGACCTGCCATCTGTCACCTCCATCCCAGCACAGACCCATAGGACTGCGTGTGGTGCTGTATTCAGGCTGTCCCGGGCTCCCCGGTCTGTGGGCTCAGGCGAGTCCCCGTCACAGAAGCGGGCCCTGCGGGCTCTCTCCTGCCCCGGCCCATTGCTGACCCCCCACCTTGGTGCCTCTGGCCGTCTGTCCGGGCTCGCACTGCCGCCCCTTCGATCTCGCGGCCTGGAGGCCTTTGGTGGCTCAACAGTGGAAACTTCCTCCTTGTCCGCCAGCAGAGAGCTTTCCGCTCTGGCTTCTCCTGCCTGGGTGCCGCCACTGACCTTCCTTGTCCGCATTCTCTGAACTTAGCCTTGTTTAGGACACCCTTCCTTCCAAAGGACACAAACGCAGCCCACTTTGTGGTTTTCAGACTAGCTTTTCTTTGTGCTAAGTCACTGCCTCCTTTAAATGCCTAAATGTGGATTAAGAAGGTAGCGCACTGTGTAGCTCAACGGGAACTGAAATCAGCCGTTACGTCAGGCCGGAGGGCACCTCGGCCATTTCCCCTGAGTCGCCTCGCCCCTCGCTGGTCTCCTCACACGTCAAGCCCAGGACTGCTGGCTTGTCTCTCAGAATGAGGCCCACAGGGACCCCTGTGCCCGGGCCCTCCCCGACGTCTCACCTCACCCCTCCCCGCTCCATCCGGCCACATCCTCTAGCCTCCCTGGACTCCTGAAGTCCCTTGGTGGTCAGGCCACAGCTTGGAATTCCCTCTTCTCCTGGGGACGGGGGCGCCTCCCTCTTCTCCTGGGGAATGGGGACGCCTCCGTCTTTTCCTGGAAAGTGCAGGCTGTTCTCACTCTACTGGTTTCCTTTCAGATCACTTCTTCCAAGAAACCCTCTTCTTCCCCAAGCCCCTCTGTCTAATGTGTCCACTGGATCCCAGCTCCATTCACTGTGGATCTGGCTCTTTCCCTATTGCTTACATAGCATTTGTGGAAATCTGAAAAGTCCTTTTCCTAATCTGTCTGCTCGGTTGCTGTCTGTGTCTCCTGTTGGGATGTGAGCCTGTTGGTGGCACCGATCAGGTCTGTCCGGCCGAGAGGAGGCAGTCACTCAGTGTTTGTTGGGTTGATGGATCTAAGGAATGTATGTAAAGAGCCAATAAAATGAAATGGCTGTTCCTCGTTTTGGGAAGGACATTGTATAAAGGCCGCATGAACTCATTCATGTCCACAGAGAACACATATTATTGAGAGTGTAAATCAATAGGGAAAGTTATCAGTATTTAACTCTGGGTGTTTTAAAACCAGAGCCTGTTTCCCTTCGTAATGGGAAGAGTGTGAGAAGAATAGAATTACACTCCGCTTCCTTAGTGCCCGCTCCATCCCGTGGGGATCGGTAAAGCTGGGGTGTGGGAGGGCCTGCCAAGGGGGGGGTCAGCGTCAGCATGTGGGAAGTAAAGGATATTTGGGTCCTGTCTTACCTGTGTCCTGAAGACACCCACCTCTATTTAAATGGAAACCGAAATCAGGCTCCGGGGGGGCTCAGCCGGTTAAGCATCTGACTCTTGGTTTCGACTCAGGTCATGATTTCATGGTTTGAGGGGTCGAACCCCGAGTCGGGTTCTGTGCCAATAGTGTGGTGCTTGATTGGGTCTCTCTCTCTCTCTCTCTCTCAAAATAAATAAATAAAGGTTAAAAATGGACACTGAAATTTATGAACACTCAAATGCCTCCTTATACGGGTACTGGGGCCATGCCATTTACTTGGGAAACTTTTAAACTTACAGTTGAAACAAATGAGATGGAAGATCTGTTAGGACTTTTGCTTGTGTCCTTTAGAAAACAACCTAGAAGGTCCTCTCCATCTTCATTATTGGCATCATCGATGATCCTCAGGCCTGGAGTCCCAACTGGACATTGTTTTAGAAGTTTCAGCGGAGCTTTGATTGATCTTATCACCTTTGCCAAGGGGCATCTTCATGATGATAAGCCACTTGGGTTTCAACGTGAAAAGGGCTACAAGAGAATTTAAATAAGGTGCTGTCTGCAAAGCCCCAGTACAGAGCCTGGCACACTGCAGGTGCTTCGAATGGTGGTCCCTTCCTCTTGGGGGCCACAGGAAGCCCGGGACCTTTGTACCTCTTCCTCCCCACATTAGTAGGGGGTAACGAGAAATGTGGACATTGCCAAAGTCAGAGTCAGGACCAGGAGCCACATTTGCGCTCCTACGTGAGGCACCTTTCCTAACGCCACCCCTCATATTAACCTTGAATAAGGAAGTCAAAAGAAACGCATAAGCATGAGAGAGAGAATATTTGGATATATTAATTAAGAATAGCAATTGGTGACTGCTAATTGAAGACACGATGATCATGAAGACATAGGTCTATGGGAAGAGATCCTAACAGGTCATGATTTATAACTAGAAGAGTGAGGCATGGTGACGGTGAGTGCTGGAAGTTTCTTGAAGTCACTGGGAAGAGCACTGAGGGCAGGGATTTGTCTCTTTTGAAGGACAGGAGATTTATTTCCTCCATTTTATTTTATAATTGAACAAAAGTTGGTATAGCTCTATAAAATATTTTACTGTACATTATGTCATATATAATCAGCAAACATCTATATGTGTGCCAGAACTTTCTGAGAAACATGTTCGTATATAGATTTCTGGAAAGACAGGATCACAGGTGCATTTTAGTCAGGAATATTCTTTAATAAAATATCTTTTAAAACATACAGGTCTTGAAAAGTCAAAAAGCCAGTTAGTAGGAAGTCTCTGTATGTGGACACTTATATGAATGAGCCAGACCCCGTTAACTCCATACCTATCATTTTCTTTCCATTATTTCAGTGTCATTTCAGACACAACAGAGGCTGGCATTTTCTCCATTTGAAAGAATATTAGAGTCTCAAAGAAATTTGAATTTTTGGCTGTTTTGCATTTTCTTCTAGCTGAGAGCCTCTCTTAAGATATTTTTTTTCAAAATCCTACTGATCAGAATCCTGCTAACCCACAGCAATTTTATTCTCTGCGGGAGATGAGCTAACTGGGATGATTACTAATTACACTGCTTTGGAATTTAGATTAAAGGTATTGAAGTCAGTCTGTAATGTGGAATTTGATTAGTTTTGAGTGCTGCTCTGAATGAAGCTTGTATGTTGGCCGGGACACATGGGTGTAGGGGCAGCCCTTTCTCCAAATACAGAAGTGTGATGGTCAGGACTCCATGGCGCTCCTGATATTTCTAGAGTTGATGACTAAAGAATAATGGAAAGGAACAATTATGGACGCTTATTTCCTACCTGCACAGATTTGTAAAACTCTCCTCTTGAGCAGGGTTACTGTTGTTCACATTAAATGGAAAATGTTCTTAGCAAATAATTGGCTTAAGAGAAAAAAAAAAGAGGAAAGAAAGTATCCTAATGAAGATCTCTTCTTGAAAGTATCATCTGATTAAATACTCAAGGAGAAATGGGAAAGAAACTACACCACCCTGTTCTAATTTTAACATCACCTTTCGGCAACTAATTAAAGGGATATTTTGAAAGAGCCTTTATGCACTTACAACAACTTTCCTAAAATGTTTCTAGTAAGACATCTTTTCTTAATAAGAAGTACTAATTTTGAGGTTTCCTTTTTGCACTGATCACCATTATGATAGGCTAAATTGACCATTTAACTGAACTTGACCAGAGGGAAAGCATGTTGTAGTGGTTCCATTGTTTCAAGTAGATTTGCTGTGTAAAACCAAAATTGGGAGACCTCACTTTTTTTTTTTTTTCTACTTTTAGAGGCTGGACTCTAGAATAATTATCTGCAGAGTCATTATAGAAGATGATGTTTCTGGTTCAAATGTAGGAAATAAACACATCCATTTGACTCCCTAACAACTGTCGCCTTTTGAACCAAAACAGTTATTGACTGTGAATCTTTACTTCAAAGCGGAAAACTACAGTAATCCACAACTTCATTTGACATTGAAACTCATAATTGTTTACTGAGCATTCTTAATGATAAGAATAAACCTGAATTCCAATAAAAAGAGTAGTTCGGAAAAACTACAAGTTCTGACCTGACAAACATATAGCCATAAATGTTTTCCTTTTATTTTTTAATATTTATTTTTTATTTTATTTTCGAGAGAGAGAGAGAGAGAGAGAGAGACAGAGGCTGAGCAGGGGAAGGGCAGAGAGAGGGAGACACAGAATCTGAAGCAGGGTCCAGGCTCTGAGCTGTCGGCAAGAGCCCGATATGGGGCTCGAACTCGCCAACCGCGAGATCATGACCTGAGCTGAAGTCGGCCGCTTAAGTGCGTGAGCCCCCAGGCGCCCCTGACATAGGTGTCGATTGGCAGTAGCTTCTGTTTTGCCAGTCATGTCTCCGAAGCAAAATCAGGATTGAAATCTCCCTTCTGCACTCTCTTGCCATTGTTCAGCAATGTGTTTTGGGGATGTGGGTTATTTTTGTTTGTATTCTTGTAATGTTGAGCGGCAGAAGCCCCAAATAATGGATATTGGGTATTTTGCTCCCGTACATGTGAAGTCATAACAAACTAGGAAGATGGCTAGACACCATTCAAACTGGGCATGTGTTTTTACAGACACATCACCTGTCTTCCTTCTTAACTGGGATGTAAACTTTATTCTTGAAGCATCTGTTTCATTATCTACCACTAGGGTATAAACCATGGCTTGGTTCCTTTAAATAATGTTGATATAGGTCTTGAACTTGCCCAATATAATTTCTATATGTCAAGTTGTATCTGCATAAATTCAAGTCATATTTGCCCTTGATGCAGTGGGTTTCTTCCAAGGTTTGCAGCAGTGAGAGACTATTGTCTGTATCTCTGGTCTTTGTATAGTGTGGCTGTATACACGTCTGATCTGGTTGATAGTGATACTTACTACAGTCTGTAGCAGACCTCTTTATAATCAATATTCCTTTATATATACCATACCAATACGACTTGTGCTTTCAAATTGTAAGACACTAATGATGAAAATTCTGAAGCTTTCTTTTGGTGCCTTTGTTATACCCATGGACAAGTCTTATTTCAGATTATATTTGCAAAGCTCTGTGTTGGGTCAAGAACAAAATAAGAAGGTCCCCTCTCACCACTTGCTTTTGGCATTGTACCAGAAGTCCTAGCTAATGCAATAAGACAAGAAAAAATATACATGGATTGGAAAGAAAGAAATGAAACTGTCTTTGTTCACAGAGGACATGACTATCTCTGTAGAAAACGGGAAGGAATCCACAACAAACATCTCCTGCAACTAGTTTGCCATTAGAGCAATGTTGTAGGACACATGGATAACATACAAATGGCAGTTGCTTTCCTGTATATAACAGCAATGAGCAATTGGAATTTGACCTTAAAAACACAATATTATTTCTACCACTACCAAAAAATAAAATACTCAGGCATAAATCGAACTAAATATTTACAAGATCTTTATGAGGAAAACTACAAAAACCCCGATGGAAAAAGCATCAACGAAGATCTGAATGGATGGAGAGATATTCAATGTTTGTGAATAGGAAGCCTCAATATTGTTAAGATGTCAGTTTTTCCATTTGATCTATAGATTCAACACAGTCCTACTAGAAATCCCAGCAAGTTACTTTGTGAATATTGACATAAGGTTTATATGGAGAGTTAGAAGATCCAGAAAAGCCAACACAACACTTAAAAAGAAGAACAAAGTTGGAGGATTGGTGCTTCCCAACTTTAAGACTTACTCCAAAGCGGCCAGACCAACACAGTGTGGTGCTGGTGAAAGAACACATCAATAGGGCAGTGGAACAGAAGAGAGCCCGGAGAGCCCCAGATAAATCCAGTTATCTCATGAATGGCTCAGTTGGTTAAGATCCAACTTTGGCTCAGGTCATGATCTTTGCAGTTTGTTGAGTTCTAGCCCTGCATCAGGTCTGCATTGGTGGTGTGGAGCCTGCTTGGGATTCTCTCTCTCCCTCTCTCTCTCTGCCCCTCCCCTACTTGCACGCTCTCTCTCTCAAGATAAATAAATAAACTTCAAAAAACTATAAAACTTTTTAAAAGATAATGTAAAAGAAATTATAGGTGACCTTGTGTTTGGCAATGATTTTTTAATATACCAATAAAAACAGCAATCCATGAAATAATTGATAAGCTAGACTTCATTAAAATTAAAAATGACTGACCTGTGAAAGACACCATTAAGAGAATGTAATGATGAGCCACAGAGAGAGGTAAATATTTACCAAAAAAAACACACTGATAACGAACTGGCCACTAAACCATGTAAGAAACACTTAATACTCAGCAATAGGAAAACAAACAACCCAATTTTAAAAAACAGACAAAATGTCTGGACACCTCATGAAAGAAGACACACAAATGAAATCTACAATGATGCAAAGATGCTCTACGTTATAGATCGTGCAGGAGACATGAATTAACACAAAAATGAAACGTATTAGAGTGTCTAAAATCCAAAACACTGACACCACCAAACACTGGCAAGGAATGGAGCAACGGGAACTCTGATTAATTGCTCATGGGAACGCAAAATGGCGCCTCCAGTGTAGGAGGCAGCGTGGTGATATTTTACAAAGCTAAACATCGTCCTACCATACGGTCCAGGAATCACACGCCCAACTGAGCTGAAAACGTATGTCCACACATAATGTGGATACAAATGTGTATAGCAGCTTTCTTCGTAATTGCAAACACTGTAAGCAACCAAGATGTCCTTTAATAGGCGAGTAGATAACTAAAGTAGTACATTCATGTGATGCACTATTATCCCCTGACTTAGGAAACGAGCTATCAAGCCATGAAAAGACAAGGAACCTTAAATATATATTTTTTGAATGAAAGAAACGGAAGTGATTACAACCTGAAATATATAATTTCCATATATAAAGTATGTATATAGGGGCGCCTGGGTGGCTTAGTCGGTTAAGCGTCCGACTTTCGCTTAGGTCATGATCTCGCGGTTCGTGGGTTCAAGCCCGCGCATCGGGCTCTGTGCTGACTGCCAGCTCAGAGCCTGGCCTGTTTCAGTCTGTGACTCCCTCTCTCTCTGACCCTCCCCTGCTCGCGCTGTCTCTCTCTCTCTCTCTCTCTCCTAGAAATAAATAAAAAATATTAAAAAAATAAATAATAAAAAAATAAAGTATGTATATATATGGAAATATACATACTGTATTCTTCCAACTATGTGACATTCTAGGTGAGGCGAATCTATAAGGACAGTGACAAGAGTGAGTATCGGCTTTGGGTGGAGGAAGGGATAAATCGTAGAGTCTGGGGTTTCTAGGGCAGTGAAACTACTCTGTATGTAACTGCACTGATAAATACCTGGTATTATGAATTTCTTAAAACCCATGGAGTGCACAAACGAAGAGTGAGTACCAACATAAATTTATATCCTTAACTAATAATAAAGTGTCAATATTGGCTCATCAATTTTAACAAATTTACTACAACACGAGATGTTAATAATAGGGGAGACGGTGCGTAGGGGGAGGAGACAGAAGCTGTGATGGAGTTCTCAGCATGTTCTGCTTAATTTTTCTGGAAACCCAAAAACTGCTCTCGAAAATAAAGCCTAAGAAATTTTTCAAAAGGTCTTTATTTGAAAACAGCTGCATGAGTATCTCTTGCAATTCATTAGTATGTGTAAATTTATAGAAATGAAACTAGTAGTTGGGGCGCCTGGGTGGCTCAGTCAATTAAGCATTTGACTTCAGGCTCAGGTCATGATCTCATGGTTTGTGGGTTCGAGCCCCGCGTCGGGCTCTGTGCTGATAGCTCAGAGCCTGGAGCCTGCTTCAGATTCTGTATCTCCGTCTCTCTCTCTGACTCTCCCCTGCTCACGCTGTCTTTCTCTTTCAGAAATAAATAAAAAGCATTAAAAATTTTTAAATAAAAAAATTTTTTTAAATGAGTAGTGTCATTTAACAGAATCTTTTTTTTTTTTTTTTTAACCAGCCAGAATTTATACATACATGCTTGAGAAATCCAGACTTGTTTCACAACCACTTGGCCAGAGCAATTTTCTCATTTTCTACTTGTTGATGGATGGGTTATCTGCTGAAGAAAAATACGGACTTCACCTTAATAATTTGTGTGCACACCGGTAAGTGACTGCATATTTTCTGTGTAGTAATTCCGTCCTGAAGTTGTGTTGGCGTTGAAGCAGTCTTAGATTCTCTTCTGATATTTCAGAGAAGAAGTGGCGAGTCAAAGAGGAAAATTGGGTACTGATAGGGTACAACCGTCTGTAACAGGATTTTTTAACAGGTTTTTTTGAGTGTTTAGGTGTGTGTGTGTGTATTATCTTATGTTTCTATTTTCCTAGTTTTCTGATCAGAATGAACAAGTTAGTACTATATATAAATTTTCGTGTTCCTTTGGGTATTTTGTATATAACATTAGTTATGTATTCCTAATCTTTGGTAGTCTTTTGAAATGATGGGAAATATTATTTGGCAATCACTATTCATTAGGAACAGATGAAATTGTGTAATGGATTAAGGCAAACTACACGTAAACCGAGGAGCTCATTTTCTGCACCGAAGGCAGAAAACATTTGTCAAAAGGCAGGTGCACCGGCCAGAGGGAGGGGTGGAGGTGAGGGCGTCATAAAGATAGTGAGCTGAGAATGTCTTCGCACCGTGTGCCTTTCCGCCACCCGCCCGATCCGATGTGTCTCCCGTGAGGAGTGGTCCAGATTTGGATTAGGATGAGAAGAAAACAGTGAGAAGAGTAAGCCCCATTCAGGAGAGAAGAGCAGGTAGAAGAAGGGCGCAGCGGGTGCCGGGCTCACCGACCCAAGCTCACGAGAAAACCAGTGGCTGGAGGGAGGCACTGGGCTCTGAAAGAGACACGGATTTATTTCAGATGCCTGTTAACATCTGACTTGGAGTTATTGGGTGTTTGTTAGTGGATTCAAGAAGGATGGTGTGTGTTTTCATGATTTTTGAGAAATGTGGTGAGAAAAGGTAAAGAATGCTTGAGGAGGAGGGGTGTGGCCCGAGGACCCATCTTACTGCTTGAGGCATGAAGGCAGAGAAGCCTATGGGGTGGGTGGGGGGGGATAGAGATGCCACGTGTGAGAGATGGAGACTTTTCCGGGGCACGGGGGTCTCAAGGCCCTGAGCTCCTCAAATGGGTTGGAGGTGCAACCGGGTCAGCCTCTGTCATGGCCACTGCCATGAGGTGTCACTAACATTGGGGCACATGGCCAGGTGAGCGGGATAAATTGGCCGTATCCTAACTTACCATGACGTTACTAACCACTCTCATTCAATTTCTCTGAAAATACGACATTGAGGAGTATAGGCGCAATGCGTCAGGCAGAGCGGGGGGAGAAAAGTAGTCACGAAGTTAAGACGACGGCCTTTTCAAAATCGTGTTTTATTTGCTGAAGGACTTTGGGGATTTACCGTACTCCCAAACAACAGAAATTCAGAAGAAAAAGAAAAAAAAAACCACTCGTATTGGAGCATGGTAGCCCAATAAAAGCAAAGAAAAAAGAAAGAAAAATGGAAATTTTAGGCTCCTAAGGCACTGAAAATGTTTTTATCGAAACTCCTCATTTCATAAAGGAGGAAATCAAACCCAGAGCCATAGAGAGGCTTGCGCCAAAGGGAACAGGGAAAGGCTCCCTGGAATGAGCCTTTGCTTTGCGACATCGAGCATCTCTAACGGGAGCTGTTGTCCCTGGGAGGAACCGCATCCGATGGGTCAGGTGCTCAGAAGTAGGCGCGAGGGAGTAGTCTTACAGATTTCCCTGTTCCGCATCTCGCTTGTGCGTAAAAAGTCAAGGTCGACAGCAGAGAATTGCTTTAGGGGGTGTGTCTGTATGTGTGCGCCTGGCATTTCAGACATAGAGCCACTGAAGGAAAAGGACCCGGATCTTTCCTACCATTGAAAGAAACAGTTTAACTTCTGGGTCTGGGGTTTGGGCCCGTCTGTCCAAGCGTGTGAGCGCGGGGGAGAAAACAAGGTCTCCTTTATGGGGGAGACAGCCTCAGCATTCATCCTGCTTTGCAAAAGAGAGTTTGGAATCACTCGGGCTATTTAGAAAGTCAAACAGTCAGGGGTTGCTTTGTGAGGAGGTCCAACAGGAAAGAACTCAGCAAAGTCATGAATCATTCAGTTCCCCTCAACAAAGAGGTTATTTTATTAAAATGTATCATAAATATCTAATGGGAACAAAACAACATTCCTCAATAAAAATACACACCACCACTCCAGATTCATGAAAAATATCAGCTGGGACATTTGTACAATGCGGATAACACAGACATACTGTTCTTTCATAATAAAACAAGCTGTTTTGCAAGTTACGATGCATTGTACATCGCATTGTTTTTGTGGTCGGTGTGGCGTGGGTCTCCTCATTTTAATGATGCTGTCAAGGCTTGAGGAGTTTGTATTTGACATTTGAATTGCGGCTGGGGTCTCATCTTTATTCCGTAATGATGAATCTCAAGGACCATCATTTTTGTAGTTGTCTGGCTTCTTTGCAATCCACAGTATAAATCTCAACTTTCTAGATTTCTGACCTTTCACAAATCAGTGGCCCTTCTGAGTTTTTCTTTTAAAATCAGCACCCAACAGGTATGGGAAAAATCACTATGTAGAAATAGACTATCATGAGGAATGCTGTGATGTTAGCATCACACCTACTGACCTGATTTTCTTTACAGAGGTGTTGAGGTATGTTAAATAGACCATCAAGGAGCATCTGGGCGGCTCAGTTGGTTAAGCGTCCAACTTCAGCTCAGGTCATGATCTCACGGTTCATGGGTTCAAGCCCCACATCAGGCTCTGTGCTGACAGCTCAGAGCCTGGAGCCCGCTCTGGATTTTGTGTCTCCCTCTTTCTCTGCCCCTTCACTACTCACACTCTGTCTTTTTCTCTCTCACAAATAAACATTAATTTTTTAAAAATAAGTAGACCATCCAGATATGTCTTTGCTTATTCAGTGCTCATTCCCCAGGCAGCTTGTACTGAAATGCTGATGAAGTATGCTGAGTCGTACGGCAAACAGTACAAAGATTTGCAAGCCTGCTTCCTGCCAATGTGCCTCTTCCCTTCTTCATTAATGACAACTCATTACCTGCATGGAACATAAAATAGACACATAACAGTAACTGGGGACTGCAGGCATATTCAGTATCCATCCTATGTTCTTACGTAATTTGAACTCCGAAGAGAAGGAAACATTGCTGGAGCTGGTGCTTTATAATTAAAGCCACATAAGTGGGGATTTTTTTTAAACTTTGACTCTGTTTTTGGAACTAAAAGTTTTCAGAGTCTCACATGAAAATTTATGGAGGTTTATTTCAGTGTTAAATGCACCTAAAAATACTCTCCTGCTTGTAAAATTGGAACAACACCTAAAAGAAGCAGATAGCACTCTTGCTTAACTGTGGAATAAAAATGGTACAGCCTAGGGTTCCTATAGCTGAACTTCATGGGGACGGTATTTATAACACTTCGCGTAAGGATTTTTCTGTACAGATTGTTGCAACAACAACAACAATCATGTCAAGGAAAACAAGTCTCTACGTCTCTGACATTCTAAGCAAGGGGAAATAAGAGTGCATTGATCAAGAATTCCCACTAGATGGTGCCCTCGCCACAAAGTCAGGAGCTACCGGAAAAAAAAAAAAAAAAAAAGCTCATCACTAAAGGTTTCTTTTTTATTTATGCTACTTCCTATGATTTACTTCTTCTTTTTCCTGGCCGTTTTTCAAGTTCTGTTTCAAATTCCTTTGTACGTAATACCAACATTGGATCTCAGAATTGATTTAGTCTGTGTTCGTGGAAATTGAGCTTTAATGAAAGTTAGACACAGTTGTTAACTGTTTATCTTTGCTGCCCTCTAAACAGCTCTTATGGGTTTTAGGCCCAGAACAGTTGGGCTCCGAAATGCAAAGAAGTTATTCTTAACCTGCCTTCATCCTGATGAGCGCCGGAAATAATTGGTGCGCTGCATAGTAACATTTTCAGAAAAGGTCAGATCGTGAATTACAAGCTGAGAACAAGCAATCGTTGACTCAGAGCGTGTGACCTGTTTCTAACCTTGTGTGTTAGGAAACTCTGACTCATCCAGTATTTGAACTTGTGATTGCTGCCTGGGAGTACACCTGTCACCCAGGACGCCGTGGCAGTTAATGCTCGCTGAGAGTTCATGTTTCTGCTAAGGGTTTATTATGCACATTTCACTTAACCTGAGAAAGTCTCACATAATTGAAAGCTGGGTAAGGGCAAACTTAAATTAGTTTTTGAGGATGACTCTTCATTTGGCTACATATTTTAGGCGAGTAGATCTTGAGGGTGTTCCCAAGACAAAGTTTCAAGATAAGAGGAATCAAATGTATCTCTACCTGACTGTTATTAATTACCTAAATGACAATCACATTGTAATACCTACGATGTAGAAAGCAGGTACCTGTCATACCCCAGACCTTCTACTGTTCTGTTGCTTGTCTTTGAATCCTCACCTGGACCTGGGCAGGGGACCCACCTACGTTGGATAGACCAGGGCGTGAAGAGGGAGGGTCACCCAGGAGCCAGGTTCAAGCCCCGGTCCTGCTGACTTTAGCCTTCACCCTCTGTATTGTGCCCACAGCAGAGCCGCCTGTACATTGGCAACCCTGCCTTTGCCACTTTGTGTCAAGTACATTTTTAAGGAAAATGAAAGTGAAAGCACAAGGTCAATGTTTGTGCCCACGTTTTTATTTAAAATTAGCTAGGTGAAACTAACCCCCAGGCATCGTGGCGTTTGTCACCTCTACCCTAAAAAGCAATTCTGAGTTACTTCTTTATCGGGTAGCATGATTAACATTGAAAGCCATAAGAGATTGCATTAGCCTAGCTGCAGGTTAGAATGTTGAAAGTATAGAAAGGGTTGAGTCTGCTCTGTAAACAGCCAGGTAAATTTCACTTGTGAAAAGACAATAGCTAGGAGTCAAGGTCAGGGGTTTCTTCCTTCTTTCTATTTTTGAGTCATGTGTACCCAGAAGTGGGGGTGGGGAGGGACACATGGGTATCAGGCACCATGTTCTACCTCTTTAGTTAGTCTTCAGAACCCTACAGGAGAGTTGTGAGCATTCTAAGTGGTTTTTATTTTTTTTATTAAATAAAATTTTTTAATATTTTTATTTTTGAGAGAGAGACAGAGCGTGAGCAGGGGAGGGGCGCGCGCACGCACACACACACACACACACACACACGCACACACACACACACAGAATCTGAAGCAGCTCCAGGCCCTGAGCTGTCAGCACAGAGCCCGACGCGGGGCTCGAACTCACAAACCGCGAGATCATGACTCGAGCTGAAGTCGGACGCTCAACTGACAGAGCCACCCAGGTGCCCCCCGAAAGCTGATTTTATAATAAACCTGAAGCACAGATATGTAATTTAATCAAAGGCTAGTGAATAAAAAAGTCAGATTCCAAACTTCAAGTTTGGCTTCAAGTTTTATGCTCATTAAAACTCTTTGATTGCTGGTGTCAGATACCCGACGCAAACACACTTAAGAAGGAAAGGAAAGGAAAGGGGGAGGGGGAGGAGGAGGAGGGGGAGGAGAAGGGAAGGGAAGGAAAAAGGAAAAGGAAAAGGAAAAGAGGGAGGGTTCAGAGAGTCACATAAACAATTAGAGAGGAAAGAAGTAGTGCATAACTAGGTCCTAGACCTACATGCCTCTCTCTCTCTGTTTCTCTCATGCATGTGCGCGTGCACACACACGTGTGCGTGCTCACACACACACACCACACACCTGTTTTACTTTGCTGGTGTTTTCCAGCATGGAGAGGAGCGTGGCGCACAGCACACACAGCCCTACCCTTCCACATCTTAGGGAGCCTGGAAAGGAAGCGGAACTTCCTCTTTTCTGTCTCCGAGAGGCCGCCCTGGCAGCTGAGCTTAGGCCTCAGGGTCTCCCTGGTCCCCGAGTTGTGCGGAAAGGGGGGAGGACAGGGGAGCTGGGAACCAGTAAACAGCCACGCGGAGCCTGCCGCTTGCAGCCTGTCCCGCTCCGACAGCCAGGCTGACGCCAACCACCCAGAAGGGTGCCAGCCCCAGCGGGCGACCCGGCTGTCGGGAGCCCCGGGCGGAGGCGCAGCTCGGCGCCTGCGGCGTGACTGTGGCCGGGCTCACCCTGCTGCCTGCGCGGCTAGCGGGGCCCCGGCCACCCAGACGCAGGACCCTTACCATGCGACGGGTCTCAGAGCGCACACCCAGCTGTGGCACATTTCCCCGTGATTTCTGCTTTCTGTCTTCTTCCCCCCAAAATAGTTTTTGGGGTTAAAGGCGAAAGCAACTCTGTGATCCAACCGATCCACTGTATTATTTTTTTCTCTTATTCTCTCTCTTTAAATTTTTTTTAACATTTGTTGATTTTGAGAGAGACAGACAGAGCGTGAGCAGGGAAGGGGCAGAGACAAGGGGAGACAGAGTCTGAAACAGGCGCCCGGCTCTGAGCTGTCGGCACAGAGCCCTGCACGGGGCTTGAACTCGTGAACCATGAGATCAAGACCTGAGCCAAAGGCAGATGCTCAACCAACTGAGCCCCCCAGGTGCCCCTTCTCTACAGTATTATTAGGTAGCTCGTATACGAGAGTCTTGCTGTCTGAATATATCTCAAAAATGACAGATTTCTGCTTTACCTTTAAGTCACTGGCGTGTGTCGTATGTGACATCTATTCTTTTTCTTGATGGTGGCCTTAGAGTTGCTATTGTGATAGTTCTAAAACTAATAAAAGCCATCATCCATGGAGAAGTTCCCACAGATTTCTGTATTGGTCTATTCATGATAATTGTGGGAAGTTGGGTTTGATCTCCCCGTGTTGCTGATGGGGTATTTGAGAGCTCTGCTCACTTGGTTAATCAGCATGGAGTGGAGGTGATGTCTGAACTCCAGCCTCCTCCGTTCTCAATTATTTGTGTAAATAGTTTTGAAAGTATTCCGAACAGCAAATGAATTTGCATCACAGGGAACTGTTAGTGCCTCAACTGCAGCAAGAGAATCATTTGCTAAATTCAATTTTATAATTCATTTTTCTTTCTCATGTTTTTGATGGTAATCGTATTGTTAAAAATGTGACGGTGCATTCACACAAATAAACATGCGAACATACGTGTAAAGGCACATAAAAATCAATGAAAGGGGCACCTGGGTGGCTCAGTCGGTTAAGTGTCTGACTTTGGCTCAGGTCATGATCTCACGATCCAAGGGTTCAAACCCCACTTCGGGCTCCGTGCTGACAGCTCAGAGCCTGGAGCCTGTTTCAGATTCTGTGTCTCCTTCTCTCTCTGCTCCCCACTCCACCCCCGCTTGTGCTCTTTTTCTCTCTGTCTCTCAACAATAAATAAGCAAACATTTTTAAAAAATCAACGAGAAACTACCTTGAAGACTGCATTAAATGTTTCACTGACATTAATGAGTGCCGGATACTGTGCTCCCTAATTTCTTGTATTATTTCATTTAATTATATTTTTAATTTTGTAACATTTATTTATTTATTTTGAGAGAGATGGGGGAGTGGTGGGCAAAGAGCAAGAAGGAGACACACAATCTGAAGCAAGTCCAGACTCCGAGCTGTGAGCACAGAGACCAATGCAGGGCTCGAACTCATGAACTGTGAGATCATTACCTGAGCTGAAGTTAGAAACTTAACCGACTGAGTCACCCAGATGCCCCATCATTTAATTTTTTAGCATCTCTATGAGATCAATCTTAATATTGCTCCTGTTTGACAGATGAGCACCCTGAGACCCACAGGATATGTAACTTGCCCAGGGCTCTGCAGGAAGGAAATGGGGACACAGTGATTTCAAACCCTGTGGTCTGTCCCCAGGACCCAAGGGCCCAACTGCTTGCCACTGATTGTGTTTGTCCCCTTGGGAAGAGTGAGGGCCAGCCTTAAAACTTGGAAACTGACACTCGGGCCTGATGTTCAGACATTAATTCCACCGTCTGCACAGTGGAATTCTGCACAAATCTCATGATTTGGAGAGAACAGATGAAAATGTACCTTTTCTCAGCATAACCAGACTATTACTCTTGCTATAACTCTTTTCAGAATTCTGTTTATCTTCCTTGAAATTCCAGTTTGGTTGTCTTCACTTTCCTGGGCACCACTGCAAAAAGAAGATTCCATGATCCCCAAATATTCTCACATCTTTGTTCTTTAAATGCATCACCAAGTGCTGATTTGATCTCGTCACTCACCTGACCTCCCCCCCCATCTACACAAATTATTATTTTCCTGCCTCTTCAATCTTCCTCTTTACACTCATGTCACGTTAATATTTGGTAAATTCCAATTGAACGATGAAACCTCCTAGCTCCGAAGTATCTAATAAATCACTTTTCTGTCATACCAAATAAAGTCTTCTTGATGATACAAGGAAACAGAGCTGGTGAGGCCTTAGGAATTTGGAGGAAGGGATTGTTACCATGTACTCTGAGATTCTTTCTACTTCTGTCCCTGAGTGCCTATGAGTGGAGCTGAGTATCAGTCCAGGGAACACTTAGTTTTATGCAGAGTGAGGAAATAAACTCAGGTAACATGAGATGATTAGTCACCATGTTTACCCTTCAGTTATGAAAAAAGAAATCCACTCTTGTCTTAGGAGAGTTCAGTGTTCTGAGTCTCACTTTCCTAGTCAACAAATCAGATGTAATAATTTGTAATATAGATCTCCGATTGATTCTTCAGGGCCCCCAAATACAAAATTGTCGTGAACACCGAAAATTGATTTCTGACTCACATGCTGGTAAAAAGACTAACACAATCTGAACGCATCTGAAGCAAAATCTAAACCTGAATCGATACGTATCCCTCGCTTGTCAAGAATATTCATATGGTTCTTCCCAGAAGTCAAATGTTTGAGGAAAGCATCCTACCAACCTTGCTGGGAATGTAAACATCACATTAACTTATCATCTGAGTAACATAACGGATTTGTGTCCAAAGTTTGGGATAAAGAGTTGTGGCTGGCACCCTATGGTTTGTGCAGGTGTGAATCATGGCAGTAATTCTGTTTCTCACCAAAGTGAGCACCCACCTTGCCTACCTAAGACAGACACTCGCTGAAAATGACCCCTGCGTCCGCCTCAGAGTCTCCATTTCCAAGAGCCCCCATCCCTCTCGGTGTCTTTTTGTGTCTCTCATCTCTGTCTCTCTCCATTTGAATTATCTCCCTCTTATGAATAAAAATTATTTCAGTGCCTTCTAAGTCATGAAGCGGTAGATCAAGATGGCGGCAGGAACAGATTTAGAGGAGCCCCGCCCCCATACGGTGGTGATGTCATCTGTAAATGGACGTGAGGCTCAGGGAGACTCCTGGCGCTTGTAGAGAAGAACCACGGAGAATGCTCAAGGGTTTGCTTGGTGGCTCCCTGTTTTCTTTAGAAAGACTCTCACAGTCTCCTTTTGAAAACCTAGCCGTGCCATTGTAGCAAACGGCGTCCCACACCCATGGGACTGCCGTCCACCGTGCGTGTCAGGCTGTTACAGTGGATGCCATTTCTCTCTCTCCCACCCTACTTGCCGGTGACATCCATTGCTGGCACCTGGCAGTCCCATACCTGCCTTCCGCTGGGGCGGGGGGAGAGGGGCCATCTCCCTGTGACAGGTGAGCCTGGGTGAGCCGTCCCCATCATACCACCCACGCGTGCTCCAGCCTTGTTTCGTCCCCTCGCTGAGTCAATGACCGTGACACACACAAATATTTCCTCTCCTTGTTTTCCACGTGCTCTTTCCCCGATGCTCTTCAGTTTCCGTTTGTAGTTGGCGGGAGCCGTGGATGGATCCAGCAGGGGGAGGTCTGATGCTGTTCCCTGTCCCCAGATCGATGGCCAGGAGTAACTGTGGGCAAAATCGCACGTCCACGTGCCTTGTCAAGTCCACTTCTGCTCTTGCGGACATTTAGGGGGATTTGTCCTCGGAGTGGGCCGATGGCCTCGAACTTTGTCAGGATTCAGTGATGAAGGCGTGGGAGCTGCTGAAAGAACACAGCTTCCATGGGACCCCCTCTCCTTGCCTAGGTCATTTGGGAAAATTGCACAACCTCTCCGTGCCTCCCCTTGGGCCTCCGCGCTGTCTGCTTGTGGCCGGGGCGGGCGGCTGGCTGCCGGAGCCCTTAGCGAAGAGTCCGTGCTGTCACTACCGTGAGTATAGAAGGCTCTTTTCTATCGAGACATTCGTGAATAACTAACCACTGAGGTACCAAAGGTCATGAGGTCGCATTAGGGCTTCGGCTCACGCAGAAGAATTGCAGGCTTGGGGCACCTTCTCCCTGGGTGTGTGCGACCTCGAGGCAGCTCCACACGGGAACGTGTCGCTGTGACATCTTTCCGCGGCGGCAGTTTAGTTGGATCTTTGGATGACAATCAGCACAGCCTTTTGGAGAAGCAAGGGTGAGGAGAGCAGGTGCAGAGAGGAGAGGGGCTGGGTGGCGGCAGGCGGGCTGACTCTCGGGACCCTGATGGCTTCTCCGCGCCCCCCACCCCTGCAGCAGCGAACAGCATGTCATGTTACAACCTAAAGCAGAACCTGGACGCTTCTGGAAAACTTCCTGTTTCATGTGCTCCCCGGGGCAAAAAGAATCAATTTGAATGCTTCAAATGCTTTGTCTCTGGGTCAGCCAGGGACGGGGGGGGGAGACTTCCTTTAAGTCTAAACGTGCATTCACTTCCTGCCACGAGATGTGGCCTCAAATGACTTTGGGATGCGTGATTTGTTACGCGTCTGCGGCTCCTCCAGCGGACTGTGTGAGGTTCCCTCCAGACACGCGCCGTGTACCTTACACGCGCCGTGTACCTTACACGCGTCGTGTACAGGCCTAAGGTGACATCCCTGGGCCCTTTGAAGCGAATGCTGTTTGTCCCTGTAAATCCACAGCCGAATCAGTGCAGTGAAAACCCTAACGACCAACGGTCGTTTGTGCTAAGAACTTGACCTATGTCGCCTCCCCTCCAGGCCACCTGCTCGGCTCAGGAGCCACAGCCGAGCCCAGGCCTCTCCCCGGTACGCCCCGAGTCGGGCCCCCAAGCCCCGACTGCGCATCACAGGCGGAGGGTTTCAGGGAGTGTTTGGGAAAGAGCCGCACGCGACTGCAGCTCGCAGGGAAGCGTCCAGTCCCACAGGAGGGGCTGGAGGCCACCGACGTCCTGGGGCCAGCGGCTTACGGGGAGGGGGGAGAGGCCACAGAGCCTGACCACCAGCCAGTTCCTCTCCGTGCCCCGCCCCGCTCCACCCCCCTGCACCCCCACCCCGCCCTGCCCTGCTCCACCCTGCTCACCCCTGCTCCCGCCCTCTCCACCCCCCACCCCCCCCTACCCCCCACCCCACCCTCCCCTGCTCCCCTCCCCCTCCCCTCCACCCCACCCTCCCCTGCTCCCCTCCCCCTACCCCCACCCCGCACTCCTGCTCCCCTTCCCCCTCCCCTGCTCCCCTCCCTCCTCCAGCTTCCTCCTCCCCTCCCCCACCTCTCTCCACCCCCACCTCACCCTTTCCCACCCTCTTCATCTCCCAACTTTACCTCACCCCTTCCTTGCCACCATTCTCCACGCCCACTTCACCCTTCTCTGCCCCCTCCTCTCTTCATCCCCACTCCCACCCACCCCTGCCTCCCCACCTTCCTCCAGCCCCCAATTCACCCTCCCCACCCCCTACTCCGCTTCCCCCTCAATACCCCGTCCCCCACCTCTTTCCAACCCCCCAACTCCACCCCCACTCCTCTCCATGCCCCCAATTCCAGTGCCCCCCATCCCTCTCCACCACCACTCACCTCACTCTATCCCCCCACCATCTACTCCACAGGCCCCTGACCCCTGCCTGGCTCTCTCTCCCCAGCCCCCTCACCTTGCTCCACTCCCCCCACCACCTGGCCCTTCTCCCCACGTCGTGACCCCAGACCGACCCACTTTCCCTTCCCCTTCTTGCTGCAAGCCTGTCCACACACTTTCCTTCACCCCTGCCCTCCTCACCCCTGCTTTCTTGCAGATTCAGAATTTTCAGACCTCGAGCCAGGCGCTTTGGGCTTCTTTGTGTCTCACTGTGTTCCGGCCGCGTGGGGACCCCGCCACAGCAGGGCCTCCTGGCCTCCTCGTGAGGGGCACGCAGCGGCCTGGTGTCTTGCATGGATTGCTCCCCAGCCGGATCTCTCCCCGCCTGCGTCTGCACCACGGTTTGGGGACCCAGGAGCGGGTGCGGACCTGCGAGCCGCCACGTGTCACTTTGTTAGCTTTGCTCTGAGTGAGCTCTCTGGCCACCGGAGGCCACCCCACGGGCCGCGGGGGGAAGTGAGGCGACTCCGCAGCCTCTGCAGGGGAATTAGCTCATTTGCACACGCGCGTGCCGGGGCCAGTACTCAAAGCAACTGCTTCTGGGAAGGCCTGTTTGCACGGTCCCCGAGGCGCTTGCCTGTCCAGCGGGGCCTCTCCCTGACCGCCCCCAGCCGGGGCTCCTACTCGGCCCACCCCAGCCACACCTGCCCCGTCCCCCCCACCCCCACTGCCCCGGCCACTGCGCCCCGAGGCTCCCGATGCCCTTCTTCCCCGGTCACAGGTGCCCGGCCCACTCTGCGCTGCCGCCACCTGGGCGATCGCGGTGTGTCCTGCTGGGGTGACGGCACACCTCCTCATGGGGCTCCCTTTGTCCCCATAAGTAACCAGCCCTCAGAGCAACAGTCAGAACGACTCTTCAACACCCACTTCGGCCCTCCCTGCGCTTTCTCGGTATTTCCCTGAGGGTGGCAACCCATTGACAGCCTCCAAGGCTCTTTATGATCCGGTCCCTCTGGGCGCTGACCTCCCTCCTAATCCTCCGTGGCTCCCCACTCAGCCCCTAAGGGCTCCGTGTTGCTTCGCGGGCGCCCCGGTAGATTCCCATCTTCGGTTTGCTCCAGCTCTTCCCTCCTCCTGGAATGTTCTCCCTCTGACTCCACCTTGGCTAACCTCCTTACCTCTTTAAGGGTTTGTTCATGTGTGCCGTTCTCGGTGAGCCCCAGTCGAATGCCCACCTGAACCCCAAACGCCGCATCCCCGATCACTCTCAGCTTGTCCTGGTTGCTTCTTTCCAGAGCATGTGGCACCTCAGCAGGCTCTAGGCTTTTCTGGTCGATGACCCCCCCGGGCCTTGAGGGTCCCTGCTGTGGGAATTTAAGCTCCATGAAGTCATGGCTACTTACTTGTCCAGATCACTGGTGACTTGAAAATGACTGGAATCGTTCTGGGCACAGAATAGCTTCGGAGTAAATACATATTGACTATGGGCATTGTTTACTCTTATCCCCGAAAACATTGCTTGTGCCGAACAGAAACAGAAGTCTTCAGAATGATGTCATGACTTTCCTAGTTTGAGTTATTATTTGCCATAACCTGGGGCTTTCCAGCTCTGGGGGTGTTTGTTTCGAGACTTGGCTGGTTTGATCTGTTCTGACACTGAGCTCTCTTTGTTCTTGAACTCTGCCAACCATGTGAAACTTCTTAAGGAATCCCAGAGGAAGTGAAGATTCTGCTGCCTTCTACTGTTAGATTAGGGCCATCGAGTCAAACCATACGTTAAAATGTACCCAGTAACCTCAGCGTGTATGTATGTAAAAACTGCATCCAGGGTGCTGGGGGGCTCAGTCAGTGGAGCATCTGACTTCGGCTCGGTCACCATCTCACCGTTGATGAGTTTGAGCCCTGCGTTGGGAGCCTGCTTCAGATTGTGTCTCCCTCTCTCTCTGCCCCTCCCCTGCTCACACTCTTTCTCTCTCTCTGTCTCTGAAAAATAAATAAAAACATTAAAAAGATACCTCGTCTGGATGGGAGGTTGCTGTGTTAGCCTGCCCAGAGGTGAGCTGGTGAAGAGCCATGGGAACTCAGGGTCGGGTAAATAGACCTCAGATGCTGTGAGCTGGGTCCCCTCCGTCGTGCGGCTCCTTCTAGCAACACTGATCTACACAGAGCTCCAGAAACACAGCAGAGCCCAGCCTGAGCTTTGTCTGAGGCCTGGGGAAGGCCGTTCATCGGCTCTCACCCCCACTCCACAAAGGTCTCCCTCTTTGCAAACACCAACCGCCCAGTGACGATTCCTGCCGACCCGCCTCACAGGGTTGCCCATCACCTTGTCCGAGGGTCGATGGTGTTGAACTTCCTAGGACAAGATGCCCATTGGTGGGGTCGGCTGGGTCTCACCTGAATTCCTTGGAGTCAGGTCCTTTGGGGGGGGTTCCAAATGGCCCGCACTCCCTGGGTCACGGCCGCCACATCTCTCCCGTCGTCTCCCCTGCTCCCCTCCCCCACCCCCCACCCCGCCCTCCCCTACCCCCCACCCCGCCCTCCCTGCTCCCTCCCCACCCCCACCCCGCCCTCCCCTGCTCCCCTTCCCCCACCCCACCTCCCCTGCTCCCCCCCCCCCACCCCCACCCCGCCCTCCCCTGCTCCCCTTCCCCCACCCCCACCCCGCCCTCCCTGCTCCCCTCCCCCCACCCCCCACCCCGCCCTCCCCTGCTCCCCTCCCCCCATCCCCTGCTCCCCTCCCCCCACCCCACCCCGCCCTCCCCTGCTCCCCTCCCCCTACCCCCACCCCGCCCTCCTGCTCCCTTCCCCCACCCCACCCCGCCCTCCCCTGCTCCCTTCCCCCACCCCCACCCCGCCCTCCCCTGCTCCCCTTCCCCCACCCCCCACCCCACCCGCCCTCCTGCTCCCCTCCCTCCAGCTTCCACTCCACTCCCCCTCCCCCACCTCTCTCCATCCCCCACCTCACCCTTTCCCACCCTCTTCATCTCCCAACTTTACCCTCACCCCTTCCTTGCCACCATTCTCCACGCCCACTTCACCCTTCTCTGCCCCCTCCTCTCTTCATCCCCCACTCCACCCACCCCTGCCTCCCCACCTTCCTCCAGACCCCAATTCACCCTCCCCACTCCCTACTCCTCTTCCTTCCCCCTCCAACCACCCCGTCCCCCACCTCTTTCCAACCCCCAACTCACAGATGGAAAGGAGGCAGCCACGGGACGCTTGGGGAAGATGAGCCTTGTGTCCAAATACCAGTGGTGTTCCTGGCTGCGGGGGTAGTCAGAGGAGTCATATTTGCATTTTAGTGAGAAAGCTCTCTCTGAGTTAGTGATTTCCAACATCCCTCGGGGGCCGTGAAGCCCATGGGTGCCTCCTGCTTCCCAGAGAGTCCGCTGCAGTGGGGCGAGGGCACCACCTGGGCATCAGGACTCCCCTCCGCGGGACTCTGACGCACCACCATGTGCCGTGGCCCTGCAGGCGCCGACCTTCAGAGGTCCCCGGAGACCCCCAAACAGAACTCCGGCTTGTTGAGTTGATTCTCAGAGAAGACCTTCTGACCCAGAACTGTATTTATACTTCACAAGATTTTTGAAAGTTTGCAGATGTTCCTCTGAGAGAAGGTAAAGTCAGGCAGGGCAAATGTTTGCCTGTGTGGAAACAAACCTTAGGGATGGATAGAACATTTCCACTTCCAGAGCCATGATGGCAAAGTGTTGAGCACATCCTGGAAATTCAAAACAACCTGAGTCCTCACAGCTACCCCACAAGGTGGCCTTTTCTGCCATCTCCACCAATAAGGAAACGAATGTAATATAGAGAGACCTAAGCTCTGGAATGTCCGAAGGCAAGGCATCAGTGAGACTCAGAACTCCGCGAGCTCCCAGTGCTCTGTCATCTTTCCACACCAAGTTGCTTTCCACCAGACCCATTTTTGGTCCAGTGGCCAAGATTTACTCAGGAGGGGCTCTGCCTGAAACATCTCTGTGAGATTTCTAGAACTTTCTATCCTCTCACATGTGTTGTTTGAGAAATCCTCACTCTAGTTCTCTAGCCCATCTCTTCTCAGTGGTCTTCAGCCACAACTCTTCCAGACAGGCGTGGTGAGCTTCTCCTGTCCCTGGAGAGCAGAGGGAGAGGACAGAGAGCTTGCAGAGGAGAGGAAACAAGGATGAATTCCTGAGGCTTTCAGGAAAAAAGTGACAACATCATGGGACCAACCTGGAGGAGAGGAAACACTCTGAGGGCAAAGGCAGAGGGCAACAGCCAGACGTTTCCTCGTGTGTCACATCATATGTCACACCAATAAATGCAGTCACGTTGGGGCACCTGGTTGGCTCAGTCAGTTGCGTGTCCAACTTCAGCCCAGGTCATGGTCTCACGTTCATGGGTCCAAGCCCTGCATCGGGCTCTGTGCTGACAGCTCAGAGCCTGGAGCCTGCTTTGGGTTCCATGTCTCCCTCTCTCTCTCTACTCCCCCACTCATACTGTCTCAAAAATAAACATTAGAAAAAAATCTAAAAAATAATAAATTAGTGCCATCATGTAGTTATTAATAACAAGTTGTATTATCACATGATTGCATCATGTGCTATATGGCAGACCATTTTCCATATAAATGTTAAAGGGAGCATTACATATAATTACACATACTATATTATTAATATACCTAATCCCACATGTTTCATATCTGAGCGGCAATTTGGCACTCGTCCAGAAATAGGGGAAGTCTTGTGTTTGAGTAAGTCAACTTGAGTGGATGTTAACATACAAGAAAACTCGTGATGCATATAGAGACATGAACCTATGAATAATTGAAAGGGAGAATGGAGTAATTTGTTAGGGAAAAGGAGTTTATATGTGGGCAGACGTGTAATGCGAGAGACCGTACAAATAGCAGTGCCCTAAAGTAAAAGTCATAGAAAGTGAATTGGCCTAGAGCTGTATTTGCTTTTGAGCTTAAATGTCCTATAAGCAAAATAATGAGCAACGGTATTTCAGCTAAGCATTGATAGCTTTTCATATCAGTACTGTATTTCAGAGACTTATTAAAAAATTGGCCATATCTAAAAATAAATTCAAAATGGATTAAATAGCAAAATGTGAGGCCTGAAACCATAAAAGTCCTTGAAGAGAACACAGGGAATGATCTATCTGACATGAACTATAGCAACATCATTCTACATATGAGTCCTGAGGCAAGGGAAATAAAACCAGAAATAAACTATTGGGACTATATCAAAATAAAAAGCTTCTGCACTGCAAAGGAAACAACCAACAAAACTAAAAGTCATCCTACTGAGTGGAAGAAGATATTTGCAAATGACATATCCAAGAAATGGTTAGTGTTCAAAATATGTAAAGAACTTCTACAACTCAGCACCAAAATCCCAAATCACCCAGTTAAAAATGGGCAAAAGACATGAACAGGCATTTCTCCAAAGAAGACGTCTAGATGGCCGAGAGACAGATGAAAACATGCTCAACATCACTCATCATCAGGGAAATGCAAATCAAAACTACAGTGAGATACCGCCTCATGCCTGTCAGAGTGGCTAAAACAAAACAAAACAAAACAAAACAAAACAAAACAAAACACAAGAAACAAGTGTTGGCAAGGATGTGGAGAGAAAGGCTCCCTCGTGCACTGTCGGTGGGAATGCAAACTGGTGCAGCCACTGTGGAAAACAGTATGGAGTTTCCTCAAAAAGTGAAAAATAGAATTACCGTAGGATCCAGTAATTCCAGTGCTGGATATTTCCCAAAGACTATGAAAACACTAATTTGAAAAGACACACGCACCCTGATGTGTACTGTAGCAGTATTTACAACAGCCAAGATATGGAAGCAGCCCACGTGTCCAGTGGAAAAGTATTCAGCCATAGAAAAGAATGAAATCTTACCATTTGTGATGGCATGGGTGGAGTTAGAGAGTATAATGCTGAGTGCAGTAAGTCCGAGAAGGACAAATACCATATGATCTCACTCATATGTGGAATTTAAGAAACAAAATAAATTACTAAAGGGAGAAAAAGAGAGAGACAAACTAAGAAACAGACTTAACTATAGAGAAAAAAACTGATGGCTCCCAGAGGGGAGGTGGGTGGGAGGAGGGGGGAAATAAAGAATAAAGATTAAAAAGTGCACTTATGATGGATAAAATAAACGAAATGATAAAAAAAAAATTTGATCACATCTTAGGCCATAGAGTTACACTTGA
Source organism: Proteles cristata cristata (assembly GCA_017311185.1). Lineage (NCBI taxonomy): Eukaryota > Metazoa > Chordata > Mammalia > Carnivora > Hyaenidae > Proteles > Proteles cristata. The sequence goes on from JAESUZ010002468.1 coordinate 1,369,118, forward strand.
ATAAATTCTCAAGTTAAGAAAATGTACAGGGTATATTCTCTGTAAACAATGTAATAAAATTAGAAACTAAATCCAGAAATAAAGGCAAACAGAAACGTTACTAGAAAACCAAGTATTGATCCTTCGTGACAGAAGCAAGGGGTATGTGTAAATACAGGTAGTAGTAACACTATGTGAGTAAGAATCCTTTGTACAGGGGCGCCTGGGCTGCTCAGTAGGTTAAAGCATCCGGCTTCAGCTCAGGTCATGATCTCACAGTTCACAAGTACGAGCTCCACGTCAGGCCCTGTGCTGATACCTCAGAGCCTGGAACCTTCTTCAGATTCCATGTCTCCCTCTCTCTCTGCCCCTTCCCCACTCATACTCTGTCTCTCCCTCTCTCTCTCAAATAAAAGTACATTAAAAAAAATCCTTTGTATAAATATGAAATTGGCTCTGGAAGAAATAAAATACCAAATGAGATAAATAATCATAGAGGAACCAAAACTTTCCAGACACCAAAGGAGCCACACCCAAGAAATTCCTAAGCACGTGCTTTCACAAAAAGAACCTAAAATTGTATAAATCATTACAAAAATTAAAGAATGAAGAAAATCCTCTGGTCCTTTTGCAGAAGGCAGCATGCACAGACGTCTAAGAATCCCCAGATTTCCAGTCAACATACGAAAAGATGAATGTTCTCACAAATAATCAATGAAATGCAAATTGAAAGAATAGTTGGGCACCATTTCAGAATGAAAACATTTGCAGCACAAGAAACATTAGACGACATGAAGAGCCAGCCATTCATACCCTCCTAGCGAGAGTTGAAACTAGTTCAGCCAATTTGAAGAACGATTTGGTAACAGATGGTGAAGTTGTATGTGTGTATAACGTATCATCAGAGGTTGCTGAAACTCGACAGGGGCTTTGGACAATATCTGGACACATTTTGGTTGTTACACCTTGGGGGGGTGGAGTTCTACTGGGATCTACTGGTCAGAGGAAGACTGTTCTGCAGGACATCCTACATTCCACAGGATGGCCCCGTGAGAAAGAATTATCCGACCCAAAATGTCAGCAGTCCTGAGGTCAAGAAACTGTGGCCCATGGGAACTCATATATATGTGCATTCAAAACAAAACAAAACAAAACAAAACATGGTCTTCACTGACATATTTCCAAAACAGGTAAATGGGTAGAAAAGAAAATAAAAATAAATGATTACATTTAAGGAAAGAAATTAACCAGACTGTGGTCATGGTAAAGTCATTTAAAATAGTTTAGAAAAATGGACCTAAACTATATGTAAGAATAATCTTAGGGGCTCCTGAGTGACTCGGTTGAGCATCTGACTCTTGATTTTGGCTCAGGTCATGATCTCAGGGTCGTAGGATCAAGCCCCACATCAGGCTCCGTGCTGAGCATGGAGTCTGCTTAAGATTCTCTCTCTCTCCTCCCCTTGCCCTTCTCCCCCACTTTCTCTCTCTCTCTCTCTCTCTCTCTCTCTCAAAATAACAAAAAAGAAAAGAATATATCTTATTAATCTAAAGTTCAGTTAACAAAGGAATTTCCTGGATGACTTTCTCTCTCTCTCAAAATAACAAAAAAGAAAAGAATATATCTTATTAATCTAAAGTTCAGTTAACAAAGGAATTTCCTGGATGACTTTCTCTCTCTCTCAAAATAACAAAAAAGAAAAGAATATATCTTATTAATCTAAAGTTCAGTTAACAAAGCAATTTTCTGGATGACACATACACTGTGACTAACATTTATATAATTTTAAATACACACTAAGATTAGATATTTTATAGATATATATACTTATAATTTTAAACAGTATGTAGAATGAAAAGATAAACACAAAGTTGATCATACGTATTCCACCTGATAAAGAAATAAAATAATGTATAAATGTGGGATGCTACTTTATCTGTGAAATTTGTTAAAAACAGTGATCTGAAATAAATATGTCACAACATTGCTTTTTTCACATTGTTGGGAGACTGATGTATTGGATGTTTCTACGTTCTTCTAAGACTTTTCTCATAGTCAAAAATTTGCAGAAAAATTAAAAATCTAGCATATCTATGCTAGTAACATATACAAAGATATACCAGTACAAGAAAAAATAGACCATTATCTGACTTGTAGATATAGAGGCATAAGTAAGACATTAGCAAACAGAAGCTAGCAGACCAATAAAAGAAACTCAATGATCAAGATAAGGAACTTTAATTACCAGTATACATCACATCAATAAGAAAAAAGAGAAAATCAGTTGACTGTTTTAGAAAGTGCAAAAGACAGTAATGGTCAACTCCCAAATCTGTTTAAATTAGAAGCGAAAGGTGTATTTCACACACAGCAACAAATTATCCTAAGTCCTAAGTGGACATCATATTTAGTTGTGAAATAAATTCAGGCTTTTTAAGCATTGATCCTAAAGCTGTAAGGATTGTGATAAAGGAAGAAAATAAAAAGGAATAAACAGTATCAGGAAGCATTAGACGAAATCACTACTATTGATAGAGAATGATTATCCACCTAGAAAATCCGATACATCAGTAACAAAGTATCTTCTGTAATATTATATTTCAATAAAGGTTTGAATTGGAAAACAAATGTGTGCAAAGATAGGAAGATGACAGGTCCACCAGCCATGACCACTTAGACTAGACGAACGGAGACGTTAGTTCTTTGGACAGTGCTACTCAAGTAGGAGATAGCTACACGTGGGGCAGACCTAACAAAGTCGTTCACAAGTTACATGCGGCCCAAGAGGACTTGTGACTCACGGGGCTCCAGCTGTGAGCGCACACGCACTTACACACACAGACACATTTGCAAACACATCTCCTCTTTCATCTGAGCGTCTGTTTTACCTGTTTTATGTACCGGAAATACTGGAGGTTCAGATCCAAAGTCTTCATGTTGGAAAAAAATTTTAAACCATTGCTCTCACGCATTCCAGCCTGCCTGAAAGTTATGTATCCATAGGTCTGGCTGCTCTTATCCAAGCTAACCTCCTACCAAATTGCCCCTAGCCCTCTGTCCTCCAGTGAGAACACACATCGTGAATGTGGTCAAACATGTTTAATGGATGGATGGATGGATGACCTCACCCTCTTCCTTTTGCATGGCTTCTTCTCCACCTAGAAAACGTTTTCATTCTAAAAGCTCATCTTAGAGTCCCTCTGTCCTTTGAAGCTTTCCTGACTTCTTCCTCTGTCCTTTACAGTCACCGGTAGTCTGTCCATGTTCCTAACTCCCATATGCTCTGTGTATGTCTCTACCGTGGATTTCATCATGGCCTATGTAGTGTTTCTTTACGTTGCTGTCTTTCTTCAGAAAGCAAGTATCCTAAGATTTGACACCATGACTCAATGACTCATTCAACTTAACGCCCTAGACCCTGGCACCATCATCAACACATAGGAGTTATGGGATAAAATGGATCGATAAATCTTGTTCTGTGTGTGAGCACATGTGTGCATGTGTATGGATTTGTAGTTTTGCTACAATGGTTCTACATATGCATTTTGTTTTATTTATTCTGCTTGAGACTTTCATCTGCAAATAATCAGATGTGTTTATTTATTTTCAAAGTTCACTGAAATTCGAAAAATGATTGGCCGTTATCCCTGTGAATGTTCCCACTTCCTCCTTTTTACCCTTTTCTTTTCTTCTAGAACTCTTCTGGGTGCCTGCTGTTTTTTCCTTTTCCTATCCTAACTTCTCTTTTATGTTTTCCGTCTCTGTCTCTCTGTGGTTCACTCTGGGCAATTTCTCCACTGCTTTCTTATACTTTACTAACTCGCTTTTGAGCAGTGATTAATGTGATATTTAACGCATGCGTTGCCTTTGAATTTCAATGACCTTTTTTTTCCACGTCTGAGAGTTCTTTGTTCTGTTTCACATCTGCTTTTTCTTAAATATCGTTTCTTGTCCTTTTCTCCTATTATAGTTCCTGTTCTTTTCGTTGTTTTAAACATGCTCCTTACGCCAGACATAACGGACCATTGCATTATCTGAAGGTCTCGAGGCTCTGCTCATGCTATTATGTCTGCCCCGGAGACGATGATTTCTTCGTGTCTTTGTCCCTTGGGGTGTGATTTGGTGTCCTGTGGCGGCCAGGCTGGGAGACCTCTGTGTGGCCAGAATGGAGACTTAGTGCTGGGGAGACATTTCTTGTCTTTTTGCTTTGGTGAAAAGCTCCAGGAATATTACCAGCCTGGGACCCTTTTTATGTTAATTCTTTAGTTAAAATATCCCAAGGGCACATACAGAGGCTAACTCTGAACCGCTAAAACCAAGAGAAGACCGGCTATGATTATGATTTCTCTGAGGAGAGACACTTGCTCACCCAGAATCTACCCAGATAAGTTTCTCTGCAGCCTGTCTGTAGGCAGAGATTTGAGGGTGGCCCTCCCACGGTGATGGTAGCCCTGTGACTGTCCGGCTTTAGGTAATTTTTAGGGCCAACAGGGCACCCTCTTTCCCGGTGGGCCTTAGCGCCATGATTAATAGAATAAGCCAAAGTTCCCACTAGCCCCGAGATTTAGCCCCATGTCCCTCTGGCTGGCAAAGGACTGTTCCTTACTCAGGGAGATCCAGCGCTCCCTTTGAAAGGCATGGTCTACATGGTCCTCAGAAGTTTACTAATAAGCAAGGTATTCTTCACTAATGATACGTTTCCTGTTTAAAGAAATGAAGGGATTGTTTCTTTTCACTGCAAATCCAGAGTAAATAGTGGTCTCAGGCTATTTTAGGATATATCAGCTGTCTATATATGTAGGATAGAGCATGTTGGGAATGTGTGTGTGTGTGTGCGCACGTGTGTGTAATTAAGCAGCTTTACATCCACCCAGGAAATGGATGTTACTAAATTTAATTATAGCTCGATAGTTTGACAAATTCTAAACATTTCTAAAAAAAAATTCTAAACAGTTCTGTACTTATTTTGGGAATAGTATTAGAGAGAGCTAATCCAGAGCCTTAGCTGTTAGATACTTAGATGAATCCCACCCTTTTATCTGAAATGCTCAAAATACCATTATCAGTGGAAGGCACTGGGTGATATTATGCATAGTGAGGCCATGCTGCTGTTGATGACCTGTTAGGTCATATAGTGTGTGTGTGTGTGTGTGTGAGAGAGAGAGAGAGAGAGACAGAGACAGAGACAGAGAGACAGAGAACAAGATATCTAGGTACAAAATGGTTTGTCCTAGGCACGCTGCAGTATCTCACCTGTTTATTTTATTTTTATTTTACTTTTTTATGTAATATTTTGTCAAGTCAGCTAACATACAGTGTGGACAGTGTGCTCTTGGTTCTGGGGGTAGATTCCTGTGATTCATCACTTTCATTCAACACCCTGTGCTCCTCCCAACAATGCCTATCACCCATTTCCCCCTCTCCCCTGCGCCTCACCATCAACCGTCAGTTTGATCTCTGTATTTAAGAGTCTCTTATGGTTTACTTCTCTCTCTGTAACTTTTCCCCCCTTCCCTTCCCCCATGGTCTTCTTTTAAGTTTCTCAAGTTCCACATATGAGTGAAAACATATGATACCTGTCTTTCTCTGCCTGACTTATTTCACTCAGCACAACACCCTCCGGTTCCATCCATGGGTCTCCCCTGTTGACACAGTCCATGGTACAGTGGTCCCCATGTTGTACCCATAAACCCTCACCATGAAATTCCTGCCGGCTGATAACCTCTGCAAAACAAATGAACAATAAAAAGACCCTAAACACCATGAGCAGCAGGGGAGACCTGCAAGGGACTGAGGAGTTAAGGTGACGAGGTTCGGGTACCACGCCCAGCAGGTCTTCAGAGAAGCCCTAAGAAGACGGTGTTTTGTCTGGTGTCGCACAGTGGACTGCTTCTACTTCTATTTCATCAGAAGGAGTACTCATGGTCTGTTTTGCTACCCTTGGGCCACCTGCCTGTCACGTTTCTGTGGTGGCGGTGGTGGGCTGGAGGCACTTGGCTTCCCGGGAGAAGGGGCTCCGGACGAGCCTGCGGACCGTGCCCGGTGAGCCGTCCCAGTGAGATCTGGAGGACGGAACCCACTTCAAGTAAGAAGAAGCCAAGGAGAGGTCACTGGGCATCATTGCGGGGTTCAGACTGCCCGTGGGGCCCTGCTGTCAAGATGTGACAGCATCACCTTGAAAAGATGAGCTACGAAAATGCACGAAGGAGCCAGAAAACAGCCCTCCAAGACCATTTGTTCTTTAGTTTTCTTAGAAGATGTTCCCTGGACATTGATTAATTGAGAGAAATGTCCTTTCCCTTTGGTGTCCGTAGGAAAAGCCAACTGCAGGAAGGGAAGTTTGTTGTCCTATTTTAGGGTTTGGGGTACTACAAACACATTCCCCTCCTGGTTGCAAAGAAAATTAGTTTTGTTTAAGTTTTTAAATCTCTAGAAGTCAGTTACCTTGTGCATACATGTAACAATCCATTTTATGGCTTAATGGGCATAAACGTACCACATTTTGAGTGTGTGACGTACCCAATTCTGCACTTCCAGAGAATACCAGAGAGCCCAACGGGTCTGCACGTCAGGGAAGGTACTTTATTTTACATCTTGTTTGATTAGACGTAGAGTGTTTATATTCTCATCCATTGTTTCAACTAATAACTCTGTTAGTTGCCTATTGCTTCTCTGTCTTGCACACTGTAGTTACTATTACAGACATATTTCCTCTGCGTATCTGCATCCCTTCGAGGTCCACCTCCTGTAGACAGGGGAGTTTGTGTGATGTTTCAAGAATCCGCAAGATCATGAAGCCTTGTAGACCAAATGCTGATGAGAGTGAGTGCGTTTATGGAGTCGGTAATGCTTTATTCCGTTAGGCATTGCAGCACACATCTAGATTTCTGATCAAGCCAGTTGTTGATGAAAACAGTCACCAGAATTTTAGTATTTAAAAGTAAATAAATAATTAGATAAGTAAGTAAGTAAGTAAATAAATAAATAATAAAGGCTGCGTTATTCAGGCTCAGTTGGTTGAACAGCTGGCTTTTGATTTCAGCTCGGTTCATGATCCTAGAGTTGTGGGATTGAGCCCCAGGTTGGGTTTTGTACCGAATGTAGAGCCTGCTTGAGATTCTCTCTCTTTCCCTTCTCCCCCCTTCTCCCTTTCCCTCTGCCCTTCCCCCCTGCTCTTGTGCTCGCTCTCTCAAAGGTATGTAGGCATTCACTCCCCAAGCCAAGAGCACACTGTATGCACTGTATGTTAGCTCACCTGACAATATATCATTTTTAAAACCTAATAAAATAAAATAAAATGATAAAAAATAAATAAGTTTAAGAGAAACCCAAAGTAGACCTTTTAAAATACCAGTTTTCTTTCTCAGAATTAATAATTTCTCATTGCTATAACATACATTAGTATTGTTTGCAATACGATAGCGTGTTACCGTAGCATAGTTTTGTCTGAGCACATCTGTCCCCCGTGCTGACTTGTGTGAGGCCTTTGGACAAATGCTGTGTCTTGTTCATCTTTGAACCCTCAGTAATCACAGTTCTAGGCAGACGTAGAAACTCAATATTATATTTATTTGACAGAAGCCTTACTATTTGGGCAGGTTGTAATAACAAAAATGTGACCTGCTGTCTCTCAGCAGCACAAAGTTTGTCAAAATCTGTCTTTAGAAGCTTATCTGATTCACGCAAGCAGCGCGGACCTCATGTGTCAGGGTCACTTCTGTTAGAACAACTTTCGTACTTTATATTTTTTGTTTATAATCTTCCCCATTAGTGAGTAATGAGAGGGTGGGACCCTGCTTCCTCCAGGACTGAGGCTCATGTGGAGAAGCATGGCTCGTCAGATACAGTGAATGAATTGATCCGTTAATGGAACATGGCCTATCACTGTGAGGATAAAGATGACCACCCAGTGGGGGCCCTGGTGACTCAGTCGGTGGAGCGTCCAACTCGTGGTTTTGGCTCAGGTCATGATCTCACAGTTCATGGGATCAATCCCCGTGTCAGTCTCTGCGCTGACAGTGCGGAGCCTGCTTGGGCTTCTCTCTCTCTGCCTCCCACCATCTCTCAAAACAAACGTTTTTAATTGTTTTTAAAAAGAATATTAATCCAATGAAAGAAGTGAATATTCTGTCCCCAAAGAGGAAAAATATGAAAACGTTTTTATGAGTACCCATTGTTCAGACGTAAGCACCCCACACTGGGAAAACCAAATGATGGTTGTTAATAGGTTTCCTTCCAGAATCTTCTTTACCGACAAGAATACTGTTTACCAGGATCACCTCATAATATGGAGTGGGGGCTGAAATGCAAAATAACTTCCTAACATATTAAACCCTCCAGCAATGTCCTGATCTCGATCCTTATGTAGATGTAGTATAGTTGTTTAAATGTCCTATCATCAACATTTTCAATATCCTGCATTATCGGACATCTTAAAATGGATCTTGTTTTCTCTTTGGCTAAAATGGGTGACGGACTCCATTTAGTAGATATTTTCAGTTTCAACGGGAGGAGATTTCATATATGAAAATGTAAGTTAGAGGAGATTGAAAAGGGCATCTGGAGAAGCTGGTGTTCGCAGATCAGCTGCGGATGTCTCTGAGCCCGGGTCATGAACACAAAGCATGGCCAAGGATGTGACATAATACCAGCCCCTCTTCTTTCTCCTCTGCCCTCCCCTGACCTGGATTTTTCCTCGCTCATCCCCGACCACACGGAGAGCTCCCACGTGCGTCAGTGCTCCTGGTAAAAGCATCATTCCCCATGAGGAGACGCAGACAGAGGGGGGCGAAGGGCCAGTCCCCACCCTATATTCTTAAATAAAACTTCCCTGAGACTATCGTCTGTTTGAGCCGGGAAGGAAAAGGAAACTACACGAGCCATCAATCCTATCTTTTTAAGGATGGTCTGTGGTTGTTAACTTTACCAGTGTACATGTGTGATTTAGTTCTAAACTTCAGATTCCCTAACAAATCAGACGCACCTCCTGACTTTAACCTTTCTAATTTTAGGAGCTTTTATTTTCATCAAAGCTGAGATTCAGGGTTAACTCTTTGACGGGTGTGATACCTTAAATATAAACACCACGGTTATTAGAAGCAGCAGATTGAGCTAAACAAAGCTACCAGAGGGATTTCTGTAAAGTTGAGAGAACCCACAGCACCCCCCAAAAATCCATTTAGATTTCTTTGTTTTTTTGACCGTGAAGATCCTTCTGAGCTTCACTGTACTAATTCTTGTAATTTTCTTTTATAAAGACTTCTGATGAGTGGAACTGGCTTAGAGATGCTATGAAGTTATTTCTGTACAGAGTAACGTTGTGATAACAGTAGGATTAGTAACAGCATGGCCTGATTCTGCTAGGTCAGAATATCGTCTGACCACCTCAGGCTCTGAAGGAAAATGAAGGCAGGGTGCTAATTATTCCTCAGGACTGACAAACATTTTAAGCCCAGAATAGCCATGTCTGTTGGTCTTGAAGGCTCCACAACTCACCTTAAACGGGCCTTTTATTGATTACCTTTCTAGCGAAGTGATTACTTTTTAATATTCATGTGTGACTTACCTGAATTTCTCATATGCACATCTGAGAGTTAGAGATCACATCTGGTGTGAAAGTACATCATTTAGATAGTTAATAAATTTTCAGATTATTTTGCCTTTCAGTTAATTTTTAAACATCTAGCTATAATGACTTCAAGGCAACTTGCTTGAGTCTTTTCTGTAAATGTTCTTTTATGTATTACGATTTTTCTTTTTTTTTTATTTTAGAGAGTGTGTGTGAGTAGGGGAGAGGGGCAGAGGGGGAGAGAGACCTCGGTGCGGAGGCCAACATGAGGCTCGATCCCATGGCCCTGGGATCAAAACCTGAGCCGTGATCAAGAGTCAGATGCTTAACTGAATGAGCCACCCACATGCCCCTATGTAGAAGGATTTTGACCTAAAAGCACAATACAACAGGAGTTTTATTTCGTGAAAAGTGTTTTCTTGTTATTAGTAAATAGCTTAACTTCAGCACCAAAGTGTGAACACTGTATTATTTCAAAGTTCAGAACAAAACCAAGAAGAAGTAGAGCTCACTGTGAGTACTAACCTCCTTCTGTCATTTCTCTTTTAGATTACCTTGGCTCTGTTTTTAAATATTCTATATTGTAATATCATCTGTGGATGATATTTTTGTATAATTTTATTGAACATATGTAGCATATTTATAATGATAATATGTGGACAATAAGTCCACAGCCATTCCTTACCAGAAATTATTTAAAAATAAGAGCAAGGGGCGCCTGGGAGGTTCAGTCGGTTAAGCCCCCAACGTTTGATTTTGGCTCAGGTCATGGTCTCACGTTTCATGAGATCGAGCCCTACATCAGGCTCTGTATTGACAGCACAGAGCCTGCTGGAATTCTCTCTTCCCCTTTCTCTCTGACCTCTCCCCCACCCCATCTCAAAAAATAAATATATAAACTTAAAAAATGGGAGCAAAAAGGGGGACGGTAGATAGAAGTTCTTGGAGTAGAGCCCGCATATTCCATCCTTAGGATTGGTTATGGGCAATGAGTGTTTTTGTCTGTGCTAACAGAATCATTTTTATTCAGGTTTTAAATGAGAACTGATATTTAGCTGTGGCTCCTGGGACTCAGTCAGTTAAGCGTCTGACTTCAGCTCAGGTCATGATCTTATGGTTGATGAGTTTGAGCCTCATGTTGGGCTCTCTGATGTCTCAAGGAGCCCACTTCAGATCCTCTGTCCCTATCTCTTCCTCTCCCTCTCCCTTTCTCTCTCTCTCTCTCTCTCTGTTCCCCCTACTCTCTGTCTCAAAAATAAAATAAACATTAAAAATATATTATTAAAAAAGTAACTGGTATTTAGCAAAAATTAGAAATAAAGTATTTAGTTTACTCTATGAAGCTGTGCAGAAACAGCCAGTTCTTAGATCCCATGTCTGACACCATCTTGACAGATACTTGGTCTTGGGCTGCGTTGCTTTACTAGGGATGATCTACATTTGTTTCAAGTTCATTTATCTGTTTTTGAGAGAGGGACGAAGAGGGAGAAGACATGCAAGGGCAGGGCGGAAAGAGAAGGAGAGAGAGAATCCCAAACAGGCCCTGTGCTAGCTCAGAGCCGGATGCGGGGCTCAAACTCACGAACCGCGAGTTCACGGCCTGAGCCGAAACCGAGAGCCAGATGCTCAACCGACCGAGCCCCCCAGGTGCCCCAGGGACAGCCTACAATTTAATATGCTCTTGTGCTTGAGGAGGTTTTCACAAATTTACCTTTAAAATCTTTTTTAAATTACATAGTACGTTTTTATTTCAGTCGTCTTAACGTTTCTATAAAAATCCCCACTGGTTAAAACGGAGGGGCTTCTGTTCCTTATTCACATGACAAACATTTTAGCACAATTTTGGGCGCTATCACAAAGCCAGGCCTTCAGGGTTTGTATGGGGGAAGCATGTCTTTGCACATGCGTGTGGCCTGCAGTTTTCTTGCCGAAGGTTAAGGTTGCTGTTTGTCTGCGTATCTTATCAGGAAAGGCCATTAAACTAGCTAAGTGAGCTATTTCTGCTTCTTTTGAAAGCTCGCTGATGATTTCCTCACCCCATTTCCATATTGTCGCACTTCTCCCCTAGTACTTCTAACGGGACTTGGCATGTTTCTACCCCTAATGACTGACCGCACGCTTGCCCCTATCCTAACCTTTCTTCACTAAAACGTTTTGCGAATTAATTCTTCACTGTATGTAGCATTTCTAGGGTTTGGTTTGCTTTCGCCAAAGCATGACTGATTTTTATGGCATTCAGTTTTCATTTACTTTTACCAATCTTTGGCCAAAGGAGAAGGGCAGACAGCTCACGTCCACTGTTTATATACCAGCCACCCACCTATAGCACCTTCCACGCCTATCGAGAAGCTACCACGTAGAAATGGAACTGAGCAGGTGTATATGGAGGCTTGGAGACATGTGTGGAAGCTTCCAGGTGTTTAGGAAACCTACTATTTAATGAGTAATATCTTAGGTTTTATGAAAATTCATGATAAAATTTAAGACATTGTCTCTAAAAAGAATAACATTGATGACATTTAATTTCTACATATTAAATAAGAACTAGTAAATATTTAAATATATGAATATATAAAGTGGAGAAAGGAGAGTGTGTGAGGATTTTCTAGAGAAAACCAAGAGGAGAAATATAGATACATGTATATGCATATACATACATATGCATAAACACACACACACATACACATACATGCATGCACACACACCATGCATGTATGCACACATAGACATACATGTTCAATCACACAGACATGTACATGTATCGACACATGCAGGTACATATACATGCATAGACATGTGCATAGGCATACATATCCATGAGTATTTACATGCACACGCGGGTGTATGTAAATGAGTATGCACATACATATGCATACACACATGTACATGTATGTGCACATGCACATACATACGCATGCACACATATTTATATGCATATACATGTACATGCATATACGCATACACGTGCATATACATGAATATCCATGCATACACATTCATATGCATGTACATGTGCATATACACACACATAACCCATATGCATATGTAAGTTCATGTGCATATACATACACACATAACACATGTCCATATGCATGTTCATGTGCATATACACATATAACACATATACATATGCATGTACATGTGCATATATACACACATATAACACATATGCATGTGCACGTTCATGTGCATATACATACACACATATAACACACATACATATACATACACAAATAACACATATATGTATGCATGTCCATGTGCATATACATGCATATATATAACACATATACATATGCATGTCCATGTGCATATACACACATACATATAACACACATACATATACATACACACATAACATATATGTATGCATGTTCATGTGCATATGCATATACATAAATGTATACATGCATATGCATGTACATGTACATATACATACACACAACACATGTACATATGCATGTTCATGTGCATATACATACACACATATAACACACGTGCATACATATACACATTAATACCTATGTATGCTCATGCATATGCATGCACATGTTCATACACACATATAACACATATATATATGCATGTTCGTATGCATATACATACACACATATAACACATATGCATATGCTTGTGCATATACATACACATATATACATGCACATACATATACATAACTATATATATGCATATGCATGTTCATGTGCATCTACACACATACATATGCATATACACACACACATAACACATATACATATGCATGTCCTTGTGCATATGCACACACACATATACATGCACATACATATACATAAATACATGCATATGCATGTACATGTGCACACACGAGACGTGTACATATGCGTGTACTTGTGCATATACATATAACACACATGTGCACACACAGGTAACATATACACACGCATGCTCATGTGCATAGACATACACACGTGCACATACGTATACATAAGTATGTACATACATATGCATGTACTTGTGCATATACATGTACATACGCCTACATGTACACGTGCATTTACAGAACTGACTCCCACAGTGCTGGAGACTGAGAAGTCCCGAGCTCGGCATCCACCAGCCGGAGACCCCGGAGAGCTGGTTCTGGTCCGCTGCCGGGCCTGGCTGGTCAGGAAGAGAATCCTGGTGAGAAAGCACCAAAGAGCAGGGCTCAGTATGAAGTCACAGGGTGGCCAGCCGCAGTGGGGAGGGCGATGACGCGTAGAGTACAACCAAATAAGGATAGTTTGCTGGGGAAGAGCCGTGCTGGGGGAGCCTGGGAAACCTGCAGGAGACCTTCCCGTGTGGGCGAAATGTTCCTGAGCCGGACACTGGTACGATGGCGGTGCAGGTTGGGAAGGTGAATCAGATGGAGGCTTGTGCACAGCTACCTGTCAAGGCTGGTGTCACTTTGTCCTGGGGATACATGTCCAGGCAGTTCTGGGAGAGTCTAAAGCACTCTTTGAAGGAAACACGCAGTTTCAGGGAGTTCGTACAGAGGACAACCAAACCTATAAGACTTCCCAGAGAAAGTGGGCTGCCAAGAACAATGGAATTCATCCAGAATGTTCCGTGGGGAGTGAGTATGTGTGGGTTATGTTCCCAATGGAGAAAGTAGGATGAGCGAGGGCCCAGAGGCCGACTAGACTGAAGCTGGTCTTAGGGACCAAGGGAAGTTCCATGTAGCAAGAGCTCAGGGGACGTGAAGAGGCTAGAGGAACGGATGGCATCCGGTGGGGTGGGCTCTTGGGAGCCCCTTTAGGAAATTTGTGGGTTTTTGTTTGTTTGTTTGTTTGTTTTCTTTTTTTTTTTAATTCTAGGAGAGAGAGAGAGAGACAGACAGACAGACAGAGCAGGGGAGGGTCAGAGAGAGAGGGAGTGATAGACTCTGAAACAGGCTCCAGGCTCTGAGCTGGCAGTCAGCACAGAGTCTGACGCAGGGCTTGAACCCACCAACCGCAAGATCATGACCTAAGCGAAAGTCGGATGCTTAACCGACTAAGCCACACAGGTGCCCCAGGAAATTTGTGTTTTAAGAGCATTGGGAAGGGTGACTCCTGGGTGGCCCAGTTAGTTGAGTGTCAGCTCAGGTCATGATCTCGTAGTTTGTGGGTTCAAGCCCTGCATCAGGCTCTGTGCTGACAGCTCAGAGCCTGGAGCCTGATTCTGATTCTGTGTCTCCCTCTCTCTCTGCCCCTCCCCCACTGACACTGTGTCTCTCTCTTTCTCTAAAAAATGAATAGATGTTAAAGCAATTTTAAAACAAAAATTGTTTTTTAAAAATAAAAAGTACAGTAAAACCCTGGTTTACAAGCATAATTCATTCTGGAAACATGAATTATAGTTTGTAATCCAAAGCACTTGTGTATCAAAGTGAATTTCCCCATAATAATTATGGAAACTCAGATGATTCGTTTCACAACCCAAAAATATTCATATAAAAGTGATTACAATACTGTTATATAACACAAAATCATAAAGGAATACATAATATAAAGAAAAATAAACAAATTAACCCGCACTTCCCTTTGGAAGCTTTCGTGGCTGGTGTGAGGGAGACAAGAGAGAGAAGGGCTATTGTGTAGGACAACTTACACTATTTCTAATGGAATCACTGCAATCTGTTGGTTCAATGGAATCTTTCTTTTTGTGCAACTTTAATAAGGAACATATCCAATGACCTAGAAGGAAGCAAAGCATTCCTAAGCTCACTCTTGTATGGAAAGCAAAGGACTGTCCGTAGGTGCTTTGAAGTGACAAAAATACACTAGTGTCATTATGGGCACCTTCCAACGTCCTGAAAAGTCATGGATTTCTGCCAAACCTCAGCCTGAGACCAAGCATCTGAGCATGGGAGATGATCACTCAAGTCCTGCAGTGAGAGAGAGAGAGAGACAGAGAGACAGAGAGAGAGAGAGAAAGAGGGAGGGAGGGAGAGAAGAACCGTTGGCTCAGTTGTGATCATGAGACACTCTGCGTCACCTACTATTCGGATTCCAAGACATCACTCGCTTACCAAGTTAACATGCATTAGAGATGTTTGCGCGTCTTGCGGACTCTCGTAGGACAGGTTGCTTGAAATCCGAGGTTCTGCGTAGTTCATGTGAGAGGAAAGCGGAGCTCCCTGTTGGGTCTACAGAGTTTGAAGAGGTTGCTTGATGTGTTTGTGAGCTACAGCCAGCAGCACGCTTTCACAGAGTTAGCACTGAGAGAACACGCATGCCTCTCACGCTCAGTGGTCTCCGTTGGGACATGGCCACGTGTCTGCATCGCACGTTCTGTCATATTCACGTGTGAGCGGAATCTCACTGCGGTGCCTACCTCGGTCAGTATTTAAAACCCAGGGTTATATGGGGCGCCTGGGTGGCTTAGTCGGTTAGGCATCCGACTTTCGCTTGGGTCATGATCTCACGGTTCGTGGGTTCGAGCCCCGCGTCGGGCTCTGTGCTGACTGCCAGCTCAGAGCCTGGAGCCTGTTTCAGTCTGTGACTCCCTCTCTCTCTGACCCTCCCCTGCTCACGCTGTCTCTCTCTCTCTCTCCTAGAAATAAATAAAAATATTTAAAAAAATAAATAAAAATAAAACCCAGGGTTATGGTGCAGTGGGACCCTCACGACGGCGTGATGGGCGTGACCTTGCACAGTGTTTTTCCTAACCGTGTTCCCTGAGGAGCATCTCGGCACCTGTTCAGCCTTGCGGGAAGCACAGAGAGCTCTGTGTGACTGGAGCTGGCCTCGGGGACTTCACCGGAACCACAGAGCCCCTCCTCCACCCCCACAGATGCAGCCCCTCTGGGCTTTGGTGAAGGCCAGACCAAGCCCACGTTCTGAGCAGCAACTTCTGTCTCTCCCCATCTCATCTTTTTTTTTTTTTTTAATTGTGTTAAGTTTATTTTTGAGAGAGAGAGAGAGCAGAGGAGGGGAAGGGAGAGAGGGACACATAGAATCCGAAGCCGCCTCCAGGCTCTGAGCTGTAGGCACAGAGCCCCACGTAGGGCTCTATCTCACCAACCACAAGATCATGACCTGAGCCAAAGTCAGATGTTTAACCAACTGAGCTGCCCAGGTGCCCCCCCACCTCACCCATTTTAAAACTGATGGATCTCTGAGTGCCTCCGGGCAAAGGAAAGAAGCCCCTTCCTTGGGCAGAAGGGGCCCGTGCTGGACACTAGGCTGGGGGACTGGCTGCAGACGGGGGGCGGGGCTCCCTAGACACTTGCCCTGAGTCTTTGCGCAAGAGGCGGGGCCCCTCCTCTGTAGGGTCTCCAGCCCCAGGTCTTCGAATTAGACGCTTTCAAGAAACAAGTGAGATGGCCCGTGAGCAGTCACTGTTTGAAAGATGGTAGGAGTTTAGAATTTGTTTCACCAGATGTTTTGAAGAAATACTCTGATTAGAAAAATATGGACAAACTATTCTGGGAATGTCACAAGACCCAAAGTCTTTCTGAATGCATAATTTATTTAATGGATTCTGTTTTTTTCCTGAAGACCACTGGCCAAGGTTTCCTCTTTCCAAACAAAATAGTTTGAGGCTAATATATTAATATTTTCATTGCTGGAGATTTATGTATCTGAACCTGTGGTTAATAAAAACTTTATTCATCTCCTGTTGAAGGGGGGAGGGGATTTAAAATTCGTTAATATGTTCCAGATAGTTTCAAAACAATAAAGAAAAGAATTTCCTTTTTAGGAGCAAGGTGGGGGTGGGTGGTCAAGAAGGTGCTGTTTACCACCTTCATTAGAAAACTAGTAAATAAGGGGCGCCTGGGTGGCTCAGTCGGTTGAGCATCCAACTTCGGCTCAGGTCATGATCTCAGGGGTGGTGAATTTGAGCCCCACATCGGGCTCTGTGCGGACAAGTCGGAGCCTGGAGCTGCTTCGGATTCTATGTCTCCCTCTCTTCCTGCCCCTCCCCTGTTCAGGCTTACGCTCTCTCTCTCTCTCTCTCTCTCGATAAATAAATGCACATTTTAAAAAATTGAGAAAAGAAAAAAAACTAGTAAGCAGTGCTGTCTGTGTGGATGGCAACTATTTGCTTTTGCCTTATCTGGTTTCTTTTTTTTTTAATTTTTTTTTTAATGCTTTTTATTTATTTTTAGGAGAGAGAGAGACAGCGTGAGCAGGGGAGGGTCAGAGAGAGAGGGAGTCACAGACTGAAACAGGCTCCAGGCTCTGAGCTGGCAGTCAGCACAGAGCCCAACGCGGGGCCCGAACCCACGAACCGCGAGATCATGACCTGAGCAAAAGTCGGACGCTTAACCGACTAAGCCACCCAGGCGCCCCTGCCTTATCTGGTTTCTGTTTACGTGTTAAACACCCCCAAGTGAAAACCAGCTTTGCCCACAATGGAGGAGACATTGTTCTTTTGTATTTAAGAGGCAGATAAACCCTGAGCAGAATGTCATGTTTGTAGTCTGGGAGCTTCTTACTTGGTGAATGGGTCATGCACGTGGCATTGAGTACTAATATTTTTTATTTGTATTCGGTTCTTCATGCCCAGTGTATCCTGCGGACACACACAGCCACAGAGTTGTTTTGTGTCTGGTGAATGGCAGAGCCTGGCGAGCACAGGCAGGGCGGATGCGTTTTGTTTGTTGGTTAGTCTGCTTATTTTATGTTGAGATATAACTGACGTATAACATTGTGTAAGTTCAAGGTGTGCAAAGTGTTGGTTTGATACATATATATATCATTTATACATTATATATATTATATATTACATATACATAATACCTGTGTCTTATCATCTAATTATCATTTTGTTTTTGTGGTGCAAACAATTACCATCTAGTCTCTTAGCAACTGTGACGTTTTTAGTTACGTTGCCTGTAATCACTATGCCCTGTATCGCATCTCCAGAATGTCTTCACTTACGAGTCGCATGGCTATTTTAATGTACCTGGCACCACTGGGAGACGGAAGGTACTGGGACCCAGAGGGGGGGACCACAGGCCCTTGAAATTCCACGGTGGGGTTGTTGGCAAACAGTCACTGTTTGTATTTGATATTCAGATCATATCACCGCCACATTGAATTCGCAGTCTTCGTGCCCGAGTGATGCCATCGACAGTTTTCTATAAATCTAAAGACGGACTGATGGGGGTGGGGGGAGAGGAAGGGGAGTGATGGGCATGGAGGAGGGCACTTGTGGGGATGAGCACTGGGTGTTATATGGAAACCAACTTGACAATAAACTATTAACAAAAAAGACTTAAAAAAATTAAGACGAAACTACTGTGTGACTGAGCTCTTGCACTGCTTGGCATTTAGCCTAGAAAAACAAAGCCTTACATTTACCCCAAAAACCTGCATGTGAATGTTCATAGCAGCTTTTACTCGTAATAGTTCCAAACTAGAAACATCCTGAAGTTTCCTCACATGACCAACTGGTCTCACAGTCTGTGGTACATTCATAATGTGGACGATGACTCAACAACAAAATGAAGCAAATTACTGATGTACGCAACAAACTGGATGGAACCCTACAGAATTATGCTCCTATTTTTTTTTTCAAAATTCATGGTTTTATAGAGGGTCTTTTTTCATGGTTACACATAACAGTCATTGAGTCTTGGAAGACTAGAGAACGTGAAACAAAAAATAAAGAAAGAGAAAATATATCTGTCATCTATCCCTCTGTCTTTCCACTTTGTTTTCCTGAGGCTGTTTAACTCATGGAGAGACGGAAAAAAGTACCACAGCTTCACGATTTCCAGTTATCCAACGGAGAGTAACATGGTGCATCAACCATGGAAGGTGTGGAGCGCACAGTGGTGTTGGTGTCTGGATGTTGAGCTTTGCGAAGACAAGAATGGGGTTTGGTTAGGGGCGCCTGGGTGGCTTAGTCGGTTGAGCGTCCGACTTTCGCTTGGGTCATGATCTTGCGGTTTGTGGGTTCGAGCCCCACGTCGGGCTCTGTGCTGACTGCCAGCTCAGAGCCTGGAGCCTGTTTCAGTCTGTGACTCCCTCTCTCTCTGACCCTCCCCGGCTCACGCTGTCTCTCTCTCTCTCCTAGAAATAAATTTAAAAAAACATAAAAAAAATTTATAAAGAATGGGGTTTGGTTGATTCTCTGTCCTGACCTGCATTTAAATTCCTGCCTACTAGAAACATTATTAAGTAACACATTTCACACCAGTTAGGACTTTTGTGTGATTCATCAATGAGGAACCTAGAAAGTTACTTTTCTTAGAATTTGCCTTGAGAAGGATTGGCCATGCTTAACTAGCCTTTAAATTTGGGAAGAAGTGGGGAGCCTGGGTGGCTCAGTTGGTTAAGCGTCCAGCTTTTGATTTTGTCTCGGGTCCTGAGCTCACGGTTTGTGGAATTGAGCCCCGACTTGGGCTTTGGACTGATAGCTCAGAGCCTACTTGGGATTCTCTTTCTCCCTCTTTCTCTGTCCCTTCTCTTGCTGGGGTGTGCTCGCTCACTTGATCTCTCTCTCTCTCTCTCTCTCTCAAAATAAATATTTAAAAGAAATTTGGAGGGAAGAAATGAACAGGAACAATGGTAAAGTCAAGGTCTGCCGAGAAGCGGTATTTAACCAGTCTCCTTGTGGTTACCAGTTCACCTAACACGTGTGATCAAGGATCTTCAGTTATTTAAAACTATGACTTTATGTGCTTGATAACAGTGTTATCAAAATTTCTACAAAATAGAACCACCTGATTTCCACAGTGGTTTTGTCCTTTATTTGTTAAAGAAACCTAAGAGCATTTAGTAAAGCTTGACTTTTCTCAGAGGAAGAACAGCACGCACTTCAGAGCTTCAGCGCTTCAGCGCGTCTTCAGAAAAACATGGTGGTGCCCTGTAGCTGCTCCTTGGTAAAAAATTTCTTCTATTTCCAGAAATCAGGATGGATACAAATTTCCCATCATAAAACTTAATTTTCTACTGTTGGACATGACTGACCTACTAAATGAGCTTATCCCTACCTGTTTCAGGTAACAGTGGAGTTATCTACTAAATAGTCCACATTTAAACACATGGGAAAACATAAGGGTAAACTTTTCCTGTTTCCATTCATCTTCCTCGTTTACTATTTCCTTTTCACTTATTTCCTCCACCACTGATCTGAGGAGCTAGCGTAGAGTGTTACTCAAGGTTTGTAACCTCTATCTTGGCCTCACTTAATTACTTGCTTCTTGATGAGACTATAAGTAGAACTGTCTGCAGTTCTCTTGAGAGATAAATGTGTTCATATGATGATAGTTTTTATATGTATAAATGATGTTTCGTGAGTTAAAGTTACATATGGCGTAGGAGTGTGCACATGTGTGTCACACAGATGCATGCATGTGCACATGCACATCATGCTTGGCATGTAAGCACAAAGAGTTGAATCAGACACTTTGGTGGCATGAAGACACACACCCAAGTCAGGTAGCTTCGAGCATCCAGCAGCCCTGAAGGTCACCTAGTGCAACCTGACTTCTCATCCTTGAATCTCTTCTTCAGCAAACCTGTTTCAATGGCTGTGTAGCCTCAGCTTACTACTAATGACAGGGAGCTCACTACCTGAAAATCAGTGCATGGCCATCTGGAAAGTTGCTTCATGAGGAAACATTTTCCTATGCTGCATTGACACCTACCTCTGTCTAGAGTCTTAAGGTATATTTGGATGTATGTAAAAACTATTATATAGCAAATTCTCAATGAAAAGTCATATTTATAATGATGATTGTGATGACAGTGTCTGTGGATTTACCATTAATGCAGCCTAAATTTACATATTGCCTTTGGGCAGATTGATATGTGAAACAACTAAATCTTAGGATTTTACTCACTCGTGCTACACCTTAGTGTGCAGTGAATTTGGGGGTAGGATGTATGTTTGTGTCTCTTTGATCTAAAAGGTTGAATTCTTTACCGTGCCTCACCATCCAGTGGTGGTTAATCATAACCACACAGAGCTCCACGCTAATGTCCAAGCGTGTCTGGGCATGTCACTGGGAGCCTTCCCACAGGGGCAGAGACCCCTATGCAGAGGCAGCTCCCACTCTGCGGATTTCCTGATGCTTCTCTGAGCTGTGAGATACTCACCTTTTGGTTCCCCAGGCGAGCACAGGGCTTTCCCTGCAGGAAGCTTGGACTCGAGCTTGGGAGGTCCTGGAGGCTCCAGGCCACTTACAGCTGGGAGGCATTCCAGAAGCTTCAGCTCCCTTAGACCTTACTTGGGTGCAATGGTAGGTCCTCTCTTCAAAGTCAACTGGAAGATTAACCTAAGCAGTGCTTCTAAAACATCCAGTCGGGAACGATTCATTCCCACCACCTTTCCCATTGAGTAGAATTAGCCAAACAGTGTTAATCCATCCAGTTTTAACATTATACAACCGACACGTTACTCTTCTGTGCCGTTATAGAAGTATCATCCAGAGCATATCCTTGATTTGCCAAGCTTGTCAAAACAAACTGACAAAGATGCTTGGTTCGACAAATGACAATCTCTGATGCTCCTGACACTGGACTCTGAGATACCTGTATGTTGCCAAACAGTACTCATCTGCGTTAGGTGTGGGTTATGAGATGACTGAAAAAGATGACTAGTAGTGCGTGTCTTAGTTTGAGTCATAAAAGAGATAAGATAAAATACACTGAGTTGTAAGATTTTAGCTTCGGCAGTTGTGGGACCATTAATTTTAGGTGAGAAGTTGGAAATAGATGAAACACTTGTGAATTCATCTAGAGGGGTTTTCAAGTACTGTCTTGAGATTATGGGAAAACATCAGTGGAGAACTACTTCCATAGGAGAGTCCATAACCCATAACCCACACTCATTGTCACCTGTTTCCAAGTCTTAAAAACATCTGGAAATAACCACGGTAACATTGCAGTTGTGGCTGTTAAGTTGGCATTCTTTTAATTTATCAGGAGAAAATAGTCAAGTGGTGAGAGCTATGATCTTTTCCTTTTATCTATTTGTTTTATGTGTAGAAGAATAGAAAAGCATATTTTATAGTTTAAAATATTCTGCATTGTTAATAACATTTGGTGAAAGTTTTCAAAATGTTCCTTTGAGTTAGTTATTTATTTGATTAAAAGCTTCACTGATAAAGAGCACAGTGACCAAGAGCAGCCCACATGTACAAGGTGCATTATTTCCAGGACATATTTGTATTCTACACATGCGTGACAAGCTGAGTGTAACCACCATACCACACACAGCATCTCAGGATTCTTATAAAATCACCATAAACTAAAGGTGGAGAATTCTTTAGTTTCAAATGTCGTCAGAGGGGCACCTGGGTGGCTCAGTGGGTTGAGTGTCCCAACTCTTGATTTTGACTCAGGTCATGATCTCATGGTTTGTGGGTTTGAGCCCCTTGTCAGGCTCTATAATGACAGCAGATTCTCTCTCGCCCTCTCTCTCCATCCCTGCCCCCCTCACGCTTGAGCTCTCTCTCAAAATAAATAAATTTAAAACAAAATGAAGTTTATTTATTTGGAGAGAGAGACAGAGAGAGAGCGTGTGTGTGCACAAGTGGGGGAAGGTCAGAGAGTGAGGGATAGAGGGAATCCCTGCTGTCAGCGAGAAGCTCAGTCTCAGGAGCTGCGAGATCAGGACCTGAGCCATAACCAAGAGTTGGATGCTCAACCACCTGAACCACCTGGGCACCCCCCATACCTTTCCATTTTAAGATACAGTTTTGCAGACAGCCAAGAACAATGCTTCTGGTGAAATCATCTTGGACATTATCGAATAGTGGGAGAAATTTTAAATTTGTCTAGAAGACATTGAGTTCTATTTTCTTTCAGTCATGTTCATTCCCTCGAGTTTTCAAGCCACAGAGAAAAATACAACCCAAATTAAAGCATTGTTCCTCTATGAGGCAAACTGTCCTCTACAATCCGATTTTGATTGAGTTTCTACAGGACCGTTGTATTCTTAACAGTCCAGTCTGCAGCTACTAGGATTAATTTCACCCGGTTTCCTCCATCCAGAATGCAACAGAAGCGAAAATTCTGGTTCTTCTCACTGCTTCACGGAGCAGGTCATGGCCAGTGTAAACTCTCTGCCATCAGGACACATCACGCGGGGGATGGGGCAGCTTAAAGAAATATTTGAAATGGCCATAGGTAGGGCTTATTAATGGATTCCTTTTTAAGATTTTTAAAAGAAATGGTGGTATTTCCACACATTTGACTCTGCCGTGTCAACAGGAGCCCGTTGTTCTTTGTAAGAGGTTCAGTGGTCTCTCTTGATGGAACAGTGGACTCGTAACCTCTGTGATGGTCAACGAGGAGGTGGGAAAGAAAAGAGGGCATCAGGGAGCTGGATGGAAAACTACGGTGGGAACTAGAAGAATCGACAGTTGTTGCAATTTCCTATCTTTAATTAAGCCTTTTTAGTCAGTAAAGTTTTGCACATTGTAGGCAAAATGGCTGACCAAACTAACCCAATTTCTCACTAATATTGATGACCTTGACCTTTACCTTTTGTTCTACTGCCCCAACCCCCTTCCCAGCCATCCTACAGCAGACAGCAGAGGAGACCCCTGGAGAAAGAGTGAGCATCACGTGAGCGGGGCTCCAGGCCCCCCCGGGCCCTGCACAGCATCCCCTTGGCTTCTGATGGCTCCCTGCTTGGCAATCATGTCCTTTCTCCACAGCAAACATCTCAGATTCGTACAGCTTCCGCAAGCCAAGTTCATCTAGTCATCTAGACCCAACCTCTTCCTTTCCTCGAATCACTGAAGCCTCAGAGTGGTGGCCTCTCTGCTACTCTGAGATGCCAGCAGTCTTTGGACTCATATTTATCACCTTAGCTGGCATGTCAAGAGGCTGGGCCGGTTCTGTGGTGGGAGGCACACCGACTCCGTCAGTCTAGAGCCCAGTTTGGGGCTCGATCTCATGACCATGATATCATGACCTGAGCCAAAACCCAGAGTCGGATGCTCAACTGACTGAGCCACTCAGGCGCCCCTGTTCTAGCAACTTTCTGCGCTTCAGATCCCCTACACCTCCCTTTCTGTCAGCCTTCTATCCTGGATCTTCTATGGGCTTCCAAGTCAGCATGGAAATATTCCAAAGGCTCTTCCAGTCCCCACCCCAGAGGCGAGACTGCCTCATTTGTATGCTTCTGAGCTAGGACTGAGGGAGGAGAAGTCCTCGAAGCTGTACCATCAGCTGCATTCTGTGCCCCTCCTCCTCCCTCCCCGGATACCACCACATCTTTCCTTGTGTCTGTGTCTCTTTTCTGTCCCTATCAATTTTTCTGGAAAATGTTATCCTTTTGTTTGGATGGCTCTGGCTTATTTTAATTTTCCTACCCCTTTCCTGAACATTCAGTTCTTTCTTCATCCCGAAAATGTTAGCATCTTCTTTGGAGTGAGCTCATCCAGTCACATGTGTTTGGTCATCTGCATGTTGATGACTTCCAGATCTTATTTTCTAGTCTCTTCTGAATGTCAGGTCTTTCCAGCCGATTATTTTTTGGAATTCTACTGGAATTTCCACAAGGTGTTCGAAGTCAACATGACTAATGTAAAATATAAGACTTTCTCAAAACCATACCCTTCCTTCTGAGAGCACTCTGGTTGAATGAGCTGACTCTCTACCCTGTTTCCCGAGACGCAATCTTGAGAAGAATCATTAATGCCTCTCTCTCCTTTCCTCTGTCTCCGGTCTGTCCCTTCATCCTTCAGGTTCTGCCTCCAGGACACCTCTCTCCCCTCCCCGTCACCTCTGCTGCCCTCCCTGGATCACCCAGCTTCCTTAGCCACCTTGCCATTTCCAGGGATCTTTCCCAGGGCTGTCAGAACACTCTTTTTCAAACACCGATCTAATCACACCATTTCTTCCTTTTAAGACCTTTAGGGCTGCCCATCATTTCTCAAACCCAATGGAAGGTCTTTTGCAAGAGACACAAAACTCTGACTACTTCTCCAACCTCCATTTCTGCTTCTCTCACCCTAGGCTACCATTTTGCCAACATACCTGAGTTCCTGTGTACACCATGCACGGTCAACACCGTGTGCCTTTGTACATGTTGCTAAGTATTCCAGGGGCACCCTTAAGTCCCGAAGTTGGTTGGGAAATTCTTAATTCTTGGAAAGAAGCCTCTCTCCGTCTTGTAGGCTTTTCGTACCATCCACTCTGGGTTTGGTCTCTTTCCTGAACACTTGGAAACACTGTTGTTCATCTCCATCATTCTACTTCCATACTGCGAATCGCATATTATATTCTCTCTTTCCTGAGCACAGTAATACATTGCCTTTCTAGTTGCCGAGTGTCTGGGGATGAGCCCTCTACCTTTGTAGCCTCGACATCTGTATATTTGGGAAATGATTCCTATGTGTTTGTTGCATGAGAACAATAAATCAACAAATTACTCAACCACTGCATCATTAAAGGATATTGACAAGAAGAAATAATACATTACTCTAAATTAAAAATCTTTCATAAAAGTATTCATTACAAAGCATATGATAGGAGCCACCCAATTTCTGTATGGAATGCAAAGAACACCTGTGACCTTCTCCTTTCTGTAAGAAGGGTGCAGCTAAGGTGAGAACCAAGTAAAACAGTGTAAATAGGTCCTGGTACACCAAGAACTTTTTTTTCCTTCCTGAAACATCATGTGCTATTATGTATCAAAACCTTGTAAACACAGGGCACACAATGTCCAGGTGACTTCTATTATTCTGTAGAGCAAATATGGCGGAAGTGACTTTTAACCACTGAAGTTTGACCACAAGCCAAGCCATAAGGCTGTGTGCTTTTTTATCCTAACAGGTATTTGAACCAGCCCCGACCAGAAGATGTATCAACAGCAGAGCATTCTCTGAACAGGGAGAAATTCGCTCTTTTGAAACAAGCCCTGAATGTAGTTGGCTTCAGTAACATGGTGAGTCCTATCATCAAATATTTCACTGAGAAAAACCAACCTTGTCCTAATTTACCCAGGGTTTTCTATCAAAAACATTTACCGAGTCCCTATTACATTCCGGGTATTGTCACAAATCTTGTGATTCAGCAAAGACTAGACCTCAGTCTCTGCCTCCTCAAGTGTACATTCTTGTAGGGGAGATAGATGTAAACACAGGGTCCAGGGTCATAGGCGCTAGGAAGACAAATAGGAAGAGGAGGGGCATCTATTTTCAAGAAGGGGGTCAAGGAGACCTCTGGCCAGATGAACCCTGTGAGCAAAACAGGTCAAAGAACTTTACATTGACCAACTCTAGAGGAAACAAAGGCAAAGAACTGTTTGCTACTAAGAATCGCTTTGAAAAGTAACCTAATCCACTTGTTGAAGTTTTATCTCCCCGCAACATACAGCTTTTTTTCTTCTTCAAGAATTAACACCTGCAAGCATCATGAAGCTCGCGACTACCATTTAAAAGGCTCTCCAGTAGAAATTTCTGTCATCGTAGAAATGTTCTGGATCTGGGCCTCACAGTGTAGAGAGGGGGCAGGTGTGGCTAGCAGGCATTTGAAACGTGGCTAGTGTGAATGAGGAAACGGATTTTTAATTTTTCTTGGTTGTAATTCATTTAAACTGAAGCAGCCTGTGTGGTCAGCGGTTACTGAATCGGACAGCACAGGTCTCCAGAACGAGAGCTATGGAATGAGCAAAGTCTGGAGCCCCTCAGAGTTCCCTCAGGTTTCTCTTCACACATTACCTGTCCCTTCCTCGTTCAGTTTGGCATAGTTTTGAATTACAGGGAGTGCCTCACTAGCGATTGATGTAAGATTGCATGGGTAGCTTTGGAGTGCCTAACCCCAGATTTACTGATTCATTTAAATAAGTTCTTTTTCTTAGAGCCGTCAGGTGATGGATTTGGGTCTTTGCTTTTTCCCCTAGTCCACATAGATACAGTCCTTGGGGCAATGAGGTGTAGGAAGGGGTGGGGAGGGAAGGGCAGGGAGATGGGAACTCGCCCTAAGTGAAATAGCTCTGGGCACTTCACCCTTGCCCCATTCAGAGATGGGAATTCTAGAATAAATCATATAGTATCTTGTTTCTTCTGTCTGTAATTATCCAATCTGTGTATGTCTCTGTCTTTCAGTAACTCTTACCTATTTGCATGTGTCCCCCTCCCCTCCCCACCCCCCGGACTTGCTGCTGTTCGGTTATTTTCCCCTTTTCCCCTCCTCCTGTGCCTAAAATGTCTGCTTCCTTATAGGAAGCTGTCATAGACAGGTGGGTAAGAACCATTCTACCAAAGTGCCCGTTGCTTGGAAACAGGGCTTTAAAAATCCATGATTGATTCTCAAAGGCAGGGCAACCGAAATGCGCTCTCCACCCGAGGTAGCTGAGAGAGAATTTAACAGCCTCTTTGGTAAAGGAAACGTGCGCATTGTAACAAAGCCATGAAAGTAATTGTTTCACTGTGATCCTTCAGGGTGACTGCTATGGTGACATTTTAGTGCCCCAACAAGGACAGATCATGTTCAGTAAGACTAGAAGAAAGGTATTTCTGGCCCTTGAGTCCAGACTTGGCCTTAAAGTGCCTCCACCTGTGACGCCGGCCAGCGGGACGGTGGGAGACCGTTGCTGGGTCCAGGCAGACACGGGGCGGCGGCCCTGCCTCTGCTCACAGGGCACACGGCAATCCGGCTAACTGTCACTCTCTGTCTCCACTGCTGTACTGTGAGATCCTTGAGGTCAGGACGAAGCTTTCCTGTCTCCCTCTCCCGAGCACCTACCTCCCAGGGGACTGGAAAAGCTACTGAGAAGTTACTGGATTTATTAGAAAAAGGGGGAAAGCAATTGTCAGGTAGCAACGGTAGTGAAATGTTATTGTAACGGGCATAATCGAATAACATTTGAAACCGTCTTCTGTAATTTGTGGGTTACCTGACGCATTTTTAAGTAATGCCACAATCTTAGAGTATCACGCCCGAAAATGCCTTACGCACAGAGCGTCCATGTCGGTGTTCTCATTTTAAGGATGATAGAATTATCCTTTGTGGTGAAAACCAGAAGTTCTGGAGGAAGTTCATGGAAGTCCCAAGGGCTGTATGGCTTCATACAGTGAATAAGACCTTTCTCGGTAACTTGTCACAGAGAGAAGCTGTTCATTTTGAAATTACAGATTAGGAAAAGGAGAATTGAAAAGATTATGTCACTCGCCCAGTGTGGAAGTTAACCAGTTCTACTATTGACATCTCTCTACTGAACATTTGTTCTTCTAGAGAAGTGTGCTTTCTAGCTCACAGCTTTCCCTTGACTTTTCATTCTTGCCATAAAATGGCCGTCCACGAACCAGATTTTAGGTCTGATTTCTTTCTTTATGCAGACCTCCAGATTCTTAGATACCATCTTTCAGCAAATGTTCTCTTACTTCCTTCTACCTTCTGCTCAAAGGCAGCTCTTGCCAATCATCCGTTTCTTTCTGTTTTCCTTAAAATACCTTTAAAAAAACAATTCACAATTTTTAAATCTAGGCATAGATATTTGTATTGTGCCTGCCTGAATTTTCCAGCAGAAGTGAAAAGTTCTATAATCACAGTATCGGTTCATCTCAGAAGGGCGAGAGCTGGAGGAGACGCACCATAGAGCCCGCGTCCTGGAGGGTCCGCCTCTGAGTCTGGCTCCGGGTCAGCCCCGCAGCGGTGACGTCCGGCCAGCCAGGCTCAGGACGCAATGATCCTTTTTCCATGGAGATTTTTCTAGAAGCTGTTAATTTATATCCGAACATCACTTCCCCCCCCCTTTTTTTTTCGAAACACTGATGTAGATGAAATATGCACTGAATTGTAAGAAATTTTTTTGGTAGTTCTTCTACCAGATACTCAGGATCTGAAAAACCCAAACTCCACTGACAGAGTCCACAACACCGTTGTGGTTTTTTTTTTCACCTATTACTTTTTTCAAGGATTTGTCTTCTCTTTTCTTCTAAGCAATTCTCTCCTTTTCTGTTTTTCTAAAACGCGTAGGAGGTAGAGAACCTGTTCGTGATCCTGGCAGCGATATTACACATCGGAGACATTCGATTCACGGCTCTGACCGAGGCCAACTCGGCGTTTGTCTCTGACCTCCAGCTTCTGGAACAAGGTCAGTGGAACCTCGTGGGTGTGCAGTTTCGCAGACCGGCCAGTAGATGGAGACACAGTACAGAAAAGCCGGTGGAAGAGGTGGTTCTGGAGTACAATCGAGCAGGGGGAAAATAATAATAATAATAATAATAAACCATTATAAAAGAGCTGTTTCCACTTTGTTATTCTTCCTTTTAAGTGGTTTTGGGAATGAAGAGCAGCATGCACGTTACGTTCTCAGGCTTCCCGCCTCATTTGCGGAGTTGATTTTTAGGCACATACTTGGGTTTATTTGTGTTGCTCTAAATATTCTCCACCCCCACCCTGCCGCCCCGTATATTTGGGGGGCATGTTATTAGGCACACATTTTAAACAATAGAATGACTTCCCTTTAGAGGCCTTGCCAGAAACCTCTCTCTCCCCTTTGAAGTTGCCTTGTTAGTTCCTCCCAGATTTTTTCAAAATACCTTAAAACCACGGATTGTCGGTGAACATCATATCTTCACCTCATATCAAAGTAATTTAACCAGGGACTGGGAGAAATTCAGGGCCATCTGTGAGGGCGAGGAGGGGGGGAAAACCTGTTGTGATTTAGAGCCGGAGCCCTACCGACTCAGTAATGTTTTGATTACTCTAAGCGATTTCTCTAGCTTCCCTCGATAATTAAAGTGGTAGTTCAGTTTTCTATAATAACGCATCTCCTAATATATAAAACTTAGAACGTATGACCCTAAAGTACAATGTCCTCACCATCAACAAATGTATGTGCTCACTTTATTTTTTCAATGCTGATTTAATTTTAGTGGCTGGTTTGCTGCAAGTGTCGCCTGATGAATTGGTGTCGGCTTTAACCACCGATATCCAGTACTTTAAAGGTAAGCTTTACTGTACTCTGACCTTTACTTCTGTTCAAGTTGTGGTCATCTTCGAGGTACGCGGTAAATGCTGCCTTGCCTTTTCGCACCTCCCGTAACTCTTCTTCCGGACCAAACGCCAAGCGCGAAAAGCATTATGAATCCATTTGTTCACTTGCTATGACTGCGTTGTAAGCTCCTTAGGCTCCTGAGGCACCATTCTGTTGAACTAGTCGGCTTTTCTAGCCAATCAGTCATTTTAGGCAAGTCCAGTCATCAGCCCGGGAGGACCTATTCAGTGAAGTCATCGGAGCCATTTATTTGTGTATGGCATGCCACAGTGCCCCCTGCGTTGTGTCCTCATAACCGCTGCCATTTATAGAGCCCGTAGAAACTGGCGGGAAATGTGCCACGTGCTGTAAATACTGGACTTCTAAAATTCTCCCGAATCACTGCGAAGTAGGCCTGGCTATTTCCTTTTTGACAGATGAGAAAACTGGGGCGCCTGGGTGGCTCACTCGGGAGAGCGTCCAACCTCAGCTCAGGTCATGATCTCATGGTTCGTGGGCTCGAGCCCCACGTCGGGCTCTGTGCTGACAGCTCAGAGCCTGGAGCTGCTTCAGATGCTGTGTGTCTCTCTCTTTCTCCGTCCCTCCCCTGCTCATGCTCTGTCTCTGCCTCTCAAAAATAAATAAACATTAAAAAGTATTAAAGAAAAAAAAAACGATGAGAAAACCAGGATCCAAAGAGGTAAATAACTTTGCACATCAAATCACTAATAAATGGCCTGTTGGGAATTAGCATCTGGTGCTGTCACCTGTGTGTGTCATGTAGGGACACGCAGAATCTCCACGCCACACGCATCTCTAGTCAGTGGGCAAAGACAGCGGTTTTCCCGCATGCCCTTCGGTCTTTCCCTGTAGATCAGCGCCTTCCCAGCCTTCCTCTTATTGGAAATTTGAGGACTCACCTGGTCTTCCTTCTCTAATCACTGCTGCCTTTACCTCCTTCTCCCCTTGGACCTAACGTGCAGATATTTAGGTATGTGGCTTCCCAGTTGTGCCTCACCTTCAGAGAGTTCCCTTCCGTGTTCCGGGACTGCATGGGTCTACCCATGATGCACTCAGTTGGGTGAAAGTCATTGTGAAACCTCTTCCTTCTCCTTCTCTACCGAATAGACCAGACACGAGCCAGCTCTACCCCACAAATATCTCTTGTTCTCATTGCCTTCTCTTTATTTCTGTGCCCACTGCCTTGATATAGCCTTCCTTCCCTAGATCACCGAGTGGCATCTCGAATCTTTTATCTGGTCGTAGCTCATTGTGTGCACCTTCCACACTGCTTCAGCAGTGGTCTTTCTGAACCGTATTCTGCAAAGAGGACTTTCATCCATTGACAATGACCCTTCTGAGATGCTCCCAGCTCTCCCAGAGGGAACCCCATCTCTTTGGGATGGCCCAGGAGGCCCTTCATGATTCGGGCCCACCTCACTCATAGGCTGTATTCTGAGGCATTTCCCACCAGCTCTTGCATCCAGTTATGGAAGTTTCTTGAGCTTCTCCAAATTCATCATTTCTCATGACTTTTTAAAGAAGACTTGAACTCGCCATTAATATCTAGAATTTGCTCTAGGCAGGTGTTTTTGCCTACCCTGTGCTCCTGTCCCTACTCACCTTCCAGCACCATCTATCACATTGTCCCTGGAGACCTTGGTTCTATAATATCACCAAGGGCACACCTGCTTTCATAGCCACTTGGTTTGTGGATCTTGGTGGCCTCGAATTTGTAGGTCCCCGAGTCTTCCTTACCTGCTGTTTTCTTTTTCTTTTTCTCTTTATTTTGTAAATTTCTAAAGAGTTTTTTTCATCTATTTCTGAGAGAGAGACAGAGCGTGAGCAGGGCAGGGGCAGAGGAAAGGAGAGAGAGAAGCACAAGCAGGCTCTGCACCAAACACTGAGCCTGATGTGGGGCTTGAACTCATCAACAGTGAGATCATGACCTGAGCTGAAGTTAGACACTTAACCAACTGAGCTATCCAGATGGCACCCCCCCTTTTTTGTTTTTTTATCTCAGCCTATCTCAGAAGTTCTTCTGAACTTGCACCTCCACTGACCAACACTCACTCGGCCATTATTTCACACAGCCATCATCTTATTCCTTACCTGATCAGGCTGGCCAGCCTGGCTGCGGCCACATAGCATTGGATGCTGGACTCCCTTCTCCTCTCCGCGCTCTGGCATGAAAGCTGGCATAGGCTCAGCTCCAAATTGTCCTCACTGACTTTTTTTCTTGGTTTCTTGTCTAGTCTACTCTCTTATAAAAAAACCCAATCACTCAAGATTCCCATCACCGTGTCTTAGAGAATACATAAAAATTTTGACCCTAAGGCCCCAACTTGTTCCCAAACTCCACGTGTGCATTTCGGTTAGCTGGACCATGTCTTTGAAAATATTTAAAATATGACTAATTTTCCAGATGGCCAGGCTTCCAGATGCCTTGGGGAGGATTCATATTCAGACCGGTGAGCTGTTATCAGAAAGCCTGTTAGGAGGGGCCCCACCAACCGGCGGCTCTCTAGCAGAAAGGAAGTTAACATGGCCGGTATGGAGGTGCTCAGTATTTGTAGTCAATAGGATTGCCACGCACATGGTCCTCACTTGGGGAAACACTTTAAGTCCTAGGCCTCATTGATTAGAGTTATCCTGTATTTTGAACATCGTTTGGTGTGTGAGGCTGTGTAACGTGCATGGTCTTGTGCGCTTCTAAATGAGGGGAACCGTGTTCTTCTCTCTCCTTTCTGCTATCCTAGGAGACACCATCATCCGACGGCTCACAGTACAGATGGCTGAATTTTACCGAGATCTCTTGGCCAAATCCCTGTTCGGTCGTTTGTTTAGCTTTTTGGTGAATGCCATGAACGGTTGCCTCCAGAGCCCAGATGAGCACAGCAGGTAGGAAGGAGGGGCCCTGGTCTGCAGTCTTAGTTGTGAGCCCACGTAACAGGCTCACCTCCCACAGAGGCTTTGCAGCCCCATGTGACACATAAGTTACGTGCTGTCATTAAAGCATCTCGTTTGAACAAGTGATTTTACCTAAAGGGTTTTGATGGCTCTTTCTTAGAGATTTAAACCCTCTCCCCCAACCGGCATACATTGATGAGTTAATCAAATCATCTCTCACACGTGGAGATACAAATGCATTCTCTCTGGACTGAAGGTACGTTATGGCCTTTTGAGCACTGAAAAATGGGGAAAAATGATACTATGCCAAGGACACTGTTAAAGAATATAGAAGGCACGCAGGTTTGCCGAGTTCTTGTCTGTCTAGGGCTCACTGGATGATGTGTTTCTGATGAGCGTTTCTTCCTAGTGTCTTCACTTACGTTGGATTATTTGGATGAATAATGGATTATTTGACCAAAGGTCTCTCGGGTTATCATTTTGACTCATAGCCATACTCGCCCTCAAGCAGTAGCTTTTCTTTTCTTTCTTTTTTTTTTATATATATATATATTTTTTTAATTTATTTCTAGGAGAGAGAGAGACAGCGTGAGCAGGGGAGGGTCAGAGAGAGAGGGAGTCACAGACCGAAACAGGCTCCACGCTCTGAGCTGGCAGTCAGCACAGAGCCCGACGCGGGGCTCGAACCCACGAACCGCGAGATCATGACCTAAGCGAAAGTCGGACGCTTAACCGACTAAGCCACCCAGGGGCCCCAAGCGGTAGCTTTTCAGAACCACTTGATGATCTCAGAATTGTAGACCTCCATGGCTTTGTACTACTCTTGCCACTGACAGTGACCTTGAGCAGCCCAGTGAAAGCAGCATTGCATCCAGGAGCCTTCACGCCTGTGCTCGTCTTTGAATGAAGCCTTTTGAGAATGTCTTTGCCGTCCACATAGAGTTCTCCACCAAATTCCTAAACGTTGCTAGGTTTCTTGGAAGACACTAGAACCAACGTGTATTAATGGACGCTTCTTAAGGAAACATGGGCATCTCAGAAGACATCAAGGACAAAGGGCTACTAAAGTCCTCGTTAAAGTGTGCACTTAAAACCCCACAGCACATCGATGTGCACATGCACAGTCTGGTCTGGGTGTGCAGGCAGCGGTTCTTATTGTCTGTATTTTAGCAGCTCTACCTTAGAGTGCAGTGTGGTGAGGATTCTCGGTTTTGTAATTATTTATTATCAATTTGTAATTTTCCTTTAAATATGAAGATTATCCACAGCATGATACTAATATGCTAAGTCTTGCAAATTAATCCTGTATA
Organism: Proteles cristata cristata; assembly: GCA_017311185.1. Lineage (NCBI taxonomy): Eukaryota > Metazoa > Chordata > Mammalia > Carnivora > Hyaenidae > Proteles > Proteles cristata. Next base: position 1,403,780 of record JAESUZ010002468.1, read on the forward strand.
AAATTATTGGCAGCACTGCTGAAATTGACATTGCAAAAATTAATACTGTAAATTCGGCTGCACAAAGAAACTTTTAGAAAATTTCCATTTGACATTTAAATCATACAGAGCCTTAGGTTTATATAATTGGAAAAACTTACACATAGTCCTGATATTTGACTATATACACACACACATGGAAAAATATATACACACGAACCTTGGAAAGTGTATTATTTCCCTTTCAGTGGGAATATTGCCACTGTGTCCATATGTAATTGTACGGTGTTCATGCTGTCTTTTAAAATTCTTTACTAACCAAATGAATGAAGACAAGGATTAGTGGGAAATTAGAAGTGATTTAGTGTATTACAAGTTTAACTTAGAAGACATGCTATTCTCAGATGAGTCCAAAATCCCATTTTTTTCCCTCTCATTTCTCCCCTGGGTCACCCAAACCTAAATTTAAATCTCAAAACACTGCAAAGAAAGGTTATGTTTGCAGTATTTCAGACTCATTGAAATTCATGGAAAGCTTGAGGATTTGTAGATTTACAGACCCATTTCCTAAGAGTCAGAGAGACCTCAACCCTGGGATAAACTTAGGTTTCAATTATTCATGAATCCCCCACTTTTTGGAAATCTGTAATTATGTCAGAAACCTTATAAGTAATGTGTATCCCATGGATAAAGTTGGTGAGCACCCTTCAGGCCAAAGGAGAGTATCTTTCACACCACATTTTTTTTTTTCGTGAATTCTGCAAGAGAGAATCACTGTAAGTAAGAAGTAGTCTAACAAGTTATTAAGAGAAGTCAAGTGAAATTGAAGGGATGGCATGTTCCTTCTTGGAATGCTGGACCCATTTCCTGGATTACGGCAAAACAGGTGCAGTAGTAATAAGATTATAGAGTTTAGAAGATTTTACTTTCTCTACCCAGATTCAAAATAGCGCTGCTTCTGAGTTGAATGTGGGAGATGCTGGTGCTTAGTTAATGATGATGAACAGACACCTTTGCAGCACCTGCTGGGCCAGTGTCGCACCAGTATGAATACAGTGTAGACGCCAATCCCCCCCTTCCCCCCCCCGCCTGTGGTGCAATGTGGTCCCCATGTCCACGAAGGCTTCCTCCACTGGGCACCGCAGGTGGGGACTCACCAGGCTCGGCAGGTTTCCTTCCTGGGTCCCTTTGTGGTCAGGGCATTCCAGAAACTGAAACACACTAAGACTTTATTTATTGGGCTTAGTTGAAAATGATTTGCTCCAAGTAAGCAAAAAGGAATGATAAAAACATCAACAAAGACGATGTATGTAATGTATTATATATATTATCATATGTGATATATAATAATACACATTATTATATATGATGTATAATATGACCTATGATGTAATAATATACTACTACTATCAGTTTAAAATTTAGCATTCACAAAGTGCCTAGGTGTTAATCACCTTCAGAAGAAATCTTGTTGGGGCGCCGGGGTGGCTTAGTCAGGTAAGCGTCTGACTTTCCGCTCATGGTTCATGAGTTCGAGCCCGGCCTCAGGCTCTCTGCTGTCAACACCGAGCCTGCTCTGGATCCTCTGCGCACTCCCCTCTCCCCTGCCCACATGGTCTCTCTCTCAAAAATAAATATTTAAAACAAGGAAGAAGAAGAAATGCTGTGAAATAGGCAAAAAGAACATGTTATTGTGCAAACAGTGCCAGCTCTAGAAAATTCTGAAGCGTGAATGGCCTGCTTCTTTATTCCCCCTTCTGATGCTCCTGCCTTTGAGAATGCCTGCACAGATCACAGCTGCAGCATTTAATCCACTGTCTGAGACATTTCTTTTCCTGAACTGTAACTTTGACCTCTAGAGTAAAGGGCATCATGTAGCCTTTCACTCTGTGTGAGGATGTCCACTCTGTGAAACGCACCCCGAGGTCCTCCATGAGGCCAGCACACTCCTGTGCCTTCCGGCATGGTCTCGATGTGCAGCACGCGGACAGCTGCCGGGGCCTCAGTGGCTCTCCTGGTGCGTCTGCTCACCGGGCCCTCACCGGGCTGGCTGTCGCCTCCAGCACTGTCACGACCAAGTTCATTCAGTGCTGTCATGGTCTTTGAGGGGCATTACTACGTAATAGCACTCACCTTCGTGTCGGATTCTCAACCAAGAAGTAAGACAATGGAGTAAGGCGTTGAGAGTCAAGACACGGAGCCTGTGAAGGAGACAGCAGACCCGAGAGATGCCCGCTGATGGCAAGCAAGCTTCATCTGCCCTCTGCCCTCACAGCCCTGGCCTGCCTGGCGGTCCCAGTCGGCCCACTGGGCGCAGCGCTGGGAGAGCTGAGCTGTGCCCCCCCAGCCTCCCGCCACGGCCTCCTCCCACACATCCTGGGGAGGAAGGCGCCCCTGCAAAGCCCAGGAGACTTACAGCCAGTGGAGCTCCTCCCATGAAAGGAAACCCCAGGACCAGAGGAAGCATCTCCACTTAAGACGTGACCCTTCATTTAAGAGTTGATTAGCTCAAAACACCAAAGGGCCATCTGATGCACGAAGGCTCGTAGGCTTTGGGACTCCTGTGCTAAGTGATCTGGGTCTTCTTTCCTGGGATTTTCCGAAGGATACAGGGGACCCCATGTGTCTTAAGGTGTGACAGGCCTCTGCTCCCACAGTCCTGAAGATGCAGTCACTAGATATGCCAGAGACCCTCAGTTTACTCATACCTTGCGGCTTATTCACACTCAGTTGACAATCCTCAACAATGAAACTGTGGTTTAAAAACCCTACGGAATCGTTTCTAAAGAAACACTGATAATAAAGCAGTTACATTTTATCTGACTTTTCTAGTATTACTTGGCCTCCACTCTGCTGCAGATTGTCAGTTGACACCCAGTGACCGATGGAGGCGTAAACAAATTCCATGTTTCGACCACATGGAGGTCCATATGTAGATTCCGATAACTTCGTATGTAGACAGTTGGCAGCCCACCAGAATGCTGGAAACACTGGTCTTCTATTCCATTCTTCACTGGCCAGGGTTTTCTCAGTGACTCCAAAGCTGTGTTGTCCAGCTCCTGCCCGGGGACAAAGCCCTTCTCCCCAAGGAGAAATCTTCCCCTCGGACACTTCATTCAGTGCAGTCAGACCAACGTTGAGGTCTGCTGAGTCTTCAGGAGTCTTTATTTTTTTTTACAAATAGTTTATTGTCAAATTAGTTTCCACATTCAGGAGTCTTTAAGATGATTTCCAAGGTCTCTTTTCCCCCACGGAGGTAGCTTACCTCAACAGGAAACAACAGTATCCAGCAGCGTTAAGATTCCTCCACTTCCCACATGTACTCAATCTCCTGTCTGCCCCAATAGCAGATGTGATATGCAAAGACTTGGGGACCATCACCTCCTATATTTCTGTCCATGAGTCTTCCTGTAGCTCCAAGTAAGTCCCTTTCCAGGCCCCACCCACTGTGTTCCAGAACATCATCTTATGAACAAAGTTTCTGACATAGAATTCTGGATAAATCTCCTTTTTATCTTCCTACTTCTATGATTTATGTTTCCTCATCGTTGTAGAAATCCTTCCCCATTTTGTGATATTTGTTGGCTGTTTTTAGGGCAACATTCAGAATAGAAAGTCCTGCTCTTCAGTACTTGTTATTATTTTACTTAATAAAATCACAAACCTTTTGAAAAAGATACTAGGGAGACATTGAACTTATCTTTGATCCGAAAAGGCAGCGTGATGGACGGCACTGTGTTGGCGACAAGAAAGTGTTTCTTCTATTGTGTCAACATAAGCAGACTGTCCACAGCTTTTCAAATCTGTGGCATTACCTTGGGATGACCACTCTAGTGAATAAGCGTTATTTGCGGCGTAATGAGAACACGTGTTCTTATGCCTCACCTTCCCTTAGAGAGTGTGGGACGAGGGCAGTGTTTATGACCCGGGGGAACACAGAGGTAGGTCTCAAGGCTTCTCTGCTCACAAATCACAGTTCTGTGAACTCTTTATGCCCCCAAATATCCGGTATTGGGACAGAAATTAAAAGTGTCCCAAGTGAAGAGGATTGGGGTGGTAGCTGATGGCCTTCTAGGAAGCGAAGGCCTTCTGTGACCCCAGCTCCCATGGGAGATGGACTTTCCTGTAGTTGGGCAATGGTTACCCCTGACCTTTTCTTGTTTCCTCACAGATTTCCCCCTCTAGTCCTCAGGGTGCGAGAAGGGCCTTCCCTCCTTCCTTCGTTGCTTACGCATCACCCAGGCGAGGGCAGCCCACTCAGCACAGGCTCACGGCACAGAAAACCTGCCCCCACACTTCCCCAGGTGTGCGTCTTGGACAGGATTTCTCTGGGTCAAAGGTAGCAGAGAACTTGGGAATGGGACATGCCGTGAGGAGTCACAGACACTTTCACTATTCGTTTTTTATAACTTTAAAACAAAATGCATGCTCTGAACTGCAGTGAACTGTTATAAAGGATATCGTGCATGTGCTTCTAAAATGAGGTACATGTTGGAGATTCTAACAAACATATAATGAATAATAAATATCATAATTTAAAAAAATGAGAAAATATTTTTTTTCCGCTCCTGAACTTGGGCCTGATCCTAAATGCAACACTTCCATCCCAGTGGTTGAATTGGCAATGTTACATTTAAAATGATCACATTTCCCTAAAGTGACGCCTTCCTCAGAGTTTTGGTGCAAACTTGGCCCCTGTAGAGGCGCCCGTGGGCCAACAGGTGCTTGAACAACAACGACGTTGTGGGAACCTTGGGAGAGTTCCCCAAACGTCCCCCAGATTTCACTCTCTTTCTTCATATGCTCTGAATACAATGGTTTACATTCCTGAGGATGCCTGGGAAGTCGACCCTGTGGACCATTTTCTGTTTCACCATTAGACACACCCTAAGAACAAACAGATTGAGAGTTATAGAAGGTTAGCGGATGGGGGTTAAGAGACCAGCGAGGTAGCGGGGTATTGACAATATGCTTGATTTTTTTATCTGCTTATTTGTTTATTCATCCCTTCATTCCTTTGTGCATTCCTTCATTTCTGTCTGCTTGTTCTGAAATCCACATTTTTGGGCAGCACGATTTGGCATGCAAATGTATGCGGTAAATAAACTGAGTTTCAAGCATACATATGGAGATTTGGGGGTTCGTACTGAGCCTTCAGTTTCGTAAATATGCTTACACTGTATTACATTCTTACAATATTTTAGTTGAGCTAAACATAAACATTTAAAAACTTTCTGATTAATTACATTCGGCTTCAGCGACTTATAGAAACTTGGGACAGGGGCGCCTGGGTGGCTTAGTCGGTTGAGCGTCCGACTTTCGCTTGGGTCATGATCTCGGGGTTTGTGGGTTCGAGCCCCGCGTCGGGCTCTGTGCTGACTGCCAGCTCAGAGCCTGGAGCCTGTTTCAGTCTGTGACTCCCTCTCTCTCTGACCCTCCCCTGCTCACGCTGTCTTTCTCTCTCTCTCTCCTAGAAATAAATAAAAATATTAAAAAAAAAAATAAAGAAACTTGGGACAAGTTGCCCCCCAAATGCCTTCAGACCCCAAAACCGACAGTTCACCTTCCTCATTTTCATCCGGAGTCCTCACTTATCCAAGCTCATTGCCCCTGTCTCCTCCAAGAGCTTCGGTTGGTGTCCAGGGTTATCCGAGGATAATGAGAGGGCACGTGAAAAGTTGTCCGCGTGGCACCAGACATGGCGGAAATGACCACCACCGTAAAATCATGGCGGGTGTGGCTGGAACACTTCCTGGTTCATGGCAGTCTGTCGGTGGAGAGGGAAGGCTCTGAAGAAACGCAGATAGATGACATGTTGAGAACGTGAGATGTGGCTCAGTCTCTTCCATTGGATTTTGATTCAGTGGTCTTCTTTGGTTTGGGGAGTGGCAAATAGAGGAAATGTTTCATTCTTTCGAAATAGGGATGTCCCTGTTCACATACACTCGTGGACCAGAGGGACGTTTTCTGTTTGCTCCGTTTTCTTTGCAGTAAGCAGTGAGTGACAATGGATTTGCGTTGATCGGTTTCCATATTCGGTCCCTTTCTGTTTGGACACGCCCTTACCCGACTCATCCAGAGTGCAGAGTATGGTCCTTGATTATTGCAAAGAGAAGATCCACGTGGGTTAAAACCATGCTATTTCCCAGTCGGTAGGGGCTCCTCGAGGAAAACTCATGTGGTCACGTGGCAGGACATCAGCTCCTACCTGTGGGCAGGCGAGTAGGCAGTGCCTGGACTGTGTTCTCGCTGTGAGGTGAGCAGAGGGCTGGTGCTCTCAGGGGTCGGGGGCTGCGTGCCTGGGGACAGATAGGAGAATGAGGTCAAATTGGAATGAAGGCTACAGGTTTTCAATATGAAAGCAATCCTGTCTTTCTCGGGCAGTAGGGGGTCACCCTCCCCCCCACCCCCCCAGCAAATGTCAAGAGTCTCTATCCTTCGATTCACAGGCTGAGATTGATTATGGAAAGAGAAAAGAAGGCTGTTGAAAAGAAACCGCTCATGAAATTTCTCACACTATTCAATGCCCATCTCCTACCCAGGAAAACTGTAATGTGGGTTTATTTTTTTTTTAATGTTTTAAATGTTTTTCTTTATTTCTAGGAGAGAGAGACAGCATGAGCAGGGCAGGGTCAGAGAGAGAGGGAGTCACAGACTGAAACAGGCTCCAGGCTCCGAGCTGGCAGTCAGCACAGAGCCCGACGCGGGGCTCGAACCCACGAACCGCGAGATCATGACCTAAGCGAAAGTCGGACGCTTAACCGACTAAGCCACCCAGGTGCCCCTGTGGGTTTAAATAACAGACGGAAGGGGCACCTGGGTGGCTCAGTTGGTTAAGCGTCTGTCTTCAGCTCAGGTCATAATCTCGCGGTTTGTGAATTCATGCCCCGTGTCGGGCTCTGCGCTGACAGCTGGAAGCCTGGAGTTGCTTCGGATTCTGTGTCTTCCTCTGTCTTTCTGCCCCTCCCCCAGTCACAGTCTGTCTCTCTCTCTCAAAAGTGAATAAACGTTTAAAGAAATTTTTTAAATAAATAACAGACGGAAGTGTTAAACCGATACACCAGTGAGAAAGAGAGACAGACTGTTTCAGAGAGGAGCTGAAGTTTTCTTCCATTCTTTTCTTGTTTTGTTTTGTTTTTTCTTTGAATTCATGTATCAATTGAAGGATGTGGTTCCTGGAATCGTCAGTGGGAGTTTTCTGCATTTTACTCTCCCTCTAAATTCATATATTCTGATAATAAGAAAAAATCATTTTGTAAGTTAGCATCGAGCGTCCTAGATGTCCAGAAAGATTCCTGTCGGCACAGTCACCAAGCGACAACCAGCAAGATGGCTGGGGTGTGGCAGAGGATGGCGGTGTGAGCCCGTGTGCCGCAGCCGGTGACGCACACCCCGAAGTGAGAAAGAAGAAGCACGTCCAGGGCAACACAAATTTCAGGTGCTGTCGCTGCAGCAGGTGAGCCCACCCCTGCCCAGCACCTGACACCAGAAAGGCCGTGAGCATCTCAATGAACTTAGAGAATCTGCACTAGAATCGTAACAAGCAAGTTCGTGTTCATCTTCAGAAAACTTGCTCTTCTTTCTTAATTAGAGAGAACAAATATTTCATGGAGGGAAAATGGGAGCATAGCTTCGGAGAGCTCTACAGCCTGGTTTAAAAAAGAAACCCATGTCAGCATTCTGGACAGATGTGTATTTGGTCTGGAGGCTGTGTCGCCGAGTGACCGAGGGGGCTGTTCTTTGCCTTGTGCTCCGAAATGAAAATACAGCAGGTTAACTGGGTCAGCCAGGTATGTGGCTTAAACTGATTGGGAAAGTCTCCTTAGTTCTATTCTGCTGCTGTGAATTCAGTTCATATACTATTCATTTTGAATACTTACTTGTGCATATACACATGTTTGTTGGGTTTCCAAGGATTTTAAGTAGAAAATAATATTTTCCCCGTATATGTTGAATTTGTAGGCAACTGTGTTGTGATCACCCATTTATTTTTCTTTGATGGAATCAGGTAGTGCTTAATGTACTTATGGAATATTATAGTGTCTTTTTTTTTTTTTCGGTCAAAGTTCTAATTTGAGAATCCAGTGAATGGCATAAACATAGACATCCACACAGAGCCCCTCACATAACTTCTGGGGATTAATAGACCAAACCCTCCTGAACAGAATCCAGGAACCTGGGCTCTAGTACTCTTTAAACTTCTTTATTAAAGAATTTAATAATTCTGAACTAGTACTGTCAGTGTGGTTGATAGCCTCCTGATAGTTCTTGAGTATTTTTAAGTCAAAGTAGTTTTGGTAATGATTTTGTGATTGAGATTTTTTTTCAATGAAAAAATGATCTTCAGCAAATTTAGTTAACCTCTGATTTTTAACAACATGCCCTGAGATATCTTCTATTAGATGAATAACAATTTTTAAGACACTACCATGACAGTAACCTAGTCTATTAACTACCATGTTAACCTAGTCTGTAAGATTATATTTGGGAGATTAGATTTTTAGCTATAACCAAGTATTGGGCAAGAAACTCATATCCGTCAGCGACAGGAAGTCAGCAAGTTGGCTTATAACACACTAGGGAGCCTGATGATGCTGAGGAGGGAGCATCTTTGTGCTGCATAGAAGGAAAGCACTTTAAAATATCTTTCGGATTATGGTTCATACCTGCACTGTTTGCACAGATCATCTCTACTTTACCTCCGCCCATGACTGTGTCAAATCCCATCTCCAGGCTGTTTGTTTGCCTTCTGTGAAGAGGATTTCTCATTCCTTATACACCTGCTACATGGGGTCCACAGGATGCATAGACCTTCATCCAAATCAGTGTGTGTGTGTGTGATTATATTGTTCTTAAATTATTTAACCAGAAGGCTCTTCTTTTTTCTTTGAAATGTCAGGTGCACCTCTGACTTTTTTTTAAATGTTTTTTATTTATTTCTGAGAGAGAGAGAGCATGAGCAGGGGAGGGTCAGAGAGACAGGGAGATATAGAATCTGAAACAGGCTCCAGGCTCTTGAGCTGGCAGTCAGCACAGAGCCCGACACGGGGCTCGAACCCACGAACCGTGAGATCATGACTTGAGCCAAAGTCGGATGCTTAACCGACTGAGCCACCCAGGCGCCCCGCCTCTGACTTTTTGAAAGGACTTTTTAAAAGGCTGTGGAATGTGGCCATAACATTTATAAGTGGTTCTTCAGCAAGTATAATTTGTTTTGTCTTTTGCAAAGGAAGGAGTCCGGTTTGGGCAGGGTAACTCATTGAGCTGCAAGTTCGAAGGTTCGTCTCCCCCACAGTGGCAGCCATTGGGAGCATCCTGGGGGAGGAGACTAGCTCATCACTGGGACTTGAAAATCTCAAAAGGGCACAACAGCATCAGCACGCTGCCCACCACCGCCCACTGCTGCCCGCCGCTGCCCACTGACGGGCCGCCTCTGCTCTAGCTGAGGGCTTGCCATTCCTCCCTCCAGCTGGAGGCTTCAAGTAGGATGTGTTTTATGTCTTCCTGAGTCAGACGGGTAGGAAAGATTTTATTGAAAAGGAGGAACATGATTTTCCAGAACATCTGTGCTCTGTCATCCCCCCACGTATGGGAGATAACTTGTAAAGTTATCACCTGACTCCAGATTTCAGTGTTTTCTGCTTCTTGGGAACTACCCATGTCATTGGCTGGATGATCTGTCGTGATTCTCAATGGTGTGGGGTAGGGCAGAGCTTAGTGACCGTTGAAAAGCAAAGGGATGTTAAAAATAATTTAAATCTTTTTGCCAGTGAGGTGCCTGGGTGGCTCAGTCGGTTAAGCACCTGATTCTTGGTTTCGGCTCAGGTCACGATGTCATGGTTCATGAGTTGGAGCCCCGTGTGGGGCTCTGGGCTGACAGCTTGGAGCCTGCTTGGGATTCTCTCCTTCTCTCTCTGCCCCTCCCCTGCTTGCATGCTTGTTCTCTCAAAATAAGTAAATAAACTTAAATAAATCTCGTTGCCAAATCACACACATCTTCCCCATAACACTTAAAGAAGAGAGAGTTTGAAATGTGCCCCTGTCTTTTGGAGGATGAAAAAAGTGAAGTAGCAATCTAAATGGTAAACGAGATGACAGACAAGTGGAGGAAGAAGAAAATCTCTAGATATTAAATGCTTTTTCACTGTTATTTTAATAGACTGGTAATTAATATCCCCAAGGAAACATCTCACCATATTGTGTATTGAGCCTCAGTTGAAAGCCCTAAGTAAAATCCCATTCTCTTCTCTCTATTTGATATGTATTTTATGAATTCCTGTTAAAAGTTCAAAAAAGGTCAGAGACATTATCTCTCCCTCATTTAAAGGCATAAAACTGGGAACAAAGTGGAACTCACTTCTGAAGTAAGGATTGAAGGTGTAAATGCATCCAATTAAAAACCAAACATTTACTGTTTAGTTTTAATTTTCTCCCTTAACCATTTATTAAAATGATTTTATAGATTTAAACTCTTTGATGGATATTACAAATCAAAAAGATATCTGCAAGAAAGATACTCTAAAAATCCAGACCATCGGTTCATAAGTAATTTAGAGTTGGCAAAATGATATTTTGTACATGACTCTATCAGTATAATGTACCTAATTCTTAATAAATAAATTTATATTATTAGTTCCCAAATCCTTCATAGAAATACTCAAACACCTGCTGTGCATTTGTGGGAGCAAGAAAAATGGACTTTCCCAGTTTTCTCTTTTTGTGTTTAAAGTATGCTATCTCTCTTCATGAATGGTCTTTTGTGGAGGTTGGGGGGTGGGGATGTACTAATCAAGAAGACGACAGAGGGGCGTCACCAGGTCATTCACTTACCACCTACCTAGAAAGAACACTGCTAACATTCACCACTTCTGCTTCAGAGTTTTAACATGGAAGAAAGGCAATTACAATGAAAAGCTCAAGTTCCTTTTGTTTGTGGACATGGATCCCTTCCTCCCCTTTCGCCATCAAGCCCATGTGCATTTCCCACAGTTCCTTTTCTGTATTTGTTTCAATGTTGGTGTTTTTTTTTTTGTTACCAATCTGTAACATTGTGAGCCATTAAAGATCGAAGAAATGCTATCATGAGGACGTTTATGCTGCACTTCCCTTTACAAATCCACCTGGTTTTTGAGAGTTATCAGTGTGATACATGAAGAGCTAATTCAGTCTTTGTAACTGCTGCATTAATTCCCTGGGATGGAAAAACACAGTATTTTCATCTATTTCCCTTTCAAGGGACACTTAAGTATCTCTTTTTTTTTTTTTCTCCTCTCATTGATAAACAGTGTTGCTTCCTTGCACGCATCTCCTGTGATGTATGTTAAGAACTTTCCCTGGGGTATGTGGTTAGTGTCAGGATTGTAGGAAGAGCGTTCATTTGCATTTCGCTGATTATGAGCCAGACTGAACAAGGCCCTGAGGGTTCGATACCCGCCCCCACCCACGGTAATGTGCCTGGAGAGATGTGCTGTGATGTGGTGGGCTGACTTTAGAACCCCATCACAGGCAACCTTTTCCTACGTCAGAGCCATCTTTTGTTTCTTCCTAAAACCCTTAGATTTTCAAGACATCAGGAACCACTTCTGTTTATATGAAGGACTGATATCATTTTATATTTTTAGTCAAATAGCCCATGATCCTTACCCCAGTTATCCCCAATTATTAAAATGCTTTCTCACCCATCCTGGTTTTTCATCTATTTGACTAAAACTGTATCAGTAATATATTGTTTTAATAAGTAAGTCCTCATAATAACTGTTAATTTTCCTGTTTGTTTTGGTTATCCCTGGATCTTTACTTTTGCATATGAATTTCATAATCACTTTGACTCAGTCCATAAAAAAATTCTTTGAGGATTTCAACTTGAAATATGTTTATAGATTAATATGGGGAGAATTGGTTTGTTTAGATTCTTTTCTCCCATAAATATGATCTTTATTTCTATTTATGCATGTTTTCTTTTCTGAAATAGTCTTTGTATTTTTATCAGTTTCTTGAACACTTTGATTTTTTTTCTCTACATATGTACTTTGTATTTTTTGTTATTTTTCTATTACGTTTTAAATTGTTTATTGGGACTCTCAATCTTGCATTTCATATGTTGATCTTATATCTAGAAACCCTGCTGACTTTTCTTATTAGTTCTAATAATTTTCCTGTGGAATATCTTACTATTTTCTAATGTAAATGATCATAATTACCTTTTTCCTCTTCTTTGTCTCTTATGTCTCTTATTTCTTCTTCTTCCTTTATTGCATTGGCTACCACTGCCGGTATAATGTTGATAATTTGTGGTGATAGTGGAGATTCTTCTCTTGTTTCCAAATTTATGTACCATCTCTACATATCTGCCAGTAAGTAATCTGCTTACTTAGGGTTTCAGAGATAATCTTTCCTAAGTGTTTTCAATCAAGGATGCTAACTTTTATGTAACACTTTTTTCCTCTACATATTGAGAGCACTGTAACTCTCTCCTTTTCTTTGCTCATGTAGCAAGTTATACTGATGTACTTTTTTTATGTTAAATAATTCTTCATTTAGAGTGTGAACGCTCTTTGGTCCTGATGTCCTTGATTCAATTTTCTAATGTCTATTAAAGATGTTTACGTTTATTTTTCACTAGTGAGAAATTCTGGTTTTTTTTTCTTCTTATACAATCCTTTGCTGTCAGGTTTATGTGAAAGAGTAAGTTGAGTAGCTTTCCCTGTTTCTCACTTCTCTAAAATGGTTTGTGCTAAATGAAGATGACTTGTGCCCTGAATGCCTGGTGAAAGTTTTTCTAAAACCTTTTGGGGTGGTGGAGGGCAGATTGCCGTTTAAGTACTAATTACTTTATGATTTTATTTTATTAACATTTATTTATTTTTGAGAGACAGAGAGAGGCAGAGCATGAGTAGGGGAGGGGGGCGAGGGAGGGAGATACAGAATCCAAAGCAGGCTCCAGGCTCCGAGCTGTCAGCACAGAGCCCGACGCGGGGCTCGAACCCACAAACCGTGAGAGCATGACCGGAGCCAAAGATGGACACTTAACCAACTGAGCGACCCAGGCTCCCCGTGTATGAATTATTTTAAAGTTTATAGGTCTGATCAGATTATTTTGTTTCTTTTTTGAGTCATGTATATTTTGTAGAAAACTGTCCACTTTAATATTTTAAATGTATTTGCCAACTGAATCATAGCTTTGCTTTACAATCCTTCAGTCTCTCCTGTAGCTGTCGTTTGAGAACCTTGACATTCCTGGTTATTTATTTATGCCTCTGCCCTGGTATCACTGAGGACTCTTCCTTGAAACTTGCCTATAAAAATTATTTATCTTGAAAACTCATTTTTCCCATTTCTTATGTTAATGTTACTTGTTTTAGTAGGTCTACAGTTTCATTATATGCCTGTTTTAACTTCCTTTGAATTTTGCTTTTTTGTTGTTGTTTTTTTTTCCCTGACATCCTAAGTGGAGTGTTTGTCTCCTATGTTCCGATGATATTGTTGACCCTGAGTCCGTAAAGTATCTCTCAAAGACCTAGTGCCCTCCAGACGCCTACCATGTAGTGTTCCCTTTGTTGTTTAGTTCTAAATATTTTGTCTTTATGCTGTTTCAGAGATAAAATAACAAACAGTTTGTCAGAAAAATAAATTTGACACACCATGTTTTCCCCTCCCTCATCCAAACTGGGAAGTTTTTTTCCCCCATTAAATAATGAGATTTCTTTGATTCTTATGAATATAGTATGAGTGACTTCTATTTCTGTATAGACTTATTTAAATCATGGTGCTATCTCCATGACAACCAGAATTACACAATTTAGCAAACTATCGGAGACAAACCTGCTTTCTAAATAATTCTCCTTCTGCTCCATTTCCTTAGCAAAACACCCATATGTATAATGATTTCCTGAAGAGCTAAGACTCTTTTCTCTGTAATTGTACATTTGTTTTGTACTACTTTGTGAGATTCAGTTTTTTTTTTCAGATAGAAGGATCAAGAGGAATGAAAAATACTAGCGTTTTACCAAAGCATCATTTATATTATAATGCCCAGACATGATTTTAAATTACTGCATAATAAAGACAAAATAATGGTTAAAATTTTACCACCCTTGTTATAAAAATCACCATATACTATGGACACAATAATGAGTAAATTTAAATATTAATCATGATAATGTGATAAACTGTCTGAAGAACAGTGTAGCTTATTGAACCAATAAATAACCATGTACTTTTCCCTTAAGTACGTGTTTTCAAGAGATGGAAGGAAAGAGAGATTTGTCATCACTGTGAGAATATGACATTTTTCGTATCAAACAGGAGTTCCTTTTTGTTTTCGATAATGACGATCATAATTTGCAGATATTATTGAAGACTCAAACAGGTTCAACAAAATGTGTAGGGAAGTCAGTGATGTATAAGGCTAATGAAAAACCTCCTCGCCTTCTTCTTCTCCAGCTCTTTTTTGAGCCCAGATCGCAGAGGCTAGAGCTTGTCTATTTTATCCAAAGGATAAAATTCATTGCACTGCTGGCCGCGCCGCTGTCTGGTTTCCCTGCTAACTGGGGAAATGCATTTGGCCTCTTTTCAACCCTCTGATAACCTGTCCTGCTCAATAGAGTTAACCAAATCTGTATTTATTATGCTCCTCCGTGCCTGTCATTTGAGCACAGTCACCGTGGTGCCCGAATAAATAATGCCGCAGTGCCATTCGGAAATGAGAGCACAATGTCCCGTTCTGGCTCCTGGTGACCTGCCTGTCCCTGAAGAAAATGCCGGGGAGGCAATTTCAGAACCGCAATTTTACATATTGTTTGCCTTTTTCTGTTACAGTTTTCTAATCGAGGAGGATGTGCTTTTCAACATTTGGGTTGTTTTTTTTTTGTCAGCTCAGGTTTTCTTTAACTTTTTTCGCTTCACATACCATCTTATTAAAAACATATTTCCAAGCCTGGCTTCTGTGCAGATGTAATACGTGATAAAGGTGTACTTAAAATAAAAGGTGCAATTTCCTTGGTTATCATTTATTGGAAATTACCTATAAATGAGCTGTGCTTTGAGCCCAGGATTATTACAGTTAATATTGACATTAGCTGTGAGGTAGGCATTGTGGACTCCCTGTTTTAAATGAAGACACTGGAATTCAGAGAGGGTTAGTAAGTGGCCTTAGTCACACAGCCTGGCAACGAGGGACTTCATGTACGGACCCCAATATGTTGGGATCGAAACCGGAGTCTTCCCTCAAATGCCTCCCACATTGAAGACTGTCAGAAGAACAGTAAGAAAGCAAAGATTTAAAACCAAAGTTGTAAATTAACCTTTTGAATTATAGATGATTTCTTTATTTCCCATAAAATCATTATGTAAAGTTTCAAATCTCTGTATATGCACACGAGGTTGATCTCTGCTTTTTTGTATCTGGGCTTCTAGCGTCTTGAACAGTGCCTTGCAAAACTAGGTGTTCTGTATATATTCACTGAAAAGGTGATGAACTATAAAATGAATAGTTAGAAGCTCCTCTCAAGAGAAGAGGCTGTGGTAGACTGAGAGGTCCCAGTGGTTTTTCTCTGCATCAGTGCGGTGGAAATAGTACAACTTACAGCACTTCTCTTTTAAGAGTTAAGTCTATTTCCCCTCCCTTTGAACTTGAGCTGCCCTTGTGACCTGCTCCAGCCGAGAGATTACAGCAAAGGGCCGCCCGGGTGGCTCAGTCGGTTGAGCATCTGACTTCGGCTCAGGTCGTGATCTCGCAGTTGATGAGTTTGAGCCCCGCGTCGGGCTCTGTGCTGACATCTCAGAGCCTGGAGCCTGCTTCAGATTCTGGGTCTCCCTCTGTCTCTGCCCCTTCCCTGCTCATGCTCTGTCTCAAAAATAAATATAAACATTAAAAAGGTTAAAAAAGAGAGAATACAGCAAAGATAATGACATGCCAATCCTGAGCCCTTCTGCGGATCTGTTTCCTCAGCTTTCTGTCACTGGCGTGCCTAAGTCCGGGCTCGCTTGTGGAAAAAGAGAATCAGTCTGTGAGCCAGCCAGTCGCCAGCCAGCCCCAGGCCCTCGGGTGAGGTCATCTTCACCCTGATGGCAGGGCTGGGAGGGCCATAATAAATAGTTACTGCTTTTAGTCACTGAGCTTTGGGACAGGTGGTTATCCAGCAACATCTGCTTGCTACAAATCACTGTCTAATCAGTTTAATTTTCACAACGCCCACTTTGAATCACAGACTGTATTTGATTCATTCAAAGGCGGTGGTCGGAAAGACGTCTCTCCATCTTAGGGAAGATACGGGAGATGCTGAGATACCTCCCCACTCCCCAGTGCTCCCAGACGCTTAGTACCCTCATCTTCTGGGCACCCAAATCCCAGACCTTGGGGTACGCAAGACTTAGGTTTCTCAAAACTTGCTGTTAAAATTTCCCAAAACATCCAGATCCGTTCTTTAAAACTGTAAGTAGCCAGAGCTTAAAAAGGAGGGCATGGCGCAAAGAGGATCACTCTTAAGGGCGAAAAAGAACTCTTAAAAAAAGCACCATCATTTTGCAGTGTATGCGTGTCTCACATCAGCACGTGGGACCCATTAGACTTGCAAAGCTGTCAGGTGCCTCTAGGTGAAACAGAGGGAAACAGGGAAGCCTGGAAAGGAGACAGTGGAGTATCACTTCTCGCTGGGGTCTGTAGCTAGTGGATTGAAGGGTTATGTTGACAGTAATTTTATCTTTTATCTGGGTTTTGATTTTTTCTAAGTGTTAATAGGAAGCAAGAGTCCAGGATTCCTATCCTGAGCCTGACACTTAACTTCAAAGAAATCTCTAGGAAGACAGTTATGCCTTGTGAAACTTAATTGTGTTAGTCCCTAAATCCGTAATGACCTCTTCCACGTGCCTGTAGATGGAGGCTTGGCCTTTGCAAGTCTCTGGCTTGTTTTTGGTTTCAAAATCTCTGTGGGGCGTCTGGGTGGCTCAGTCGTTTAAGCATCTGACTTCGGCTCAGGTCATGATCTCACAGTTCGTGGGTTCGAGCCCTGTGTCGGCCTCTGTGCTGACAGCTTGGAGCTTGGAGCATGTTTTATATTCTGTGTCTCCCTCTCTCTCTGCCCCTTCTTTTCTTGCGCTCTCTCTCTCTCCCTCTCTCTAAAATAAATGAACATTTAAAAAAAATTTTTTTTAAAGGCCTCTGATTCTGTGATTCCCAGGCAGGGTGAGTTGGAAAACAACAGTTCACCCAAATATGTGGTAGCTCTTAAAATATACTTTGCTGGATGGATTGGAGCCATTCGTAAGTGGCAGGACCTCAGGACACACAATTTCTTGATTGGGGTGACTAACGTCAAAATGATTTTATGTCACACGTTATTTGATTTCTGTTTTGACAATTTAAAAAACCACTTTTCCACTGATAGTCTTCTAGAGATGGCCAGTAATAGATGCATTTTTATTAAAAATATGTGTATCTCAAGACCAAAGGCTAAATCAGAATGATTATAATTACCTAATTTATAATGATCTAAACTGGACTGAAGTATGGAAACAGACCTCAAAGACACCATTGACTTGTTTTCTCCATTCTCCTTCACTCTCCCTCCTCCTTCTCCTTCTTCCGTCTTCTGTCTCTGCCTGAGCCTTACTTAGATCAGAACCACAGAAAGAATCAGGAAATTCACACCAGGACAGTGTTTTCCAGAGAATGTTCTGTGGAATATTAGTCCAAGCAGCTCAAAACAAATAAAAAATTTTCATGAAAGAGGTTTTTTTTTTCCCCCATGGTCAACAAAGAGATCTATATTCTCTTGAAGAGGTGGAGAGCACAGTGTGCTGGGGACGTCTGAGCTCGAGCTGAGAGCACGCAGGTTTAGATGGCCACGGGACAGAGGATGCACTTGAGAATCCCATCAGTGGCTCATTTAGGAAACCGAGAGAGCCCCAGACCCCCAAGCTACCTGCCTTCCCAGACTCCAATCTTCCGCAAATCTTAGGATGCAGAGAAGTCGCCATTGACTAACATAGAGGCTGACCTCTCCCGGCTCATTGTCCGCAGACTCACCGCAAAGCTGCTTGGGGATAGGCACCGGGTCTTCTATTCCGAGCTGCTGACAGGCTGAAGCACATGGTGAGGTTTCACTGTACCCTTCGATTACAGCCTGAAATCGTGAAGAACTATCCTTAGACTTGTCCTTCGATCTGCAAAGCAGTTATTTTGAGTCTCTCCTCACCCCTTCTAGTGTTAATGCTCTTCAGCTGTGAGTTATAGCTTTCGCTGAGACGTAGGGTTTAAGTGATCTTTTATAATTTCTGCTCTTCTCACACTTGGGGAGGGTTCCTTTCCTGGCTCCTGGAAGCCAGAATCAGACTCGGTTCCAGGACCAGGGGCTGGCCGTAGATGTATGTGGTAATTCCCAGGGCTTGCAGACGCGGGGCTAGTCTTAGCCAGCCTGGGTTCAAGTCCTGGGTCCATCTAATCCTGATGGGTGCCCATGGGCAACTTAAACCTTCACTGTCCTCTGTCTCAGTATTCTGTAGAATGGGGGTGATCACTGTCTGTACCTCACGGAGCAGTTCGTTAAAGCCAAATGAAATAAGGCATTTTAAATGTTTTAACGTGCTTGACAAACACAACTCCATAAAATGGTAGCTCAGATTTTTATTCTCACCGCAAGATTTTCTTGTACATCCAGGCTAATGAACTGCAGTTTTCGCCTCAAGAGGTCTCAGCTTTTTTGCTTCCTAACTTATCTTTCTAGCAGGAAGGAGTGCAGAGAAGCGCTGTGTTTCGGAACCATGTGGGCGCGCGTGAGATCCGTGGGCTACGAGGAGGCAGACGGCTGCTTTGGCCACACCATCCCCACCCGTCACCCGGCTTCCAGTTCAGCTTGTCAGCAACTTCAGACTCTTTCCCTATTTTTGACATGTTTTCAGAAAATGATAAACCTCACGCACTTTGGTCAAAGAATAAAAGGGAGGACTCCCCAAAGTAGACACCCCAGGGTACCCCGCCCCCCGCCCCCCGTGCCTCCTGGCACGGACTGGAGAGATCCTTGCAAGATTCAGACAGGCTGTGGGGCTAGCGACTTGGCCTCCAAGACGAGGCATCGTGTGGGTTACGTTACCTAAGTCCCCCAGCACGTGGGCGGGAGATTGGGGAGGACCAGAGCACGGCCCAGCAATTCCTGGGGCTGTGCACCCATGACCTCTGTGTAAGTGCCTCCGATCCCCAGGGCAGGGTGTCCGGACAGGCAGATTGCTCAAGTCTCCGGTGATTTCAGATTTCAGTCTTCCCCCACCTGGGGTCCTAGGGCTCAATGATCAGCCAAAGAGGCTGATTCTACTGTGGCTCCATCTAAGGGTTTTGCATCAGGCAGGATTGAGCTATTTCCTGAAACGGCTAAAAACCTCGGGTAAGTCTCTAGTTAGTCCTGCCCGGGATGCGAGAGGACGACACCTGACTTGTGTCGCCCACTGGACCCCTCTGCCCAGACACAATTAGCTCATCCATGTTTTGTGATAGACATTTTCTTTAATCCGGACCTTCCTCCCTTCCCATCCTTGCACGCATGGAGGAAGAACACAAAGCCAGATGACTGCCTTGGCATTTAATATGATGTCTGATATAAACGGGGTTGCATTTTACTAATAAGCTAATGCAAGTGAGGCAGTTTTGTTAACCGTAGAGAAAGCCTTCAGCAGAATTCTAAGGCTGAATGTGAAGGGGCCATCTCATTAATATGTTAATTTTGCCTGTGGGACCATATCCCAGTGGGTCAGATGACCTCCGTCTGCTCCTCCTTGCTAGAAATTGGATGTTGGGTTAAATGCCTGTGTAATGCGAGTCAAGATATCAGTAAGAGAAATGACAGTAACGCTGACTGCCACGCCGCACGGGTGATTTTCTGGCTACAAGTCCTTGTGACCTTTCTGCCAGTGTTGCTGTTGCAGTGACAGACCCATATTTCATTCAATCATAAAGGATGAAATAGATTTGGAACAAAAAAAAATGAACACATTAGGTCTTTCAGTAGTTGTGAAATTAATCCTGAAGATGCATTCATTTTCCCCGACACTGGTTTCTCTCCTTCCTTCCCATCTTTTTTCTGCAATAACATTTTTGTTTTGTAACCAAATTGAGTCAACCCAGAGTCTATGAAGGATGGGGGAAAATCCTTTAACAGGAGTGTTCTTTCAATCACATCTATGCTACTTGAAATTGCGAATTAGTCGTCTGCCTGCCCCAAGCTTAACTGGAATCTTTCGCACGTTTTGCTCGCCCAGACACGCCTGGGTGGTCTCTGCATCCGTCCTCTGTGTGCCAACGTGAAGTCAGCATCCCTCCAAGAAGGGGAAGGACCTAGGTGGTGACATCGTGTCACTGATCACCCTCGCCCTTTCTCCCAGCCTCCCTCAGCGCTGTGTGCCGATGTTGCCAAGGCCAGCTGGGAACCGGGCAAGGGGGTCAAGGCCCAGGCGGGGAACCTGGGAAAAGTCGGCAGGAAATATCCATGCTGGGGACCGACACGTGGCCTTCAGAGCACGGCCCTGCTCTCTCTCCCTGACCGCGGGGTCCCTGCTGTTGCTTCTGGTCCTGGGAAGCCCTTCTCCGTCCTCCCTATTGGGCTGCACCCCCCTCGCTGTCCTGAGGTCATTGTTGTTTTTTCCTCCACCTACTCAGAAAATACCCAAAATGTGTTCCATCAGATATTTTTTTTAAATAAAAGGTAATGATAATGAGCATTCTAATATCCAGTATAGAACACTCTATTTATTTAGTTTAGTTGTTTTGAGAGAAAGAGAGTGGAAGAGGGACAGAGAGAGAGGGAAAAAGAGAATTCCAAGCGGGCTCCATGCTGTCAGCACAGAGCCCAACGCGGGGTTTGAACTCATGAACCATGAGATCATGACATGAGCCAAAATCAAAAAGTGGGATGCTTAACCGATTGATACAGCATTTTAAAATTAAGGAATCACTTGTAGGCCTGCCATTGAAGACATCGATGCTAACGTGTGCTTTACTTTTTTGTGCCACAGATTTATTTTTTAACATGGCTGAAATTATACTATGATGCTCTAAGTTTACAAATGGTATAAATTCTGTTTTCAGCTTGGTTTTTTTTTTTTTGTTTTTTTTTTTTTTTGTTTTTTACCTTATCATTGTTCAAGACCATTTCCCCTGTTTTCGCAGTGTCTTTGTAAACACCAGTTAAATATTAACTGCTCATAAAAATAATAATATTTCAGTATAGAGACCTTAGAAAATGCAGAACAGTAAAAAGAAGTAAACAAAAGTATCTCTGTTTCCTCTTCTTGGGGTGAAGAGATCAGAGGTCTTCTGAATATATAATAGGGGTTATTCTTTATATAGAACTTATATATTGCTTTCTATTAACTTGATAGATTCACTAAATTAACCCATGGCAGGGGCATGCTGTTTGGTTAATCATGTCTTTATGTGGGGTATTTGTTACTACTTTTTCTTGTTGCTGTTACTATGATTAAGATCATGATGAACACCTTTGTTTGTAAGTCTTCAGTCGTGTTTTGGATAATCTCCTGAGTCTAGGGTCCTGCCTGTGGAAATATTGGTTCACGTGATAGGAAGGTTTCAAAGCCTTAGGCCACATAACCAAATTGCTTTCTTAAAATTTTTTTTAACATTTATTTATTTTTGAGAGAGAAAGAGACAGAGTGAGAGTAGGAGAGGGGCAGAGAGAGAGGGAGATGCAGAATCCAAAGCAGTTTCCAGGCTCTGAGCCCCAGAGCCTAACACGGGGCTCGAACTCACAGACTGTGAGATCATGACCCGAACTCAAGTCGAACGCTTAACCAACTGAGCCATTCCAGGTGCCCCCACCCCCAAATTGCTTTTTAAGAAGACTCTACCAATTTAAACTCCCAACAAAAGTGTATGGGAATATTTTTCTCTTCTTAATTTTGAAATTTTTATTTCTTTTGCAAATGAGATTGGCATTCGTAACCCACTTATTAGCCCTTTATATTTCATCTGTGAGCCCTCCTCTTCATTTTTATAGTAGGTGGAAGTGATTTTTGTTTCATTTTTTAACTGTATTTATTTGAGAGCGAGAAAGAGAGATAGAGAGCAAGCAAAAGCAGGGAAGGGGCAGAGAGAAAAGGAGAGAGAGAATTCCAGGCAGGCTCAGTGGCATCAGAGCAGAGTCTGATGCGGGGCTCAAACTCACAAACTATGAGATCATGACTTGAGCCAAAATCAAGAGTTGGACACTCACCCGACTGAGCCCCGCAGGTGCCCCAAAATGCTTTTGAAAGCAGCTTCAGTGATCAGAGACACAGTGTCCACCAGCTCTTGCCCTAGAACTTGATTGACAATTGTCACAACCATCTGGGTGCACAGATGTTACTCGCTGCCTCGGTTTCATAGATGATGAGCCCATAGCACGGAAAATTCCAGTAACTTGCCAAAAGTTGTCCAACTATAAAGTGTCTGAACCAGGATTCCTGCCCAGGACTGAACATCTGCAAAACTGACAAGCTTGATCACCCTTGTCACCCAGCCCCAGAAGGGAAACAGGGCAGCTCATTATGTGGAATGCATACACACGCACGTGCACACACACCTTCCACAACAGCTCGTCTTCCACCTCAGCAAGGCCACCCCTGAGTGACCATCACCCCCAGTGTCCCCCTGTGCACACTGTAAGGTCAGCGGGCTGGAGGTCACAGACAGACACAAGATGACATGTGACTAGACATGTGTGTCAACCGATCAGAAAAACATCTATGAAGACGAATGAGAAAGCACATTTTAAAATAACACTTGCCTCTAATTGTTTTGAGTTTATTTCTACAAATACAAAAGGATTTGGTATTTGTGTAATCATGCTTTTAACCATTTTCTTTTGATTTTTCTCACATCTGAAAGCAGACAAAAATGATCACCTTTGTTTTCTTGTACATTTTCATAGCTTCTTGCTCTCACATTTATCTCTCTAATCCAGGTAGGGTTTATTTAGACACATGGGGTGAGGGACAAAGCCAACTCTTGTTTCCTTCTGAAAAGTTAAATCAGTTACGTGGCTACATCCGTTCAATGACTGTCCCTTTCCCTCGCTGCTTTATATTCTCTGCCGTATGAAATTTCTATTAAGGGCTTTTAAAATACTGTCTTTCAGCTTATGAAGCTCATATTTGCACCATGTACAAGAACTAATCTTAGAGACAAGATATCAAAGAACCATTACTCTGCCTTTTAAGAAGACAGTGGTCATTTAAGTGACATATTACAGACCCTAAAGTATGATGGTTATGCACTGATTGTGCAAACAAAATACAGGCACAAAGAGAGAGCTAGGTGCCAGTAGTGCGGTTTGGACCAGTTGGGTGGAAAGAAAGCAACACTAGTGTGTGCATCAAGGAGGGTGATGGGGTTGACACAATCCATGATGAGCGATATCACAGCCACCGGCCGGAATTAGGATGGCGATCCACCCGATCACGCCGTAGAGCAGGAAGTGGGACAGCCAGGTGTGTGCCCTCCTGCCGACCCGCATTCCAGAATCATCCGCGGCTTCCTCTGTAAGAAGCCACCTCGGCCCCCTCCCCGCGGCACCCCCATCCCCTGCAGAGTCCACCCCTAAGTTCTCTTCCCCTCTCCTCACCCACCATGAGCTTCCTTATCTGTGGCTGGAGCTTCTGCGATGCTGGCAGACTCCAGGAGAGGAGATCACACTGACGGCAGAGCCATCACCAGGTGCTCACGTGCCTTCCTCCAGCTGTACCCGCAGCTGGTGTGCCACACCCACGCTTCGTTCTTCTTTATTTATAAGAAGTTCTTTACGAAGATCGCTGTGTGGTTTTTGACGTGGCACAATTCCATCAGAGAACGTGCCCGCGGCTTCGTTGTGTCTTGCCTTGTACTGCACTTACCGGTGTTGAAGACATTGCTGCAGTTACTGCTGTGCGGCCCGACAAGATGGCGGCAGGGGCTGGTGAGAGCCCCTTGGCAGATCCCCTTTCCAGGGAAAGCACGTGTAGTTGAATTTGAGGCAAAGAGACTGTTTCAGAGAAGCAAATATTGGACCACCCATATACTGTTACATTTTAAACTTAGAAATCAATGTGTTTTATTCACGGATCTGTGTTTGAATTAAACATTAAGAGAACACTTAAAAAAATTTTTAGAGCTTTTGTGTAAGACTCTGAGATAACTATTGGCTGTTTTGAGTTCCAATCAAAGGTGACATGCAAAGGGTCCCGATTTCTCCGACCTGGAGAGGCGACGGGCCGGGGGTCATGTGCTTGGTCACTGATTGCACTGTTTCCTTTCAGCACGCAGACCTTGGATATTGGAATATTGGACATCTTTGGTTTCGAAGAATTTCAAAAGAATGAATTTGAGCAAGTAAGTGCGTTTCTTTTGAAACTTTATCAACGTTAATGTGTTTTTTTTTCAACTCACAAATCGACTCCTTTATTTAGTAGAGACTATTTGCATAATTGCTTGCAAATACAGAATTAAAATAAGTACTTTTCTATCCTGTTTTAAAATGTATATCCCTAGTTCACGGACATATCCGTCTTTATGTGGTCCATAAACAAATGGCATAAGTTTTTTTTTAGACAGAAGCACTTGTTTTAAAAGGCACTGTTGACCTGAGTTGTACTTAAAGGGATGGTATTTCAACAAGGTTTGAGAGATGGAGGGTGTCGCTTCACGGAATAAAGGCAAAGGTCTTCAAAAACCTTGGTTGAAACTCAGAATGGAAAAACCCCATTATGCTAAATACTGTTATTTGTAGGTTCAGCTCTATGTGACCTTCATACATGTGACTGTCGGAAACTCGTAAAAAAACAGATTCAAGAGGCACTGATTGTTTTTAATCCATTTACAATTTAGGGCACTTTGAAAAGTACTAGTGTGTGTTTTTTTTAAGTATCTCCATAGTAACATATGATTCATTTAATCAAAGTGAGTATATCTAAACATTAGGTGTTAAAGAAGAGAGTAGAAAGAGAACTTGTCCTTGGCGGCAGGGAAGGAGAAATGAACCGATAGAAGGGTGTAGCTGGAAAGAGAGAAAACCTGGCTGTGCTACATCATGGGAAGAATTGCAAGCTTTTAATAATTACATTATTTGTTCAGGTTTATTTTTTTTTTTTGAGTTTATGTATTTATTCAGAGAGAGAGAGAGTGTGAGTGGGGGAGGGACAGAGAGAGGGAGAGGAGAGAGAATCCCAAGCAGGCTCCGTGCTCCTGACAGCGCGGAGCCTGACTCATGACTCAAACATCCGAACCACGAAATCATGACCTGAGCCGACACTGAGAGTCAGACGCTTAACGGGCTGAGTCCCTCAGGCGCCCCCAGGTTTATTTTCTCAAGGTAGATAATGTGGTGGTTCATGACACCAGATGTGAATTTGAAACCCAATTCTGTGAGCTGTCTTGGTCAAGATGAGAAATCTATAATGAACCTCGGTCTCCTTTTCTGTACAACTGGCAGAGTAAGAGGCTTACAGAGATGTGGGCTTGAACCGGATTACGGTCCTAGAGGTTTGGGCGTCATTTTTCTAGTTCATGTCCATGTGTAAGAAATAGCGGAGAGCCGCCGTTACTGTTGTAAGTGGGAACGCATGGAAACCTTTTAAATTTCAGCCTTTTTCTTTTCTTTTTTTTCTAAAACACTGGTGCAGCATCTTGTGAAAAGAGCCTAAATCATGGTGACTTACCTGACCCAGGATGAGTCACCATGAATCATATTCCGTACAAAACCTTGCAACAGACCACAAATTTCTTCTCCGTCTGGACTTCTGTATCCACGGCTAAGCTGGGGGAGGAGGGCTGTGGTTTTATTTATTTATCGCTTGCTGTAAGGACGCTGGGGACTCACAGGAGGACAGGGCAGTTGCAAGACTGACCAGTAAGAGAGTCGGGGGTCTACACAATACACATGGGTCTGAGGGCCGTGACTATGATGCGCCTCTCGACACGAATAGTTCAGTGCGGTCTGGCAGTGATATTGGTTCTTGACATTTTTGCTTTAGAAAACGTACAGGCTTTCATGTCCCTGATGACACGCCCTGGGTCCTCTGTCTCCTGGTAAGTGACGTGCGGAAACATAGGGGGAGTGGTATCCTGTCCCGGCCTCTCGGAGGCCCCCTCCCACCCCACCCCCTTCTCCGCACCCCACATAGTTATCCATCCAGTCCGTGCTGATGACTGAGACGTACAAAGCATTTAAGTTGTTTCCTTATCAAAACTTATTTGTTTTACTTCAGTTACATGTAGCCCTTATGCTTTTTTCTGCTAACTATTTTAATTACGTATTGTAGAAAGTATTCATAGCCTGAGATTTTCGTATCACAAGACATAGCATGTTTTCAGATCTAAAGAATGAGTCTCTATTAAATAGCACAAGGTAGTTTTAGTCTGGGCAAAATCTCAAAACCAATGCTTAGATTTAAGTTAGGAAAATAGTGTTTTTTTCCTTTGGAAAAAAATGTACCTTTTTCTAAGGTTTGTTGGGTTGTGGTATACAATTGTAACTAGAAGCCATTCAGAATAGACTTATTTTCTTTGTGATGATTCCAAATCTCGTCTTACAGTGGATTTAGCAGATTTCTAAATCTGCATGTGAACTTGTATTAAATGCTTTGGTTTGAATGCCACATTCTAGACTCTTGAGTTGCTAAGACAACATGAACGTCCTCATTTTATATTCCATTGCAAACTTTCAACAAAATGTTTAACAAATCAATATTGTGTTCAGAATCAAACCCAGAAGAATATTAGTGCCTTTCTTTTTTTTTTTTAACAAATAGTTTATTGTCAAATTAGTTTCCACATAACACCCAGTGCTCATCCCCACAAGTGCCTTCCTCCATGCCCCCCTCCTCCCCCCCCATCCACCAGTCCTCAGTTTTTGTCAGCATTCAAGAGTCTCTCATGGTTTGCCTCTCCCCCTTTCCCCCACAACTTCTGTCCTTCTTCTCCCCCTTGGTCCTCTGTTAAGCTCCTCCTAATCCTCCTATACGTGCACACATATGATATTTGTCTTTCTCTGCCTGACTTATTTCGCTCAGCATAACACCCTCAAGGTCCATCCATGTTGCTACACATGGCCAGATTTCATTGTTTCTCATTGCCATATAGTATTCCATGGTATAGATAAACCACATCTTCTTGATCCATTCGTCCGTTGATGGACACTTTGGCTCTTTCCATGTTTTGGCTATGGTTGAGAGTGCTGCTATGAACATTGGGGTACATGTGCCCCTGTGCATCAGCACTCCTATATCCCTTGGGTAAATTCCTAGCAGTGCTATTGCTGGGTCATAGGGGAGTTCTATAGTTAGTTTCCTGAAGCACCTCCACACTGTTTTCCAGAAGGGCTGTACCAGTTTACATTCCCACCAACAGTGTAGGAGGGTGCCCGTTTCTCCACATCCTCGCCAGCATCTAGGGTTCTCTGATTGGCTCATTTTAGCCACTCTGACTGGCGTGAGGTGGTATCTCAGTGTGGTTTTGATTTGTATTTCCCTGATGAGGAGCGATGCTGAGCATCGTTTCATGTGTCTGTTGGCCATCTGGATGTCCTCTTTGGAGAAGTGTCTGTTCATATCTTCTGCCCATTTCTTCACTGGGTTGTTTGTTTTTTCGGGCGTGTAGTTTGGTGAGTTCCTTGTAGATTCTGGATATCAACCTTTTATCTGATATGTCATTTGCAACTATCTTTTCCCATTCCGTTGGTTGCCTATTAATTTTCTGGGTTGTTTCCTTGGCTGTGCAGAAGCTATATTAGTGCCTTTCTAAGTATTTTATTCTCTTTTGAGCTTTTTGACCCATCTATCAGCAATTTGCTAGAATGTCAACTCCTGCGGCATTGAAACTGGGTCTGGCACAGCGTTTTGTATATAACAGAAACTTGGCAAATATGTTTTCAATTGAAATCTTAAGAATAAATTCAAAAGAAAACATCTTCCGAGGGGATCTCCTAGCAGTTTCCTTGCTCAGGAATAAATGGATGTATGTCATTTGTTCTTCTACAAGAAGCTTGACAAATGTTTAGAACAGGGACAGTTGGAGGAGATGCTAAAAAGCATTTCAGAACCTCAGCACCTCCAACCTCAGTGTCCCCAAGTGGCTCTAAAAGATGGCCTTTGTGGTTCTTTTGATAAGAATTTATTTCAGTTAGTAGAAAATGCTAATCCTTGTTTCTTTGGCTTTTAATGAATCATTTCTATTAGAACTATTTTATATATTATAATAGAAACCATATGTAGAGTTAAAAAATATCATTTATATGATATATATAAAACTCTACATCCTACATGATGATCCATTTATATATTATGTAGCATATATTACAATATAGATATTATACTATATATATACTATATACTATATATTATACTATATACTATATATGCAAAATTATATATAATTATATATAATTATATTTTATAATATAAATCATATGTATTTATATATTATATATAATATTTTCTATAATATATATAATATACAATATTATATAATACATATAATATATATGTATTATATAATATATTACATATACTATATGTAATTATACATGTGGTATAATATATATAAAAACTCAGCGGTAGTTTGATGCTTCAGTAGAAAGAAGTCATACTAAATAATTGGAGTCCCAAAGTGTAGAATTCAGGAGGCTCTGAATCTACCCCCCTCATTATTTAAATAATTACATTATTACCAGCTCACTCTCTGTGGTGTAATAGCTGAATTTTATAAACCCTCATCTCCTTCATCATGTGGCATTTCTCTCTCGCTCTGTAAAAATCCCTCCTCACACCCTGAGGAAGAAGCGGCTCTAGCCAACTCTTCCACACCATGCAGCCAGTCCATCCCCAGTGCGGAATGCCCAGTACGCAGCACGTGACCAAGACAAAGAGAGGGGAAAGCAGTCTCCTTTCTGACCGTGGAAAGTGGAAGACGGGGCAACGATCTCTCTATTTCCAGATGCGATCGTATGTTAGGAAAAGGGAGGAGAGTGAACGAAAGCCTCAGCAGAGACAGTGAGAGAACGTGGTAGAGAAGCCAGTGGGCAACACGGACATGCAAAACCGGTGACTCCTCTGTGGTTTCAAAGTCGCGTGTCAGGGCAGGACGGAAAGGAAGACGAAATGCCAAAATGAAGTAGATCGCCCAAGGAGGGATCGGCAGAGGGCTCCTGAAGCCACACGATTACACGGAAGCGGGTAGACAGACCTGCTGGATGCTTAGCCGGACGGGCGCGATGTCTAGAGAGGCCGGTCTGGCCTCAGCCGACTGACACACAGAGGCCGGAGCGGCTCCAGGACACGTCACTGGAAGCACAGATGGCCGAGTTAGAGCAGCTGCACTCTGCAGCTCCGAGCAGGAGTGCATCAGGGCAGGGCGTTGCGGTGGGTGCGAACGCTGCAGAAGGACACACACGCAAGATGCCTGTCAAGTGTTCTTGTCAAGAAGGGGAAGGGGAAGGAGGGGGGAGGGGAAGGAAGAGAGGAAACCTTAATGTGATGACATTTCCCGAGCCAAGCACTAATCAACGGGGACTAGGGACCGAGGAACATGATGAAACACACCGTGAGGATACGCTCCCCAGAGTCCAGCGTGCGGGGAACCACGCAGAGCCAATGACCTGATTTCTTGCACCTATAAAACTGCAAGGGTAAACATGTGGAAGAAGGCAGGTAGCCTGCAGATTCAGAGAGACATAAGAGACATAGAAGTCAGTTAAACGTATGGACGGTATGTGGACCCTTATTTGTTTAACTAAGTCTAAAGTTTACCAGTTAACTAATATAATGTAAAATCTGGATAGTTGACGAGATAAAGGAATTATTATTGATAGAAATTATGTGTGATAAAGGTACTGTGGATGTGTTTCTTAAGTTCTTATATCTTAGAGAATTATACTAAAATCCTTGCCAATTAAATGACATGGTGTCTGAGAATTACTTTATTATTTTTAATTTTTTAATGTTTATTTTTGAAAGAGAGAGTGGGGGAGAGGCAGAGAGAGAGGGAGACATGGAATTCAAGGAATCCAAAGCAGGCTCCAGGCTCTGAGCTGTCGGCACAGAACCCGATGCAGGGCTTGAACCCACAAACTGTGAGATCGTGACCTGAGCCTAACTCAGACACCTGACCTACTGAGCCATCCAGGCGCCCTGAGAATTACTTTAAATGGGTCTACTTTTGAGGGTAATAGAAAAATGGATAAAGCAGAATTGGCCATGAGTTGGTAATTATTGCTAATTCTTCAGGTTTATTCATGGCAGATGGGGTTCATTATGGTGCTCACTGTTGAATACACTTAAAACTGTCCATAATATACTATTTTAATACATGAGAATATTTTGTGATCATATATATATTACTTTAATCAATGCTAGAATATTTCCACACCCAACACATGGTATTGCAAAGCTCTACATGCTACAGATCTTTACCAACGGCACAAAGAACAAAGCCGTGGAAACCAACAATTTAACATTCAATAATTTTCCTAAATTTCCCACTACACTCATAACATGCAGCTATATATAATGAAACACTTACAGCTATAGAGCCTAGTAAAATCGCATAGCAACAACCTCCTGTAAGAATATAGGGAATTTGAAGAGAGAATACATTTGTTGAAACTTAAAGCTTCGGTTGCAGAAGATAAAATTTTGATATATGACCTATTTTTGTGTCAGCCTCCATCTAAGCTGATTTCAGAAGAGTTGTCAAAGATTTGAAATGTTTCCCTGCTTACAAGCTCTTTTCTAAAAGGGGAGATTTACTGGAAAGTCCAGATGAACAATAATCCAGTCAGGCTTGGGCTAAGTGTTTACAGACTTTGGAAAAAGCCAGATACCGTGACGTCTAAAATTTTATGAAAGGAGATTATATAGTTTGGCAACCTAAACCTCAAAAAAAAAACTCCATAAAATCCTTAGTTGTGAAATCAGTGCCCTAGAAATGATACAAGATAAAATCATCACCCTTTACGTGGAGAATCCCATTTTACAGATGGGATCCCTGTGGGTGTTACAATTTCTGCTCTGTGACTGAATGTTAGTGGTACCTTCAAGGATCTGTTTTTCTGGCTCACATGTGTCAGGGAAGTTTACAGTTCGTTCAACATTGCTGGCCCTGTACAAAGTTCTGGGTCCTGTTCCAAACGCTAAGAAATGTGCAGGCGTTTGGTGTAGTCAGTAGGATGCAATGGAAGAAGGGCCCATTCTACTCGGACACCATGGGGGAAAGACTGGGAAGCCTTCATGAGTAACACATTGCCATTTTGGCTCCAAGTATGACGGGACCCATGTAATTGTCATCATGTTGAATGTTCTGACAGCTGTTAGCTTTCAATACTGATCTGCTTACCGCTCAATGGATCCATGAAAACAAAACGTATTTTATCGTTCAGTTGCATCACATTTAGATTCCAAAATCATACATACATTAAATATCCAACTCTGTCTTAAACCATGTTCTGCTTTAGGATATTGAGTCTCCAAAATCATTTCAGCGACTCACCAAGCTATTGATACAGCACAGTTTAAGAAAATTTAGTTTCTTTACCTAGCAGAACCCTCATATAGTGCCACTCCGTTTATTTGGAAAAGCAACCAGTAATTAAATAATGAGATGCTATTTTAATGTACTTCTTGCAATAAAAATGGGTTATACTTAAAAAAAAAAAACAAAACAGTATGGTGAGAAGTCGTTAGAGGGGCGCCCAGCTGGCTCAGTCCATAAGCATGCAACTCTTCATCTCAGAGTCATGAGTTCAAGCCCCTCCATTTTGGACAGGGAGCCTACTTAAAATAAATAAATACAAAGTAAATCTTAAAAAAATAAGTCTTCTTGGATCAAGAAGATGTGGTTTATCTATACGATGGAATACTACATGGCAATGAGAAAGGATGAAATCTGGCCATGTGTAGCAACGTGGATGGAACTTGAGGGTGTTATGCTGAGAGAAATAAGTCAGGCAGAGAAGGACAGATACCATATGTTTGCATGTATAGGTGGATTAGGAGGAACTTAATGGAGGACTGTGGGGGAGAAGAAAGGGAAAAATAGTTGGTAGAGAAGGAGGAAGGCAAACCATTAGAGACTCTGGAATGCTGAGAACAAACTGAGGGCTAATGGGGGTGGGGGAGAAGGGAAGGGGGATGATGGGCATGGAAGAGGGCACTTGTGGGGATGAGCACTGGGTGTTCTATGGAAACCAACTTGACAATAAACTATGAAAGAAAAAAAAAGTCTTCTTCAGATAACAGTTTTAGAAAAGCTATTTTGAGGAAACAAAATGAGTCAGGGAAAAGCAATTTTCATTGTGTGAACTGTAGTGCATCTAATGACAGAGTCCCCTCCAAACCTCTCAAATAATATCACCATTTTAGCATGAAGGGAAGCAAAGCTCAGATAATTTAAGTAACTCCTAGAAGGTCACAGCATGTGCCTCTGAATTCGGGCTTCGTGATCTATGCTGTTTCCAGCTCCAAAGGTTCTTTGAGGCTAGACTTAAGTGTGTAGTATTGGTACACATTTCCTAAACTACTCCTTGCTCAGGAGTACATTTGTATGTCTCTTAGGAGACATTATTTACTCTATTAAATGTAGAAAGAAGAAACTTGTCTATTTTTGTTTGTTTTCATTTGTTTGGGCTTGTTTGTTTTTTAGGGTTTTTTTTGGTGGGTTTTTCTTTTCTTTTCTTTTTTTTTTTTTTTTTTTTTTGGTGGAGGTGCTGGGAATGAACCAAACCAAGAACTTTTTAATAAATTTTATTTGCTATCCTTTGTCCCCATAGTGGAGTATTTCTCCAAATCCTTTTAATATGCATACATAGTTTAGAGAATGCAGGCATGTCTTCTTTATTGTAGGATTCCAGCGTGATTAAAAGGAGATGCTGTAGAACATAGTGAGAAGAATGAATGGATTTGAAAATATACGTCAGGTCCCTCTAGACAAGCATGAATTGAGGATTTTTTAGTGATGACTAACCAAGAAAATGCTTAAATTTACAACAGTGGCTGTTTAGATAGAATACCCAGATGTGCTACCCGACAATGTAGAGTCATTTGCTTTTCTGCTGATCATGAATAACAAGTTCTCGGGCCCCCACTGTGAGCTAGCTGCTTTTCCTGTGTGATCTCTAACTCTTGGGAAAGAGCCCTCAGAGAGAGAGAGAGAAAATCCCAAGCAGGCTCTGCACTGTCAGCACAGAGCCTGATGTGGGGCTCGAGCTCACAAACCATGAGATCATGACCTCAGCTTAAATCAAGAGTTGGACGCTTGACTGAGCCCCCCAGGCACCCTGAAAAGAGAAAATGTATTGACTAAGCTGAGATATGTTGCTAAACACACAAACACACACACACACACACACACACACACACACACACACACACACGTTTTGCTGAAAAGTGATGAAAAGTATAGTGCCTGAAGGTTTAAAATATGAGAAATTTTACCAGAAATTATGTTTCCAATACCTTCTGTCAACAGAAGGGTATATTTTATGGACAAGGTATCATGCAAAATACCTAAACATATTTTTTCCTATCACTTATATTTTCCAGTTGTGATGTTAGGAGATTATTAAGTAGAATATGGTTTAGCCACTAAGCTTATCGTTGGCTGACCCCTTCAGTCCATTGCTCAAATTCCAGAATGGTAACCATTGCTATTAAAGGAGAATACAGGTATGAATTAGGCCCATTAAAATATTGAATTATATATGTGTGTGTGTATATATATATATATATATATATACACGCATATATATATATACATATATATACATATATATATATATATACACACACAACACACGAGCTGTGTTGCTCTAAGTAAGAGAGTCACTCAAAGAAATGTTGTTGGGAGAGAGCGTGTGTTTTGCCTGTATAAAAACTGTTTTTTATGCCTGTGAAGTAACTTCTGCCTCCATTTGCTTAAAACCTTGTCTGCAGCGTTTGATTTTGAAATCTCAGAGGACAGCCAGAGTTGGCGAGGAAGGAGGTTTGGGTTAAGAAAGGCTAGTCCACCAGAGAGAAACGGCCGGCCGGGGTGTCTAGAAGGGGTAAAACCAGGCAATTCCAGTGAAGCCAGCGCGGTGGCAGCGGGGGCTGGTGTGGGTGGGCACCCGGCTCCTACCTGCCGCCCGAGGCTCCTGGGAGAAGGGGCCCAGCACACGGCGTCTGCATGACACTCTACACCCCGGGATTTACGTGACATTGGTGCTGGCCGAGCCGCTGTCATCTGTCCATCAGGTTGAGACAGATGGAGCTGAGAGAGTAAACAGGCCTCTCCAAACAAGGGCAGAGAGAAGAAAGGGCCCTGTAATAACAGGACATTCAAAGAAGGCAAAATAAATTACAGAATTTAAAAGCTGAAACAAATCAGAGACAGGCTCTTCCCTCACCAGCCCCTGCACCTGCTGTTTTATAGATAATGTCAACATCAGAAATGATTGATTTGTTGGGGAAAGAACATATAGCGATCTGGAAGACCCCGAGGCATTCTTCCAAAAAGGAAGGTAGAGATTCCCAGTACACCCGGCACTGAAGGCCTTGAGAAGTCCTGCAGAGCAGCCCATTAACTTAGCTTAACTCAAGGTTTCTCTGATGGGGTTCTGATTTAGTGTTTTTTTAGATAATACAGATTGACATTTTATTCAATTAGTGTTCTGTGAAGCACATGCAGAAAATGCAGAATATCTGAAATCTAACATCGTTCCTGTACAATCTAACGACATTCCACAAATGTATTATGTATTCGCATCTATGCTAATTGATGAACAAGTCAGTTAATAGATAGTGAATGCTCCGTGCTCTCCTCTTTCAGTGTGTTCATCATGTCTGCATACTAAAATCACCTGGAACGCTTTTAAAATATACCCAGCCTCACTCTGACTTAATTGGCTTGGGGTCAGGCCCAGACATCAGCATTTTATAAAAGCTCCTGGTCAGGTCCAGTGCGCTTAGGGATGTGAATTGCTGTCTAATGCCTTCAACTGGAGTCAGCTTTAATTAACCTCCTACTTTAATTCTGTGATGTAAATGTCATGCTCTATTATATTTTTGCTTCAGAGATATTTCACTGAGTAATAAAAATAAAGGGAGAACAGTTGGTGAAAATTTACTCAAGAAATTAAGTTTGTCATTAATACAAATGATAGGCCATCTGGATAAGCAATAATGTTCTGTTACCAAAGAGTGTTTTCAAGGGGGGCATAATTTTTATCATCAAACCAGGCAGCAACGGCACTTAACGTACAAAGGCTGTATTTTAATCAGAGAAGGGTGTGTGCTAATTAAGCAGTACTTAATAATTGCTCATTTCCATCTATCAATACTCACCTTCATTCACATCCAGGCTGCTCTAAGGAATACCCGGAGAGTTACTGGGACCCAATTATGATTCTGATGGATGAAGTCAAAAAGTAAAAATGATTGCTTTGCATTGAAGACAATCATATTCTCAATTATTGATGCAGACGGATATGTAAACTAATTTGCCTATAAAAAAAAATCTTCCACAGTGTCTTTCTCCCATTGTGTTTAATATGCACTCGCACATGGACACACAACAGAGACAGTTTAGTGAAGATAAATCCGGAAGAAGCAGGCTGGCCAGGACTAGGACCACCATTTGGTCGGTAGGACACATTTTTTTTTTTTTCTTCCAGTTTTCAGCTAGGTACCTGACATAGGCTGCTGTGTTCACATTAGCACCTTGAACTCTGCTTTCTGGCAGTTTTGAAGTTCATGTGACAGCAGTTCTTTTGTATTTTAGCTTTGGCTCAAACAGTGCTTTAAGCAGTGTGGCATAGGGACAGGCAAACTGTTTTGATAACGAAAAAACTATCTTGTCCACATTACTTCAAAGTGAGTTTGAAAACCATTCTGCCTTGGACTGTGTGTGTCCCCAGTGCTAAGCCTTATTCTCCTCTGTTAGACAAATATATTCCAGTTCAGAAAGCACCCCTGTAATAAAGGCTCCAAGTCAAAAATCACTCCCCAGTATCTACTCAGTTTTACACGTCAAGCTGGAATTTTCCCTACGGGATTTTAATAAATGACTTCTTCCCCACCCCCAAAGACAAAGAGGATGATGTGCAATAAAAGGTTCAGATTTACTGTTGGGACCACCCTGTGTCACAGAACGTCATCTGACACCACAGCTTCAAGATGCGGAAGCCGCGTACGGAAGCTGTGTGCTTTATGAATCGTCTTGACCGGGAGAGTGAGAAATTGAGTTGTAGCCAAAAGCACTGGCCAGATCCGTTTTCTGTTAGCTAACGTGTGGCAGGCTGCTCTCGGCCTTTCCTGGGGACGAAATAAGGCAGGCAAGGTTGTACGTACTCTGACACCCTCCAGCTCTCCCCAGTTTTACCGTGGCTTTGACCCCATTCCGACCTGGTATCGCCCTTTGGACAGGAACACTGGACCAACTCAGCGAAGCCCATACCCAGTTCAATAAAACATTAGTTAAATGATAGCAAGTGAAATATCCATTCGTATTATAAAAGATTAAGTCCGTGAAAACAGGCAGGGATATAGAGAGATCATCGGCTACAGGACAGCCAAGGGCGTGAGGATTTAGACCGTCATCAAAAGGAATTTTTGGAATCGCAGACCTGCATGCAGTCTGTCATGATTGCAGAATGATAAGAGAATTCTCTTCCGTGCGTTTGACACATCCACATCTTAGTATTTTCAATAGAGGGTCTCAAAATGAGGGGAAAGGAAAACGTCATATCATTTGGGTATTTCTTGCACAAGAGAGAAGTGGCCACTGATGTTCTTATTTTGAAATCCTCTATCAGACTTCTTTTTACCATTTCACACGGTAACAGACATCATCTTATTTTTTTATGGCTTCAATATTTGTTTCCTGAGCAATCCACTTCCTAAAATATATTGCATTTAGGCACACCTCCACTTTTAAGCCGCTTCTTTGGCATAAGATCAGACTGCTGAGATATAGAACCTATCTGTCTCTTCTTAAATGATTCAACGTCTGTGTTAACATCAAAAAGTTTGAAACATTACAGTTGTGTAGATCACATAATTAAAGAGAATATTTTCCAATGCTTTCATTCCATAATGCAGTTATTTATTTTCTGCTCATTTACTGCAAATATTTCAAATTTTAATAATCTTTGATAGCATTTATTCATCTTTAGTAACAACATTACCTCAACATTACAGCAGTATATAACACATTATTAGATTGGGGGGACCTCTCAAAATATTTTTTTTTAAAGAAAGTGAAATCATTTTTAGAATTTCCCTTTTTCTTCTCTAACAAGTTTTCAGAGATTTGTTTCTCGCTGTTGGTAAAAAGAGAGAGACGCGTCAATGTATGACTTTCCCAGTGGGGCCACTCCTGTGGACAGATGCTATGCAATGTCAGAGAAAGGTTCGTGTTCCCAGCATCACTTCTGGAGATTTGTATGCTGGAGGGTAAGAAAAGCACAGAGTGTGGTCGGCTCGTCTCCGTTTTGACGGAGGACCACAAGCAGAAGTGTGTGCTAGGCTGTGTCAGGAAGGAGGCATTTTTCACATGGAATTTAAATAATGAGTTCCATCTCTCCCTTTGCCAACAATACTGTGCTGACCTTGTAGGCTTGCGTCCATATTTGAGTTGTTTTTCCCTTAACAACCAAGCCTGTAATGTGAGATGTCTTATGTGGTATGTTGTCCCCTGAAGTGACCGTGGTTGTAATTTTTTTTTTTAATATTCCGAGAATTGATGGGTGACAGTGCGGGTTTATTTAAGGTACTTGTACTTTAAATATAAAGAACTTCCAACCTTGCCTGTATCTCATGGACTCAGTTATCAAGGCACGGACAGGAGAAGCCCTAGCAACTACTGGCCAAATCAGATAGAAGGGAGGAAATTCGAGAAATCCCAGAGACTGTGGCTGGGGTGGGGGGAGGAAGAAGGGGATGCAAAGGGC
Source organism: Proteles cristata cristata (assembly GCA_017311185.1). Taxonomy (NCBI): domain Eukaryota; kingdom Metazoa; phylum Chordata; class Mammalia; order Carnivora; family Hyaenidae; genus Proteles; species Proteles cristata. Next base: position 1,441,693 of record JAESUZ010002468.1, read on the forward strand.
AAGTCTGAGTTTAAACTTGATCTCCGGTTCTTTAGGTTTTAAAGTAATTCCCAACACAGCAGTGGTGTGTGGCGTGGTTATTTTATTTTTAACATATTGTATTTTGTAATAGAATTCAATAGCATTTTCAGCTTAAAGACATTTATCTGATGGCCAAATTCACAAAAACGATTTTTTTTTTTTTTTACTGTGAAGTCGTGATGCTAGGAAAGCTCCTGGAAACCAGGACAGGGGTCTGGACTGTTGTTTTCTAACCTGGAGCTAATAGGAATTGCTTTTGTTATTCTGTGAGCGTCGATACATGGTATTTAGATCTTACCATTAGTATGATTTTTATTAGTTAAATGTTTTATTTGGTACATTTATGTATCGATTATTCTCCACCTGGTACATTTACAACAGAATGTCAAGGAGCATTCATCGTTGAAATAGTTGGACTAGATTAGGTCTGAGCCTCCACATTTTCAGCTCTCCAAACACGCTTTGGTCAGCGTAGCCGCATGCCTACAGTCTTTCCACCGTGTCCCCTGTCCCTGAAGATGTTTGAGCTGTGTCCACCCACGAAATTCTGGTCCTGGTAAGAAGTAAGGAAGCGAACCCGGCAGCAAAGCATCAGCCTCAGGACAAACTCTGTGTTCTGACCAATGCCCTGCACTGATTGGCTTGTTTCTTGCTGAAACACCTTCCTCTGAGATTTCGTGTCTAGAGCATCCCATAAACTTGCATCCTCCCCAATAGCTGTATTTGTGAGAAAATGGCTTTTTCTTTTCTGTGTTCATGTTCGTCTTTTTTTTTTTTTTTTTTTGAGAGAGAGAGAGAGAAAGAGAAAATGGGAGAGCATGAGTCAGGGAGGGGCAGAGAGGGAGAGAGAGAATCTTAAGTAGGCCCTGTGGTCAGCGTGGAGCTCAACTCGGGACTCGATCTCATGACCATGTGTTCGTGACCTGAGCTGAAATCAAGAGTCAGACATTCAGCCAACTGAGCCGCACCCAGGCGCCCCTATCCTTAGGTTGTTCTTAATTCGTGAATAGCCACACCTTTATGTGCAGGCGTAGACACCCACGTGGAGAATTAAAGAATTCTTGGTGTTAGTCATTTGCAAAGGTGGCTTGGCCTGCTGATTGGAAGCTGGAACATAACGGTTGTTCTTATATGTCCAGGAGAGAAGCCATGAGCTCCCAGTAGAGGGACAGGGATATTTAGGAGGAGTTCCCACTTAGCATGTGTCATGATACCAGACTTGCGGAAGAATGTGGGTATGTGCAAAGAGGGCCCCAGGGTGGTCTTTCTTTCTCCAGTGACTATTTCAGTCTGTATGGCTTATAAAATCCTTGGCATTTTCGTTATATAACTATAGCACATTCATATTAAATATAATCCTCGATATTATTTTCTTTGAAGATGAGATTTGATTTTCTTTTTTTTTAATTTTTAAAAATTTTTTAGTGTTTTTTATTTTTTGGAAAGAGAGAGAGTACATGGGGGAGGGAAGAGAGAGAGGGAGACACAGAATCTAAAGCAGGCCCCCGGCTCTGAGCTGTCAGCACAGAGCCCGATGTGGGGCTCGAACTCATGAACCGTGAGACCGTGACCTGAGCCAAAGTCAAACGCTCAACTGACTGAGCCCTCCAGGCAGCCTTGATTTTCTCTTAAAAGCTTTTTTACCCAGTTACTTTGACTTATGTAAATTGTTTATCTGTAATTATTTTCAATGACTTACTCAATTCTAAGTATTTTGAAGTGATTTCTGAGTATTATCTGGTGTAATATAGTTGCTCGCATGCACGTGGTCTGTGAAACTGAAAGAACTCATGAAGGATGTGGGTGTAGACAGAGAAGACTGAGCCTTGGGCCACTCCGAGTGGAGATATAAAAGGAGGTAGAGAAGCCATGGCCCAGGGGGCAGGAGGCCACAAGCCCTTGGTGTCCTGAAAGACAGCAGACACATAAGAATCCCTGTGAGTTATCACTGGGAGGTCAAGGAAAATGAACACCAAGTATTGAACACACGTGGATTGTGTTCAAGTATTGACGTGTGGATTTTGGAATGCACACGTCATTGCCAATTCCACCACAGTGATTCTGGTGGAACATTGGGAGCAAAAGTTTATTGGAGGAGCTTCAACAGTGGGGTCAGGAGAAGAATTCGAGATTGTAAGGAAAGACAACTCTTTGGAAGTTTTGTTGTTATAAAAGAAAGCAGAGAAGTGACAGGATAGCCTAGAGAGGAAGTAAGACTTTGTTTTTGTTAGATTTGGGGTATTTTATTTATTTTTAGTATTTTAAGATAATTTTTCAGATTAAGAAGTAACATATTTGTTTCCTGATGGACAGAAATCTTGATGGAGGATTTTAAAATTTTTTTCTGATAAAGAAACCAGTTTCTGCAACAATGCTTAGAGAAGTTCTTTCTGAAGGAGACGCACGTTCTCTTGGCCGTTTTTGGCACGGAACAGAAATGAGGGGGCCGGAGATGTCACTCCTCTCTCTGGGCTTTCCTGGTAAACCCAACTTTTATCCTCAGTTGCTGACTAGAGGCCAGATATGATTTCCTCGTGGAATTTTTTTTAAATACCCAAATATATTTTAACCCCCCAATTTGTTAGTTAATGTTGTAAATTACACTCTTTGTTGTTTTTAACGTGTTCACAATGGAATAATCAGACCATATGAAGTCAACAATATCAAGTGAACCTCTCTACTTTGGCTTCTCAAGCAGTACTGTAATGCTTTATCTCAATAGACTGACCGGTGTGGAACGTTCTTGAGTCCCTCTGCCGCCAATCTGAAATGGTCACAGAAGGAGTGGATCTGCATGGCCATAATTGTCTTGTGAATTGTTTTCTTTCTCTCCACAATAGCTTTGTGTCAACATGACCAATGAGAAGACGCACCACTACATCAGTGAAGTGCTTTTCCTACAGGAGCAAACGGAATGTGTACAAGAGGGAGTTACCATGGAAACAGCTTATTCTCCTGGTAACCAGACTGGAGTTTTGGATTTTTTTTTCCAGGTATTCATATAATATAATTAGATACTTTACGGGATTTAAATATACTGGAGACAAAGCATTTTCTTTCAGTGGGCCTTATTTTTGAGATCTCTTTCTATATGAGGCTTCATTGTATTTACATTTTTTCAGTCAAATGAGGAGCACAGGTTAGCTTTACCTGAAGAGGCATTTGAAAGGTTCTCGAAATACCACGTTGTTAGGAAGATATTCAGCCTTGGCTGTACCACCAGAACTCTCCCGTGTCACCGTTACAAACGCTCAGTGTGCAAGTTAGCGTTTCATAAAACAGTTCTAAGACTAACAAGATCATGGAACAAATTCAATAGAACCCTTGTAGCCTATCTTCAAAGATTCTAAGTTGAACTATGCAAAACCATTGGAGGAAAGAGTATACATCCACATAATCTTAAGACCTATGCAGGGGTTGGTCTCTGCCTCGAGATCTCTGTCATAAAAACAAAAACCTACCATATCTTACCTCCTAATATAGGAAGATACTATATACATCTATAATATCTCCAAGATACTCAAACATGGTTTAAAACTGACACCCCTCACCTACTGAAGAGCGTAAGATGTAATTTTCTACTCTTTATTTTCTATAAACGGAGACTTCTGAATTGATACATGGAACTAATATGTAAAATATTCTCATTGCTGTTACCAACTTGTCAAAAAAATTCTTTTTTTTTTTTTTTAATTATAGAAGAAGCTCTCTTCCTCCAGAAGACCCTCCCTCGTCATGACCCATGTAGTACATGTCCATGTCCATGTAAGGTTAAAGAGTGTCTTCAAACAAAGAGTAACATATAGTGAACTGTGTATGAGAGGCTACAGAGGCCCTTCACCCTCATTCTCCCTGCTGTACCCTTGACTGCTCACCAGTGGTCAGCCGCATGACGTTAATTCTATCTCTTCAGTGACTATCCTTGAGATTTCACTGCGGGGTGATTATTTCAATAGGAAGTGAGAGTGGATGTTTCTGAATACTACTTCTCTTTGATGCCCACAAAAATGAAGTTGAATAGCAAGTATAGGGTGAAACTTGGGTGTTTACCTACAAATATGCAGCTCTGTGTGGCAGACAAGCGTACCCTACAATACCAAGGAAGCTTATTGTTTCCTTCCTAGTACCCATAATCCTCTACTTCTCACAAGTCTCTGTAATTTTTGCATAGGCCATATTCATACTTCAACAAACATATATTTGTCTTATGTACATGAAGCATGGGGGTGGGTCCAGATTCTTACCCAACTCTCCACATGTCTAACTCATTTTACCACACATTTACCACAGAATGTGCTAGACCCTTCTGTTGAGGTGAAAAGGTACATACTTTGGTAGAACAACTCAGTCTGTCATGAACCCTCACTTCTGAAGGAACTGAGGGTCATTTTTATGGATTTTTCTCCATGTTCTATTTTCTTCTTTAGACACTTCAGCAAGTTTCCAAGTCTATAAATTTGATTACCACCATTCTTTTATGGCTTTATATTAAATGTTCAGGAAACATAACATGTACAAATTTTCAAATTTTGGGAGACAATACAAATTATCTTGGTATCCAGCCATCTCATCCTTGGAAAATATCATCTTGCTTTGTAGTAGAGTCGTCTGGTTCTTTGGGAATTGATCCTTTCCCTTATACTCCTTGAGGCCTTGACTTTGAGTTACGGAAACAGCCATTAAAGCTTTAAATTCTAGCCTCCAAAGAAAAGGTCTTTCACTGCCCGTGAAATGTGGATGCACTTGCAACATCCTTAACCAACCATGTACCCTTCCACTGGGTGTCTGTATGGGCTCATGGTGGGGGCAGGCGAGTGGGGTGGTGGGCATGTAACAGCACGTGGAAGTGCATCGTGGCGTGATGCCCAAATGCATAGGAAAAGAAGCAGCTTCTCATCTTCCATATCAACACCTTACTCTTCAGCAAATAAATTGAAATGGAGAATCTCTGGTCTTTTAGTACATTCCAGGCAGGACCAGTCCTCTGCCAAGTTCGTGTTGACTTTTCTTGCAAGGTGTCTATCCATCCACTTTGTGTACCTATATATTTTTGTCATCTCTGGCTCTTTCTGGGGTCCCGGGCTCTCTGAGAATCTTGCGATGTACCACACGGTGGACTTCCTTCTCTAGATCTCCTTATCTGATACGGTTTTCTTTTGGTAATAAAGGTCTCTCAAGGTCTTAGTGACCTAGAGAGTTCGCTGAGGTGGGACTTGCTTCTGGCGCGCCTTCCTAGTTCCTTCCCAGGGCTCTTTCTCACTGAATCGGTTCTTCCTTCTCCTTCTTTCCCGGGGAGGCTATCCGTCTGCTCGTTCCAGAGATGGTGCTTTAGTTGCCAAAGGGTTCCCCAAGGGTTCCTCCTGGTGTGTGAGCTCCCGCCACGCCTCCTCATGGCTGCCACTTTCAAACTTTCTTCTCTCAGTGGCTCTGGAAGCATCTCAACTTTTGCAGCCCTCAGATATCTATATATAGTCTTTGCATTTCCTTTACCATGAATAGGCAACTCCAAGAGGCTTAGGACAACTAGAATATCTCAGCTACAAAGAAATAACTTTCTACTGGCCAAATAAATAACATCTTGAAGGCCTGCGATGCTACGGTTGGGTGACCTCAGGTAAAAATGCAAACTGAATCGCTAGAGGGGTCAATATTGATCTCTTCACTTCCTGAGAAGAATTATTTTTGTGGGATTCACATTTCCAAAAGCACACTGAGTTGATGTGAAAAATTAAAATACATGACAGAATAAGGTAAATAAATAATATAACTTACCTTATCTTTAAAGGTAGAATTGACAGGTCAACAGAAAACTTTCCTAGGAAAGAAAAGATAAACAGCACAAGTTATTCACCTGATGTGTAAACCATGCGGGCCCAACGGCGTTGTGTGTACGGGGAACAAATTGTCAGAGCTTAAGAACTCTTTCACACAGCCTGTCCTTCACGTGAAATTAATTTTAAGTGGTTCCTTATGTATGACTTTAGCTATCAGACTTCTAATCTGAATTTTACAAGTTACAGCTTCCGTCTTTATTTTTTCTAGGTCTTAATATTATAGTCACTTCTAGTTCTTGCTGAATGGAGTTTTCTATAATATTTTATGACTCAGCACGATCATAGGTTCTGTTTTCGGATAAGTTAGCTGACCCACCTTAACTATGAAGTGGTAGATATGGGGTATGGATAAAAAAATAAACCCTCTCCTTTAGTTAGAAATTTTCTTTTTCTTATTGAGATGAGAACATACTTGTAAATAACTCCGGTGTTTTAATGACATTAAAATACACTTTTTACTTTATGTATTCATCATCCATCAATTCGTAATCAATCAGTACTGTTTAGGGCCTCCATTACATCAAGAGTTTTGCTAGGTGTCCAGGATACGATAGTGAGCAAACTCAGATATGTATTAAAAGTAGACGGATTCATTTTTTGAGTGCTTATATGAACACAATGAAAATACAAATGAGCATACATGAACAATAACAAAATCATCAAATTGAGTAACAGATGAAACATACTATCTCTTCTTGATTTTCAGAAGCCATCTGGATTTCTCTCTTTATTGGATGAAGAAAGTCAAATGATTTGGTCAATGGAACCGAATCTTCCCAAAAAGCTACAAAGTCTCCTAGAATCTTCAAACACAAACGCAGTCTATTCCCCCATGAAGGATGGCAACGGTAATGTTGCGCTCAAAGACCAGGGCACAGCGTTCACGATCATGCACTACGCAGGAAGGGTAAGTCAATGAAGGCACGATGTATCACATGCAGTAAGGGATGGAACGTCTTGAGGACAAGCTTTAAAGTTCTAGGTATTTTAGAGTTTGTTATTTCAACGAATGACAGTCGGGTGAACAACCCACACAATTTTCCTCTTCTAAGCTATTTTATTTTAACCTGATGAGGACTCTGCATCTTTGGAAGGTGGATGATAAAGCAGGCGGTCAGATCCTTCTGGAATGTTCCCCAGATTATAACATAATGTGAGCAAAAGGACCTTGGATTTAATACAGAGAGCTCTTCTCTGAACTTTGGGATCCTTTCCTTAATCCAAACAAATACTGGTTCTCTGAGTTTACTTACCTTCCACAAGCTTTTAGCATTATATTATTTTTGTTAAGGCACGCGTCATCCTTAGTAAAGAAAGTTACCCCCAACACTCTTGTTTCTTACACACCTTCAAGGACTTCCCCTTACCTGTCTAGAAAAGTCTCACCCCTTAGGCTGGGCTAATATCCCAGGCTTCTCTGAGCTGATGCCAGTCGTTTGAGCCATGACTTCTGTCACAACCCTCCTGTGCAAAACCTCTGTTTAGGGGACGTTTTCCAATCTACTCACTGTTTCCTTAACTCCACACACCTCCCCACTTGCACTGCTTCTGCTCAAGCTTGAAGTACCCTCCTTGTCTTCTTCACAAGGCCACATTGCAGCCATCTCTTGATACTTAAATCTACATCCCCTCCCCTCTGATCCAGCCCCCATCTGTGGGATTATATTCTAGCTTTGAATTTGTAGCCCTCAGTTTCCCTCCATCTGGTCCTTAGAGAATTTGTATATCAGAGGGTGAACGCTCCAGGCACTGCCTCACACTCAGCATATTTCAGATCATTTCAGTCAGTGTTTTCTCTGAGACGCTCCTGTGTGCCAAACCCAGAGCATTAGCGAATCGAAGACGAATAAACCATATTCCTCACCCCCAAACATCTCATTCTCCACAAATAAGGAGAAGGTAAATTAACCAATAATTATGATAGAATTTGCGTATTATAACACTGGTAATAGGAACGAAGTTGTGCACTAGCCTGGAGGAGGGAGGAGTAACACTGGGCTAGTGCGGAAATATTCACCTGGAAGGGAAACGTGACCCAGGCCTCTGGGGGCGGCCAGAGCTTCCTGAGTTAGAGCTCAGTAAGGCTGAGAGGAAGAAGCATTCCAGCAGAGACACGGAATCTCAGAAGAGAAGGGCAGGGGCGTGCCCCAGGATTCGGTGGCAGAGGGGCAGAATCCACGGAGCCGCTCAAGTGGAAAGTGTGGGTAGGAAACAGCTGGCAGGACGCTTCGTTGGACCTTCTGGAACGACTCAAAACCAGAGCACAGGACAAGGGTTTCCAGCACGGCTGAGGCCTCGTCTTCGATCAGGAAGCTTCCAGCCCAGCTGAGACCCTGATGCCACCACAGGAACAGCCTCCAGTTGCCGCCACCACCACCACCAGTCGAGTGCCCGACCCCTGACACTTGACGTGGAAGAAGCCGGTGACCGAGAGACGGGGCCCGGTGATCTCCAGGCTCCGTGACATGCTTCTCAGGCAAAACAGAGAGGAAGTACAGCCCCGGCACATCTGCTTCTAAATATGGGGCTGCGGGGTGGGGGTGGGGGGCTAGCTGCAAGGAAGTCTGGGAATGTCCCCCCTCCTAACTATGCTGGACGAGAAGGCAGCCACTCCCGAGGGTGCCGGGGGCCATTCTGCCGCGCCCACCCACGCCCGAGTTGGGAAATGGTACAAGAAGTGCAGTTGAGTCTATAGAGATTGGCTGCTTTTAGCCAAATCATGAAAAAATATGCACGTACTGCTCAGGACTCTGTCCTCACGGCAGAGTTAACTCTCGAAATACTTTCAGACGGCGTGGGGGACGAAGAGAGGGCAACGGAGGACACAATGTGGGGCGGGTTGGGGGGGAAGGAAGGGGGCGACGGAAACGCTCAGGCAAGGACTGCGCTCCGACGGTAGCAGAGGCTCCACCGGTGGTGTTCTCTCGGGGAGGGTGGGACGCTGACCGGCTCCATGTCCACAGCAGGGGAGGAGCCATCGCTTGACACGACAGAGGTCTCTCCCCTGCGCCGATGCATGGATGGTTCTAGTGCCGACCACGAGGGGAAGCCCTGGAGCCCAAAGGGGCAGCCCAGATAGTCAGCGTGGTTGTTCTGATTTTGAGGTTTTTAATAACAATTTCTGTAGGATGCAACAAGTAAAATTAAAGGGGTTGGTTGTTTTTAGAAACCTAGGCGTATTTTTGGAAATGTGTATCTTGAAAGTTTCACTCAGGAAGAGCATGGGAAGGAAGAAACGTAGTAGGAGAGAGAATCCTGGAAACCGAGAGTAAAGAAGGACTGGGACCCGTAGGAAATACACCTGAATGGGACGGCGGCCAGGAGCCCGAGGAAACGTTGCAGTAGCATGGCGCTGTGTGGTGAACTGAGATTTTACACACACACACACACACACACGCACACACACACACACACACACATTCCTGGAGTGTTATTAACTTATTCACTATCTTTTATATTTGAGACAGTTAGCGTTTAACTTTTTTATTTTATTTTATTTTATTATTTTATTTTATGTTTTGGAGGAGAAAAAGAGTGTGTGCACACATGCACAAGCAAAGGAGGAGCAGAGGAAGAGAGAGAGAGAGAGAGAGAGAGAGAGAGAAAATCCCAAGCAGGTTCACAGAGCTCGACTCAGGGCTTGATCCCACAACCCTGGGATCATGACCTGAGCTGAAGTCAAAAGTCAGATACTCAACTGACTGAGGCACCCAGGTGTCCCTAATTTTCTTTTTTTTTTTTTAATTTTTTTTAATGTTTTATTTATTTCTAGCAGAGAGAGAGAGACAGCGTGAGCAGGGGAGGGTCAGAGAGAGAGGGAATCACAGACTGAAACAGACACCAGGCTCTGAGCTGGCAGTCAGCACAGAGCCCGACGCGGGGCCCGAACCCACGAACCGCGAGATCATGACCTAAGCGAAAGTCGACTAAGCCACCCAGGCGCCCCCCCTAATTTTCTTTATAACAATAGCAATCTCCTAGTTCCGTATTTGAATTCTCTAATATTTATTTTCTTCTTATTGGGCCTTTATTGAATTCATAAGTTTCGAATGAAATACCACAATAGGATATAACTAGTGATTTTGGAAAATCATTTTCCTTTTTTCTTCCAAGTGCTGTGGAAACTATCTTAAGTCCATCTATACCTGACCCGCCTCCTAAGTCTGTTTGTATAGCATCTTGGAGATGTTCCAGATTGAAAATCACCAAGTGCATGAAACTGAATGACACCAGGCTTTGCAATAATATTTTGTTGATTATTTTATGTGTGTTTCTAAAAATTATTCTACGAGCACTTAATAGAATTTCAGTTTCAATTGTGTTTTAAAAATTTGGAGAGTAAACAACGAATAGTTTGAGTAAATACAATTATTTCATTGAGCTCCAATAGCAATAGAGCAAAGTGGAGCAAGTCAATTGATTAGCTGCCACCAGGCCGAACCCCACAGAATTATGAATTTTTCTGTAAAAGTGCCTTTCTGTTTTAAGCAGGATTTTCCATAATTTGGGTCAATTTTGTGGTTTTATAAAAAAACAAAAACAAAAAGAAAAAAACCTTTCATTTCACTGAGATCTCCTAATGAGTCTGAGCCCAAGGACTCCCTAAGGACTTGTTCACATGTTACAGTATATGTATACATAGATTATATGTAATTTGTGGCAATATGTCAATGGCCATATGCCATTCTAATCATCAGATGTAGCTGCATGTTCTCAATTTTGAGCTATTGCATTTTCAAGAAAAGCAGCATATTCTGCATTCTATAAATCAAGAGATGTAGCAAAGAGCTAATTGGTTTAGAAACAGCATGAAAGGTTGATTTTAGACAGTAGTATGAGGGTGTCTGAACAGCCCTTTGGTGATAAAGTCGATCCCAAGGAAGAGCTCAATGGTTCTGGGGGTCTTGGATTTCTTTGTGGCCTCTTCTGTGGCCAGATGGGTGGGTTATAGCATCTTTCTGATCACTACTTGCTTTTCCATGACTGCCTTACTGGTTTTGTTAGTAGAGACTCACATCTCACAAGAAGGATGATCATCATGGCTGGTAATGATATTGACACCCAGCCCACGAGGATAGACTCACCCATCTGACCATTCTACTTTAGCTACGGGACCCTGCCATGCTTCTGATTCTTCTTTGGAGCAGAGGCTCATAGGTCCTTTTAGAAATATTTAAGCAACGTTATTTGAATTATAGCTGAAGATCTTTCCTAAACACATTTGAATTTTTCATTACTCATAGGAGCCTGGTGTATTTTCCAATCTCCATTACAGAAATATTTTAAAGTAAATGGGAAGAGGTTGTGCATGAAATATTAACAGGGTCTCATTAATGAGCATGAATCTGCACTAAAGAAGGCAGAGGGGTTTTCTTGTTGTTATTTGTTTTAGCAAATTTTAAATCATATATGGATTAGCTGTTTTAGGAGTTGCTCTTAAATTTCCACTGGTGATTTAAATGATGGATAAGCATTAAATCCAGAAGTGTGTCTAATTTTATTGGCTCTTAAAATTAAGAATCTCGAAAGAAAGAAGAATTATGATTTGGAAGAAGACATTGGCTCTCAGGAAATTTGAATTTCCGTTAAGGTGATTCTGAACTAACTCTAATGGGAAACAGTATTTTGAAGGTCCTAAATTTTAATGTAAGAAAAGTGAATAGGAGATGCTGAAGCAATCTGAAGTAATAAAAATTAAATTAATGAAAATGCAGGTCAAAGTAATAGTTCTAAAATACATGATACCTGCCTATCTGACCTTTGTTGTCCGCTCATAAGGCCTTTGTCTGAAAGTTGTTTACTGCGATAATTTATTGTAAACAAAGTGATGGTCTTTGGATCCCAGATGGGACACTGATGTGAGTGGCCTGGTTTATACAAATCAAATTGGTGATACCGTTCTTGCCTGAGATGAAGTGTCTGCATTTCAGCCTCCTTCTCTTCCTTCAATGTTGCAGTGGGCTGAATGGCAGCCCCTGAAAGATATGGCCATGTGCTCATCCCTAGAATCTGTGAATGGAATCTTATTTGGAAAAAAAAAAAAAAAGGATCTTTGCTTATGTAATGAAATTCAGGATCTTGAGGTGAGGAGATTAACCTGGATTATCTGGGGGAACTCTTAAATCCAAGGACTAGTATGCTTATGAGGCAGAGAGAGACTTGAGAGAGAAAAGGAGGCCATGCAAATATGGGGACAGGAAATGGAGAGATGCCACACAGGGCCGGGAACTTCAGGGCCGTGAGAAGCTAGAAAAGGTGGGAAGGGGTGTCCCCTAGACTCTCAGGAGTGCAAAGATGCCCTATTCCAGAGTTCTGGGCTCCAAATCTGTGAAAGACCAAACTTCTCTTGTTTCGAGCCAACCAGTCTGGGACGATCGGTTACAAAGGCACCAGGAAACGAATACATGTGTCCACTGTCTCAACATTCACAGCTTAGAAGGGGAGTAGTTTTAAGTCATAACATTGTGGAACTTCTTTACCACATTTGATTCATTTGAAAGTGACCCCTCCGGGGTACCTGGGTGGCTCAGTCGGTTGAGCCTCCAACCTCGGCTCAGGTCATGATCCCACGGTTTGTGGGTTCAAGCCCCACTTCGGGATCTGTGGTGACAGCTCAGAGCCTGGAGCCTGTTTCAAATTCTGTGTCTCCCTCTCTCTCTGACCCTCCCCTGCTCACACTGTCTTTCTCTCTCTCTCTCGAAAATATATTTTTTAAAAAATTAAAAAAAGAAAAAGAAAGTGACCCCTCCCTTCCTCCACCTCTGTGTTTGCTCGTGTGGTTTTCTTCACCTGAAATGCCCCTTTCCTATCTTTCCAAACCTTATCCATCTTAGGAGCAAGTTCTCAGCCTAATCCAAATGTCATTGATCTCTCCCTTCCCTGATCAATAGGGATGGCGGATGCTTGCATAGCATTTTCTGGTTATAAAGTGCTCCTGAGACATTTTCACCCCAAGCTCGTGTATAAATGTTGCTATGTCAGTTTTCGAGGTAAGTCAGCCTTGGTGAAGTTCAGAGAGGCACCAAAGATTGAATAGCTATGCATGTCTCCTGGGGTTCTTTAGCCAAGTCCTACACACTGCGTGGCCTGAAGCAGCAGAAATGGATCCCCATGGTTCCACAGGCCAGAAGCCAAAATGAAGTGTCAGCAGGATTGGCTCCTTTTGCAGAATCCAAGAGAAATCTGTTCAGGCTTCTCTCCTGGCTTCTGGTGGCTGCCAGAAGTCAACGGGGCTTGGCTAGTAAACACACCTCCAGTCTTTGCCTCTGTCTTCGCATGGCCTCCTCTCCTCCTGTTTAAAGACACCAGGCATTGGATTTAGGGCCCTCCCTCTCCAGTGTGACTTCGTCTTATGTACTTACACCTTTGAAAGACCTTATTTCCTAGTAAGGTCACATTCTGGGGTTCTGGGTGGACATGAATCTTGAGGGTACACTAGTCAACCCACCATGGGGTGGTGGGTCCCAATACCATAGTTCACCTTCCATTTCGAGTATCACGTGTGTTCCCATCTCCACCGCGGTGTGTATGAAATTCTTAAAGCGTTTGTGGTCTGTAGTCATAGAATCCACGTGGTGTGGTAGAGAAGATGCACAGGGCACATGGGGACTTCCTGGCCAGGACTTGAAGGAGGACACTGAGCCCTCAGTTGCCACATTCATAGAGTTTGGAATTAAAGAGAAGATAACCATTAACTTCCTAAAGCTGTTCTGAAGGTCCCGTGTTGGGCAAGAAGTCAAGGCACGTATGATTACCTTGAGATGTTGCATCAAGTAGGAGTCCTATCTCCCCAACAATAGCTGAAAGTCTTTCCATGAAAGAGCAGCTCTGTATTTGGCAAAATTTTGAAGTCCTCAGTAAGAGATATTGAAGAGAAACTATTTCCTGGGTCATCTCACCAACTGGCTGTATTAGGGACCCAATCGACTTGCTCTAATTAAGTTAATGGTAAAATGTCTTTCATTGGTTAAAAAATACATCTGTCCATTTTTAGATCTTAGGAATGTACTCAGTGCATCAAGAAATGTTTTGCAAGTCATGTGAGATGATTTATTTTGATTTATCATAGTGTAATTAATATCGCTTCAGCAGATGATAGAGAAAATATAACCGGTTATATTTTCGTGCTGTTCCTTCATGCTTGAAAAATTTTAGTGGAAAGTCAGTGCAGAAACAGAGATATTTCTCTACCTGTGACAATCGTAATAGAAGAGAAAACTTTTGGATAATGTTTTTTTAGATCTTTTTAATGTTTATTTTATTTTTGAAAGACAGAGTGTGAGCAGGGGAGGGGCAGAGAGAGAGGGAGACGCAGAATCCAAAGCAATCTCCAGGCTCTGAGCTGTCAGCCCAGAGCCCCACACTGGGCTAGAACTCACGAACTGTGAGATCATGACCTGAGCTGAAGTCTGATGCTTAAATCATTGAGCCCCCTGGTGCCCCTAAATGACGTTTTAACTTACATTAATGAGACATCCTGTTTCTCACTGAATATACAGGTTGTTTTCATGATAAGTAGGCCTACCTTGATCTAAGAGATTTTTTGTAAGAAAAGTATGTTCTTTATCGTTTAGCTTTATGACTAATATTTTCATGGAGCAAAGAGGTGTGTGAAATTGTACTGTGGATTTTAGAAGATCCTTTCAATATTACCTGCCTTAAGGAAATGAAAGCATTCTCTGCAACTTGTATACTACATATTATAAAATGTAATTTTATGACAGATTGAAAATGTATTGCCCCCTTATCTAATGTGCTGGCAGATGTGTCTTTCTGTGGGTAGATTTTGATTGTTTCCATCAGGATTCTTTTTCCATCCCCTAAACTGAATCCCTGCAGGTAAAGTTGTAATCCAGACACATAGACCTTGATTATTAGTGTTCATGTCACTGATTTCCACAGGCTTTATGAGAACCATATTACCGAAACATCGCTGATAGAAATGATGTGGGGGAATGATGATGTTACTGATTCGTGGCCAGCCTATAAAGCATCCAAGTTTTGTTTTGTTTTTTTCCTTCTCCTTGAAGAAGATCTACCCCTGTCATTGAATGAACTAAATTTGAAACGTATCAGGTAAATTGATGTTGTTACTCAGATCTCTGAGAAGTCAAGATCTTCGTCTACTCCAGTAGATTTCAGGTGACATGCTGATGATGCAGCCTCTGCCCTTAAACATATTTATGTAACCTGAATGCAGAGGAAATCGTAGCCTGTTCGATTTCCCAATTCCACCTGCACCAGGAACGCCTTCGGTAGCCTGTCAGCTGGCCTTCACCCCAGAGATTTGTGGGAGGCATAATGTGCCCAAGAAGACTCAGAAGGTGAACCTTTAAATCAAAAGAAAAAGGAGATGAACTAATCAATAGGAAGTCTTCCTTTTATTTCCCTTCCTTTTCTCCAGGCGGAATCCTCAGACATAACAATGAAATCTGTCTGGTCCAAGCCAAACTGGTGCTCGTAAAGGGTATGTGATATCTTGACCGGCCCAGAATGAGCGTAATTTACATCTGTATTCGTTCACCTCTTGGGCAGCCTTCTGGAAAAATAAAAATTAACTCCACAAGCCTCCTGGTACTCTGTGGCTCGAAGCAGTTTTGCCTTTGGCATAAATTTTTGTAGGAGACCCGATAAACGTTTCCTTATCCAGGGTTTTGTCTGGAAGAGAAAAGGCAGGATCTCACTAAGGGAATTTTACTATTTCTTCAAAGATTTAATAGATGTTGCTGTCTTCATGGACTGACAGATAGTTATAAATAAGGAACTTGAAGCTTCCTAGACTATTGATATCGTATCATTAGTTGATTGTTTTTTCCTTAAAAGGAACGTTGAGGCATATTCATAAGTTTCGGATATGGAAATTTCTAGGCAATGTCTATATTCCGATTCCAGATAAGGACCCTTAACAATAATACTGCATGCTCCTAACTTCCTTTGTTTGTTAGTGTTTATGACTTAAAGTCAATCAGAATGTAAGCAAGCATTACTGTTAGAGAGAATCACTTAATGGAAAAGTAAAAAATAGAAGCCTCTGCCTATAAATATTGATGGCTATAGAGAGATCAATTTACCACTACACATGAAATTGACTCTTTTTAGCAGACCTCAGATAGAAATCTGAAACCACACATGAAAAATTATCAGACCCATTTGTATTTGCCTGAAGTGATCTTTCATTTCTTTTCCCAAAATCCAATCTTTATGTACATCCTGATGTGATGCACTGTATTCAAGAGTATATTCCAAAGTTTTGCATTTTTGTCACTTGGTAATCCCAACTGCCTCTTCTCTGGAAATTATATTTTGCATCCTGTAAATACCGTGGTAGAGAAGGGGATTGTAAATTTGACTGAGAAGTGAATTTACTTCCATTCCGTAAATACCGGTGTTTCCCAGGACGTTATATACTCTCACAATTCGGTGTCGTACAGGAGGCAACTCGGCAACTCCCTTCTATTTGTCTGTGGGCCCCACGCCTGCGCACGTGCCAGTTAGGACCTCTCCTTGGCTGGTGTCTTCAGGTCAGCAGATCCAGAAGCGAACTGCACTCAGTTCCCTGGCCGCCTCCCACACCCTTCCTCCCTCTCAACCTACTTCAACAAAATAACACAGTACAGCCGATTTTCCGTATTTGTCTCAACTTTCAACTCGCGGTAAAATCAGAAGCCCGTTTAATCACCAAATACAATCCCCTGCCCTGCTCCCCTGCTCACTCTTGAATCTAAATCTTGATCCAGACTCCGTCCTGCACCAGTACCCGGGGTCATGGCCACGTACTGTCTGCAGCAGTCCCTTGCCGCTGACTGCCGGAGGGAGCTCCTGTTTACAAATAAAGGAATGAATGAGTAGTTTTACTTGAGAGTGTGTTCACGGCCGCCATCTCATTTAGCTGTTTGTTTCTCTGGTAGCGCTATTCACAGTTAAATGTGATTCTTCTTATTCCACATGTTCATGACAGACAGGCTCGTGGCCCTGACCGCTGCTCTCTTTATCAGCTGTCCCTAAACCGGTGTCGTAGGCCTTTTTACCGCCAAGCTTATGTGTCCCTGGTAGAAGAAGAAAGTCTCCTTTTCCTTTTAAAAGCCAGACCTTCCCGATCATTCTAACGCCCGTGCTCTCATGTACCTGACAGTTGAACAGGGACAACTCAGGGGATGTCATCAGATTCCATTTTATTTTTGGCTCACACGGCTTTTTAAAATATGTTCAGCAGAGAGCCCTTTCCTCGGAACCAGATAAACCCCAGCAGCTCCGCTGGCATTTCTCTCTGGTGATAGGATGCCCCCTGTTTGCTTTCACGGGCACCATGACCCCGTCCAGTAACGAAGAACTTGTAGTCCTTTTTAGTGACCGTACTTAGAAACCAGACGGGAAGGTCAGGCCCCTCCTGCCTCACCCACCGAGGAGGGTTTGCACAGGGGCCGCGGGGTCCCGTCTTGTCACTTTCCTTCTGCTGCGTGGCCTCAAAACATCACTGTGCCTTTCAGTGCTCGGGGCTCACTCTGCCCCGATGCTTTCATGTCTTTCTGAGACGCTCGGCCGCCAGGGACGCAGGCACCAGGTGCCACTGAGCCCGTGAGCCCCTGCTACCCCACTTTCTGAAAGCCCTGCTTTCTGCTGTCCATTCACGCAGGCGCTCTGAACTGGCCTTCATTATTCCCCTTGGCCAGGATGTCACACGATTTGGGCTTGAGGACCCCATGTCCTTTGTAGATCATCAAAAACGTAGTATGTTCTGTGCTCTCCACGTTCGATAGCGGACAAGACTCATCTCACCGAGCAGGGGCTGGTCCTTCGCCCCCATCACCTGCCTGTTTTTGGTTTTGTGCTTCTCAGTGGAGTCCAGCACCAGCTTGCAATGTCTCCCTAACTGGTGGGACAGTGCCAGTGTCTGAGAGGGTCCCCTGAAGCCTCCTCCCACTTGGCTTAGGGGGCGAGGGGAAGAAACTGTAAATGCATTTATGGCCATATGTGCATGGTGCTGAAGTAACTACTATTGTGTATGAGAGCAAGAGGTCAATAGAAGTAGACCTAGATAAATCAATTACACTACATAGATGATGATAGATAGATAGATAGATAGATAGATAGATAAATCGTAGAGAGATAGGTAGATAGATAGACAGATAGATAAAGTAAATGCACATATACACATGTTAGTCAATACCAGTGCTGTCAGAAGCTCACGCAGGCTAGCCATGCTCTAATCTGGGACATCGTGAAATGCCAGCCTCACGGTGGCTCCCTTACAGAAACTTTAACTTTTAACACTTCAACTATGTGGAAATGCAGATTTCCATAATAGAAATATGTTGTTTAAGGGCACCTGGGTGGTTCAGTCAGTTGAGCATCTGACTTCAGCTCAGGTCATAATCTCATGGTGAGTTCGAGCCCCACGTCAGGCTCTGTGCTGACAGCTCAGAGCCTGGATCCCGCTTCGGATTCTGTGTCTCCCTTGCCTTCTGCTCCTCCCCCATTGTGCTCTGCCTTTGTCTCTTTCTCTCTCAAAAATAAACAGACCTGAAAAAGCTAAAAAAGAAATAAATTATTTATGTGATAATATAATTAACAATTTGGCGTGTCCTTGGCTCAGTGCCTTATGAAGGAGGATGTGCACGCTGTTGAAAACTTCCCCGTTCTAATGCCGTGTTATACAGACTGTGGACAGTCTTGTGGCCAGAAGAGTAAGGGCGCAGGGAAATGAAGGCACTGCAGTCTCAGCAGTGAACCTCTGAGCAAGGCCCTAAAAGGCCCCCGAGAATATTCCACGGTGGCCTGGCACTTAGGTGCGTCTCTGCTCGCTTCCTGACTCACTCTGCAGTGAAGCCCGGGGTGTGTCATAGTTAGATCTCCAGCCTACAGTGCGACGTCTGCTCGTTTTCATCCCTCCTTCTCCCACCTGTGCGGCTGCCTCCCTGCGTGTGCGCTGAGATCCGGAATTCACTTATGGGCCTAGATGAGACGCCCTAGCACATGTGGCCTTTCTAGAATGGCCAGTTCTTACCACTTTGTTCGCTGCAGGACAGGAATAGCCAGAGCAAGTGCCTGGGAACAGCGGGTTCGGGCGGGGTGCAGTCTGGAGGGGAAACTACCCCCAGTTGTCATGGAGAAGGAGCGGAGTACACAGTAGGGTCCATAGAAGACGTGGAGGAGACAGACAGGGACATCAGGGTGAGCCAGAGACATGCCCTGGGGGAAGCGACTACCTCCTCCAAGGCTGGAGAAAGGAAGGGAAGAGGTGATACCCCTGGATGCTGCAGCTGAAGGCAGGGCGCCCCAGGAGAACGGGGCCCAGGGAGAGACGGCTCTGGGCTGGGAACGGAACTGACGTGCTGGGCAGGAGAAGGGTCTCCCTCCTTCTGCCCTCGGCTCCTGCCGCAGCCTGGCTGGACGGCTGGTCTGAGCATCACCGGGCAGACACAGGCAGGCCCCCGGCCAGCCGACTGTGCAAGTAAACAGGACAGGGCATCCCCAGGCACAATGTGCAGCCGGTCCATTTTATTCATTTTTTTAATTAAAGAGCACGCATAGACAAGAACTGATTTGCTGGCTGACAGACGATTAATATTGGTTTTCTCTGAGAAAAGGGATTATTTTACTCTATTTTTACTTCATTATTTTTATTATTTTCCCAATTTTATAAATACACGTGTGTTGTATTTTATAAGGTGTTCGTAAAACATAGAAGATTGTAAAAAGACTTGCCCCTAGCTGTTTTCCTTGATTTTTTTTTTTCCAAGTGCAGTCTTTGAACCCTGACAATGTCCTCAATGCGATGAAGACAGCATTTAGTCACCCTGGGTGTTAGCCACATCGGAGGCAATCTGAAAGTGTAAGCAGATGATGCCCGCTTGTGCCCACGTTCATGCAAGCCTACCCCATTCCCTGAAATCAGTTGTCTCTGTTGTGGGCTTTGCGGGTAAATTCACCGACCTTCAGTGTGAGCTGGCCCCAGTGAACTTTAAATTGAATAAAGAAGGAACCGGTTTTCAGAAGAACTGCCAGGCCCACAGCAGAGAGGCACCACGTCCGTCAGGTGTGTTTTAGGTCAGCGGGTAGAAACTAGAGTAAGAGCTCTTCTGTATAACCCCGAGTGCCTTCCCCCTTCCCCGTGAGTGTGCCGCCATCAATCTCCTTTCCCCGCACGGCCGGCACTGGCTGCGGCCTCCGCAGAGAGCCATGACCATCGGGGCTGCTGAAAAGCACCAAGTTCCCTCGCTACTGCCTCAGATGAAAATAATTGAAAATCTTTTTTCTACAGCTCACAGCTTTTTACAAAGTCCTAACTATCCTAACGAAAAGAAAAGAAAAGAAAAAAGAAAAGAAAAGAAAAAAGGTTGGTCTTGCATCTGATTAGAGTGTAGTCTCCTTTTAAACCAATCAGCAATTTCAAAATATGCCGATGTCTACTGTACTCATTGCTCTGTATCGAGCATGCCCAGGAACCCCTTCTCTGCAAACCCCACCCCGGGGCCCCCGTGCTCGCTGCCCGCATCACATGAAAGAGATTCCCAGCACAGCCTAGGTCACCGATACCTAGACCCATGTTTCTGCTACTTGAAGGTGCAGAGAGTCAACTGAGGAGCGAGTTAGAAATGCAGGTCCCTTGTTTCCACACCCGTAAGTGATGAGTAAAGAGGCCCCGGGTTGAGTCTATAGTGTGCAGTGTGTATTCAGCCGCAGAGAATGTCCTTCTCTAGTTAATCTGCGAAGCATGTTTGCAGAAACACTGGAGGCATCAGCACGCGGTAGGTGCTCAGCTGAGCACGCATTCGGCATTGCCTCCTGCTACGTGCCAGGCACCCCCGGGGGGACCATGGTCCAGGTGCGAAGAGCACACTGAGCCCACCTTGGGCAGCTCCTGGCTCATCGACGGGCAGTAAGCCAACCGCTCTTGCTCTCGATTCAGAGAGCTAAAGCCAGTGATGGAGGAGGGAGGTCTCTCGCCTTTGGCCTCGGGTTCCTCGGTGATTAACCAAGCGGTGAGCGTGACAGCCTTCAGTCAGGAAGAGAAAGCATGTGGTTGGCGTTTCCTAACTTTTCTCCGTGGACCCAGGAAACGAGGTGGCGTGATTCATAGTCACGGCGAAAGCTGTGTTCTCCCTTTTACATATATAGCTGGCATAATTTGTCTTTTAATTGTGTGTATTGCAGTGCAGAGTGTTACAGGAAGTACTTTCCAGAGAGCCGCACGCCGCCCCTGCTGCCTGGCTCACACCGCACCCCTCCTTCGGCCCCCACAGCCAAGCATTTGCAGGAGCCTTGCTCACTGCTAAGCAGAAGCAAAATGCGAAGCCTTTCGGAGTCGTTTCATTGAGCAGGCTCATTCCAAAGCAGATCTTTGAATACGTGACAGCTTCCTTAAAGATTTGTATTGGGCCGCATGCATATAAATGTCTCTATTACATGCATGAGGGACGCTGCCACTTAAAGCCTGAATCCTATCTCCCAGTCCTTAAGAGGAAGAAAATAAAGTCGGAGGTCCAGTTATGTAAAGACAGAGGGGGAAAAGGGAAAAGAGCATTTGAAAGGGTAGACTGGCCATTTGCTACTTTGATCTTTTTGTCTTTTCATCCCCGAATAATGAACCAGCAAGGAAAGGCAAGGCAGGGCTGAGAGACAGCCTCCCTTCCTGCATGACCTAGAATGCTCTCTGCCTCCCACCCGCTTCCTGCTGCTTCCGCAGGGGCCGTGGTCAGTCCCTCCGCCTCGGGGACACGGCTGGGAGGGCAGGCCTTGATCTGTTCTTGTGACATCACAGACTCACAAAGCCACGTGTGATTTCCAGGACAGACTGGTTGTTTCCCTTCCACACACATTTCTCCGTCCGTTTATCCAGGCGTTGAAGCTCGCTTCCCTTTGGATTCCGGGAACCAGGGGCATTTGTCCCACTGAGATTTTGCAGTTTCTGTGGCTTTGTTTCTGTGCACTTGTTGCTCTTCTGCCTCCTGGAGGCCCAGATGCCGAGGCGTAGATGGCGGGCGAGTGGCGCGTGCTCACGCCTCCAGGGAGTCTTGGTTTGTTCGGAAGCAATTCCTTCGTAAAGTGACGCATGGATTCTGACTGATGAAGTTACTGCTATGGGACGGACAGTCTGCTGAGCAGGTGACATACAGGACTTCACGAGTTTTTCTCAGGTCAATAGGTGAAAGGTTCTGGAACAGTTCTGAGAAGAAGGTACAGGTGATCCTTAGAAGCAGGTCTGGGGGTAGTGACTAGGAAACCGTAGATATTGTGCAAAGCTAAGCGCCGACAACCTTTATCATTTATCTTCAAAATCACCTTGAGAGAGCCAGGCAGACAGAGATGGAGAAGGACGCAGAGAGAGGTTGACGTGACCTTCTGTGTTCTGTCGACGAGAAGTCGCGAAGGCATGGCATCTTGACCTGTTTACCCTCCAGGCATCATGACTCGTGGAGCTGGAACTCAGGAGGGGTGCCGTCCTGGAAGACTGCCGCTCCTTCCCCTGTAGCTTGCCGGGGGGTCAGGCCTGACCAGCAGACTGGGCGTCGGCAGCTGGAGGAGCTGGAGAGTCTGCTGAAGGGAGAGGCAGGGTGGGTGTCAAGGGATCTGGCAACAGAGTGGCAGAAAGTGAGGAGGAAGGTACAGTGGAAATGTCACATGCGGAAGGATCTTGTTGGATGAGGTGGACTCCTTCCTGTAGACGGTGAAGTCTGATCAGGGATCTAGTTGGGTAAAGTGGATGACTTGCTGTAGATGGTGAATATTGATTGGAGATCTTGTTGGGTGAGGCGGATACCTTCCTGTAGATGGTGCGGATTGATCAGGATTCAACATGAGTGATCATTGTTTCCTATTCCATTTTTTCTCAAAATTAACTTCACATTCTGGTGTTCATTGAGGATAAAAAGTAAATATGTGCAGTTTTACTCTCGATTATATATTTCTATCTGTGGCCACCGTATTTTCTGTAATTTTTTTAAAGCAAAAACAAACACGACCTTTTAGTTACATTTATTAAAATACGGTTTCCTTTTAGGCCATGCAATTTTGAAGTGGATAGACATAGTTCAGTTATTAATGTTGTGCTAAGTCTCCAAATCTGTGTTATACCCCTCCCTCCCTACTGGAGGAGGGTGTCAGAGGAGGCCAAGTCGGGGGCCGGGACTCTCACCACGCCCAGAGATAACCTGGCCACAGCTCCCCTCTCCCAACCCCTATGGTGGAGCCCATGTAGGAAGCAGTGAAGGAGCATGCCAGCCTTCTCCACCTGCTCACCCCGCAGCCAGGGAGAGAGGACGAGAGGCACAGGAGACTGGAGCACCTCGCTGCCCAGCAGTGAAGAGAGTGCCCTCTTCTTCTGTGTCAGAGGTGGTTGAATGGGGAGCCTGACTTGTCCCCTGTGGTAGCGACGAGGCTGTGCCTCCCTTCCCCTGCTGAGAGGCATGAGAGGAAGCCGGCTGAAACAGACATTTAAGCTGGAGGCTCTGACGACCTGCTCTGGACATGTGACCGGACATCCGTACAGGATCTCCGCAGGCCAGAGAAGACTCAGCAGCATGGCCACGAATAGGCCCTGCTCGTTTACAGAACATCTAACAGTGAAAGCAGAATATGCATGCTTTTTAAGTCCCAATGGAACATATATCAAGAAAGACCACAGTCAGGGCCGTAAATCAAAACGGAAGAAGTTGAGAAAGAATGGAATTACATAGAGTGGGCCTACCTCCCTCAATGGAACCAAACTAAAAACCAATATCAGAAAGATGCCACGAGAATTTCCAAATACTTGGAAAATAAGCAATGCCCTAATATATAATATATATAAAAAAGGAAGCCTCCAGGTAATTAAAAGAATGTGTTGAACTGAGTGAAAATGAAAATAGGTACTACATATCGACTTTGTGAGACACAGTGAAAACCTTGCAGAGAGGAAAATTTATATCACTAAATGCAGATGTGAAATAAAGAGGAAAGTCTCAGTGATCTAAGCTCCTACATCAAGAATCTAGAAAAAGGAGAGCAAAGTAACACCAAAGCAAGCAAATGGAAGACAGTAACAAGATCAGAAGTCAATGAAATTGAAAAAAGCAAAGGAAATCAATGAAACAAAGAGCTGGTTGTTTGAAGAAAACCAAAAAATGACAAACCTGTAGAAAGAATAACGAAGAAAAAAGAGAAAAGACACAAGTTGCAATATGTCACGAATGAAACACACACCCCACAGACCTCAGAAAGATCAGATGAAATATGATAACCAACTGTCACAAACAACTTAGATGAAATGGACCAATTCCTCAAAAAACACAAACTACCTCAATTCACCCAATGCAAGAGATCACTGAATATCCCCATAACCATCAAGGAAATGGGTTTGTAACTTAAATCTCCCCAAAAGGAAAGTTCTAGTCCCTGATGGTTTCACTGGAGAATTCTATCAAATGTTTAAAGGAAAATTAACACTAATTTTACATAATGTTATCTAGAAAATAGAAGAGAGAATTCTCGATTCGTTTTATGAAGCTGGTAGTGCCCAGTACCAAAACCAGACAAAAACAGTACACACACACACACACACACACACACACACACACACAAAACTGAAGAGCAGTACCCCTCATGAACACAGATGCAAAAAGACTTTCAGTATTAACAACTGCAATTTAACAATATGTGAAAAGAATGATCCACCGTGAATAATTTGTTTCTTTTTCTGGAGATGCAGAGCTGGTTTGATATTTGAAATCAATCAAGATAACAGATCATATTAATAGGGTAAACAAGAGTCACATGATCATATCAATTGGATGCAGAAAAAGCATTTGATAATTCAGCATTCCGTCATGATAAAAACACTCAGAAAAATAGGGTTAGAGCACACAGCCTCAATTTGATAAAGAACATCTACGAAAATCCTATAGTTAGCATAACATTTGATGCTGAAAGGCTGAGTGTTTTGCTCATAAGATCAGAAAGAAGGCAGGGATCGCCCCACTGTTATTAAACACGATGCGTGAAGTTCTAGCAAGTGCAGTAAGGCAAGAAAGGAAAGAAAAGGCAGGTACGTCATCCCTCTTTATAGATGATGTGCTGGTCTGTGTGTAAAATCCCAAGGAATCTACTAAAAAAGAAAAAAAAGCCTCATAGAACTAGTAAGTGAGTTCAGCAAGGTCCCAGGATACAGCATAAACGTAAATTAATCAATTGTACTTTCATATTCTAATAAAGAACACTGAAATTAAAAATACAATAACATTTACATTCACTCATAAAAAATGCAAGGAAGTATAAATCTAACAAAGCACATAGAGGACCTGTTTGCTGTAACCCACGAAGCCCTGATGAAAGAAACCAGAGAGCTAAATAGGAGGCACGGCATGGTCATGGTTAGGAGACAGCATGGGCAATAGGCTTCCTGACGATCAACGTGGTGATGCTTCTTCCCAATTTGCAACCTAGGCTTAATGCAGGGCCTATCAAAATCAGAGCAAAAATTTGCCTAGCTGTAGAGCTATAGATAGGCAGTGTTATTCTAAAGCTTATATGGAATGATGACTAAATTAGAATAGGTTAAACTGTTTTTATAAATAATGATTTGGGAAGAATTCAACCATTTAATTTTGTGTCTTACTATAAAACTTCAGTAATCAATATGGGGGTGAGGGGATTCACACATAGATGAATGGAACAGAGTAAAGAGCCCAGAAGCAGACTCATACCAATGTGTTCGACTGATTTGGGGGAGGAAAGTGTGTCCATAAATCGTCAGCATGTGGGCTCTGTGCACTGAGGTGACCGTCCCTCATTAACATCATCACATGCATGACATCACTCTGGTTGGGACAGTTGTGAAGGATCTCACCTCTGGGGGAACTGGGTGAGGGGGCTGCAGGATCTCTCTGTATTATTTCATACAAGTGCATGTGAATCTGCAATTATCTCAAAATTAAAAGCTTAATTCAGAAATACTTTAAGGTGATGGTTGCAGGTTATGTATGGATTTAATAAACGGGCACAAGTGGGTATCATTTATTTAGATTTTTCAGGTTGCCTTTGACAAGGCCAATATTAAATATCATTGGCTTGAAGAAATTGTCATGGTTAAGAGACCAAATTTGGAATCGGGTTGTATTTTATCTTTAAAATGAAAAACAATTAAACCCTCACATATGTGTTCATTGTGTGTGTATTTCTTGGCTCCATCCACTGAGAACGAAAAACATTGACTAGCCCACCAATAATGTGCTGCTAATCACCTCCAGGGTCCGGGAAGGGGTCTCTCATTCTGATATTCTACTCAAAGTATGCGTGGGCTTCTTGAGGAAGTGTTTCATTCCAGATTTGAGACCAGGAAAAAAATATTGTTTAGAACCATGCATTAACAGTCCACTACTGCCAATTTTATGTTACGTGTTCTCAGTCATTTGCATCATTATATTTTGAGGATAAATAAATATGCCATTGTGGGCAGTGTCTAAAGCTGTGTGTTGAGCTATGAACTCAAATCCTGCCCATACGGTGGTCAACCATACCTTCTGAGTAGGGTCAGACACTCTCAGCATGCAGCACCCTTTAGATTATCATTTCGTACACGAAGGAAGACTCAGACAGCTACATAATCACAAAATAATTATCACAAAATAAGCTCACCGACTTCAAGATTTGTTACTGTTATACGAATAGGAACCTGTGCTAAACTCCATGCCTCCTACCAGACTGCCCTCACGGAGCACTGGGACTTGGATGTGTGCCAGCGATGTTGTTTCCCAGGGAACTTGCCGATTGGAGGCTCCCAACTGGGGAGTTTTAAACTGTAGTTTTAATAGGAGGCCTTTAGCTTTTTCTCCATATATCCATGTCCAGGTGACATTCATGAGAACTTTCCAAAGCACGTGATCCAGTTAAAATGAAAGACTTATCAGCACAATCTTCAATGAAATGGACAGCACAATGTTTTTCTATATTCGGCCATAATAGACTAAAACCTTTTTGTTCATTTTGCCAAATATTTATTAAATGGGCCCTATGTTGGATCATAGAGTAGTTCTATTTTTAACTTAAAAAATGTTTTTAATATTTATTTTGGGGTTGGGAGGGGCAGAGAGAGAGGGAGACACAGAATCCAAAGCAGGCTCCAGGCTCTGAGCTGTCAGCACAGAGCCCAATGCGGGACTCGAACCCACAAACCGTGAGATCATGACCTGAGGTTAATTGACTGAGCCACCCAGGTGCCCTTATCTTTAACCTTTTGCAGCACCTCCATACTGTTCTCCAGAGTGGCTACACCAGTTTGCATTCCCACCAACAGTGCAAAAGTGTTCCCCTTTTTCCACATCCTTGCCGACATCTGCTGTTTCTTGAGTTGTAAATTTTAGCCTAGATTCTAACAGGTGTGAGGTGGTATCTTATCATAGTTGTGATTTGCATTTCCCTGATGGTCTGTGATGCTGAGCATCTTTTCATGTGTGTCTGTTGGCCATCTGGATGTCTTCTTTGGAAAAAAAATATGTCCATTCATGTCTTGTGCCCATTTCTTAACTGGACTGTTTTTTTTTTGGATGTTGAGTTTGAGAAGTTCTGTATATATTGTGGATACTAACCCCTTATCAGATATGTCATTTGCAAATATCTTCTCAAACCTTGCCATTTGCAATGACATGGATGGAGGTACAGTGTATTATGCTAAGTGAAATAGGTCAGTCAGAGAAAGACAAATATCCTATAATTTCACTCACATTGTGGAATTTAAGAAACAAAACAGATGAATGTAAGGGAAGGAAGGGAAATAAAGGAGAGGGATGCAGACCATAAGAAACTATTAACCATAGAGAACAAACTGAGGGTTGCTGGAGGGGACATGGACGGGGGTGGGCTAAGTGGGGGGGGTGGACACTTGGGGTGAGCACTGGGTGTTATGTGTAAGTGACGAATCACTAAATTCTACTCCCGAAACCAATATTGCACTGTATGTTAATGAACTAGAATTTAAATAAAAACTTGAAACAAAAACAAATAAACGTGCCCAATGTACACGGCATTTGGCTAAGTGTTATGGGGGGCAGACAGAGCTGAACACTCTGTAGTCACTACGCTCAAGGCACGACAGGAATTTTACTGCAGGATTTAGGAATGGTCATTACAAAACAAGACCATAACAGGAACAAAAACAGACGATGAATGTTGTTAGAGAAAATCAGGTGGTCGTGTGTGTGTGTGTGTGTGTGCGTGCGTGTGTGTGTGTGTGTGTGTGGTCTGTGTTTACGTGTTTAATTCAGAATCATTATGCTCTCTTCAGTTTTTAAAAGGTTTTATTGTTAAATACTGTCTACCTCCAACATGGGGCTCGAACTCACAACCCAGAGATCGAGAGTCTCATGCTCTACTGACCTAGCCATCCAGGTGCCCCCTGTTTTCTTGATGTTAAAGACTTCGGATGAACTGTTATCCAAAAGGACCCTTTCAATAAAGAGACCATTGAATTTCTTAAACTGAAATCACACCTTCTTCCCCAGTCATGGCAGAGTTCTCCTTCCTGGTTTAGTGAGTTTTCGGAGCAGGGTAGGGTCCTCGAGAATAAAGGGGAGGTGGCATGAATGGGAGCCACCACCATGTTCTCTTGAACTCGCAGACGGGGCCTCGGGCAATCAGAGCCAGAGGGGTGTGCCTGTCTTCCTGTGCAGAAAGAGGGCACCTGGATGGGAGCTTTGAAGTTGTGTGTCTCGTGAACTTGAAGACCTGACACGCCTCTCTGATGAATAATTGAAAACATCCTCTGAGTCAAGTTAGTCTTTAAAGGAAATTATTTTTGGGGCCATGTATAAACATTCGTAACTATGCCATTTTCTTTTATTATAGGTAACGTATGAAATCATCGGAGCAATTGAGAAAAATAAAGACTCCCTTTCACAGAATCTTCTATTTGTCATGAAAAGTAAGTTTTCCCCCTCTGGTTAAAATGCCACACATTCTTTATTTCTCCATCTCTGAACATTGTCCTCTGTGATATGCTACCAGCTACAGGGTAATTGAAATATCTCTTCCATTCTAAAGCCCAGAATAATAAAGAATGGATCTTGCCTCCCTGTACATTGGCTACAATTTAATTTGGAATCTAGTAGAAACCATAATTTAACGAAGCTTTTAGCAGATAGAAATATAAAATACCTTTACCACTCTAGTGGCATGAATATAAAAAAGCTCTTTTGTGAAGACTGATGAAGATGAATACAGCTTCCAAAATTATTTAGGCCGCAGCAGGGTGAATTTCATTACTTAAGATGACTCTGGAGCACACCTAAGGGTAGTATTTTATTCTTATGTACTTTCAGTTATAAAGAATGAATGCCCACGGAGCGGAGGGAGGGTACAAATTTATGTATACACACATACGTGCATGGATGCATGTATCAATGCAAATTTATACGCTCCGTCTGCTTAGTGAATCTTAGCACTTTATGCACACGTGTCTGTTTCTAATACAACATGTAAGTTACTATAAGCTACTTCCATATATGGTGCATTTGTCTGTATCCATACGTATTCTTCTGCCTCCTCTGGGAATTATTTTCTTATTAGCAGCTCTACATGGCTTCTCGTTTTCCTGACAAGCTTTTCAGTGAATTAAAATGTACCCTGTTTTGTGCTGTTATGTTGCTCTACATGAACAGAGTCCCTGATCTTTCCTGGGGAACGGAAGCCTGGGAGAGCAATAGTCCTTTGTGACATAGATGGGTGCCTCTGAGCTGAAATAAGACCTCTGTAGCACCGCTGGTTTGAGGCACATCTTTACCTCAAATCAAGCATAGCAGGTGCGATATGTAGTTTTCACGGGGCGTTACTCTGCTTGTGTCTCAGAACTTGTGCTTACCGAGCTCTCTTAAAACGGACACTGGTGGGAAAAGCATAGAACTGGAAGAGTGTCGGGGCGCCTGGGTGGCTTGGTCGGTTAAGCGTCCGACTTTCGCTTGGGTCATGATCTCGCGGTTCGTGGGTTCGGGCCCCGCGTCGGGCTCTGTGCTGACTGCCGGCTCAGAGCCTGGAGCCTGTTTCAGTCTGTGACTCCCTCTCTCTCTGGCCTCCCCTGCTCACGCTGTCTCTCTCTCTCTAGAAATAAATAAAAAAACATTAAAAATAAAAAAAATTTAAAAAAAAAAAAAAAAAAGAACTGGAAGAGTGTCGTGTAGAAAGAATGAATTGAAATAATCAATCCTACTGATTATCATTGCAAATATATTCCTTCTAGTTTTCAGTTATTTCAACTTCCATTTCTAACCATATAAATGACCTTTCAAGTCCTAGACTTTTGGAAGATCTAATATATAGCATGTTTCTTGAAGTTGGTGCAATGCCTTCTTTATTTTTGTATTCCAGGCCGTAGAATATATATTTCGAGAGAAAACGTGGTAGTTAGTGACGCTATGATTCTGCTTTTATCTTAACAGAGTCCCTATATTTTGAAGTCATTCTTTTGGGTACACTTGCTAGTAAGTTCCAAGAGCAAATAAGTGAGTCTTGTTTTATTCCATATACTTTCAGCTCCAGGTACATCTGAACAAGAGAACAAAATTTGCAGTGCCTATTAGATGTTTTTACAGGAAGTGGGAGATGTTTTCTGTAAAGGACCACGGCATAAACCCTTTAGGCTTTGCGAGCCCTAAGGTCTCTGTCGCAACTTCTCAACTCTACTGTTATAATGAGAGAGCAGGTGTAGACAGTACAATTGGACAAGTCTGTATTCCGATAAAACTTTGTTTACAGAAACAAGCCAGAGCTGGATTTGGCCTCCAGGCCATGGTTCCTCACCCATGCTATCATATAAATAAAAAATGCACAGTGATGATAGTATTTTATTAATCTGTGAAATGTTTTGATGCCGTAAATAGTTGTTAAAAGCAAGTGTAATTTATAGATGTTATTTTCTTTTCTTTTTGTGTACCTTGTAAGGTACTTTGTTTATAGTATCTAATTCAGTCTTCATATTATCGAAAAGCTCCCAGGCAAGGAAGGGGGAGGGTCTGGTGTAGGATCTGAACAAACATACCTTTGTCT
This sequence comes from Proteles cristata cristata, assembly GCA_017311185.1. NCBI lineage: Eukaryota > Metazoa > Chordata > Mammalia > Carnivora > Hyaenidae > Proteles > Proteles cristata. The sequence continues at coordinate 1,472,556 of JAESUZ010002468.1, forward strand.
GTGAGATACCTGGTCAGATGGAAAGCAGGGAGCGTGGAGACACAGCTCATGTGGAAATGCGGCAAATGCTCTTGCCTGTGCCTGAGAAGAGACACAGCTCGACTCAGAAAGAGGCAAAAGAGGCAAAATCCAGACTATTGAGTCTGCTTATGAAGATAAGAAAATTTAAGATTTATTGTCAGTAATGTTAACGGCTATTGAGGCTTCTGTCTCTGAGCATCTCCAAAAACCTGCTCGTAAACTACACACCTAAGTCAGCTCAACCCGATTTCCTGATAGGAAGACCCTCCATGCCGTGTGAAGATCCTGCAGCGGATGGTTCCAAGTTCAACATGAACTGTGTATGTCGAAATGACTTCCAAGTTTAAAATGACAAAATTAGTACCAAGCACTCCCAAATGCCCTTTCCCTGATTTACTTTCCTCATTTCTGTTCTTTTCCTCTATCTTCTCCCTCCCACCCACCCTGTCCTCCCCTCCCCACCTCCCTTCCCTCATGTGCGTGTGCGTGTGTGTGTGTGTGCGTGTTTTCTGAACCATTTGAGAGCAAGCCACAAGCATCTTTCTCCCGAAACCCTTTGGGGTACATCCTAAGATCAAGGACAGCATTTTACAAAACATCAATACTATCAGAGTACTGAACCTTGGCACGATGCTAATGTCTAATCCCAAATTCTGTCTCTTTGCCACTTACCCCGGCCATGACTTTCAAAATGATTCCTCCCCCTCCCCCGCCCCCTAGCTCAGGGCCAGTCACTGCACTCAGTGCCATTTCTCTTCCGTCTTCTTTAATCTGGGACATTTTCTCTGCTTTTCTTTTTCTTTCATGACTAACATTTAAAACCTAAAGGCCAGTTATTTTGAAGACTGTCCCTCAATCTGGGTTTATTTGCAGTTTCCTCACATGGGTGTCGGTGCGTCCCTGCTTGGTGGGAACCCCACAGAGATGCTACAGGGCCCTCAGCCCGTCATGTTCGGAGAACGCGGTGACAGTGTGAAACCTCACTGGTTCACGGCCTTCTGTAGACGCATCCTTCCGGTTTCCGTAATTGAAAGCTGCTGTTTCACTCAGTAGTTGATAAGTAGCTTGTGAGGGATGTGAGGTGAATAAATATTGTCTTCCATGCCAGACGGTCACCTGCTGGCTGGGGCTCAGGGATGACGCTCGCCTAAATCAGCGACTTCTCGTAGGGTCGCACCATTGCGATTTTCTTCTCCCCCGACCAATTTTCCCAGCAATGGTGACATTCAACCGTATGAACTCCCCTTTCAAAGCCATTAATGACTTGGATTGCTATCCGTATGGACTCGTGGATTCTTATTTTATTCAGTGAATCACATTCTATGACTATCTTTATTTTGATGCTAAAATTGCTCAAGACGTGGCCAGTGAGAATCCCATCAAGCCAGCTTCTACGTTCTTTTTCCGGTTCTCATGATCTGTTTTAGCATTTTCTTATGTTCCAGCCTTCCGAAATCTTCTGGGATCATCTTCCACGCCTCAGGATCAGCCAAGATGCTTGGCTTTATGTTAGAGAAGAATGGTATTAAGAAACACTGACGGTGGGGGGCTTGGTGAGCTCATTTCTGCTGGATTGTCCTTGCTTTTAGGTCCCTTCAGAAATAGACCATTAAAGATGTACAGATAACAGATAGGCATGCAGCTCTATATGAAAAATCTTGAATTTATCCTGAGAGCTCTAATTTTCATCCCATACCACAGGGTTCCTTTGCCTCCCTGCATTTCATAATCGTTTCTCCCTCCTCTGACACTTCTCCCTGGTTCCCTGTTTGCTTGTTAATGTAGCCACTCTCCTTTGCACACATTGCTACTAAGTCTGCTAGCCTAAGCAAGCAGAATAATCTGGACGTGGAAACGTTAGGAACACTCCTCTACTACTGACCGTTGCTCACTAGCTGATGGAAGCACGATCCCAAGTGAAATGCACATTATTTCACACTTTAATCCTGTATGATCCTCAAAGTGGGTATGTGGCCGTCACTTTGTAGAAAAAGAAACTAAGACGTGAAGATTGTCTACATACAAATGTAGGGAACATGAGAAACATGCCTTCTAGATCCCTAACTGTCGGGAACAGTTTTCACTGTGCTTGCTATTCCAGTTTGTAACCAAAATGTTTTAGAATTTGAATCAGGTAACATCTGAAATATATCTGCGTTTTTACATGTGTAGCTTAACTGGATCAGAGAGAGGGCATTTCTTTCCCCTGACAATAGGTACAACCAAATGAGACAGTATCTCCCACAGGTGTTTAAATACCACCCGGAGACAGGTTTAGAGCCTGGGAACTGTGTTTCTGGGGGTGGGAAGCTTCGGGCAGAAACCACAGGTCTTCGGAACTTGGCCAAAGGCACTGAAGTCCCATAGACCTGAGCAGCTGAGATTCGGTCCCCATGGCCATGAGGCCAGCAAGTGCCACCCAGTTAGAGAGCCAAGCGCCAGGTGCACAAGTGGAAGGCAGGGGACCCCGGATTATGACTCCTGGTCAAGGGCAAGAGCAAGATCAGAATCCACCAGGTGTCACGATGAATGGCCGGGAAATCAAAGTAGGGGCGAAGGGAAGGGTGGAGCCCTCGGCGATGTCTTCCACTTACAGTGTTGTAGTGGTCGAGGCAGTGGGAGGAGGAATCTCTCTAATGCTCATGTAAATACTGATTTTAATGCCACTCACGATCTGCCTTTATTTATTTCCTAGCCAGTGAAAACGTGGTGATCAATCACTTGTTCCAGTCGAAACTGTCACAGACAGGATCCCTCGTATCTTCCTATCCTTCTTTTAAGTTCAGAGGACATAAATCCGCCCTGCTCAGTAAGAAAATGACGGCTTCTGCGGTTATTGGAGAAAACAGGAATTATCTAGAACTTAGTAAGGTAAGAGTTTTTTATGGCCCTTGTTTGGTTGTTTTGAAGTTCGCTCAGTATTTTACTTCTTTTTTTAAAAAAATGCGATTCTGAAAACTGATGGAAACAAATGGATTTTGATTTTTACAATGAAAGCGAGGCTTCCTGCCTGAAATAGAACCATCAGAGAGAGGAAACGGGATGAAAGTGAGTGGAGGGAAGATTCGATAGCAAATAGAGCACGAGTGATTTTACTGGTTGTCTACACAGCATCCTGTTTGCGCCCCGTCTCTGTGACTGTCCCTGTGATGAATGGAGAGTAACCGCACGGACAGTGACCTTCCAGGGAATAAACTTAGCCGCCTTATTCTGTTGACATGAATCACCTCCGAGCATTTAGGTGTCTCATAAATTCTCGCTTCTCGTGCAGACCGTGTGTGTTTCTCAGGTGCTCGTACTGTAGATTTTGTAGATTTCAAACGGAGTGTGGTATCACCCTCGTTTCCGGTGCGGTTACAGTTACAACATAAAGGTTCTGACTGTTTGTAGAACAGAACTAAAAACGCAGCAGAGGTGTTTCAAGTGCATAGGGAATAGGTAGCGGATATGTTAGCTTTAAAGACTCAGGGTAGCCTGGGTTGCTTTGCCTGTCTCCACCGCAGCTCCAGAGAGGAGAAATCTGTTTGGGAAGGTGTCCAGGACAGTCGGTTTTAGAAGTGCTGTTGTGGTAGCTGGTTGGAATGCATTTTAGCTTACCAATTAAAATAAAAGCATAATTAAAATCAGTTCTGTTTTGGAAGATTGGCAAGATGTATATAACATATTAGAAATGTGTGTGTGTGTGTGTGTGTGTGTGTGTGTGTGTGTGTGTGTGTGTTTAGCTAGTGGACCCTACAATTAGAGATCTCTGATGTAGGCATTCCTGCCCTGTATGATCACAGGAGTTCAGTCTCACTGCATACAAAATGGCATTTTTTACATAAAAAAGACAAAGGGTTACCCTTTGAAAGGAAGATCTCTACTCCTGAGGATTTTCCTGAACCTTCTGCCCGCCCCCCCGCCCCCCAGCTTCCTCAATCATGCTGGAAATCAAGAGCAAGAAATCACCACCCACCTCTAAACTGTAATTTTTAACCTTAATTATTAAACATTACCAGGCATAGATGCCATTAGTCTTTTCCCTAAAGGACTGCAAAGGGACGATAATTCACAGTGGTTCCTGCACCCTGAGAGGGAAATTGAGTGTTCAATTTCAAGGGATGGAGATTTATTTATTACGATTATTCCTTAAGTGTTCCACTCCTCGCTTCCCTTCATCCTGCCCGCGCCTCTGCATGGCCAGCCCCGTGCCAGGCAGCACAGGGCTCTACCACACTTTAACCGGGCATCGCACAGGGCCCTGTGTTTGTAGAAAACTGGCTGATGTTGGACCGATTGCTTCATTTTACATTCCCCTTGTCAGTTACAACGAGTCATTCCAGCTTGACAGTTCATGTCAATGGAAGGAAGTGAGCCACTGTCACAGCAATAGCACCATATTGACAAGACTCTTTCATCGGGTTCTTTTCTCCTATCAAGACCTCTTTACTGTAACTTAAATGATTCTGGATTAATAGACATGCTGGTCCAAGTCTGTGTGATTTTGTGAAATGCAAGAGTGCATTAGTGGCTGAGTTGCCTTTTAACCCCTGGTGGAATTTAATTAATTGCCTTCTGCCCTTTATTTCCTTACCCACTGGCTCCATTTCCAATGACTTCTTTTATCTGCATTATCATTTAATCTTTGCTGCATATGATTTTTTTCTTTTAAGAGCCGTATATAATTACTTATCGAAGAAAACACAAACTGTTGTCATCTTTCAGGCAGATAATTTACTCCTTTTAGTAGTTAAAAAAAAAGGAATGGGAAGAAATGGATTGTGGTTAAATTTAAGGGAATAAACCAGCTATTGTTAGAATGTCAAATCTTTGTAAGACGAAATAGTATCCTTTGGCCTGGACTGTGCTACCCAGCGGGGCACGGTCTGTGTTTATTCTCAAGATGAAAATAGACACAGGACAGCACCTTCTGTGTACTTGAGTGGCCAATCTGTAGTATCGTCGCAGGAGAACCATTTGTACTGACTGCTACAGTCTGAGTGAATTTACATGGATGGGAGGGCCAGCTTTTTCTTGTAAATGGAATTTAGTAAAATACTGCTAAGACCCCTCAGTTGTGCGCCTGAAACTAACGTCAACTGTACTTCAATTAAAAGTAAGTCGATACATACTTACATAAACAAATCTGCTCACCCTTTCTTTCTTTTCCTTTTGATTACAGTTATTAAAAAAGAAAGGCACTTCTACGTTTCTTCAAAGACTAGAACGAGGAGGTCCAGTCACGATTGCATCACAACTCAGGGTCAGTGGATTTTTTGGTTTCCAGAATTTAGATTTAGGTTTTGTCGACTGTAGAGGGTTTCTGTGACATTGTTTCCCTCGTTTCTGACCCCTCGGGCATCTTCGGGAAACAGTAAGCACTCACGTGCGCACACCTCACAGAGAGTTCATGAGAAGTAAAAGAGTTGTCGGCTGACGATAAACTTGTTGTATTTTCAGGCAGTGTCTTCTCTGGAGAATCAGTTGTGTTTTGCTTCTCTCCTCAGAAATCTCTAGCAGATATTCTCGGAAAACTTCAGATGCGCACACCCCACTTTGTTCATTGCATCAAACCCAATAACTCACGGCTGCCAGATACCTTTGATAATTTTTATGTGTCTGCTCAGCTACAATATATCGGAGTCCTGGACATGGTGAAGATTATCCGCTATGGGTACCCTGTTCGCCTTTCCTTCTCGGATTTCCTGTCAAGGTACGTGCTGCTCTGAAAACATCAGATGCGTCGCTTAGCGCTGCATTCTGACGAGACTGTAGCAAGGATCTTCTGTTTTGTTCTCTTTTTCGGGCGTTGGTTTTATTGTTTATCCAGTTGACCCTTTGAACAGTGGGGTGGAGGTTAGCAGCACCTGGACCCAAGCACTTGGAAACCCTCATGTAACTTTCGATTCGTCCCCAACTTAACCACTAACAGCCTACTCTAGACCAGAAGCCTTGCTGATAACAGCCAGTGGATTAACACGTATTTTGTTAGTTATATGTATTATATACTATTCTTACACTAAAGTAAGGTAGCGAAAAGAAAATGTTGTTAAGAGAAATCATAAGAGAAAGGAAAACATATTTACATGTCTGCACTGTACCTAAAACAATCTGCGTGTAAGTGGACCCGCACAGTTCAAACCCGTCTTCTTCAAGGTTCAAGTATACGCTTCTGGCTTGAGTTAACAAAATACTCTGTGAAACAATGAAATACACTGACCAAGCTTTTTTACAAGTTACTAAACTTTGGTACTTTGGAAACCATTTTCCTGTTACCTTAGGATAGTGGATAGTGGATTTCCTTGACGTTAAAGATTTCTGAAATTGTTGTGTATAATGTTTACAGAACAATTTTTTTAAAGTATTTTTTTTATTTATTTCTAGGAGAGAGAGAGAGAGAGAGAGCAGGGAAGGGTCAGAGAGAGAGGGAGTCACAGACTGAAACAGGCTCCAGGCCCTGAGCTGGCAGTCAGCACAGAGCCCGACGCGGGGCTCGAACCCACGAACCACGAGATTATGACCCAAGTGAAAGTCGGACGCTTAACCGACTAAGCCACCCAGGCGCCCCTACAGAACAATTTTTATTGAACAGAACATATGTGTGTGATTATTTCTCTTTTATGCCTATGAGCAAACTATTTTTTAGATCAGGAACTGGCAAACTACACTCAGGGGCCAAATCAGGCCCACCACCTGTTTTTGTTACTAAAGTTTTATTGGAACACAGCCACTGGTACAGATAGTGACTATGTTTGTTTTAAGGCAGTTAGGAAAGAAGGAAGGAAGGAAGGAAGGAAGGAAGGAAGGAAGGAAGGAAGGAAGGAAGGAAAGAAAGAAGGAAAGAAAGAAAGAAGGAAAGAAGGAAAGAAGGAAAGAAAGGAAAGAAAGAAGGAAGGGGGGAAGGAAAGAGAGAAAGAAAGAAAAGAAAAGAAAGAAAGAAAGAGAAAACTTGGTAATTCTGTATAAAAGGTGATATTTTCAAATGAGATTGATATAAAATATTATCAATATTACAAGAACAAAATCTAGCATTTATGTTTAAAACCAACCTTACAACTAGTATGGAAAACCTATTTGACAAAACATTCATTTAAGAAAAGCAATTTAACACTTTGTTGTCCAGACGTTCCACTTGAAATTCGTTCAAGCGTGAGGAGGCTGCTGACTAAAACAAGCAGCTATCAGAATTGCCGTTCCCCCAGAGGAAGGCAGTGAGCATGGCTCTGTGTGTGTGTGTGTGTGTGTGTGCGCGGGTGTGCACATGCACATCAGTGCGTGCACGTGCATGCGTGTGTCTTTAGTATGTTATATAACAGAATGTTTGGAAAATACTTTTTACCTTTATTCTTTGTATTCTTCCAAGTCTAGTTTGACATAGAGACTCGACCAGGACTTATCTCTGAAAATATTATAAAAGAATACGAGCTGAACATCTTTTAAAATTAAGTACAGCATTTCACCTCTTATCCAGTAACTGTTCCTGTGCATTGTCAGTATTTAATCAGTGTTTTCAGAATGAACCTGGTATTGCAGATAATTGTCATTCGATTAAAAGCCATATTTCTGCATAACAGCGACCATGGCCATACTTTGTTTAAAAGAGTAGTGGCGGGGGGTGGGTCACAAGGGTGGCTCACTGGTAGAACAGTTGACTCTTGATTTTGGCTCCGGTCATGATCCCGATGTCATGGGATCCAGCCTTACGTTGGGCTCCACCTGAGTGTGGGGCCTGCTTAGGATTCTCTCTCCCTCTGCCCCTCTCCCCCAACTCTCAAATTAAAAAAAAAATTTTTTCATTAAAAAATGGGCAGGTGGGGGTGTGGCACCTGGGTGGCTCAGTCAGTTAAATGTCCAACCTTGGCTCAGGTCATGATCTCATGGTTTCTGGATTCGAGCCCCGCGTCGGGCTCTGTGCTGGCAGCTCAGAGCCTGGAGCCTGTTTCAGATTTTGTGTCTCCCTCTCTCTCTCACCCTCCCCTGCTCATGCTGTCTCTCTCTCTCTCTCTCTCTCAGAAATAAATAAAACATTTTTAAAAATTAATTTTTTTTTAAGTAAAATAAAAATGGGTACTGGGGATGGGAAATGATACTTTCTGGTAAAACCTTTGCATTTCTTTCACCAGCCCCTTAACTTAGAAGGAGATACGATTTCAGAGGTGCCTGGGTGGCTCAGTCGGTCAGGAGATGGAGCCTCCGTGTGGGACTCTGCACTGACAGTGTTGAGCCTTCACGGGATTCTCTCTCTCCCTCTGCCCCTTCCCTGATGGCTCCTGTGTACTCTCTCTCTAAGAAAAATAATATTTAAAAAACAAATATGATTTCTACTTATCCTTATGTGCAGTGACATATCAACAGAGGTGGAATTATTAATTTATTTCAGCAGGCATTGGCCACTTCTTCCTTAAACAAAGGACGTCACCCTGGATTATTACCACAAAAACCACTGACCCATAGAGAGACATGATCGGTTTCTATAGAACTTGAACAAAATGCCATCATATACTGTCGCATTAAGGAATAACATAATTTTTGTATTCATGTATAGCTGACACACAGCATTACATTAGTTTCAGGAGTGCAACAATGCATCCCCTGTAATTTAATATTCATTTAGAAAGCTCATCAGAACTCTGACACTTCCCCAGGCCATCCGGCATCATTATGGGGAACAAAGCTTAGAGGTACCATTTAAAAGAAAGTTTTGTTTGCCCAAATCAGATAACAGAATGTATTGTTCCCATGTAAAATATGTATTTTCTCTTCAGATCACTTTGTCTTAATTGTTAGAGGATAAAACCCTTCCAAAACAAATTACTCTATTTAGTGCACACAGAGGAATATGCTTGATGCAGAAATGTTGGACAGAGAAGGAAAAGGAGTCCCGTTTTGAAGCAAGCATCTCCTTATTTGAAGAGCGTTTACTATTTCTGAAATCCCGCCTGACGCTAAACGTAGATCGTGGACATGCCCGTGGAATCTGCAGTTGGAGGTGATGATGTGGGAAATCTGCTTTGTGCTATTTTGGTTTCAATAACTCTCTGTCATCCTGAGCCTCCCTAACTGAAAGTAGAGGATCGTATTAAACTAGAGGGTCCAGTTTTGATTAAATGTAGAGGCACACTCGCTGCGTGTTTGTCTAATGGCATCGGTAGCTCCCCGGTGGGATGATGAAGATGTAAGATACCCTCTCCCATGGCAGGGGACTCCGCACGTTTGGACAGATTTAGAAAACGGAGAGGAGCGTCGTGATACCTAATTAGATTTCCTGTTGCTATGAGCCACATTGTGTGCCCCAAAAATGCAGAGGTTGAAACCCCAACCCCCACTGTGCCTCTATTTAGGGATGGTACCTATAGGAGGTAATCAATGTTCAATGAGGTCCTAAGGGTGGGGCCCTGATCCCATAGGTTAGTCTCCTGATAAGAATCATCAGAGAGCGTGCCCTCTGTCTGTGCTGTGCACAGACACAGTAAGAAGGCGGCTCTCTGCGAGCCAAGAGGAGACCTCAGTAGAAACGACATTGTCTGACACCTTGATCTGGGACTTCCAGACTCCAGACTGTGAGAAAATACGCTTCCGTTGTTTCGCTGCCCAGCCTGGGGTATTCTGTGGGGACAGTCGAGGCTGGCTAGGATACCTGTGTTTGTAGGGTCTCCACAGTGTCGATGTGTAGCAGAGCTGGACAAGTCATGTCGGGAAGTTTTTGGTGCTTCTTCTTATAAAGTACTCTTGTGTTAATAGAAGGAAATAAACTGTCAGTGCAGAGTCCCACACGGGGGCTCCATCCCCTGACTGACTGAGCCACCCAGGCACCCCTGAAATCGTATCTCCTTCTAAGTAAGGGGCTGGTGAAAGAAATGCAAAGGTTTTACCAGAAAGTATCATTTCCCATCCCCACACATTTATTTATTTTTGACAGACAGAGAGAGAGAGAGTGTGAGCGGGGAAGGGACAGAGAGAGAGGGAGACACAGAATCCGAAGCAGGCTCCAGGCTCTGAGCCATCAGCACAGAGCCTGACGCGGGGCTCGAACCCACAGACCGTGAGATCATGACCTGAGCCAAAGTCAGAGGCTCAACCGACTGAGCCCCCAGATGCCTCGAATGTGCGTGCTTCTGGCTCGCTTTATCTGTTGCTGTGTATAGACCACCCCAAAGCTTTGTGGCATGAAACAACAATTTGCGATTTCTCCTAGTTCTGTGGGTTAACTGGGCTCAGTTGGGCAGTTCTTGCTAGCGGTCTTTCCAGAAGCTCCCGCCAGAGAGCAGAAGATGCTGGTGTTAGCTCTGCTCGGTGTGCAAGATGGCCTCTTCGCTCCCGTGTCTGGGGCCCCGGTGCTCCTTGACCAGAACCATCCGGAGCTCCTAGCTGACAGCTCACACTTCTGAGGCCGAGAAAGCAGCTGAAGTCCTCCTAGCAGCCGGGCCTGGAGCCAGGCCTGCATCCCTGCCCTTGTATTTTATTGGCCTAACAGTTGCAGACCAACCCAGATCTCCCCCCTGGAAGAAGCCATTGATAGTAGCCAGGGCCAGAACAATGCCCATCACCTCCTAAAGGGAGAGCGTGCAAGGAATTGGGAACAAAAAAAAATCGTGGGGTGCCTTGGTGGCTCAGTCCGTTAAGAGTCTGAGTTTAGCTCATGATCCCACGGTCAGTGGGTTCGAGCCCCGCGTCAGGCTCTGTGCTGACAGCTCAGCCTGGGGCTGCTTCAGATTCTGTGTCTCCCTCTCCCTCCCCCACTTGTGTTCTCGGTCTCATGCATGCACTCTCGCTCTTGCTCTCTCTCTCCCTCTCTTAAAAATAAGTAAACATTTAAAAATTTAATTAAAAAATTACAAAAAGAATCTTTCATAGCCATATGTGTGCATATGAATTGCTATTATTTCCTCTCTCCCCGGTAAGTATATGTGAGTTCAGAATGTTGGATACAATACTATGTTTTAGTTTCCTCCAAATTCTAGAATGGAGGGAAGAGCCATAAGAGGCAATGCTGAGGAAATTGCTTTGAGGGGTCCTTAAAGCGATGGTACCTTGTATCTTATCAGGTGCCCTGCCTTCACTCTCCAGAACTTTCTTTAAGACCCTGTGTGCTTGTGACATTGTAACTAACACTGCTGCTACCTGGAAATCCAGGTGCGGGCCGGCCCTTAGTGGTGCGAGTCTCTGCTCTCCTCGGAACACTAGCCTCTATGTTTACATCTTCTTCCAGATACAGCAGGGAAGTCTGTTGGAATCTAGCTCTGGATGCGGGGGGTAAGCAGGGGAGGGGGCTCTAGCCCCTCACTCACCTGTGGGCTCATTTGTGGCCGGCAGGGGACAGTGGGGCAGCATCACTCCAGGGTTGGCCATTTGAAGAGGTGACCTTATTTGAAAAAGAAGGAAGGACTTGCCGGTGAGAAGCACACCCTTGGATGGGTGCCCTGACCCTGGGGCTGGATGAGCTCCCCCCTGGAAATAGTCTGAATCATCTGCTTGTTTAAATGACACCTTCACTGCCCAACAGTCAGGCTGTGAAAGAACACAGCCGTGACATCAGAGATTTGGTGGGGAGAGGGATGAAAGGAGCCACGCTTCAGTGTCTTGGATTAAATTCATGGGTGGCGGCTGTAAGTCTGAGTCTGGAATCTTCTAGAAGTTTCCCTCGTTACGCAAAGTGCCGCTAGCTGCTGTCGATGGTCTTTAATAGAGACGCGAATTCATACGTTCAGGAGCTATTTAGTGTTCCCAAAGCTTTGAGTGGCAAAAGATACTTTTTCTTCAGGCTCCATTTTACCACGGCTTACTGTGCCCCTCCTGCTGAAACTGGCCCGCAGGGTTGGCTTCATGGCGTTTGGGCGGATGAGGACCTGTTGCTCTTCAGTGAAATGTGAGTCAGGAAAAGGAAGCACGAGTCATTGGTTCCAGAAGCGATATCAGTTTGTGCCTTTGTTGGGAGCCCGTTGTGCTCGGCGGATTACGAATCATAGCGTCTCCCATAATCTACTCCGGGCACCTGCAGACGTTTTCTAGGCCAAATGATGACTGTCGTGGGCTTGCGAGCCACGCGGTCAGTGTCGTAACTGCTCAGCTCTGCGTGCGGCCCCACGCAGCCCCAGATGGCGTCGGGACAAATGGTCAGGGCCACTTCCAGACAACCAGGCCGGCAGAAACAGGGTGGGTGGTTTGTGCCCAAGGTCAGCGAACCCTTTATCTAGTCCCGCCCACCCCTTTCCGGTGACTTGGGGCAAAGCTCCTATAGAAAGGGAGCAGGTAGGGGCGCCTGGGTGGCTCAGTCGGTTAAGCGTCCGACCTTCGCTTAGGTCATGATCTCTCGGTTCATGGGTTCGAGCCCCGTGTCGGGCTCTGTGCTGACTGCCAGTTCAGAGCCTGGAGCCTGTTTCAGTATGTGACTCCCTCTCTCTCTGACCCTCCCCTGCTCATGCTGTCTCTCTCTCTCTCTCCTAAAAATAAATAAATAAATTAAAAAAAGGGAGCAGGTAAGGAGAGGCGACTGATGTTTGCTTTGCCGCTTTTGTAACCTGGCTCAGACCCAAAATTCTGCTCTTGTGCCTTCTGTGTTCCCCCAGGATGGCATTCATTCACTCATTCATTCATCTTCATCTCTTCCTTACATGCCTGCCCATTCGTATTTTATCCAAGCGTTTTACTGCAGCAGGCGTCATTAGGAAGGGAAGTCACTGTCACCAGCAGCAGCATGAGCATCCTCTTCCCCTTGTGTGACTGGTACCCACCGTGGGTCAGGCTCCAGATCTGCACTTTACCCGCATTGTTCTGCTCCTCATAATAACCTTTTGAGACAAGGACTCTCACTATACAGATATTAGCCACGATGCCATCGCTAATTGCCGGCTTTGAGGTGGATGTGCCTAGAGGGTGCTCACCAGCACTGCGTAGGTGCCAGCGGGTGCAGATCTCTTCCCCAGCACCACCCAGCACACCCTCGCCACAACCCCATGGCTCGCGCTGGTGGTTGCATCCTGATTTGTAACTGAGAAAACTCAGGTCTCAAGAGTTCGGGGCTGGCTCGCACCTCGTCCCTGGTGGTGTTCTTAACCGCTCCGTGGTCCGGTCTTGTTCTGACCTTGGCCTTGCTCCGCCCACTCCTTCCACTGCAACACCGTCTTCATGCTTGTCAGCAGCAGCCACCGGCGGAGGCACAGGGAAGCCCGACCAGCACCTCGATCTTGGCAGAAAAATAAATCCCCGGAGATTTCTAACACTCGGCCCTGAGCCCTGCACCCTGGGCTGTCTTTGCTCTGTTTCCTGAAAAATCACCCAGTTAATCTCATGGAGTTTCCCATCCTCACCAGCGACCTTGCGTCTTCGCGCAACAGCAGCCACGTGGCTGATGGATGGAGCCCGGGCGGGTCAGTCATGACCTCCGGGAAATGGGCTCCGAGAGAGTAGGAAAGTGACCCTCGGAAATGGAGAACTGCACTATTTCATGTAAAGTATTGAAAGAGTGGGGCAGCGGGGTGACACAGTCTGTTAAGCGTCTGCCTCTTGGTTTCTTCTCTGGTCGTGATCCTAGGATCATGGGATCGAGCCCTGAGTCGGGCTCTGCGCTGAGCATGGAGCCTGCCTGAGAGTCTCTCTTTCCCTCTGCCCCCTCCCCTGCTCATCCCCACTCTCTCTCTCTCTTTCTCAAATATAAATGAATGAATGAAATAACAA